>CM075433.1:8228269-10628269 GCA_037832385.1 Rhizophora apiculata | reverse complement strand
GGAGGGCTGACCAGAGTCCTCCATCTTTGGGCATTGGAGGAAGACCTACATATGATGGCAAGGAGTACATGAGGCGGAATGTATCCTCAAAAGCAGTTCTGCATGCATTCAGAAGCCAAAACAAGTTATACGATTAGACCCGGAATACGTGTATTGCATGGATTCTTGCACAAACAATATCACACCAAAACCACATGTGAAATCTCTGACACCGGCAATAGATTGTACAAGTTGACAAAGCATACCTGCAGCGTCCTGCATTTAAAATGTCACATATGGACCAAAAGGTGAGTTCATCACTGGTTCCTGTAACCCGACCATCAATGTCCAAGCGTCCCCAAAAATAAATTGCATCACCTCTTGTATCTTTTTGTATCTTTTCTTCTAGTACTTTTTCTGCTTTAATAGATAATGAAACCTGCTTCAAGGAAATCAGGACAATTTTCTAGAGCCAAAGAAATAAATGAGAAGATAAAATACACCATCCATGTCTCATCCCATTTTATCTAGGTCCAATCCTCAATTTTGACTGGTATTCTCCTCAAAAGGTTCTTTGAAACATGGAAAATTAGACAGTCTAGAATTTGATGGAAAATTTTCATTGAATTTCCACACTAAGACTAGACCAGAGAATAAGAGATACCTTCCTACCAGCAGCTCTCCATGATTGAAACCCAATCCATGGTCTCCCATGAATATTATCCACCCTATATGCAATGGAAAACATCCCTCCAATCTCACATAACATATTCCGATAGTAAGAGTCTTTCAAGAGTGGAAGTCGGGAAACTGCATCGATGTCATCTGATCTTGGTCTCCGTGCTTTGGTAGACTGATGGATACAAATGTAGTGCACTTAAGGGAAAATGAAGATACTCCAAAGAGATCTTATTAAAGGTGCATGATCTTAAACAATAGTCCCATTTGACTGGGTGGAAGTTGCACAAACAACTACATGTAGTTCTACAAAAGCCATGTAGAGTTCAAATCTTTAAAAAAGAATAACAAAAAGAAATTAAGAGTTACAACTTCTCTCTTCCCCCACCCTGGCCCACAGTGTGATCTTCTTTTTGGTGTGCAATCCCAAGAACAAAAGGCTCAAATGTTATAATCCAGTCAGCTAATTGGTATCCATGCAAGTTAATAAATAATGCAAAAAACTTAGAAGAAATTATCGACAAGGCATCTTAATAAATGCAAAATGTTCGATGACACCGTCAATAAGAGAGAACATTTCACACATTTGTTAGAAGCAACTTACAAGACTTAATCCACGGTACAAAGAGCCATTATGCAAAAAGGACCAGGATCCAGGTCCACCGTATATCTCATAAATACATACTGGCTGGCCTGTCCTTTCCAACTCTCCATCATCCCTTTCATTTGCTTCAAATTTAAGTTTCTCAGACTTTCGAGCATTGTGGTAAATCTCATCCCAGACACCAAGACTTCTATCCATTCTTTCTTCAAGCTGCATATGAGGAAACAACTCTCCATTTCAGCTGTATTTGCAAGAAAACAGCATGGAAGTAAAGTGGTAAAAATAATCAAGACCGATGGGTGGTGAAGAAAACAGAAGATCTAGGCACAAGACCATGGAATGATTAGTCTTAGCAATAAATTACTATACCTCTACCATTTCTAGCCTCTCATTTTCCTCAAATATTTCTATTTCCCTCAAAACATTCCAATCTAATTTATTTGGGACATCTGCCACTAGAACCTCAGCTCCAGTTTGAGAGGCATTAGTTGAATCAGACCAATCAGTCATTTCCTGCTCAAGGGAATAGACAACGCTTGATTTTCTGACAGAAAAATCCATCTCATCTATGCCTGCCAGGTCATCAGTTTCCAGTTCTTCCTTCCCAATCAAGTTCCATTCCCAAACTTTATGTTGAAGCTGAGACACAGGACCCGGCAACAAGGCATCTGACGGAAAACTAAGCACATTTTCCAAAAGCATTGCATAACCAGTTATACATTCTGATGCAAGCATGTTCTTGGCAATCTGTCTTCCAGAGGATGCAATATCTTGAGCAAATTTAGAAAGCTTTCCATCCAACAACAAAAGAGAGAAAGCCCTCATCAAAGATTCAGACTTATGTTTTGCAAAAAAAATCCCATGGATTCCATCAACAACCTGTAATTTTGCAGATATCTTCATGAATATCAAAAAATTGAAAGGAAGGTAAAAAGCTCATCATAAATTTACAAAAAAGTAAGACCAGAATGGACTTACATATTTTCTAAAAATAGGAATATCAGGTGCAACTACAGGGAGACCAAAGGTCATAGCTCGAACAATAAGAGGAGGAAAACCCTGGTCATCTTGGTAAGAACCATAAACAACAATATCTGCCATCAATAACTCACCGTTGACGTTGCCATCCAAGCCATAATGCCTCACAGAACCATGAAGAAGTCCCAAACGAGAAGCAACTTGCTAGGAAAAGAAAATGATGCAAATAGTAAAATTAGAGACATATATGACATAAAACAAAAATTGCCAAAGTTTAAAAAAGAACTTCATCATCTTATTAATTTCAATTCCAAGTCTCCCTCTCCACAAACAGCCATTCTCATTCTAACCTTAACTCCATTATTCCGCTGTCTCCCCATAAGCATCAACTTTCCAGAATATTTACTCCTTCCTAACATAAAGAAATCAACTTTGGGAATGCACCTCAACAAAGTTCCCATTAAATGATAGTATGTTACAGTCATCCAAGAAGCTAGAACAATAGTCATTCCCATATCGATGGGTTTCAAATCTTCTTAGTAAGAAGCATTTTTCATACAACAGATGTGGCCATATTTGTGTAAGAAGAAAAAGAACCCTTCAAATTAAAGGGAATGATACAAATTAACTAATAAAAGTAGGAAACATACACGAAGCTAAAACATAACATTATAACAACTTGAGAATACCATGTGACAACCCAAAGACCAGTTGACTACCTTTAAAGCATCAGCATCTGCATCTGTGGAATTACCACATAAGAAGACAAACTTAAATGATTCTTTAGCATTATTTCTCGTTGCATATTTAACAAGCAAAGGTTCTAGAGTATCCATCGCCAAGGCATGTTCCCATGACAGCTCATCGTAGTAGAAAGAACTGCCAATAACTAGAACCACCACGTCACCTTTACTGTATCCATTGTCCAATCTCAATTGTTGTTTGGCATGTGCCTTACCATAACTTTCAGCAGCCCACACATCTACTGGGGTTCCAGGAACAACAAAGAAGTTTCCACCATCAAGCACACTGTATAACATCTGATACATTAAGAGGGATTAAGAGGTAGCATAAAAATGTTTGTTAAGAGGCCAACCAACAATTATGGCAAACCTACCGGCAGAGTGAAATCTGGAAATACAACAACATTAGCCCTTTTAAAAGCAGTTCTCCAATGAGACACAAGATGCTTCCAACCTTTTCTCTGATATACTTGAAGATGGTTGGCTAGTATGTCTTCTTGGATTATCCATATAAGTGGTATCGAACAAAAAGGATCCTGCATAAGGCTGCATAAATATAAAACTCACTAAACATACCATCTCAAACTAACAGAAGGTATAGGTCATATTTGCTCATAAAGCTAGAGAGAGAGAGAGAGGGAGAGAGAGAGACTTGAAAGGCAAGTACTTCAGGCATTTCCACCTCTTTGTTGCTTCTCAAGTTAGTTGATCTCTCTTCATGACTACTATCAAATATTGATCAAGGCAGGTTAATCACAATCTCATCAATCATATTTGCTAAGACCGATGGAGTACCTAGTAACAACTTAGTCATTTATCTGGATGATTGAAACATTTTCACTTCCTGCGTATGAGCCAAATTCCTAAATACATATGTCTTCAGTGTTTGACAGAACTGTGGATCAGCTGCTTAGCTGAAGTCTCTGGGTGTTATTTCCAAAGAACTAAGTTCAAATCCTGCCTACACCTGGGATGGAAAGTTTTATAGGAAAGGGAAGGCCACATCCTATTGTGTAGTCTGAGACACATTAAGACCTCCAATGGACCAAAAGTGTTTGACAGAACCTGCCACTACTACCTCACCTGTTTCAGCATATGAGACGTTCATCTAACTCCTAGTGTCTTGAAATGTTTTGTAGGACGTAATTGCGAGTATATACAAGGAGAACCAAAAACATGGTGATTGGTACTTTCAGCTATCATGTTTGCCATCCAACTGGTATAACAGCGTTGAATGTCATAACCAAAGGCATTCAAAGATGTGACAATCACTAATAGTGCAAGGCATTATAATACCACAGGCAGGTAGACAAAAGACACTCCATGCAAGCAATGAAAAATGGAAATTAATTTTTTGGACAAAACTCTTACGTACAACAAGCAAAACACATGAAGAAGGTCACTTGCCTTGAAATGGACTCTCTAGCTTCAAGAGAGTCAACAATAACACCTTCAAAACTGTAGAATACGAACATGGAAATTAGCCAAGCCAAATACCTCAGTAAAACAATACATGCCAAGGTTGACTTTTTGACCAGATATAAATACCAATTTTAAAATAAAAAAAAAATTTAATGGAAAATCAAAAGAAAGCATACATTGACCAATCAATACGGCCATACTGCTGTGGTCCTAAAATTGACACATGGTTCCCTACTTGCTCCCACATTGATCGCGCATTACCATTATGTACTGCAAAAATCTGTCATATAGGCATTCTCAGGGGCATAAGCTTTTCTGAACAACCAGTAAAAAAAATACTCATTTCAAGCAATGTGCCCTCCCACCCATACTTGTGCTGGATTTCTTTTGGAAAGGTAGTTGTGCGTGAATTTAATTATCAATTCTTTCCATATAAGCCCAACTATAATAAATTTGTTAAAACTGTCACATGTCATATTCATATCATAAAATAAAATATCAAGAAATGTAGAAAAACATGGGAGCTAATATGTATAAACTAGGCATGGAAATTCACCTTAAGTGTATAACCAAGTTGCTGTAGGTTTCTCAACACCGTAACCAACATCAATGACTGTGCATCTTTCTTCATATTTCCTAAGATCTGACACAACACCATTAATATAATATATATCAAAATAAGGTTTCAATGCACACAAAGTGTATGTACAATGTTGTTCATACAATATGAGAACAAATGACAGCACTATATCATTCAAACGCATTGCAGTTCAGTTAGCTCACAGCTCATCTTAAAAAATCTCTGCATTCTCAAAATTTTTTACTGCCAGATAAGACGTAGCTAAGTATTTCAATTTTCTTTGGACTTTCGACTTCTTGAATAAGATATAGCCCAAAGACTCCACAGCAGCTCATTCTATGGGCTTATATGGTACCCTGGATAATGAAGAAGGTACACATGCTTCACCATCCTTTCAGGTTTTTCCTACACTGACTTAAACATCTTTTGCTAGCTAGTATCACTAAAAACTAGTGGCCAAGTTTTATCAGAATACTCAACTAATAATAAAATGAATTTGACAAATGCATCCACTATGCAGAAAGATAAGCATGTAAGAAACAAAATCCACTTCCAAGCTTACAATAATAAGCATACGCTGGTTTCAGAATAAAATCCATTTAAAAGTTATTACTTTGCAAGGGGTAGGCAAATTTTCAGCAGAAGTACACATCTAATAATCCCAACACCAAACTAGCCTCGTTGAAGTCTTTCAAATTGGAACTAGGAGTGAGCATAATATCCGTGAATGCACCAGGAAACCTAACCTAAGGCCCAACATCTTTGTCCTCCTTCAAGGACCTTAACCACCGTTTGACAACTTGCTTCTAATCCTAAAATAGCTCAAGGAGAACTAAGAAGCTGACAGGCACATCCATCGCTCACTTTTGTTATGGGTATCACACACTTTGAGTTTCCTCGAACAGACTCCACAATAAAAATATGTGTGTGTGTGTGTGTGAATTAAAACAGAATCTTATTGACCCAGGAAATTCACTTCTATAATCATGTACCAATTTAAAAAAAAAAAAAAAAAGCAAAATTTTTTAAAATTAAAATCTGAAAAATGTTCAAATCCAATTCAAAACAGAAAAGGAAATAACAAAACACTTACAACAGCGAGTCTCGGTGGCCGGAGACCCACTCTAGCCAACGGAAATCTCACAAGATCAAGGCCACGACCCGCAGCAAGCAGTCGTGATCTCCATCCTGGCACGAATTTCAAGGTACCCGTCCCGAGCCTCAAACCATCCCCGATCGACCTTCGCTCCTCACTCCACCCCTGACCGAACAATACCATCCCAGTGATCGACCTCTGCAACACGACCGACGCAATTGCGAACGCAAAGACCGCGAAGAAAGTCACGAAGTAGAACAAATACAAGCCCCGAAAGGGGAAGCAGGACAGAGGACCCTTGCGGTTACTCCGGTTGCTGCTGCTACTGCTGCCATGGTGCCACCGGTTGCGTAGCGGATGCCGATCCAGAGACAGTTTGTTGGCTCGGTTCTGATTGCTGGTCTTGCCAGGGGTTGTCGCGTTGTTATGATTTCGCTTGAAACGCAAACGGTCTCGAATCGAGCGAAAACCTTTATCGTTCTTGTTGGTCTCATTGACGCCGCCACTACCGCTAGGCACGCCATTGGTGCGAGAGCAGCAGGCCTCGTCGATTTCCGGAGGCGCGACGGGGTTTCGGTCCATCAGAGAAAAAATTTAAAATAAATAAATATATATATATATATAATAATAAAATATATTTATCTTTCTCGGGAAAGTGAAAGAAAAGCCATGAGAATTAGAGACGCAAATCTGTGGGAGTGGACACTTGAAGAGAAGCTTTTACCACACTCCTCTTGTTTGTTGAAAGTGAAATTGTGTGTGTGTGCTCAAAAGCGCAAATGGCGTGCATGGAATGAAAAGCGCGTAAGTACTAGTCAAAGCTGTTTGCTTGGTGGACATTGTTTTTTTTTATTTTTATTTTTATTTTTATGATATGCTTTTTTATCATAAGAAATTATGAATGAGCGCGTTTAGTTGTTGTCTTTATTATGACTTTGATATTGGATGAAAGCGATCTTAAAAGAAAGATTTTTTTTCTCCCAAAGAATAAAACGACGTCATTTGCACAATTAACTCTCCCAAACAAAATAATTAATTAATGTATACTTTATTTGGGTGACAGCTACCATGAGTACTTTTTAATTGTTTTAGATTTTAGATGTTATAAATTTTGTACTCCACTAACTTGTGAAATTTATATTAAAATAATAATCAAAGAAAAACCTACCTCCGTGTCGTTTTGTTCTTTTTAATCTTTCATTGCATACTTGATAATGTTACAAGCTTAGTTTTTTAAAAATTAATTATTAGTCGAATATAAAAAGTAACTCAAGTCAATTTGACGTGAATGGTCGAATTGGTGAATTGAGTGTATATTTGTTAAAAATTTTATTTTATTTACTTTTTAAAATAATTGTATATAATTATATTATTTTATTAAAATTATTTATAAATATATAATTAAATTTTATTTAGATAATATTTTATTTATTTTTATATAATATAAAACTATTTTTTTATAAAAAAAAAAAAAAAAGAGAAAGAATTGATCCATTGACTTGACTATCCAAATTAATGATTAAACCAATGACTCCTCAAGCCGTATTCTAAACAAAGTTAGGGCCTGATTCAAGTATAAAAAACAATGGTTACAAGGCCGTACTTACAAAAATTAGAAATATAAGTTAGTAGTTATAAAAATTAGAAATATATTAATGTCAGTGAATTTTTTATATTTATTTGAAAATTCATTTTTTCTTTTATTTTATCAAAATAATAAAAAATAAAAAAATTAAGTTATAAATATTTTCTTTTTAAAAAAATAAAAAAGAAAAAAACTAATTAATGAGTTTTTTCTCTTTTTTTGAGAAAAGAAGATAAATTTGTAAATATTTTTTCTCTAAAAAGACAAAAAGAAGAATTTATGATGTTTTTTTCTTTTAATAAATTATTTTTCTTTTTTCCTTTTATTTTCCTTAATTTTGAATATTTAAGATATTTTAAATAATAATTGAATAAATTAACTAAATCATGTGCATATCAAAACTCTTATTCAATTAAAATATTATAAAAAAATTATAAATTAATTATTAAGTTATTATCAAATAATATAAATTAAGAAAATACACTAAGAAAATTAGAATTTAAATTAAATATATATATTCCCAAAATTAAATAAACATTATCATATAAATATTTCCCTAATTTTCTTACCATTTTGGTTATATTAATTGAAATTCCCGACTTCTCCCTAAAATCTATTAGTTTGTGATACTAAGAGGGGGTGAATTAGTATCACCATAATTCACAATTCGCAGGTAAATGAATAACTTCAATCTCTTTTTAAAAGTGAATTTTTTCTTAGATTCGATTAAAGTAGATCTATTACTACCTACTAATTATAATAGTCCCCAAAGTCAGACACTTTACCTAATAGACAATTCGAATATTCTTATTTAGGTTTTCGTTAAATTATGGGTTGGCTGATACTTTAACTGCGTTCACAACTCAATTCAAAATATAAAATGTAAAGCAAATTAAGGACACACGAAATTTATGTGGTGATGTACATCCACGGTGGTAGGGACTCTCCCTTACCGAGACTATCCACTAATCCACTATATTTGAGAATTCAAGTTACAATGGATGTCTTAATCCTCTGACTCTTTTCACTATTGCAAATACTAAACAAGTATAATACAAAAAGTGTCACTTACTATGTTTACCCTTCTTCTAGCTTATCTTGCCTCTGTTGAATTGAAAGGCTGCTCCAGTGCCGCTTAGAAGTTCACTGCAACGCTCTCTAACCTCACTTGAAGAAATCTGGAAATATGTTGAGTTCTTTTCGATGCTTCGTCGAATTCCTTCTCTAAGTTGTCTCACATAGCTCCTGCTTTCACCGTCTCATGGTCTCACCCGTCTCCTTGTCTCACGGCTCACATCACAGCTCGCCTCACGTTTTTGTTTTTCCGTCCAGCCCCTGTTCTGTCAGATCTCTCTCACCGTTGGTTTCTGTTTTTCCGTCCAGTCCTTGTTCTGCCGGATCTCTCACCGTCGACCTGATCTCTTTCTGCCAGACCTCTCACCGTCGACCGTATCTCTTTCTGCCACATCTCTCAATTGCCGACCACTGGTGTGCCAGTGGTGTGCCGATTTGCTCAACTGCTGACCGTTGGTGTGCCGATCTGCTCAATTGTCAACCGCTGGTGTGCCAATCTGTTCAACCTCCGACCGCTGGTGTGCCGATCTGCTTAACTGCCGACTGCTGGTGTGCCGGTGATGTGCCGATCTGCTCAACTGCCGACCGCTGGTGTGCCGATCTGCTCAATTGCCGACTACTGGTGTGCTGGTGGTGTGCTGATCTGCTCAACTGCCGACTATTGGTGTGCTGGTGGTGTGCCAATCTACTCAACTGTCGACTGCTGGTGTGTCAGTGGTGTGCCGATCTGCTCAGATTGCTGGTGGTGTACTGTTCCTCACGGGTTTCTCTTTCTTACTGGTGATGTGCCTAGCTTTTCTGTCCGTTTTTCTCAATAGCCAATCCGTCTTTTTGTTGTCTTCCAATGGCCTTTATATACTCCTTCATGACACCCTGATAGGGTTTACTTGCGGCAAATTTACTATCTTACCCTTCCATGTGGCTTTTACGTTCTTACCCCTCTATGTGGCTTTTACCTTCTTGCCCTTCCATGTGGCTTTACTTTCTTGCACACTTAAACCTAGTTGACAACAATTACAACCCATATAAGGCTGTGAGAATAACAATCTTCCCCTTTGTAATTATTGGCAATACTCATAACAAAAGCCACTATGCAGCAGTTTCAACTCCCCCAAAATATGTACTCCCCCTTTCTTAACAGTTCCCCATGCACTGTTGCTTCTCTCCCCCTTTGCCAACCAATTACAAATATGAAAAAAACTCGCAAAGTGGAGATGGAGGATTCACCTAAACTTTAGGCTTGAGGAGACATTTGCACAGATAGACTCAATCTGTGCTTTTCAAACAGCTATGTGGACAGAGGTTTAGTTAGAATATCTGAAATTTGATCTTTAGTGCCAATATACTCCAACTGAATTGTACCATATTCCACTTGATCTTTGATGAAGTGATACTGGATGTCAATATGCTTGCTCCTCGAATGTTTAACCGGATTCTTGCTAAGATCAATAGCACTTTGATTATCACAAAGTACACTCACTAGTAACTTCACTTCAACACCTAAGTCTGCTAATTGTCTTAGCATCCATATCACCTGTGTACATGCTGCACAAGTAGCCATATATTCAGCCTCAGCTATGCTCAAAACAACACTGTTTTGCTTTCTACTTAACCATGCAACACACTTTGAACCCAAGTAGAAGTTACAGCCGCTGGTTAATTTTCTATCATCTATATTTCCTGCCCAGTATGCATTAGTGTATGCTTGTAGTTTAACAGAATCCATGGCTGGATACCACAAGCCCATTTCCAGTGTTCCTTTAAGGTACCTTAGGATTCTTTTCACTGCCAACACATGAGACTCCTTAAGATCAGCTTGGAATCTGCTGGTAGCGCACACAACTTACATAAAATCAGGCCTTAATGCCATAAGGTACAGAAGGCTCCCTATCACCTTCATGTATTCTGTAGGGTTTGTACTCCTTCTCTCCTGATCTTTTGTTAACTTGCAGCCCACTGTCATAGGGGTACTGACAAATCTGCTATCCTCTATGCCAAACCTTTTCAGCATCTTTTTGGCATATTTCGTCTTAGAAACAAAGATACCTTCTTCACATTGCTTTATCTGTAATCCAAGAAAGTACGTCATTTCTCCAATCAATGACATCTCAAATTCCTCACTCATCTTCTGTGCAAAATCTTGGCATAACTCAGAGTGATCCCCTCCAAAGATGATGTCATCCACATATATTATGGTTATCAGCTGGCATTTCTCTGAATTGAATACATACAGGTTATTATCAACCATTTCTCTTCTGAAGTTCAACCTTTTCAAGTACGCATCCAACCTACTGTACCATGGTCTTGGAGCTTGCTTAAGACCATACAAGGCTTTCTTCAGCTTATACACATGTGTCTCATCCTCACTGATTTGTACTTCATCGGATTGTTCAATATACACTTCTTCTTTAAGGAGCTCATTCAGAAAGGCAAATTTCACATCCATCTGATAGAATTTATACCTCTTGTATGCTGCCAAATCTAAGAACATTCTGATAGTCTCTAACCTTACTACTAGTGCAAAAGTTTCATCAATATCTACTCCTTCTATCTGAGTGTAGCCTTTGCAAACCAGCCTAGCCTTATTTCTCACCACCTTGCCATCTTCATTATGTTTATTCCTAAACATCCACTTTGTTCCTATGACATTCTTATTAGTGGGTCTTGGAACCAGCTCTCATATATCATTCTTCTCAATTTGATCCAGCTCCTCATTGATAGCTTTGACCCAGGCTTTGTCTTGAATAGCCTCTTCAACAGATTTAGGTTCAACTTGTTAGAGTAGAGCAGTAGCTCCCACAATTCTTCTTCTTGTTGTAACTCCTACTGATAGGTCACCTATGATCTGATCTCCTTAATGAGCACTGGTCCATGTTTTCTTTGTCCTTCTTCCTTGCACCGTCTTAGTTGAAAGAGGATCTCTTTCTTCATCTTCAGACTCACTCTTCTTCGAGTCTGAACTTACTTCTTGTTCCTTTTCTTCAGGTTGGTCTGATTCTTCATCTACATTGAAGTCATCTTCTTCATTGTCCTCAGCTTCTCCATTCTGCATTGTTTTCCAATTTTCATCTATTCTCACATCACTGGAAGTAATCACTTTTCCCAGCTTATACAGGAAAACTCTGTAACCTTTTATCTTTACTGAGTATCCCACAAAGATGCCTTTATCAAACCTAGCGTTGAATTTTCCCAAGTTTTGCTCCTTGTTCTTCACAAAATATGGGCTGTCAAAAACTCTGAGATACTTGACTGTTGTTTTCTTCCCACTTCATAGCTCATATGGAGTCTTATCAGTATTGGGCCTTAGTAGGACTCTGTTCAATAGGTGCACAATTGTAAATGTTGCTTCTGTTCAAAATCTTATGTGAGGTTTAGATTCCAGCAGTAGAGTTCTTGCCATTTCAACCACAGCTATATTATTCCTCTCTACTACCCCGTTCTGTTGAGGTGTTCTCACTGCTGCCATCTGATGTTGAATACCATGCTTTTCAAGGTAATCTTCAAAAGCTTTATTTGTAAATTCAGTGCCTTGATCTGACCTCAATACTTTGATCTTCCTTCCACTCTCATTTTCAGCTAATCTTCTGTACCTCTTGAAGCAATTCAGAACTTCTAACTTGTACTTAAGGTGCATGATGCAGGTCCTTCTAGAATAATCATCAACAAACAAGACAAAGTACCTCTCACCTTTTAACCCTTTTGTTCTCATCGGCCCACACAAATCAGTATGCATAATGTCAAGTATTGCTTCAGAACTGAACTCTTTGGTCTTATACTACTTTCTAACATGTTTTCCTTTAGAGTATGCTGAGCAAACATACTTTCTCTCTCTCTCCTAAGGTCGAGAATATCTCTGATTGCATGAGTAGTGGTCAGTTTCCTCATGTTCTTCTGTGACAGGTGTCCTAGCCTCCTATGCCAGAGTTGATTTTCTTCTTCTTTGGTGAGTAAACAGCTGCTTATCTTGTCCTCATCAATCAGATATAAATTTCCAGCTGTTCTCTTCCTAGCTGCAACAGTATTGCCTTCTTTACTCTTTACCTGGCAACTTGTTTTTGTGAATATTACCTTATGGTCTTCGTTGCATAGCTGACTGACAGATACTAAATTATATATGAGTCCTTCAACGTGCAGAATATCTTTCAGTTTTCCTCTTCCAATCTTTACTGACCCCTAACCATTGATGTTGAGTGAATCATCATTGCCAAACTTGACTCTACCTTCTCTTGATTTGTTTAGTTTTGATAATTTACTCTTGTCTCCCATCATATGCGAAGTGCATCCACTATCAAGGATCCACTACTTATCCTTGCAGTCAGCTTTGAGTGCAATTTCAGCTATATTAGCCACCTCCCTTTTAGCTTTATTTTCCTTCTTTTGAACTGGCTAGAAGATAGCTTTCTCCTTTTTCTCAGCTTTGACTACACCGCTTGTTTTCACTGTGCCATTGAGTGCCTTCTCTTACTTAGGGAGAAGTGTCATGCATCTCTTGGTATTATGGTTATCCTACCCGTACCTTTCACACTATTCCAAGTTTGCCAATATAGCAAACTTGTTCTTTAAAACCATTGGTTTGGGCTTCCACCAACAATCCTTATCAGCGTGTCCTTGCCTTTTACAGTATGTGCAAGAACTCATGATAGGTGTTCTCTTCTAAATTCTGTATTGTCTCCCCCTGTATGCAGCATTGTACCTTCTCAAGTTAGAGACATATACTGGCTTTCTCCACCAACAGTTAATCGCCTTATGACCCCAAACTCCATAATAAAGGCAATGACCTTGAAACTGCCTCTTCTTGGGTCTGATCACTGCTTGTCTTCTTCTATTCATCACTTGCTGTGTAGGTAAAGTAGCTGGCTTCTTTACTTGTGTGACTTCCATTTCAGTCACCTTCTTATCCTTCTTTTGTTCAGCCGTAACCCTCTACTGCCTGATTTTCTTTTCTTCCTTCTTGTTTGCCACCCTAGGTTGCGTCTTCAGATCTTCTTTATTCTCAGCTATCTTCTTCTGAGTCACAACCTTCTCTTTCAACTTCTGTGGCACATTCTTATTTTCTTTAGCTAATGCAGCCTCAGATTGCTGCACTTTCTCTACATTCTTCTCTCCTTTTTTAGAACTTGTTTCTCCTATCATTTCAAGTTTCTGCAAGTTCTCTTTACTACTTTTGAGTTGTTGCTGAAGTCTCAGCAACTCTTTCTCCATTTCTTCAATTTTTGAAGCCCTTAAGCCAAGTTATAATGTAAGGTCTTCACATATTTTGATCTGTTCCTCAAATCTTCTCTTTAAGTCAATATGCTCAGCTCTTATTTCATCGTTTTGACTTTCAGCTTCCTCAGACTTTGTTTCAACTTATTTTATATGGGCCTTCAACCTTCTTATGGTTTTGCCCCTTCTGATTATCCCCTTTGAAGCTACTTCCAGCTCAGCTTCAAGATCTGGCTCTTCTTCATTAACTTCCTCTTCCTCTTCAGAGGTTGAGCTACCACCTTGTGCTGATGCCATAAAGACATACTCATATGATGAGTCTTCATCTTCCTCCTCATCAGCTTCTTTTGTCTGACTCATATAACTCTTGAATGAGCCTCTCGTCTTCCTCTGTAGGTTGGCAATCTTCTTACTGGACTTTTTTGATTTGAATAATGATCTTTTCCATCTTGAATTCTGCTCATCATCACCATCCTCATCTTCATCATCAAGTTTCACTTTGCACTAAGAAGCAAAGTGTCCAATCTGCCCACAACGATAACATCTCAAGGACAACTGTCCTTTTCCCTTCTTAGACCCCTTTTTGAATTTCCTTGTAAAGTAAGACAATACTTCACCTTCACTTTCTTCCTCATCATCATCATTATCCTTATTGGATGATTCTTCCTCTTCTTTTATCTTCAAGTGTTTTATAACTTTGAAAGCTGCCTCCTTTGATACCTTTGACGTTCAAGAGCTCTCAGTTGACTTTATTCTCATCTTATATGCAATGAGATTGCACTGAAGATCATGTAAAGACATAGAATTGAGATCTCTACTCTCCTTTATGGCTGCCACCTTTGAAGCAAACCTCTCTGGTAGAATTCTCAGAATTTTCTTCACAATCGATGAGTCCTTGTTTTTCCCATGACTTCTCAGGTCGTTTACAGCGTCAATAACCCTGGTGAAGAACTCTTGAATTGTCTCATTCTTCTGCATTCTGAGAGATTCATATCTTTCCTTGAATACTTGAAGTTTAGCCTCTTTCATTCTGCCATCACTTTCATAAACTTTCTGCAATTTGTCCCATATCTCCTTGGTAGATTTGCAGTCCATAACTTTAGCATACTCAGTATTTGTCAATGCTGAAATGATGACATTTGAGGCCTTTCTATTTATCTCAAACTACCTTAACTCCTTTGGGGTTGCGTCTTTACCTTCTTCCGAAGCCACAAAACCCTCTTGTACGCATTTCACCACGTTCATACCCATGGTTGCAAATACCACTTGCATTCTTGCTCTCCACATATGATAGTTGGTTCCATTGAAGATTGGAACCTTCTTGCTGTAAGTGGTGCTAGTGCTCGTACCGACTTCCATTTCTCAATATGCTGAAAAGTCAAACTTCTAGATCCCTTCAAACTAGTATACCAAGCTGTTAAGCTTTAAACTGGTGAACTTGTACTCTAATACCAATTGAAGTTCCCGACTTCTTCCTAGGATCTATTAGTTTGTGATACTAAGAGGGGGAGTGAATTAGTATCACCATAATTTGCAATTCACAGGTAAGTGAACAACTTCAACCTCTTCTTAAAAGCGAACTCTTTCTCAGACTCGACTAAGGTAGATCTATTGCTACCTACTAATCACAATAGTCCTCAAAGTCACCTTTCAAATACCTTACTCAATAGACAATTTGGATGTTTTTGTTTAGGTCTTCGTTAAGTTATGGGTTGGCTGATACTTTAACTGCATTCACAACTCAATTCAAAATATAGAACATAAAACAAATTAAGGACACACGAGATTTATGTGGTTCCGTCAACGTGACGTACATCTACGGTGGTAGGGACTCTCCCTTACCGAGATTATCCACTATACTTAAGAATTCCAGTTACAATGAATGTCTTAATCCTCTGGCTCCTTTCACTATTACAAATACTAAGCAAGTACAATACAAAGAGTGTCATGTACTATGTCTACCCTTCTTCTAACTTATCTTGCCTCTATTGAATTGAAAGGCTGCTCCACTGCTGCTTAGAAGTTCACCGTAATGCTCTTTAACCTCTCTTGAAGAAATTTGGAAATATGTTGAGTTCTTTCCGATACTTCGTCGAATTCCTTCTCTAGGTTGTCTCACACAACTCCTACTTTCACCGTCTCACGGTCTGACTCGTCTCCTTATCTCACGGCTCGCCTCACGTTTTTGTTTTTTTGTCCAGCCCCTATTCTACCGGATCTCTCACCGTCGACCAAATCTCTCTCACTGTTGGTTTCTGTTTTTCCGTCCAGTCCCTGTTCTGCCAGATGTCTCACCGTCGACCAAATCTCTCTCACTGTTAATTTCTGTTTTTCCATCCAGCCCCTATTCTGCCAGATCTCTCTCACCGTCGACCGAATCTCTTTCTATCGGATCTCTTAATTGTTGACTGCTGGTGTGCCAGTGGTGTGCCGATCTGTTCAACTGCCGACCGGTGGTGTGCCGATCTGTTCAACTGCCGACCGCTGGTGTGCCGATCTGTTCAACTGCCGACCGGTGGTGTGCCGATCTGTTCAACTGCCGACCGCTGGTGTGCCGATCTGCTCAACTGCTGACTGCTGATGTGCCGGTGGTGTGCCGATCTGCTCAACTGTTGACTGCTGGTGTGCCGGTGGTGTGCCGATCTGTTCAACTGCTGACCGCTGGTGTGCCGATCTACTCGACTGCCAACTACTGGTGTGCCGGTGGTGTGCCGATCTACTCAACTGTCGACCGCTGGTGTGCCGATCTGCTCAACTGCCGACTGCTGGTGTGCCGGTGGTGTGCCGATCTACTTAACTGCCGACTGCTGGTATGCCGGTGGTGTGCCAATCTGCTCAACTGCCGACTGTTGGGGTGCCGGTAGTGTGCCGATCTGCTCAGATTGCCGGTAGTGTGCCGTTTCTCATGGGTTTCTCTTTCTTGCTAGAGGTGTGCCTAGGTTTTCTATCCATTTTTCTCAATAGCCGATCCGTTTTTCCAATGACCTTTATATACTCTTTCATGACACCCTGATAGAGTTTACTTGCGGCGAATTTACTGTCTTACTTTTCTATGTAACTTTTACGTTTTTACCTTTTTATGTGGCTTTTATCTTCTTACCCTTTTATGTGGCTTTTACCTTCTTACCCTTCCATGTGGTTTTATTTTCTTACACATTTAAACCTAATTGATAATAATTAAAACTCATATAAGGCTGTGGGAATAACATTAATATACACTAATATTAGGTTGGATATATCATATTGATTGAGAAGTGAATTTTTGTTTATATTTTATTTAAATGAGAATAATAAATAGAAACTTAAATTATAAATATTTTTTTAAAAAATGAAATATATATTTTAGTGTAGTTTTTTCTTCTTTTTGAAGAAAACATTAAAAAAAAAAAACTTAAATTTTGAATGGAAATATTTTGTTCCCCTTTTTTGTTAAAAAAAATTTAGAATTTTTTTTACCTTTTTAAAAATTATATTCTTATTTTTCTTTTAATTTTCTTAATTATGACTATTTATATTATATGAATTTTAAATATATATAAAAATTTGTTAATATGAATTAAATAAATTGTAATATATGTTACCTCCCAATTAAGTAAATCAAATGTATATTAAAATATTATGATATACTACAAACTAATTATTAAATTAATATCAAATAATATAAATTATAAAATTTTGCTAAAAAATTAAAATTTAAATCAAATATTTAAATATTACTAAAATTTAGCAAATATCATCATATAAATATTTCATTGACTTTTTCTTAACTTTGATAATTATATATACTAGGTTTAAACTTACACATTAAATGGATTTTAAATATTTAATAAGAAATGTTAAAATAAAAAATTTTAAATTATCTTTCTAATAATAATCAATTACATTAATTTGTTTTTAATTTATATTTGAAAAGAATAGTTGAGTAAAATTGAAATTGATTTAAATATTGACTATGATTAGTATTTTAATTAATTTAAAGTTTTTAAATTTAAATTTATGTTGAAAGGGTTAAATAAAATTAAAATTTAATAATTAAATAAAATATAGAGTAAATTTCATTGTTGCACAATGATTATAATTAAATTAATAATCAAAATATTAATTAATAATATTATTATAATAAATTACAAATACTAAATTTAAAGAAATTTTGTTTAAGTAAAAAAAATTAATATCTAAAATTAAGTAATTTGGTTGAAAAAAAATGAATAAATAATAATATAAATCAAATATACTGAATTTTATGACGTGGAAAAAATGATTAGATGTATATTAAAATTTTAGTTTTATTAAAATACTAAAAAAATTATAAACTAAGTACTAAACTAAATTAAATACTACAAATTATAGGAATCTACTAAACAAATACTAAAATTAAGTAATCACTACTACACAAGGTTTTAATAGTCAAATTGGTCATCAAATTGAAAAATTTAAAGGTGTAAGAATCAACTGATCTAACCATTTTAACCGTGATTAAATTAGTAAAATTGATATTTAATATTAAATATATATATATATATATATATATATATATATATATATATATATATATAATTAATAACTTGAATTTTATTTTTAAGAAGATTAAAATATTAAAAAATTTATTTTCTTAATTTTTTACAAATTTTTTAAACTAACCAAACTAGAAAAATTGTAACTGATTCACAAATTTAAGGTCCAACTCATCAGTTTATTAGTTTAATTACCATTTTTCAAAACTAACAGTTTTTAAAATAAACCAATTTTCTGCCACAATTTGATTTCAATTGTATTGGTTTGACTGATCAATTTAATCTAATTTTCAAAATTTTACTACTACATACGGATTTTTTGTTAAAAGAATTGTTCATAATTATTATCTTTTTCTCAAATTTGATAATATTGCTCCAGTGTTTAACTCTTGCAATGTATATATTTTTTCATATTTATTAATAAGAGTATTTATATTTATTTTTTATTTAAATGAAAAAAATTAAATTATATGTATTTTTTGAAAAATAAAAAATAAATTTAAGAGCATTTTTTTCCTTTTAAGAAAATAAAAAGAGAAAATCTCAAAAAAAAAAAAAAGATTTAACTTATATGTATTTTTTATTTTAAGAAAAAAAATAAATTTAAAAATATTTTTTTATTCTTTAATAAAATAAAAAGAGAAATTTAAGATTTTTTTTAAAAATTATTTTCTTATTTATTCTATTCACTTTAATAATGAGTATTTGAGTTACTCAGATTCTAGTTAAATGTAAAAAATTATTAGTATGAAAGAGGTGAATTTAATACATTTTAAATTATAATTGAGTAAATTAAAAGTTCATTTGGTTATATTGTTAGATTTTAATGGTTGATTTCTGTTATTTAATGTTTTGATTTTGTTATTTATTGTATTTTAATGATATTTATCATAAATTTTTTTATTTTTACCAATAAGAATTAATTTTTCATCTTTGTCTATAGTCATTTAAGTGATAATACTCTATATGATAAGGGTGCCAAACATGATGGTATATTTAAAATCAACTAAATAATACTTTCCATAAGGATGCATGGGAAAAAGATACTTTAGTTGAGACATACTTTCTGTGAATATTTTTGCACCGTTTGTTATTCCTTCCAACCCCATAATAACATATGTAAATTGCATGTCAAATGAACATGCACACATTATATAGTCATTTAAGTGATAAAGCTCTCCACGATAAGGACTAAAAAAGCTAGGCATGTTAGTATATCTAAATTTAACCAAATAATACTTTCTACATGAGTGCATAGGAAAATGATACTCCAGTTGAGACATAATTTCCATGAATATTCTTGCATCATTTGTTGTTCCTTCTTAATCTATCCTAACAAATATAAATCACATATCAAATAAACATATACACATTATATTTTGAATAGGCATAGTTTTCTTTCCACTATATGGGATTTGGTCAACAATTGAAATACAAGCAAAAATGTGAGTACCATCTATTGCTCCAACACAATCTTGTGAATAATTTAGACAAAAATAGTATATTATTAATTAAAAAAATTATTATTCAAAGAGAAATATTTCAAATTGTTTGTTGTTCTCACAGCCTTATATGAGTTGTAATTGTTGTCAACTAGATTTACGAGTGCAAGAAAGTAAACCCACATAGAAGGGCAAAAAGGTAAAACCACACGGAAAGGTAAGAACGTAAAATCGCCGCGTAAACCCTATTAGGGTTTCATGGAGTATAGTATATAATGGTCTTGGAAGACAAAGAACAGTGTGCGTCGGCAATATTGAGTATTCAGCAAAACTTAGACAACCGACCAACTAAAGAGAATACAAAACCCTACATGGAAGAACACCACCGGCAAGGACGAAGAGAGTAAACAGTGCAGCCGACGGATGAATCGAGTGAACAGTAGCGTCATGAACAGTAAACTCGTGAACAGTAGCCGTCGTGAACAGTAATCTTGACAGAAGAAGAAGAGAAACCCGACAGGAGAGAAAACCGGTTACGGTTAGACGGGGCTGGATGGCAGGACGAAGAAAAGCAGACCGGTGGAAGAAGAAACCAGACGGCCATAGAAGAGAGAGATACCGACGGCAACAAAGAACAACCGTTGAGAGAGAAAGAGGAGACAACCGGAACAGAGGAGATCCGGCAACAGCAGAAGGAGATCTGGCTGAGCTGTGACAGATCCGGCTGGGACAGAGGAGATCCGTCGACAGCAGAAGGAGATCTGGCTGGGACGGTGACAGATCCGGCTGGGACAGAGGAGATCCGGCGACAGCAGAAGGAGATCCGGCTGGGACAGAGGAGATCTGGCGACGGCGTGAGAGAGAGCCGGCTGGGACGGTGAGAGATCCGGCAGAAGGAGATTCGATTGACGGTGAGAGATCTGGCAGAACTGGGATCCGGTCGACGGTGACAAATCTGGCAGACGGTGAGACAAATCCGGCAGGAAGAGAGAGAAATCCGGCGGTAAGAGAGAGAAATTCGGCGAGAAGAGAGAGAAATTTGGCTGGACAGCAAGAGAGAGAGAAACGGATAGACGAGCCATGGAACAGTGAGATCATGAGACAAGGAGACGGGTGAGACCGTAAAACGGTGAAAGCAGGAATTGTGTGAGACAACGTAAAGAAGGAATTCGGCGAAGCATTTAACTCAACGTATTTTCAGACTTCTTCAAGAGAGGTTAGAGAGCATTGCGGTGAACTTCTAAGCGGCAGTGGAGCAGCCTTTCAATTCAACAGAGGCAAGACAAGCTAGAAGAAGGGTAGACACAGTAAGTGACACTCTTTGTATTGTACTTGCTTAGTAATTGCAACAGTGAAAGGAGCAGAGAATTAAAGACATCCATTGTAACCTGAATTCTCAAGTATAGTGGATAGTCTCGGTAAGGGAGAGTCCCTACTACCGTGGATGTACGTCACGTTGACGGAACCACGTAAATCTCGTGTGTCCTTAATTTGCTTTACATTCTGTGTTTTGAATTGACTTGTGAATGCAGCTAAAGTATCAGTCAACCCATAACTTAACGAAGACCTAAACAAGAACATCCGTATTGTCTGCTAGACAATGTGTCTGAAAGGTGACTTTGGGGACTATTGTGATTAGTAGGTAGCAATAGATCTACCTTAGTCGAGTCTGAGAAAAAGTTTGCTTTTAAGAAGAGGTTGAAGTTGTTCACTTACCTGCGAATTGCGAATTGTGGTGATACTGATTCACCCCCCTCTCAGTATCATGAACTAGTAGATCCTAGGGAGAAATTAGGAACTTCAATTGGTATCAGAGCACAGGTTCACCAGTTTGAAGCTTAACAGCTTGGTGTACTACTTTGAAGGGATCTAGAAGCTTGACTTGTTTAGCATACTGAGAAATGGAAGCCGGCACCAGTATTAGCACCACTTACAGTAAGAAGGTTCCAATCTTCAACGGAACCAACTATCATATGTGGAGAGCAAGAATGCAAGTGGTATTTGCAACCATGGGCTTGAACGTGGTGAAATGTGTACAGGAGGGTTTTGTGGCTCCGGAAGAAGGTAAAGACCCAACCCTAGAGGAGTTAAAGCAATTCGAGATAAATGGGAAGGCCTCAAATGTCATCATTTCAGCATTAACAGATGCTGAGTATGCTAAAGTTATGGACTGCAAATCTGCCAAGGAGATATGGGATAGATTGCAGAAAGTCTATGAAGGTGATGGCAGAATGAAGGAGGCTAAGCTTCAAGTGTTCAAGGAGAGATATGAATTTCTCAGAATGCAGAAAAATGAGACAGTTCAAGAGTTCTTCACCAGGGTTATTGACGCTGTAAACGACCTGAGAAGTCATAGGAAGAACAAGAAGGACTCATCGATTGTGAAGAAAATTCTGAGAATTTTGCCTAAGAGGTTTGCTTCAAAGGTGGCAGCCATAGAGGAGAGTAGAGATCTCAACTCTATGTCTCTGCATGATCTTCAGTGCAATCTCATTGCATATGAGATGAGAATACAATCGACTGAGAGCTCCTCAACGTTAAGGGTATCAAAGGAGGCAGCTTTCAAAACTATGAAACACTTGAAGATAAAAGAAAAAGAAGAATCATCCAGTGAGGATAATGATGATGATGAGGGAGAAAGTGAAGGTGAAGTATTGGCTTACTTCACAAGGAAACTCAAAAAGGGGTCTAAGAAGGGAAAAGGACAGTTGTCATTGAGATGTTATTGATGTGGGCAGACTGGACACTTTGCTTCTCAGTGCAAAGTGAAACTTGATGATGAAGATGAGGATGGTGACGATGAGCAGAATTCAAGATGGAGAAGATCATCATTCAAATCAAAGAAGTCCAATAAGAAGATTGCTAACCCATAGAGGAAGATGAGAGGCTCATTCAAGAGTTATGTGAGTCAGACAAAAGAAGCTGATGAGGAGAAAGATGAAGACTCATCAGATGAGTATGTCTTTATGGTATCAGCACAAAGTGGTAGCTCAACCTTTAAAGAGGAAGAGGAAGTTGATGAAGAAGAGCCAAATCTTGAAGCTGAGCTGGAAGCAGCTTCAAAGGAGATAATCAAAAGGGCAAAACCATAAGAAGGTTGGAGGCCCATATAAAACAAGTTGAAACAAAGTTTGAGGAAGCTGAAAGTCAAAACGGTGAAATAAGGGCTGAGCATATTGATTTGAAGAGAAGATTTGAGGAACATATCAAAATATGTGAAGACCTTACAGTAGAGCTTGGCTTAAGGGCTTCAAAAATTGAAGAAATGGAGAAAGAGTTGCTGTGACTTCAACAACAACTCAAAAGCAGCAAAAAGAAGTTGCAGAAGCTTAAAATGATAGGAGAAACAAGTTCAGGAAAAGGAGAGAAGAATGTAGAGAAAGTGCAGCAATCTGAGGCTGCATTGGTTAAAGAAAATGAGAATATGCCATAAAAGTTAAAAGAGAAGGTTGTGACTCAGAAGAAGATAGCTGAGAATAAAGAAGATCTGAATAAGCAACCTAGGGTGGCAAACAAGAAGGTGACTGAAATGGAAGTCATACAAGTAAAGAAGCTAGCTACTTTGCCTACACAACAAGTGATGAACAGAAGAAGACAAGCTGTGATCAGACCCAAGAAGAGGCAGTTTCAAGGTCATTGCCTTTATTGTGGAGTTTGGGGTCATAGGGCGAGTAACTATTGGTGGAGAAGGCGAGTATATGTCTCCAACTTGAGAAGATACGATGCTGCATACAGGGGGAGACAATACAGAATTCAGAAGAGAACACCTGTCGTGAGTTCTTGCACATACTGTAAAAGGCAAGAATACGCTGACAAGGATTGTTGGTGGAAGCCCAAACCAGTGGTTTCAAAGAACAAGTTTGCTATATTGGCAGACTTGGAACAGTGTGAAAGGTGCGAGCAGGATGGCCATAATGCTAAGAGATGCATGACACTTCTCCCTGAGTAAGAGAAGGCACTCAATGGCACAGTGAAAACAAGCAGTGCAGTCAAAGCTGAGAAAAAGGAGAAAGCTATCTTCCAACCAGTTCAAAAGAAGGATTATAAAGTTAAAAGGGAGGTGGCTAATATAACTGAAATTGCACTCAAAGCTGACTGCAAGGATAAGCAGTGGATCCTTGATAGTGGATGCATTTCGCACATGACGGGAGATAAGAGTAAATTATCAAAACTGAGCAAATCAAGAGAAGGCAGAGTCAAGTTTGGCAATGATGATTCACTCAACATCAATGGTCGGGGGTTAGTAAAAATTGGAAGAGGAAAGCTGAAAGCTGTTCTGCACGTTGAAGGACTCAGGTACAATTTAGCATTTGTCAGTCAGTTATGCAACGAAGACCATAAGGTAATATTCACAAAAACGGGTTGCCAGGTAAAGAGTAAAGAAGGCAATACTATTGCAGCTGGGAAGAGAACAGCTGGAAATTTATATGTGATTGATGAAGACAAGACAAGCAGCTGTTTACTCACCAAAGAAGAAGAAAATCAACTCTGGCATAGGAGGCTAGGACACTTATCACAGAAGAACATAAGGAAGCTGACCACTACTCGTGTAATCAGATATATTCCCGACCTCAGGAGAGAGAGAGAGTATGTTTGCTCAGCATGCTCTAAAGGAAAACATGTCAGAAAGCAGTATAAGACCAAAGAGTTCAGTTCTGAAGCAATGCTTAACATTGTGCATACTGATTTGTGTGGGTCGATGAGAACAAAAGGGTTGAATGGTGAGGGGTACTTCGTCTTATTTGTCGATGATTATTCTAGAAGGACCTGCATCATGCACCTCAAACACAAGTCAGAAGTTTTGAAATGCTTCAAGAGATACAGAAGATTGGCTGAAAATGAGAGTGGAAAGAAGATCAAAGTATTGAGGTCAGATCAAGGTACTGAATTCACAAATGGAGCTTTTGAAGATTACCTTGAGAAGCATGGAATTCACCATCAAATGGCAGCAGCAAGAACACCTCAACAGAACGGGGTGGTAGAGAGGAAGAATAGAGCTGTGGTTGAAATGGCAAGAACTCTACTACTGGAATCTAAGCTTCACACAAGATTTTGGACAGAAGTAACATTTACAGCCGTGCACCTACTGAACAGAGTTCTACTAAGGCCCAATACTGATAAGACTCCATATGAGCTATGGAGTGGGAAGAAGACAACAGCCAAGTATCTCAGAGTCTTTGGTAGCCCATGTTTTGTGAAGAACAAGGAGCAAAACTTGGGAAAATTCAACGCTAGGTCCAATGAAGGCATCTTTGTGGGATACTCAGCAAAGACAAAAGGTTACAAAGTTTTCCTACATAAGCTGGGAAAAGTAATCACTACCAGTGATGTGAGAATAGATGAGAACTAGAAAATAATGCAGAATGGAGAAGCTGAGGACAATGAAGAAGATGACTTCAATGTAGATGAAGAATCAGACCAACCTGAAAAAAAGAAACAATAAGTAAGTTTAGACTCGGAGAAGAGTGAGTCTGAAGATGAAGAAAGAGATCCTCTTACAACTAAGACGGTGCAAGGAAGAAGGACAAAGAAAACATGGACCAGTGCTCATCGAGGAGATCAGATCATAGGTGACCCATCAGCAGGAGTTACAACAAGAAGAAGAATGGTGGGAGCTACTGCTCTACTCTCACAAGTTGAACCTAAATCAGTTGAAAAGGCTATTCAAGACCAAGCCTGGGTCAAAGCTATCAATGAGGAGCTGGATCAAATTGAGAAGAATGATACATGAGAGCTGGTTCCAAGACCCACTAATAAGAATGTCATAGGAACAAAGTGGGTGTTTAGGAATAAACATAATGAAGGTGGCAAGGTGGTAAGGAACAAGGTCAGGCTGGTTTGCAAAGGCTACACTCAGATAGAAGGGGTAGATGTCGATAAAACTTTTGCACCAGTAGTAAGGTTAGAAACTATCAAAATGTTCTTAGCTTTAGCAGCACACAAGAGGTATAAAGTCTATCAGATGGATGTGAAATCTGTCTTTCTGAATGGGCTCCTGAAAGAAGAAGTGTATATTCAACAACCCGATGGAGTACAAATCAGTGAGGATGAGACACAAGTGTGCAAACTGAAGAAAGCCTTGTATGGTCTTAAGCAAGCTCCAAGAGCATGGTACAGCAAGCTGGATGCGTACTTAAGAAGGTTGAACTTCATAAGAGGAACAGTTGATAATAACCTATATGTGTTCAATTCAAAGAAAGGCCAGCTGATAACCATAGTATATGTAGATGACATCATCTTTGGAGGGGATCACTCTAAACTATGCCAAGATTTTGCACAGAAGATGAGTGAGGAATTTGAGATGTCATTGATTGGAGAAATGACGTACTTTCTTAGATTATAGATAAAGCAGTGTGAAGAAGGTATCTTTATTTCTCAGACGAAATATGCCAAAAAGATGCTGAAAAGGTTTGGCATGGAAGATAGCAGATCTGTCAGTACCCCTATAACAGTGGGCTGCAAGTTAACAAAAGATCAGAAGGGAAGGAGTACAAGCCTTACAGAGTACAAGAAGATGATAGGGAGCCTTCTGTACCTTACGACATCGAGGCCTGATCTTATGCAAGTTGTGTGTACTGCCAGCAGATTCCAAGCTGATCCTAAAGAGTCTCATGTGTTGGCAATGAAAAGAATCCTGAGGTACCTCAAAGGAACACTAGAAATGGGCTTGTGGTATCCAACCATGGATTTTGTTAAACTACAAGCATACACTGATGCAGACTGGGCAGGAAGTATAGATGATAGAAAATCAACCAGTGGCTGCAGCTTCTACTTGGGTTCAAAGTGTGTTGCATGGTTAAGTAGAAAGCAAAACAGTATTGCTTTGAGCACAGCTGAGGCTGAGTATATGGCTGCTTGTGCAGCATGTACACAGGTGATATGGATGCTAAGACAATTGGCAGACTTGAGTGTTGAAATGAAATTACCAGTGAGTATACTTTGTGACAATCAAAGTGCTATTGATCTCAGCAAGAATCCAGTTCAACATTCGAGAAGCAAGCATATTGACATCCGGTATCACTTCATCAAAGATCAAGTGGAACAGGGTACAATTCAGTTGGAGCATGTTGGCACTAGAGATCAAATTTTAGATATTCTAACTAAACCTCTGTCCACAGAGCTGTTTGAAAAGCACAGATGGAGTCTATTTGTGCAAATGCCTCCTCAAGCCTGAAGTTCAGGTAAATCCTTCATCTTCACTTTGCGAGTTTTTCAAATTTGTAATTGATTGGCAAAGGGGGAGAGAAGCAACAGTGCAGGGGGAGCTGTTAAGAAAGGAGAGTGCATATTTAGGGGGAGTTGAAACTGCTGCATAGTGGCTTTTATTATAAGTGTTGCCAACAATTACAAAGGGGGAGATTGTTGTTCCCACAGCCTTGTATGGGTTATAATTGTTGTCAACTAGGTTTACGAGTGCAAGAAAGTAAACCCACATGGAAGGGCAAAAAGGTAAAACCACACGGAAGGGCAAGAACGTAAAATCGCCGCGTAAACCCTATTAGGGTTTCATGGAATAGAGTATATAATGGTCTTGGAAGACAAAGAACAGTGTGCGTCGGCAATATTGAGCATTCAGCAAAACTTAGACAACCGACCAACTAAAGAGAATACAAAACCCTACATGGAAGAACACCACCGGCAAGGACGAAGAGAGTAAACGGTACAACCGACGAACGAATCGAGTGAATAGTAGCGTCGTGAACAGTAACCTCATGAACAATAGCCGTCGTGAACAGTAATCTTGACAGAAGAAGAAGAGAAACTCGACGGGAGAGAAAACTGGTTACGGCTAGACAGGGCTGGATGGCAGGACGAAGAAAAGCAGACTGGCGGAAGAAGAAACCAGACGGCCATAGAAGAGAGAGATACCAACGGCAACAAAGAACAACCGTCGAGAGAGAAAGAGGAGACAACCGGAACAGAGGAGATCCGGCAATAGCAGAAGGAGATCCGGCTGGGACGGTGACAGATCCAGCTGGGACAGAGGAGATCCGGTGACAGCAGAAGGAGATTCGGCTGGGACAGAGGAGATCCGGCGACGGTGTGAGAGAGAGCCGGCTGGGACGGTGAGAGATCCGACAGAAAGAGATCCGGTCAACGGTGAGAGATCCGGCAGAACTAGGATCCGGTCGACGGTGACAAATCCGGCAGACGGTGAGAGAAATCCGGAGGTAAGAGAGAGAAATTCAGCGAGAAGAGAGAGAAATCTGGCTGGACAGCAAGAGAGAGAGAAACGGACAGACGAGCCGTGGAACAGTGAGATCGTGAGACAAGGAGACGGGTGAGACCGTAAAATAGTGAAAGCAGGAATTGTGTGAGACAACGTAGAGAAGGAATTCGGCGAAACATTAAACTCAACGTATTTTCAGACTTCTTCAAGAGAGGTTAGAGAGCGTTGTGGTGAACTTCTAAGCGGCAGTGGAGCAGCCTTTCAATTCAATAGAGGCAAGACAAGTTAGAAGAAGGGTAGACACAGTAAGTGACACTCTTTGTATTGTACTTGCTTAGTAATTGCAACAGTGAAAGGAGTAGAGAATTAAAGACATCCATTGTAACCTGAATTCTCAAGTATAGTGAATAGTTTCGGTAAGGGAGAGTCCCTACCACCGTGGATATACGTCACATTGACGGAACCACGTAAATCTCGTGTGTCCTTAATTTGCTTTACATTCTATGTTTTGAATTGACTTGTGAATGCAGCTAAAGTATCAGCCAACTCATAACCTAACGAAGACCTAAACAAGAACATTCGTATTGTCTGCTAGGTAAGGTGTCTGAAGGGTGACTTTGGGGACTATTGTGATTAGTAGGTAATAATAGATCTACCTTAGTCGAGTTTGAGAAAGAGTTTGCTTTTAAGAAGAGGTTGAAATTGTTCATTTACCTGCGAATTGCGAATTGTGGTGATACTGATTCACCCCCCTCTCAGTATCATGAACTAGTAGATCCTAGGAAGAAATCGGGAACTTCATTGTTAATTTTTAATTGAACTTTGTTAAGATTTGATGGATAAATTATAATCTTCAGAAATGAAAAAAGTGCTTTTAGAACTTATTTGAAGTGTCTAGAAATAGTTTCAATTGAGTGTTACATCCAATAACCAATAACACATTGTTGCTCATTATAGCCAACACTATACAAGAATAATGCTAATTGTTCTTGCACTATCATAAACTTGGAATCACATAACAAGCTTCACGCCTTTAATTCTTCACACTAGTTAATAAATGTTTTTTTTATGTGGAAATCAAATATAAACATTATCTTTATCACAAAATCACAAAACATTAAGATTTATTATTAGGAACTTCAGCTAACATTTTAGGTCATTCTTTGCTAGCTATATTGCATCATCTTATAATTTCTCTTTCTAGAACAAGCCCAATAAAATAATTTCCATCATTTAAGCACCAATAAGAAACCAATATGAGTTGTTGATAATCTTTTATGATCCTAACAAAACAAAATTATGTTGCTTTATATTTGATTGCAACTTTCAATCACCAAAAATGATTACCATCATTTAAATTGAGTGAGACAAAAAACATGATGAAAACTAAGCTCTCTTTTATGCGCTTATAGTAGTTTAAACTTCAATTCATTAACAAAAACAAAAAAGGAAAAAAATAGTACCAAAAAACTGCACTAGTATATGTCATAAAAATGTAGATGAAAAAGATACTTTTGTTGATAATCTGATGAATCAAGGAGATGAATCAAAAAAAAGGAATCAAAGAGAATAAGTTCTAAAATTACAAATATAAACAAGAATCAAAGACATTAAAGCCAAATCTTTTAGGACAACCACAACATTACCCTTCAAGATTAGACCCAAACTTATTTTATACCCTAAGAACAAGATTAAAAGAACTTCTAAATAAAAATAGGTAAGAAATAAAAAGAATCAAACCTTATACTAATAGAATTCAAGATACCAAAGAAATCATAATTACTAAACAAGATAAGGGTTTTGGATGAAGAGACTAAAATATGTCAAAGAAGTTGCCATACATCAAAGGTGGGTATGTATTTGGATGAAGAAGCCAAAACATGCAAAGGGATGCAATGAACGAAGCCAAAACATGCCAAGGGATGCAATGAATGACAATTTATTTGTTTATTCCCTTTTATATTTAGCTTTTTTTTTTTTTACTATGTTTTATACCTATTTAATCTAATTAGAATATATTTTGTAACTTAGGTATGTTTTAGGAAAGTTTTGAGTATTTATACTTTTAATAGGCCAAATTCCAACATTTCATCATTTCAACCTTTGTGGCTTATTTCAAATTATAATCCTCATTGAAATTCTAGTAGATATTTAGATTTTGGAGTGAATTTGGGTTTTTTTTGGTGTTTGCTATATACATTTTCTAGGTTATAAAAAGGACATTTATAGCTACTAAAATACAAGGAAGGAGGAAACAAATACAAATAGGGATTATTGTTATAATTGTTATTTTAATTCATTTAGTTAGACCTATTAAGCTGATTAAATAATAATAAATTGCTAAAGTTAGGGATTATGACCCATATTTATTCTATTCTTAATCACCAAGTATTAATTAACATTAAGGGATTATAAATAAATTTTTGTCTTATTATTATTAATAACTCAATACAAGTTAAATAATCTCAATTTGTATGATTGTTACTTGAATTAACTTATTTTTATAATTCTTAAGGCTACCAGTATACAACTTTATAGAGCTTGTTTAGGGGTGTAATAGTAAGGGTCTAAGTAGAGAACCTGTTTTACTTAATGAATATCTAAAGGAGAATTCAAGTAATAGAATTTGTTGTTATATAAGGTTAATAGTTCTAATAAAATCAAGGTAACATTGTGGATAATTAAAAATATCAAACACCATAATTGTGAATGAACTTAGAACTGAAATTTTGTTAATTGATATTTTTATAAGTTATTTTAATTAATTAAGTAGTTTACCTTAATTATTATAAAGATAGAATTTTACCCCCTATTCATATTAATGCATTTAAGTTTAATTACCTAGTATTAAATTGATAGCACTCTCTATGAGATTAACCCTTATTTACATTGTCTATCGTTCAATGATCAAGAATACGATATTTAATATTTTTATAACCTTAACGACAATTACAAAAATTTGGGCGCCATTGCTAGGGTGTGTTCTTTATCAATTTTTTGCATTTTGTTTTTGTTCATAGTTTTATGAAGTTGATTATAATGATTATATTACTTTTTATGCATGAAGTTGTGTGTTTTTAAGGTATTTTTAGTTGCAATGGCACTATTCACAAAGGAAGTTTGGTTGAAATGGATGACGAGCTTCCACTATTTTAAGGAAAATGTCATTTTGCTCAAAAACAAAGTTGAGAGAACCTTGCATAAGCTGAGAAGAGAAGCTTGATAGAACTAAGAGCAATTTGTGGTTACTTCGCATAACACTAACATAATTCTTAATTCAATATGTAAAAGTTCATCTAATAACTCTAAATTTGAGATATGACTACAAATAATAAGATTTTAAAAGAGTTTGTTGTTCCTAACTTTCATTTACAACCTTTGCATATACAATACCCTGAGTTAGATGTAACTTTTAAATTTAAATAAAAATTGGTAACATATGTTACCCACTTTTTGTGGTCATATTGTAGATGATCTCAACAAGCACTTGAAGGAGTTTCATATGATTTATTTAAGCATAAAGCCTACAAGGGTGATAAAGGAGCAGAAAAAATTGATACAATTTTCATTCTTCTTAGGTAATGATGCCAAGGATGGACTTTACTATCTATCATCAAAGTTAATCACAACATAGAATGAGATTAAGATATAATTTTTGAAAAGATATTTTCTTATTATGAAGTCTTAATTCAATATTTTTATGAGGTCTTAATTTTATTATAATACAAATCAATTATTAAATTATTTTCAAATACCACAAATAGTAAAAGTTTATTAAGAAAAATAAAATTTGAATCAAATACTTATTTATTTTTAAAATTAAACTAATATTATTATATAAATATTTTATCAACTTTTTCTCAATTTCAATAATATATCTATATTAGTATTAAACTTGTGTGATGTATGAATTTATTATATTTATTAAGAATTTTTTTCTTTGTATTTTATCTAAATGAGAAAAATAAAAAAGAATTAAATTATTAATATTTTCTTTTTAAAAAATAAATACTAAATTTAAGAATAATTTTTCATTTTAAGAAAATAAAATTTGAGTATTTATATAAAAAATAAATTTACAAATATATTTTTTTAAAAAAATAAAAAAAAAATTTAAAATTATTTTTTTTTTAGAAATTATATTTTTTATTTTTTTAATTATATGTATTTATATAAATTAAATAAATTAAATATATATTAAAATTATAATTCTATTAATATGAATTAAGAATTTAGATATATGTATAATATTATTAAAATAAATTAAATAAATTATAATATATTTTAAATTATAATTAAATAAATAAAATATATATTAAAATTTTAATTTTATTAATGTATTAAAAATATTATAAATTAATTATTAAATTAATATTAAATATTATAAATTATTTAAATTTATTAATAAAATTTTAAAATTAGCCAGATAACGAGCCGAGTGATACGCTGTTCGCATAGTGAAGTAACCTGTACGACTGTGGTGCCACACCAAACAATCTGCAGGAGCTCGCCAGCTTAAAGGAATTGGAAGAATTTATTATGCTTCTGACGGCATATAGAGAGACAACAAAAAGTCTCTCTTCCAAGCCCGCTGAACAGGATCAATCAGATTAGAAACAAAGACACAAGATGATGAATGTGGAGATGATAAAATCTGAAAACCATTCTGGCTGGCAACCAAAGGGTCATCTCAAATATCTATTTGCTATCCATCACCAACTTGCCAGCGCAAGCCTTGCAGAAGTAACGAACGAGAGTTGTGAATACTTTCGCGAGTAATAGCCAAATTGAAGAGTGAGAAGGGAGTCGTCAGGGTAGTATTTACAACCTAACACCTGCAAAACTAAAGAAGATGGGTTGCTAACCAGTCGCCAACCCTCTTTTGCAAGAAGCGTATTATTAAAGCTTTGAAATTCTCAAAACACAAAACCCCCCATGATCCTTTGAATCGCACAATCGATGCAAACAAGACTGGTGAAGTTTCTTTTTTTTCATCGGAACTTCCCCACCAAAATTTGTTAACTGAAACTTCTAATTCCCAACACTAAGCCATCGGCAATTGAAAACAACTCATTATTGCCTTTATAAGTACTTCTTTGCCATCCCTGGACAATTTTTTTACCTTCCAACCTACCAATTTCTTCCACACACAATCTCTAATCATGACCAAACATCATCGAAAGGCCAAGATAGAGCTTCGAAGTGGGAGTTACCATTATATCCGTACATATCTGTTGCACTAGACTGCACATTACAGCCAAAAACAAGATCTCTGTTTTGTCTAAATCAACCATTTGACCAAAAGCCTTCTCATAATGAAGCAAAAGCTGTTTAACACAAACACATTCTTGAAGAGATGCAGAAGCAAAAAGTAAATTGTCATCGTAAAAAATAAGCGAGTGATTGGGGGAGCACACCTACTCCTGGAATTAGCATCCTGAATTAAAGTAAACAAGCCCTCCACACAGAAAAGAAACAAATAAGGGGATAAAGGATCACCGTGGTGAAGACCTTGTGTTGGATAAAAAGTAGTTTTAGGCTCTCCATTGAGTAAAAGAGAGTCAGAAACTGAAGAAACAGACCCCATTACCAACTCTACCGAAGAAGGAGCAAATCCCAATTGTAACATAACCCGGTGAAGAAAGTTCCACTTTAACTCATTCATAAGCCTTGGCCATGTCCAATTTCAAAGCCATAAAACCATTCTTGCAACGACCACTTGGTTTCAAGAAATGAAAACACTCGTAGGCAATTAACGCATTGTTCATAATCAACTTACCAGGAATGGAAGCACTTTGTTGAGGTGAGACACTTCAAGGAAGGAGAATTTTTAGTCTATTTGCCAAAGTCTTCGTAATCGATTTGAAAATTACATTGCAGTGACTAATCAAACGATAATCCTTACAAGTTGCAGCTGATGGAGTATTGGGGATAAGACAAATATAAATATAATTCAAAGGTGCTGGATCGCCCTTATGATTAAGAATAGTGAGCACTGTATCCACCACATCAGGCCCTATCATCGACCAAAAGGTTTGGTAAAACAAAGCAGACCCGATGCCTTGGTCGGGTGCATTTGCTTCAGAGCTTCAAAAGCCTCATCCTCTGTGAATGGAACTATTAGCAATAAGTTCATTCTCTGGGTTACTTTCCGTGGCACCACATGAAGGACATGATCCAACATAAATAGAGCCACCTATGGTAAACGAAGACTCAAAGTAAGTAGTGAAGACAGTAGCTACATCATTCTTATTTGCACACCATACACCATAATGGTCCTTCATTTGATGAATAGCATCGTGTCTTTGACGTTGAATGGCTTTTGAATGGAAAAAACGGCTGTTCTTGTCTCTGCGTTATTATAAGTTCATTCCAATCTTAGTAGTGCGTATGCACAAATTTAAGTTTAGGGGGAGACGAATAGTATGATCAACGACAGCATTTCTTTTTATGTAACTTAAACAAAATTATGATTATATGGGTCACAATCAGACTAATTTTATGTGTAAGTTTTCATCTTACAATATATTATATCTATTTAATTTTTAATTTTCTCAATATAACTATAATTAGTTTATATAGAAAAGACAATTAGAATTCTTATGGTCATCCACGAATCCGAGAAAAACATTCTAAACAATAATAGAATAATTCACTAGCAATTTTAAATTAAGTTTTATTCATATGTAAATCCAAATTATAAATAATTATGAAACAAAATAAATTGAGCACTCTATATCGAGCATAGAGAGAAATTGATGATTCAAAACTCTATTGCTTTGGAAAAGAATGCAATTTTCACTAGAATAGCACATATAAATCCAAGAGGATGAGAAATTGTTTTTGTTTTTTTTTTTAATTTTTTTTTGTCAATATAAACCCAATGTCTTTAAAATTCAAAAGATCAAAGGGATGAGTAGAGATAAGATAAATGGAAAAAAAAATGAAAGAGAGGGATGTGCAAGTGGAAAGTATTTGAATTTGCATGGAAGAGGTTAAGAGTATTATCAATTGTTTAGATGAGATATAGAGATAATGGCCAAAAAAATCATTGCAAAAAAGTAATGGACTTTTCTTTAATAATATGCAACATTTTAGAATTGTTGCCTACATTAGATATATAGGTAGCATTTTTTCAACTACTACATGTAAAATTATTAATGTAATAATTGATAAGTCTTAAAATCACCAACCACTACTTATATTCATATTTTTATGCAATGTTTAAGAACTATTTCCCTATATTAGATATATAAGTAGTGGTTATAGAGCACCACTTATAAAATTATTAATGTTATAAATGACAAATGTTAGAAGCGATGCATTAAAGCTTTAAAACACTTTTTATATTCATATTCATATGCAACACTTTAGCACCACTGCCTATGTGAAATATATAAGCAATGGTTCTTTAGTGTCACACATAAATCGCTACATAAAACTCCTTATTGCATTGTTGTGTTCAAATTATTTAAAACAATGGTTTAAATGTTGTATTAGGTATATTAGACCTTTAAGACAACAATTTAAAATTTCTACCATAAAATCACTAGTATAACTACTTTTTGGTGTAATGTTATTTGAATGGGATTATGAAATGAAATGAAAGAAATTTGAATTTGAATTAAAACATGAACAATAAAGGAAAAGAATTTAAAAAGATCATGGAAGAGAAAGTAAATATTTTTAAATGAGATAAAAAGAAATTGTGCAAAAAAAAAAAAAAAGAAATTAAGCACAAAAGAAAAAAAGCTAAAGAACTTGAAAAGGTTCAAAAAGTTTGGATTGCAACTACATTTGTTGCGGTGGTTGGTAGTATAAGCAAAATAATGTAAACTAAAAAAGTGGATTTTGGAAAAAAATGTTTAAATCATTCAACCAAACTAGTTAATCAACTAATGTGACAAAAGTGCAAAAAATTGAGTCAATTAGAGAGTTTATATCAGTCAATTAGAGCTATTTAGTGATCAACTAATATTTCACAAACAAATTTTTTAGATTTAGTCCAAATTGCGATTTACTTTTAGTATGACAAAATATTATCAATCACAACAATTAGTAAGACCAAAATATCTATGTATTAAATGTTTGTAAGCAAGCCCAAGAGTCTTGAATGCTTTGACCAAAAAAAGGTGTCAACTTTGATAGATTCAAAATAGAAAGAAGATACATTGCTATAGAGAGAAAAATATACTAATTTTGTAAGAAGGTTTTGTAAAACTCTGTGATTAAAGTCAAGTGACCTAAGTGTTGTAAGGGTAAACCTGACATTGGATCAACAAACAAAGTGGTTATTAAGCTTGACATTGAATCAACAACCAAAGTGATTTGTTAGTAATTTACTTGATTGACAAGTAAAGTTGTAGGGGATTTGTTATTTAGCCAAGGAAAAAGATTGTGATATATTGAGAGCTCTCAAGGTGGTGACTTTAAAGAGATGACATAAGTTTTAAGAATAATCAAATTTCTATAAATCTTTATATTTGAGCCAAGGAGAAAATAGATAGAGTGTGAAAAGGACTCTCTAATGTGGCCAAAAGAGATTGATCATTTGGTCCACAACAAAAAGAAAAGTGAAGTTCATTAAGGGTAAACATGGTCTTGACATTAGAGATACAACTTTTGAGGAGTGTTATCAAATTCCTAATCAAGATGCCTTCCTCTCCCATTTACAAGTGACTTTAGACAATAGAGTTGGAAAATGGCATGCTATAAAAGGAGGATGAAGTGCTAGTGTCTAATTTTAAAGATGACATATTACCTTGAGATTACTTTAAGTTTAACTTGTTTGCTACTAATAAAGCCAAAATGTAAGCACCATAAAAATGAATAATCATAGTCAAGTTGTTAGGCAAAAGTCTTGGTTACACTTTCGTTTATCATCATTTGTAATAACTCTAGTCACTAAATGGTGGGTTACATGTCATTTATCTTGGTAATGAGTTTTTCTTAGCCTAGTTGGATAATGGGGAAGACCACAAGTTTTTGTTGAATGGTGGCCAAAGGGTAATGGCTAAAAACTACATAATAGTGCCTAAATGATAGCCAAATTTGGATCTAAAGGAGATTAGGATAGACTAGGTTGTTGTTTTTATTTGTTGACCAAACTTGCTAGTTAAGTATTATCATTATCGAGTTCTCTAAAAACTTGGCAATAGAGTTAGACAAATGATGAAGATTGATCACACCATAAAGGAAGTGTCCTAAGGAAACTATGCAAGAATATGTGTTAAGGTTGATCTCCACCAGCTACTAGTAACTCAATATAAGGTAGGGGAAAAATATGCAAAATTGAATATAAGGATATTCATCTTATTTGTTTCCATTGTAGGAAATATGGATATAAAATTAGGGCTTGCTTGGAGGTATCATCTTCTAGTAATGAGAAAATGCAAAAGACAAGGAATGCAGGGAATGAACGGTGGTAAAAGCAAGGAATTTGCTTATAAACCTTAGATACTGGTGCAATAGTCTACTCATTAGGGGATGCCTTGGGAGATAATTGGGTAAGGATAACAAAGTTTGTTGGGAAGGTTAATCTTAATAGGTTTGATTCAAGGTTTGATTCTTTAAAAATTTATAGGGATAAAAAAGTCACAAATGATGATAAAAAGACAATGGTGATGGTGACTTTGGTGGTCATAGTGCAATGTTGTGATGAGAGGGTTAAACATATGAGGGAGACACATGACTCTGCTTTAATGGATTAGTACATAAGATAAAAAGAATTAACAAAAACTAAAATTTTAGGAAATAAGAGAAACGACCATTTGTTCTTAGGATCAAAGTAGAGATATAAAAGGGAATAAAAATGCATTACCAAAAATAGATTTAACAAAGAGCTTTAATTTAATGTCAGCACAAAATTTGAGGACAAAAACTACATAAAGGCTCATAGAGGTTTAAGAGAAAGCTAATGTTAATTTAGAGGTTTTAAATCTTGTGCACATCACCCAGGAGCTTAATAACACATCATAAGACATGACATGAGACCTAGGGGATGAATCACAACTTGGTAGGTTTGGGACCTCTGCTCTAGGCATATTAGGCCAACCCTATATATTGAATGCTAAGTTTGGAACTAGTATGAATTATGAAGAGCCTCCTATGTTATACTTAGGCCTAGTTTCATAAGTTAAAGAGTCTCTTATGGATTTGGATTCTCATGGTGAATAAGGACAAAGGATTTGAATATGTATATTAGTTAAGACTAGTTGGTATGTTTAATTTATTATTTTCCTTTTTTAGGTTTGTTAATATAGAATTATTATAAGGTTGCAAGCCCATATTTCATAAGATAACTTAAGTTATTTATCAAGTTACACAAGCCTTCATGGGTGTTTCTTATAAAACCATGTAGTAATGGTCTTAAAATAAATAATGTCTACAAGGAAATTGGGTCCACATGAATCCTAAGGGAAGAGCTCATGGCTTTATTGGTAGCATTTAGCTTTTTTAGAATTTGACAAAAATTCAATCATATGTTATAAGGTAGGCAATATAGTTTATACACATCTATGTTATGCTTTAGGTAAGGGCCCTTAGTTATTTTCCTTAATCTATGTAAACTCCTTTGTTGAGACCAAAAAGAGGTGGCTATAGGAAAAGTTAAAATTAGTAAGAGATTCTATTTCTCTTTCATGGATAGTTATAGAGGATTTCAACTCCATTAAATCCCCTAATGAGAAGCATAGAGGCGCTACTTCATGCCACTACAAATGGAAGTCATTTGCTTACCGATTAGAGGGCATGGCTTTCATTGACTTGGGATACCTTGGACCAAACTATAAATGGGCCCAAATTTGATTATCGTAAACATGTATCACTTGCGAGCCAGATAAAGTTATTTATAATACTCAATAGTGGCTTACTTGGCTAGAAGCAACTATTTTCACTTGCCTCGCATAAATTCTGATCACAATCCCTTACTTGATAAGCTACCTAGTTAAAACTTGTGGAATCTAATAATAAACCCTTTCTCTTCTAAGGAACTTGACTATTACATGAGAAATTTTTGAATTTTGTGGAGATAAGTTGGAATTACTCAATATCATTGCCAAAAGCATTAAAGGACATCTTAAACTCTTTGAGGAATTAAAGTTGTCAGGTGTATCAAAACATCTTTGCCCATAAAAAGTGTCTATTGAATAGAATCAAGGTTTTCAAGCTTCTTTAGAGAAAATATAACTTGGTCCTAACTTCCTTAAAATAAAAATTATTGTAACTTGCTAATATTCTAAAATAGGAAGTGGTTATATGGTTTTAAAAATATAGGGTTCATTGGATTTGTAATAATGAACACTAAATAATTTCAAGCATTAATAATAATCTTGAGGAAAAGAAATAGAATCAAGGATTTGAAAGATGATTAAGGGATATGTTTAGTAGTTGTATGCTAAAGACAACTCCTTAACACAAGTTGACCCTGGACTTATGTTAAAGTGCTTTGCCAAGTTAAAATCATTTTGAATAGCCCTTTATAGAATCTAAGGTGAAACAAGCCATTTTTAATTTGAGTCCCTTTAAAGCTCATAAAGTGAATGGATTTCAAGTAATATTTTATCCAAAAATGTAGGGAATTATTAGGCATTCTGTTTCAAATTTTCCCCTTAAAATTCTTAATGGTGCTTATATCCTTTTAAAGATAAACAAAACATTCCTAATTCTTATTTCTAAAAAAGAGAACTCAATTCAAATCAATGAGTTTTAACTAATTAGTTTGTGTAACATAAATTACAAGATATTCATAAAATTTATAATTAATTGGTTGAAACCAATCCTTGCAAAGTAGGTGGCTTTAATCCAAACAAGTTTTGTGCCTAATTACCAAATAATAGATAACATTATGATTTTACTAGAAGTCCTACATATAATGTATGGCTTGTGAGGATTTAAAGGGTTTATGGTACTGAAATTAGACCTAAAAAAAAAACTTACAATAAGGTTAGTTGAGACTTTATATTGGATTTGAGAGAACTTGCCCTACTAATCAAACTAATTAGCTTAATAATGGATTGCCCCTCCTCAATTAGATTCAAAATTATATGGAATGGGGGAACTAAGTATTTTATCCTATTGTAAGGGTTACATTCAGGGGACCTCCTTTTTACCATACTTATTTGTCTTTTACATAGAAAGTTTAAGCCACTTAATAAAGGCCAAGGTTGCTTATTGTAAGTGGAAATCATTTTTCTTGTCAAAGTAGGGCCTTAGCTTATCCCACTTATTCTTTACTACTAACACAGTTTTGTTTGCAAATGCTATAAGGTAACAAGTGATAGTGATTAAGAGGTTTTTTTTTTTGACCAATTTTGCAATGTTTTAAGGTAGAGAGTTAATGCTTATAAGTTAAAGATTTTTTTCTCTTGAAATCTTATGAGATTATAAGCGCATGTGCTAAATGCCAAGTATTGTTTCCTCCTCACAAAAGATATTAGTCAATACCTGGGAATACTAACCATCAATGGTATGGTATTGGCTTTTGTTTATAAAGAATTGTTAGATAAAGTTCAAAAAAAGTTATTAGGATGTAAAGTACAAAATCTATCTTTTACTAGACACTTAACAATTATCAAAGTTATAAGGTCAATAATGCCTACCTTTTCAATACAAATGATGGCTCCCCTTACATTTGTATGTGAACAATTAGAAAGATATAATTGTGGCTTATTATAAGTGATACAAAATAGTATAAATGGGTGTAACTAGTATGCTGATTTGAGGTGTGTAAGCCAAAGTAGGGGGGTTTGGGAGTTGAAGAAGCAAAAAATGCAAATAAAACTTAGTTAAAGGTTTATAAATAAATTGAATACTTTGTGTATAAGGGTGCTTAAAGAGAAATATGTAAAAATGGGGATGTAAGGCTAAGATATAAATGAGTAGCCTCATTTTCCTAAAGAGGTATGAATGAAACACATGAGTTGTTGTTAAAGAATTATATATGGTGTTTGGAAAATGGAAGGAAAGTGAGATTTTGAACTAATATTTGGTTAAGCAATAAACCCCTAGAAAAAGGAGCATTATGCCCCTCGATCTTTAAGGAATTAAATCATAATGTTGATCACTATTGAGTCGAGGATGTTGGCTAGAATTGGAATGTAATGAATCATTAATTACTTGTGTAAGAGAAAAGAACCCTAGTAATATGCATAATTTCTCTAGATGGAAATAATTAGGATACTCTAAAGGGGCTCAAAGAGAGGAGTATTCTTATTAAAAAAAGCTTATCATGAGTGCATTACCTCAAAGGTATGAAACAAGTTGTGCCTAAGTTGAATATGACTTAGAAGTTTAAAGTGTTAGAAAGAGTGAGATGATTCTTATGGATATTGGTTAAGGGAAGGCCCATGACCAACAAATAATGTTGGCAAAAGGGCTTTATAGACTATACTTAATGCACTTTATATGGTTGTCAGAAAAAAAATCACAAATTCACTTATTATAAGATTGTCACTTAGTTATTATGCTATGAGGGTCCTGCCTCTCCTCCTTGCTTAAAGCTCCTTTATTCCAATTCACTTTGTATGATTGGCATATACAAAATTTGATAGGTTATTTTAATTGGATTAACAACATGGACTAAAGAATGGGCTTTGCATTAACCTACTAGTATATATAAAAGTTGCATAATGAATGTGCCATAAGTGACAATGGAATTGTTAAATACTCAACTAAAGTTATATTGTAATTGGCCAAGGCTTGTAAAGTGGATAGCTTGCATGATAAATTAGACCTCTCACTTAATAGTAATTTGTAAAGGTATTACCTCGAACAACTTCTTATGGGATAGACTCCTCCAATTGAAGATTAGATTAAAGTTAATACATATGATGTATGTAAAGGAAAGGCAAGTAATGTTACTACAATAGGGATTTTTTTAATAATTTACAAAGTAGATGACTAGTTGAGTTTACCCATAATATTGGAAATTGGTTTGCATTTGCCATTAAATTCTGGGGTTTATATAATGACTTAGAAATTGCTTAATAACTTAGTTATAGAAAATTACGTCTTAAATCAACCTAGTTATAAGGCCTCCCCAAGGCCTTACATGGCAATTACATCAAGATATTACTTGGGTCTAATGGCCCTATGACATTGTCATGTAGCTTTGTAGTTTAACTTGTTCTCTTTTAGGCTTTATGTCTTCCTTATTGACCCAAAAAAACAAAGTAATTAAGCAAAGCATGTGTGTATGTGTGTGTATACAAATAAAGATAAGCCCACAAAACAAAACTCTTACATGGAGACAAAAATCAAATAACCAAGATAAAACTATATTTAATAACAGGTTGAGTTAAAACAAAACTTGTAGAAGTTAGATTAGATGCCAAAAAATTAGTGTACTTTTCTTGTTTGTTTTTCTAGTTTAAAATTTTGATGAGAAACTAGGGATTAAAAGGAAAAAAAAATTGTAAAAATAAAGATTTTGATCTCTTCAAGGAGATCAACCTTTAATTAATCTTTTCAAGAAAATTAACCTCTAAAGCCTTAACTTAACAAGTAAGCAAAAGACTTAACACAAAAGCAACATGAATTCTCAATATTATTTCAGAAATTTTTACTACTAAAATATAAAAAATATCAAATAAGATATTAAAGAGTTAAATTCACTTAGACCCCTTATAGTTTACTTTTTGCATTTTACCTCCATATGGTTTTAATTTATATTAAAACCTTGTGGTTTCTAGTTTTGGTAATTAGGGTTCTCTATCATGATTCCATTAATTTTAAAACTCCATTTAATCATGAGGGTATTATAAAATATAAATATTTTAATATTTAATCTTTTTACTCATAATAATTATTTTTGTTATTTTTTAAAATTTTTTGGAATTTATAATTTTGAAATTTTTTTATGAGTTTAATTTTTCTAATTCTAATAAAATTTAAAATTTTATGAATTCTAAAAAAAAATCTAGAAAATCATTATCATTCAATAAGATTGAATATTAAAATATTTAGATTTTATAATACTTTGTAAAATGAAAAAAAGAAAAAAAGCTTTAAAATTAATGAAATTATAAAAGAGAGTCTTAATTGCCAAAATTAAAAACTATAAGAGTTTAATGGTATAAATCAAAAGCATACAGAGGAAAAACACTAAAAGGGTAAACCACAAGGAGTGCATTTAACTCACATCATCGATAATGATTTTTTTAATTAAGAGAATTAATAAATCTAAAAAATTTTTATATTAATCAATTATCTTTTTTGGTCTCATATTCTTGCATGCTACCATTTCCATATGATGACTAATGGCCCCAATGAATTTATCACTACATCTTCCCATTGAAAAATTTTGTAAAAATATCTCTTAATTAAGAATCTTAGCCAATTAACCTCATTAACAATCTTATAGTCTTCCACAAGCAATAAAAAATGGATTCAACACAAAGAGTTTGACCTTGTAATGAGAGTTTTTTCTTACACATTTATCCTTACATGTTAGACTAGAAAAATTAACATAAAATTAGGATTCCTAAAAGATAAGGATTAAAGCTGATTTGTGAGGCATATTTACTGGCCAATATAGGATTTTGAGAATTTTATATTTTAAATGGAAAATGTCACAAAAAGGTGGTTCCAAGTGATAGAGAAGGATAAGATAAAACAATAAGTAAAGGAACCAAAAGTAATGAAGATGAGAGACAAAAGTGCAAAACCCAAAGATTGTCGACCTTCTCAATTTCTTCTCTTCTTTCTTATTATTTACTGATTTATTTTATGATGTTTTGTGAATCTTTAATTGTTTATTCATACATTTTGATAAATATGAGTGGTTAGATATTTTATTATAGGGTAAGGATGTAGTTACTAAATTTTGTTAAAAAATTGATATTCTAATTATTTTAAATATTCTTTGTTAATTCAATTTGATACTTTTGATTTTCATTTATGTTAGTAACTAAACATTATTTGCATGTTTAAGGTATTAAATAATGGAGTAAAAGTGGAAGTTTAATACTAATTTGTAAAAGTATTAAACTTAAAGTATATAATTTAGAAATAAATACACATATTTGTGATCACTATTAAATATTTCATAAATCTTAATGAACTCTTGTTAGTTTTTAGAATCATAAAAGTAGATATAAAATTAATATAAATATAGTTGTTAAGTTTAAAAAGAAATCATCATATATTTTAGGAAATTCAATCATTATTATTAATAAATTTTAATTCTACCAACTAAGTATTAAGTTTGTTAATGATATTTAGTTGATGAAATCTTAGTCATAAAAACCTTATTTATTGATTTTTAACTTACATTTTAGAATTAATTTTCAATTTCATAATTAGATAACTCTCATTTTATTTGGTTTATCTAAATAATATAGAAAATTTACATAATTTAGTATTTAAGTTTTCTCCTCGTATGATTGATATTTGGATTCACATCCACTTTATTACTTAAATGTCTCACATACTTGTAGCAAATTTTAGGGTAATCAACAATCTCAAAATAATAATAATAATAATAATCTTTCAATTTTAGTTAATTAATACATAAATAAAAAAAACCATTTATATAATAAAAAAGATTATTAACATGGTATTCACTCTTGTTGTATGAAGAGATTATATGTAGTGTAAAAGTCAATAATGTGATATAAATAATCATTATTGTAATATAAAATAAAATTCATGTATGAAAACTATTAATTATGGTATAAAAGTCAAATATATGCTACAAAAGGAAATTCATATTGTAGAAAAGTCTTATATTTTGTACAAAAATACTCATATTTATAATAAAAATCATAAATATATTATTTAAAAAATAAATATTGTACAATATGCTAATATATAATATAAAATATCAATTTTAATACTATCAAATGCATTAATACATCTAATAGTGAAATGCCTCCCAATTTACATATTAAAATTATATCATTATTTATGTTCACCATTGCTACATAATATTTTATTAAATATTTGTCATTTTTTAATTAATAGAGCATCTACTTCTCTTATATACACTTATTGTGTTTATGTTATCAACGAGACATTTTATACTACATTAATGCAACTACCAACAATACATTTTATAACATTCTTAATGTCATAGAAAAAGATGCTACATTTATAATTTTTATAAAAGTAATGTTACATTCGAAGACATCTAAAATGTTGAACTACAAGGATTCATATATGGTATAAAAATTTTTCAATTTAATATAACATTACTATATGTAGTATACCAAAAAAAAAAAAAGTCCATATTTAAGTTTCATTTATAATATTTGAAAAAGTAACCCAGCACTTTTGGAAATCTAAAAAATCAAACTAAAAGGCTCTATATATAATGTGAAGATTATTAATTTAGTGAACATATACAGTGTAAAAAATCTTTAATGTAGTATAAAAAAGATGACATATGTAACTTTTATCTATAATTTTAAATAGTAACCTTGTACTTATGAAACAATATAAAAAAAAAAGGCATAATAATTTTGCAAATGTTAAATTAACATTTAAGATTATAAACAAAATTATAAGTTACTCATTTAACTATCTCTGCTTCCTTTTATTTCATACTCTTGCTTTGCCTCATATTAATCACAAGAAATTGTATGTTTCTCAATTCTATTGTTTTTCAAAGTCATAAATTGTGTTAATCTTTAATAAGTATATTTAAGTTCACTAATAATAGAGATTATATTAAAGATTCTCACATATTAAATTGTTATAAAATAGTGATTAAACTTAGAAGGGTGGGGATTGACATGGAAAAAAAGCTAATGGTCTTATGTCTTATGAGTTGAATTGAGAGAAAGGTAAAAATTAACGAGGAATGAGTTAGCAAAAAAAGTTTCATGCATAGGGCAAAGAGTTGTTCCTTTGGTATAAAAATATTTACTTGTAGTATAAGAAGTTCCTAATTGAATATAAAAAAGAGGCTCTATGTATAGGTTCCAATTATAATTTTTACAAGATAGAATTAAAACAAAATGATTGGACAAAGTACATTTCAAAAGTACAAATCATTTAAAATTAACTAGCATAAGTCATGTAAAATTGACCTAGGTTTATTCTTCATATAATATTAATGACATATATTTAACAAAGTTTTAAGATATACAATCTTAATAAATTAATCATGCATTTTCATTTAATTAATGCGTAAATCAAAAATGCTATTCATGTTGTAAAAAAAGTCATCATTGCATTATTCAATCATGTTGAATAAGATTAGTAATTGGATAATAAACACTAAAAATTGCATTAGTTGCTAAATGCATTTCTTTTTAAGAAATTAAAATTAATTTCAACATTTTGCCCATTAATGTCAGCAAAATGTTCATAATTGGGCAACAAACATTGTAAGAACATGTCTATAAGGAAAACAAGCTTCTAGCATTTTACAAGTGGAATTCCGCCTACATGGACATCCAAAACAAACATTCTATTTTTAAATTAAAATCGCTACAAACACGTTTAAATTCTTCATTTCTTTGGTCGGATGAATGGAGGGAAAGGATAACATGTCTAATAGCACTAATGCGAGAATTAAGAGCTATTAAACCATCTTCAACACAAAAATTTAAAAATGGCAACTACATCTAATCGAAGTAAAACACCATCCAAAATAGGCAATTATTGACTTTTTAAGAGATTAGTAGCCCTAGTATTAATAGTAGCGTCATCAAAAGAAGTAGGAAAAATTTTTCCTTGAATACCACATTGCAAAACAATATTTATAATATCTTGAGAAATATTTGTACCCGTGTGATGTGCTATATATATTGAAAATTCTTTATTTAAATTCCAATAATCATCAATAAAATGACAAGTCACACAAATAAATGACAAATTGTATTTATTATGACAAATATCACATGTCCAAGTAATTTTACAATTAATACTACAAAGAACAGAAATTAATTCACTTTTATATGAAAAATATATCTTCATGGTATCAGCTTTAGTAGTATTTCTAGATTTTTTTTTTTTTTTAAATTTGGGTTAAATAGCATTTGGCATAAAATTTTGATAATGAACATCTTCTGAAAACATTCAAAGTTGTTCAATACGAATAATATGTTTTAGCAAGTTCACCTCTTATATGCATTTGATAATATGTGAAAAGACTTAAGAAACTTGTTGAGCCAGTGAGTTATGAGCAATACAACATGCTTATCAGTATTTCTCTTTAGGTGATTCGTTCCATTCGCACTTGTTGAGAAGAGAATTGCTTTGCAAGTTTTGTGAATAGCTTTAAACTTTCCTTCAATAGCTTTAACAACTAAATGTTTATACAATTCAATAGTTTTTCATTTTCTCTTTGAAGGCTGATTGCTAATCGAGGCATGGACATTAGAGTTGGATGCTCCACATGGAACATGCATAAAAGGCATCGCACTAGTAATGTGATTCATTTTTGCCATAATTTGAGCATAATGATCATGAATAGCCATAATAAATAATTTATTAGTAGAGAAAATGGTTAAAAAAATAATTTATTAAGAAATTTAAAATCAGAAAAGGGCCTAATTGTATTTTACTTTAAGTATATGTCCAAATGAGTCATACCCGACACAACCTGCGAGAGCTCTTGAGTCAACTCAAGTCCTAATAGCACAACTTGCTACTATTTTATAGTTTATTTAGTATTTTCTTAGATATTCAAGTTTAATTAAAAAATTTTTAAGACATTATTGAAAGTGTAGTTTTAGGCCTAATTTTAAGAATTTGAACATTTATTTTTATTTGTTTATATTTTAGTCATTATTTCCTAGCATTAAAAAATTGTTATAAATAAAATTTTTGATAATTTTTTTGTAAAAAATTTATTCAATTATAAATAATTTTCTTTTGATATTTGTTATATCATATTCGGTACATTTTATAAACTTTTTGCAAGTTTAATTAAGTTTTGGTATTTAAAATGCTTACTAATTGTACTCTCATTTTAAAAAAATAAATTTACTCACCTAAATTCTAAGTAATTATACAAATTAATTTTTTTTATTTAAATATAATTTTTTAATAACTTATTATTTAAATTATATAAATTATATAAGAAAAATTTAAAATTTAAATAATAATATAATTTATCTAAATAATTACTCAAATCTAGTTTTTTTTTTACTCAAATATAACATTTTAATTTATTTTTAAATTTTGAATAATTTTTTATTTAAATTATAAAAATTATTTAAAAAAATTTTAAATTTAAATAATATTAATATTCATTTAAATAGTTATTAAAATAAAAAATTTTTATTCAAATATAATATATTTTTATTTTTTAAAAATTTTGTATAATTTGTTATTTAAAAAGCATATATTACGTAAAAAGTTTTAAAATTTAAATAATAATATAATTTATTTAAATAATTATTTAAGTTGGATTTTTTTTTATTTAAATATAATTTTTTTAATTTATTATTAAATTTTAAATAATTTTTTATTTAAATTATGAAAATTTATATAAAAAATTTAAATTTAAATAATATTTAAATTTATTTAAATAGAATATTTTTATTTTAATTTAAATTATTTTTATTTTTATTTAAAATTTAAAAATTTTGTTATTTAAATAATATTAAAAAATTTAAAATTTAAATCATAATATAATTTATTTAATTAATTATTCAAATCAAATTTTTTATTTAAATTTAAATTTTTTATTTATTTTAATAATTACTGAATAAAAAATTAATTAAATTAATATTATTTAAATAAATTTATTTTTTAAATATTAAATATATTAAAAAAATATTTACTTTTTTTTCCTTGTAAAAAAGAATTATATTAGAGTTTTTTCATATTTAATTACTCGTTCTCACCTTTTCATCGTACGTAAAGTGGTATCAAAACCTAAATACGCGTCATCCCGCGTTAGTGTGGCTTTTATCTGCGTGAGTACATTCCTCTTTCTGGCACGCACCGAGAAGCCAATGGGAAGCTGATTAATGACCAACAGCCATAGCGGTGGGAACATTCGAAAAGACATGTTCTTACCCATCCCTAGACAAATTGGGAAAGATCACCTCATTTCTTGTTTGGAACGCTGTTTTGTGTTTTCAGTGGGTGCAATAGTGCTGCGCATCTTGGAATATTCCTTTTTCACAACGTTCCTGTTTAAAGTTCAGAGTATATAAATATATATATATATATATATATATATATATATTTTTTTTTTTTTTTTAAGTTAAAGTACAAAGTGTATATATATATATATATATATATATATACACACACACACAAAAGAAATGGGTGTCCATAAGTAATTGTCTTCTCGCTTTGTCAATATATGTATATATTTTTGTATATATAAATAAAATAATGAGTAAAAAATATTAAATAATAATTTTATTTTATTTTTTTAAAAATATTAATTTTTTTAAAAAAATTTTAAATTACATTAATTTAAATTTAAATCACTCGAATTCTAATTATTTCCAATAAAATTGCTTAACAGTCACGGTATATGTAAGATAGGTGAGGAGATTTTTTTTTGAGGTAAATTCAGGTCGAGTTGATAGATACTTCTCCATTATTTATAATTTTATAATGTGGCCTAATTATATCTTTAATTAACAATAGATTTAATTATTTAAAAATTTTTATTTTAAATTTTACTATAGACATATAAGGATAAGATTAAAGAATTAAATTTAATATAACATATATAATTTAATACGTGAGTCATTTGCTCTCTATGTTAGAAAATGATAAAATTTATTATAATTATAATTTCCATGAATAATGTTAATAATATAAAAAAAAATTATTAAAATCTTTCTATTCTATTAAATGATGTGTTGCATTATCAAATCAAATATAAGTGATATTAATGATAACTTACACTGATAACATATAGAAAAATTCGTGGGACCTTTCGACCAACTATCGTCGACAATGAGTTCAATGACTGTCTGACATTTCAGCGATTGAGATCTCTTTTCTTACGGTAATTTTTGACTAGAAATAATAACATATAATATTAATGATTTTATTTAAATTAATAAATTTTTATTTTTATTTTAATAATAAAATAAAGATATTTAATAATAAAAATAAAAATAAAATTATTTAAAATTATTAAAAATAAATTAAATATAAGTTATTTTTATAATAAATTAATTTTTTTAATAATTTAATTGTAATTTAAAGAATTTAAAAATTCTCAAAATTTAAAATAATTTATTTTAAATTATAAAATTTTAAACATTTATTTTACAAAAATTTTTATAAAAAAATTATTTATTTTTCTTAACTCATAAAAAATAAAAATATATTATTTATATATATATATATTTTTGTCAAATTTTTAATTCATTTATTATTTATTTCAATATTTAAAAATTTAATTTTTTATTTTAAAAAATTAATACCATATTTAAAATATTCTTAATTTTATTTTTTTTAAAATTTAAAAATATTTATAATTAAATTAATTAATAAATTAAAAATATATAAATAACAATTATAATTATATTATATTTCAAATCATCAAAATAATAAATTTATTTATAATTATTAATAATAATTTAATTAATTTTATTTTTATTTTAATTTAAATATTAATATATATAAATATAAAATTATATAAAATTAAACTAAATTGATTAATTATAAATTCATACCACAAAATAAAACGTAACAAACGTGTAAGGGCAAAATTGTCAAAGTGATCTACCCACCGTATTAAGTCAAGTCGCAGTCCCCGGGTTTCCGAGTGATAATACTCTCTCTCTAACGTTTTCTAGTCAAATCGAGAGTTGTATTAGTTTTATGTTGAGGGCGTTCTCATACGAGTCCCCGTGAGCTCTGATATGAAATCCGCAATCAACGGCTGCCGTTATTTGATGCATCAAATGAATTGAAAAGCGCGACAACGGTGGGACCGTTTGAAAATCCTAATAAAGTGCGTGAATCCGCCATCACTCCGACAACTCGCTCTCTCTCTCTCTCTCTCGCTTTCTTGCCCTCTGGCTGCGAGATCTTTGTACGGTGACTGCTAAGCTTTGAGTAGGCTTAAGCGGTGGAGTTGCAGTGGTGATTGTTGATCAAGATTCAAGAAGCATGAATCCTCACAATTTGCTTCTGGAGGAGCCTATAAGGATGGCCTCCCTTCTTGAGCCATCCAAACCAGTAAGCCTAAGCTACTGCTACTGCTATCAAGATCTACTTACTCTCTTTCGCTGCTATGTCATCGGACATTCTTTTAATCAACCTCCATCACCGCTCGGTTGAGTTTTCTTGCTTTGTTGCTTTCTTTGTTTGTTTGTTTTTTTTTTTAAATTTTTCAATGATGTTTCAGGAATTTTAGAAGCACCTCTGGTTCTTTTTGATTTTTCCATCTTTTGGATTCTCAGAAGATTAATTTAATTTAAAAAAAACGGTTGCATAGCTGTAAGATAATGTTTGGGATTGGAGAGAGAAAGGAGGGAAAGCAAGAAAAGCATTTCTTGAAATGCATGCTTCAAGAAACGTGAAGAATGGCTTCCTTGATTTATCTTTTTCTGTTAGCATCAGATTTTCTCATACTTGTTCTGTTTTTTTTATGGATTTTTTTTTCTTTTTTATTTTTCCTTCTTTCTCAATCTCTGTCTCCACACGTATTTTGGCTTTGGTGTTCTTTTCTGACATTGGTCGTGGATCGTGATGCCGAAATGAAATGTTTTTCGTGCAGAGCTTCTTTCCTGCAATGACTAAGATTGTAGGAACCCTTGGTCCAAAATCAAGGACTGTTGAGATCATCTCTGATTGCTTGAAGGCGGGGATGTCCGGTACGGGGCTCACTTCAAATTCTTTGTCTTCAATTACTTTGATCCAAAGTCGAAAATTCTCATTTGTTTGTTCTCCGTAATTAACTTCTCATGATGCTGCTCCTTCAGTGGCGCGGTTCGACTTTTCATGGGGTGATGTTCAATATCACCAAGAGACATTGGACAACCTGAGAGCAGCAGTCAAAAGAACCAAAAAACTTTGTGCAGTAAGCTTTGTCTCCGTTTACATTTGATTTGTAATCAAACTTCTGTTACTCCTGTTCCATATTGGTATGGCATCAGTGACAGTTCTTTCCAAGTGTTTCTTTGTATTTGGTTTATAATCTTGATCTGATTCTTTCAATAAATTCATATAATATGGTTTAGGTACAGCATACAATTCTGTCTTCATCTAAGAATTCCTAATGGCACTCTATTTGGAATTTATTAAAAGCCTATTAAACTTGCATTGTCCTTGTTTGCTGTAAAAGTCAATGTCTGTGTATGGTAAGTCCACAAGACTTGCATAGAACAAAGCAGATGTGTTTATGAAGTTAAATTTGCCTTAGTGAACCCTTTTTATGAAGTGCTGGGCACTTTTAGCAAGGTGTTTAAGAAGTTTTGGCAGTTGAGATTGATATTTATAGTTCCCTTGTAGAAATATTCGTGCTACAAGCTTCACTCTACTCCTTTAAGTTCTTTGCACATGACTGTTATTTGTTTACTTTAGCAGATAATGTGTCAATTGTTGGTATGTTAGCCTTTTTATGTGCATTTAGCTGTTAATTCTTACTCCTTTTCTCTTTTTTCTCTTTTCCTACAACTTGGCTTAATTATCAGGTTATGCTGGACACAGTGGGTCCAGAGTTACAGGTCGTCAATAAAACTGAGCACCCAATTTCCCTTGAGGCAGATACCACTGTTGTGCTGACTCCAGATCAAGATAAAGAAGCCACTAAAAATTTGCTGCCGATAAATTTTACTGGATTGGCCAAGGTTGACATCCTCTTCACGTTTAATGTGGTCTCATTTAATTTCAAATATTCTTAGGATTTCCTTAAAATAGTAGTTTCAACATGGTTTTGTGTTTGTTGATTGGTGGAAATGGTTGGGTGATTGGGTGTATTGCCAAGTAATGGCTAGAGCTACTGATGCTTATATTACACTATTTTCAAAAAAAGATATTCTCTTATTGACGGAGTATTGGACATCAAAGATGATTAGTTTGGGATTTCTGATAACCATAGACATTTCTGATATTCAAATGGCAATGCGACATTATTTGGTGATTTTGTTTGCCAAACTTGATTAAAATCTACAATCACTGCTTCAGAGAGCAGACTTGTACAGAGAGTGCCTTTTTTCCTCTCACTGTTTATTTCCTCTACCATCTCTCTCTCTCTCCCCATGTTTACTCTCAAGTTCTGTGATGATAATTGTAGATTCTGAGATAAGTATGGGTGTTTGGGATATGATGCATGGTTCCATTCTAATCACAAGCTTGATCGTATGTTCTTGCAGGCAGTGAAGAAAGGAGACACTATCTTTATCGGTCAATATCTATTTACAGGAAGTGAAACTACTTCTGTTTGGCTGGTGGTAAGCCAACATTTGGTTTGTGCTGAATTCTTTAGTGAATGCTAGATGGGTTATTCACTGCTGACAGGTGTATAGAAAAATTTTTAGTTATAATAAGTTGCCAACTGTTCATGCAATATGTGCCTGTCACTTATTTAAATGACATAATGGTTACTTGAGCTTGCTAGTTGCCTATCCATTTCAACTTCAAGCAACATGCTGAACATACACTTGACAACTAGGAACTCTCTACAATTTAGTCTTTGGTATGAATTATATGAGAATTTTGTATTCTAAAAGCATGTCATGGAGTTTCAACTTGATGATCCAGGTCACTGAAATCAGTGGTGAAGATGTGGTTTGCCTGGTAAAGAATTCAGCTACCTTGGATAGCCCATTGTATACTTTGCATGTCTCTCAAATTCGTATTGATCTACCTACACTCACTGATAAAGATAAGGAGGTTGGTATTCCTGCTTGATTCAATTGGGCTTCATAAACCTTTTGCTGGCATTATGAAGTGCGTTAAGCCTGTTTCTTATCATTCATCAGTATTAGTTTTAGTCCATGAATATCCTAGGAGATGGTCTTGTTCTTCTTATTTGAAATGTTATCTAAGTTGATTCTACAATTTGAGAAGGTGTTTTAGTTATCCATTGTAATCTTTGGACTTTTTACTTGATTTTGCCTTCTCTGACAGGTTCAATTTTATATTATAGGGTGTCTTCTGTTTTCTTGCACCTAATGTAATCTGTCTTGAAATGAAATTTTAATTGTGTAACCAGTTTTGAGATAAAATCTTAAATATGTATTTAACTCATATCTTTTAAATGGTGTCAGCAAATCTTGGTTGTGCAGTTGTACAAGTAGTAATAACTTCTTCTTTGGAACCCAGTGCTTACTTTTCTCATCAAATGCTTCATCATGTTCTGATGATTGATATCAGGTTATAACCACATGGGGTTTTCGAAACAATATAGACATCCTTTCTCTTTCATACACTCGGCATGCAGAAGATGTACGCCATGTAAGGGTTTTCAAGCTGGAAGTGGCTATTTTTTTCTTCATAATTATATTATGTCAATCTTTCTCTTCTATGTACCTTTACCATGTTTGCTCTTGCAGATGAGCTTCTAGCCATAACACTTAATGGTTTTGTGCTCAGGGTTTTGACACTCTTTTCTTGTTTCCTCTTGCTGACTCGATAGTGGCTATTCATTTTGTTATGCAGGCACGTGACTTTCTTTCTAAATTAGGAGACCTCCATCAAACACAAATTTTTGCTAAAATTGAAAATGTGGAGGTGAGATTGATATTTGTTGGCTCTTGTTTACAATTTGAATATCCTATACATGAGTTTAATTTTGAGATCCTACTTTCTAGTTTCTCATTTATTATTGTAGGGACTAAATCATTTTAATGAGATCCTGCATGAAGCAGATGGTGTCATCTTTTCGCGTGGAAATTTGGGTTTAGATCTCCCACCAGAGAAGGTTATTTTTTAAAGCCTAAGAGTAAATTGTTCACTGTATTTGTAAGATATGGATAACTTTGAGGTATAATTAAACGTGCACATTTAAGACATATTATGATCCATCACAACAATGCATCATTGACGAATATGTTTACATTTTACTTCATTCCTTTGTGTTGCTAATTTTGCCTGTGTGTCCTGATGTTAATAAGATACGGAACCATAATATAGTTTTTACTCTCATGGACTTGAATGAAAACTCATGTAGATTGACCCAAGTCTTAAGATGGCTTCATCTCAGTAAAAGGCTCAAACCCAAGCAGACCTCCAATGAAGGACCTGAGGGCCCAAAGACTGAGAATGGATGATGGGGTTTTAAATTAGTGGTACAATTATTGGCATGCGCTTTTCTATGGAGTAGATTGTGTCTACTAGGACACTGGCATATGACATCTATTCTGATTCTTATGATATTTTTTATTATTTTACCATGTCCAAATGACAATTGAGTATCTGCTGCTGTATTTTTTTGGAGTTAGTCTTTAGTACCCAATAAGAATGAACATTAAATAGACTGTGGATTGGCATGTTGGAGCCTTGGTGTAATGGAAATGATACTCCATTATGACCTACTGGTCATGGATTTGAGTCCTAGAAACAATCTCTTCGAAAGCAAAGGTAGGGTTGCATGCATCTGACACCTCCCTTGACCTCACAAATGTGGGAGCCTCGTGCATTGGAATGCTTTTATAGGCATGCCTGCTCATCTACATTTGGCATGATTGTGCATTTAGCTCCAGTAAAATATTCTCAAGTTAGAGCTCAAAAAAAAAAAAAAAAACAAAAAGAAATAGAAAATCCAAATCCAACTCTGCTACTTTCCTCTCGTGGACAGGTGTTTCTATTTCAAAAGGCTGTTCTTTTGAAATGCAACATGGCTGGAAAGCCTGCTGTTGTTACTCGTGTCGTGGACAGTATGACTGGGAACTTGAGACCTACTCGTGCAGAAGCAACTGATGTTGCAAATGCAGTATTGGATGGTAAATATTAGTCTTCTGACATGAAATGTGTTGCTTTGTGCTTCTTTTGGTGGGTGGCTTTCACCATTGTTGCTATTCTGTTCAGTCATGTACATACTTTTTACATAGAACATGTTATTCTGCTGCCTATGGTGTTTTTATGCTGCATTCATTTGGCATTGCTCAACACTTTGCAGATATCTTCCCCATGCAACTTAGGATATATGACCCTTTGTTTTTCCATTGGTCTAGGGAGTGATGCAATTCTTCTAGGTGCGGAGACCCTATGGGGACTGTATCCAGTGGAGACAATTTCTACTGTTGGAAAAATATGTGCTGAGGCAAGTTTTATGTTGCTTTCTTTAAATATCTCTCTCTTTTTTTTATTATTTATTATTTTTTACTTTGATGTTCTCACAACACTCCACTTGCCCCTCCCCCCAGGCACGTATGTACAGCACGCACTCTTGTGGAACATTAGAAATAGAACCATCAGTCTGCGCAACCTGATTGACATTGTCTGTAGCTGCATGGTTTTTGATGTACATCTTGGGCCCAGAGGATTGGTCTGTTGTATTCTTATCTTTGGTTTGGGCTCATTTAAACTGTTTGAAGCAGAACTATGCATGTGTGTGGTGAACTTGGCTGGATGGGAAAGTGACTAGCTATTGGTTCTATTTACTTGTGTAAATTCCACAATTGATGGTGTAGCAAAGCCAGACATGGCCTAGCATGTTTTGAGGTCAAATTTCTCTGTTTATTCCTATTTGATGTCAACTTCTGTCCATTCTACATTTGTATGTTTTTTGCTTACCAAGATGCTACAGCATGATGGCTATACAGATTTTTGGTCATTGGTCCACATACTTAATTCAGAAGGTGGCATGGGCTTTCTTTTTTGTATTTTTCCTTCTATCTAATTATATTTTCATATGCAGGCAGAAAAGGTGTTCAATCAAGATGCTTACTTCAAAAAGGCTGTCAAGTATATTGGAGAACCAATGAGTCATTTGGAATCCATTGCTTCCTCTGCAGTATACTTTCTGCAGTATCTTACTGAGTATTTATGCTTTTTGTTCTACTGACCTGTTGGTGTCTCTTTTCACGTATATATTTATTTTTTCCTTTGGTAACATAGGTTCGTGCAGCCATCAAGGTGAGGGCCTCTGTGATTATCTGCTTCACTTCATCAGGAAGAGCTGCAAGGTTGTTCTTTCAGACTTGGGTTATTTTTTTAAACTCTTCCATCAGATGAGGTTCACATGCAAATGAAGTCTGGTCCCTGGTTATCAGCATATGCAACATAGGAATTCATTGGAATTTTAAATATATTTTGTCTTAATCCAGATTGCTTGCAAAGTACAGGCCAACAATGCCTGTGATTTCAGTTGTTATCCCTCGGCTTAAGACAAATCAACTGCGATGGATCTTTACTGGTGCTTTTGAGGTATGTCATTGCCCTTCAATGGATGTATGTAGCTTCTGTTGAAGCAAAGTTATTGGGCCACATTTGAGAGGGTGAAGTGTTGCGTTTTTGCTCTAGGTCAGGCAAAGTAAAATTTAAGTAAGAAGTTTCTAGGTGTCTGGGAATTGTGACATTATTAAATGTTCTTCAATTGTTTTTTACGTTCAAATTTTGTTCTATTGGTTGGTGCTGTTGTCTATGTTTTCTTTTCGACTGAACTTGGAGCTTATAATTCCTGTTCCTTCCAACTTTGTTGCAGGCCAGGCAGTCACTCATCGTTAGAGGACTTTTTCCCTTGCTTGCAGACCCCCAACATCCAGTAAGCATCTTCCGTTTTATTCAGATTCCGCTTCATCCCTCGCCAGTTTGATAGTCTTTCTATTTAGTGACTAAGAAAAAGGAATACAAGTTGGACCTAACAACCATGTGGAATAACCTCCCTGTTTTTTCTGATTTCAAAATTAGTTTATCACACGGAAATGCATTGAAGTTCATAAATGTTCAAGATCCTGCAATTGCCATCGATGCAATTAAAAAGATGATTGGCAAATAATATGGGTCCATTCGTAGGAAACACTTTGTGTTTCTACCAGCACAAAATGCCAATTTCTAGCAAAAAAGAATGCATTCTAAATGGCCTTTGGAGCGATCACAGGTGGCATGTAACTTTGGTGAATGTGCGGTATTCCAACCATCTTCACTTTTCTATGCATCAGTGACGCATGTGTTGGAGTCACAAATTTAATGTTCAAAAAGGTCATGGAGATAAAATATTCTTGTTGCGGGGGTTTGCGGCATTGAAATTGAAATGTAATTGTTGCAGGCCAACTCGACCAGTGTATCAGATGAGTCAGTTCTGAAGGTTGCTTTAGATCATGGCATGGCAGCTGGTGTCATAAAGTCGCATGACCGAGTTGTTGTTTGCCAGAAGATCGGTGACACGTCCGTGGTGAAGATCCTTGAACTCGAAGGGTAACACTCTTTCGGTGCGGTTCATTGTGAGAGATCCTTTAGTCTGATTTCCAGCAGTCCAGATCTTGCGTAATAAACCGCGGGCGTGCACACACAATTTGGCTCGGGACCATCACAAGGGTTTTGAAGTGAGTGGGACCCTTATCCTACCCACACCGTACAATATACGAGTATCTTATCGAAGGTTGCAACAGAACTGGGAAATTTTTCAATAATCGTTTACCCAAGTGACTTCTTTCGGAGAATATTTTTGCTGTGTGTTTGAATGCCTTATTTTAGAGTTCCTTTTCGCAAATTTGACGAGAAATTAAGAATTAAGAAAAAAATATAAAAAATAAAAATTAAGATTATTATTATTATTATTATTATTATTATTAGTTAAGAGATTGATACTTATTTTAAGAAATTAAATATATATAAATTTAAATTTAATTTAATAATTTATTATTATAAAAATAATTATATTTATTAATTGAAATAATAATAATATTAATAATTTTTTATTCTTAAAATTAATTTTAAAAATTAATTATTTTTTTAATTTAATTTTTATTATTGTAAGTATTTTTAATATAATAACTAAATATTGTATTGATTTTAATATTATAAATTTTTTAAAAAAATATCATAAAATATCTTTTAAATTTAATAAAAAATTAATATTTAAAATAATTTTTAATTAATTAATTTTATCTTGTAACGATAAAAATTTTTTATTGTAATTTGTATATTTGAGTTTATTATATATTTTTTAAAAAATAAGTTGTTTAATAAATTTTTTATTTATAAATTTATTAATTGTCTAATTTGAGAGATTTTTAAAAAAATTTAAATTTTACATATAATATATTAATTAATAAATATATTAAATTTTTTTGTTATTTATAATGTAAATTTTTTAAAATTAAATTGATTATTAAATTAAAAAGTTAAAAATTTATTTAATTTAATTATTTTAATTAAAATTAAATTAATAAAATTAAAATATAAAAAAATTATTTTTTATTTTTTAATAAAATTTTAAATTAATTAAATATAAAATAGTGTTATTAATTCTTTATGTTATTAATTAATAAATTATAATTTAATTGATTAATTTTTTAATTTGATTATATTTTATAAAAAAATAATTTTTAAAAAAAAATTAAATTAAATTATAATTTAATATTTTATTTAATTATTTAATTAATTAATTTAATTTAATTTTTTAATTATATTTTATAAATTAATATTATTAATAAAATTATCTTTCATAATATAATGTTTTAAATAAATATTATCATAAATATTTTTTAATTTAATAATTTTTGTATGTTATATTTTCTTAAGTTTAATAATATATTTTTTATTTAATAATTGACTATAGTAGTTATTTTAGTAATTAAAAATAATTTATTTAAAAAATATTAATTTTTTTTACATGATATTATCTAATTTTAAAATATTTTTAATAAATTTTATAAAGTTATAAGATAATAATAATTATTTTTTTAAAAGTAAATATATGAAAGAAAAAATTATTAACAATTTTTTAATTTAATATTTGTTAATTTTTTAATTTAATAATTAATTTTTTATTTTATAATTATTTAATTAAAAATTATAATAATAATAAAAAATAATATATTTAAATTATTTAATAAATTTTTTGAATAAAAGGTACATATTCTTTGCACAAAATATTACTTAATTTTAAAAAAAATTTTTAATAAATTTTATAAAATTATAATAATATAATAATTTTTTTTAATTAAAAATATAAGAAATAAAAAATAAAAATTAATTTTTTTTAAAAAAATTAATTTTTAGTACGTAAAAATTTTAATAAATATTATTAATTAATTATTATTTAAATAAAAAATTATAAAATTTAATTTAATTTAATAATTTATTATTATAAAATAATTATAATTATTAATTTTAAAAAATTAAATATTAAATAAAATAATTAATAATAAAAATTTTTCCACATTCAAGAATTTCAATCCCAATCTGTGCAAAAGATGATTAAATTCCCAGCCAAAAATTTGAGTTGTTGGGTAAATCTACGAGCGCCCAGTGGAGGACTTGGTTTGACAGAATAAATTGCCGACCACTGCTGAACTCGAGCTGAATAAAAAGCTCAATACAATTGTAACTTCGACAGAATTTGCAGAAGAGTGATGTCACTCTTTCGCTGCTAGAAAATTCTGTTTTTAACATGTTTATCTGGTCAACCTAAATTTGTCCATATCAAAACCATAAACCCTAGTCCTGAAACCTAAGACCGAGTACCTTTATTCTTTTGCTGAATAAGGCACTATCAATTATCCAATCTAATGCCTTGAGTTACTTGGTAACCAGTAAATATTACACTGGAACCTTTCTACTTGGATTGCTCAAAATCCTTAATACATCGCAATTTTATAAAATATGATCATATAAATTACACACTAAATACAAGTGTCCTCGCAGCTAGGTGGTTTCCTCTTCAGATGCACGAGACCTCCTCTCCCCAGTTTCTGCCATTTGCCAGATTAGAGTGCTTCTGAAAAACGCAGGTCTGCTGGGCCAGGACCTAATATTCCCTTTTGTTCGCTTATCTTGCCTAATCCAAGAGGTGGTTCGGCGGGTATGTTCATTTCATCTTCCCTCCATCCAGTTTCTAGCCATTCTCTCTGCAACACAGCATAAGCAATCTCAGCACGTCTACTTGTGATGGGAAAATCATGCCGCGGATTACAAGAAAAGTGTCTCAATACAGCCTATGATTTGCCAATGTCGGAGAATTACTTGCCTCATCATAATTGTAAGTTTCATCTTGCAACAACGGTGTTGCAAGAGGGGGAGCAATATCTGGGTCAGGCTTTTGAAATATAAATGTGGAATATAGACCTGGTAAAGAGAATTTGCAACGGAATGACGACATGCGAATAAAATGCTCGAGTGACTGCAAGGGAAACGAAGAAGTGTACAAGAAAATGACTGCAGTACCTAAGACATCATACGAACGAGGGACGAGCCTCCCTTTGGCGTCAACAAGATTAGGACCAGCATTCATCAACATGCCCAAAAAATGAGTTCTTCGAACAAAGCTAATGTTAGTACTGCCTATGCCCAATGGGAGCAAAGAGAGGTATCTTAAAAGGAGCTGCAGAGCTCTGAGTACCATAAGACTAAATGCAAATTCAAATACCTGTTATCATCATAAAATTCTGTCAAATTCTGAATCTCTACGTACTCCAGACCAGCTTCTCTGGCCAACCTGGTGACATTTACAGACTTTAAGCCAATAGAGCACTCAAATAAGCGCATAAAAGAAAATACCAAGTCCTTGAAACAAAATATAGAAAAAGATTAGGAATAAAAGGATGCTTCCATAACAACTTCAACTGATTGTTGTCAATTTTCCTTCTAGGTGTACGACCTTGTGACAAAGTGGAAATATCATCATATTAGGTTCAGAACAACACATATATGATAAAGGTAGCACCTGGGAAGTAGTACAGAATTGACATTAATAGATTATTGCCTGTAGTAAATGCCAATTTTTGTCACATGTAATGGTAAAAACTAACCTGATCAAGCTTGGAAAATGAACCAGGCAATGAGTTTCTGCAGAGATGTCATGAGCAAACTTTAATTGGTATTTCTTTCCAAACAATGGGAACCTGAATTTCAGGAAAGGAAAGAATAAATCAGAACAGAATCATCCATTAAAAAAATAAAAATAGAAGCAGACGTTTTGAACATCACAGATGCAAATATACTTCTCTTCCTCAACTTCGAAGGTTATCATGTAACTCTCTGAACGGATGCAATTGGGAACAATGTTGAGTTTCATGCTGCTGCTTCTGTTGTGGTATGCTTCCACATTCTTCTGGTACTTTGCCCTGCATGCTCACAATGTCAAACATAAACCAAAGTTTCCCTTTACTAGAGCAAAATTTCATGCATGATTTAATAACAGAAGTGGACAGTTAAGTATGGTCCTGACACAAAGATGACAAAGGCTGGATTGAAATGCTCATGCAAAAAAGCATGCAAATGGCTGTTGCAGCAGCTCCTGTCAAAGGATATGACATTAGACTATGAAATGAAGCCCTTTGAAGTTTCAGTACTCAAACCATCGGCCAATAATTCAATTACAAAAAGAAAACAAAATAGATACCAATTCAGCAAACAAATGGTCCACGTTAAAACATGTGTGCATGTGTGCAAGTGTGTGTGAAGGAAAGGAGTAGCTCACACAACTTTCAATGATAATCATTCATACCATATGGTAGATGAGTCAGGAGTAATACCGAAGAAAAACCCCCCTGGTTTAAGCAATGATGACACATTATGGAGAAGTTTACGGGCACTTTCTTCAGTTTCAAAACACAACTGCACGTAGAAATTTGAATATGCTTAAAGTAACCCAGAACAGACCATCACAAATAATGATGGACGAGCTCAACACGTTTCTCCAAAAGGAAAAACTGTAACAGAACCATGCAAGAGGTAAGCAATATGTATGTATAGCTTTGGAACCTGCAAATTTTGTAAGCAGCAAACTAGATCAGCCTGATTAGCCTTCTCCTTTAACTTGATTTCAAAATTTTCCTGTCCAACCAATAGATTTCAAAGTCAAATGCACAGAATCAACTAGTGCCAATCAAAAACAAACACATTGAATCCTTTAAATATCCTGAATCCATTCAGTATCTAGGCACATGCCATAACCAAACAAGTACCAAGAAAGCACCTGCACAGGAACCCTACTAATTTCCCTAGTGCGGCGAGACACAGAGAGCCGAAAAAATGGGTTTTTTTTTTTTTTTAATGGGGAAGGGGGGGGGGGGGAGGGGGGTGAAGAAGCTTACAGAGGAAGGGTCAGCCTCAAAGAACTCAGAAGTGAAGTTTTTTCTCTGACTTTCCCATGCTTTTTTCATCTCGCTTATTCCAGATGACGATATGTCTACAAGTATTTTCATAGAATCACACACACACACACACACACACACACACACACACACACACCCATCACCCCAAAATAATAATAATAATAATAATTTGAAAAAAAAAAAGAAAGAAAAGGAAAACCATCAAAAATTCCTGCAAATATTCAGCATTTATGTATCCAGAAGCACATGAAGAAACATAAAAGTAAAATCAACAGAAATATCCGCTTAGTTAAAGTACCTATTCCAATATAGTGGCCAATATGAGCAGTTTCCCATTTGTCTGCTCCAACTCCTCCTCCTCCGCCTCCGCCGCCGCAATACAAATCGCATACCTTCACAACTAACCAACATCCATCATCATGTCCCTTCACTTCACATGGAATTTTAAATGCGAAAACACAAAAAAAAAAAAAAACCACAGAGAGAGAGACAGTGGCATAAGGATGCGCGAAGATTTTGATGAGAGCCAATTTGGCGAAGTCGTAGAGACGATGGTGACTCGAATCCGCCCTCGCCGCCGGAATCGTAAATGCGCTCATCGGATGGATGGATGGATGGATTTTTGTTTTGAAGCTTTTTGTGTTCGTTCCTCCGCTCAATGTTTTCGTCAGCTAAAACCGAAGTCCCGACGGCACCGACCGAGCGTGGGTTTTATATAGCGGGTCGGTTTTTAGAGTTCGGATCAGGGCTTCAACATGGGGCCTTACAATAAATAAATAAATGATTAATTCATAAAATATAGGAGGAAAGTGTTTTTAATGCATGACCATGAGTATACATTGGAGAAATTGTTGTTATAGTTAGTTATTTTGGAGTAAGTTTCAAAAGGGTGAGATCGTATGAGACGATAAGAAAGGAAAGTAAAAAGAGATTAGGAAAATTGTAAATATGATCAGTATTAGTGACAATTTTCTTTATTTTTTCACTCTCTTCTTTTTCTTACTTTGTTCTATTTTTCTTTTTCTTTTTTTTTTTTTTAAAAAAAAACAAATTCTCTTTGTCTTTGAGTCTTTTTATCTACTCTCCTCTTTATAAATTCAACTCCTATCATCTGGTAGCAGGGCAGCAGTGCTCGATTTGATGATGCTGGTCAAGAAAAGCGACACGACGATGGTTAACAACACTCACTTGAAAACGCTTGACGAGCAAGTGTGCTGACATGAGTAGCAACTTCATGCAATTACAGAGAAGCCATAATAACGTTGGAAGTTATTCCAACTTAGACGATGTAGATGTTGAATACCTTTAAAACAGAAACGCAAGCTTCCTTCAAACAAATAATGGAGATCTTGTGACCCAAGGAGCCTCCCTTGTTGAAGGAGAAAGGGGCTGATAATGGTCTTTGCTCGAGGGATTCTGCCATCTCCAAGAATTCAACTCTTCTGCTCTAGTGAAAGTTGTGCTAATAGTTAATAATCCATGTCTCACAACAAACCACCGAAGATCAAGCTATCAGTCTTTGACCGCGAGAACCCATAATGTTGGCTATCGAAATGCAATCAATATTTCCAAATGTATGAGATCACCAAGGAGTCCAAGGTGGAAACGGTGTTCATGTATCTTAATGGAAAAGTAAATGTATGGTTTCAAGGTTGGATTATGGCGAATCAAACGATGACTTGGGATCAATTCGAGTAAGATGTATGCCAACGTTTTGGCAACCCGTCCTTGTCGAATGTAACGGAGGAGTTTTATATGCTGTGGCAAGTCAGTATAGTGAAGAGCTATTGGGAGCAGTTTAAGGAGTTGCGTTCACTAATGTTGGCTAACAATCCAATGCTCAGTGATTCCTTCCTTTGTGTCTAGCTTTATGAGTGGACTCGATGAGGAAATTAGACCCATCATGAAAATGCTCTTGCCAAATTTGCTTGAACAGGCTGTTAAGTTAGCCATGTCATAGGAAGTGATGATCAAAGCCTTAAACAAGAAGAATAAAGCAAACAAATCAAATGCAATAATGGGAGTGGGCAGTATAATGGCTGTTAAACCCATTCCCGACATAACCCAAACAACATTGTGACTGGATAAGAAGACTTAGGAGGAAATCAAGAAGTCTAGGAACTATTTTCGATGTGGGGAAAAATACACATAGGACCACCAATGCTTAAGGATGAAGGGAATGAGTTGGAGTTGTCAAGGAAAAGAGGTTAACCAAGGAGGACATTGTAGACAAGGTTAAGGAGATTTCGAAGACTGGGAACTTAGGCCACAATACTCTAAAACTACTGGGTTGCATTGGTTGTTCGCAACTAGTGGTACTTATTGATATGGGCAATACTCATAGCTTCTTAGATTTAACGATAACTTTAGAGTTGCAATGTAAGCTACAAATAATAGCATTAATGATAGTTATTGTGGTGAATGGAGAGTGGATTACCTTTTTGGCTAAATGTTTGGCATTTGTATGAAAGAGCTAAGGTTATATGTTCAGCATAAAGATGAGGCTTCTTTTATTGGGGGCTTGTGATGTGGTTCTTATGGTGGATTATTTAAGATTGTACAATCTAATGATGTTGGACTTGAAGGAGATGAAGATATCATTTAAAAGGGATGGATAAACCATTGAGTTAAGGGGACAAGCCTAAGATCCTGACCTACAAGTGATTTTAAAAAAGAAACTTTCTAAATTGCTCAAGAAATTAGGGCTCAATTCCAAGGTCCATTTATGTATAGTATTGATAGTTGGATTAGACTCAATAGTGCCAGACATATTATGGGAATTGGTCCTAGAGTACAAAGACATGTTTGAGGAGCCCAAAGGTCTAGCCTTAATTTGACAACAAGACCATCAAATCTCATTTATGGCCAGAGCACAACCATTAAATATACAACCATATCGTTATCACCAATACTTAAAGGTAGAAATCAAGAAGCAAGTCTGGGAAATGTTGAATGTCAAGTTGATTTGCAATAACACAAGTTTGTTCATGTCTTTAGTGCTCTTGCTAAAGGAAAAGGATAAAATGTGGAGGTTTACATTGATTATTGACTATTAAATGTGATCATGGTGAAGGATAAATTTCCAATCCCCACTATTAATGATTTGCCTAATGAACTACAAGGAGCATGTCTCTTCTTAAATTTAAATCTACATTTATGTTACCATCAAATCTGTGTTTGTAAAGGTGACATCGCTAAGATGGCTTTCTAGACACATCACAACCATTATGAATTTAAGGTAATGTCATTCAACTCGACCTATATTTATGAAATTCATGTTAATCTTCTTTGACAACATCTTAGTGTATAGTTTTGGCTAACAAGAACACCAACAACACCTTTAATAAGTGTTACAATTGCTTTAGGAAAGTAAGTTGTTTGCAAAACTAATTAAATGCTCTTTTGGTCAAGATTGGTTTAAATACATCAGGCATATGATTACAAAAAATGGAATGGCTATGGATGAATCCAAAATTGAGCCGATAAAGAACTAGCCCATTCCAATGATGGTGAAAAGCTTACAAGGGTTTATTGGGCTAATTGGATATAACCACAAATTTGTTAAACATTATAATACAATTAGTTAACCTCTAACATTATTGCTATGAAAAGACAATTCCCACTGAAATGAACGAACTTAAGAAGCTTTTGGGAATCTTAAGATAGCATTAAGTCAAGCCCCTGTGTTGGCTTTACTAGATTTTAACAAGCCCTTCATTCTAAAAATTGATGTGTGTGAAAGGGCATAGGTGTTGTATTGATGCAAAATAGACACCCAATTGCTTATTTGAATAAACCATTTAATTAGAAAAATAAGGATCTCTTCATTTATGAAAAGGAGTTTTTGGCAATAAATATGATAGTAACAAAGAGGCGCTACTATTTGAAAGGTAGGATGTTCATAATAAAGACAAGTCATAATACTATAAGGTATATTTTTTAGCAAAGAGTTCACACTTATGTCTAACAACAAGGAATTACAAAGTTGTTAAGATTGGATTATGACATTTGGTATGAAAAAGTGATAGAGAATAGGCCACTAATGCCCTGTCATGGCAAGGGGAGAATCAATACTATGCTTTTTTCAAGTGGTGCTAACTTGGATGGAAGAGATACAAGCCAACTATTTGGGAGATGAACTAGTTTTAGAATTGATTCCTATTTCCATAAAACAACTCATTGATTCCAAGTTTAACTTTGGGCAAGGGATCCCAAGATGCAAATCTCAAATTTACATTAGTAGTAATGAAGAATTAAGCAAACAACTTATTAAGACAGTGCATGATTCTACTATTGGTGGACATGCAAGGGTTAAAGCCACTTATGAAAGATTTAAACAATTCTTTTATTGGCCCAACATGAAGAAAATAGTACATAAATGGGCCTAAGAGTGTGAAATCTATCAACATTACAAAATAAATATTATGCCTAATCTGGGCCTTTTATAGCCATTACTAGTTCTGAAATAGGCATGATAACATATTGTTATGGATTTTGTTGAAGGGTTGTCACTATCTAAAAAGAAAAGCATCATTTAGATGGTGGTGGATCACTTCACAAAGGTAGCACACTTGGTCTTGGTCATCCAATTACAACGCTAATTCTTACAAAACTATTCTTTGAATATATATTCAAGTTATATAAGATACCACAAACAATTGTTTTGGATTGAGATGAAATCTTTACCAACCAATTTTGGAAAGAGCTCTTTAAATTGGAAGGCATAATGTTACAGCAGAGTTCAGCTTTTGAGAAGCTTAAGATAGTGATGAATCAAGTCTTTATGTTAGCTTTGCCAAACTTTAACAAGTCCTTCATTTTGGAGATTGATACGTGTAAAAGGGGAAAAAGGCATTTATTGATGCAAAATGGACACCTAATTGCTTATTTAAGTAAACCATTTAATGAGAAAAACAAGAATCTCTCCATTTATAAAAAGAAGTTTTTGGTAATAGTTATAGCAATAACAAAGTGGCACAACTATTTGGAGGGTACGAAGTTCATAATAAAGATAGATCACAAAAGTACAAGGCATAATTTTCAACAAAAACTCCACACTTATGTCTAACAAAAAGGAATTATAAAATTGTTAGAGTTAAATTATGACATTTGGTGAAAAGGGACGAAAAATAGGGCTGCTGATGCCTTATCATGGCAAAGGGAGAATCAACACTATACTATTTCTAAGGTGGTGCCAACTTAGATGGAAGAAATACAAGCTAAGTATTTAGGAGATGAACTAGTTCCAGAATTAATTTGTATTGTCACAAAACAACCCATTAATTTTAATTTTAACTTTAGGCAAGGGATCTTTAAACACAAATCTCGAATTTACTTTAGTAGTAATAAAGAGTTAAGAAAACAATTTATCAAGATGATGTATGATTCTACTATTGGTGGACATATAAGGGTCAAAGCCACTCATAAAAGGCTTAAACAATTCTTTATTGGCTTAGCATAAGAAAACAATGCACCATAGATCTAGGAGTGTGAAATCTATTAACATTAAAAAACAAATACTATACCTAGTTTAGGCCTTTTATAGCCATTACCAATTTTAGAATAGGCATGACAATATATTATTATGGATCTTATCGAAGGGCTACCATTGTTTGAAGGGAAAAGCATAATTCAAGTGGTGGTGGATCATTTCACAAAGGCATCACACTTTGTCGGTCTTGGCCATCCAATTATAATGTTGATTCTTACAAAATTATTCCTTGAACATATATTCAGGTTACACAAGATGTTACAAACAATTGTTTTGAATTAAGATAAAATCTTTACAAGCCAATTTTAGGAAGAGTTCTTTAAATTGGAAGGCACAATGCTACAGTGGAGCTCGACTTATCATCCATAAGTGGATGGTCAAATAGAGTGGTTGAACAGATACCTTGAAAGCTACCTTTATTATATGTGTTTCATGTAGCCTAAACATTAGTTTAAGTGGTTACCATTAGCAAAATGGTAGTACAACACCACTTACCATACTATTATTAAGATGACATCATTTAAAGCCTTATATGGATGGCTACCACCTCAATTAGCAATGATCTTTACCAATGGCACAAAAGTTACAACATTAGCCGAGTTCTTGTAAGAGCAATAGGTATTATCTTCTTTATTGAAGGAGTAATTGCAACAATCACAATTACAAATGAAATTCTATACTAATCATAAGAGAACTAAAAGGTAATTTGAAGTGGGAGACTAGGTGGTCTTAATGTTTTAACCATATCAACAGACTACTGTGGCCATTAAAAGCAATTTGAAATTGACCTCCAAATATTATAGACCATTTCAAGTGATAGAAAAGATTAGTCATGTTGCTTATAAATTTCAACTTCCAATAAATAGTATTGTACATTCAGTCTTTCATATTTATTATTAAAAAAATCCATTGGCTTTGTTACATTTGTTTCACCTAAACTACCAATGGTAAGAGATAATGGGCAATTTAAGGTAGAGCCACTAATGATCCTTCAACGTTAGTCGTAGAGAGATAATGGCCTTTTTACATTCATTTCACCTAAGCTACTAGTGATAGAAAGGGAATGTTGTAAGAACCTAAGTTTTAATTCATTGGGCAAAAATGATACCTAAGAAAGCAACTTCAAAGAACATCTCCTTCATAAAATCCTAATTTTTAGATTTTAATTTTTTTGCCAATCCCTATGGACAAGGATTTGGTAAGAAAAGGGAGATGTCAAGACCCAAGCTAAGAGAAGACCTAAGTATTGGATCCATGAAAAATAAGATTCAAAAATAAGAGAAATTGTTATAGTTAGTTGTTTTGGAATCTATTAAGTAAGTTCTAAAAGTGTGAGAAAATATAAAATAACTAAGAAAGGGTCATGGAAAGGTTATGAAAATTGTAAATTTGATTGACATTAGTAACAAATCCTTTTTCTCTCTCTCTTTCCCATTACTTTGTTCTACACTATCTTGAAGGTCTTTAAAATGACAGACCTAGGATTGATGTCTTAATTTCTTGGGATCAGGTTACACAAACTCATAAAGTCATTCTCATTAATCAAACTAAGTATGCAATTAAGGTCTTGAGTAATTTTAAATGCAAAATTGCAAGTAAGTCTTTACACTCTCATGTTAAATGAAAAATTCAATAAAAAAGGTAAAGCTGAAAAAGTTAATGTGAGTTTATACAAAAGCTTAATTTGTTGTTTGTTATACTTAATACCAATTAAACTTGATATCTTGTTTGCAACCAACCTACTTTCTAGGTTTATACAAAGCCCTAGTATGTTACATCTTCAAATTGCTAAAAAGGTACTTGGGTGTGTGAAGGACATAGTCAACTTTGGTATGAAATTTAACAAAAAAGAGGAATTGGTGTTAAAGAGTTGTTATGACAATGATTAAGGTAGCTCTTATAAAGACATTATGAGCACATCATGTCACCTTTTCTTTCTAGGTTCAACTCTCATGACTTAGAGCTTAAGAAAGCAAGAAATAATAGATAATCAATTATAAAGGTAGAGCACCTTGCAATTATAGAGGCTGTGTGAATCAAGCAATTTGGCTCAAAAGGTTTTAGCATATTTGAAATGTTTACAAACTTTGTCCACTAAGATTTTGGTGGATAACAATTTTACTATAGTCATTTCCAAAAATTCAATATTCCATAGGAAAACAAAGCATATTACAGTCAAGTACCACTTAATTAAGAGGCTTAACAAGAAAATAAAGTGGATCTGATGTATTGCAGCTAGATTTACAAGTTGTAGACATTCTAAGTCCTTACCTAGGGTTAGGTTTGAGAGGCTTAGAAATGATTTGAGATTAAACAACAAAGAAGCTAAGGAGGAGTGTTGTGAGGCCTCGGTTCTTCATTGTTCAAGCTGTCAACATTAGAGCAAAAGACGAAGTAAAAGTTAAGTTACAACATGTAAATTACAACAACTTTACCAATAAGAAGTGGAAGCTTTTCTTATTTATGTAATGTCCTTCTTTTTAGTTACCTTGTAACTAGTCTTTAAGCATATCTAGTTGATGTAACCAAAGTCTAATTATTTTATAATGTACTAAATTAGAGTTAGTGGTTGTCAAACTAGCAAAAGCCTTTAATTAGTGGAGTTAAGTGACAACTTTATAGCACTATGTGTGTTAATTTTATATGGATATTGTATTTGAACTTTGTACCAAGACCCTTCATAAGGGTATTTGATTAATAATAAAAAATTATCCTTGAAACATTACAACAAAAATATAGTCTTGTGTGTGATTCCTTTGCAGTAACAATCTTCATCTTCTTCCTTTTCGTCCTCTTTTATCTTTCTGCACAAGTTCTTGCCTTCCCCTTGCAACACAAACAAACCAGCTTTGCTTTGTGTTGTAATTTGAAACTCACTTTGAAGTACTATGGACCTTTTGAAGTTGAAGTTAAAGTGGGCTTTGTAGCTTATCGTCTCTAGTTGCCTTCTAGATTTACTATACATCATTTCTTCCATGTGTCACTCCTCAAGAAGTTTCGTAGTGACCCTCGCCAGATGCAACCCTAACTTCCTCTTTTGGTTCCAGGTGGACAGCTCCTACAAAACCAATTTTCATACTAGACCGAAGATTAATCAAGCGACATAATTGTGCAGTGACTCAAGTCTTAGTGCAAAAGGCTAATCTCTCTCGTGAGGAAGTAACATGGGAGGATTGGAGCTTTATTTCGGACAAGGCTGCCGTCTAGTGTCTCTTTTTATGGGGTCATGTGTAATTTTGTGTTTGAATTATTAAGTGCTCTGTTTTAGTAATTAGTATATTAAATAAGTGTGTCTAATTGTGTTAGTAGAGAGTGCAACTGAAGTACATATTCTCTATTTTATTGTAAGAATGGGCATTTAAGAAGTTATCAATCTCGTATTCTTTTTTGTCAATTCTTCTTCTCTTAAAATTCTTCTCTACGTCGACCCCTAACATTTTTCCATTCATTTTCTTCGGTAAATTTCAATGTGAGACCACAGAAGTGAAATTGTCGAGCTAGAAAATGCACGTAAAAGATTGCATTGAAACAAGTCTTTAATCTAGGCCACAATGAAGATGACGAGGAAAACTATATGTAAAACAGTACTTTTATGCAAAAGTATTTGTTTGTAGTTGAATTTATTGGTGTCATTGTTAGTGAAAGATACTTGTCCGGTGTAACGGTGTGTTCGTTTGTAAGGACAAAGAGACTCTTTTGCCCCATCCTTCCCCAAGTGCTGTGGGACAACTCACTCAGTTTGGCATCGACCGTCCGACGGACTGTGGCCGAGAGTAATAATTTTTATCAGCTATTTTAGTTAATAAACATTGAAAATCAGACGAGGAAAATTAGGCGAAATCTTCAAATAAATCAACGACCAAGCAATTTATTTCAATAGTAAGTGAATTTATCCAACGATGATTGGTAAAATGATACAGCAAAACAGAATGTAGCATCAATCAAAATTGACAACAGATCTAAAAAATAAAAGATGGCTTGAGAAACTCAAAACCAACCATCTTTTAGAAAGAGATCCTCCGCTATGGCTGAGTACTTGTAATGGCACCCCATTGATCATTTAAGGGCTTTTCTAATATCACAAAAGAAGCAGTCTTTGGATATCACTGAAGTTGGAATGCAGAGCTGAAAGAAACGCACCTGCAGAGAAAAGGTTTTAGTATCCAAGACCACAAACCCAGTATCATAGATCATTTTGAAGTTTGTCATAATGGCAACTCAGGCAGTAGCCTAAATGCTCAACTAGAAAAATAGCATCTCAAGAACCAAATAACCTTAACCCAAGAAATATATTCACATGTCAAAGAAAGAAAACAGATACAGTCAGGTTCATCGACAGCTTAGAAAATGTTCAGCAATACAGACCTCCAACTTTGCCGTCAAAAACACAATGATCAGCAGATAAAGTCAGGCACATCTTGTTGACGATGGCAGGCCTCTCAATTCCTGCACAAAGAAAATCCAGGTTACGTGAATCACTTATGAAGCACCCAGTTGGCCACTGAGCATGCAATAAATACTTACCATCACTTCCAATGAGTGGTTCAACAACTTTGTTTCCTCTACCGACAGCCAGTATCCCGGCCTGCAATTTTTTGCCATAGAATGTGATACACTATAAGCAAGCACCCTTTTGGTCTTAAAACAATTGGAAAATAGAACACAAGAGTATGGCTTCTTCTGTTCCCTATTTGCACCATTGTTTCTGAAAAAGAAAAAGGTTTACAAGAGTCCAATAACAAGAGAAAAGACCAAGTGGCATTGAAGATAAACTGTCAGCTATGAGAACTGTAATACTCCCTAAAAACTTGAGATTTTATATAAGAGACTAAAATATGCATCTTATATTACTATTTTGTTTGAGTCCGTCACAAGAGAGGTGTGGGGGAAAAAAATCCCTTTCATTTTATTTTATTATTCAATATCAATATCCAGAAGAATTGTGTGACTTATCCCCTTTGATTCTGTGCCCTCTTTGGTGGATTCCTAACAGTAGTCAATGTTGGACCCATGTCCTTGGGCTGCCTATCCAGAGCAGTGTACCACCATGCTGTGCATGCACACCCTAGGGTGAGGGAGAGGGAGAAGGAGAGAGAGAGAGAGAGAGAGAGAGAGAGAGAGAACCTGTGGGGGATTTATGATTGCAGCAAAGTGATCGACTGGATACATTCCCAGGTTAGAAATGCTACACAATGATAAAAAATTATTCAGGTACTAAGAAAGCAATATGGGTAAGGGGCTTCAAAGCTAAAGGATACAACAGATACCTGAAAGTCCCTCCTTGATATTCATTTGGTGCAAGCTTCCCAGACCGCGCTTTCTCAGCCAGTTGCTTCACCTTGAGGTCCAGGCAACGTGGAATATGATAATGGTGAGAAGACAAACAGAGAACAGACTTGAAAATCTCAAACTATTTGTAATTACTTGGACAACCAAAGAAACCAGAATGGATTCAGTTCAGAACAATTTTCATCTAATAAATGACCTTAAGTGCAGCCTGACTGGAAGAAGAGGGTTATTTTTCCTCTTTTTTGTTTGAGAAGGCAAGGGTACAGGAGAATGCACATTTCCCAGGAGTAAGAATATTGAAAAATGTATTTCCATTTTCCAAGATTTTAAGTAGCAGCTACCCACAACACAGGCTCCAAAGTCCCATCTCTCACAAGTCACAAAGTATGGCATCCCACAAGAAAATACAGAACATGTTGCAGTTGCTATAGAATACCTCCAAGGAAATTGCTGTGATGGATTTCTGATCTGCATTCCTAACAATTGGAGTTAACAAGCCCTACAAAGCAGGTAATGCATTATGAAGCCTCATGTCTTATAGGCCTTTAAAATGATACAGTTTCCGAGGCATACCTTCTCTGTAGCTACTGCAATTGATATGTCGACAGAGTCACACAGTATCACTTCCCCTTTTTCATCATTCCAGTAAGCTACCATGCAATAGATTTTCGATATCAGATACTCGCATGAAGTGTTATGACTTCTGAGCTTTGACACATAAACAAAACATGTATATGTGTTTGTGCATGTGCAAATGAGAGCTAATTCTGTCTGTACTCTGATAAAGAAATAGGTGTGTGTGTGGATTAGCTTTTTGAGAGGACAGGGGTAATTCTATCTGGACTAGTGTCCAAAACAATGAGCATGTGCCTTACCATTAGCTTCTGGCACATTTCTCAGCGCAACTGCCACAGCTTTAATGACAATGTCATTTACCGAGACTTTGATATCATGTTTGTCTGAAAATTACAAAAGCCGAAATACATAATATGTCTGCTAGACTGACTTCAAAGGAACAAAACAATGCTCAAATTCCATACCTTTAAGTTCTTTTCTGAAAGACAGAAGAGGATCCACTACAACATCTGATATTATTTATATTAGGAAGGAAGGTTATTTATCCAAAAATATAAAGAAAGAAAGCATGCATGACCCTTAATGGCTATGCCTAACCTGTTGAAAAGTACAGATGTGGTATAGTCTGTTTTGATTCCACCAACCTTCTTGCTATAACCTGCAAAGCAATGATGCCTCGAGCATAAATAGAAATTCACATATAAAAGCAAACTTAAATTACAAGTTTACAAAATTTTGAATATCAAAATGACCAAAACCCCTATATAGTGCAGCCACCAATGTTTGCAAAAAATCAAATTTACTTCTTTTTTTACACTAGTCCAAGGTGTGTCACAGAGAAGTGTATTGATGTCTAGTTTGTCTCATCTCACAGCATGCATCTTGGCATCCTACTTTCAGCCATTGTCATGGCTATTGACAAAATTTCAGCTTAATGTACCTTGCGAATTTGAGTATTTGGCAAATCTTCAAAAGAATCTGACTGCTGTAAGTGAGACTTTGATTTTGGCAAATCTGCCTTAGAAGGTCGTTTTCCTTCTTGTAGTGATGGAGATCTTGTTTCCTTGGATGAATATTTTTCTGAAGATACCTGTCCTGATTTGATTGCTGCCAGAACATCACTCTTTAGCAGAGTACCATGAGGGCCTGATGCCCTTAATGATGATGTATCCAAGTCATGCTCAGAAATCAGTAATTTAGCAGCAGGACTTATCCTTGTAATGATGGACTGTTGATCTGTAGATTCAACTTTAGAATCATGATGAGGTGACTTCTCTCCTTTGATCTGCATTCCACCACTGACAGAACTCTTTACAGTTTCAATATTATCAGCATCTTCAACCTTGCAAAACAGCAACCATTAGTTTTTTCACCTGCCTCCAGTGACAGAAACTACCACATCAACACAGAAAAATAAAGCAAACGAAAATGGTTAGAACTTACCATTACTGCAATAGGTTGCCCAACAGCCACATCCTTGAAACCTTCAGGAACTAATATCTTAGCCACATATCTGCACTTAATATTTCCACCAAAGAATGTGACTATCTTCCATGGACAGCAAAAGATTCAGAATCACTTAGAAACACTTTAGTTGTATAACAAATATAACATTGAATATGTCCCAGATTAACATGAAGAAACTAAAGAAGCTGAGGATATTTACAGTTGACCATCAAACTCATGGCTGCACAGTGGCAAAAAGGGCTCTTTAAACCACAGCCATAATTGTGCTCTAGCCTTCTTGTAATTGAAATGTGTAAATGTCCAATAAAACTCTGTATTGTTCCAAAGTCCAAACTCTTTGACAATCTGACTGCCCACCCTTGGTTAATTTGAAAACTTCTTGCATATTCATCAATACAACTCAAGCCCCATGCCATGTGATTTACTAAATTTCTTTTACTGCATAACAGCCCCTCCATTCTTCATATTTACCTACCTTTTTATCATTGCCTTCTACAATTCAAGTATTCTAAAGTGTAAATATTTATAACAAATATATCTATGGTTCAATCCCATGAGATGAAATTTCTAGACATGCAACTAGGTCAAAGAAGATTTCAATACAAAGAGAACACTCAATTATCCAGTCTCTTACACTGACATCACCCCAAAAGACATAACTGGATTCCTATGCTTTCCAGGACCCCATTTATAGCCAACAAGCCTCCTAAGCACAGCACTATGCATAATCTAAGAAAAGGAGATACCTCAAAGTAAATGATTTTCTAATTAGACAAAACCTGGAGAAGGAACAAAAAAGGCATCAAGCAACTTTTGCAGGTCTCCCAGCCCAAATGCAACTCTCTCTCGGCCCCTCTCTCCCACCCTCTCACATTTACAAAATTTGTCAGCTTTCCTGGTAAGAATGCCTCCCTCTCTCGCAAACACACATGGTTGTTCACAGTGCTGTCAAAGGCAAGCCTAAGGCACTAGCTGCAAGGCACTAAGGCCTTGAAGATTTCTATGCCCTATGTGAGGCACCTTACCTAGGCACATGTGAGGCACATGTGAGGCACACCTGAGGTGCAAGTCACTTAAAAAGTGCACCTTTCATATAGACAGTAGGATTTCCTGACTTTATTCTCATGTTTTGATTATTGTGCAATGAGACAAAACACCCAATGGTTTCCTTATCAACTCAAATATTTTAGGGTAACACAAGGGAAGAAAAGAATGGCCGCCTCCAAAATGAAGTTTGTTCTTTGTCGCACTCACTTCTTCCTTGATCCACCCACCCTTCTCTCACTACATACTCTCTCTCACACAACACCTCTCCTTCATTTTACTCTTCTTTTTGTTTATTTATTTTATTCAATAGAGAAAAGCATTACCCTCTTTTGGCACAACCCACAAAAAACCAAAGATACAATATGCATCAGAATACTGGTTATAAAGTTTATTTCCCACATCAAATATGCACGCATAAAGGTACTGATCTATGATGGCAAGTTAAACCAACCTTTTGGTTCATTATGTAGTCATAACAAAATACTTTTGTACTTGTTTTTGGATATTGTTACTTTCAACAAGTTCAATTGGCCAAATTTTAGTCAGATTTATATACTAATTCTACATTTCTTTTAGCAGTATTTATTATTTTTTAACTGTGCACCTCACTTCACTCAAGCACATGCCTTGGCCTTGCAACTTATGCCTAGGCTCCACAAGACTTAGCAATTTAGAGTGCCTATTTGAAAACACTGGTTAGATACTAGGCTCTAATTTCACATCTTCAATTGGTATCCATCTCTCACCTGGTCATTAACTTCCTCAAAACCTTCAATTCATGTGACAAATGGAGAAAAAGGGCTCAAAATTTTTATTTACTCAGAATTCAATCTTCCATGAAAGCAATACAAGATAGTACATTGTTTATAATTTCCATGCTTCTGAAGACAAGGCTTCTGGCTGGTTAAGTATCCATACTCCTATTCCCCCCACAAAAATCCTAGAAGTACTTTAGAATCATTTTGGCCCCTTTGTGTGTTTGTGGGACAGTCTACATTCTTTACATACTACACTATAGCACAAGAACTCCTTTCATTTTATTATCAATTTTTTGTTTCTGTTAGGACAAGTGATATAGCCATTACTGGTTTCCATGACACAACCCTACCATAGTAGTAAAATCAGTGCTCCAACCCCAAAGATGAGATATGCCTTAGTGTAACCTTGTTCACCCACATCCAAGTGGGCAGTTTTCTCTTATTAAATGGTGTCTCTCAATTTAATTGCAATATAAGAATTACAAAGCAAACAGAAATGTTACCCCTCTTCAAGGATTTCAAATTCAATTGTAGCTTTATCCGTCTCTATTTCACATAAGACATCCCCCATTTCTACCTGTTAAAAGGAAAAATGTGATAAAAGAAATCCATGACTTTTTGGTAAATCAGGATGACATGAACACACAAAAGGTCATTAAGCAATTAATCTAACAAATTAGCCCACAAAAAAAGACCTTATCTCCTTCTTTTACTCTCCAGTGTGTAATACAACCCTGTTCCTGCACAATGATAATATAGAAAACCATAGTCAGTTTTTCTAGTAAAAAAAGAAATTAGGAAGAAATAACTCAGAAATGCCTAGATCACCTCCTTTTCCATTGTTCTTACCATTGTTGGGGATAATGATGGCATCTGAATAACAAGATGTGGGGGAAGTTGAGATGTGTTGATCATAGAACTAATTTCCTTTACCCTGTCATCATTTTTGGCATCTTTATCCTCTTTAACATCTAAATCACCAACAAAAGAAGCAGAGACATTTTGGATGTCACCTGCATCCTCAACCTTGTAAAGCCACGAAAAGAAAATTAACAACCCAATATGCACAAGGGAGATAACCTCAAAAAACTTAGCAAATAACACAAGCAAAAAACGTCAAATGTCAAAAATCTTGCCAACAGCATGAAAAGGTGAGAAAAGCAACTAATTAGTTGATAGCAAGTACCATAAAAAGAAGTAGTTCCTTTGTCAGGTAATAAAGGTGCACTATCTAAGAGTAGAGTACAATAGAATAGAACAAGCTAGAGCCTTAGCCTGGTGAGTAGGCACCAAGATTGAAATAGCACCAATAACATCTGAATTTTTACAAAAGAACAAAACAATCACAATAGAAGGATTCTCCAAGAAAGAATTACTTGTGATGCATAACAAAAGTGTTCAAGTGACATGACAATAAGAGATCTCTAGCGGTGCAACAAAGTTTGTGATAGAACTTCTTAAATACTTAAATCAATGTGTTTAAATATCATATTTCCTTCATCTCAACAACAGATGGTAAACCAAACTGGACAGGATTTGCCCCAAGACGATAAGATTTGCAATTATTAAGATGAAAGTGTTATAAAAGGATTATTACTAATTACCGTTATAGCGATGGGTTGCCCTACGGGCACATTTTTCGACCCTTCAGGTGCTAGAATCTTAGCCAAAAATCTGCATTGAAACAGCAACCATTAATAGGATGTCAAAATCTCAAAACCAACAATGGTGCCATTATGTAATATGTGGGAAAATGAATAGAAAAATGATTCAAGAAAGGATCACAAAGAAAATGTGCAAATTGGAAAGGACAATAAAAAACAGCCATCAAACTGAAATGGTTACAGTGGCCAATTTAATAACAGCTGGCTACAAAAGGCAAAGGCAAGCATCTTAGTAGCCTATGGCGTACACATGGCATGTAAAAATGGGTATGAGTTTGAAGCAAAAAGGAATATATCCATGAGCATGTTCAGACCCAGGTGTCATAACCTGAAGGCTCTCTCTCTCTCTCTGTGGATAGGTTTTAATGGCCCAAGATCAAATGAATAATTTCCATTCCTACTTCAAAATTAGTCTCAATCTTCAAAATGCAAGACACTTTAGTGTTGAAAATTAGTTTATTTCTCCCAAGAGGCAGCATAATATATCCCAAAGAAATTGGTGTTTTAGGACTGACCTACTTTATGGGTTTAGGATTCATAAAATTTAACAAGAGAAAACAGAATAAGAACATAAAAGAGAAAAGATTTACCCTTCTTCCAGACTCTCAAACTCAAGCGTAGCTTTATCGGTCTCTATTTCACACAGTATATCACCCACTTCTATCTGCCAAACAAGTACAAGAATCCAGAAATCAGAACAGAGTCCATCTCCATTCAGTCAAGGGAAAGAATTTATTCCAAAGACCATTTCAAAATTATAAACTGAATTTTGTATATATGTCTCACCTTATCTCCTTCTTTCTTCATCCATTTTGCTATATTGCCTTGAGTCTGCAAGAGTGCAATAACTTCCTGAGTGAAGAAAACCCAAAAAAATAAATCTTGCATATTTCATGCTACTATATGACTGCACGCCTCACCATTGTAGGGGACAAAGCGGGCATTCCGATGACCAAATGAGGTGAAAGCTCTGAAATGGTAGATAGCTCAGCAATATGAATGCTAAAAATGATATATCCACATGCACACATGAGTGTATAAAATCTACCTCTTTATTATAAATATTTCAATGAAAAAGAATGTCAACTAATACAAGAAAAGATCCACCTAAACCACACTTGGTCCATCCACTGATCCACAAGATCAATCTTACAAGAAAACTCATGAAGCTTACTCAGGCATAAGTTATTGTATACATGCCATTTTAAATGACAATCTTGTTAAGAAGAACAATTGAAATTTGACATCAATAATGCTATGTGCTTATGATTGCTAATGATTTCTACGTGAATATATGTAAATGAAATCCAACATGCACTCCTGATCCAAGTTATTTACTCAAAACTAGGTTGAAAATTGCCAGAATTGTCACAAACAGCATACAAAGAACAGTGTATTATTGGAATTGGGTTAAAAACTGAATAAGAAACCCATCTCAGTGACAGCCCAACACATTGGAGAAATAATTCCCATTTTCTTCATAAAATGCCTCAACTCAATCAGGATACCTTATATTCACATATTTTAGAATGCCTAAAATATTCACTGTTTTATACGAAAAAAAATTATGAATCTTGGAAAAAGGGAAAGTCAGTCAATTAAGAACTTTGTAGTATATAGTGGTTCTAAATTAGGCCCTATTACTCAATATATCGAAATTACAACGTATAATGGAAATCAAGGCAAGCAAATCTCCTACTAACAAGTGAAATTATAACAGAACTATACAGAATTACAGAGAAATTGCTAGCAATAAGAAGATAATATGTACCTACAGAAGAGAAAGGTTGAACATGAACTCTCCACTGCAAATAGCAGACAAAATCAGAAGAAAGAAATACCTAAATTGAAATAACCAATGTAAATCAATTCTTACCTTTGAACTAATAAAATTGTCATGTACTCCCGTGACCATGAATAATGCAGCAGGCCTGAAAATATGAATATAAACGAATTGGCAGGAGAAAAAAAGAATAGAGGTATAGATGAGTGGGAGGGAAAAAAGAAAAGAAAAGAAAAGAAAAGAAAAGAAAAAGGCAAATAAGGGTTGGTCCAAATCAAGACAAAAGTAGCAACCAAAGTAAAACCTGAAAGATGCACAATAGCCAGAACATTATCGAGGTTGTGGGTAGAAACGGCATTAACTAATCACTTGACTGTGATTACACAACAAAATCATTTGCCTCACAATTTGTTATCTTGATTAAGCTAAAGATTCTAGACCAAGTGAAGCCCTTCAATTCGTTTTAAGATGAACATTCCTTGATTTTGTTGGTATGCTTTAGAATTTATATTTCCCAGAATCCACAACTATTTCCTAATTGCAGTAAGCAAAGCAAAAGAAACAATGGACACAAAAGCAGAAGTCATTAGTCGTGACAGAATTCAAGTAATGAGCTTAAAATAGGTAATTAGAAGTGTTACAAGAGATGATAGAAAGTTTGTGTGAATGACGTGACGAGCGTTAGAGTCAGCAGAAGCAAACCTAAACAAAAAGCCATTGCCATGGACAAGAGAGTATTGACCACTGGAAGACCTGCATCAGCCAAGTCCACAACCAAATTCATGCGTTAAAAAAAAAAAAAGCGTATAAAATATGCTTTGTTTCACGGTCGAACAAATTGACATTTCTGCTGCTTTGACCAAACCCTAAGCATCCCAATCTCCCATCATCTCAAAAACAAAAGAATCAAGTGGACACAAATCAATTACAATCAAGAAGGACTCCCCGAGAGAGAGAGAGAGAGAGAGAGATGAGGAGAGTACCGAGCAAGCGATCCAGCGGAGTAACAGTGGGTGGAGAGAGAGCGAGCTCTTAAAAGAGAAGAGGCCCGTGAGATCCCCCAATGTCTAAGCCGTGAAACCGCCATGGCCTTCCTTCTTTTTATGTTTCTCCTACTCTGTCCTCTGTTTCTTCCTTCTTTCCGCTGCTGAAAAAGAGAGAAGGTGAGAAAGTTACGGATTTTTGTGTTTTTAGTTTTTTTTTTTTTTTAATGTGGTTTTTAAAATGATAACATCGCACAGCGCGAGGTGGCGTCGGCTTCCCTCTGAGGTGTTTTCATTGTCATAAACAAAGAATTTTCATTTTCCTTATTGACGTTTTCTGTCACGTGCTGTTTTTGTTTTTTTCTTCGTTTTTTTTAATTTTTTTATTAAAAAAAATTATAAATAGATTAATTATTATATTACCACGTTACGATCTTCTTATACTTATTTAACTTAATTTATTCAGTTAATCTCATGAGAAAAAAATTATATTATTTAAATATTATTAAAATTAAATAAATTTTTATATTTTATTTTAATAATTTAAAATTTAATATTATATTTTTAATATAAATTTTAATATTTAAAATAAATATTACAAAAATTTAAACTCAAATAAATACACTTAGATACTTTTAACTTCTGTTTTGTCCAGTAAAATCTTAAAAAAGCAAAAATGTCACACTTCTCACACGTGACCGGACACATATTTGGTCTTCTTTTTTTTTTTTAATACTTTTTATGGTTGTCGGGTTAAAATTTAGCAAAAAAGATAGGTAAACGGAAGAAAATTAAACAAAGAAGAGTCGAAGTTGATGTAGTATGTGAAGTTTATATTTTTTTTTTTTAATTTCAAATATTTTATCTAAAATACACTCAATATATAATAAAAATAATAAAATATATAATAAATATAATAATGTATATATATATATATATGAAGAAATTATCTAAATAAAATTTCATACACATTGTGAAATATAAATTTTTCATCAAGTGGGACTCCTGTGATTAACTTCTGTTGCATAAGATTTAAATCTACAACCTACGACTCCTTTTGTTTTTAAATTTGGCAATTTACCCAAAATTTCAAAAAAAAAAAAAAAAAAGCCTCCATATATGACTGACTTGTTTAGGTAGAATTGACTAAATGCAAATGAAACGATTTTTTTTCTTTTTCCATACTATAAAATAGTATTGCAGGAAAAAAATTACATTCCCAAAAGTAAACTTAAAGCTGCACTTCCATGCCTTTACTCATAGTTATTAAATTTGTTCTACTCAGCGACCTAAATAAAAAATTAAGTTATTAAACTAGATTAATGTTTATAATTATTTGTTTTCTTACATATGACAATATATGAAAAAAAAAAAGTTTATGAACACTAAAAAAAAGATACGTTAAAAATTATAGTATACTTTTAAAATATTATAGAATTTTTGAGTTCTTTTGTACTATTGTATAGAATAAAAAAAAAGTAAAATTATTAATAAAAAATAACTTAAATAATCTTATATTATAAAATTTAATTTTTAAATTTAAAAAAAATTAAATTTATAAATAATATAAAAAATAAATTTATTTCATATTATGAATTTCAAATTTTAAATTCATTGAAAAGGTGACTGAGTACTACCATGATAAAAAAAACATTGGTATCATCACTTTTAAATTTATTTCCTATAACTTGATTGGTATAGTCAAATTCATTATTAATGTTATCATCTCCGTATTAGTCATATTAACTTTTATATTTTGTAAGTTCAAATTTATTATATATTAAAATAAAGTAAATATCAATAGTAATACAAGAAATTACAAAAAAAAATTAAAAAATTATAACTAAATTGGAGTACTATGCAACATGTTTCAAAATTTCATAATGACTTCCTTGTTTTGAAACTAAGCATTGTTTTTTAGTCTAATTCTGCTACAAATCACAATTTTTATCAATAAGTTGATTGTCCACTAACGTAAAAAATTTGGAAAGAAAGAAAAAGGTCAAGTATTTGTTTAGAAAAGTAAAATTCATCTATCATTAAAATTTTCATTATCGTTCCAAAAAAAATTCTCAAAGTGAAAATACATTCAAATTTTCATTAAAAAAAAAAGGAAAAATCCTCCATATTTTCAAATCTTAATCTACCACTCTTTTTTTTTTTTTTCCTTCTTAAGAACCAAACATACCTTGCAAAAATTTAAGCAAGAAAATTTTATATTTAAATTTGATAAATAATATATAAATGAATTAATATCTTCATAAACTTTCTAATATTTTAAGGAAATTTAAAGTTAGCAAATAATGGGAAGTGAAAAGTAAGCTAAGAAATTTTTAACCTTTATTATTTTCTTTAATTTTCTCAAAACGAGAGTGGTTCTACCAGCAAAGAGGAAGAAGAAGAATGTTGAGAAACAATGAAAAAATTGTAGTCCCCAAGGAAGAAGAAGAAGGCAAAGCATAGTGGTGGTGGTGGTGGTGCATATGGAAGGAGGAACCAAAGTTCCCTAGTGGCTAGCAAACCTAAAAACTACAAAACCTTGAATAAATAAATTCCTACAAAGCAACTCCCTATCTATCATACCCATACAATAATAAAAATATCACCAACATGAAATCTTAATCTCCAACATTAATAAATATGTTGTCATTACTTCTTTGTTTAATTTTTCAAATGAAAAGTGAAATTGTAGAAATATAATGATATGTTAGGATCTCGAACCCTTATGTCATTATTTAGCCTAATAATGGATTAGATTAGCTTTATTTGTTAATTTTTTGTTATGTTTGTTAAAGATTATAGGCTATAAGGGTGAAGTCTATTAGAATCTTCCATTAGTCATTTATTGGTCATTTACTATTTGTTTTATTTGTTCTATTTGTTCCATTAGACACTTTGTTAAGTCTACGTGTCTATAAATACTATAATATTGTTCACTATTTAAAGAAGTAAGAGAAATTTTCCAAAAATTCAATCTCTCTCATCTTGATCTCTCTCTTTCTCTCTCTCTCTCTCTCTCTCTTTATTTCTCTTTGAAAATTTCCTTATCTTGATTATTCTAGAATTCCCTTCCTCTCAACCCTTATCTAATCAACTCTCCCAAACCTTAACATTTTGGTATTAAAACATAATGATCCTTATGAATTTCTAGTTAACACACTAGTGACAAAAGTAAAGGAAGTGGCAATGACTAGAGCTACTTCTTCCTTGCTAGTCAATGACATCTTTAGGAGAATTGAAGAACAAATGGCTATGTTACAAGCTTAACTTAAGGAGTAAGAGAATTGTACAACTTAACTACAATAGTCCAAGAGATGCAATTCTCTTAATAAGACACTTTATTCTCTTAATTAATGAAGTTTTTGACTATAAGGCTTGGAAAGAATACTATTGAGCCAAATAAGGTTGATTAAGCAATAAAATCTTAAGGCATTTTCCTTGTTATTAAAGAATATGTTACAAAAAGACATAATAGTGTTTATGAGTAGTTAAGTAGGAAGATTTCTAAAACCAATTGGGGACTTAGGGTTATTTCGCCCTATTTTAAAGGAACTAACCCTAAGAAGTGAATATTTAAATGCAATGAGTATTTTAGGTTGAATAATGTAAAAAAAGAGCAAAAGTGTAGATAACAGCAATGTATCTTGGGGAGAAATTTAAAGATGGTTCCAGTGCTGACTAATAGACCAAAATTCTGTAACTTGGGATAACTTTAATGGAGGAAAGTCAAAAAGTGTTGTTGAGGAATTTAATAATTGACTAAAATTGGATTAGCATTAGAATATTAGAAAACTTTTGAAGAGTTAAACTTTGATGAAACACTCAATTTTGGGTTATTAGAGGAATGATTTATAAAGTGTCTAATGAGTGGTCTAAATGACTCCATAAAGCCAACTATAAGTATATCATAGCTTAAATCCTCAATTCATCTTTACCATTTAGCAAGACTTTAAGAATAAGTGGTGAAATGGTTCAATAAGTAACATAAATCAACTAAGGTTAGAGGATGATCAATGGGCTCCTTAACTCCTAAAATTGCTACTTATACTAGCAAACAAGTAAATGTCAACGTTTAATCCAAATCAAGGAATATGGGTAAATTAATAACAATACATTCCATAACAATAGAACAAAAATCAAATACTGAGGTAAATAAGAGACTTGTGCCTTGCTATAGGTGTGAAGAGAGGTATTTCCCTTGGGACTGATGTGCTAAGAAACAAACTTTGCATATGTTGGAACGAGAAATTAACTGAACTATGGAGGAGATAACTAAAAACAAGGAGATGCTAAATGAGGTAAAGGATACTTATGATAAACCATATGTGGCCTTGTTTATAATGCCCTAAGAAGAGATAAGATAAAACACATTGCAATTAAAAGGTCAAGTAAGGAAGAAAAATTTGATCATTATAATAGATATAAGTATCACTTATAATTTCTTGGATTTAAATATAGCTAATGAGTTACAATGTGAGTTAATGGAAACACAACCCTTATTAGTTAGAATGGCTGAAAAGTAAGAATAAATGCTATTAATTTGAATGAAAAATGTATGGCCACATTTTTAAGGTTGATTTCAGATTAAAACCTATTAAGATATATGACTTGATGTTATGAGTAAATTGGATCGAAAAGCTTGGACTTGTGACACTAGACTTCTTTAAACTAAAACTAACATTTATTAAAGATGGTAGACTTATGGAGCTGCATGGGATTACTCCTATTGTATCTCTTTGACTAATGAAATGAACTAAGTTACAAACCTTATTAAAGAAGAAAAATATAGGAGTGTAAGCTTATCTATTAACACTAATAGAGCAAACTTGCCAATGGTCCTATAAGTAGCACTAGATCAATGTTAAGATGTATTTGTAAAACCTAAAGAGTTACCTCCATTTAAACTTCATGATAATGGAATACCATTAAAGTCAAAAGTTTAACTTGTGAATGTGAGACCTTACAAGTGTCCTTACTACCAAAAAATTGAGATTGAAAGAATAATTAAAGAGATGTTGGAGTCTTCTATTACACAACATAGCACAAATCTCTTTGCATCACCTAAATTATTAGTTAAAAAAAATAAAAAAGAAACTTAAAGGTTTTGTATTGACTATAGATAATTATATTCATTAATTATCAGAAACAAATTTCTCATTCCCATTATAGATAACCTCCTAAATGAACTTCATATAACAAACATTTAATCCAAAATAAGCTTAAGGTTTAGTTATCAACAAATTAAGATCAAGGAGGAGGATATATTCAAAACATCATTTAAAGCTTATCATGGCTATTATGAGTTCAAGGTTACGCCCTTTGGTCTAACCAATATTCCTGCCACCTTTCAAGCACTAATGAACTATATATTTAAAAGATAACTTAAGAAGTTTATATTAGTATTCTTTGATTATATTTTGATTTATGGTCCAAACCTTAAAACTCATGCTCAACACTTAGCTCAAGCCTTGAAGATTTTAAAGCAATATCAATTTTTTGCCAAAAGAACCAAATGTTCTTTTGAACAACACCAAATTGAATATTTAGGGCATATAATGTCAACATAAGAAGTCTTTACAAATCTTGGGAAGATAGAAGTAATGTTGACTTGGTTAACTTCCACTTTTACCAAATCATTAAGGGGTTTCCTAGGTCCAACTAAATGTTACAGGAAATTCATCAAGGCATATCATTAATTAAGTAAACCCTTAACTAAGTTGCTTAAAAAAGATGGTTTTCATTAAAGCCTTGAAGCCAATATTGTCTTTGAAGAGTTAAAGAGGGTGATATCTATAGCTCCATTTTTTACTTTGCCTAATTTCTCCAAACCTTTCATTTTATATGCAAATGTTAGTGGATAAGGCATTAGAGTAGTATTAATGCAAAATAATGGACCTTTTGTTTATTTCAATAAGCAATTGACTCCTAAGCACCATACCCTATCTATTTATGAAAAAGAATAATTGGTTATATTGATGGCATTAAATAAATTAAGGCATTACTTGAAGGGTCATTCTTTTGTGATTAGGACTAACCATGAAAACTTGAAATACTTCTTACAACAACAATTGCATACTTACATTCAATTGAAGAGAGTAACACAATTGTTAGGGATAAACTACTTTATCTAATATATACGGGAAGCTAAAAATTTTGTAGTTAATGCTTTCTCTAAATTGAAGATGGATAAGCGGTTTGAGACCTTGCATGTAATTGGAGAATTAGGTGCATGTTTTTGCATTGCTATTGTAATGTTATTATGGTACAAGGATATAATATCTAACTATGAACAAGATGTAAAAGTTAAAGAGTTGATTATTGACCTTACTTTACCCGAAGTGACTAAACCTCATTATTCCTTGCAAAATGGGATCTTGATGTATAAGGATAAGATCTATCAAGAGGTTCTTGGGAAGTTGAGATCTTAGATGTTGCAAGAATTCCACAACTCTACTGTTAGGGGTTATTCTAGGGTCAAATGTACTTATCATAGATTAAGGCAGTATCTTTACTAGCTTAAGCTCAAACAGGTAGTCAAGAATGATATGCACACTTGTGAGGTATGCCAAAAGTGCAAGGGTGAGAATGTCAAGTATCCTACCCTCTTACAGCCTCTTTAATTATCATCTTTAGTTTGGATAGATGTCAACCTAGACTTTATTCAAGGGCTGCTAAAATATGAGGGAAAGAATGTTATAATGGTGGCAATAGACAAATTTAGTTAATATAGACATTCCCTAGCCCTGAATCATCGCTTCACAACTGCCTTAATAACTAGGAGTTTCATAGAAAACATTTATAAACTTTATGGCATGCCTAAGACCATAATTTTTGATAGAGATAAGGTTCCTAAGACCACAGTTTCTGACAGAGATAAGGTGTGTACTAGCTTATTTTGGCAGGAACTTTTCAAGTTATTAGGTATTGAGCTTTATCTTAGTTTAAACTATCACCCATAAACTTATTGGTAGACTAAAAGACTGAATTGTTGTGTGGAAACATACTTAAGATATATGACTTTTCAAAGGTTTTATGATTGGTTGAAGTGGTTACATCTTGTTAAGTATTGGCATAACAATTCCTACCATTTTACTTTAGGGATGTCTCCTTTCCAAGCACCTTATGGCTATGAACAACCATAATTAATTGAAATGCCAAATCCACAAACACATGTGATTTTACTAGAATCCTACCTTTAAAAGAGGCAACATATGTTTGCCTTACTTAAGGAGCAAATCCATAAAGCTCAAAGTTATATGAAGCATTATATAAATAAGGGCAGGTCTAACAAGAGTTTTGAAGTTGAAGAATGGGTATATCTAAAAATCCAACCTTATAGACAAATCTCCATTATCTTACACAAAAACTTGAAACTCACATCCAAATACTATAGACCCTTCAAGGTCTTGGCTAGAGTAGGCTTTGTGGCCTATAGATTGGATTGGTTAGCAAGATTTACCATTAATCTTGTCTTTCACACTTCTTTACTTAAGAAGTTAGAGGATTATAAGGTAGAATCATGCCCCATCTACCTTTAACAAATGCTAATGAACAACTTCTAATGGAACCCATGGCAATACTTGGTAGGCGTATGATTCCTAAATACAACCAGGTTGTTCCTCAACTCTTTATCCAACAGTATGATTCCTAAATACAACCATGTTGTTCCTCAACTCCTTATCCAATAGTCTAACTTGTTTGCAGAAGATGCTACTTAGGAAAATTATAGCATCATTGTAGCTTAGTTTTTAGATTTCCATCCTTAAAGGACAAGGCTAGTCTCACAGAGGGGGCAATGTTGTTATAATCTTGAGCCCAAGTGCCATTGTTTAGCCTAATAATGGACTGGATTAACTTTGTCTGCTAATTGTTAGTTGAGTTTGTTAATAAGTTTATTATTTTAGTCATTTAGTGGTTATTCATTGTATGTTTCATTTGTTTTATTAGACACTTTTGTCAAGTCCATGTGTTTATAAATATTGTATTGTTCGCTACACAAGGAAGTGGACAAAAACTTGAATAGTTGAATTCCTACAAAATCAACTCTCTGTCTGTCATACCCCGCAGTTGGAACTTACCACAATCAACAACAAAAATATGACCAACATGAAATTGCAATCCTTAGCATCCGTCAACCCATTGTTATTACTTCTCTGTTCAATTTTTTAGTGAAAAGTGAAACTGCAAGAGTAAAATGACAGTAAAAACAAGATTGAGGCAAAATCAGAGATTAAGGCTAGAGTTTGTCTTGGAGAGAGAAGAGATCCAAACTCTAGAATGCGTAGGAAAAAAAAAGAAACGTAAAATTTTGAGACTAAAGTGAAAAAAGTTATATGTTTAAAAGTCAAGAAAGAGACTTGGTCCAGTTTATCCAGTTCTCCGGGTCATCCAATTTCAAAAAATTGATGGGGTCAATTGAGTTTTCCCAATTTAAAGTGCCAAGCTAACCAAGCTCTATCTAGCGGTTAGTTTGTCGAATCACCAGTTCGATCAAACGGGCTAGGTTGGATGTTGTAAGACTATGTTAACCTAGCGCATCTCAAATTTTATTTTTGGAGCATTTTGACATGATCAAATCTTGATTTACAAAAAAAAAAAAAAAAAAAAAAACAGGACTCATTTTCATGGGGAGATTGAATCATGACGTCAACCGTTGATCTTCAATCCAAGTTAATACGACAATGATTAACATCTTAGGACACTTTATTTTTTTTATTTTTTTTGTCTAAAAAAGAAAAAAAAAAAAAAAAAAAAAGGGCAGAGAACTCCTCTATTTACTAAGGGTGTGAAATAGATTTTATAATTTTTATCAAATGATAACAATTGAATAACAGTTAAAATAGGTAGCTACTGACACAAATGGTATTTTGTGGTCAATATTCCTTCAGATAGATGTCAGCACATTGCGTGCACAGCGGCCTGACCGGCTTGGAGCCAGGACAAACCAAAACCTTGTCAAATCCAACCCCCACTCTGTCTTCAGCTGGTTTATTGGTGACAAATTAGAGGAGGCTTGCATGGCACTCTCGTTCTTGTTTAGCTTTGAGATGCATCTCCCTGTAGCTTTAGCAGCATTGAGAGCGGCAAGGGATCTACATGTCCGAATCACATCCTCTCCTTTCTGTCATCCACAGCCAAGTACTGCAGACCTCAGAAGGCATTCACAGGGAACCCATTTGACAAGCTTGTCTGAGAAAAGCAACCACTCGATAAATTTTTAAAAGCACAGCCAAAATTTTAAATTGCTTCTGCCACTAGAATTGCAGCTGCAACATTGTGGTAAGAGTGGTTATTGAGACGTTAAATCAAATTTGCAGTTGTTGCTAAACAAGTTCCAATTGGAAAAGAAGATGGAAGAAGCAAGTAGCAAGTAAATGGGAACAACTCATTAGAATTTTACAGTTTTGGGTTAAGATTGACATTTCAGGATCATAAATTTTGCTACCTACTTGAACCCAATTCTGATTCTCCTCAATTTTGTGCTCATTTGAGTGTAGCCTTTTGATCGCTTGTAGTAGATAAGACACAAAGAAAACTTGAAATTTGCTTCCTTTGCACACCAATGAGAGATGAAAGGGAAAGGAAGAGAATCAAAAACGATTGATTACCATAACAGCACCACATCTCACATAGATGGCTTTCTTCCTCTCAACTTTTCTTACTCCATGCCGCTTCCTGCAACACCCAGAAGTCGTTTTAACATACAGGACATCAAAATTATCAAGTCCAATGAAACAACTCCTACCTGGGAGATCCACATAAGGGTGTTTCTTATAAGGCTTGAAGGCTCAGTTGCAAAGAAGGCACCCTCTTCAGGAGGATAAATTGTCAGGGAACCCAACTAAGGCTGTTTGCTATTCACTTGACATTCAAAGCTTTTATCCTATTTGGTGCAATATAGTTCATACATTGCTAACTAGTGACGAGAAGAATATCTGCATCAGGTGGCATGTTTCAATTTGCTTTGCAATCATGGTTTGGATCAAAAGTTCGCTAGAAACTACTACATACAGCCTAATCTTTATACGCCGTTGCTGACTTATTTTCTCAGACTAATATACTTCTAGGTTTCTGATTTTAGAAGGAGTAACATGGATAACATGAGCGAGAAGACTAGGCTTTCTGAGTAGATAATCTCAGAATGTATCTCTCATAAACATCTGTAACCAATGAAAAATACTCGTTCGTTTAGGCACGTTGAAGTCAGGAACACTCTTTTTGGCCTGGTAACTTTGTTTTTTTAAAAAAAAAAATAAAAAATAAAAAATAAAAATTGGAGCTCCATGACATAAATGGAGCCACAGTCATCCAATTGAACCAAAATGAAAATGGCAATCAAAGGAAAGTACCCGCAGGCCATGGGACAAGCAACCAAGACTACTTCGTTAAAAGTTAGTACTTTTTTCTGGTGGTTGATGATTATAGAAGCGCTTACCCCATAACCATGTTCACCTTGGTTTCATACTAACTGATGTAAATTCAAGCTTCAAACAAATGAGACATCTGCAGCTAGCCCAAGTGTCAATTATCAAGCTTCCAAGCCATTATGATAGGGATTTTTTCAGGGGAGACTCACCCCCCTAATGAAAATCACTCACATTCTCCACTAGAATTTTTTCTTGGGGAGTTTTTTTTGGCATTCAACAGTGGTAGCTTCCTACAACCTTGTCCTGATTAATACCCATGTTCAAAAGCACATTGTCAAGCGCCGCGTAATTCTACCTAAATTTGAACTATTTAAAGAGGTTTATTCCAGCTACCACCCCAAAATTCTAAAATTAAGTAGAAACCTCTAAAATCTTGTAGATAACTCTTTTATCTTCTTGAAAAACGTAGAATTAGATAGAATACTCTAGAAGGAGGATAGGGACCGTTAAATTAAATAGATCTTGACCCTCCGTTGAGGAGGTGGACAACTATATATAGCCTTAGGGACCTAACTTGTAAAGCATCCAAGAACAATCCAAGCAATAGTATAGTTACATTCTCCAAGTTCTCCATATCTCTTGTCTACTTTGTGTGCTTCTTTCTATCTTCCGCTAGTAGCGTTCTAACTCTTGGAGAAGGCTGAACTAGCATTCGAGTCAAGTGAATTGCTAGTGCCGCGCGGGTTGTTGGTTAATCAAGGCCAAGTCCGTGACAAGTGGTATCAGAGCCCAGTTTCTACAAGCCGCAAGCACACTCTGTTGATAAGGATGTCTGGTCCACACAGTGAGACTACCCACGTGGTTGAAGAAGCCCTGAAGCAACCTAAAAGAGGGAGATCAAGGTCGAGGGATGTCTTGGAAGACACCAATGCAAGGCTCGCAAAGGTTGAGCTTGCTATGACGGATGGGCAGGAAAAGTTTGAGGTGGTAGACCAACGCATCGACGAGCTCGAGAGGGAGAGTGAAGGGTTTCGTGAGGAGATGCAAGGTGCCTTGAATCAGGCCTTATCAATGTGTCTAGACCAAGTGAAGACCTTGGAAGAGACCCTCCAATGTGAGGTTGTGACATTGAAGGAAGAGCTTGAACGAGTCTCTAACGAGTTGAAGGAGACCAAGGATGAGCTGGTCCTTTGCAAAAAGGCAGTTGCTCAAGGAAGCATTGCCTTGCCAACGGTAGTTGCTTCTTCAAAGGTGGATGTTTCAAGACCCAAGGCATACAACGGGTCGAGGAACGCGAAGGAAGTTGATAACTTCCTATGGAGCTTGGAGCAATATTTTAAGGCACTTGGTGTCACGGAGGATGCCAAGAAGATTGATAGTACCGCCTTATACCTTATAGATACTGCAATGGTATGGTGGAGAAGGAGGTATAGTGATATCGAAAGGGGCACTTGCATCATCAACACATGAGATGAGTTCAAGAAAGAACTCAAGCGGCAATTCTATCCAGAGAATGCCGAGGAAGAGGCGAGAGCAAAGTTAAGGCGTCTTCAACAAAAGGGGAGCATACGAGAGTATGTGAAGGAATTCTCCGAAGTGTTGCTGGAAATTCCCGATTATCTCGACAAGGAAGCATTCTTTGCGTTCAAAGATGGCTTACAAAATTGGGCGAAGATGAAGATTCAAAGACATGGTGTTCAAGATCTCGCCACCGCTATTTCCATTGCCGAGTCGCTAATAAAGTTTAAGAGGTCCGAAAAGCCCAAGTCCCACAAGGATAAGGATGGCAAGGGAAAGAGTGAGGGAGATAATCCCTTAAACAAAGGGCGTTTCCACAAGTCTAATGGGTCTAAGGAAGGGAAGAACACCAAAGAGGGTCAAAGCAGTGACAGACCCCCTTTCAAATGCTACTTTTGCGACGGGCCGCACAAGGCAAGGGATTGCTCGAGGAAAGCCAAGCTCTGCCATAGTTGAAGAAAGGGAGGGACAGCAACAACGTGAGGAGACAAGGATGGGATCCTTGCAAATCCTCAATGCCATCAAAGCCAAGGTCGAAGTGCCTAAGACCGAGAAGAGAGGACGATTATACGTGGAAGCAAAGGTGAGTAATCAAGTGGTTAAAGTCTTAGTGGATACCGGAGCTTCCAACAACATTCTCCACGAAGAGGAAGCAAGACGGTTGGGCATCATCTACAACAAGGAGTGAGGATGGCTTAAGGCAGTAAACTCGGAGCCAAAGTTAATTTTCAGCATCGCTCATGGTATAAAGGTACGTATGGGTGAATGGTGTGGCCTTGTAGATTTTTCTATCGTACCAATGGATGATTATCCAATTGTGCTTGGTATAGAGTTTATGGATCGTGTTAAGGCCGTACCTATTCCTTTTGCTAACACAATGTGTATTTTGGAAGAAGGCAACACCTGCATGGTGCCTTTGGCTAGGGAAACTGGCCTTCAATCTAGGCAAATTTCAGCCATGCAGCTTTCCAAAGCGGTGAAGAAGGCGCAACCCACCTTCCTTGTATCCTTAAAGGATGGAAAGGATACTTCCTTATCAAATGCTCTACCTAAGGAAGTCTCTCACGTCCTGGAGGAGTTTAAGGATGTGATGCCTCCCGAATTGCCTATGAAGCTCCCACCTAAACATGAGGTGGACCACAAGATAGAATTGGTCCCTGGTGCAAGACCACCTGCTGCGGTGCCTTACTGAATGGCACCCCCAGAGTTAGAGGAACTCAGGAGGCAACTCAAGGAGCTGTTGGATGCGGGTTACATTCAACTGTCAAAGGCTCCATATGGTGCACCCGTGCTTTTCCAAAAGAAGCATGATGGGTCACTCCGGTTGTGCATCGACTATCGGGCGCTCAACAAAATCACCGTGAAGAATAAGTATTTCATTCCATTGATAGCTGACTTGTTCGATCAGTTAGGCGAAGCACAGTGGTTCACAAAGCTGGATTTGAGATCGGGATACTACCAAGTGAGGATTGCAGAAGGAGATGAGCCAAAGACAGCTTGTGTTACGAGGTATGGTTCCTTTGAGTTCTTAGTTATGCCATTTGGACTCACTGACGCCCCTGCTACATTTTGCACTCTTATGAATCGAGTCTTCCAGTCGTTTTTGGATAAATTTGTCGTAGTGTATCTGGATGAAATCGTTGTCTATAGTAAGACATTGGATGAGCACATTAAACATCTACGACAAGTTTTCCAAGTGCTAAGAGAGAATGAGTTGTACGTGAAGTGGGAGAAATGTGCCTTTGCTCAACAAGAGGTCGCATTCCTGGGGCACATTGTCGGTGGAGGCAAACTACAATTGGACGAATCTAAGGTGCAAGCCATCCATAACTGGGAGCCACCAAAGAAGGTGACTGAGGTACGATCCTTCTTAGGCCTCGTCAATTATTACAGAAGATTTATAAAGGGCTACTCCTCTATTGCCACTCCGCTCACTGATTTGTTGAAAAAGAATCAAACATGGAGTTGGGATGCCAAATGCCAAAGAGCATTTGAAGTGCTCAAGCAAGCAGTAGCTGATGAGCCAGTGTTGGCTCTTCCCAACCACACCAAACCATATAAGGTACAAACTGATGTTTCGGATTTTACAATTGGTGGTGTGTTAATGCAAGAAGGGCATCCTATTGCATATGAGAGCCGCAAGTTGAATGAAATCGAGTGCCGTTACACAGTCCAGGAGAAAGAGATGATTGCAGTGGTGCATTGCCTACGAACTTAGAGGCATTACTTGTTGGGGTCCAAGTTCGTTGTGAAGACGGACAACATTGCCACAAGTTACTTCCTCAATCAGAAAAAGTTGACGCCAAAACAAGTGAGGTGGCAAGCGTTCTTGGCAGAATTCGACTTTATGATGGAGTATAAGCCGGGCAAGACTAATTTGGTGGCCGATTCATTGAGTAGAAAGGCCGAACTAACTGCCATCACAAGTCCAAACTTCCCTTTGGTAGAACAAGTGAAGGAGGGATTGGAGCATGACCCACAAGCCAAGAGTTTGAAGGAATTGGCAAGTAGTGGGAAGACACGCCGGTTTTGGTTTGAAGATAGGTTACTCACTACCAAAGGCAATAGAGTTTATGTGCCAAAGTGGCATGGATTGAGGAAGGCAATTATCAAGGAGTGCCATGACTCAAAATGGGTAGGACATCCGGGTATGCGTCGCATGTTGGCACTTGTAGAGCGAGCATATTATTGGCCACAAATGTAGGATGACGTTGAACTCTACGTGAAGACTTGTCTTGTATGCCAACAAGACAAGGTGGAGCAACACCAACCATCGGGATTGCTGGAGCCCCTACCTATTCCGAAGAGACCATAGGAAAGTGTTTCGATGGATTTTATCACATGTCTACCGAAGTCGGATGGATGTGCCAACATCATGGTCGTGGTAGACAGGTTTAGCAAGTATAGTGTGTTCATCCCCGTACCCTCAAAGTTCACAGCTGAAGATGCAGCACGCCTATTTTTCAAGTATGTGGTGAAGTATTGGGGCATCCTGAAGACGATTGTCAATGACAGAGACACTCGCTTCACTGGGAGATTCTGGATGGAGCTATTCAAGTTAATGGGATCGGAGCTCAACTTCTCCACAAGCTTTCATCCCCAAACTGACGGCCAAACAGAGAGGGTGAATGCCTTGTTGGAGCTGTTCTTAAGGCATTATGTAAGTGCCAACCAGAGTGATTTGGCTAAATTGCTTGACATAGCCCAATTCTCATACAACCTACAAAAAAACGAGTCGACTGGGGCTAGTCTGTTCGAGGCGGCCATGGGACTACAACCATTGACTCCACACACATTGGCGGTTGGCTACAGAGGGCTTAGTCCTGCTGCATTCAAGTTTGCCAAGGGTTGGCATGAGAAGTCCGACATGGCATGGGCACACTTGGCTAAGGCTACCAAGCGAATGAAGAAATGGGCCGATGCCAAGAGAAGACACTTGGAATTTGAGGAAGGAGATTTGGTGATGGTGAAACTCCTTCCCCATCAAACCCGAAGGTTTGCCAGGGTGCATAAGGGTCTAGTAAGGCGCTACGAGGGACCTTTCCCAGTAGAGAAAAGGATTGGCAAGTTAGCCTACCGATTAACTTTACCATCACACCTCGAGATGCATCCAGTATTCCACGTAAACTTGTTAAAACCTTACCATCCTGATGAGGAGGAGCCGAGTCGGGGCAAGTCAAAGAGGGCCCCTATGGCCATAACAACCATGCCGGATTGTGACGTGGAAGAAATATTGGCGCATCGTGTCATTCCAAGGAGAGGCACCCATCCAAGTTATGTTGAGTACTTTGTTAAATAGAAGGGGTTGCTTGATAGCGAGGCAAGTTGGGAACACGAGCTAACTTTATGGAACAACGCGGATGTGATCGAGAAATATAATAGGGACGCGACGAGGGCGTCGCCAGATTGAGTGGGGGAGAATGTCACGCGCCGCGTGATTCTGCCCAAATTTGAACTATTTAAAGAGGCTTATTCCAGCCACTACCCCAAAATTCCAGAATTAGGTAGAAACCTCTAAAATCTTATAGATAACTCTTTTATCTTCTTAAAGAACGTAGAGTTAGGTAGAATACTCTAAAAGGAGGATATGGACCATTAGATTAAATAGATCTTGACCCTCCGTTGAGAAGGTGGACAACTATATATAACCTTATGGACCTAACTTGTAAAGCATCCAAGAACAATCTAAGTAATAGTGTAGTTACATTTTTTAAATTCTCTATATCTCTTATCTATTTTATATACTTATTTCTATTTTCTGCTAGTAACATTCTAACTCTTAGAGAATGTTGAACTAGCATTTGAATCAAATGAATTACTAGTACCGCGCGAGTCATTGGTTAATCAACGCCAAGCCCGTGACAACATGCGCAAGGAAAGATCTCTACATAGGCATCGTCATGCATGACCCAAACCCAGTCACGTAAGCATTTGTGTGTCTCGTTCCTTTTAGGCGTGACAAGTAACTATTTAAAGCAGCAAATATGTCAATATTGATGTCCAATGCTACAGAATTAAAAAGGAGAGGTTGTGATTTTCAGCAGTAAAATTTGGTGGAAATAGAATTATCACTAATGGGTTGAAATGTAGAGTACATTTAACCAGCCATGAAACCTAGCCCCCTACAAACCCTGAAATGAAGACTCAAAATTGTGCATTAATCTGTTATATAGAGAACAAATGGAGAGATAAAAAGAAAAGGAAAGAACTATCATTGCAGATTCATTGCATTAATCTGTCAGGGTGTCAACTGTTTCAAGATTTCCCACGTTCCTCTACAATGTTGCGAAGATCACATGTGGAATTTCAACGGTTTTGAAGACTCTCAATTGCCTTTTTCCACTGCCATGCTCTTTGTTTTGCATCCTCAAATGATCGTACCTTCTTCGGCTGAATGAGTTTGGTCACAGATCAGAAAGATAAAAGGGAAACACGGATGAAGAAAAAGGAGAAAGGTGGGAAGAACACAGAGAAACTACGTAACATTCCTTTACTTATACATAGCATGGTTCAAATATCATAGTGACATAAGATGCAATGCTGACCAAACTGTCTAAATAAATGCAGAGAAATATCAATTGTATGCTGTTCATGCTATCTCAACAGTCAAATAGTTTAGTGGCATGCCCCTAAGATAAGAGATTGTAGGGGGTTGGACACGCATGTGCAAGGAAATGAGCTAGGCATATGATAGAGCAAACTAGGCATACCGTGCAGATCTTGAAATGAGAAGGACTGGTAACTTGAATGCTCAGGTCATTGGAATTATCTGACCAAATTATATTGCCCTTTACTACCAACTTTGAAGGGTCCACATAAATCAATTTTGGTTTGTCTGTAAGTATAAGCTGCACCTTCTTGCTCGTCAATTTCTGTAATTTCTTCACCATTGAGATCATCAGAACAGATTCACCAGGATCCAAAAACTGTTGCCTGATAATATATATAACATACAGATCAGATACATATTGCAGGTAGCATGGAGAAACCCGAAGACCACTACTTTAGCATCCACAGATACTAACATTCAGCTGCAATGATTTTATATGAAATGTATTGTAGGGCGTTAAAAACATTGAAACAAAAGCAGAAATACAAAGTCCTAAGAATAAGATGAGACTTTTGCAACTCAGCACCTCCTTTGGACACAGGAATGAGTCCTTTTTATTTCTCTAAAGACACAAGCAATGCCTTGGTAAGTTATAAGTTGTACAGTCAATTTATTTTCATCAGAAAACTTGCATAAACTTTTTTGGCCCATTTTCTAAATAAGAAAGATGTCCACTTGAGCTTTAATTTCAATCTACTAAGTTAAGAGGATCTGTGCCTTGGATTGAAAGAATTTTGTTTCCAGAAATGTATCTAGCACAAGCTTAACAGTGACATAACATCCAGGGGCAATTAGTTAAGAGCAAAAGAAAGATAGCTGCATGGAAAATGCTTTCTGCTTACTCCTGTGCAAGGCAGCAAAAGGAAGGTCCAACAGACAATAGAGTTGCAAGCAAAGAAAGGTAAAGTCTTCTCAAGAGAAGGGAAAAAATAATTAAGGCAAATGCTGACCATAAAGCAAAAGGTATTGAGCCAGTACCACTTTGAATCAAACGAATCAATTGAGGCAAGCCTAGTTATATGGGCAGATGCTTCAGTAGACACTGATACTCCAACATTCCCATTGTTTTGACCTGCTAAAGTATCTCCTATGTGTGAGGGATTCCATGAGGAATCATGATCATGGTCATTCACATCTGATTGGGCCTGAAAAGACATAAGTCAACTAATAATAAGATCTAGAATCATAACAGAAAGAGATAAATAGGCAAGGACATCCAAATCCATGCATGGCCAGTACATCAACAGGTAATGGTTGTAACATTGTCTCCAAAGGAAGCAATGGAGGAAACTGTGTTCTTAAGTTATTCCAGTCCACTCCAGAAAAGAAAGGATGCATCTTGAGTGCAGTATAACCATCAGGTCCAGCACCTGGCCTTCTGCTGGGATCTTTATCCTACAAAGTATTACAAGGGGAATCAATGACTGCAATAGAGAATTTCACAAGCCATTATTTTCATATCACTTGCATCTGAAATTGGGATTCAAAAACAAAAAGGGTGCAACTGTATTAACTCCCATAAGCTGTGTAACACCCAAGCCTTATGATAACAGAGCAACTATGAAGTTTTGTCTACATTGCAAGTAGGATAGCAGAAGAAAACTATACTTTGAAGTATTTCCTTTATGATTAAGGCCCACTAAGCTGACATATTGTAAGAAGACTAAAGCCAACACCCACATCACCATAAAAATAACCTAGATGCTTGTAAGCTGTAACTAGATGTGTCTCATAAAGTATATATGAGTAACATCCATGGCGTATATCAACTCAGAGAGGTGTGTAAAAAATCACCTGCCACGAAGAGAAGTCAGAATGACAAAATTCCTTTTCATAAGAAAATAAAGCATAAATAAGCCCACACATATCTTTGAGATCAAGGATAAACCCCCTCTAAGAGACCGAGTAGATTTTGTAAAATGTTTTCACCCTGGTATGGAGTAGAACAACTAAAAGTAACCATGAAGGTCAGAAATCATTAACTGAAAAAAAAAAAAAAAGAATAATAATTCTGCAAAGCTTAGAGATCTAATGTGCACAAAGCTTAGAGTTCTAAAGTGCATAATTTTATCAAGCTTACCAATAAGCGATTAATTATATCTCTAGCTTCTTCTGAGAAATAATTAGGAAATCTGAGATCATGGGCAATAATTCTTTGAAAAATGAGCCATTCACTAGCATCTTTGAAAGGTGAAGTTCCAGAAAGCATCTGATACAAGGTGCAGCCGAGTGCCCAGAGGTCATTTCTGTTTAAATTTGTTCAAAAAGAATAAAAAGGTTATCCTATACAATGAACAATCAAGAAAGAAGCTCAAGAATAACTACAACCAATAACCAATTGAACCTACAATGCCCCTATATATCTCAAAAAGGGATTAGACCAAAAAATAAAAAATAAAAAAGAAGCCAAGAAGTTATTTTTTTCATGAGATTAAAACATGTTGGGAAGAAAGCCCTTACCCGAAAGTTGCAGGAGAAGAGTTCAGGACCTCTGGAGGCACATAAGCAGCAGTGCCAACAAATGTGCATGCCTTATCATCTTAATTGAGCATCAATAAAAACAACTTTTAGCCTGAGACTGAATGATATAGTCAAATTGTTTACTGATGTCAAAATTATAATACTACCTGAAGCTGCATTTGGAAGAACAGTGATGCGACTATCCTGCATAGGCTTCACACTTCCAAAATCAGCAATCTTTATGTGTCCATCCGCAGTAAGTAACAAGTTCTCTGGCTATAGAGTGCAAGACACTTAGCACTTTTAGAGGTCTGCAGAAATGTGCACCTGTGCTAGGAAGTTACCTTGATATCTCGATGTATTAATCCCATACTGTGTATGTATTCAAGAGCATCTACAACTTCTGCAGCATAGAAACGAGCTTCATCCTCTGACAAACGCCCTTTCTGTCATCCACAGATTAACTGGATATATGATGATGTCCAATGGAGCTAATGTAACATGCTGCTAACCAAGGGGAATGGAGAAGGCAAAGAACATTCTGATCCTCAAAACCATGGAAAACAAAAATCTATGCTAAGGGCTTTCAGTATTATAAACTTACTCTGTTTATTTGTTCAAAAAGTTCTCCACCTTCGCAGGATTCTAGTGCCATGTCTGTACAGATTTAATCAAAGAGACAGCACAGTGTAAGCTAAAGGAGCAAATCCATAACAGCCAATGTTGATTCTGAAGGAAAGAAGTGAAAACTAACAAATGATGCAGAAACTTAGACAGATGACTGTCAAAGATACCTACACAGTGAAAAAGTATCTTGAAAAGTAAAAAATAGCCGGACAATTCCAGGATGATCCAATTGATCGAGCACAATGCGTTCCAACTTCACATAAGCTGTTTTATTTTCTTTGGTGATGAATTTTTTGTCCATGATCTTCAAGGCATATATAATTCCTGTATCCTTTTTCTTTGCTCTCACAACCTGATAATCACATTAAAGTGGTATCCAGAATGATATGTTGTTAAAGGAGAAACTCAAAGACATAACCATAGACAAATTTGAACTTCCAATAAATAAGGTTTGCCAGTCATTTGTGTCAAACATTTACTACTAAACACAATAAAAAAGGCCTCAGAACAAGAAAAGAAGCCTTAAATTAATTACATCTTTTGATATAATAGCAGTTGTTATTCTATGCAAGTGTGCATTTGATTAATAAGAAGAAAGAGAAAAAGAAGTAACAAAAGAAGAAGGCAGTGCAAAATCAAACAAAGAACTCTCAGATGCATAGATCTAGGACAAAGTGAAAGCCCATGAAGCAAGTGCAACCAAAAGAGAGGCATAGAAATTGAGCACCATAATCCAAAGGGCATCAAGCAGTAAAGGGAAAAATCATCCAGTTACATAACTTTGTTTGCTCCACATAGATCAATAGCTTGTGAGACAAGACCACAGAAAAGTTTCAATCTAAGCATTCTTTTCTGGCAAGTTCCCTCTCAACTAACATTCAACATCATATTCTTCACAAACATTACTGACAATAACATTAGCTAAACAAATTAGCCTTCCCATTCAAAAGTTCCATTTACATCCATGCACCATCCAACCTGAAAGTACAAAGGCCTATAAAAGTAGAATGTTTTTACGTGTCTAGAGACTATTTTGATGCTTCAGGTGGCTGCAAAGAAAAGAAGGATGCAAAATGTTGATTTTACACATCTGCAGCCAACAGAACATGGAGAAGACGTGACCCACTAACTCATATCTTAAAAGAAGACACTCCATTTAGCTTAATTAAGATTCCATTCTTCAACTTGGCTTCCACTCTCTCATAAACCATAGAATGCACTAATCACGCCGTATATCACTTCGCGCACATTTGGTGCCAAATTCAGCCACATGTCATCAGCCTTTGAAAAAAATTCCCCTCTGAGTATAGATCCATTTTCTCATGATTCCAAATTCTTTGTGTTCTACATATAAACAGAGTCTACATAATCTGCAATAACCCCGTAAAATTTCTGCCTAAGATTCACTTATCATGATCAAACGCCATGAATTCATATGCAGTGCACTGAAAAAAAAAGAATTCAATTTATATATTTACATTTTTTTAAAAAAATTTTTGATAGTATGAGTAGCATTCTGTTTACAAATTGGTAACAGGTAATTACAAAATCCATATAATTCTATGAATGAATATAAAAAAAAAAATATATATATATATATATATATATATATATATATATATATATATATATATATTCACCATTATCACAAAACAAAGTAACAACAAACCCCCAAGGACCAATCAAACTAACATTAAAAGACAAAAAAGACAAACCGAAAAGACACCAGGCAACAGACAGACAGCCCATGAATGAAATCATCAGACCTTTGAATAAGAGCCAACACCATAGATCTTGCCCAGCTCAAAATCCTGTACAGAGAAATTCTCCTGAGGAGCCCTAAATGAAAAGCTCTTGGATCTCATGACATTCCCATTATTAGACAAAGAAGAAGAAGATGAAGAAGAAGAAGGATTGCTGCTTTGAATCCTCAGCTTTGAATCAAAATCTTTCTCCATTGCCAACATCTCCCTGTCTCTCTCATCAAAATTATCTGTACATAATGATAGATATCAAGATGGAAACCCAAATAATAATAATAATAATAAAAGATGCCCACTTTTCTGTCCCTAAGAAAAAAAGAAAAACCAAATAGATTCTCTCTATAGAAATCTTGGGAGAAGAGCTTTCAAGTCAGAAAAGAAGCATTGTATCAGAAACAAGGTGTCAAGTTTGAGTCTTTTATGTTCTCTCTGAAAAAGAAAAGTGAACGAGATTCTCTCAACGACTAATGCAAAAGATTTCAAAACCCCAGAAAGTCTATTTGTGTTGTGTTATAGAATTGAGGAGGGAAGGGACGGAAATGTAAGACTTGATGATGATGAGAGGCTGTCTGGCACATGCAGCCCAGAAGGGTAATGGCAAATGGGAATTTTTTGTTTTTCCACTTTTGTTTTTGTTTTCTTTTTTTTTTTTATAAAGATGGTAAAGGGGGATTGAACAAGTGAAAGAGGCACTTCACATGGAATTGAACGATCCATGCCTTTCGTGGATTGCAATATAATTTGTGGGAATGAGACATAGTCGTTGAGATCAAACAATCTTTTTACATGTTTTTATCATTTGATTCAATGTTCGCGGCGTTCAATCTCCACCACATTCAATAATCTTCGAATAAATAATTGATGTCGTAACTATATCCACACCCACACAATTATATGAGATAAGACATTTGATGCACTTATTCTAACTCTTACAATAAGAAATTATTTAGTATCGATGTGATTTTTTTTATTTTCATTTTTTTTTATGCCGATCGGTTATTCTCTTTTTACTTTTTTTTTTTCCCCTCTATTTTTTCTTTTCTTCTTTACTTGATTTTTTTTTTTAATGTTTTTAAATCTTTCTCTTTATCTTATTCTTCTTCTCTCTTTATGTCACATTTCTCTCTTTACTTTATTTTTCCTCCATATATTTTCTTTTCCTCTTTAATTTATCTTTATTTTTTCTAATTTATCTTTTTCTATTATTTTGTATTACTCTCTTTATGTTATTTTTTTTCTAATTTTTATTTAAAACTTATCAATCTTTTTCTTTTTATTTTGTTTTTACCTCTTTACATTGTATTTTTTGAGTTTTATGTTTTTCTCCAAAAGTTTTTTCTCAAACTTTTCAACCACATTTTAGAAATAGTTTTCAAAATATTAAATTGGTTGAAAACAGTTTTTTATCATGAAAATCCTTATATTACTACCTAACGTTTATTTCATACTTACAACATCAAATGAAAGCCTTGATGCTCAAATTACAAGCACTGAAGGAATCCATATATGAAGCATCATCAAGCAAAACAATTTAAGCACTAACTATATCAGATGATAACTCATTACAAGTTTCTGTATCTAATATAGAATCTTAGAGAATGAATATATTCCTTTTAAGATTTTGTACTAGCTAAATGTGCTTGAGATTTAGACTTGTGCATCCGAAATTGTGAGATGCATACTTCAATGGTGTTGAAATGATTTGAATGTTGATTGAATCATTATAGAACACTAGCTTTGTGGGCTTTCTGTTGACAATCAATCCAAACTTCTTATAATCTTAAGGATGTTTTAAAAAAATTTGACTAACCCCAATGCAAGCCTATCACCTTGATAGATTTAAAATATAAAATAAACCAAATCAAGTAAGAGATCTAAGTTCTCAAAACCTAACAAAACCATGACCATTAATTGCTAATGTTCTTACTGGACCTAGTAAATCTACAAAACCCAAAAGCTCTAAACCAACCAAAATCCTTTAAAGCGTAGCACATTGAAAATCTTGAAAGCCCTTCCTCTTCAAGCCCTAATCCTATGTTTTAATCAATCTAACCTCCTTATAATCTTAAGGATGTTCTAAAAAGATTTGACCAACCCTAAAGTAAGCCTATCACCTTGATAGATTTAAAATATGAAATAAACTAAATCAAGCAAGAGATCTAAAATCTTAAAGCCCAGTAAAACCATGACCATTAATTGCTAATGTCCCAAAACCCTATTTATTAAGCCTCACATTTTGCCTAATATTTTACATATTGGGATTACAAGCAAGCATGGTATAATGCTTTTTATTATCAAAATTCTTAATTTAGACATTCTTAGTTATTCTCATGAAGTTTCATGTCCAAAGTTATTATATTTTTATTATTTGTTCAAGCTCTCATGGTGTTATGGTTAGAAATTTTAGCAACGACCTGATCTATGTACAAATACGTTAGTTCTTGGTAGAGTCTACAAAGTTAAGTTCTAGCATTAATTCTCTCTAAGCTATCAAGAAAAAGCCTACAAAGCTAGTATCCTACAATAGTTCAATAAACATCCAAATCATTCTAACACCATTAAAGTAAGTATATCACAATTTTTATAGTGGTGGAAAATGAGCCAATAATGTCTGATCCCTACTATGTAAATGACAATGGAAAAAAAAAAGTGTAAGTTTTATGGTAGGAACTTGCTAATAATTAGTGAATTATTAATAAATATTTCACTTATACATTAAATCCAAGGCATCCATATTTAAAGTGAGCCAATAGTAGCCTTATCAAATCACCTTGTTTACCAAGACTTTACTTCCTACATGGTTGCCACATATACCTTTACGTGTTTCCTAGAGGATGTAACTTGCCTCCTCCTTAGCCAAGCACTTGAGAAGAGACATGCTTAAAGATTGTTTATATAGCCTCCCATCAATTATCAAGATTTTTATCACTTGCAGCAATAGGTTCCTAGCCTTTATTTTCCTTTCCAAGAGTTACCCACTTTATAGGCAAATGACTATTAAGTCTATCCATGGTAGGGCTACCTTGAGTTTCAATATCTCTTGTTTAGCCACTTCTTTGTAACTTGAGTGCATTAGTGTCTTCATGAAGATTGTTTTTCCAAGTGATGCTTTTGTGGTCATATGTTATTTAGTTAAGATGTGACAATTTGTTTTAAAATTTATATACAAAGAATTTATTTCAAAGCCATTTTAACCTTTTTTTGGTGAGCACCTTGTGGAAGGCCTCAACCTTCTTTAGGAATTTGGCCATGTTGTCTCTCTTGGCTTTAAATTTGTTGTATATTTATCTTATTTTAGTTGTAAGTCATTATAAAACTTTAACTTATTGATTCTCAGTGCTTAAGCTAAAACAAGTCTAGTGATCAAGGCTTTATACTCCATTTTATTATTAGATATGGAAAGCTAAACTATAGAGCATACTTAAGTGTAATTTCATCTAATCTTATAAAGACTAAATTTGCATTTCTCCCTTCCTTATTGGATGTATAGTCCACATATAGGATCCATGGCTCTACCATCGACTAAGGCTTTGGTGTGTTTCAAAACTTGAACAATTATTGATGAAAGTTGCTAAGGCCTTTGCTTTCAAAGTCTTGTATAGTTAAAAACTGAATGTTGAATTTACTAGCTTGATCAACCATTAAAAGAGTCAACCTAACATCTCTAGCCTATGCAACACTAGGTGGAGGGGTTAGTTAGTTAGAACCATAATGGAAACACTTGAAAATATGGCTACAATGTTCTCACAATAATTATGAGCACGAAAGCCAACTTATCAAATTTTAAGTATTACAATTCTTTTCCTTGGAGGACTTTGTTAGTGTAATAGACTACCTATTATATATCATCTTCTTTGTGGACTAAGATTGAGTTAACTATTACATTACTAATAGTAAGGTAAAGTTATAATGTTTCTTTACTCATAAGTTTGCTTAGTAATAGTAGGGATGACAATTAGTCTTTCAATTGTTGGAAGGCTAAGTTGCACTCACCTTTACATTGGAACCTTGTTGCTTTCCTTAAGAACTTAAAAAAGAGGAGTTGTTTATCTTTAAAGTGAAAGATGAATAGGCTTAAGTGAGCCAATATTTCGATGAGAACTTCCATAAACTAAGGATTCATGAGGGATAAGAGTTTCTTAATGACTTTGATCCTTTTTAGATTTGTTTTAATTCCCTTATTAGATACAATAAAGCCTAAAAATTTATTGGATTACACTCTAAAGGCATTTTGTAAGATTAAGTTTTATTAGCATATAGATTAAGGGTATCAAATGTCTTTCTTAAGTTAATGACGTGATTTTTTGTTTTGCTTTTTATAAGCATGTCATCCACGTACACTTCCACATTTTTTCTAATTTGGTTATGAAATATCTTATTCACCTACCTCTAACATGTAGCTTTTACATTCTTGAGTTCAAAAAGCATTACCTTATAACAATACAGTTCTCACTTTGTAATGAAGGAAGTCATTTCCTATTCATTTTTATGCAAAAGGATTTGGTTGTACTTAAAGAACACATCCATGAATGTGAGGTGTTAATGACTAAAAGTTCCATTTACCAACTGGTTAATCAAAGGGAATTAATACTTACCCTTTGAGCCTACCTTATTAAGGTTGGTGAAGTCTATATACATACACTACTTTTCATTTTCCTTTTTGACCATGACCATGTTTGCTAACTAGTTTAAGTTTGCTAAGTTTACAACTTTTTAGATGAATTGAACTTTTAGTAACTTGCCCACTTCTTCTTTAATTATCATTTTCCTCTTTAAGCCTATGCTTTACTTCTTTTACCCAAAGGAGTGGCCTTTTTTTGTCTACATTTAGATAATAGGAAATAACCTTTAGGTTAATGTCAGGCATGTTTGCTAGTAATCATGCAAACACCTTTAGGTAAGACTTTAAGTTGTGGATGATTTATACCATCTTCAAGAGTTCCTTTGGCTTAAAGAGAATTTAGACTAATCCTTCATTAGAGACACCCTTTTTGTCTAGTATCGAGACTTACTACTTCCACAACTAACACCTTTTGCTTAGATTTGCTGTCCCTTACTCTATATAACTTATAGTTTTTGTGCCTTTTTTTGCTCTATGCAGACTTCTCCTACTCCATCTAGTGTGAGGAACTTAAGTTTGAGGTACTTAATGGAGAGGATGATTTCCAAGGCTTTCAGTCTTGGCCTACCTAGGATCATATTGTGAGAAGAAGACAACTTGACTACCACCAGCTTAAGGACAATGGTTAAAGCATGAGATGGCTACCCTATGGAAACAAACAATTTTATTACTTCTTTTAAAATGCTAGACTCAATTATAAACTTAAAGGCGGGGTAGTTTGCTAATTGAAGGTCTTCCTTTTGAAGGCTTATGTTAAGGAATATATTAGAAAATAAAATGTTAACTAAACTCCTCTTATTGACTATAACACACTTAATATTGAAGCAATTCATTATTTTTGTGATGATTAAGGGGTCATTATGGAGGTACTTAACACACATAAGCTTGTTGTTTATAATTGTGACAAAAGCTATTTCATTATCCTTACGACATTTTCCTTAAATGTTGAGGACTCTCATATCATATGATTTTCAAGTTTTTACACTACTTCCTTTAGGGTTGGTCCTCTAATGATCATATGGATGGTTCCTTGTAATGCCTCAAGGCTTCACTTAAGGTGCTCCTTGACTTCTTCATTACACTACTTAAGGGGTTTAATGATCACATGTTACGAGGTTTTAACTCATTCATTTGTTATTATCCTCATGCCTTTCGTTACGATACGAGTTGCTACAAATGTGCCTTTTAAAGTGTCTAACTTAGATTGCCTTTTCAATTTCACCTTTAAGTTTTTAGCACTCCTTCATTATATGTCTGTAGTTTCAAGGAATTTACAATACTTTATCTCATCATGACAGTTGGGGTCTAACTTCATCCTTATAAGCAATCGAAGTAACCTTTGTCTTTACACCTCTATAAGTATATGTGATCACAAGGCCATAGAGAGGTGTAGTTTTATTTTGGGGTATCACATTAGTGTTATGTCATCCTTAGCCCTCCATTGTCCTTAATGCTCATAAAAGGTCATCCTTCACTCTTTTCAATGGTTGTCCATACTTGCTTTTAAGGGCATAATTCTTTTTTCTACTTGCTTACTTTGTATCTCCCTTTAGTCATTTGCTCGCCACCTCCATGTTGATAAATATTTTTACTCAAGTCATCATGTTAGCAAAGTTTAAGAGAGACCTCTTATCTAAGGATTTAAATAGCAAGATTCAACAAGATTAACAAAGAACTTTGCAAGTACCATGTCATAGTCTAAGTTTTCTATATTAAGCATCTTCAAATTAAATTAACTAACTAATTTGCTTAAGAGTTTATTTTCCCCTTGTCTAACCATAAAAAGGGTCATCAAGGTTTTCTTGTATAGTCAGCTCGTAACAAATCTTACTAGGGAAAGGTTTTCTCATTGATATAAGCTTATTATTTAGTAGTATTGTTGATTATATCAATTAGTATGGTGAAAAATGCCTCGCATAACATTATATTTAAAGCAAAGTGGAGGGACATTAATGCTTGAAATCAAATCCAATGGTCATTAAGGGCCTTTGTGTTGTCATAGGTATCTAAATTTAATGGCTTGAACTTTTTTAGGACAAGGACATCTATGATCTCTTGGAAGAAGGAAGATGGCCTTACGTGGATATAAGGCACAATGGCAATTTAGAGGCTTGAAGAGTTGTCATCTTGTCTTATATTTGCTTGAGTTACATATAAAATAGCTTATTGTTGTCGAGTGGTAATGCGGAGGTTCAAATTATTAAGTAAGTCAATCATGACTTGAGCCCAAGGATAAACTCTCTAAACATATTCTATTATTTTTGGAGGCCACAGGAGACATTAGATAATGAATCTCATCTTTCAACAAGTTTAACCTCCTTCTAATGCCTCTTTTTAGGAGGTTGTCTCTATCACTTAATGGTGGGCCTTAAACCTCATCTGCTACTAATGTAGGTTATGTGTTTGATGGTTGAGGTAGAGCCATTTGTGGCATTTCTTTGGAGATTCTAACATTTTTTTTATACTATATATTATATCTTTATGTATCATATATTTATTGATCTACATTGAAAAGTTATTTTTTTATAACTATAAATCTCAAACCTTATGAAAGATATATTATTTGTATTAATATAAGGAATAAATTCTTATTTACTATATGATTATAATGAGGATAAAAAAAAATATTTTGCATTTTATATACTAAGGACTAGACAATCATTATACTAATATTTAAATTCATTTCAAATTTAATTATTAAAACAAAGATGTATAACAAAGCTTGAATAAACTATTGATAATATTGTATAAAAGTATTTATGTAGTATAAAAAAGAATTAGTGTTGTCTATTACTATAAAGACAAGTTTTTACCACTTGAGCTAATAATTAATTGTAAAATGAATAACCTTGCTCTCATTTGGCAAGTGCATCACCATCACTTTGCTAAGAACTCATTAATCTTATTCTCTACACACATAAATTTTACTTAATCATATGCACATTTTATACTAGTTTAATGGAAAATTATACTAGATGTTGAAGACACAACAAATGTTGCAAGAATGGTCAAGCTGGAGTAGTGATTAACACAACACGTTATTGGAGGGTCTATGATTGTAACCTTGAGTGATAAAATAACTTTGTAGTGATTGATAAGAATACTTATGCACTTATGATGTTTTTTCTAGAGAATTGTTAAACCATTTCTATAGGAAAGCTCTAACAATAACATTAAATTAAAAAAATAGGATTCACATTGAATGTTGCGAGAGAAAAATTATAAGACAAGAGAGAATTATCCTTTATTTGTCTAACTTATTGCATAAAGAGTCTTATAATAGACTTACAAATAATTATAAAAAATTTATCATGCTAGAGAAAATAAAGAATGTAAATTGTTTGTTAAGGTATAATATTCACATCTTTCATCGTTGTTTTCATTTTTAAAATTAATTTTCATGCAATTCCAAAATAAAAATTCATAAACAATAAAAAAAAAGTCATAATATTTTTATACATATTAATCTTGGATAATTGCACTTTTTTTTTTATTCTATATTAAGGATTCCTTTAATTATATATGATAATTTTTATATTACATTAAAACTTTTAACAACATATGATAACTCTTGGTTTAACACCTTATAATATAAGATAACCTTGTAAAAATTATAAATAAGGCATGCATATGAAACTTTTTTGTAATACTCTATTGATAACTTTTATACTACCAATAAATTTGATTATACTATATTGACAATTTTATATGCTACATATGAAATCTTTTAGTTAATATATTCCTTATCAACTTTTACCTCTCTTCCAATTTTTCCAACAAAGTAGTACACTCTTTTTCTTTTATATTAGGTCATATTGTTCCAAGTTCTAATCATTATTTTCAAACAATTTAGTATACAAAAATGTCATAAGCTCTAGTATGTTAGTGAAGGGATGTATGAGATCAAATTATATAGATAAGAATGCAATGTTTTGTTAAAAGATAAAAATCATACTCTATTATTAGAGGGTTACATAAACTTAATGAAATTTAACATTATTTATGATTTTTAAGAAAGATAAAACTAAAAAAAATTGTAGTCATTCAATTGTGAAAAAATATGTAGGATAAAGAGTGTAAAATTAAAAAAAGTTAAGGAAGTTAAGAAGGCTATTCAACTTTTCATTTATAGTATTAAATGTTAATTTAATATTTAAAAAATCATTGTATTTAAACTTTAAAGATGTTTAGGGAGTGTAAGGTCACCTTTTGAAAAAAGATAAATAAAACTTAGGATTAAGAACCTATCATACATTGAAAACACTTTAAATTACTTATATTTATTTTATATTACATTGACAAATTATTGTACTATATATGAAGTCTTTTTATTTAACATTTTAAATATTCATCAATGACATTTTATAACACACTAACTATCTTGTATACTACACATAAAAATTTTATATACCAGTGATTTTATTTTATATTAATTTAATGACTATGAGACTAATAATTAATTAATGATTATATTTAGCAACATTTGCAAGATATAGTGACCTTTAAGTATAAATTATAAAATAACTTAGTAAATTAAACTTAGTTTAAGTTATTGTTAATATAAATCTTTTTTTTTTTTTTGAGAAATATCATTTATAAGTCTACTTATACATGAAATAGCATTATGAGTCTATATTGGTAAGTGTAAGAAATATAAACTTAAAAATATACATTTATCCCTAATTTTAAAATGAAATTAACTACACAAACACATATGGACTTATTTTAGCATAATATATTTTAAAATTTCTTTATGATACAAATAAGTTTATAGGATTATTTGGCAAAAAAAACAAAAAAAGAATTCTCTTTTTATATTTTTAATACCCAAGATACTATATGCAACTTTTGTTCATTCATTTACTATTGTAATTAATGTTGTGAATCTTAAGAAGCTTACAAAACTTATAGAATAAAATTAATATTTAAGTCTTATAAGTTAAAGTCACTAACACCTGTACACAATGTTATAATCATTCAACCAATACATTCATTTATAAAGTGTTTAAGAGCTATATATAAAAATTCAAAAATAACCATTTAGAAATGATAACTAATATAAATTGATCGACCTTTTAAAGAAACATAGATAAACTAATATATTTGATGATATCAAAAATGGAATTTTATATTATATTATTTTCTTATATAATATGATGCGATTTTATACTATAATAATGATTCTTTATATTACATATGAGTATGTAGTGCAAAATACAATTCTTATTTACATGACAAATTTATTTTTATATTACATTTTGATTTTTATATTGTAAATGATAACCTTTTATACTACATATAAATTTTTTTATGTAACATAGGTTATTAATAAGCTTACACTGATGAATTTTTATATAATATAAAGTGTTTTTTACCTATATTAGTAAATAAAATTGGAAATTAATTTTAAAATTGAAAATTATAAAATTTTATGAAATACATGTTATTTATATTAATGTACGAATACATAATTATTCATAAAAACTATTATGAAATAGTAGTTATATACTATAATACACTAATTAATAAAATAATGTGTAGTACAAATAATTAAAATTTTTTAGTACTCATTTAAATATTAAATTAAAATTTAAAATTTGAAAATTATTTCCTTTATGCATAAAATTTCTTTTAATGTTAAATATTGAATGATCATAACAAATTTATCAGATATTCAATAACAATTCATATTAATGACCATTTATACTACATTAGTAATTTTTATATATATTAAAACTTTTTATACAACCCATCGACAATTAAATTTCTATAATTATATAAGAGGAACATTTGTATTATCAATGATTTTTATTTTTATATATCAATGACTTTTATATCATATTAGTTTCCTTTTATACTATACATAAAATGATTATATATATGTATCATAAATCTCATTTTATGGTACATTGATGACTTTAAAGACATTAATTAATTAATTATTATATTTAATAATGCTAAAAATCATAATAACTTTAAAGACAAGAGAGATTTTGTAGAACAATTGAGTAACACATATCTTGGTATTAAACATTAAGCATTAAATTCAATATGCATATAAAACAGTGTTCTTAGATTATTATATTGGTTTGGGTGTAAGAAAATGTCAACTTCAGAATCTACATTTATCCCTAAATTTTATTTTTTAAAATAAATTATTATTTAAGAAATTGATTAACTCTTCATGTTGCAACTTTTTAAATGTTAAAAAAACTTATGGAATAAAATTGTTGTTTTAGCCTTGCAAAATAGAGCTAACATAAAAAAAATGCAAACTTTTTATATCTATCCAACCACACATGCATTTATAATGTGCTTGAAAGCTATATACAAGTGTTCATAAGTAGCCATCTTGAGATAATATTACATATGAATTGATTGTTTGGTTTTGAAGCAACATTGATGAATTGATGCATTTGATAGTATTGAAATTGACTTTTTATACTATATAATAGTCTTTTACACAATATAGATTCCTTTCATACTGTAATTATTATCATTGTTCTATATATGAACATTTTGGTACAAATTATAAGCCTTTTATATAATATAATTTTTTTTGTACTATATATTTGATTTTTATATTAATTTATAGTTTTTATAAATTAATTATTTTTTATATTACATTGATGACTTTTTATACCACGTTATTAGCTTTACACTAGATATAATCTTCTTAGACAACATGAGTGAATAATACATTAATGGTCCTTTTTTAATATATGAATATCCTTTTTGATTTATACATTAGTTAATTAGAATTGCAAGAATAATTTTTTATAATTATACATCATAAAATTTTGTTAATTATATGTCATTAATACCATATGAAGATTAAATCTTGCTCAAATTTACATAGCTTATCCTAGTCAATTTTAAATTATTTATAGTTTTAAAATGTAATTTTGTCCAATTAATTTGTTATAATTATATCTTATAAAATTTATAATTGTAACCTACATATAAAGCTTATTTGTTATTATGAATTTATGACCTTTTTATACCATGTGCAAGTAATTTTATGTTACATAAACAATTTTTTTTTTCTTCTTACATATGAAGCTTAATAGCCAACTCATTATGTATCAATTTTTACATTTCTTTTAATTCTACTTACAAAACCATTAGATCTTTGTCTATATGAGTCCCCACCTTTCCAAGCTTTAACTCCTCTTTTATGATAACTTAGTATGTGTGAATGTCATAAGTTGGAATAGGTTAAACTTTATTTGTGCAAATACAACTTATCAAAATAAGAGTAAATTGTCTTATCCAAAAACAACAATCATACTCTATTATTAGTAAACATGGGTATACTTATTAAACATTAACACTATTTAAGAGTTTGAAGTGAGATAGAACCAAGAAACATACAAATACTTAACTGTCATTAAAATGAGACAAGTCAAGAGCATGAAATAAAAAGAAGTGAAGAAAGGTAAATGGGCTACTCAACTTTTTGTTTATTGTCTTAATATTTATATAATATTTAAAAAATCCTTGCATTTACTTTTTCACAATTGTTTCATAAGAATAAAGCTACTATTTAAAATTTTAAATAAATGTTACATATAGGTTATTTTTTATATACTTGTTACATTACATATGTTTATCATATACTATATTAATGATCTATACACCACATATAGAGTCTTTGACATTTTAGATTTTTAAGGGTGTTAGGTTACTTTTTAAAATATTATAAATAGAAATTATATATGTAGGTTTTTTTTATACCATATACGGTAATGTTATATAACATTGAAAAACTTTTATTTAAGGAATGAATCCTTATAGTTCAACATTTTAGATGTCTTGGAGAGTAATGTTACTTTTGTAAAAATTATAAATGAAATATCTTTTTATATGACATTAGGTAAAATATTTTATTAGTAGTATAAATATAATGAGTATAATTTATAAGGGAACTAAAAATTTTACTATTTAAAAAAAATATTTAATAAAATATTATGTAAGATAATAATATAATTTTAATATTTAAACTGAGAAGCATTTCACTATTAAATATATTAATACATTTGATAGTATTAAATTTTATTTTTATATTATATATTAATTTTTTATAAAATTTAGAGTTATTATTATATTATAATTATAATTATAATTTTTATTTTATATATAAATATTTTGATATAAAATATAATTTTTTTATAATATAAATTTATTTTTATATTATATATTTAATTTTTATATCATAATTATAATTTTTTATATATAAATTTTATTTTAACTTTTTATATAATATTAATAATTTTTATATTATATAATCTCTTTATATAATATAAATAAATATTATATTAATAATTTTTTTATTATATAAATATTTTTTTAATTTATATATTAATTAATAAAATTTAAAAAATTAATTTTTTAATATTATATTTTATATAATTTTAAAATATATTATTATTATTATTATTATATAAAAATAAATTTATATTAAAAAATTATAAAATAATTATTATAAATTTTTTTATTAATTAATAAAATAATATTTATTTAAAATAATTAATTTATTAATTACTAAAAAATATTTATAATTAAATTTTTTAAAATATTACTTATTAATTATAATATTTCATATATTATATATTTATAAAATATATAAATATACCAATTAATTAAATTAATTAAAATAATTATAAAATAATTATTTAAATACTTATTAAATATATAATATATTATAATTTTTTTTATTAAATATTAAATATTAATATTAAAATATTTTACATTTTATCCACCAAAAACCTCAAAATCATACAATTAATATTTAAATTTATTTATCATTTAATTATTAAGACAAACATACGTAATAAATGATGCAAACAAAAGTTTTAAATCTGTACACTATAAAGACATGTTTTTATTACTCAAATTTATCATTAATTACAAAATGAGTCAACTGACTCTAGTGTGGTATAGACAAATTTTTATTTTTTTTAGTTATTATTATTATTACTATTATTATTCAATTTTTACTTTCTCTTTCCTGAGGTGGGTCACCATTTAATATTTTTCAAGAATTGAGTCGCTTAGAAGAATCCACTTCCGCCGTTCGGGCTTTGTGATTTGTCAAGAAAACAATCCACGGTAGACAAGGAAATGGCGAGCCGAGAAGATGAACCGAGAAAGCCCCAAACCCCATTTGCACTGTTTCCGAAATTCCATATTGCAATCCCTTTCTTGAACCAACCAAAAAAGGCAGAGTCTGGGGCTGGGAAGGAAGCCAAAAACAGCGTGATTGTGATTCCGGAGGAGGGAGAAAGTGAGAGGATAAAGAGAGAGAACGAAGACCACAGGCCAAACGTTGTCAGCTTCCCCGAACGGTGCCCGATAATCCCGCCTTCTCTAGATATCGAGGTCGAAGAGAGCAGCGGAAGGACTCAAAACCCCATTGTCATCTGGCAGGTCTGTTTCCTAATGCGTTTGGCTTTCAGGGGTCTGCTTTTATTGCAATTTCTTTATATTCTTGATGGAGTTTCATTGGTGACGAACTGAAAATAGGTGGTGTTTTTTATGTTTTTTTTTTTTTTGATAAGAAAAAAAAAAAAAGAATGTTCAAGTGTTGGAACTCTCCATTTTTCAGTGGCTGAGTGGTTCGACTTGAATTTTGCCTTGGCAGAAGCTTGTAAAGCCATCAAGGGATGATGTTTGGTATTGCATTCCAGGAGCTCTACGATTACTGTAGGTTGAGGATGTCACAAGAAGAGCCCTTGATTGTGGAGGATTACAATGGTAACGAGACTTTTGGGAAAAAAAAAATTGCTATGGCTTGAGTCGAGGTAGAGCCAACTAGGACTATTAGCAATACTCTAATCGAAATCTCTTGGTTCAAGGTTTGAGTTCTAGTGGCTCTATCCTGTAACTATTAGCCTTTGGCCTCCATTGTACCAAAAATGATAAACAGCTATGTGGTGGCGGTAAACTATTCTGCAGTTCAGAAAGAGTCAAGGAGAGTATGAGTTCTTTAACATGAGTTTTCACTGGCAATTTGTAGGAATGATCGTGTGATTCTTGTCAATTAATCTTCTCCCAGGCAATCAGAATTATGAGCCATATTGATAGTTATCCTTGGAAAGGTTAATGTTGAAGTCATTGCAAAATGATTGCCAATTTGAGTTCTTGAACACAGATGCGGAATGAATTCTCCCCAATGTTGAAAGGGATATGATAGATTGTCATTTACTTTGGCCTAAGATCAAAGTTTTTAGTTGTGTGTATTGTTATAGTCAGGTCATGATTATCTATGTTGAAGCCTGTGACCCTCAAAGGGTCCTCTTGGGACTGCATTTTGGCTGAAACCCCCTTTAGCATGATGCATGTTCCTCTTTGCTTGCAAGCTGACAACTGTATGCTTGCAGTGTGCTATGTGTTTAGATTCTTTAGTTCAGTAATTCTTGGTAATTCTTGTTAGAACTGCATTGTTTTTGTGTCTACTTACATGCATATTTATACAATTTATCACTTGCTTTACCCATCCTTCATTCTCTTCATCTCTCCCATTTTGGTAAGAAACTGTCTATCTTTTCCTCTCTCCCCTATTGGAATACCTTGACCGGTCTTCATATCCATGTCAACTCTGAATGGCCACTAGTACCATAAATGTGATTGGGAGGATTCTCTTTTGTTAAAGGTAATAACTCAATCTATTTGCAGGTTTATGCACTTGGAGGATTCTTTATCCTGAAGTGGGTATGGGCGAGGTGGAAGGAGAGAAAGGAAAGAGCCAAGAAGGACGATGATAATGAGTCTCATGATGAGTATCAGTCGCCAGCTGAAGATGGGTAATGATTAGAAACTTGTATGTTTGTTGAAAATGGCAATCGTAGCATGTTGCTACTTTTATTAACACTAGTGAAATTAGAAACTTGAATGTTTGTTGAAAATGGCAATTGTAGCATGTTGCCCCTTTTATTAACACTTGTGAAATGTGAACTTGACTGGTTTACCCAACAATGACCCTTTCCTTGGCCAATGATGCTTGTGGTCTGCACTTAAAACACCCAGTGGCCTGTTGCTGTGGGAGCTTAGCGCCTTCCATTATTGTAATTGACCATCCAGATTATCCTCAGTCCAATTATTTACATGGCTTAATGCTTTTGAGGGGGAAATTCTACTGGGGAAGTAACTGAAAAGATAAAGAAAAAGAATACAAATTACTGAGGGTTAACATCTTCATTTTACCTGAAAACTGAATAACCGGCTCCCATGTCACAGCTTGTTCTGAAATGTTATGGTTGCTTCAAACAAATTTTTGTGTACTTAAAAAATTACATTTCCAATCCAATAAAAAATATATCATGTATGACAAGGCCAGGCAATACGATATGTACATAACTAGAGTTAAAAGTATGACAAAAAAGGCAAAGAGAGTGGGAACCTTGTTTGTTTTTCAGTTTGGTTAATTAGCTTATTCTTTTTTGTTAATTGTTTTGGAAACTCAAATTTGAAACTTTAAACACAAATTCAGATTTGAGATTTTTAATTGTTGGAAACGATTTCAGCACCAAGCTGGAGCACAAATTTGTAAGAACTTTCATAAATACATGACCAAAATATGATATGGTCAACAATAAAATTTTAGAGTGTCTCAATAGTAATATTCTAGAGGCGAGGTTAAAGAGCGTTATTAACATGTTGGAAGATGATATGGACTTAACGAGACCTTGACATCCTCCAGCTCCAACGACAGATGGCAGGCTTGCGCGCTAGTTTGGAACAAGTGATGAAGCAACTTTCAAAACTATCGTGAGCCAGGGAAGAAGAATCTATCAATTGGCCATGACGTATGGTTAGAAATATTGACGAGGAAGCAACAAGCAGGAGCTTTGCGACAATGCTGGCTGAGCTTGATTTTCCAAAATACAATGGCTCGGAAGATCCCACTTCTTGGATCTGCCATGCTAAACAGTTCTTGGATTTTCAACGCACTGCTCTGGAGGACCAAATCTGCATGGTGGCTTATCACACAGAGAGTGATGTCCAATTATGGTATTAACTATCAAGAAAGGCCAGTTGCAATCTAACGTGGGAACTTGAAGCGTGATTTACTCAACAAGTATGAAACCTCCTCTTTTGAGAATGCTTTCACTGATTTAAGTAAATTGAAGCAGACAGGGACTCTTTGAGATTGTGAGGCTCAGTTTGATTGACTCTTATCCAAAGTGGGCATGTTAGAAGGCTCCCAAGGAGTAGAGGCATTTATTAGTGGCCTCAAAGAAAACTTGAGAGTTGATGTGCAAGCTTAAAGACTCCACAACCTGAATGAGGGTATTAGGCTAGCCTGAATCTATGATTGTAGGAGCACAAAAGACCCACGAACTAAAGGATTTAGGTAAGGACCTCGACAAAACTTCACAAGGCTCAATCATAATTACAATTTCAATCCATGGGGCTAATCCTAATCGCGGTGCTTCCACAAATGGGGTTTGGCGATTCACCTATGCAAAGCTACAAAAACGATGTCAACAAAGCCTTTGATTCCATTGTGATGATCTTTATACTGCAAATCACCAAGGCAAGAACTCGTTCCTTATTGAGCTAGAACAAGAGCCTGATGATATTAAGAATTTCCAATTTGAGGACAAATTTGACGGAAGCAATGATTCACTAGAAATTTCTCAACATGCTTTGGTTGGAGTCTCGACTCCATAGACCATGAGAATACAAGCTAAGGTGAAAGGGATTGCCATCATTGTGTTGGTAGATTTCAAATCCACTGATAACTTTCTTCATGATTGGATTGCCTGAGCAATAGACCTCCCAATTGAATCAAGCCCTCTGATTAGGGTGATGGTAGCCAATGGGCTAAAAGTTGTCTAATGTGGGAGTTTGCCAAGAGGTAACTGTTCAACTCCATGACTTTCCTTTCGAAATTGATTTTCTTCTTCTTCCTTTTGAAGACTGTGATGCAATTATGGGGGCTCAATGGATTTAAAACTTTGGGTCAATTCTTTGGAATTTTAAAGACATGGTGATGCAATTCAAGACTAATTATGAAACTCTCACACTCTATAACATTAAAACAATTAAGCCATGGTTGGTCTGTCAAAAAGCATTTCATCGAGAACTACAAAATAATAATGGTAGAGGCAAGCTTTTACAAATCTCAATAGAGGTCACAAGGACATAGGAACCCATTTAGTACGAGGAATGGAACCAAATTCAATTGGAATTTCCAGAAGCCTTTTAGCCCCTGAATAGCTTACCACCAAACTAGGATCATGATCATCATATTCCATTAGTGATTAGTGAAAGACTAATGAATGTTCGTCCTTTCTATTACCCACACTTTCAAAAGTAATAGATTGAGCAATTGACATATGAAATGATTGTGTAGGGGATTATTCAACCAAGTTAAAGCCCATACTTTTCACTTATCCTTCTTATAAAAAAGAATAATGGGACATGGTGATTTTATGTTGACTACCAAGTTCTTAATAAAATCACCATCAAAGACAAATTTCCTATTCCAGTTATTGAAGAGCTTTTAGATGAACTTAATGAAGCTTACTGGTTCACTAATCTCGGTTTATAGTCAGGTGTCACCAATTTTGCATGCACTTAAACGATATGGCAAAAACAAATTTTTGTATCTGCCATGAGCACTAAGAGTTTCTTATAATGTTGTTTGGCTTATCTTATACACCATCTATTTTCTAGGCACTCAAAAATGATATTTTCAAGGAGTATTTAAGGAAATTCATTTTTGTATTTTTTTTTTTTTTTATGATATCTTAGTTTATAGTCAGACTTGGTAAGAGCACTTGCATCATTTTCATAATGGTTTTTTCTATTTTGAAAGCTAACCTTGTGGAAAAAGAAAAATGTTAATGTGCTAAATATCATATTCAATATTTGGAACATGTGATTTGTAAAGAGGGTGTGATGGTAGACCGAGACAAGATCCAAGCTATGACTAATTGGCCCAAACCTACTTCAGTTAAACAATTATATGGATTTTTGATAGGTGGAATTATTTCACACATTTTGTGTCATAATTTGAATGTTTTTCTTAGTTGTTAGGATAATTAGTCTTAATATTTTGAATATTAATTACATTTATCTAATCTTTGTTATTTTATAGGTTTAAGTGGCAAATTGAGTTTTGAATGAGCTTAAGGAGATAAAGGATTAGGAATAAAAAGCATATCATATTTTGGCAAACATTCCTATTTTGATAACTTGGTCACTTTGATTTTGGGCCATAATTAGAGTTATGAACCTTAGATTAAAATGTTCTTTGGTTACTTAGAAAGCTAAGATATAAGGCTATAACTTTCATGAAGAGTCAAACTCAAAATTTTATCATTTTAGTATTCAAAAATTGGCTAAAAGTTAATGGTGTGAATCTAGACATTAATCAATATAAAATTATGAGTCTTAAAATATATGCATTAACGCTAATTTTATGGGGCATATCTACTGGCTAATTTAGGTTCTAAGAAATCTATATTTTGAAGGGAAAATATCATAAAAAAGGGTCCAAATAATGGAGAAGGAAAGGACAAAATAGTAAGTAGAGGACCTAAAAGCAATGAAGATGAGAGATAAACATACATGACTTGAGACTACCAATATTTCTACTTTCTTCTCTTCTTCCTCATTATTTACTCATTTATTTTAAGATATTTTGGTGAATATTTAGTTGTTTATTCATGTATTTTGATGAATATAAGTGATTAGACCTTTTATTCTAAGATAAGGATATAGTCACTAAATTTTATTAGCAAATTGATATTCTGGTTATTTTGAATATTTGTAGTTAATTCAATTTAATGCTTTTGATTTTTATATATGTTAGTAATTGACCATTATTTGCATGTTTAAGGTATTAAATGAAGAACTAAAAGTGAAAATTTAATATTAGTTTATAAAAATATTAAACTTAAGTTAGTTTAGAAATAAATATACATTTTTGTGATCACTTTTGATTTTATTCATGTTGGTAACTGACCATTATTTACATATTTAAGGTATTAAATGAAAAAATCGATATTGAAAGTTTAATATTAGTTCATAAAAGTATTAAACTTAGTGTTATTCCCACAGTTTTGTATGAGTTGTAATTGTTGTCAACTAGGTTTAAGTGTGCAAGAAAGTAAAGCCATATGGAAGGACAAGAAGGTAAAAGCCATGTGGAGGGGTAAGACCGTAAAAGCCACATGGAAGGGTAAGACAGTAAATTCGCCGCAAGTAAGCCCTATTAGGGTTTCATGGAGGAGTATATAAAAGCCATTGGAAGACAACAAAAAAAGACAGGTCGGCAATTGAGCAAAATGGATAGAAAACCTAGACAACTAACCGACCAAAAAGAGAAGCTGTTGGAAGAAAGAAAAATTATATACAGCAAAATCAGAGTGGACGGCGAAGGTGAGGAACGACACACCACTGGCAAGAGAGAGAAACCTGTGAGAAACGGCACACCACCGGTCAGCGAGGAGATAACATGGCAAAGAGGTAGAGAGAGAAACAGACGACACAATCTGGTCGAAAGGGAGAAAATACAGAGACGGCCGAAGAGGAGAGTGGACGACAAAGGAACGCACGACAAAAAACACAAGAACTCTCGAAAAGAGGTGAACGGAAAAACCCGATTCAACTAACTAAGAGGGGTACACGACATAACAGGGGCTAGACAGGAAAAACAGAAACCACCGGCAGAGAGAAATTTGGTTGGACGGTGAGAGAGATCCAGCTGGATGGTGAGAGAAATTTGGCTGGATGGTGAGAGAGATCCGGCTGAATGGTGAGAGATCCAGCTGGACGGCGTGAGACCAGAACATGCAACGGCTTGAGACCTGAACGTGCGACGGCGTGAGACCAGAATGTGCGTTGGCATGAGACCAAAAACGTGCGTGAGGCGTGAGACCAACAAAGGGTGCAAACTAGAAATGTGGGTGAGACGTGGAACAACAAACTAGAAACGTGAGGCGAGCCGTGAGACAAGGAGACGGGTGAGACCGTAAGACGATGAAAGCAGGAGCTGTGTGAAACAACATAGAGAAGGAATTCGACGAAGCATCGGAAAGAACTCAACGTATTTCCAGATTTCTTCAAAAGAGGTTAAAGAGCATTGTGGTGAACTTCTAAGCAACAATGGAGCAGCCTTTCAATTCAATAGAGGCAAGATAAGCTAGAAGAAGGGTAGACACAGTAAGTGACATTCTTTATATTATACTTACTTAGTATTTGCAATAGTGAAAGGAGCAGAGAATTAAGACATCTATTGTAACTAGAATTCTCAACTATAGTGGATAGTCTCGGTAAGGAAGAGTCCCTACCACCATGGTTGTACGTCACATTGACGAAACCACGTAAATCCCATATGTCCTTAATTTACTTTACGTTCTGTGTTTTGAATTGAGTTGTGAATGCAGTTAAAGTATCAGTCAATCCATAACTTAACGAAGGCCTAAATAAGAACATCTGAATTGTCTATTAGGCAAGGTATCTGAAAGGTGACTTTGGGGACTATTGTAATTAGTAGGTAGCAATAGATCTACCTTAGTTGAGTCTAAGAAAAAGTTCACTTTTAAGAAAAGGTTGAAGTTGTTCACTTACCTGCGAATTAAGAATTGTGGTGATATTGATTCACCCCCCTCTCAGTATCACAAACTAATAGATCCTAAGGAGAAGTCAAGAACTTCAATTGGTATCAGAGCACAGGTTCACCAGTTTGAAGCTCAACAGCTTGGTGTACTAGTTTGAAGGGATCTAAAAGTTTGACTTGTTCAGCATACTAAGAAATGAAAGCCGGTACCAGCATTAGCACTACTTATAGTAATAAGGTTCTAATCTTCAACAAAACCAACTATCATATGTAAAGAGCAAGAATGCAAGTGGTATTTGTAACCATAGGCATGAACATGGTGAAATGCGTACAGGAGGGTTTTGTGGCTCCGGAAGAAGGTAAAGACCCAACCCCAGAGGAGTTAAGGCAGTTTGAGATAAATGGGAAGGCCTCAAATGTCATCATTTCAACATTGACAGATGCTGAGTATGCTAAAATTATGGACTGCAAATCTGCTAAGGAGATATGGGACAGATTACAGAAAGTCTATGAAGGTGATGACAGAATGAAGGAGGCTAAGCTTCAAGTGTTCAATGAGAGATATGAATCTCTCAGAATGCAGAAGAATGAGACAGTTCAAGAGTTCTTCACCAGGGTTATTGACGCTGTAAACGACTTGAGAAGTGATGGGAAGAATAAGAAGGACTCATCGATTGTGAAGAAAATTCTGAGAATTCTGCCTGAGAGGTTTGCCTCAAAGGTGGCAGCCATAGAGGAGAGTAGAGATCTCAATTCTATGTCTCTGCATGATCTTCAGTGCAATCTCATTGCATATGAGATGAGAATAAAGTCAATTGAGAGCTCCTCAATGTCAAAGGTATCAAAGGAGGCAGCTTTCAAAGCTATGAAATACTTGAAGATAAAAGAAGAGGAAGAATCATCCAGTGAGGATGATGATGATGATGAGGAAGAAAGTGAAGGTGATGTATTGGCTTACTTCACAAGGAAATTCAAAAAGGGGTCTAAGAAGGGAAAAGGACAGTTGTCCTTGAGATGTTATCATTGTGGGTAGACTGGACACTTTGCTTCTCAGTGTAAAGTGAAACTTGATGATGAAGATAAGGATGGTGATGATGAGCAGAATTTAAGATGGAGAAGATCATCATTCAAATCAAAGAAGTCTAGTAAGAAGATTGCCAACCCACAGAGGAAGACGAGAGGCTCATTCAAGAGTTATGTGAGTTAGACAAAAGAAGCTAATGAGGAGGAAGATGAAGACTCATCAGATGAGTATGTCTTTATGGCATCAGCACAAGGTGGTAGCTTAACCTCTGAAGAGGAAGAAGAAGTTGATGAAGAAGAGCCTGATCTTGAAGCTGAGCTGGAAGCAGCTTCAAAGGAGATAATCAGAAGGGGCAGAACCATAAGAAGGTTGGAGGTCCATATAAAATAAGTTGAAGCAAAGTCTGAGGAAGCTGAAAGTCAAAAGGATGAAATAAGGGCTGAGCATATTGACTTGAAGAGAAGATTTGAGGAACAGATCAAAATATATGAAGACCTTATAGTAGAGTTTGGTTCAAGGGCTTCAAAAATCGAAGAAATGGAGAAAGAGTTGCTAAGACTTCAGCAATAACTCAAAAGTAGCAAAGAGAACTTGCAGAAACTTAAAATGATAGGAGAAATAAGTTCTGAAAAAGGAGAGAAGAATGTAGAGAAAGTGCAGCAATCTGAGGCTGCATTGGTTAAAGAAAATAAGAATGTGTCACAGAAGTTGAAAGAGAAGGTTGTGACTCAGAAGAAGATAGCTAAGAATAAAGAAGATCTGAAGAAGCAACTTAGGGTAGCAAACAAGAAGGAAGAAAAGAAAGTCAGCCAGCAGAGGGCTACGGCTGAACAGAAGAAGGAGAAGAAGGTGACTGAAATGAAAGTCACACAAGCAAAGAAGCGAGCTACTTTGCCTACACAGCAAGTGATGAACAGAAGAAGACAAGCTGTGATCAGATCCAAGAAGAGGCAGTTTCAAAGTCATTGCCTTTTTTGTGGAGTTTGGGGTCATAAGGCGAGTAACTGCTGGTGGAGAAGGCTAGTATATGTCTCCAACTTGAGAAGATACGATGCTGCATACAGGGGAGACAATACAAAATTCAGAAGAGAACACCTGTCGTGAGTTCTTGCACATGCTGTAAAAGGCAAGGACACGTTGACAAGAATTGTTGGTAGAAGCTCAAACCAGTGGTTTCAAAGAACAAGTTTGCTATATTGGCAGACTTGGAACAGTGTGAAAGGTGTGGGTAGGATGGCCATAATGCCAAGAGATGCATGACACTTCTCCCTGAGCAAGAGAAGGCACCCAATGGCACAGTGAAAACAAGCGGTACAGTCAAAGCTGAGAAAAAGGAGAAAGCTATCTTCCAACCAGTTTAAAAGAAGGAATATAAAGCTAAAAAGGAGGTGGCTGATATAGCTGAAATTGCACTCAAAACTGACTGCAAGGATAAACAGTGGATCCTTGATAGTGGATGCACTTCGCACATGACGGGAGACGAGAGTAAATTATCAAAGCTAAATAAATCAAGAGAAGGCAGAGTCAAGTTTGGCAATGATGATTCACTCAACATTAATGGTCAGGGGTCAATAAAGATTGGAAGAGGAAAGTTGAAAGATGTTCTGCACATTGAAAGACTCAGATATAATTTAGCATCTGTCAGTCAGCTATGCAACGAAGACCATAAGGTAATATTCACAAAAATAGGTTGCCAGGTAAAAAGTAAAGAAAGCAATACTGTTGCAGTCGGGAAGAGAATAGCTGGAAATTTATATGTGATTGATGAGGATAAGACAAGCAGCTATTTACTCACCAAAGAAGAAGAAAATCAACTCTAATATAGGAGGCTGGGACACTTGTCACAGAAGAACATGAGGAAGCTGACCACTACTCATGCAATCAGAGATATACCCGACCTTAGGGGAGAGAAAGAGTATGTTTGCTCAGCATGCTTTAAAGGAAAATATGTCAGAAAGCAGTATAAGACCAAAGACTTCAGTTCTGAAGCAGTGCTTGGCATTGTGCATACTAATTTGTGTGGGTCGATGAGAACAAAAGGGTTGAATGGTGAGAGGTACTTCGTCTTGTTTGTTGATGATTATTCCAGAAGGACCTGCATCATGCACCTCAAACACAAGTCAGATGTTCTGAATTGCTTCAAGAGATACAGAAAATTGGCTAAAAATGAGAGTGGAAGGAAGATCAAAGTATTGAGGTCAGATCAAGGCACTGAATTTACAAATGAAACTTTTGAACATTACCTTGAGAAGCATGGTATTCACTATCAGATGGCAGCAGCGAGAACACCTCAATAGAATGGGGTGGTAGAGAGGAAGAATAGAGCTATGGTTGAAATGGCAAGAACTTTACTACTGGAATCCAAGTTTCACACAAGATTTTGGACAGGAGTAACATTTACAGCCGTGCACCTACTGAACAGAGTTCTACTAAGGCCCAATACTGTTAAGACTCTATATGAGCTATGGAGTGGGAAGAAGACAACAACCAAGTATCTCAGAGTCTTTGGCAACCTATGTTTTGTGAAGAACAAGGAGCAAAACTTGGGAAAGTTCAATGCTAGGTCTGATGAAGGCATCTTTGTGGGATACTCAGTAAAGACAAAAGGTTACAAAGTTTTCCTGCATAAGCTAGGAAAAGTGATCACTTCCAGTGATGTGAGAATAGATGAGAACTGGAAAACAATGTAGAATCGAGAAACTGAGGACAATGAAGAAGATGACTTCAATGTAGATGAAGAATCAGACCAACCTAAAGAAAAGGAATAAGAAGTAAGTTCAGACTCAGAGAAGGGTGAGTCTAAAGATAAAGAAAGAGATCCTCTTACAATTAAGACAGTGTAAGGAAGAAGGATAAAGAAAACATAGACCAGTGCTCATCAAGGAGATCAGATCATAGGTGACCCATTCGCAGGAGTTACAATAAGAAGAAGAATTGTGGGAGCTATTGCTCTACTCTCACAAGTTGAACCTAATATGTTGAAGAGGTTATTCAAGACAAAGTCTGGATTAAAGCTTTCAATGAGGAGCTAGATCAAATTGAGAAGAATGATACATGAGAGCTGGTTCTAAGACCCACTAATAAGAATGTCATAGGAACAAAGTGAGTGTTTAGGAATAAACACAATGAAGATGGCAAGGTGGTGAGGAATAAGGCCAGACTGGTTTGCAAAGGCTATCCTCAGATAGAAAGGGTAGATGTTGATGAAACTTTTGCACTAGTAGTAAGGTTAGAAACTATCAGAATGTTCTTAGCTTTGGTAGTACACAAGAGGTATAAAATCTATCAGATGGATGTAAAATTTGCCTTTCTAAATGGGCTCCTGAAAGAAGAAGTGTATATTGAACAACTCGATGGAGTACAAATCAGTACGGATGAGACACATGTGTACAAGCTGAAGAAAGCCTTGTAGGGTCTTAAGCAAGCTCCAAGAGCATGGTACAGTAGGCTGGATGCGTACTTGAGAAGGTTGAACTTCAGAAGAGGAAAGGTTGATAATAACCTGTATGTGTTCAACTCAGAAAAAGACTAGTTGATAACCATAGTATATGTAGATGACATCATCTTTTGAGGGGATCACTTTGAGCTATGCCAAGATTTTGCACAGAAGATGAGTGAGGAATTTGAGATGTCATTGATTGGAGAAATGACGTACTTTCTTGGATTACTATTAAAGCAATGTGAAGAAAGTATCTTTATTTCTCAGATAAAATATGCCAAAGAGATGCTGAAAAGGTTTGGCATGGAGGATAGCAGATTTGTCAGTACCCTTATGACAGTGGGCTGCAAATTAACAAAAGATCAGGAGGGAAAGAATACAAGCCCTACAGAGTACAGGAAGATGATAGGCCTAATCTTATGCAAGCTGTGTGCGCTGCCAGCAGATTCCAAGCTGATCCTAAGGAGTCTCATGTGTTGGCAGTGAAAAGAATCCTGAGGTACCTCAAAGGAACACTGGAAATGGGCTTGTGGTATCCAGCCATGGATTCTATTAAACTATAAGCATACACTGATGCAGACTAGGCAGGAAGTATAGATGATAGAAAATCAACTAGCAGTTGCAGCTTCTACTTGGGTTCAAAGTGTGTTGCATGGTTAAGTAGAAAGCAAAACAGTGTTGTTTTGAGCACAGTTGAGGCTAAGTATATGGCCGCTTATGTAGCATGTACACATGTGATGTGGATGCTAAGATAATTGGCAGACTTGGGTGTTGAAGTGAAGTTACCAGTTAGTGTATTTTGTGATAATCAAAGTGCTATTAATCTCAGCAAGAATCCGGTTCAACATTCGAGGAGCAAGGATATTGACATCCGGTATCACTTCATCAAAAATCAAGTGGAATAGGGTACAATGCAATTGGAGTATGTTGGCACTAAGGATCGAATTTCAGATATTTTAACTAAATCTCTGTCTACAGAGCTGTTTGAAAAGCACAGATTGAGTTTATATGTGCAAATGTCTCTTCAAGCCTAAAGTTCAGGTGAATCCTCCATCTCCACTTTGCAAGTTTTTCAGGTTTGTAATTAGTTGGCAAAGAGAGAGAGAAGCAACAGTACAGGGGGAGCTGTTAAGAAAGGCGGAGTGCATATTTAGGGGGAGTCAAAACTGCTGCATATTGGCTTTTGTTATGAGTATTGCCAATAATTACAAAGGGGGAGATTGTTGTTCCCACAGTCTTATATAGGTTGTAATTGTTGTCAACTAGGTTTAAGTGTGCAAGAAAGTAAAGCCACATGGAAGGGTAAGAAGGTAAAAGCCACATTGAGGGGTAAGAACGTAAAAGCCACATGGAAGGGCAAGACAGTAAATTTGCCGCAAGAAAGCCCTATTAGGGTTTCATGGAGAAGTATATAAAGGCTATTGGAAGACAATAAAAAAGGACAGGTCGGCAATTGAGTAAAACGGACAGAAAACCTAGACAACTAGCCAACCAAAGAGAGAAGCCGTTGGAAGAGAGAGAAAAATTATATACGGCAAAATCAAAGTGGACGGTGAAGGTGAGGAATGGCACACCACCGGCACACCAGCGGTCGGCGAGAAGACAACATGGCAAAGAGGTAGAGAGAGAAATGGATGACACAATCTGGTTGAAAGGGAGAAAATACAAATACGACAGAAGAGGAGAGTGAATGGCAAAGGAACACACGGTGAAAAACACAAGAACTCTCGAAAAGAGGTGAACGGAAAAACCTGATTCGGCCAACCAAGAGGGGTACACGGCAGAATAGGGGCTGGACGGGAAAAACAGAAACCACCAGTAGAGAGAAATCTAGCTGGACGGTGAGAGAGATTTGGCTGGACGGTGAGAGAAATCCGGCTGGACGGTGAGAGAGATTTGACTGGACAGTGAGAGAGATCCGGCTGAACGGTGAGAGATCCGGCTGGACGGCGTGAGACCAGATTGTGCGACGGCTTGAGACCTGAACGTGCGATGGCATAAGACCAGAACGTGCGTCGGCATAAGACCAGAAACGTGCATAAGACATGGAACGGCAAACCAGAAATGTGAGGCGAGCTGTGAGACAAGGAAACGGGTGAGACCGTAAGACGGTGAAAGTAGGAGCTGTATGAGATAACCTAAAGAAGGAATTCAGCGAAGTAATGGAAAGAACTTAACGTATTTCCAGATTTCTTCAAGAGAGGTTAGAGAGCGTTGCGGTGAACTTCTATGCAGCAGTGGAGTAACCTTTCAATTCAATAGAAGCGAGACAAGCTAGAAGAAGGGTAGACACAGTAAGTGACACTCTTTGTATTGTACTTACTTAGTATTTGCAATAGTAAAAGGAGCAGAGGATTAAGATATCCATTGTAACTGAAATTTTTAAGTATAGTGGATAGTTTTGGTAAGGGAGAGTCCCTACCACCGTGGATGTATGTTACATTGACGAAACCACGTAAATCTCGTGTGTCCTTAATTTGCTTTACGTTCTGTGTATTGAATTGAGTTGTGAACGCAGTTAAAGTATCAGCCAACCTAAAGTTCCTGACTTCTCCCTAGGATCTACTAGTTTGTGATACTAAGAGGGGGGTGAATCAGTATCACCACAATTCGCAATTCGTAGGTAAGTGAACAACTTCAACCTCTTCTTAAAAGTGAACTCTTTCTTAGACTCGACTAAGGTAGATCTATTGCTACCTATTAATCACAATAGTCCCCAAAGTCACCTTTCAGACACCTTGCCTAATAGACAATTCGAATGTTCTTGTTTAGGCCTTCGTTAGGTTATGGGTTGGCTAATACTTTAACTGCATTCACAACTCAATTCAAAACACAGAATGTAAAGCAAATTAAGGACACACAAGATTTACGTGGTTCCGTGAATGTGACGTACATCCATGGTGGTAGAGACTCTCCCTTACCGAGACCATCCACTATACTTGAGAATTCCAGTTATAATGGATGTCTTAATTCTCTACTCCTTTCACTATTGCAAATACTAAGCAAGTACAATACAAAGAGTGTTACTTACTGTGTCTACCCTTCTTCTAGCTTGTCTTGCCTCTGTTGAATTGAAAGGCTACTCCACTGCCACTTAGAAGTTCACCGCAACGCTCTTTAACATTTCTTGAAGAAATCTGGAAATACATTGAGTTCGTTCTGATACTTCGCCGAATTCTTTCTCTAGGTTGTCTCACACAGCTCCTACTTTCATCGTCTCACGGTCTCACCCATCTCCTTATCTCATGGCTCGCCTCACAGTTTCTGTTTTTTGTCCAGCCCCTGTTCTGTCGGATTTGTCATCGTCGACCGAACCCCTATTCTGTCGGATCTCTCACAGTTGACCGGACCCCTGTTCTGCCGAATCTGTCATCATCAATCGGACCCCTGTTCTGTCGGATCTCTCACCTTCGACCGGACCCCTGTTCTGCCGAATCTCTTACCGTCGACCGGATCTCTCACCGTCCCAGCCGACTCTCGCTCACGTCGTCGCCGGATCTCCTCTGTCCCAGCCAAATCTCTCTCATGCCGTCGCCGGATCACCTCTGTCCCAGCCGGATCTCTCTCATGCTGTCGCCGAATCACCTCTGTCCCAGCTGGATCTCTCTCACGCCGTCGCCGGATCTCTTTCTGTCCCAGCTGGCTCTCTCTCACGCCGTCACCGGTGGTGTGCCGACCTACTCAGCTGCCGACTGCTAGTGTGCCGGTGGTGTGTCGATCTGCTCAGTTGCCGACTGCTGGTGTGCCGGTGGTATGTCTTTCTCACGGGTTTCTCTCTCTTGCCGGTGGTGTGCGTAGGTTTTCTGTCTCTTTTCTTAATAGCCGATACGTCTATTTTTGTTGTCTTCGATGGCCTTTATATACTCTTCCATGAAACCCTAGGGCTTACTTGCGGCGAATTTATTGTCTTACCCTTTCATGTGGCTTTTACGTTCTTACCCGTCCATGTGGCTTTTATCTTCTTGCCCTTCCATGTGTCTTTACTTTCTTACACACTTAAATCTAGTTGATAACAATTACAACTCATACAAGGCTGTGGGAACAACAATCTCCCCCTTTGTAATCGTTGGCAACACTTATGACAAAAACCACTATACAGCAGTTTCAACTCCCCTTAAATATGCACTCCCCCTTTCTTAACAGCTCCCCCTGCACTGTTGCTTCTCTCCCCCTTTGCCAACCAATTACAAATCTGAAAAACTCGCAAAGTGAAGATGGAGGATTTACCTGAACTTCAGGCTTGAGAACGCATTTGCACAGATAGACTCAATCTGTGCTTTTCAAACAGCTTTATGGATAGTGGTTTAGTTAGAATATCTGAAATTTGATCTTTAGTGCCAACATACTCCAACTGAATTGTACCCTATTCCACTTGATCTTTGATGAAGTGATACCGGATGTCAATATGCTTGCTCCTCGAATGTTGAACTGGATTCTTGCTAAGATCAATAGCACTTTGATTATCACAAAGTACACTCACTGGTAATTTCACTTCAACACCCTAGTCTGCCAATTGTTTTAGCATCCATATCACCTGTGTACATGGTGCACAAGCAGCCATATACTTAGCCTCAGCTATACTCAAAGCAACACTGTTTTGTTTTCTACTTAACCATGCAACACACTTTGAACTCAAGTAGAAGTTACAGCCGTTAGTTGATTTTCTATCATCTATACTTCCTACCCAGCCTGCATCAGTGTATGCTTGTAGTTTAACAGAATCCATGGCTGGATACCATAAGCCCATTTCCAGTGTTCCTTTGAGGTACCTGAGGATTCTTTTCACTGCCAACACATGAGACTCTTTAGGATCAGCTTGGAATCTGCTGGCAGTGCACACAACTTGCATAAGATCAGGCCTTGATGCCGTAAGGTACAGAAGGCTCCCTATCATCTTCCTGTACTCTGTAGGGCTTGTACTCCTTCCCTCCTGATCTTTTGTTAACTTACAGCCCACTGTCATCGGGGTACTAATAGATCTGCTATCCTCCATGCCAAACCTTTTCAGCATCTCTTTGGCATATTTCGTCTGAGAAATAAAGATACTTTCTTCACACTGCTTTATCTGTAATCCAAGAAAGTACGTCATTTCTCAATCAATGATATCTCAAATTCCTCACTCATCTTCTATGTAAAATCTTGGCATAGTTCAGAGTGATCCCCTCCAAAGATGATGTCATCTACATATACTATGGTTATTAGCTGGCCTTTCTCTGAGTTGAACACATACAGGTTATTATCAACCGTTTCTCTTCTAAAGTTCAACCTTCTCAAGTACACATCCAGCCTACTGTACCATGCTCTTGGAGCTTGCTTAAAACCATACAAGGCTTTCTTCAGTTTGCACACTTGTGTCTCATCCTCACTGATTTGTACTCCATCGGGTTGTTCAATATACACTTCTTCCTTCAGGAGCCCATTCAGAAAGGCAGATTTCACATCCATCTGATACACTTTATACCTCTTGTGTGCTGCCAAAACTAAGAACATTCTGATAGTTTCTAACCTTGCTACTGGTATAAAAGTTTCATCAACATCTACCACTTCTATCTGAGTGTAGCCTTTGCAAACCAGCCTGTTCCTCACCACCTTGCCATCTTCATTGTGTTTATTCTTAAACACCTACTTTGTTCCTATAACATTCTTATTAGTGGGTCTTAGAACCAGCTCTCATGTATCATTCTTCTCAATTTGATCCAACTCCTCATTGATAGCTTTGACCCAGGCTTGGTCTTGAATAGCTTCTTCAATAGATTTAGGTTCAACTTGTGAGAGTAAAGCAGTAGCTCCCACCATTCTTCTTCTTGTTGTAACTCCTGCTGATGGGTCACCTATGATCTGATCTCCTTGATGAGCACTGGTCCATGTTTTCTTTGTCCTTCTTCCTTGCACCATCTTAGTTGCAAGAGGATCTCTTTCTTCATCTTCAGACTCACTCTTCTCCGAGTCTAAACTTACTTCTTGTTCCTTTCTTCAGATTGGTCTGATTCTTCATCTACATTGAAGTCATCTTCTTTATTGTCCTTAGCTTCTCCATTCTGCATTGTTTTCCAGTTCTCATCTATTCTTACATCACCGGAAGCGATCACTTTTCCCAGCTTATGCAGGAAAACTCTGTAACCTTTTGTCTTTGCTGAGTATCCCACAAAGATGTCTTCATCAAACTTAGCATTAAATTTTCCCAAGTTTTGCTCCTTGTTCTTCATAAAACATGGGCTGCCAAAGACTTTGAGATATTTGGCTGTTGTCTTCTTCCCACTCCATAGCTCATACGGAGTCTTATCAGTATTAGGCCTTTGTAGAACTCTGTTCAGTAGGTGCACGGCTGTAAATGTTGCTTCTGTCCAAAATCTTGGGTGAAGCTTGGATTCTAGCAGTAGAGTTCTTGCCATTTCAACCACAGCTCTGTTCTTCCTCTCTACCACCCCGTTCTGTTGAGGTGTCCTTGCTGTTGCCATCTGATGGTGAATTCCATGCTTCTCAAGGTAATCTTCAAAAGCTCCATTTATGAATTCAGTGCCTTGATCTGACCTTAATACTTTGATCTTCTTTCCACTCTCATTTTCAGTCAATCTTCTGTATCTCTTGAAGCAATTCAGAACTTCTGACTTGTGTTTGAGGTGCATGATGCAAGTCCTTCTGGAATAATCATCAACAAACAAGACGAAGTACCTCTCACCTTTCAACCCTTTTGTTCTCATCGGCCCACACAAATTAGTATGCACAATGTCAAGCACTGCTTCAAAACTGAACTCTTTGGTCTCATACTACTTTCTGACATGTTTTCCTTTAGAGCATACTGAGCAAACATACTCTCTCTCTCTCCTGAGGTCGGGAATATCTCTGATTGCATGAGTAGTGGTCAACTTCCTCATGTTCTTTTGTAATAAGTGTCCCAGCCTCCTATGCCAGAGTTGATTTTCTTCTTCTTTGGTGAGTAAACAGTTGCTTGTCTTGTCCTCATCAATCACATATAAATTTTCAACTGTTCTCTTCCCAGCTGCAACAGTAATGCCTTCTTTACTCTTTACCTGACAACCTGTTTTTGTGAATATTACCTTATGGTCTTCGTTGCATAGCAGACTGACAGATGCTAAATTATATCTGAGTCCTTCAACGTGCAGAATGTCTTTCAGCTTTCCTCTTCCAATCTTTACTGACCCCCGACCATTGATGTTGAGTGAATCATCATTGCCAAACTAGACTCTACCTTCTCTTGATTTGTTTAGCTTTGATAATTTACTCTTGTCTCCCGTCATGTGCAAAGTGCATCCACTATCAAGGATCCACTGCTTGTCCTTACAGTTAGCTTTGAGTGCAATTTCAGCTGTTTTAGCCACCTCCCTTTTAACTTTATATTCCTTCTTTTGAACTGGTTGGAAGATAGCTTTCTCATTTTTCTCAGCTTTGACTGCACCGCTTGTTTTCACTGTGCCATTGAGTGCCTTCTCTTACTCAGGGAGAAGTGTCATACATCTCTTGGCATTATGGCCATCCTGCCCACACTTTTCACACTGTTCCAAGTCTGCCAATATAGCAAACTTGTTCTTTGAAACCATTGGTTTGGGCTTCCACCAACAATCATTGTTAGCGTGTCCTTGCCTTTTATAGTATGTGCAAGAACTCACGACAGGTGTTCTTTTCTGAATTCTGTATTGTCTCCCCCTATATGCAACATCGTATCTTCTCAAGTTGGAGACATATACTGGCCTTCTCCACCAGTAGTTACTCGCTTTATGACCCCAAACTCCACAATAAAGGCAATGACCTTGAAACTGCCTCTTCTTGGGTCTGATCACTGCTTGTCTTCTTCTGTTCATCGCTTGCTATGTAGGCAAAGTAGCTGGCTTCTTTGCTTGTGTGACTTCCATTTCAGTCACCTTCTTTTCCTTCTTCTGTTCAACCATAGCCCTCTGCTGCCTGACTTTCTTTTCTTCCTTCTCGTTTGCCACCATAGGTTGCTTCTTCATATCTTCTTTATTCTCAGTTATCTTCTTCTGAGTCACAACCTTCTCTTTCAACTTCTGTGGCACATTCTCATTTTCTTTAGCCAATGCAGCCTCAGATTGCTGCACTTTCTCTACATTCTTCTCTCCTTTTCCAAAACTTGTTTCTCTTATCATTTCAAGCTTTTGCAAGTTCTCTTTGCTGCTTTTGAGTTGTTACTGAAGTCTCAGCAACTCTTTCTCCATTTCTTCAATTTTTGAAGCCCTTGAGCCAAGCTCTACTGTAAGGTTTTCACATATTTTGATCTATTCCTCAAATCTTCTCTTTAAGTCAATATGCTCAACCCTTATTTCACCGTTATGACTTTCAGTTTCCTCAGACTTTACTTTAACTTGTTTTATATGGGCCTCCAACCTTCTTATGGTTCTGCCCCTTCTGATTATCTCCTTTGAAGCTGCTTCCAGCTCAGCTTCAAGATCTGGCTCTTCTTCTTCAACTTCCTCTTCCGCTTTAGAGGTTGAGCTACCACCTTGTGCTGATGCCATAAAGACATACTCATCTGAAGAGTCTTTATCTTCCTCCTCATCAGCTTCTTTTGTCTGACTCACATAACTCTTGAATGAGCCTCTCATCTTCCTCTGTGAGTTGGCAATCTTCTTATTAGACTTCTTTAATTTGAATGATGATCTTCTCCATCTTGAATTCTGCTCATCATCACCATCCTCATCTTCATCATCAAGTTTCACTTTGCACTGAGAAGCAAAGTGTCCAGTCTGTCCACAACGATAACATCTCAAGGACAACTGTCCTTTTCCTTTCTTAGACCCCTTTTTGAATTTCCTTGTGAAGTAAGCCAATAGCTCACCTTCACTTTCTTCCTCATCATCATCATTATCCTCACTGGATGATTCTTCCTTTTCTTTTATCTTCAAGTATTTCATAACTTTGAAAGCTGTCTCCTTTGATACCTTTGACGTTGAGGAGCTCTCAGTCGACTTTATTCTCATCTCATATGCAATGAGATTGCACTGAAGATCATGCAGAGACATAGAGTTGAGATCTCTACTCTCCTCTATGGCTGTCACCTTTGAAGCAAACCTCTCAGGCAGAATTCTCAGAATTTTCTTCACAATCGATGAGTCCTTCTTGTTCTTCCTATGACTTCTCAGATCGTTTATAGCGTCAATAACCCTGGTGAAGAACTCTTGAACTGTCTCATTCTTTTGCATTCTGAAAGATTCATATCTGTCCTTGAACACTTGAAGCTTAGCCTCCTTCATTCTGCCATCACCTTCATAGACTTTCTACAATCTGTCCCATATCTCCTTGACAGATTTGCAGTCCATAACTTTAGCATACTCAACATTTGTCAATGCTAAAATGATGACATTTGAGACCTTCCCATTCATCTCAAACTGCCTTAACTCCTCTAGGGTTGGGTCTTTACCTTCTTTCGGAGCCACAAAACCTTCCTGTATGCATTTCACCACATTCATGCCCATGGTTGCAAATACCACTTGCATTCTTTCTCTCCATATATGATAGTTGGTTTCATTGAAGATTGGAACCTTCTTGCTGTAAGTAGTGTTGTGCTGGTACCGGTTTCCATTTCTCAATATACTAAACAAATCAAACTTCTAGATCCCTTCAAACTAGTACACCAAGCTGTTAAATTTCAAACTGGTGAACCTATGCTCTAATACCAATTGAAGTTCCTGACTTCTCCTTAGGATCTACTAGTTTATGATACTGAGAGGGGGGTGAATCAGTATCACCACAATTCGCAATTCACAGGCAAGTGAACAACTTCAACCTCTTCTTAAAAGCGAACTCTTTCTCAAACTCGACTAAGGTAGATCTATTGCTACCTACTAATCACAATAGTCCCCAAAGTCACCTTTTAGACACCTTACCTAATAGATAATTTAAATGTTCTTGTTTAGGCCTTCGTTAGGTTATAGGTTGGTTGATACTTTAACCGTGTTCACAACTCAATTCAAAACACATAATGTAAAGCAAATTAAGGACACACGAGATTTACGTGGTTCTATCAATGTGACGTACATCCACAGTGGTAGGGACTCTCCCTTACTGAGACCATCCACTATACTTGAGAATTCCAGTTACAATGAATGTCTTAATTCTCTACTCCTTTCACTATTTCAAATACTAAGTAAGTACAATACAAAGAGTGTCACTTACTGTGTCTACCCTTCTTTTAGCTTGTCTTGCCTCTATTGAATTGAAAGGCTGCTCCACTGCCGCTTAGAAGTTCACCGCAACGCTCTTTAACCTTTCTTGAAGAAATCTGGAAATACGTTGAGTTCTTTCCGATGCTTTGCCGAATTCTTTCTCTAGGTTGTCTCACACAGCTCCTGCTTTCATTGTCTCACGGTCTCACCCATCTCCTTATCTTACGGCTCACCTCACGGTTTCTGTTTTTTGTCCAGCCCCTGTTCTGCCGATCTGTCACCGTCGACCGGACCCCTGTTCTGCTGGATCTCTCACCGTCGACCGGATCTCTTTCTGCCGAATCTCTCACCGTCCCAGTCGGCTCTCTCTCACGCTGTCGCCGGATCTCCTCTATCCCAGCCAGATCTCTCTCACGCCGTCACCGGATCACCTCTATCCCAGCCGGATCTCTCTCACGCCGTCACCGGATCACCTCTGTCCTAGCCGAATCTCTCTCACACCGTCACCGGATCACCTCTGTCCCAGCCGAATCTCTCTCACGTCGTCGCCGGATCTCCTCTGTCTCAGCTAGATCTCTGTCACGCCATCACCAGATCTCCTCTGTCCCAGCCGGATCTCTCTCATGCCGTCGCCGGATCTCTTTCTGTCCCAGCCGACTCTCTCTCACGCCGTTGCCGGATCTCCTCTGTCCCAGCCGGATCTGTCACCGTCCCAGCCGGTTCTCTCTCACGCCGTCGTCGGTGGTGTGCCGACCTACTCAGCTGCCGACTGCTAGTGTGCTGGTGGTATGCCGATCTGCTCAGTTGCCGACTGCTGGTGTGCTGGTGGTATGTCTTTCTCACAGGTTTCTCTCTCTTACCGGTGGTGTATGTAGGTTTTCTCTCTCTTTTCTTAATAGTCGATATGTCTATTTTTGTTGTCTTTGATGGCCTTTATATACTCCTCCATGAAACCCTAAGGCTTACTTGCGGCGAATTTGCTGTCTTGCCCTTCCATGTGACTTGTACGTTCTTGCCCCTCAATGTGGCTTTTACCTTCTTGCCCTTCCATGTGTCTTTACTTTCTTGCACACTTAAATCTAGTTAACAACAATTACAACCCATACAAGGCTGTGGGAACAACACAACCCATAACCTAACGAAGGTCTAAATAAGAACATCTGAATTGTCTATTAGGCAAGGTGTCTGAAATGTGACTTTAGGAACTATTGTGATTAGTAGGTAGCAATAGATTCACCTTAGTCGAGTTTGAGAAAAAATTCACTTTTAAGAAGAGATTGAAGTTGTTCACTTACCTATGAATTGTGAATTATGGTGATACTGATTCACCCCCCTCTCAGTATCACAAACTAGTAGATCTTAGGAAGAAATCGAGAACTTCACTTAGGTTGTGTAGTTTAGAAATAAATATACATTTTTGTCATCTCTATTAATAATTCCACAAATTTTAATGAACTTATATTAGTTTCTATAATTATAAAAGTAGTTATAAGAATAATATGAGTATAGTTATTGAGTTTTAAGAAAGATTGTCATATACCTTTGGGAATTGAGTCATTGTTATTAACAAGTTTTAATTCTAATAACTAGGTGTTAAGTTTGTTAATAGTATTTTGTTGATGAAATTCAAGTCTTATAAGCTTTTTTATGATTTTAAATTTATGTTTTAGAATTAGCTTTCAATTTCGTAGCTAGATAATTGTCTCTTCATTCAATTTATCTAGATGATATATGAAATTTGCATAATTTGACACTTTAGTTTTCTCTTTATGGGATTGATACTTCAACTCATATCCACTTTACTACTTGAACATCTCATACATTTTTGGTAAATTTTAAGGTAATCAATTTTTAGGTCTAACTAGCATTATTGGAGATTCATTGCTAACTATGGTGTCATAACTTGGCCTCTCACTAATTTACTTTGGAAGAATGCATTCTAATGGAGTAAGAAGGCCAAATAAACCTTCTCTTAGATTAAAAAAGTTATAACCAAGGCTCTAGTGTTGGCTCTACTTGATTATTATGCTTTTTTCTTGGGCTAATGTTAGTTAACTTCACTCTTGATTAAGGATTATACAAAATAATTTTTTTTTTACTATATCTGAGTTTACAAGATTTGGCACTTCTTTGCCATTTATATTTGTTATAATTAGTGCTCCACCTGAGAATACCTTTTTTGCCACATACGAACTCTCATAGTTTGGTGTCAACTTATCTTATAGGTCACTTTGATTTAGTAGGACTCTTTTTAGGACTAAAGTTCCCTTCTTTGAAGTATTAAAGACACATGGATTTGTTTCATTTGACATTGGTATAAATTTATGTGGTAAATTGCACTCAGCCTTTTTTCTTTAAATTTAATTTAGTTACTTGTATTTGACTCTAATTCATTTAGTTTCCTCTAATTTTGCTTCCATTAAAACCTTCAAGGAATTTCCATTTTAACCAGTAAGATTGCCTTAATTTCATAGATTAATGTAAACATGGTTGTCCTTGTGAAAATTTGCATTATGGTGCAGTATGCGTGTAGTGCAAAGGGTAACATCCCATGCCAATTGGTGTTTGTAACTACTATTTTTTCAATGATTTGCTTGAGATTTTTGTTTGTCGCTCTAACTACCATATTCATTTTTGGTCAGTATGGTACAGAGTTATGATGCTTAATCTTGAACTAGTCACAAATGTTTGTCATCACTTTATTGTTTAAGTTAGTGGCATTATCAGTGATTAGTTAATTTGACACACCATAATGATATATGATGTCTTTCTTGATGAATTTAATGATCACTTTATAGATGATGTTTACATAAAATGCCATAACTTATTTTGTGAAATAGTTAACTACCATTAGGATGCATTGATACCTATTGCATGCTTTTAGAATAATAAGACTAATTACATCCATCACCATATAAAGAAAGGCAATGAAGATGTCAAAGTATGCAATGAAGTAGGTGTTGTATGTATTTCATCTATATATATCTGACATTTGTAGTATTATTAAATATGTCAAAAACAATTTGATTCCATAGTCGACCAGTAATATCCTACTCTCAAAATCTTTCTAACCACAAAGAGGCCACCAATATGCGACCCATATAAGCCTTCAAGCACTTTTTATTTATGATTATTTTTGTATAATGCCCAAGTTAATTAACTCAACTAACCTTTTTTCAATTATGAATTATTTCTCTTCCTATTTAATCATATGCTAAAGATCTAATGACATTTCTTCATTATTTAGGTTGTCCTAAGTTAACATGTCATGGGTAATTTTGGATTTAGTCTTAAGGCTTGTACTAACTAAACCATCAATCTTCTCTTTAGTCATCTTAAATGAAAAATAAAATATTATAAGAAACAAACAAGTATTGTTAGGATGATTTATATGTATATAAGAATAGATGTTGAGATGATGATGAGACTAGTATTATAAGTGCAAGTGATATAAACATATATTATTGGTTGACATATGATAAGGTTGCTTATTTTATTGCATAACTTCCCCTTAATGAAATAGGTGTTAATAAGTAAGGGATGTAAATTACATTACTTTACCAAAGACTTAAATAATTGAGGAATCTCTCATGCTTACCAGTTGCTTACATAAGTGTTTATTGGATAAGTGAGGGTTATAGTAACCTTTCTTTCTCTTCTTCAGAAATCTTATGGATTTTTAGTGTGTTGGTATTAACAATGGCTTTATCCATCACAATATGGTCATCATGGGTTTAATTAATGAACCTTACAATGTTAAAGTGGCAAGTAAGGGGAAGTGCAAGATTAGTTACCTAATCTTGCAAGTATCTTTGAATGACATTATTTTGACTAGGCTAATATCTAATCCCAAAGTGATCTTTGTGGTTTATTGGGTTGTAAGGGAGAAGTGATGCTTTGGGGATATTTTCCAATTCCTTTGCTTGGATGAGAGTCATTTTTATCATTACCTTAACTGTATTCAGTAAAGCTTTAGATGGTAAGGGTGACATCTTGAGAAATAACTCCTTTGACTAGGAGGTCGCATGTAGAATTTCAAATGATCAAAATGTGTATTCTAATGCTTTTTTGGCCACCTCAACAAAAAGCATTCTTAAAAGTCTAAAGACAGGCAAATCATATTCCACTTGCACTTCTATTGATTGGTCACTTGTAATAAACTTCACCTTTTGGTGCAAGGTGGAGGGAATGGATCTTATTGCATGAATCCATAAATGACCCAACAAACAACTACAGGTAGTCTTAATGTCTATGATCTAGAAGAACATATTGAAAATGCATGGCCCCACCTATATTGGGAGCTTAGCAATCCTTATGACTTTGCATTTTTACCTATCAAATGCTTATATAATCATATGGCTTGATGTCAATTGGCAATTACTCTAAAATGTCTTTAGGCATGACATTTAAGGATGATTCATTGTCAATAAGGACATAAGACATGTTATAGTCATAACAAATGACCAAAATGTATAATGCGTTGGTATGATTATGCCTCTTAGTTGGGATTTCTTCGTCCAAAAATGAGATTTAGTTATTTGCCATAATGTTATGGATGATATGGTTAAAGCTAGCCAAGGAAATTTCAAGAGAAACATATGTTTAATTGAAAATGTGTAGCAAAAACTTGCAATAAGATTCAAAGTTCAATAACAAAGAAAGGATTGAGATTTTGGCTAATGTTTAATTATGCTACTTAACTACACTATTTTCATTCTATTTGATGTATTTAAGGAGCATTTTATCATCTTTTTAAGTGGGGGTTTCCTTAGGTTCAGGGTTCTGCTTGTTGGACAACCCTACTCTTTTGTCATTGTGATGAGGAATCTTTTCAACCTCATCCAAGATTATAATAGCCTTCCCTTTATTTTGCTTAAGCCTACCTATATACTTTAAGGTATACCATCTCCCACTTTGAGTGATGCCCCTAAATCTCATGATATCAAATGTTGCTGTAAGTATTGAATCTAATACTAACATTTCTTCATGGGATTTTAGCTGATGGTTGTAATCCTAATGGATTGCTTTATTATTTTGATAAGGGTAATAAAGCATTGGACAAGATGAGGTCTAAAAGGTTAAGTGAAATATTTTTTGTGATGCCAAGTTTCTTAGATAGGTGGGCTTTTGTGAGCTAGCGTCACAATCATGCCAATTTAAAAGAATTTGTGACCTAGTCCTAGGTGGTCATTATCTGAATATTTTTCAATCTGATTTATTATTATGTGATTAGGAAGTAGATTAGTATTGACATCAAGCTTTTTCTTAGTTTTTGAAAAGTTGATCCATTTTTCATCCCTTAGCTCCTGGACTTTAGGTTTAAGAGTTTAACAATTGTTAGTAAAATGTGTTATTTTCCCATTATAGTACTCACACTTGACATTAGCATCATATCAGTAAGGGTAAGGTGGTTTTAGTTGTTCTCTAGCCATAACAGTTGCTAATTCATTTTGAATAAGCCAAAATAACAACACTAAATAAGGGATCATGATGAGGTCAATTATCTTCCTTTCTTGCCTTATAAGGTTACCTTGCTTGCCTAAACTTATTGGCATGCAAACATTTGATTATAAGAGTCATGATCAAGAGCTTTGGAATGAAAATAGAGTTGTAAGATCATAAAACTAATATGATTGTTGAAGAGTAAACTACCTCCTTAAATTGTTAAATGACTAATATAAAAAGTGTGGTCCAAATCAACTATCATATTCAATTGCTTAAACCTTGCCCTCCTTCTTCTTAGTTATCGTAGTTTTCTTAAGGGTTATGGTATCATTAATAATATCAATAATTTTATCCTTTCAAATACCCTTGTCGATCCTTTCACCAATGATTACCAAATTTGTGATGCTTCTTGATGTGTTTGCAATCATTTTATCATAGTAAGGGGCTTTTAATGTATTAAAGAAAGTGGAGACCAACTCCTTTTCAAGTAATGATGGTTGGACTTACACTACTGTGTTGTTATGTCATTATTATGCATACTACTTGAATGTTTCTTCAAGTTTCTTTTCTATATCTTAAAGATCCATTTAAGTAAGTTCTAACACACAGATATATTTGAATTGAGCTTTAAAAGAAACTACTAGTTTTGCCTAAATTGTGATGCTCTTTAGGTCTTGCTTGATATATTAACGAGTAGCTACACTTATCAAACTATTTTCAAGCAATGCTTAAAGAGCTTTTCATTATGAGCATATGTTGTCATCTTTTGAACAAACATGGTCAAATGGCCTGTAGGTGGCCATATGCCATCATCTTTTTCAAATTTTAGGACTTTGAATTTTAAAGGTATGACTATGTTTTGAACTAAATAGAGGTCTAATGCACTCAAGAGAGTGTGAACATCATCCCTTTTTATGGGTACAAGTTCTTTATGTAAAAGATCAATTTTCTATTCCAAAGAGTGCTCTGTGATTCTAGTCACTTCACCTTTTGATTTAGGAATGACTTTAAGTTCACTAAGGATAGTTTTAGTTTGAGTGATGTATGGTGCATGTACTTTAGTGTCTAATGATTATTCAATTACTAGTAGCCCTAAAGTAGCATACATAGCTATCTAAGAGTAGAAAAAGAATGCCAAAGAAGTTCTCAATACTAAGATTGTCTAAAATAGCCCACCAATGGAGGCAAGAGAGCTTTCCTATGTGACAAGGTCTCCTATAACTGTCTTTCCTTTAGTGAATGCCTGAGCTATATACTGCTTTGTTTTTTCAATTCCTCAATTAATGAGACTGAATCTTATCTGTACAATTAGCCAATTTTTTGACTTTGACCTCTATTCTTCTCATATGATATCAAGTTAGAATTATATGTCTCGTTAGCTATGATCTCTTTATTGCTTGTTGGATTATACTTTTGTTGTTACATAATGTCAAAAAAAAAGCGATGGCATTTATAATATTTATAAATATTATGCTTGATGCATGAAATGCTTAATTATACACATAAAAGGATTCATAACCAAATGATTTTATTTGATGATAAAAGCACTAGATAAAGAACAAGGGTCAATACTCCTTTAATTATGGACTTTCTTACAAACATAGTTCATTTTTCTATCCTTAAACAAAATATTCCTCGTTGTTGTTCAAATTATATTCATCGATGATGGCTTCCAAGTCTTCAAAGTTTATATGAATTTGTACAAGATAATAAAGTTGTTAATGACACAAATATTAGATATAGTATAAGTTAAGTACCTCAATATTTAGGTTAATGTGGCCATTATAATGATAAGTGTTGACCTAGAAAAGGGCTTGAAGAGGAGTATAAAGATTCACCTCATTATGCTCACAAAGAATGGTTTTGACATCTTACCAAAAGACTAACACCAAAGAAGTTACAAAAAAAAAAAAGTTGCAAAGAATGTAAAATAGTAAACCTGACCAATAGATGTGGTCAATTTTTGAGGTTAAACAAGCTATAAGTGTCAAAGTTTAGAAAAGAGCACATAATTATATGTTGTGGTCTTTATTAAAATAAGACAATGGAGAGTAACTCTAAAAATATGTCTTTGTCATTTTAAAGACTTATACTTATCTCTTTTTCTTGCCTTCTTTGATCTTTCAAGCATAGTGTTGAAAGGAGGAGGCAACATAACACAGTTCTCAACTAATGGCCATATCTTATAGCCATTTAAGGGATTAATTAATTTGTTATATACCTTTAAGTATGTTGTCTTGTTGCAAAAAGTTTTAACAAAAGCATTCAAGTTTTCTCTTTGGTAGTTCATACAAGTAATAGAGTGCTTGCAAAGAATGCTAAATAAATCTCATTAATGATAAGAACAAATTTTGTTGACTAAATCCACAATGTGCCTATCATCGTTTATACTCACCTCAAAGTGCAAAGTGTCATTTGACTTGACTATGCACAAACTTGAATCATACCTAACATGCTTAAATTTTTTCCTTATATGCAAGCAAATGTCATCAATTAAACCTTTCATCAACTTTCTTTTTTGTCCAATTCACTCTATGAAAACCACCCTAATGTCTTTAAGTATATTCATTATACTTTTTATCCTAACTTCCACAATATATCCATTGAAACATTTAAATATATCGTTATCAATCATATCACATTTCGCCCAAGTGCTTATGAAAGCCTTTGTGAATTTTCTTACATCTTTTTTATTGAAATCATCTTTTGCTCATAGGGACAACTCTTTCATCTATTCTATGGCTTCCTTGAAATCATGATGAGTTGTGCTTCTCATTACCTTCAAAAAACACTTCTTAGGTGAATGACCCTTGAATTTTTTATGCTAGTTAGCATAAACATAGGCACACAATTTTTATGCTCACAAAGTGTTAGCATTTCCTTTACTATTTCACACAACCTCTAAATTAAACATAAAGAAATAAACAAAAAAAGATGCATAATTAGTATGATCAGAAATAGTTACCATTAACATAATTACCATGGTCAAAAATAAACAAAAAAAAAAAGTATAAATTTTACCTTTTATTGATCACTGCTAAATAATTTAATCTAATTCATTTAACAAACCAAAATTTTTAATCAAATGTTTAACAACCATTCCTAATTTTTCTTATTTTCCTTAGTCACCATAACGTATGCTATTAGGTACATTTGATTATTACAATCTTTCCCAATAGCACGTAATAATGATACACCAAGAAAAGTCTTAAAAAAACACTTATCCAAATCGATGATAGGCTTACATTTGCTGAGAATCTATGTTTCAAAGTTGAAAACCCTATGTAAAATTTAAAAATCATAGGTTTTAAGTTAGATGAATTTGAATTTGTCTCTAGCTTAAATAGACTACCTGCATTAGTTTTGTTCAATTCTACCACATAAGTCCTCAATATACTATAGTGGGCTTCCATTAATCTTTTAAGCAATTTAATTGCTTTCTTTTCTTTTTTTTTTTACCTTAAAACATTGTATTCTTGTTCTATAAGTGCAAAGGTCTCTTAAATGTCTTCTTTCATCTCTTTTACAAGTCAATTTGGCTTTCCATAAAATTTATGGAGATATTCTTTAGCAATTCACTCAACAATATCTTGCATATTCATCATGACTTAGTAATAAGAGTAAGTGTCAAAATTGATTTGACCTTAAAAATTTTCTCATTTTTCTCTAATGTCACATATACCCTTTATAGACACCCAACAGTACATATGACTTCCATTTTTAAACTTGTTCAATGTCATGTGATTGCATATCCATTGATAATAACATACCTTTGAACACACTCTTTGAATTACTAAAGCCCTCCAATATCATGTTTGTTATGCTATAAAGGAATAACTTGGTTAAGCTCTTTTGCATTTGACCATATAATGTCAAAATCTTTATAAAAATCATTGTTTCCATCAACCTTTTCATTCTCTAGATCATTTGAATTCTTAGTCATCCTAGCATGTATAAAATTTACATTGCCAAAAACTTCATCCTCTAAACTAGTTATAATGCTAAATATTTTATCCTTTTCATCCCCTTCAATGTTAAACACCTTTAGTTCCAAAAATACTTTATTCTTAGGCACCCCAGCTAGTATATGATAAAAAACATGTCCTTGATCTACTTTATGCAAGATATCAACTTATATTATATAATCCCCCCTTACTGCCATGTTAGTCAACATAAGCAATAGTTCAATGTTAAACCCCCTTTTTAGTGGCACAATATACTCAAAATTTTGGGTTGGATACTTGTAAACATATCCAATAATGTTTATGTATCCATGTTTCATAACCACTTCCTTAATTCTTAGCATGGAAGGACGGCTATTCATTATATTTTCATGCACTTTAACTATATCACTAACGTACTTTGTCTTTAGCTGTAATTCTAGCATCCTACCATAATATATCATCAATGTTCACAACATCCTAAAAATTACAAAAGGTGTGATCACTTTATCATCTTAATATATGGTTTTAATTTTAATTTTAATCTTTATCATGTCAACATAAACAATTAATTGTGTTTAAATCCTTTATCTTTGGCTTACGTCTTTAATTTTAACCACTAAATTAAAGTCTCATATGTATATATGATAGGTATTTTTGGGATTAACACATTATATAAAATTTCATCTCATCTCTCATACACATACAACAAAAAAGCATCTCTGTTATAAGTAAAATACCTAATTTTGAATAACCCTAAATTGTACTCAATATGATTTAAACCCATAAATTGATTTTGCAATTTGTTAAAAAAACCTTTGAAAATTACTTGAAAGATTAGCTAAATGCATAACAATTTCTCTCTCTATTTGATTTTTGAAGACAAAGGTCCTTTTTTTATTTATTTATTTTTCAATCCTATGGATCAATCTACGTCTCTTTATTGATAAACCTAAAATTTGACCTTTAATTACTTCTCTATCTTTTCTTTTTGAAATTTATGGTCCCCCTTCGCCTTTTTTATCCTATAGGCCAATAATGTCTCTTCACAACAAACCACAAGTATCTCCTTTCATGATAATTTTACAATCTATCTCACTCTCTTTATCTCTCTTTTTCCCTTACCATTTCTAATGGTAAAGAAGACAATACTCTTTTCTTTTGTTATTTATTTATTTATTTATTTTACTATTTATGAAACTTTTGTTATTTTGTTTTTTTATTCAAAATAATGTGTATTTAATTAATTTTTTGAGTCGAAAAAAATTAAATTACTTCTAAATATTTTATTTTTCTTAGAAATTAATTTGTAAGTCATTTTAAATTTGAATTAGTTATTATAATAAACCCAATAAGCCTATAAATAAGCCTGTAAGGATGACATGATACCCATACTACCCAATCATCTTTTTGTTTTTGATTCACATCATTATTTGATCCATCACCTTTTATTAAGTCAACATACTTAACAAAATTCATGAAATGTAGTTTATAATGTACTAATTTTATTACATTTTCAAATTTTAAAATATAATACGTTATAATTGAAATATCATATTAGATTTGTTATATGACACTAAATTAGTATTATTTTTTGTATATTAATTTTATTATTTTTGTTTATGAATGTATAGTTGACAATATACTAATTTTATTACATATTTAAGTTTTAAAATATAATACAATATAATTGAAATATTATATTAAATTTATTATATAATATTAAATTAATATTATTTGTATATATTAATTTTATTATTTTTATTTATGAATGTGTTACATAATATACTTCTTTCTATTTTTAATTTGTAGCTCATTTTATGAAAGATTTCTTCGTCTCCTCCGCTTCCCAATAACAATTTCATTTCTTTACCATTCGATTCCCTCGTAGCTACATAATTTGGACTGTTAATATGTCTCATAATATCTTACAAAGAAAGAAGACCTTTTATTTCTATCCTCAATTTCAAGAATTTGAAAAACTAACTTTTTATTTCTTTTAATCAAAATAATTATTAAGTAATAAATTAATGAAGTGTTTATATTTACAGTGAGGTGTGAAATAAAATTACAAAAAGATTTATATACTAATTACACCAGATAATCAGTTTATATACAGTTTACCTTTCAATTTCCCAAATTTTCTAGAAAGTTATTGGGCTCGACATTATATTTTCCTCTGATTTTCATTGATGTTTCTTTCGTACAGTAATTCAAACGCGCGATTTTGACTTCCTGCCATTTTCCTTCGCGCCCTTTTCTTTCATAAACAATTCTCTCAAAACAAACACGCTATTAATGATTTCTATAGAAAGATAGAGTTTAATTGATTGCAAATTTTTATTTTCAAAACTGATGAGAGGCAAGTACTATCAATTGTGTATATTTAGCCTCCACTCATCGATAGTATCTTTATTTAAAATTAAATTTTCTCTTATTTTTCTCTGTCTCATTGCCTTTACTCGTTTCACATTGGCGTAGCTTTCAATCACGAAAATAAGCTAGTAATCTCGATGTTTGTTTTGGTTTTTACGCTATGAAGCACATCTTAATAGTTTTCAATTAAGAAAATGAAACGCAACCAAAATTGAGAATGATAGTTTGAAATTTTGTATACATTTTTTTTTTTTCTCTGAAGTATAAATTTGAATGTTGCAATTGATAATTAATTTTTTATTTTTTCTATAAAAATTATCTTACATACTTTGTAACGGTTGATTGATGAGGTTGATTGATGAGAATACATATTGTAAGATTTTTCTTTTTTTTTTTCTTTATAAATATTTTGAAATTTAAATATTTTTTCTTATTATTTAAAAAAATATTATTTATTAATAAAAATATTATTTATCAATTTTTTATTATATAAAGATGTAAATTAGTCTAAATTTATTAAATGATAAAATTTATAAAAATATAAAAATTTATTTAATTTAATTATTATTTTATAAATAATAACACTATAACATTATTGAATATTGTGATTTAGTGTTTAAAAAATAATCTTTGTTTAAGTAAAGATTATGGATTCGAATCACCCTTATTTTTTATTTTTTTTTTTTAAAATAAATAACGTAATTCTGAGGATTCAACGTCCTGGGAAAATCAAGGCTCTTATTAACAGAGCCTTTTATATCTGTTTAAACGGATCCGTTACACCTGAAGAACCAACGAGGCCTGGACACCGTTAACGCGTTACCGGACACTCCGTTACCCTAACCCTAACGTCGTCTCCCTCTGTTGCTCGCTGTCGACACCCTGCCGCTACTCCTAATCAAAATTTCCGGTTCTTATTATGGCCAGCGACGACTTCCCTCTCATTAGCGATCCCCACGCGCCAACTTCCCACGCGCCAACGAGCCAACCGGACTCCGAATCCGTCAACGGCGGAGACTACTATCCCGCGTACGCCGACTCGGAGCGGGAAAAGTCGGGATCCGGAGCGCCGGCGACGCCGTCCTCGAAGCGAACGCCTTTCCAGCAACAGTACTATTGCAATAGTAGCAAAAGGCAGAGGCCGAACGGCAACAACGGAGGCGAATCAGAACGCAACGCCAGCCACACCGTTGATTATCGGGCGGACTACCGGAAGGATAGGGAGGAATGGAGTGAAACCGCGATATCGTGCCTTCTGGAGGCGTACACGGAGAAGTACAACCAGCTGAACAGGGGGAATCTCAGGGGGAGGGACTGGGAGGACGTGGCGGAGGCCGTGAACGAGAGAGGAGGGATCAGTAACAAGAAGAGCGTGGAGCAGTGTAAAAACAAGATTGATAATCTTAAAAAGAGATATAAAGTGGAGCTGCAGAGGTTCAACAGTAACGCTGCTGGTGCTGGTGGTAGTGGGGCATATGGGAGTAGTACTTGGCACTGGTTTAAGCAAATTGAGGCCATCATTGGAAATCCCTCTAGTGGCAAGAGCGCTGCTGCTGGCAGTGGTGCCAGTAGTGGCGGCGGAGAGAGTGAAGGTGGTGCGGCTATTGGTGGGAATGGTAGCGTGGTGCTTAGACAGGCCAAGAGGTAGTGTTATGTTGTTTATTTCAAAGTGGCTTGAGCAGTCTACTTGTTTCGAATTTGAATTTCTTCTTCAAATTTTAGTGTTTCTGAATGTTTCAATGTGGTTAGGTGATATAGTTGTTAGCATTGCTTATCGGGGGAATTACCTCAGAGCGACGAATATTGGCTAGGGCACCAGTTTCATTTCATTGCTTGGCTTATGTCCTGAGTAGGCCTGTTTAAATTGTGTGATTGCATATGAAAGCTAATAGGTAGGACTTGGAATCATTGCCCTATCAGTATACATGACCATTGCATATCCGGCAATTATCGCTACAATTCTCGTGATGAGCTTGGAACAATTGTTGTTTAGTTGTGCTCATGGGCATGAACAAGAGTTATTACGTGGAATGATATGTGAAGAACTGTGGATGGAAATAATGTTGTGAGTGATTGGGAAGTTGGATAAAACTGAGAGAGAGGTCAGTGAAATTGGGTCCTTTTTTGGTTGCTAGGTTTCCTATTCAATCAAAAATCTGGGCTTGCAAGTTTTGCTCGGCATATAGAATTTCTAAGATTGATGACTGAAATATACAGTGTGGGAGCAAAGCTTATTCATAATTTATCTACGTTCAGTAATTAAGGGTTGACTTGTGTGGTGTCTGCATACATGATCAAAAGTTGTCTGTGTGTGTGTCAGGTAAAATTGAGGAACATTTAGTTTTTAGTGTTAAGCAGTTGACAGAGAGGTGCCATTGGAACAATGAGGAATATGCAGTTGCCTTCTATGTAGCTTGTAGCTTATGATGGTCTAAAAGGAAACTGTAGGATGATTGAACTGACTAAACATCTAATATTTTTTGCAGATGTAATCCTAGCAATGCTGCCTTTGCAAACAACCTTAAGTCAAAGACAATGCCAAATTTAAAATGGCGGAGAGTAGTTTTTAAGATCAGTGGTGCTGCACTGTCTGGAAACTGCCAGAATATTGACCCCAAGGTGCAGCGTTAATCCATTAAATTTTGATGTACAGTTGCATTTTCTGTGATGAAACAAACATTCAAATGGATTTGATGATCTTTGATTCTCTCTAGAAGCTGCAAGCTCATATGTTTTCTTCTGTTACTAGGTGGCTATGCAGATTGCTAGGGAAGTAGCTGCAGCTTGCCAAGTTGGACTGGAGGTAATGCCTAAATCTCCCTTTAAAGTTAGTTTCCTGTCCTTTCAGTTTAATTACAATATGTCTGTTACATTTTCTTCTATAGGTGGCAATTGTGGTGGGAGGTCGTAATTTCTTCTGTGGAGACTCATGGATATCTGCTACAAGCTTGGACAGACCTGTGGCATACCAGATTGGGTAATGCATATGCTATTTAGACATTCAGCAATCCTTTATGTTAATTTTTCTTTTTGTCTGTTCACAATTTTCAAACCCCAGATATGTTATATATTAGGTGATTCAGCACACACTAATTTGGGAAATGAGATTTTGTCATTTATTTGATTTGGAGATTATCATTAATGTTTTGTGAGATTTTTGTCAATTAAGGAATTTAGATGATACTTTCTATCATTATTAGGGTTATTTGGTGCCGACAAGGAACACCTTATTTGAATTGGTGGCATGTTATTGGTGCTCAAGGATTATTGGTGAATTTCTAATACCTCTATATCAAATTATTATAGAGCTTCTTCCCTTTCTTCAATCTTCTTTTCCACTTTCATTTTATCCTATTCACATAGTTTCTTCTAACTGCTAACCTCTCATCCTATCAAGTGGCCCTCTTCCCAAGTTTTATGGGATGCCAAATGATGGGTGCTGCAGCTAAATAGTGAGGCATCACCTAGGTATACTGATAAATGCAGAAAGTTTTCTCTTCAATTTATTTTAATCCTAGGTTATACTGGATATGGCTTTTCTTCCTTGCACTCAGGCAAATTGGTCTCCAATTTGCTTGGACTGTCTTCATCCCAACTCTGGCTGTTGCTTGGTATTAACTTTGCTATTTTCATGTCATTCCAGTATGATGGCAACAGTGATGAATTCTATATTGCTTCAGTCCGCTTTAGAAAAGCTGGCTGTTCAGACTCGTGTGCAAAGTGCATTTGCGATGACAGAGTTAGTTGAGCCTTATAATAGGCAACGGGCTATCCGACATCTTGAGAAAGGAAGAGTTGTCATATTTGGTGGTGTGGGTGCTGGTGCTGGAAACCCACTATTTACCACTGATACCGCAGCAGCTCTTAGAGCTTCTGAGAGTATTTTTCAACTCTGCCTTCCTCTTGTTTTATCCTTCTGAGTGGGGCACTATTTGGAATTATGCTTTGATAGCTATGTTCTTGTGGCAGTTAATGCAGATGTGCTGCTTAAAGGTACAAATGTTAATGGCATCTATGATTGCCACCCCAGTAACAGCAATGTAATACTGGATCACATATCTTTCAGAGAGGTGGCTGCCAGGGGTGTTACCTCAATGGATATGATGGCAATTACATACTGTGAAGAGAATGCAATTCCTGGTTTGTCACAGTTTTATTTGGTTAATTCCCATGATCTCCCTCTACCCCACCATCAAAAGCCCTCCCAACCTGTTTCTGCATGCTTCAATGCTCATATGATGTTTTTTCTCTGTGCAGTCGTAATCTTTAATTTACTTGAGCCTGGGAATATCTCAAGAGCATTATGTGGAGATCAAGTTGGCACTTTGATTGGTCAAACAGAAATTATCAATTGATGCATACGAAGCCTTCTTCATGGTCTCACTGCATTAATGGCCATTGCTATTAAGAAGTTTTATTAATGAATTTGTTAAACGTACTCAACTGTAAACCAATTTTATGTGCCAGTTCACAACCTTCGAAGACTAATTCAATCAGCGACATGGACTGTATGTACAGCTGTTTCCTAACCGGACAGGGCCAACTTTCAACAGGCCTTCAAGAATACTGAATGCTTTTCAGGCATAGGAGAAGGCTTTCCTAATTATGACTTCCCCTTGTGATCCTATGTAAGTCGCTGTGTCAATTTTTTCTAATGTTACTGAGAGAACAGAAGAGATGGCAGTGGTGGCATCGTTGTATATTAAACTCCATTTTCCCTTGTTGCGCTTAGAATTGGAAATTTTGGTACCTGCTTCTTCTGAGTGATAGCATTTGCCTCTGTACAGGGTTGTATGGCTACGTGGTTGCACATGTGGCCTGTAGATCAGCCCAGATGTCTGTCGCGGGTAGGATTACCGTAGGAGTAGCAGTGCCACTTGAGTAAGAAAACTCCATCTATTAATGGATAAATGCCCCATAAATGGGAGAAAGACGAAAGAACTCAGACTTGAAATTAATTATTTCAACGGATCCAAAAAAAAAAAAAGAGAAAAACCAAAGAAAAAGAGAAGCCTTTGGCGCAAGGCCTCTGGACTCTCACTTTATGTGTCCTCCGAGCAAGGACGAACAACAAAATAACAGGACCCCAATTCCAGACCATCAAAACGCCATTAGATGAATAAAAAAAAAAAAGCTTCTTTATCAGCTCAAAATTGAATCTTTTCTAGAATTTGGATGTACATTTTTGTGCCAAAGGAACAAAAGAATATTATAGAGTTTTACCACGTAACAATTGCGAGCAGATACTCAAAATAATCCAGGGGAAGTTGAATGGCACAATCTTATAGCACACTGGACCTACTCAATGTCCACCATTCTGTATATCACTTCAGGCATTCTTGCCCGGTTCTCCAGCAAGGTCAAGACTACTGTAACGTATGCTCTACAGCTAACTCTACATTCTTCTGCAAAAGCATGCCCGAGACGCAGACAAAAATTCAAGGACCTATCTTAATGCGCCACCCCAATATTTAGCATTGTTTGATAGCCTTAATAAATCTCAAACGTCACCCCACTGACAAGATTTGATGCAGAAAATTCTTGAGACAAGATCTATCGTAAAACTCGAAGCATAAAACCCATGTTTATGATGACTGTTTCTGGAGTCTTTATTCTGTCTTGAAATAACTGTCATAGATGGAAAGTCTATAAAATGCATCAAAATTTACCATACCCCTTGGGTACATGCAGCATCTGGCCACCCGCAAGCCCCATCGCATGGGTGCAAAGAGCGTAATATTTCACACACTCGACTAATCTGATTGTCAAGAACATCATTTGCCACTACACTGATGGAGACAGAGAGATTCGACTTCTCATCAATCTGAAAGTTGCCATCAGATTCTCTATGTGAAGTAGAGAGTACATTGATCTGCGAGGAGTTTCTCTTGGGATGCATTCAATATCCGCAGTGGTATCGCCAGTAATATTAGAATGAGCATTGCAGCCCAATGGTTGCCGGCCCTCTTTATGGCCGTGTTTTCTTGTTGATTCTCTAGGCCTAAGCAGAGCTGCTGGGCTGTTTCTCGTTCCCCAGCGTGGGCATTAGAGGGATGTGCCCATCAAAGATGGAACTGGGGCTAAAGCTTGTTAGAGCGGGTTTGAGCCCAATAACGGAGTAGGAGATATGAATACTTAATGGGCTTTTTAGATACTACATATTCCCCAAAATTTTAAAACATTGTATTATATGGGTTTTTAGCTATTTATATATTGCTTTAATCCTCTGTCTCTTTCCAACGTGAGATTTTTGGTTTCATAAACTTTTTTTTTTTTTTTTGACTCGACACTTGATTTCCAACACTCGACATTAAAAATGAGTTTAGTCCACATTTAAACTTTTTCTTGAGAGAGTTAAGAGCCATTACATCTTGCCTTTTACGTTGCCTTGTCATTGTTGTGATGTACCTGAGAGAGAAATGCGATAAACACAAAAGAGATACGTTAGGGAGAAATGTGGTGGACACAAAAGAGATACATTAGCCAGGACCTCGAGCTTTAGATGCAGCCCAGGTGAGCTGCCATTAATTATTTTAAGACCAATTTTGTCTTCAAGATTGACGGGACTAGTTTGAGTTATTAAGTAGAAATCGGATAATTGTGGTCACATTTTAATCCAAAACCTTAAACTATTGAGTTTATAAATTGTTTTCATTTATATATTACTTACTTTTCTCTTTTCTTTCAAATGTAAGATTTTTTAACTATACAATTTACACATTTACACTTAAAATACTAACAATTTCCCTAAAGTGTGAATTTCTTCCATATTCAATCTACTATTTTTAATGCACCAAGAGTCCATCACCAAAATTGAGAAGAAATTGTAAGTATGGTTTAAGTAAGTAATAAGTTTATAGGTTTGAAATCACAACGCAATCCAAAACTTTAAAAAATTAGGTTTATAGGTTTTTTCACTTATATGTTAGTTACTCTTCTCTTTCCTTAACCACACAATATATACATTTCCACTTAAAATTTCAACACATTTACATCTAGTCATGGTCATAATCAACCTAGACATCCATCATGAATAATGGTATCATTGTTCACCTACCTTATCTCTATGCTTCTTCCTACTTATATTTTATTTATTTATCACTCTATACCAAGTATAAATGCACACATATTAGGGTTTTAGGGAATTCAAGAATAAAAAATTATAAAGAATTTGAAGGGAAAAGAGGAAAGCCCTTTATTAAGACATCGTGCCCTAATTAAAAATTTTTTAAGATTAAGGAATACTTTTAATGAAGATCCCTAGCTTTGATAGATTTGAGAAGATTTTAATGGTAATTTCTTACTCCGATAATAAGAATAGAGATTTCTTAAAAGTTTGAAAGTATTTGAATGTCGTTTATGGGAATCCTTCACACCAATAATACCAATAAGATTTTCTTAAAACTTTGAAAGTGTTTGGATTTATTTTTTTTTTACAATGAGCTTTTACATCAATAATAAGAATGGTATTTTTTTTAAAGGTAATTGAAAACTTTTAAATACTTTTTACAGCAATCCTTTGCATCGATAATAAGAATGAGATTTTTTAAAAACTATTTGAAAGTATTTGGATACTTTTTATGGTAAGCCTTTGCACCAATAATAGGAATGACTTTTGTTGAAAAGTACTTAAAAGTATTCAATTACATTTTACAATGAGCCTTTGTATCAAAAGAGTCATTTTTTAAAGGAATTTTGAAGATTAGTATTTCCTTAACTAGTGAAACAATTTTCTAAGGATAAGCAAATGGTTATGTCATACTTAAGATTTGTTGATTATATCATCAATATAAACTTCAATTTCCCTATGTATCATGTCATGGAAAAGAGTGACCATTACATACTAATAAGTTATGCCTTCATTCTTTGAACCAAAAGGCATAACCTTATAATAAAAATTTCTTCATATTATAATGAAAGTGGTCTTCTCCATATCTTCAATTGTCATTTTGATTTGATTATACCTACAGGACCTATCCCTGAATGAAAACATTAAATGACTAGTTGAATTGTCCATAAGGATATCAATATATGACAAAGGGAAGTTATCTTTAGGACTCGCTCTATTCAAGTTTTGATAATTTACATACATGTGAACCTTGCAATTTTTCTTAAGCACTAGCACAATTTTGACTACCTATTTTGGGTAATTTGCTACTTAAAGGAAACTTGTATCTAATTGCTTTATGATATCTTCTTTGATATTTTGCAAAATGGTGCTTCATTCTTCTAAGCTTTTGTTTGTCTAATTTTAGCTTAAGTGACAACCTAAATCCATGTAAGTCCTAGAATATCCTAGTATAACGAAACAAACATGTTTCTGTATTTTCTTAACAAAAAAAATCTTGTTCGATAAGCTTTTGTGAGGGAATTTTTCACTAATTTTAAGTTATTGTGGGTCTTCCATTAAACCTAAAGTGATTAGTTGAATTGATTCTTTTTTAACTATGAATTGTCTTTCCTCTTGCTTAATCAAATGTTGAAAATCTACTAGAACTAGCTCCTCTTTAAAGTCTTTTATGATTAGCACTAAGAGTGGAAATTCAAAATTTTCCATAAAAGCACTAGTCATGCTATTAGTCTTATTTTCTAGGTTCCTAAACAAGTAAATGGGCTTAAAATGAACAAGAGTTTTTATATCTATGCATATGAATATGAAAGATAATTGAGGATTTAGATATAAACAAAGGATTATTTTATTGCAAATGTAGTTAATATAAGCACATGTTATTATTTGACACATGTTGAAAGACTATCCATTTTATTTATATATTTATTCCTTAGATGTCATTGGCATAAACAAAGAAAGAGAGTAAACTACAAGAGGAATTTTCATCTTCTTCCTTGTTAATAATCATGTGAATTGCTAATATGTTGAATTTGTTGCTATCTTAGGTTCTTTATTATCTCTTTTAAGGCATGATTGATAAATCTTACCTTTTAGACCTACAAGTGAAAGGGAGCAAAAGGTCTAGTAAGGTCTTTATTAGATTTAAATATAATTCCTAAGTGCCTTTACTACTCGAGGATTTGCATTGGGGATATGATACCTTAAAGATGCTTGTCAATCTTTTTCCATAAGTAATAATTATATTTCACCAATATTTTTGCTAGCTTTAGTAAAGCCTTAGATAACAAGAATAGTTTTTAGAAAAAGGAATCATCCAACCAAAGGGTGGCATTTGCTACTTTAAAAGATTGGAAGGCATAATTTTATGCTTCTTCTATTGTTTTCACATAAGGAATTTTTAAAGATTTTAAAATTAACAGGTCAAATTCTAACCCAACATCAATTAACTTGTTCCCTACAATGAATTTCACTTGTTGGTATATAGTTAAAGGAATTACCTTTGCTTAGTGGATCTATGGATGACCTAGCCAACAATTATAAACAATCCTAATGTCTATAATCTAGAATTATGCATTGAAAATACAAGGTTTAACTTGTATAAGAAGCTTAATAATCCTTATAACTTCTCCTTTGGCACCATTAAATGCTTAGAAAATCATGTAACTTAAGGTCATGATGGCAATATTAATCAGCAATTGAATTAAAATTCCATTATGTCTGATATTTAGGGATAAATAATTGTCAATAATCATACGAAGCATATTGTAGCCATGACATAATCAAAATATGCAATACTTTGGTGTGGTTTTGTCCTTTAGAGTGAATTTCTTTATTAGAAAATAAGATGTAATTGCTTGTTACTATGTTACCAATAATATGATCAAAGCTAATAAGTAAAATGCCTAAAGAAACATAAGCTTGGTTAAGCCTATGTAATATAGATTTGTGATGAATCTTAAAATTCATCAATAAGGACAAGATGTTTATAATTGCAATGGGTGCTAGAGCTATATCTTAGGAATATATTAAGCAATTATGATTCTAAGAAATTGCTTTAAGTAAAGTTATTGGTTGAAATATCATGGGAATTACTAGACTTTTTGGATTACCATCCCAACATCAAGTGTATTTACCTCATGGTAATCATTATCCTCATAAGTTTTAAGGAAATTAACCACCTTGTGATTAGTTGAAGTTAACATCTTACTTACTTTCTTTTTTAAGAAAGTTAATCCTTCCACTATTTATCTATTCATAGACTTTACTTTTGAGTTTTCAACAATTATTTAACAAGTGTCCAATTTAAGTTTCGTGATAATTACATTTGACATTAGCATTATACCACCGGGGATAAGGTAGTTGTAACTGATCCCTTTTCATTATAGTGACTAGTTCATTTTAGATGAGCTAAGGTAGTAACTTTAAGTGTGACATTAGAAGGAGATCATATTTCTTCCTTCCTTATCTCCTCGTATTAGTCGAGTTGCTAGCAAGTGCTAATGGTTTAATATCAACCTAAGGGAGATCTCACTTACGACCTTTGATATGAGAATGACATTGCCAGGTTAGGGGTTGAATACATTGGAAGAAGATTAAATTGCCCTAAAGGATTGTCATAAGATGAATGTGCTTCTGATCTATAACCCTATTATGTCATGTGAACTTCCCTTTCCTTCTTACTAAGACTAGCTTTCTTAAATGCTAAAGAGTAATAGAAAGCATCAATGATCTTGCCTTTGCAAATCCTTTCATTAATTCTTTCACTTATGATTGCTAAGTTGACAAAGTTTCTATATGCACTTCCTACTATGATGTCATAGTAAAGAGATTTTAGGGCACTGAGAAAATTAGAGATCAATTCCCTTTCTAATAAAGGAGGTTGAACTTAGATAGTCATATTATGTTAATGCTAAGCATACTATTTAAAAGTCTCTTCTAGCTTGTTCTCCATGGCTTAAAGATCCAACCAAGTTAGCTTTAATTCAAATATATATTTGAATATGACTTTTAAAGCAAGCATTAGTTACTTCTAAGTCCTAACATTCTTCCAACCTTTACTTGATGTAGTAGTAAGAGGTCACACCCGTTAGGCTATTGTAGAAATAATGCATTAGGAGTTTCTTATCATGAGCATATGTTGTCATCTTTCAAATGTAAATGATTAAGTGGTCTCTTAGTAATCCTATACCATCGTACTTTTAAAATTTTGAAGTCTTGAATTTTGATGGAAAAATTACATCTGGCATCAAATGGAGATTTGATACATTTAAAAAGGCATAAATATCCTTTTCTTTGATGGCCTTAGCTTTCACTTAGTAGTAACTTAATTTTCCATTTCACAAAATCTTCATCCGTCCCTACAATTTTATCTTTTACTATAGGGGTAGTCTTAAGCTCATTGAGCATGGGTTAACAGTATGAGATTTAGTACTAGATGATTGGGCAATTATTGTTTTCTTAAAAGATAGATTTGTCCTGATTAATAGGAGGTAAAAAGTACTTGGGATGACCCTAACATTAGGGTTGACTAAAATAAATGGGGTTTCTTAAGAATTTAAATCTCTTATAAGTGCTTTTCGTTGGCTAGTTCCTAAGCTACTATTGCATCTAGTCCTTTATCTCTTTGATTAAAGTTTTAATTTCATTTATTTGGCGAGATAGCACTTCTACTTTTTTCACTATTTTTTTATGTGTGAGACCTTATTTGTATTCTACCCTTTATTAGCTATGAGCTTTTTATTTTTTATTTCATTGTACCTTTGAAATTTTGACATGTTACAACGAGTGAGTGCACATGTTATGCTTGTGTTTGATGCATTAGATGCTTAAATATACACAAAGAAAGATTAATAATCTAGCAATTTTATTTCATAAGATTATTACAAAAAAGCAAGAAGGGGATGCCTAACTTTGGCTTATCTATACAAAGTTTTGTTATGGCTAAAATCCTCTCTTTTTAGTAACTCTTATCTTTAGGCGAATTGCCCTTCATTATTGCTCAAGTTATACTCATCGTCATTGGTCTCTAAATCCTTAAAGTTTAGATGACTTCTTGCATAATAATGATCTTGCTGATGGTGCATAAATTAGGCATAATAATTGAGCAATGCCCCAATATCTAGATTAATGTGTTTGCCATGTTGGTAAATGTCAACTTGGAAAAGGGCTTGAGGAGGAATATCTAGATTCATCCTATTATGGCCATAAAGGGCAATCTGGATGTCTCACCATAAGACTAGATTGGTATAAGGATCTGCCAAAACACTAATTGGAAAGTTAAAGACTTTTTAAATGTAACGATTAATGCACATCCTAGTTTCCTTATTTTGGACTCATATATCCAAGTGGAGATGGAAAATACAACAAATGAAAAGAGGGTCTCTAGGACTATTAATGATATTCCTCCATTCCAAAAGAGAGCTAAAGAGTTTAAACTACTTGTATAATTGGGAATGATCCCGTGAATTTTGCTTCCAATACCTCATTAAAAGCATTGGCCCATGATTGATAAATAAGCATGCCATAGTGGTTTATTGTCTAGCTAGCCATATGAGTAGACAAAGAGCTTCTTTAAGAAAACTATTAATGTGCAGTAAAGGAATAAAGAAGTAATTTATGAAAGAGTAATGGGGATGCCAATCTATAAACTTGATATTAGCATGGGCGATTCCATAGCATCTAAGAAAGTGTCTTTGCAACTTGTTTATCATGAAGGTTTTTGTGCCTCTGAAAATAATTCCTTGCAATCATAATGTCATCGAAAGAATGTTTGTAAGATTAGACAAAGATAGATTTTACCCCTCAACAATAAGATAAAATTTTGACCTTTTAGGAGGATCTTCTTCTTCTTTAAAATTAGACTCTGAGCCCTTAAACTCTAGGAAATAAAAGGTTACAGGTGGATGAGAGGGACTTGCCATAGCCTCATAGTAAGGCAATCAAGGTCCTCCCAACTAATGTGGTTGAATATTGACGTGAATATATTGGAATTGGTCTAAAGTTAGAACAATTTCAGTAGTTATCATTTTCCCTTTAAGAACTAATGACACCTTTGACACCCATAGGTAGTGTGTGATTCTGTTCTATGTCATCTGTAGTGATTACCCACTCCTTCTGTTGGATAAAAGGACATAATGTCAATGATGTTGACATAGTAAATCTCTTTGAAAAATTCCTTTGGTGGGTACTCGGCCAATTCTTGTATAAGCTACTTCAAGACCATAGTCTTCCATCTGAAGCAAAGAAGCTTAATTAAAAAGCCTTAATTATGTATGTTTGAGCAATGATACAAGTATGTTGATCAGTAAATGTTATGATATGCATATAGACATAATTCACCACATACCGTGTTAACTAGTACGACGAACATAATTATAAATTAGATCAAATTCATATTTATACAAGAAAGGTTAATGGACATATCCCTCTGTTAAGTTTATACTATAGAGCCAAAAAGTCAAGGGACATTTCTCTTGTATTACAACCTAAAAAGCAAAGGAACATATCCCTCTACTAAGTTTACAGTCCAAAAAGTCGAGAGATTTCTCCTTGTTGGGTCTCTAGAAGTAATTATACCGTGGGATATATATAAATCAGGTTTTTCACATCGAGCGAGCAATGAACTCATGTTGTCTACATGAATCCTCAAGGAAGCAAATAAGAAGTTCATCCAATGAATGCGATGGTGGGATTTTAGAACTCAACTTTATGGCTACATCTACCATATATTTGTGCTTCGTGTGATGTAAATCCTCAAAAGCAATAAGCCCATTGTCTGTGATAAGGTGACTCAACACAAAGGCACTTTAAGATTCTAAAAAGATCTGTGGTGGGATGATTATCAATCTATTAGCTGTTGACTTCATGATGATTTTGAAGACAACGTTGCACAAGCTAATAGGCTAGTACTCTTTGCATTGTGCTGGTGCGACAACTTCAGGAATTAAGTAGACATGCATGTGGTTTAAAGAGCTCGGATGCCCTACGCGATTCAAAATATCCAGCAACGTCATCTCTAACTATTTGCCAAAAGGATTGGTAGCAGAGAGTAGACATGCCGTCAGGTCCCAGGGTTTTCAATGGATGCATCTGTTTGAGAGATTGAAATCTTCCTCCTTTGTAAACAGTTAACGAAGCCAACCATTCATATGTGTCGTTATTTTAGGTGTTAGCGTCTCCAAAACCGAAAGCATATCATTTGATCTTTGAGAGTAAAAGGGAGCCTTATAATAATAAGAGATAGTCGCAATCTCCAAGTCAGTATCATGACACATGCCATTTCCGTCAATGAGCCTGTAAATGAAATTCCTCCGCTTTTGCTGTGTAGTTGTTGTTGAGTGAAAAAACTTGGGCATGTTTCGCATAATTTTCTATCTTTTTAGTAATTTGTCTATATAAACCTGCAATTGTGGCAAAGCCAAAAGATTACTGGCCGGAGGTGAGCTCTTTCCATTTCATATTGTTGTGGTCTGAGCCTCCGCAATTTGATGCTTAGATGGCTGAAGTTATTTCTTCCCCTATTTGGATGAGGCCTTCCTACGTCGGTTGACAAACCCCACCAAGTTTGAAATCCGTAATTCACCACTAGCTTTGTTCCATGCTTTGGCCACCATTGCCTCACGAGTAGGATTCAAAAGCCACATATTTTCGAAGCGAAAAAAGAAAAAACATAATTACGGCTCTCTCTCTCAATGGGGCAGCTCCGCAGGCTGTGCTGATGGATAAGATAATTTGTTGCTGGCAACAATACGCATGTCAATTCTACTCTGCTTCGAAGCCTACCAACCTGCATCAGCTTGGCTAGTCTCAGCGAATTCTGGGGCCTTTCTTTTTCCAATCAGAGAAGCATATTCTCCTTACTTGAATTGAAAGAGCGCCCCCTCCGTCTAGTTTGTCTTCGAGTTGGTTTGGAATTTTTCTGCTGTCTCTGGATATTGTTTTGGTTGCTTGGGGCGGACTTAGCAAAGAAAATCTTCATGCCCAATTGGTAGAGAAGTGAAAAGTGAACAAATGGATATTCAACTTTTAATTGCCCCTAACATTCTTTCAACTTTAATGCTCTGACCTTTTTTTTTTTTTTTTATTTGCCCTTTTTTCTATTATTCATTGATTTTAATTTGTCTCTCTATCCATCTCTCGCCTCGGATTTCAACGTATTTGCCTCTTATTATCTCTTTTTAGGGATATTCTCGTAGTTTTTGAAACAATATAACCTATTATATTATCTAAACATTACAATATATACGATTTTATTAAGAATTTTTGGATACGAAATCTTTTTTGTTTTTCAAAAACTAACACGGCATACACAATTCTCAAGAAGTACAGTGCATTGAGCAGAGCACTTTTGTCTTTGTTTTGTTTAGTGAGATTCGCAGCGTATAAACAACGTTACAACAATAATAACAAAGACTTAATCTCTCAATTGTAATAGAAGAGAAAATAAAAGAAGGGAAAAAAAATAAAAAGAAAAATATGCACATGAAAACATTGTTGTAGAGTTATTATCCAAAATTAATAGAAGCAGAGCCAATTTTTTAAAATAAATTAATAATAAATTCCAATAACATTTCAATCACACCGTATTTAGTTTCAATCATGCCATGCTTTTTCTTCCTGAACCAAGGTTCAGAGCTAAAGTTGCTTATTTTGACCACTAACTAAAATAATGTTGGAGGGGCCACTAATGAAATCATCATATTTTTGGTGGAATATTAAAAAGGAAAATCTCTAACCCCTTAAAGGGCACGTCATTGAGTTAGTAATTTCATTTATTAGAATTGCTATACTTAGATAATAATAATAATACTAAATAAATATAAGGGCCTACACCATTGACTTTGGTGCAGTTTGAAAAAAATCTCAAACCAAAGCAATACATTATGAGTCCACAATTTGCACTTTGTAACCAAAACCAACTTCAGAAGCACAGAACTGAAATTTTGCAAGTGAGAGGGAAAGTGAATTCAGAGAGTTCTCAGGATAGATTAGTGAAGAGCAGCACTTAATACTGAAGAATATTCATGGAGACAGACATTAAATGTTAGCATATCAAAGATTAGGAAATTGCATGCAGAAACATGAAAGATCAGATGTCAACCGACTCTTGTCTGATTGTCCTGGTAAGCAAAAACCAAGTTTCTGAGGTAGAATTCCAACAGGATTAGTGGCAGCCAGCAATTACACGATGCAACAAAGTTTTGAATCAACTGAAGCTAAGCATATACAAAATGCTTGGTAACCTGTCAAAGGATATCTGGAAAACAAAGGCAAGATGTCAATACCCTTCTGCATTTTTTCTGATCATTTACACGATAAACAGATTTTTCCGTCAAAGCACAGTGCATCCAATGTCCAACAACACAAGAAAGACATTAACATGTACCTGAAATCCATCACGTACTTGGACTTCCCCACCCTTCCAAGCTGTAAGATCGTTTGCTTTCCATTTTCCTGGAAAAGAAAAAAAAAAACATGGATTAGCTAGAACGCATGAACTGCATATCACCATCACTCACTTTGTTTATATAGTACACAAATTCAGGAGAATTCATTGCACCCCCAATGTAAGCTGAAAATTTTTCACGGAGCTTTGGATTCCAAGCCCAACTCTTCCCCTGTCTCTGAAATCCAACTCAAATTGCCTTCTGATCTGTTGATGTAAAACAACAATTATACAAGCATATTATGTCAAAAATGGCTCATTTCTACTGCAGAAAAATTGGCCCCACAATCTTACAGTATTATAATGTGGTGCTCTCGAACACAGCTTGTGCACTTTCTCCATTTTTCCCTCCCAATCATTGGGCAGACCATTAATGTGTTGCATCTACCACAAGAAGAAGATGGGTACGAGTCCTTTGTTCATTTTGGCAGTCATCGTTGCAATAAATTCCAAACATACAGGATCACATTCTTAATGACCTGAAGATAAGAGTTCTAGAGCGTAATAAACTTCACCTGAGACATGTTCTTTAGCTGCAAAGGCTGGTGCTTGGGTATGTACACCTTCATGCTCCGGTAGCTTCCTGTCCATGAAGCTACAGTAGGCATGAATCTGTAGAAGCCATGGAAATATTTTAGCAGAGAAGTTGAAGGGAAACAGAAGTATAGGGGGGAGAGGGAGAGAGAGAGACGCCTTACGCAACTACAGCTAGCAGGGGATTATTGCATTGTTTTATTGAGAGATGGCCAGCCTACAATCCAGCATCATTAGTCACTTAGTTTGACAATCAAACAGACTTTCCCTTTTGTATGTCTAAGGATATCATGTTCATTTAATGGAGTTGCAAGAACAGAGAAGCAAACCTGATTCCAAACGTGATACTTGGAACCCACAAGGTTAGCAGTTACATTGCCAACAAAACTCTCATCGGAGCTTGAAAAGAGTCCCCTTACATTATGAGCTACGGTAAATTCTGACATTCCGTTCCTCCGCTTATGGTAAGCTAGAGCTAGTTTCCGGTTCTCTCTTCCCTGTCCTTCCTGTAATTTTGGTATGCAGAACAAAATGTTCAGGAGTAATGGACCTTTCTGATATCAACTCATTCGTTTTGATTCCAACTAAATTGAAAGCATTACTTAACTAGATATGGACACAATAGAATTTCAAAAGAGGAATACTTAATTCATTGCAACATAGTTCTACAGAGTTGCGTGACAAAAATGGTTATGAACCAATGTTGCATTTTGAGAGCCCAAAAACGTGTGTACCTAGGACCTCTGAGTGCACTGCCAACCTGGACACAACCATGCACCTCCGTTTAGGCATTTAAGACACAAGGTCGACACAATGTACATCATAACAACATTTACATCAAAAGCCTGACTGATTCCATTGTTTACTTTCCCTTCTTCATATTCAACTTCATGGTCTCTCGGTCAGTGTTTTGTATCTACGTATAAAGTTAATGGCCAAGTTTTATAAAAAAAAACCCCTTGAATGTTAAATACATCACATTTGGGATTACAATCATTTTTCCTTCTACTAAATTAATTACCACACATGCGAGAAGAACAGGCACCAAAAGTCATCATAGTCGAGAACTAGATTTTTCTTTGCTCCATCACTTATACCCTTAGTGATGATCTTCATTGGTAAATGAAAAGGCTTCATGGTTAAAAGTTTGACTAGATTAAAGATTTCATCAATTTTTTGTAATCTGCTAAAAAGATTGATAATGATCTGAAGTACATAATTGTACTTGTAGCAACCTAGAAGAATAAAATCTGAGGAATCTTAGGCTTAACCACATCAATCACCTGAGCCAATGATATACCAATTATCAGGATAACGAATGAGAAGTAGCAAACACCGGATTGTGAAAGAGATGTGCAAAAGCAACCATTATTAATGTGAAGATGTTCACAAAATACATAGTTGTTATTCAACAACGTGTCAAATGACACAGGAAGCTCTCTATTCTCAATTTATTGTAGAAGCTACCAACATAACAGAGTTGTTACGGATACTTATAGTCTTTGGTCAAAAAAAAGCATGGTTCCAATATTTACAACGAAAAGGGAATGTTTATCTGCCCAAAGCATAAAACCAATGAATGTAAAAAGTAGAAAATATTCAATTAACAAAATTCAACCACTTTAGTAAAGATGTGAGTTGATAGATCCTGCATGTCAGAAATGTGTTCACAGACGCTAAAAGGTCCCTATAAAGTTTGCATCTACGCCCGTCTCTAAATTTTCCCTACTATCTAGCCATATGAATCACATTTATCTCACTATAAGTGGACTTCGACCCAAAAAAGGATAATTAGAGTCCAAATTCTGATTCCAACAAGGAGCCAATTATTCAAAAAGTTATTAAACTTGAATGTTAGTATAGTAGATCAAAATCTTACAAACCATAAAAGCCAATATTAGAAGAAAAACATAAAAGAATGAAAACAAACTTACATTAGTATACAGCGAGTAAAGTGTACCCCCTTCCAGGCCTTTGGGTAATGCTTCCTTCAGAATAACACACGTACACGTCCCTACATCCAGAGGCAACGGCCTCCACAGTAATGCCCTGTAATAATCACACCCAATGCACCAAATTGGCATGTTAAAGTCAGAGAAGAACCAGAAAATTCTAAAACAAAAAGAAAAAGAAAATCAAAAAAAGGGTATGCGCAGAGACAACCTATTAGGCAAAGCAGACCAAGAAGAAGCAGGGGCAGTCTCAGAATCTGAAAAGTCCCAAATACTGGAAGAAGCAGAGTTCTCAGACCCAAGGGAGTCCCATATCTTGGACTTGAAACCCTTTGCAATTGCAGGCGGCTCATTCAGTTGCATGCACGACTGCAGGGAAGACGGCCTCAGGACTCTGCCAGTAGACAAAGATTTCAACTTTACACCTGAAAGCTGCTGGTCCGACAAAGCAGAAACAGACTCATTTCTGGGTCTTGAGTTTTGCTTGTCTCCACAGAAGATGGCATTGTTCTCCTTGTTGTCAGTTAAGGCTGCTGGGAAGGGACCTTCTCCTTCACAGGATTCAGAATCCATTTTGGGGTCACTGAGAAGATTAACATGGAGGGAGTCGCATGAACGTTGCTTCAGTAGTATTGTGCTGGTGGGTTTCTTCAATTCTGCCATTTTTGAGAGAGAGAGAGAGAGAGAAAGAGAGATGGTCCTCGAGCTCAGACTCCCCCTTGGGTGAGGTTTGAATGTGCATATAACCTTACTTCCTATGTTCCAAGTTCGTTGAATTAGGTACAGGATTTGAATTTGAAATGTCTTTGGGAAACGCAAAGGCCTTTTATTTATTTAATTTTATAGTTGGATGGAATCTGATGTCATTTTGTTATTCGTTGGTATATAACGGCAATTTAGAGAAGGAATTGAATTCAATAAGATAAAATAGCCACCAAGGTACCGTTATTTATATATTTATTTATTTATATTAAATTTATATACCATATAAATTTATTATATTTATTTACTATAATGTATATTTAATTTTTATTTTATTTAATAAAAAATAAAAAATATTTAAATTATAAATTAATTTTAAAAAATAAAAAATAATTTTAATTTTTTAAAAATTAAATTTAAAAATATTTTTAAAAAATAAAAAATTAATATTATTTTTTAATTTTTTTATTATTTTATTTTTTAAATAAAAAGTATTTATATTTCATAAATATATAAAAAAATTATTAATACAAATTATATAAATTATAATATATATTAAATTATAATTAAATTAATAAATAATATAATATATATATATATTAAAATTTTAATTATATTAAAATAATAATAATAATTATAATTTAATTATAAAATTAATATCAAATATTAATATAAATTTTATTAAAAAAATTAAATTTTAAATTAAATATTTATAAAATTAAAAAAATATTATTATATAAATATTTTATTAATTTTTTTAAAATTTTCATAATATATATTTATACTAATACACAATAAATAAATTTATCATATTAATTAAAAAATATATTTTAATTATTTTTATATAAAAATAAAAAATAAAAAAAATAATTTTATTTTTAATATCTTATTTTTTATTTTTAAAAAAATAAAAAATAAAATATAAAGTATTATTTCTCTTATTGAAAAAAATAAATTCAATAAAATTTTTTAAAGAAAATAAAAAAATAAAAATAATTTTTTATTTTTTAAATGAATATATAAAAAATTTGGTGAGAATTATGTTTATTTTTTAAAAAATAATAAAATATAAAAATTAAATTTTAAAAAAAATTAATATTAATTATATGAGATATTAAAATAAATTTTAATTATTATATTATTATAAAAAATAATTATATATTAAATAATATATAATAAAATTAATATAAACTAAAAAAACAAACAAATTCAATCTTAAAAATATAATATTTTAAAAATTAATAATATTTTATATCATCTAAAATTTTGATAAAATTAAAAAAAATACAATTTTATAATAGAATATTAAAAAAAATAAAAAATTTAAAAATAATAAAATTTAAAATTATAATCTATTATTTTTTATTACTTTATAATTATAACGCAATACTAAAAAAATCAAAAAATTAAAATTAAAATTTAAAAAGAGCAAACACTTATAGTGTGACAAATGAAATTAAAAAATTCATTATATGAGTGAAATGAAAATTAAACTAACAAAATAATTTAATTATTTTTTCTTTTTATGGACTATTTTTCAATAATGGAAGAAACTTAACTCAAATAGTTGGTTTGATCAATCCCTTCAATCTTATATATAGCTAAAAAATTATAAATCTTAATACAAGAAGTAAATCACACATAAAAAGATATAGTAAAAAGAAATTATAAAAAAAAAAAATCAAAGATTTAGAATTAGTAAAATATTTACATTGTGACATTCTTTCTTTTATTATGAAATATTTTATAGGAATAAAGAGATAGACAACAATAAATAGATATGATAAGAGTAATTCAAATAGATTTTTATTTAATTTTTTTGAAAAAAAATTTAGTAAATAACATTTTTATTATTTTAGACTATTAAAAAAAATTAAATAAATTTTTATTTTTAAAAATTTAAAAGCTAATATATATTTAAATGATTTATTTTTTTCTTTATAAAAAAACAAAAAAAAAAGTTAAAAGTAAAGTAAATTATTATTTTTTTTTCATAAAAGAAAAATATAAAAAAATTAAATTTTAAATATTTTTTTAAAAAAAATTAATAAAAGACTTTTTTTTTTATTTTTTTTAATTTATAAATGAAGGAAAGATCATCGGCGGGCTGACAACCTTAATTTATAAATAAAGGAAAAAACATCATGTGACAAAAAGATCAATTAAAGTTTTCCCTTGTTTCAGTACTATTAATACACATCAAGGTACGACAAGTATGATATGTAGAATTGTAATTTTTTGTTAAAAAATATTAATATGAATTCAATAAGATATTAAAATAAAATTTAATTATTTTTTTATTTTAAATAATATAATAATAATAATATAATTATGTATTAAAATTAATATTCATCATTCATGTGGAAAATATGTAAGAAAATTAAATTTTTTTTATATTCTTTTAATTCAAATAAAAATTTATTAATATTTTTTATTATAATCTATTTATTTTATTAGTAACATATTTTAAATTATTTATTTGATTAGAAAATAATTTATATATTATTTTATTTATGACCATTACTTTTTTAAATATTATAAATTACAATATTTCTTTATAAATAAAGATATTTTGTGATAACATTTAAATAAAAAAAATCTTTAAGATAATTATTAAACAAATTAAATTAAACTAATATAATAATTAGAGATTTTTTATTTAAAAAAAAATTGGTTAGTCTCTAATAGTGCAAGAAAGCTAACTAAAGTGTGTGTTTGGTTCAATAAATCATCTCAATCTCACGTTCAAGTAAGATATTGCTAAATTTTAAAGAAAGAAGCTAATCTTACATAAAGGGAGATCTAGTTTACCTTATGCACTTAACCTCGGTTAGTAACTATACAAGGTGCCAGAAATTTAATTCACATCTAATAATCTAATATGTAGTCTAATTCATTCTTAGCTAACCTTCGCACTCAAATCAAGGATTTCCAAGTGCTTGAAAGCTGCCAAATCTGTCTCTTAAACAATCATTAATAATCAGAAAATGAATAGATTAGGATTGCTAAATTAATTCAGAAAAAGAATGCCCTGTCTAAACTGACCAACACAAGGCAATGTATGTTCAAAAAATTCATTGCTACTCAGGTAATGCATAGATTAAATCCAACATCTCCAAGTGTTCAATAGCACTTATTTCTGCAAAAAGGGTACTGTAATTTCATATGCATGATGCATGCATGTACATGCCAATCACCTTGAAATTCTAAATAAACTTTCACACCATAAAATTAAAAACAGGTAAAAGTGCCTCCATAAGGGAATGATCCCACCAAGTTATTCCCACAAAGACTCGTATTCCTCAAGGTTGTGAGGTCACTTGATGATGACAAGATGCTGTTGCCAAAGCCCATTGCTGTCGAGCCTCAAACTCACCAGTTTTCTCAGTTTTGACAGCCTTTCCAATCCTATAAGAGAATGCATGATTCATTTGCGCGATGCTTTCTGGGTTACTAGAGAGTTCCCACATATTTACGGGTCTCAAGCTAAAATTTGACCTACGATTCTGCCGATCGCAAACATTAGATGTTATTAAACGTGTTCGCAAGGTACAAACATATTCAAGGATACAGATGTATCAACCATGAACCCCCTGCATGGGATATGCAAGTTGACCGTTGATCTGACACCCCACCAACACGAATGGCATTAGATTGCCTCGAAATATGTACAACCACTCTAAAAAGATTAATAGGACTGTCCGAATACTTCTGCTGCGGCCACAAATACAATCAGAAAATGTGTGATCGGTGTCCTCTTTGCAGTGGCAGCATTAAGTACACTGGCTATTGACCAGCATGAATTCCCCGCTTTTGTTCAGGTTAGGCACCGTAAGAATCCTGTCTCTTGCAACCAGCAAAGAGTATAAAGAAACCTCTGAAGGAATATGATTCAATGATCTTAAATAAAAAGTAAAAGAACATGGAACAGGTTTTGGGAAATCTTTTTTCATGCTTAAATGGAAGCTTTCCACAGAGAAGGATACATAGCTTCTCCAATAAATTTTATCGATCCTCACCACTTTGGAGTCTAATTCTTATGCTCCCAGTCAAAGGGTTCACGTCTATGTTATTTTATCACGTAAATAAAAAAAATTGACAATGATTTAAATTTTAATAAAAAAAATAATTAGGTGAACACGAGTTATTAACGAAAAAATTTAATAATAACGTGAGTTTGGAAGAATTAATTAAATATATCTGTAACCTAATTCTTATACCACTAATGATTTTGATTACACTTTTTGGTAAATGCGTTTAAATTCTGCATTAAAAAGAGAAACTGCAAAATGTAATTTAGTCAAAACTGGTTCTACGTAATTGTTTGTGTACCTTTTGCTGGAGCACATCCTTCGAACTTATTGCAGTCTTTAGAGAGGCAAATAATAGGTCACCCAGAGATGGTAATATCCGAGATTTAAAGCTTCCAACTCCTTCAAACTCGACATTTTCTCAAAACCTGCCACAACAATTGAGTTCCCTTTTGCAGTAAAGTTCATGCAATAGTTAAATTTTTTAACCTTCCTAAATCTTGACAATTTTTTTTTTTGCAAAATTAAAAGAAATACCTTTTTAGTAGGAGCTTTATGATTACCAAGATCAATTCCTATTTACATCTAAGTGAATAAATTTTAAAAAAAAAAAATTGATGAAAGATTTTTGAAACAAAATTGATGGATTTTCCATTGAATTAAGCACAAGACCCGTGAGGAAAAAATTATTTTGAAAAACACAAAGAGAGAGAAACCATTTTGTGCCCTCAAACTCCTGCCATTTTAAATGAATTGTACAAATTAATTACATACATTGAGATTTTGAGTAGCAGTGGCAAGCGCAACCCAACCCAAATAATTCAACTTTAACCCTCAAAACACTCAATCTGCATCAAAATGAAAAAAGAAAAAAAAAAATCAAAGACTTTAACTAGAAACATTCCAAAATTGAAATGAATTAAATAATCAACAATTGAAATTATTGGAAATTTGATTAGTCAAAAATTTGAATAACTAGATATTTGAATTTAAATTTTTTTTTTTTAAAAATTGACAACTAACATATTTAAAGTTCGATAAATTCAATGTCTTTGAAAGTTGATGAACTGCCCAGAGACTGATGAACAAGAAACTTGATGTCCCAAAACTCGAACCCAACCTATCCATTTGAAATAATATCAAATTGAATCTTAAAATGGTATCAAATTTTTAGTGGTGGATTAATAGGATAAGTTAGAAATGTAGAAAATTGAACCTTTTGGACAAAAAAAAAATAAAAAAAATCAAAGATGTACTTATTGGTCACATAAAATAAAATAAAATAAAAAAGAACTTAATAGTCTATAAAAAAAAAAAACAAAAAACAAAAAAGAACGCTTTTGTACTTTTTCCACAATAAAATCACACACAATAATTCATGAAAATTGATTTTATGGCCTATGCATAAGTTCCAAAACCGCACCCATTAGACACAACCACGTTGTATGGCTCACAGGCAATTCTTGGCTACGCAAGTCATAACCCTTATCCTGTTCAACGAGGGGAACACAGAGAAGAAAGAAACAAATCAAATGAGCCAACCATAGAACCGGTTGAGTCCTCCACTAATTTTATTCTTGTCCCGCTAAATTTTTCTTTTGTATTTTTGCACATATAAATTTGCTTGAAAAGCTTTTTATAATCTGTCCCTGCTCCTCCTGGACTAAAATTTAGCTGATATTGCCCATGTACAAGTTTGGAAGGTTTAACGACTCGTGTAAAGAACTCTTTTAAGGAGTCTGGAGGTAACGTCAAACTATTTTGGTTGCAATTAAATACTCAAATCAATTAAATTATAAATTAATTTTATATTAAATTCAATTAATTATATTTTAAATTATAAATCAAAATGAATAGACAGCATGATGATGTATTAGTTGAATTCGATATGAAAAATGAGATAAAACTTCAACCAGTCATAGTGGAGCAAACTGGTCCAAATCAACTAAAAACAAGAAAAATCACTACGAACGGTGATATTATTGGTTTTAAATTTAAATATTAAAAATTATAATTTAATCATAAATTTCTTTTTAAATTATGATTAAATTTTAAATTTTATTTATATTTATCAATAATTTTAAAAATTTTTTAAGTTTTTAATTAATTCATTAAAACTAAAATTTAATATGTAATTATACCTTTTTATAAATTTTTTTTTATCAAAAATCTTCAAATTTGACTATTAAAAATAATTTTTAGTTAAAAATATATTGTTTATAATTATTATTTTTATTTATTATTATTATTTTAAATTTTTATTTAATTAAATAAATTAATTAAATTTTAAACATTTAAGTATCCTAATTTGACGACCAACAGGTACGGTAGACAGGTTGTTTCCTAGCAAGTGGCCTTGAACTGGATCCCATTATTACAGATGTGGAAAACCAATGGGTGAATGGGTGTGTTACGCACCTATATTCATTTTGAAGATTTTAGGTTAAAATCATGCTAGGATGTCGGATTTATGAGAACACCAAAAAAAAAAAAAATTTAAGTTGGATTCCATTATTCTTTAGTGGCCATTGAAGCAGCTGCTTTCCGGAAGCCACGTTTGAAAGCGGAAGACACGAGAGATTGGTATGGCCATTGGAACAAGAACAAGGGGCAGATGAGAAGCTTTTCGTTCTTTGATCTACAGTACGCCCATGGCCCTGCCATTTGTTGCCACCACTTTAGACATGAAATATATATTTATAGTTTTTAATATTAATTATAATCATGTATCAAAAGAATAAAAACGTAAAATTAATCGACATGAGGGAGCAGAGAAGGAAGAAATCCTTGCAATGATCACGTGATCTGGACCTAGAAATTGGGCTGGCGGGTCACTTTATCCGGATCCCCCCAGCCCGTCACATCGGAGCCACTAGAACAGTGCAATGGAGTGGGCCCAGATTGTTCTGTCGACAAAATGCCCTCAGCAAAATCCCTTCGTTCTTGACTCAACCTGGGAGGATCTCATCAAGTTGTGTCCAAATCCGACCCGAATATAGTTTAAAATCCCTTCGTTCTTGACTCAACCTGGGAGGATCTCATCAAGTTGTGTCCAAATCCGACCCGAATATAGTTTAACTTAAAAATAATCAAAACTCAAAATATTCTGAAAATTTTGGAGTCAGTCCTGGTTTTACGTAGGTTTCCCACGAATAAAATGTTTTATTGTTCAAAAAAAAAAAAAGGAAAAAAGAAAATACTAATACTTAGAGATCAATTATTTTAAAATTCTCATAAAAAACAACTATATAATTTACAAAATTTAAAAAAAAAAAATTCAAAATTACAGTAAAAATCATATAATTATAAAAAATAATTTTCATGTCATGTTTTACGTCACCATAGAAAGGTTCGATCTATACAATAAAAAAAGTTTCTTAAACTAGTCAAGTTGGACCCATGCTAATTGAGCCTGAAACTACAAGGAGACGAAGAAAAATTCATGCAGGTTAAATGACAAGTGAACAGAAAGAAGCACGGACACGGCTCGAGAGAGGAGAATGTTGTATCCTACACATGTCAATGTCAATATAAATATGCATTAAATACATAACAGATACGTATCAGACACAATTAAATCCATTTGTTAAAAAAAAAAAAAATTGAACATAGTTTGAACACATTTAAGACATTTTTATAATTTTGAAAATAAAAATTAAAGTATAACCAAAAGTTTATATTACATTTATAAATAAAAATTTACATATTATATATTTACGTAATAATTCATTTATTTAAACATATATTAATTATTTTTATTAAAATTATTATACAATAATATATACATATACATGAATCACATAATAAATCTGAAAAATCGGCATGAAATATGAAAGAAAAATTTTATGATAATTTTTTTAATATCATATATATAAACTTATATATATATATATATAGTCAGGTTCTAACCATGTCAATATTCTTAATTTTTCGAAGTTAGGGTATCGCGGATCCGTGTCCGTGAACGCTGGTTGGTTTCCTAAATCCAAGATATGCACGTAGCTCTCACCGCCAAACGTTGGCAATGCCTAATACTTCATAAGTAGAACAAAGGTAGTCGCGATAGAGTGTGATGCCGGAGTAACGTTAGAGACACTCCCTATAACTCCGATTCCATTTGGACATGACAGAAACTTGGATCCATGCATACCTTTGAGCTTTGGGGGCTTCGAACAGCAATTTTGCTCGTATAAATAGATAAAAAATCATGTGGGCAGCAACAAGAAATTCCCCTAAATTTTTTGGGCCTAGTGTGGGGGCCACGCATAAATGGGCTTCGTCCAGTAAAGAGACACACTCTGGCTTGTTCATAGATGTCCGAAATTTCTCATGCAGCCACGAATTTTGATGACGCACAGTCACACACGGTTCTGCCTCTTGTTCCCGACAAAACAAAGATATCCAACTTGACAACAAGAGTCATGACTCTGACTCATGTAGCTCATGATAATACTAAACAATTATGTATGCATGTTACGAGAATATCCCTCGAACTGAGTGGGTTGGTGGGCAAGATTGACGTATGAAATTAAGAATCTTAGTTAGCTATATCCTCACTTAACAATAGGAAGTTGTTGGCATCTTATTCTTAACATGTAATAATATTGTCTTCCACTCACAAGTCGAATGATTGATTGGGTGTTCCTTAGTATCTTTGTCAATTGCTTTAACGAAACTCAATCAAATAGCATAAACTTGCTTTGACAACAATATAAAACAAAATTTATTTTATTTTTATGAGATAAATTAATATTATATAAATTGTAATAGATTAATTGATAGTTATATAGTTACGAAATAATCTAATAAATAATTAATAATAATAATAATATTATAATTATCTTTAAAATTAAAAATATTAAATTTAATTTTTAATTAATATTAATTAAATTATAAATAATAATAATAATAATAATAATTAACAAATTTGAATATATGAAAGAATATAATGGAACTTGAAGACATCATTGACATATTAGTTTTGAATTGGTTTCTCCTGTTATGTTAAAGGTATATGGGAATAGAATCTAATTCTTAATTTCTTTATCTAAAGATGAGACAATAACTTTTTTTTTTTTTAAACAATTTAACAGTTTTGTAAGTTAACTAATAAATTAAAACAAATATCAAAGCACGATGATATTGATAAATCAATAAATACATTAAAGTAAATATTGAATCATGATCAACAAAACATCATAAATAGATAGAGATAAATAGCATTAAGAGTTAAATAAAAGTATTAAAGCACAAAGTCATAAAGTAGCAAAAATATCAAATATAAGTAAAATCATCTAAAGTAAAAAGAAAGCATTAAATATCCATGTCCTAAGAATCAACAAGGTTATTAATTATCTTTCTTCTCTTTTAACATCATGTAAAAAAAAAAAAAAAACTCAAAAACAAGTCTTCACAATTTTGTTCTCTCAAAGCTCACATATGAGGGAATCCTTTTTTTTTTTTTTTGGTGTAAAAATTCAAGAATAGATGCCAAGGTCTAGCTTGTTTCCTTTATAAAACCTTGAAGTTCAACTTAAATCTCATCAACATTGTCTCAAAGACCATTCAAGTTTTCCTTGAGCTATTTAATTCCCTTAGTTAATGAAGGCAAATTTATAATAGGAGTTGGGGAAGAAATTGATGGACCTGCTTTGGATGGTGTTGTACTTAATGGTTTTGTGCTTGTAAAAATTCAAGAATAGATGCCAAGGTCTAGCTTGTTTCCTTCATAAAACCTTGAAGTTTAACTTAAATCTCATCAACATTGTCTCAAAGACCATTTAAGTTTTCCTTGAGCTATTGAATTCCCTTAGTTAATGAAGGCAAATTTATAATAGGAGTTGGGGAAGAAATTGATGGACCTACTTTGGATGGTGTTGTACTTAATGGTTCTGTGCTTGTTTTGGGTTCCCTTGAAGTAGTATACCATCTTCCTTCACTTATAACCAATCTCATTTACTTAAAGGTAGTTATGCTTATGTACTTACCCCTATAGAGATGTAAAGAGGCCTCACCAAAAATTGGAACTCCTAGTTGCCACGAAAATGGCTTAAGTGCATACTATAAGGAAATTTTCTAACTATCTCCTTTTGAGCCTTCTCAAACACTTCATTATGTGCTTCGACAAGTTAAACTTCTCATTCTTCAAAATATGTGTCAAGACACATGTGTCAAGAAATGTTAAGTAATCATAATGTTCACCCTTAAAATTGATATTATATTCCATAATTCTTTGCACTATCTTAGACTTGATAGGCAAGGAAGATGAATTGAAGGGCTTCTCAATATCAATATTTTCCTTTTCAAGATTTATTTGACCTTTAAACACTATCTCTAATTACTATTAAGGAATAAACTTCTCCAAGTTTTAAGAATCATTCCAATTAATACTGTCACCCATGGTAAATTCAAGTAGCTCCACAATCACTTTAAAAGTGATTTTGCACTTCTTTATTATTCACATAGGATATGATCATAACATAGTTTTATTCACCTTTATATTAGCAAAAAAGAAATTCAACATCTCAATATAGTATTCACATTTAAAAGCGATAAACTTTACCCACTTTTAAAAAAGCCAAACCATCAAGAAACCCATTCTTCTTAAACTCAATAATAGAATCCAAATTCACATGTCTACCAACATATATGATCCTCTTCTTATATTTGTAAAAATTATCTTTAATCTTAGATGTTTTAAAAGTAAAATTATAGTATTTCAAGGATTCAAAATTTTGTAAAGATCATGAAGCACTCATTATGGTTGCCATTTAAGGTGGTGGAGGAGGAGGTAATGAAGCCATAGGTGGTGTTATTAAAGATGATTAAGGTGTCGAGGAGGGCTTTAATAAGAATAGAAAAGTTGATTGAATACTTTTCTTCCTTTTTGCTAATTACTTTATTCTCTGTGCAAAGATTGACTTGGGTCCCTTTTTTTATAGATTAATTGATGGAGAAGGAGAAACTTAAGGAATTGTTAGTGATGAGGATCTTGATGGTATAGGTAATGATGAGAACTTAAGGGTGACCTTCGACTTTATTGCTGAGGTTGTCATCAACACATATGAGGGTAAAGTAGCTTTGAATTAGAGGAAACCAAACATAATTCCCTTGGTTTCAATTTGTTTCTTTTCAATTTAAATTCATATTTTTTGGCTTTATAAGATTTAAGAGATTAATGCCTTGGAGTGTTGATTTCAATGGATTATAAGGAAATTTAAGGATCTAGGGTTTGAATTTAAAAAGGGAAAGGAAATTTCTAAGAGTAAGGGATTTTTTTGATCTTAGAAAAGGGAAAAGGGAAAGGGGGCATTTTAAAAAACCATCAGTTGATCAAGTTAAGTTATGGGTTGGTCACTTGCATTAGTTGAATGTCCTTCTTAGATATAACCATTGATTTTCATTTTTTTCGATTCAAAATGTCTAAATTAGCATACAACATATATATTAAACATGTAATCTGCTTTAAATCACATAAAAACATATTAACTAAACTTTGCTTTATACTACACCATGAGACTAAGACTTGGTCAAGAAATTGACATTTATCCCTACTACTCTTTTTCTCAATGTTATTTCTTATAAATTTTAAGTTTAAGTAACTCACTAAGTTAAAGGTCACTCCCTTAAAATACTAAAGTCCTAAACTATGGTTCTCTTCATATACCTAAGCACACTTTTAAGGACAACTAGGTGTGACTCTCATGTGTTAGATTAAAATTTTATGCACATATAAACAACAAATATCAAATTAGGCAAACTAGTAGTATGGTAGAGCAAACTATCCATCATATCTCTATATTACTTTTAATCCATAATCTTACCATTTTAATTATTGTTTAGTTTTGTGGAAGTAGTCATTGAAGTGCCACAAGGTTTAGAATCATCTATGCCAAATATTTTCAATATTTTCTATACATACTTGGCTTTGTTAAAGAAAATTTCATCCTTTTTTTGCTTGATTTGGAGTCAATGGAAGAAATTTAATTCTTTCATCATATTCATCACAAATTCTACCTTTACCTCATTAGTAAATTCCTTACATAAAGACTCATTTGTAAAATTAAATATGATATCATTAACATAAATTTGAATAATCAATAGGTCATTAACTTTTGACTTGGTAAAAAAAGTAGTATCAATTTTACCTTTTAAGAAATTTTTGTTAACTAAGAAAGAGTTTAATCTTTCATACCAAGCTCTTGGCACTTACTTTAATTCTTACAGAGTTTTTGAAAGAGTGTAAACATGATTTTAGAGCTCATTGCTTTCAAAATTAAGGGGTTGATCATTTAGAAATGTGCTTTTCACATCAATGTGGTATAACTTGAAATGATTATGAGATGCAAATGTAAGTGATATTCCAATGACCTTAAACCTAGCAATTAAGGTAAAGGTCTTATTATAGTTTATACCATTTTCTTGATTGTAGCCTTTAGAAACAAATCTTACCTTATTTCTTATAATTTGACCACTTTCATTAAACTTATTTCTAAAAGACCAATTTAGTTTTGATAATAGGATGATCACTAGATTTTGATACTAGAGTCTACACCTTATTTTTCTCAAACTGATTAAAGTCATTCTTTATTGTATGCATCCAAAATTGTTCAACCAATGCATTATTTATATGCATTGGTTTTACTTATGAAATAAATACAATGGTGTTATTGTTCTTAGATGTAGATGGAATAAACTGAGTTCTCAAAGGGTCAAAAGAATTATCAATAATTTGATTCCAAATGCATTTCCAACACACTTTAACTATCTTAGAACTTGTTAAACTAAATCTCAAGAATGTAATCCTTTGGTAGGTTGGACTTATTAATTGCAATTTGTTCATTTGAACATCACTAAAATGTTATTGTTGCCTTGATGATTCATTTGCCTTCTTTAAGCTCTTCTTTATACCTATAAAGTTATCTAACTCTTCCTTTTTTAGAGAAAAGAAGTTTCATCAAATGCAATATGCATGACTCCTTTACAATAAAAGACTTCTTGTTAAACACTCTATATGCCTTGTTACTAGAAAAATATCATCATAAGTGACCTTTTTACTTGAAATCAAATCCCAATAAGAGACCTTCTTTTTCCTTGAAATTAAACTTACTTAGATTGTCTTTTGTGTTTGGAATAAAATACTTATAATGAAAGACTCATAGGAAGTTTATTTTAAACTTCTTCCTATTTAACTCATAAGAAGTTTTTGCAAGCATAAGATGAATTAAGACTCTATTGGACAAATAACAACTAGTATGGACTACTTTTGCCCAAAAATATTAAGGATTACTAGACTCATTTAACATGGTTTTAGTTATTTTGTGCAAGGTTCTATTTATCCTTTAGCTATTTTATTTTATTGTGGAGTTCTTGGAGCTAAAAACTTGTGATTGATACCTTAAGAATTGTAGACATTTTCAAAACCCTTGTTATTGAACTCACCACTATGATCACTTTTAATTGAAGTGTCACAATACCTCTGTTCACTTTGAACTTATAAAATCTCACGAAGGTCTTTAAGTATTTGTCCTTGTGAGTTAAGAATGTAACCTATATAAATCTATTATAATCATTTGCAAATTATATGCATATAATTTTTCACCTAAAGATGAAACTCTATTATGACAAAACAAGTATATATGTAACAACTATATGCATTATACACATCATATACCTTCTTTTTCTCAAATTTAAGCTTTAAAAGACCTCATAAAAGGTTGTGTTAATTGAGTTTTGATAATTGCTTTAAGCTTGCATAACCTAACCTTTTATGCTAAATCCACAATTCTTCACAAACAGAAATAAAGTACTTAACATCTTGGTTAATCAAAGTAAGTAAATTAATAATATATATATATTTTTGAATGCTTAGCAACAAGTAAGGGGTCTTTTAATTTTGAATTAGTAACAAGACATACAGTTTGTTGAAATGATACCTTATAACTGTTATCAAACAATTAACTAATACTCTACAATTAAAATTAAATATCTCGACAAATGAAACATTTTTAATCATTGGGGATTTTTCCTTATCTATTTTGCTAATGTCATTTATCTTACCTTCGACATTATCCCTAAATGTTACCTATTCATTATATACTTTTATAAGACTAATGAAACTTTTTGGATTCCTTGTCTTTTGTTTAAAGTAACTATTGTTTATAGATCATTTATCTCTTTTTATATTATCCATTAGACAAACTTGTAAACAAGTCATACAAATTTTGATAACTAAATTTTCTTAGGTCTTTGTGGATTAGCCTTGATGCCTCTAGAACCTAAATGAGAACAACCATTTAAACTTTATCTCAAGTTGCAATAATATTCATGTCATAATAGTCACCACAAAAGTAATGTGTAACATGATCTTTTGCATGATCAATATATTTATCATTTGGATGATCATGATAACCATTATAAGAATATGCTTGCTAATGTGATTCTTTAAATCTTTATGTTTGTCTTGTGTACATAGAAGCATATGTATGTGATTTTTTTTACCATGATATGATACATAAGCATTATTATGAGATGCATTTGTAGGTGCTTATGCATGTTTTTATGCATAAGCAATCTTGTCTTGAGAAGTTATGTATGAAAAGTATAACCTAAATTATGCTTCTACCTTAAGGCTTTTAAGGGCTAAATAACATGTCAAGTTTGTTTTTACTTTTAATAAATTTAAATAGAGACTTTTGAAACTTAAAATAATTCCTTCTTAAGATGAATATTTTCATCTAAGAGTTTTTTTAAGTCTTTCTTCATTATAGACATTTTCTAACTCACTATTTTTCTCAATGAGTGACTTGACCTCATTTTTAAAAAAGCATTATTATACTTTAAGGAAATATTCTCTGTATGAAGATTTTTGTTTTTGAAAGAAATGTCTTTAAGCTTCTTATCCAAGCAATTTAGTGTGTTATACAATTCATCAATCAAAAACTCATTATCATTAAAAGTGTCATAATCAGAATTACCACCTCGTTATTTTCCATGAATGCCCAATTGATTCCAACATCATCAGAATCATTTTCTTAGTCACTTAAGTCATCCAAGTAGCTTTGTAAGCCTTCTTGGTTGGCTTTTTGTCCTTCTTGTTAAAAGGGCAATTATGAGTAATGTGACCAAGTTTGTTATAATTATAACAAATGATCTCATCTTTCCCACAATTGCTCTTAGAAGATCTCTGACCATTTTACTTCTATTTTTTTTTAAAGTTGTTTGACCCTTTTGAATAGCATAATGAGCTTGTAATCATTTTCTTAAGTGTATTCATCACTCTTATTATCATCATCACTATCTTTTTCCCAACAATTATTGGTGAGGGTCATCTCATAAGTTAGTAGAGACCCTACCAACTTATCTAAGCCGAAAGTGTTTAAGTCTTTAGATTTAATGATTATAATTGCCTTAGGTTTTTAGGATTGTAAAAGTGATCTCTATAATTTCTTCACAAGATCACTTTTCTTGATGCCCTTTTCGAGGTTCTTGAGTGGATTGATAATTTTAGTGAACCTCATATGCATTTTGAAGATCATCTCATTAATATTCATCTCAAAAAACTCATACTCTCACATGAGCAAATTGATTTTAGTGTTCTTCATTTATGTTGTATACTCATAAACAACTTTAAACTTATCCCTAATCTTCTTTGTCATCTTATATGAAGATACTTTTTTATATACACAAACACTTGAACCATAACGAAACATAAAAATAGTTTTAAACTTGAGAGTTTTGAATTTCTCCTCCTTTGTTATAGACACACTCTCTTTCCTATTAATGCTCACTTCTAGGGCTTTCTTGGGGTCACTCTCAACTATTTTCTACAATTTATAGTCCTAAAATTATATATACATGGTCATTTTATCTCTTTAAAAGTTGTAGTTGTTGCCATCAAAGATTAAAGGTCTATGGATGCTTTCACCTTTCAACATGACACATGGATATAAAGGATGCCATGGATTGGTTTTAGAAGGTTATGGTTATAAAATAGATACTGAGTTATGATACCTCTTATTATTCCTTAAGGTAATCCAAGATGGGAGGCAAATTGTATCTAATTAGCTTGATCACTCAACTTTCATTCAATTCCAACTTTAAAGAAAGATAATAAGATAAATCAAAAATAAATCAAGTAATATGAACAATAGAAAATTAAAAGGAGAGAGGGGAAAAGAGATTACATACATAGCTATTTATAATGTCTTGTCCTAAATTAAGAGTTTATGTCTACTCTTCAAGATTTCTCCCTTAAAAGTTCACTTCTTTATTACATTCTTCTTTTACAAGGTAGAGATAATCCTTTTACATTTGATCACATTAACCTTGATCATAATAAAACTTTTATAAAATTTTCACAAAAACACACAAGTTCTTTACAACCCTTAAAGACTCACATTTCAATACTTCTCACTAGAGTATTCTTACTCTTTTATAATCTTTATTTTTCTCTTCTTAAACCTTTACTTTGATATATCCTTTTTTTTTTTTAATTTATTACATAGATCAATACAATTTCTCAAGGTCACATGATCATTTACAAAAGAGTTTCTCAAAGTCTCTTGTAAACAAAAGGAAAAAACTAGTTGTTGGATATTGCTCTCTTTTTATAAAGAAAATTAATTCCAAAAATGAAAAAGCTTTTAGGTGAGGTATCAATTGACTGCACACTAAAATTGGTTGATTGATCCAAAATCGTCGTAACTTTTTTAACTTTATGCACTTTTTGCTCTTTAGTCTTATTGGTTAACCAACCACATACAGTCTAGTTAACTGACTTGAATTCTCTATAATTTTTCCATTTTTTGTGCTTTATGCCTTTTAACTACCTCAGTTAACCATAGTCATGGTCATATCGACCAATCTAAAATTTCTATAATTTTTTACACTTCATAGTTTGAACATTTTTGTGGTATTTGGTTGACCATATGCATTAATCCAGTTGACTAACCCAAGTTTTCTATTTCTAGTTTACTTCTTTTCTATATGCGCTAATTTAGTTAAATAACCAAACTTTCTATTTGTCTTAAATTTCTATATATTTCAAATTATCTTAATTCTTTTTATTTTTTCATGTAATTTCGTAAAATTTTATTTAATAATTTTTAAAATAAAAAATTGAATAGAAACCACCAAATTTTTATAAACAATTAATTTATTTTAAATTTTAAATTCAAAGATACTGCCTAAAGTAGTATGAATTAAAAAATTATATATTATATACCTCCATGTGTTGTAAATTAATTAATTAAAAATATAAAAATATAATTTAAATAAATTAACATTAATAAAATATATAAAAAATATTAAAATATACAAAATATCACGCATTATTCTAATCTCAACAATCTCAAGACTTATAAGAAGCGGCAAACAAGAGATTAAGTTGAATTTTATGCTGAGTTGTTTGGTTTCTCATCATTTAGATTTTGAATATCTCAACGTTTGGTTATGTCAAATTTTGAGTTAATCAAGCTACGCAAATATTCTGTTTTGGGTCATTGTAAGTTTGAGTTATTTATATTACATAGTAGTGACTTTTTTTTCCTTTTTCTTTGGTTGTATTGGATTGACGTGAGTAGGATTTCTAATTGATTAAATTTTATTATTCGGTTTGAGTTGGCTTTTGCCGTCTATAGTCATATAATTATTATATCGTGGTCGTCTATTCGTTGGCGAAGGCAAAGTTGTTTTCTAAAAAAAGACAAAAATTTAGCATCATAGAAACAACATAGAAATTATAGGAGAAAAGAACAAAAGAAGACGCCCATAAATTAAGAGGAGCCACAAATTTCAAAAAGCATCAAAGTCCAAATCGTTACAGCAAAGCAATCAAAAGAAAGAAACAGAGGAAGAAGAAGAAGAGTAAAGCAAAGAAACTACAAAGGACAAAGCCAAAAAGGGGGCCCGAAAAAAAGGTTGGCCCCGAGGAAATCTTTCCTTCTTTCCTCCCCAGTTTTACCAGTGGGCAAGCCCTCACGCAATCCTAGGAGAAGAAGGCAAAAACATCAAAAGGGAATGAATGACTCACCGTGTAAACCAAATTTATTGACAACTGACCCTCAAATTTGTTCCAACGAGGCGAGTCACATTCTTTTTTCAATTATTCTTTCTTGTGTTTAACACACCCACACACACACACACACACACACAATAATGTCAAGTGATAGATAGCTGAAAGCACTTCACCAGAATTTATCAACTGGATTTAAGATGTATAATTAACATTACTTCGGATTTCAGACCGAATCTTCATTAATTAAAACGTAGCATAAAGATATGACTAAATTCGATTACATAATGTTTCTTTCTGATCAAGAATGATTACGTGATTGGGCAATAAAATTAGGACCAAAGAACTACACTTCAGCCACAAACCCACGAAACAACACAAATAAATGCATGGCAGACAATATATATATATATATATATATACACACACACACACAAAGTGGAACTATAGCATCTTTTGCATTTTTCTCCAAGTATATATCTACTTCTGACATTAACCCCGCTCACATTGACCTGTAAAATAAAAAAGCAACCAAAAGCCCGAAAGTGACACCTTTAAAACCCAACTTTCTCTAATCTCCCCTCGTCCAAGAGCCCAAGACAAGCAACGCGTTGCCATTTTTTGTGTCCAGGTACCATCGATCTTATTATTAAGCTCTGTCATCATGGCTTCTTCCGCTTCTAACGCCACCACCTCCACCGCCAGCGCCGCCACCACCAGCCCACCTACATATGGATCGGACTCCACCTCTCTCAACACCACCTTTGTGCAAGCCGACCCATCAACCTTTCGCACCATAGTTCAAAAACTCACCGGAGCAGCGGACGACCCATCAACCCAAAGGCTTCCCATAACCCACCCAACTCGACCTGCCACCGGCCCAGGCAGCAAGCGACCGGCGTTCAAGCTCCAAGGTCGGAGACCGAACTCCAGGAACCTCCAGGTCAACCTCTACGACAACAACGTCAACAACTGTACTTTGGACCATCATCCCGACATCTTCCATCTTAGACAGCAAGGGTTCTTGGTGTCTCCCGTGTCGCCTCTGGACTTGTTTCGGGGCATGAGCCTGAGGTCACCCACACCCTGCGAAGACTCCTGCGCGCTTGGGAGTCCCAGAGAGGTGGCATTGGCAGAGGAGGAGGAGACTAGGGCCATTGCTGAGAAGGGGTTCTATTTGCATCCGCGTCCTTTGAGCACACCAAGAGGAGCTGAGCCACCTGAGTTGCTGCCTCTGTTTCCTTTAAGGTCTTCTAGAGACAATGTCTAGGGGGCTAATTAATCAATGCATTTGGGTTCATCAATGATGTCAACTCAATGTTGCGTGAGACAACTTAATGTTGTTATTCATTAATGTTCTCTGCTAATGTAATTAGAGCTGGGGTATTAGGTTTTCCATGGCAGAAAAATAAGGATTGTCGCATACCCTTAAATTACACAGTTCAACATTCAATTTATAACTATTTTCATTTTTATCTCCGATTTTGATTTAACATAATTAAACTAATCAAATTCAATTTTTTTTTAATTAATCATCATATCGCTATATGTAAACCAGATTAAGTGAAGTTTATAAAATTCATTCCAAACAAATATATTTTTATGTAATTAAATTGATAATATTTACTTTTGCCTTTTTTGACACATTTTTTTGCCATCTTTTGCCTTTCTTAACGGACTTGGGTTAGAAAAAAAAAATAGCAATGATCAACATAATAAAAGCAAGGAAAAATTATGAGAAAAATTATTTTTTACATCTTAAGTTCAAGATGCAATTACACTTCATATCTCATAATTTTAGAAATTATAAAAAAAATACTAATAAATATGAGTGATAATAAAAAATAATATCTATCAACTCATTGTTAATAAAAAATATTTTTAATTACAAAAATATTATTAAAAATAATTTTAAATGACCAAAATATTTTTACAATTACAATTTTTTTTAGTTTGTACCTCTCAATTTTACTTTACCTCCTCCTCCACCATAACCACCACCTTACCCATCCACCACTACTATTTTGTATCTTAGTCTCTCTTCTAAACATTATTTATCTTAATCTTATCTCATCACCTAACTCTCTCTTTTGCTTCTCCACTTCTACTACTCATTCACCATTACTATATGTTAAATCGATGGCTAAAATTTCACATCAAGATATTGAATAAAATTAGTTATTTTTTTTTTGTTAATAAATAAGAAGTAATGCAATTTATTTTATTATTGGGGTTTTAAAACTCTAAGTGCATTTAGTCCGTTATTTGGAATTTTGTTAATTAAACTTTAAAAGAGTTTGTTGTTTTTTGTATTCTTTACTTTGATAATATTTTTTTTCACTTTTGTTTGTAGATATAAATCAAATTTACTAAACTATATAAATTTAATATCATTTGTCTTCAGGTATTCTTTTTAGTATTTTATTTTATTTTTTATTATTATCTTTAAGGACTATAACTTGGAGTTTGTCTCATAGCAAATTGATATCAAAGCTTGGTTCACTAGGAAAATAACTATCATGATAATAATTAGGCATTATTTTGAGAAATTTGATCGGAGTGTTAACTTTAGAATGTGATAGTTAAAATTGGAGATCATTCTGGTTTAAGATAGCATTGACATTGCACTATTAGGGAAGAAGATGTCAGATAAGGAGTATGCTAGTATTGATAAGAAGGCTAGATCTAGTAATATTTTAAATCTTTCTAATGAGATTTTAAGAGAAGTAGTTATTAATGTAATTGTTAAGGATTTGTAAGAGAAATTAAAAACTTTATATATAAAGAAAGTAATGAAGAATAGATTTTATTTAAAGCAAAGTTTTTATATTCTTCATATATCTAAAGGATCATTTATATTATTGCATCTTGATAAATTTGATTTTTTATTTATAGATTTGAGTAATATAGATGCTTATATTGAGGATAAGGATCAAGCCTTGCTATGATTGTATTCTTTTCCCTAGTTATTTAAGCATTTCAAAGAAATAATATTTTATAATAAAGAGATTATTTTTTGTAAAAAAATTAAATCTATTTTGAAGTTGAAAGGTCAAATCGATAGGGATATAATTGAAGATAGTAGTGGTGGTCAAATTGATAGTTAGTGGTTTAGGGTAAATTAGATAAGAAAGATGTAAATAGTCAGAGATCTAAATTTAAATTTAAATCCAAATATAAAATTTTAGTGTGTAATTATTGTAAAAAAAGGGGTACATCAAAATTGATTACTTTAAACTAAAAGATAAAAAAAAAAAAAAAAAGGACAAGGATAAGGATAAGAATAAAAATAATGAGTTAGTTCAGACTAGTGTTGTAGAAGATGAAAGTGGAAAAATTATTTTTTTGACTAATGATAAATTAAGGTTTATCATTGAATGAATTTTAGATTTTGATTGCATGTACCATATATGTCTTAATAAGAATTGATTTTTCACCTAAGGATTTGTAAGAGAAATTAAAAACTTTATATATAAAGAAAGTAATGAAGAATAGATTTTATTTAAAGCAAAGTTTTTATATTCTTCATATATCTAAAGGATCATTTATATTATTGCATCTTGATAAATTTGATTTTTTATTTATAGATTTGAGTAATATAGATGCTTATATTGAGGATAAGGATCAAGCCTTGCTATGATTGTATTCTTTTCCCTAGTTATTTAAGCATTTCAAAGAAATAATATTTTATAATAAAGAGATTATTTTTTGTAAAAAAATTAAATCTATTTTGAAGTTGAAAGGTCAAATCGATAGGGATATAATTGAAGATAGTAGTGGTGGTCAAATTGATAGTTAGTGGTTTAGGGTAAATTAGATAAGAAAGATGTAAATAGTCAGAGATCTAAATTTAAATTTAAATCCAAATATAAAATTTTAGTGTGTAATTATTGTAAAAAAAGGGGTACATCAAAATTGATTACTTTAAACTAAAAGATAAAAAAAAAAAAAAAGGACAAGGATAAGGATAAGAATAAAAATAATGAGTTAGTTCAGACTAGTGTTGTAGAAGATGAAAGTGGAAAAATTATTTTTTTGACTAATGATAAATTAAGGTTTATCATTGAATGAATTTTAGATTTTGATTGCATGTACCATATATGTCTTAATAAGAATTGATTTTTCACCTAAGGATTTGTAAGAGAAATTAAAAACTTTATATATAAAGAAAGTAATGAAGAATAGATTTTATTTAAAGCAAAGTTTTTATATTCTTCATATATCTAAAGGATCATTTATATTATTGCATCTTGATAAATTTGATTTTTTATTTATAGATTTGAGTAATATAGATGCTTATATTGAGGATAAGGATCAAGCCTTGCTATGATTGTATTCTTTTCCCTAGTTATTTAAGCATTTCAAAGAAATAATATTTTATAATAAAGAGATTATTTTTTGTAAAAAAATTAAATCTATTTTGAAGTTGAAAGGTCAAATCGATAGGGATATAATTGAAGATAGTAGTGGTGGTCAAATTGATAGTTAGTGGTTTAGGGTAAATTAGATAAGAAAGATGTAAATAGTCAGAGATCTAAATTTAAATTTAAATCCAAATATAAAATTTTAGTGTGTAATTATTGTAAAAAAAGGGGTACATCAAAATTGATTACTTTAAACTAAAAGATAAAAAAAAAAAAAAGGACAAGGATAAGGATAAGAATAAAAATAATGAGTTAGTTCAGACTAGTGTTGTAGAAGATGAGAGTGGAAAAATTATTTTTTTGACTAATGATAAATTAAGGTTTATCATTGAATGAATTTTAGATTTTGATTGCATGTACCATATATGTCTTAATAAGAATTGATTTTTCACCTATGAATTTGTTGAAGGTGAAGTTGTTATGATGAGTAATAATGCAATTTGTAAAATTGTTGGGATTTGTATGGTTAGGATCAAGACTTATGGTGTTGTTATAAGAATACTCACATAGGTTTGATATATTTTAAAATTGAAGAAAAATCTCATCTCTTTGGGAATAATTAAGACTCTTGGTTATAAGTACATTAGTGAAAGTAGAGTTTTGAAAGTTAATAAAACTGGTTTATTGTCATGAAAGCTTGTAGGTTTAGAAATTTATACATTCTACAGGGATTTATAGTTACAGGTACTACTATAGTCTTTACATCATCTAATTTAGAGGTAGATATTATGATACTTTAACATATGCAATTGGGGAACATGAGTTAGAAGGACCTATTAATGTTGAGTGAAAGAGGCTTTATATATGGATAACATATTAGGAAGTTGGATTTCTACAAGCATTGCATCTTTGGAAAGTAAAAGCATGCTAGTTTTAAGTCTTTAGCAATTCACATAATAAAAGGAATTTTGGATTATATTTACTCAGATTTTGGGGGCCATCTCATGTTCTATAAAAGGTAATGTTAGATACATGTTGACTTTTATTAATATTTGTTCAAGAAAATTTTGGATTTTCTTTTTGAAATACAAGAATAATGATTTCTAAACATTCAAGAAGTGGAAAACTTTGATTGGGAAGTAAATAGGAAAGCAGATTAAGTGGATTAGGATAGATAATGATTTGAAATTTTGTGAAAGTGAATTTAATGAATTTTATGAAAATGAAGACATTTTTCATCATCGTAGAGTCAATATGACTCCTTAGTAGAATGATGTTACTAAATGTATGAATAGAACACTTTTGGAGAGAGCTCATTGCACGATTTTCAATGTTAGTTTGTCAAAATACTTATGGATAGTTATAGTCTTTACAATTTGTTATATCATTAATTGTGCACCTTCAACATCTCTAGACTTTAAGATTCCAAAGGAAGTTTAGTTAAGTGGAATTTGAAATTGTGAATCAAAATACCACACAACAAAGTTCTCACATTTAGTTATATTCATCAAATATTATAGATTCCTTTAAAGATTGAAAAGAGGATTATTCCATAGCCAAAGATACATCAAAGAGAGAGATTTGACTACCACAAAAATATAAAGAATATATTACTTATACTCTTTTAGTTGCATAAAAAACTAGTGAAAATAGTGAACTGTTTACATATTTGGTAGTTTCATGTGTTGACTCATTTAAGTGGTTGATTACAATGAATGAAGAAATAAAATCTCTCCACAAGAATGACACAGGAGTTCTTATGAAGCCATCTTAAGAAAAAAGAATTAATGGTTGCAAATTTGTCTTCAAAAAGAAAGAAAATATACCAGGCGTTAAAAATGTAAGGTACAATGCACATTTAGTTACGAAAGACTTTAATTAAGTATAAGGTGTTAACTTTCATAATGTTTTCTAACTTGTTAAAAACAGTTCAATGCATATCTTGTTTGCTCTGGTGGCCATGTATGATTTGTAGTTAGAGTAATTCAATGTTAAGATAACTTTTTTACATGGTGAACTTGAGGAGCAAATATACATGTGGCAACCCCAAGGTTTTTAAGTTAAAGGTAAATAAGACTATGATTATTTGTTAAAAAAATTTTTGTATGGGTTGAAGCAATCTCCTAGATAATGGTATAAGAGGTTTGATTTCTTTATACTAGGTTATGGTTATTCCAAAAGCATGTATGATAATTGTATTTACTTTTAGAAGTTATATGATGGCTTGTTCATTTATCTGTTGTTTTATATCGATGATATGCTCAATGTTGCTTTATATTGAATGGTGAATTTGAAATGAAAAATTTATAAGTAGTAAAGAAGATTCTTGGCATGAAGATCAAAAGGAATTGTGAAGACAATAAGTTATATCTAATTTAAAAGAATTATGTTAAGAAGGTTTTAGAACAATTTGACATGAAAAATGTCAAACTTATCAATACTTCAATTGCTAGTCATTTTAGGTTATGAACCGTTTAGTCGCCAAAATCAGATGAAAAGAAGAGGTATATGGAAAGAGCTCAATATTTGAGTATAGTTAGTAGTATTATACATGTCATGGTTTGCACATATCCAAATATTTCATAAGCAATTATTATGATTAATAGACATATATCTTCTATAAGTAAATCACATTAGTAGATTATGAAATAGATTTTAAAATATTTATAGGTACTTCAAATACATATTTAAAGTTTGGTAAAAATTTAGGCGCATTGGTTGGTTTCGTGGATTCTGACTATATCGCGAATATTGATACAAGAATATTTCTTACAGGCTATGTATTTTATATTGGTGGTTTTATTATTGAAGTTCCCGACTTCTCCCTAGGATCTACTAGTTTGTGATACTGAGAGGGGGGTGAATCAGTATCACCACAATTCGCAATTCGCAGGTAAGTGAACAACTTCAACCTCTTCTTAAAAGCGAACTCTTTCTCAGACTTGATTAAGGTAGATCTATTGTTACCTACTAATCACAATAGTTTTCAAAGTCACCTTTCAGACACTTTGCCTAATAGACAATTCAGATGTTCTTATTTAGGCCTTCGTTAGGTTATGGGTTGGCTGATACTTTAACTGCATTCACAACTTAATTCAAAATACAGAACATAAAGCAAATTAAGGACACACGAGATTTACGTGGTTTCGTCAATGTGACGTACATCCACAATGGTAGGGACTCTCCCATACCGAGACCATCCACTATATTTGAGAATTCCAGTTACAATGGATGTCTTAATTCTCTACTCCTTTCACTATTGCAAATACTAAGTAAGTACAATACAATGAGTGTCACTTACTGTGTCTACCCTTCTTCTAACTTATCTTGCCTCTGTTGAATTGAAAGGCTGCTCCACTGCTGCTTAGAAGTTCACCGCAATACTCTTTAACCTCTTTTGAAGAAATCTAGAAATACGTTGAATTCTTTCCAATGTTTCGCCAAATTCCTTCTCTAGGTTGTTTCACACAGCTCCTGTTTTCACCATCTCATGGTCTCACCCATCTCCTTGTCTCATGGCTCGCCTCACGTTTCTTTTTTTTTTTTTTTTTCGTCTAGCCCCTGTTCTGCCGGATCTTTCACTGTTGACCGGATCTCTTTCTGCCAGATCTCTCACCGTCGACCGGATCTATCTCACCATCAACCGGATCTCTTTCTGCCGGATCTGTCACCGTCTACTAGATCTGTCACCGTCGACCGGATCTGTCTCACCATTTGCTGGATCTATCACCGTCGACTAGATCTGTCTCACCGTTTGCCGGATCTGTCACCGTCGACCAGATCTGTCTCACCATCTGCCGAATCTGTCACCGTCGACCGAATTTGTCTCACCGTCTGCTGGATCTGTCTCACTGTCTGCTGGATCTGTCATCGTCGACCGGATCTGTCTCATTGTCTGCCATATCTGTCTCACCATCTGCTGGATCTGTCATCGTCGACCGGATCTGTCTCATTGTCTGCCATATCTGTCACACCATCTGCTGGATCTATCACCGTCAACTGGATCTGTCTCACCGTCTGCCGAATCTGTCAGTTGGTGACTGCTAGTGTGCCGGTGGTGTGCCAATCTGCTCAACTACTGACTGCTAGTGTACCTTTCTCACGGGTTTCTCTCTCTTGTCGGTGGTGTGTGTAAGTTTTCTGTTTATTTTTCTCAATAGCCGATACATCTATTTTTTGTTGTCTTTCGATGGCCTTTATATACTTCTCCATGAAACCCTATGGTTTACTTGCGGTGAATTTACTGTCTTACCTTTCCATGTGGCTTTTACATTCTTACCCCTCCATATGGCTTTTACCTTCTTGCCCCTCCATGTGGCTTTTACCTTCTTGCCCTTCCATGTGTCTTTACTTTCTTGCACACTTAAATCTAGTTGACAACAATTACAACCCATACAAGGCTGTGGGAACAACAATCTCCCCCTTTGTAATTGTTGGCAACACTCATGACAAAAGCCACTTACAGCAGTTTCAACTCCGCCTAAATATGCACTCCCCCTTTCTCAATAGCTCCCCCTGCACTGTTGCTTCTCTCCTCCTTTGCCAACCAATTACAAATCTAAAAAACTCGCAAAGTGAAGATGAAGGATTTACCTGAACTTTAGGCTTGAGGAGGCATTTGCATAGATAGACTCAATCTGTGCTTTTCAAACAACTCTGCGGACAGAGGTTTAGTTAGAATATCTGAAATTTGATCTTTAGTGCCAACATACTCCAACTGAATTGTACCCTATTCCACTTGATCTTTGATGATGTGATACCAGGTGTCAATATGCTTGCTCCTCGAATGTTGAACCGGATTTTTACTGAGATCAATAACACTTTGATTATCACAAAGTATACTTACTGGTAACTTCACTTCAACACCCAAATCTGCCAATTGTCTTAGCATCCATATCACCTATGTACATGCTGCACAAGCAGCCATATACTCAGCCTTAGCTGTACTTAAAGTAACACTGTTTTGCTTTCTACTTAATCATACAACACACTTTGAACCTAAGTAGAAGCTGCAGCCGCTGGTTGATTTTCTATCATCTATACTTCCTGCCCAGTCTGCATCAGTGTATGCTTGTAGTTTAACAGAATCCATGGCTAGATACCACAAGCCCATTTCCAGTGTTCCTTTGAGGTACCTTAGGATCAGCTTGGAATCTGCCAACATATGAGACTCCTTATGATCAGCTTGGAATCTGCTGGCAGCGCACACAATTTGCACAAGATTAGGCCTTGATGCCGTAAGGTACAGGAGGCTCCCTATCAACTTTCTATACTCTGTAAGGCTTGTACTTCTTCCCTCCTGATCTTTTGTTAACTTGTAGCCCACTGTTATAGGGGTACTAACAGATCTGCTATCCTCCATGCCAAACCTTTTCAGCATCTCTTTGGCATATTTCGTCTGAGAAATAAAGATACCTTCTTCATGCTGCTTTATCTGTAATCCAAGAAAGTACGTCATTTCTCCAATCAAAGACATCTTAAATTCCTCACTCATCTTCTGTGCAAAATCTTGGCATAGCTCAGAGTGATCCTTTCCAAAGATGATGTCATCTATATATATTATGGTTATCAGCTGGCCTTTTTCTGAGTTGAACACATACATGTTATTATTAATCGTTCCTCTTCTGAAATTCAACCTTCTCAAGTACGCATCCAGCCTACTATACCAGGCTCTTGGAGCTTGTTTAGGACCATACAAGGCTTTCTTCAGCTTGCACATATGTGTCTTATCCTCACTGATTTGTACTCCATCGGGTTGTTCAATATACACTTTTTCTTTTAAGAGCCCATTCAGAAAGGCGGATTTTACATCCATCTGATAGACTTTATACCTTTTGTGTACTGCCAAAACTATGAACATTCTGATAGTTTTTAACCTTACTACTGGTGCAAAAGTTTCATCAACATCTACCCCTTCTATCTGAGTGTAGCCTTTGCAAACCAGCTTGGTCTTGTTCCTCACCACCTTGCCATCTTCATTGTGTTTATTCCTAAACACCCACTTTGTTTCTATGACATTCTTATTAGTGGGTCTTGGGACCAGCTCCCATGTATCATTCTTCTCAATTTGATCTAGCTCCTCATTAATAGCTTTGACCCAGGTTTTGTCTCGAATAGCCTCTTCAATAGATTTAGGTTCAACTTGTGAGAGTAGAGCAGTAGCTCCCACCATTCTTCTTCTTATTGTAACTCTTGCTGATGGGTAACCTATGATCTGATTTCGTTGATGAGCACTGGTCCATGTTTTCTTCGTCCTTCTTCCTTGCACCGTCTTAGTTGCAAGAGGATCTCTTTCTTCATCTTCAGACTCACTCTTCTCCGAATCTAAACTTACTTCTTGTTCCTTTTCTCCAGTTTGGTCTGATTCTTCATCTACATTGAAGTCATCTTCTTCATTGTCCTCAGCTTCTTCATTCTGAATTGTTTTCCAGTTCTCATCTATTCTTATATCACTGGAAATGATCACTTTTCCCAGCTTATGCAGGAAAACTCTGTAACCTTTTGTCTTTCCTGAGTATCCCACAAAGATACCTTCATTAGACTTAGCGTTGAATTTTCCCAAGTTTTACTCCTTGTTCTTCACAAAACATGGGCTGCCAAAGACTCTGAGATACTTGGCTGTTGTCTTCTTCCCACTCTATTGCTCATATGGAGTCTTATCAGTATTGGGCCTTAGTAGAACTCTGTTCAGTAGGTGCACGACTGTGAATGTTGCTTCTGTCCAAAATCTTGTGTGAAGTTTGGATTCTAGCAGTAGAGTTCTTGCCATTTCAATCACAGCTCTGTTCTTCCTCTCTACCATCCCATTCTATTGAGGTGTTCTCGCTGCTGCCATCTGATAGTGAATACCATGCTTCTCAAGGTAATCTTCAAAAACTTCATTTGTGAATTCAATGCCTTGATCTAACCTCAATACTTTGATCTTCCTTCCACTCTCATTTTCAGCCAATCTTCTGTATCTCTTGAAGCAATTCAGAACTTCTGACTTGTATTTGAGGTGCATGATGGAGGTTCTTTTGGAATAATCATCAACAAACAAGACGAAGTACCTTTCACCTTTCAACCCTTTTGTTCTCATTAGCCCACACAAATCAGTATTCATAATGTCAAGCACTGCTTTAGAACTGAACTCTTTGGTCTTATACTGCTTTCTGACATGTTTTCCTTTAGAGTATGCTGAGCAAACATACTCTCTCTCTCTCCTGAGGTTGGGAATATCTCTAATTGTATGAGTAGTGGTCAGCTTCCTCATGTTCTTCTATGATATGTGTCTCAACCTCCTATGCCAGAGTTGATTTTCTTCTTCTTTGGTTAGTAAACAGCTGCTTGTCTTATCCTCATCAATCACATATAAATTTCCAGTTGTTCTCTTCCCGGCTGCAACAGTATTGCCTTCTTTACTCTTTACCTGGCAACCTGTTTTTGTGAATATTACCTTATGGTCTTTATTGCATAGCTGACTAACATATGCTAAATTATATCTGAATCCTTCAATGTGCAAAACATCTTTCAGCTTTCCTCTTCCAATCTTTATTGACCCCTGACCATTGATGTTGAGTGAATCATCATTGCCAAACTTGACCCTGCCTTCTCTTGATTTGTTTAGCTTTGATAATTTACTCTTATCACCCGTTATGTGCAAAATGCATCCACTATCAAGGATCCACTACTTATCCTTGCAGTCAGCTTTGAGTGCAATTTCAGCTATGTTAGCCACCTCCTTTTTAGCTTTATGTTCCTTCTTTTGAACTGGCTGGAAGATAGCTTTCTCCTTTTTCTCAGCTTTGACTGCATTGCTTGTTTTCACTGTTCCTTCTTTAGCATTATGACCATCCTGCCCGCACCTTTCACACTGTTCCAAGTCTGCCAATATAGCAAACTTGTTCTTTAAAACCAATGGTTTGGGCTTCCACCAACAATCTTTGTCAGCATGTCCTTGCCTTTTACAGTATGTGCAAGAACTCATGACAGGTGTTCTCTTCTAAATTCTGTATTGTCTCCCCCTGTATGCAGCATCGTATCCTCTCAAGTTGGAGACATATACTGGCCTTCTCCACAAGCAGTTACTCGCCTTATGATCCCAAACTCCACAATAAAGGCAATGACCTTGAAACTGCCTCTTCTTGAGTCTAATTACAGCTTGTCTTCTTCTGTTCATTACTTGTTGTGTAGGCAAAGTAGTCGGCTTCTTTACTTATGTGACTTTCATTTCAGTCACCTTCTTCTCCTTCTACAGTTCAGCTGTAGCCCTCTGTTGGCTGACTTTCTTTTCTTCCTTTTTGTTTGCCACCCTAGGTTGCTTCTTCAGATCTTCTTTATTCTCAGCTATCTTCTTCTGAGTCACAACCTTCTCTTTCAACTTCTGTGGCACATTCTTATTTTCTTTAACCAATGCAACTTCAGATTGCTACACTTTCTCTACATTCTTCTCTCCTTTTCCAGAACTTATTTCTCCTATCATTTCAAACTTCTGCAAGTTCTCTTTGCTACTTTTGAGTTGTTGCTGAAGTCTTAACAACTCTTTCTCTATTTCTTCAATTTTTGAAGCCCTTGAGCCCAGCTCTACTGTAAGGTCTTCACATATTTTGATCTGTTCCTCAAATCTTCTCTCCAAGTCAATATGCTCAGTCCTTATTTCATTGTTTTGACTTTCAGCTTCCTCAAACTTTGCTTCAACTTGTTTTATATGGGCCTCCAACCTTCTTATGATTTTGCCCCTTTTGATTATCTCCTTTGAAGCTGCTTCCAGCTCAGCTTCAAGATCTGGCTCTTCTTTATCAACTTCCTCTTTCTCTTCAAAGGTTAAACTACCACCTTGTGCTGATGCCATAAAGACATACTGATCTGATGAGTCTTCATATTCCTCCTCATCAGTTTCTTTTGTCTGACTCACATAACTCTTGAATGAGCCTCTCATCTTCCTCTATGGGTTGGTAATCTTCTTACTAGACTTCTTTGATTTGAATGATGATTTTCTCCATCTTGAATTCTGCTCATCATCACCATCCTCATCTTCATCATCAAGTTTCACTTTGCACTGAGAAGCAAAGTGTCCAATTTGCCTACAATGGTAACATCTCAAGGACAACTGTCCTTTTCCCTTCTTAGACCCCTTTTTGAATTTCCTTGTGAAGTAAGCCAATACTTCACCTTCACTTTCTTCCTCATCATCATCATTATCCTCACTAAATGATTCTTCCTTTTCTTTTATCTTCAAGTGTTTCATAGCTCTGAAAGCTGCCTCCTTTGATACCTTTGACATTGAGGAGCTCGTAGTTAACTTTATTCTCATCTTATATGTAATGAGATTGCACTGAAGATCATGTAGAGACATAAAATTGAGATCTCTACTCTCCTCTATGGCTGCCACCTTTGAGGCAAACCTCTTAGGTAGAATTCTTAAAATTTTCTTCATAATTAATGAGTCCTTCTTGTTCATCCCATGACTTCTTAAGTCGTTTACAGCATCAATAACCCTGGTGAAAAACTCTTGAACTGTCTCATTCTTCTGCATTCTGAGAGATTCATATCTCTCCTTGAACACTTGAAGCTTAGCCTCCTTCATTCTGTCATCACCTTCATAGATTTTCTGCAATCTGTCCCATATCTCCTTGGCAGATTTGCAGTCCATAACTTTAGCATACCCAGCATTTGTCAATGCTGAAATGATGACATTTGAGGCCTTCCCATTTATCTCAAACTGCCTTAACTCCTCTGAGGTTAGGTCTTTACCTTCTTCCGGAACCATAAAACCCTCCTGTACGCATTTCACCACGTTCATGCCCATGGTTGCAAATACCACTTGCATTCTTACTCTCCACATATGATAGTTGGTTCCGTTGAAGATTGGAACCTTCTTGCTATAAGTGGTGCTTGTGCTGGTACCGGTTTCCATTTCTCAGTATGCTAAACAAGTCAAACTTCTAGATCCCTTCAAACTAGTACACCAAGTTGTTAAACTTCAAACTGGAGAACCTATGCTCTGATACCAATTGAAGTTCCTGACTTCTCCCTAAGATCTACTAGTTTGTGATACTAAGAGGAGGGTGAATCAGTATCACCACAATTTGTAATTCGCAGGTAAGTGAACAACTTTAACCTCTTCTTAAAAGCGAACTCTTTCTCAGACTCGACTAAGGTAGAACTATTGCTACCTACTAATCACAATAATCTCCAAAGTCACCTTTCAGACACCTTGCCTAATAGACAATTTGGATGTTCTTGTTTAGGCCTTCGTTAGGTTATGGGTTGGCTAATACTTTAGCTGCATTCACAACTCAATTCAAAACACAAAATGTAAAGCAAATTAAGGACACACGAGATTTACGTGGTTCCGTCAATGTGACGTACATCCACGGTGGTAGGGACTCTCCCTTACCGAGACCTTCCACTATACTTGAGAATTCCAGTTATAATGGATGTCTTAATTCTCTACTCCTTTCACTATTGCAAATACTAAGCAAGTGTAATACAAAGAGTGTCACTTACTATGTCTACCCTTCTTCTAGCTTGTCTTGCCTCTGTTGAATTGAAAGGCTGGTTCACTGCCACTTAGAAGTTCACCGCAACGCTCTTTAACCTCTCTTGAAGAAATCTAGAAATACGTTGAGTTCTTTCCGATGCTTCGCCGAATTCCTTCTCTAGGTTGTCTCACACAGCTCTTACTTTCACCGTCTCACGGTCTCACCCGTCTCCTTGTCTCATGGCTTTTTTTTTTTTCGTCCAGCTCTTGTTTTGTCGGATCTCTCATCGTCAACCGGATCTCTTTTTGCCAGATCTCTCACCGTCTGCCAGATCTCTCACCGTCGACCGGATCTCTTTCTGCCAGATCTATCACCATCTGCCAAATCTGTCACCGTCGACAGGATCTGTTTCACCATCGACCAGATCTCTTTCTGCTAGATCTGTCTCACCGTCTGCCGAATCTGTCTCACCGTCTGTTGGATCTATCTCACCGTTTGCCGGATCTATCTCACCGTCTGTCGGATCTGTCTCACCGTTTGCCGGATCTATCTCATCGTTTACCGGATCTGTCTCACCATCTGCCGGATCTGTCTCACCGTCTACCGGATCTGTCAGTTGCTGACCGCTGGTGTGCCGGTGGTGTGCCGATCTGCTTAACTGCTGACTGCTGGTATGCCGGTGGTATGCCAATCTGCTCAACTGCCAACTGCTGGTGTGCCAGTGGTGTGCCGATCTACTCAACTGCCGACTGCTAGTATGCCGGTGGTGTGTCTTTCTCACGGGTTTCTCTCTCTTACCGGTGGTGTGCGTAAGTTTTTTGTCTATTTTTTCTCAATAGCTGATACGTCTGTTTTTTGTTATCTTCCGATGGCTTTTATACTCCTCCATGAAACCCTAAGGCTTACTTGCGGCGAATTTACTGTCTTACTCTTCCATGTAGCTTTTACGTTCTTACCCCTCCATGTGACTTTTACCTTCTTGCCCTTCTATGTGTCTTTACTTTCTTGCACACTTAAACCTAGTTGACAACAATTACAACTCATACAAGACTGTGGGAACAACAATTATTAATTGGAAACCTATTTTGTAACATATTGTTACTTTGTCTACTATCTAAGTAAAATACATGGTAATGATTAAATGAAAGGTTTATATAGTGAGCTTAATCAATGTTAAAGTGCAATACACTTAACTAAGGATCAAATATTCATGAGAAGATAAAATATATTGATATGAGGTATTAATTCATTTAAGAGTCAATTGCTGAGAGGAAGGTTTCTGTTCAAATAATTAGTACCAAAAAGAATCTTGTAGATCTGTTTATAAAGTCTCTTCTAGTTGCTAAGTTTAAGTAGTGCTTGGACTTAATTGACATGATATAATGATTTAAGAACTCATACATAACGAGGAGTCTTGCTACTATATCTACATGTAGGACTTGAATTAAGGTAGAGATTTGTAAAGTTGGTAGCTAAAGTCCTACATTTAGACATTGACCAAATTTAGCTGACTTTTTTTTCTTATAAATGAGGAGTAATGTAGTTTGTTTTATTATTGGGATGTTAAAACTCTTAGAGTCTTTAGTTCATTATTAAGGTTTTCATTAGTTGGGTTTTAGAAAAGAATTTTGTTTTTTGTATTCTTTATTTTAGTAATATTTACTTCCATAAATTGACTAAAACACATTTAGTGACCATGTCTTCATTTTCCTTTTTCATGCTTTATTTTATTTTATATTATTATCTTTAAGGGTTATAACCTGTAGTTTATCTCTTAACACTATCCTTTGTTCATTTTTTTTCTCTAAAACCTATTCTATTTTAATCTTAACTCACTACTATACTTTTCTTCCTTTTTTGTCATCCTTTCTCATTCTCTTGTAAAAACCCCCTGCATCTTAATATTTTCTTGTTATTTATATTTTTCATCCTATGTCAAAACCTCCATTTACCCATCACCACTCTTCTCTCATTCACTCTCTCCCTAAACAACAATTTAACACTAAATGAAGAAAATAAGATATAATGTGACTTAAATACAATTTTACATATAAATTTTAGACAAATTTGACAAGAGAAAGATATTGCAAAGAAAGAGTGAAAGAAAGAGAGTAATATTAAAATTGTATTTTGAAAGTAAGAATTCTAACATTTTATTATTGTTGTCTCTTTAAAGGAATCATAGTAAGAATTTCATTAATCACAACATTTTCCTTCATTCTCCCTTGTATCTTCACTTTGTTTTTTTGAGACCACAAAAAAAAAAAAAATTATGAGTTATTCTTTATCTTTATACTATATTGTTGTGATTTTGTTTAGGAGAAACATTCACAAGATTTATAATTACTTTTTTAATCATGGAATTTTTTGTTTCAACTAATTTGGGTGGCAAATCCAATATTGACATTTCATTTTAGGATAATTTTCATGATTAATCTTTGAATTTATCACTTATTTTTATTTTAATCACCCCAATTTAATTTGTTACAACTTACTTGCTTTACTCTAATTTTATTTCAATTAGTCTTTTTCTTATTTTAATAAATAAAAATTAATAAAATTCATCCACTAATGAATACATTTTTGTGCAATTAAGTTCATTATATTTACTTTTATTCAATTAATATGTCATTATACTAAATTATTTAGACCATTGCAAATTGTATAATATAACAATAATGAAGATAATTTAGGAAAATTAAAAAAAAAAAAAATACTTTGATTTTTTACTTTTATAATTTTAAAGTCTAAGAGTAGTAAATTTTTATTAATATTTAAGTAAACCTATAAATTTTGTTTTTTTTTTTAATTGTCTTCCTTAGCTTTCCAATATGCAATTTGGAATTACCTATATATTTTAGTATATGAACATGTTAATTAAACAAAAGTAAATATAATGCATTTAATTGCCTAGAAATAAATTCTCCAACAAGTGAATTCTATAAATTTTTATTTAATTAAATGACAAAATGATTAAATTGAAACAAAATTTAAAGTTAAGTGTTTTAATCGTAAAATAGTTAAATTTAAAAATAAGAACCAATGATATGTTCAATAATAAATTATATAATTTACCCTTTCATTTTATTATCCAAATAAATGGTAATGAAAATGTTCTTGTTTGGTAAAAGTCTTACTTCTATTGTCACTCAAAATAAAAGTAAGGACAAACTCAGTTTTTATTATGCTAGTTATACATGACATTGAAGATATCATATTTTATACTTTGGTTTTATCATTCATTTTATTAGATAACTGAGCAAATATATGTGGGATCATGATATGGAAAGCTTGTCCGATGTGGCAAGTTACTCATTATCTCTAAATTGATTGAAAAAAAATTGTTGCAAAAGGAGTAATGGATGAACTTAATTATCTACAATGTTGATCATCAATTACTTTTGGATCAAAAATAAAGAAAGTGAATTTTGTTATTTAAAAATTTATTATTATCTTATATTTATCATGAGATTTTAAATTTTATTAAACTAGATATTCTACTATTTAGGAATATTATACTATTTAATATAGATATTATCTTATTTATAAGTTAATTTTATTTTTTCCTAGATAGTTTCTTAAATTATCTCTATATAAAGATGACTCTAAGTTATTTTATATAGATTACTTATGATTATTGAAATTAAATATTGAGTTTAAATAGAATATTAAATTCAAATATCTTTATCTTTTTTTCACTGCTTTCACACTCTTACAAATCAGAGTCATAATTCGATTTGACAACTTCATACAAAAGGCCTTTAGATCTATTTTTATTCATTGTTGTTACTATCTTTACAAATGAATGCCTTTACCACCACACATTGGCAATTGTTTATATTTGTTGGACATAATCCATAGCACCAAAGATGCCTTCCTCTAATCTACCATCTCTAATTGTTGATGTAGGTCATTAATCTTGACCATCTCTTTTATTGAAGCAATCAATACCATCAACTTCTTATTTGGACAAAATATTGAATGATTGCCTAATTTCGTATTTTTCATTTTAATTCTTATTATGTATAATTTGGTCAAAAAATAAAAGGATTAAAAAGAAGAAAAGGTTAGAAAAATAAAATTGGTTTGTCTATCATTTAGCTTTAGATTTTCATGTTTGAATTTATCACTTAAAAAGTAAAAAGAGTGGTTATGTTAAGTTATTAATGCATTAAAAAAAAAAAAACAAAGAAAAGAGTGTAAAAATAGAAAAAAATAAAAAAGAAAAGATTAAAAATAAAAAAGAAGAGTTTTATGTTAAGAAAATAGCTCTAATTATCTTAGCTTGATTTACAAAGCCCTCTTCTATATGTTTGAGAACTCCTTCTCTTCTTGACCAAATTGAGTACTAGTTAAGAGTGACATAGTCCTTTACATTTTCAATGGAAGTTGTTTTGAATCCATTAATGAAAGCATTGAATGGAAATCAACTCTTTCAACATTCTAATGTTAATGAAGAATTTCAATTACTTTATGTCTTGATGAGATTATAGAGATAACAACTTTAAATTTTCCTTGCAATAATGAACATATGAAAGATATCTTTTAGTTGATATTATTGTCATTTGAGCATTTAAACGATTACATTAGTCACTTATATGGTAATTGGATCTCTATTCTTAAAAATTTTGCATGGGTATAATTATTAATATCAACTAAGAACTATGAGAGTTAACATGCTCCCCTAGGTGAATATTAGCAAACAAACACCTTATTAATAAGGTGACTATTTGATTGTGTGGCTATTTGAAAATTCAAAAATTAGATCCCATAGGCATGACTTAACACTAGTAGTTGGATCTCTTTAAGGGAAGAACGAGTGGTAAGAAGGCATAAAACTAATCTAAGATCACCCTAAAATGGGCCTAAGAGACCTTATTACTAGGCCCACATAAGCACACTATAAGGTTTACAAGACTTTAGAAATTTAACCCTTAGATTTGTTCCATTAAACAAAAGACCAAGGCCCTACCTAAAGGATTGATCCTTCATTTGTCACATTACCATTAAGTTTCACTGACTTTGGACAACCCAACAAAATATAAATGGATTAGACTTACACCAAAATAAGGTAATGACTTAATCCCTCTTACACAACAATGAACTCTTTATGCCCCTACTAATTTGATTGTTGGAGTGTTAACATTGAAGTTCACCTTTAACTCTTAATTGTGTGTTCTTGTATAAGATTTAATTCAGACTCTCACAACTAGACCTTCACATTGACTTCACTTGATTAGATTTGATTATGTGTCATCTTCAGTGAACCCCTTACCAATATTTACAACAAATTAATAATCTTTATGCTTATTTTGATATGCATTTTGATCTAATAGTTTATTTCTTCTATAACTTAAGTTAGGGTGATCCTTTCATCTTGGATTGTATGTATTAAAATAGGAATCACACTTCTTTAGCTACCTTAGGAATCCTCCTATAGCATTCACTTGCTTCTCTTGAAGAGTAGGGTGCATGTCAGTTGCATATTCCATCATTGAACATATGCCATGCCCATTAATTTATTACATGTTTCCCATAATCATTTGTCAAACAAAAAAGGTAAGATAAAAAATTTATTTTTAAAAAGTATATGCATTTACCTCATACACTTTTTTGATTGAGGTATCTTGTCTTATCCAAAACTATTGGTAGTTTACTGTCATATTAGAGATCAAATTCCTTGCAATATCTAATGTTTTGTACACTAAGTCTCCTCCACCTTTCACACCCATCATGTTCTTATCCAAAAGAAGTAAACCCTTTAAAAAAATATTGAATCAATAATTGATCACTTATCTAATGGTGTGGATAGTTTGCATACAACTTCTTGAATCTCTCCTAAACTCATAAAAGGTCTCTCTATTAAATTGGCAAATGCCACGAATCTCATAAAAGGTCTATCTAAAAGTAAGAAAATATCTTTTCAAAAACTATATATACATCTCATTCCATGTTATGATTGATCTTAATGATAGTAAAGCAATCCATGGTATTATGGGCTAAAAAGAATGGAAAAGCTTTATGTTTTATCTAGTCCTCTTTCTCCCCTATTGACTTCATATTTAAATGGATAACATAAAACTCCTTCAAATGCTTGTTAAATCCTCTCTTGCATTACCACAAAAAATAGGTAACAAATGTATCAATCTTGATTTAAACTTAGAAGCTACATCTAACTTAGGGTATTGTACACATAAAAATTGTAAATGAAAGCTAAATTTAGCAAGCTCTTTCAAAGTCTTATTATTTGTAGTCATGTCCTTAAGTTTAGAGTTATTAGATGAACTCCTATATACTAAATCAAGGATCATATTAATGTTAGGTGAGGTAACCACAAATGCTCTTGGTTTTATCAAGCCTCTCTCCTCAATCTATATAAGTTTCTCTCAACTTCTAGATAAAATTTGAGTTTAGAGTGAGATGAATGATTCATAAACCATGAATAAACACAAAATAGAAAAAAAAAACATGCAAAAAAATCTAAAGAAAAATATTAATCTATAATAAAAAATACAAAAAATTTGCAAAAACTCTATTAAATAATGGTTTTAAGGCATAAGAGGGTGGTGTTAGTAGTTAAATAATTGGTTCTAAGCAAAACAACATTTCCCTTGAAATAGTGTTAGCTCATCATCTAATTCAATCAAAACTTCCTTTGGGAATAGTGTCACTGCAATTGAAAACACTAAAAATGCATGAAAGAAACATAACTTCAAACATAAAAGGGAATATAATCACTAAAATCAACTTAATAAAACTATAATAAAAAACAGAATTCAAAAAATTGATAGTACTACTCCCCAACAACAACTTTAATTTTTCAGTAGCTATTATAAAGGTTACAAAAATATTAAATACCTTATTTTTAATCATGCAATGGTAATGTGAATAAGAGTTAATCCTATAGGAACCGCTATTAACTCAGTATCATTTAATTAAATTTAAATACACTAATGTGAATTAAAAGGATAACGTAGAATTTTAACTTTATCACAATTAAAGTAAACCACTTGATTAAACATAACAATTTATAGAAGTATCAATTAACAAAATTTCAATTCTAGGTTCATTCATAACTATGATATTTGATACCTTCATTTCCCATAATGTTGCCTCAATTCTATTAAAACTATTACCCTTAGATAACAACAAACTTTATTCCTTGAATTCTCTCTTAAATATTCACTAAGTATAATAAGCACTCCACTTAAACTCTAACTACTTTAGCCTTAAAACAGGCTCTTTAAAGTTATATATAAGCATTCCTAAGAATTAGGAAAATAAGTTAATTCAAGTAATAATCACACAAATTCAAATTATTTAACTTGTGTTAAATTATTTATAATAATAAGTTAAAATTTTGTCCCTAATCTCTTATTTGTAATTACTACTCAGTGATTAGGGATTAGATAAATACAAGTTACAATCTTGTATTCTAGCAATTGACCATTATCTAATTAATTTAGCAAACTTAACCAAATGAATTAAAATAACTTTCATTCAACAATTTAATTAGAATAACTCAAATAATTTCAATCAAAAAGAAAAACACATAATAAAATAATTTATTTATTCAAAATATCAAATGTTTTGAAATTCTCTAAAATTGCTGAAAAGTCCTAACTATATGTACTTAAAAGAAGGCAAATTCTTACTAAAGTTATGTTTATGCCCTTCTTGTGTGTTTATCTCCTCTTCTTTCTCTATCCTTTTTGTAACTAAGAAAAAGTACATAATAGACACAAGAAGACCATAGGATACTCTAAAAAAAATCTCATAAATTCTTAACTTGTTTTCTTAATTATGATAGAATTCCTATAATGAGTTCCAAACTAATTTCCAAATAGATATAGTCTTAATTAAGGTCTACCATTTTCATAAAAGTTGTATTCCTCTTCTTTAACTTTCTAATGCATCAAATCTTGCCCAAAACACTTGTCCAAAGCCTAGCTAGTGATACATTTTGTAGTGACTTCATTAGCATTTTTAGATCATTAAACAATTATTCTAAACTTGGGTCTCTTTGTAACAATTGTAGGCCTATATGTGAAATTCAATTTAGATTTTTGAAGGACTCAATTTAAATGTCTAAAACTCAAGTTATACCCATTTAAATACTTAATACTCTAATAGGAATTTTACTTTAATTAGGATTTTGACTCATGTTTTTAGCTCTATATTTAAAGCGAAGTCTCCAGGTCTAAACAAACTCAAATTTGGACTCAAAGCCTCAAGGTAGAAAATTTGAAATGTTAGTTATAATTTCTGTGAAGACTATTTTTTAAATTTGAACCTTTAAATTAATGAAAAATTTAAAATAAGCGATAAAGATTATAATGATGAAATGTTGAAATTTTGCTTACTAAAAGTACAATTTTTCAAAACTTCTCCAAAATACACTTAAGTTACAAAAATTATTCTAATATGTTTAAATAAATATAAAATTTATTACAAACAACTAAATGTAAAAAATAAATAAATAAATAAATTCTCATTCATCAGGAAATGACCCATAAATTAACATTTTAAAATTTTAGGTTGAAATATGATATTAAACATATTGGTTTATTAATAACTTGGACAATACTTAAATTTCTCTTTATCATTGAGCTCCCTGTTTCTCAATAAACCATAATTGATCATAGTTTTGTCCTCGTTTACGTATGATTTAGACTTTTGTATCTTGCCTCTGTTTATTTAATAGTCTTTAGGATTATACAAATGCCACTAAGGATATGTTATTTAACTTTATAAATAAATGTTATTTATACACAAAATATTAAAGCAACGAATTTAATTAAATCTTAGCTATTAAAGGACAAGTTCAAACATGAAGTCAGTACATAAGGTGCTAGATATTTTATTTTATTTTTTTTGTTAAATTGGAAGGCTAACACTTAAGAACATGGCTTCAAAACAAAAACCCTTCGGCCAACAAATGCCTATTTGATTTTGCTGCAAAGTTTAACTACTCTTGAAGAGTCTTGATTGACTATGTGGAAACCTTAATTCAAGGAAAGAGCCTGGGTAGCCATCAAATCTGCAACACAGTTTCCCTCTCAAAGGACATAAGATACTTGCACACGCCAATTACATTGTAACTGCTTACAACTCTAAACCAAATTGGCATGGGGCTATGTAAGAGGTACACCCTAACTAAATACACTACAGCATGACTTAAAAGTTTGATTCTAGCCAATTTTTGTACAAACTGCACTACCATGCAACCTTTAGACCACCTACAATCCCTTAAAGCTTGACAACAACTACTATGCAAATACCAATATTATGAGTGAACCCTACTATCCACTTACCATTAAGATCTCGAATGACACCCACTACAGTTGTGAGTCTCCCAACTGGCTAGACTGCTCATCCATGTTAACTTTGCACCTATCTCCTATTGGAGGTGTCTAACTAATCAACACTTGTTTATTAGATTGAGATGTGCAAGATAATGGATCATGCTTATTACTTTCACTGGCCAAGCTTAATATGAAATCTTTAGGGTAGGAAACAAAGAATTTCCCTGTTATGACATGCTTGTTCCGCCATTTCAAGTAGACACAATTAGCCAATGATTGGCACCGAATGATCCAAACTAATCTTCCAGACTTGTCAACAACCAGTCATGCCACTCAAAGAGAAAGAAGGAAACTCGAAGGGAATTTAGGACCAAAGAATTCCAGAGTGCTACTGTAGGAGGACAATCACTCAAGAGATGCATTAATGATTTCCTCTATTACCCCATAAATAAAACAAGAGGGGCCCACCATGCATCCCCTCCTACACTGCCCAAGGTTCGTCAAGATTTTTCCATAAAAGGGTAGCCACACGAAGCAACAATTTTTAAGGTACCTTTAGCTTTCAAACTAAAAGAAATTTGGAGTTTCAGGAAGCCCTAGGCTTATAAGCTATCACAACTCTAACTGCTTATTTAACAAAGAAGCTTCCATTAGCCATTCTATTCCATTACAAAAAAATCTGCATTGCCCTTTTAAGGGCTGATAATGACTGCAGCAGCTATCCTTCCTCTGACTAGCAGTGGAAGCCATGATTCTAATTTTGAACAACTCCAATCGACCTCTGGAATCCAATAGCTATCTACTAAATCCTCTACCTCGAGTGGACTTAGTGTTAAGGATAAAAATGCTCTAAAGGAACATTCAGCGGCCACTTATTTTTCTCAAAATTTGATTTCAATACCACTACTTAGCTGCCATTAACTTGAGATATTTTGATTTTGAAGCTTTATTAAATCTAATTGGCTTCAAGTTCTATTTTTGATTGGCCCAATGGGCCTTTGTAGGCCCACGTGGGTGAAGTGTTGCCTTGGTCGGCTTATCTTATCGCGTCACTGCGCCGGCTGAACATGTCAAACGAATTCCATTAGATGGAAATGACGGCAAGTTTACCAATGGCGAACTATCACATTTTTCAAAGTTGAAATAGATTTGTGTAAAACTCCAAAGTTGGCGATATATTTGAATATTAATTTTTTTCATAAACTTTGATTTTTCTACCCCAATTTATTTTCTTTATCTTTTTCATTTTTGTTTTGCTTGCAGATTATTTTTCAATTAAAAAAATATCACGTTTTCTTTCCCTCAGCTTTCACCCAAAATAGAGGGTAATCGCAGGTTTCAAAATGACACCAAAAAGAAAAAAAAAAAAAAAAAAGGGAAAAGTCAAGGGTTGACTCGGTGCATGAGCCGTCTGCGACTATTGGGAGGCATAAATCTTGGTCTTTCCAGCCATGAGTTTGAGACTTTTCTTTCATCGTCGGCAAGGCCCAACCTCCCCAAACGCGTCCGAAACCCAAAATGACGAAAATCAAATAAAAAGGAAAAAGAGTTTAGGGTTAACTCGATGCATGAGCTGTCTACAAGTATTGAGAGGCATGAATCTTGGCTAGTATTTTCATTTTTACACTGAATTAAGTTTGCCAAGATCTATGTTTAAATTATTCTATTATTACGTAAAGATTAAGAATTTGAGTCGAAAAATACAATTTTTATGACAAAACAAGGCCAAGGTTGGAGGAATGCAACTTTTTCCCATGCCGTGTGGCTCCTTGCGCATCAGGAATGCCCTTGCGGAAAAATTAGATGTCTGTGACGTTATTCTACAGATGTTCACGAATTAACGTGGACAAAGCAAGCCAACGTATAATAAGAGCCTAAGATATGAAACGCGGCAATTCAATGAAGAATTAGTTTCCCGATCGAATTCTTTGTTTGTTTTGGTCCTATTCCAAGGTTTGAAGTTCTTAGTCCACGACGTGTGACAACACGAAAATTCAGAGAAACCACTCCCTGTGCCTTCTCCAATTCTCCGTAAAACTCACGTCTAACCCTTTTCCATAAATCCCAATTCTGACGGACAAAGAGTAATTAGTCACTTGTACCTTTTCCTCTCGGACATGGCAAAGCTACTCGATGCCGCAATATATGCGCTAGTTATAATAATTCTTCTGCCTGGAGTGCTGCAGGGAGAAACTCCATTTCCAATTGAAGGTAAAGTGTGCTGGCTCAAACCCCAACCCCTCGCATGCGTCAATTCCTTCGTTCATCAAACTCGACAAAATCTATTCAAATATGTGCGTTCATGCAAGCGTCCGCATATGTGTATGTATGTATGTGTGTGTGTGTGTGTACGCGCATGTGAGAAACGTTCAGATAATAAATCTTGCTAATGGACAGGCTCAAAGACGAAGGAAGTCCAGGCACAGCGCTACACAAGAGGAATATTGCAAGAGGCTCGTGTTAATTTGACAAGACGGGGAAGGGAAGGAGATCATCCTAGAGACGGACAACAGCCCCCGCAAGCGCCTCCTGGACAAATTCCTTAGACTACTATTGATTAATATGCGGCCCTCCCATCCACCATTCCTATGTTTTCAGATTCGTATTTCATTTCGCCACATTGTTCTGGCTATAGCTATTTGTGCAACAGTGTGCAATTAAATATTTAAAATTCGTTTTGCCTCCTGGTAGGTCACCAATATTATTTTTGCTCTGTGATAATGAGGTCTAGCTAGTTAATATATTAACTGATATATATGTTAAACAATTTAAGAAAAAATTATTCAAATCAAAAGTTTAAATTATTAAATGAAATATAACTTTATTCATAAAAATTTATAATCGGTTGTAATAATAGTGTAGTTTGAACACAAATATTGAAACCCCAAAATCACATAAAAGTTCAAAGCTATGGATGAGTCTAAATGAATAGATTATATATTAGATTGGAAAGATGCGATGCTAGCCTAGTACTGTTGATTAACATACACGACAATTTTTTGATCACACGTAAGATTGTTTAATAAGAGATTTAGTTTGGGTTGGCACAAGGCCCATGACCCTCAAACTACACTCATAAGGTTTAAAAATCCTAAGAAATACCATTTGAAACAAACCCATGCTCAACAGAAAAATCTACAGAATGTCCAAAGTTTCATTTTTATTTCTCAATCTATCATTTACGGGTACCCCGACCCAATCGATATTGAAAGAAAAAAAAAAAACCAATGATCTTAATTTGCTATTAAATGTTTTTAATTTGTTTGAGAGGATTAGTAGAAGACTATCCTAAACAAATTATATACAACTGCGTAAAGGAACAAGTCGCCCTATGTACAGTTAATCTATGCAAGCCTGAGGCCTGTTAATAACAACTTCACGTTGTGCCTCTTACTCATCTCTATTTCCCTCCCACAATTTGCTGCTCCTTCCATGTCAACCTTCTACAGCAAGTGCTTGTATAAATCTCATTTTATATTGTATGAAATGTTATCTATATAATATAAAATATTTTGTATGTAGTGTAAATTCCTTTTAAGTTTATTTGAATTTAGGAGAATTTTCGTTCATTTACTCAACTTTTTGTATGAAAATTCCTAAATTTTGATTTGATTAAACAGTTAAGTATTACCCTTTACTTTCTTATTTTATTTTATTTTATATTTTTTAAACATGTTGTCTATACTTTTGATATCACTAAAAATATTTTGGTAAAATTAAAATTATTAGTACTTTTCCTAAGGTCTTTTCTCAGGGTTTATTGATTGTTGATATCATTTTCCTAATAATACCCAATTCAAAAGGTAATAAATAAGTACCTTTGGAAAATTTTTTACTGATTAGAAGTGCAGTGATTTTGAATTTAAAAATTTAAATTCACAATTATTAAAATATTTCATTGGATACAAATTTAATTTATCAACAAAATGTAATTGCTATGATTCCATGAAAAGGTGTGCATGATGTATAGTTAGGTTGGATCATCCTAAATAAATATTCCCATAATCTTACATCTTGGTCGCATACAATCATAGTTTCTTTTTTTTTTTTTTTTTTTTTGAGGAAATACAGCCAAGCATAGTTAATATACATAGATATACCTAGTGGGTTAGCATTGATATTTGTCCAACTGAATAATCATGTTTGATATGAATGGTTATGAACGATCATGAAGCGGGTTTGGTCAATTTTTCACCTAATTGGTATTATCAAAATATAATGATATATTCTTTCCGAGTGAATTGTTTGACTAAGTTGCACAAATATTTTAAAAATTAATATGAAAAATTTTAATTTAACGATAAATGAATAAATTTTCTATTCTATCTCTACCTTCCTCCTTCAGTTATGCTTTGTAATATATTTTAGAATTTATTCGGACAATTTAATCTGGGAGAATAGCACTGCTCGTTAACAAGTTTACTCAATGTTTCTATAATGATACTGAACTATGTTTTGAAAAATATAAACAATTGGAGTTTTAGATTTGGGGTGGAGCCACATATATAGTGGCATAACATATTCACTTGAATATAATTCTATAATGATACTTAAACAAGTTTGAAAAATATAAAAAAATTTAGGGTTGTAGACTTAGGGCGAAGCCACATTTGTAGTGGAAATCGGTGAACCAAAATTTTTCAAAATTTTATTTTTGTAGCCTAATTTTTGAACATTTTATTGTAATTTATACAATGTATTATTGACTTTGTTTATTTTATTTTAATAAGGTTACTGAGTTTTAATTTATTACAATTTAATCCTTAAATTTTACTTTCTTATTAAGTCATTTCTTCAGTAAACCCATTGAAAAAAATGAGTGTTCAAAAAAATTAAAAAATTTAAAAAACAAAAAAAAAAAAAACAAAACAAAACATTTAGACAAGTAAAAAGTAAATACAGGCATGCCTCCTAATTTTCAATTTAAAAGGAGAGAAATTCATGTTATCTTCATGCATAACCTAACCACTTCACATTCTTCACAAACAAGTAATTTATATATATACATTGACACATACTAATTCTATGACAAAGAATTATCACATGGTATAGTTATTTGATTATTTTGGACTATTTTTAAATTATTTACTCATATCTTGAACTTTCTTTATGTTAAAACAATGAATGTGTTTGTTCAAAATGTTGAATATTAATTTTATTTAATATAGTAAAAGTTATTAATATATCTATTTACGTTTAACCAATAGAAACCGCATAAAGAAATTGTTAAAATATATTGAAAAAATAGGTTTTGTGCATCTTGTGGGTCTAAAAACAATCAATTAAGACAACAAGTTACTAGAATTTTTGGAAAATAATATGATATGAGGGATAATTTTTGTTTTTTTCTTACTTCGATCAAAAAAATGTGTATATTAGTTTCATTATTTAGGAATTCATATTTTGTACAATTATGATTGTTAAAGAAGGAAATAAACAATTATTTCAGCTTATATTTAGTCAAAAGGCTAATTCTAATGCTAATTAATTTAAAAGCATTCTAAGATGAGATTTATATCCTAAATCTTCTTTGAGAATTTTTAAATGCACTGCACTAGCTGATTGTTGGCTATTTAAATGATTGACTTATCTAATAGATTAGGTTTTGGGTTGGTCACCTTGTGATTTTACTTGAAATAATATGTAAAAAATTCATTAGAAAAAGATTTACACTTAAAACAATAAATTCTTTAAATATTGCCAAAATAAAATAACGTTATTAGAGTACATAATAAATTGATCTTATGTGTAAACCAACTCTTTGGGTACATTTAAAACAAATGAACTCAACAGCTTCTGAGCGATACTGAGAATTGTGATACGTTATTTTCAAACATTTAACAACATATTTATAATATCAAGACTTTTGTTTTCCAAGTTTTCAATTTGAGAAAAACATGTCAATAAGAAAAATCAACAATCTGACTAGAGTATTGTTAAAAATATGCAAAAACCATAACACCTTAAGTATATTTATACACTTCACTTAAATTCTCAAGTAATGGGAGAAAGATGACTAAAATATTACCCTCACTCCTATCTAAAAAAATAGTGTCTCGGATATAAAAAGGAGGTATACAAGTGAAATTTTTAACTGAAATTCCCAAAAGTTATCTATAATAGTTTAATTAACAATCAAAATAAAGTATATTACTACTAAATGAAGAAATAAAAAACCTGACAACCCCTTAAAATAATTTTTAAACAAATTAAGCCTTTATCAGCAATAAGAATCAATAATCTAACTAAAATATTAGTGAAAATAGGTTAAAACTGTAACATTCCAAGTATATTTATGCACTTCACTTAAATTCTCAAATAGTGGAAGAAAGATGATAAAAAATTACCCGCACTCCTATCTAGAAATAATAGTGTCTCAAACATATAAAGGAAGTATGCAAGTAGAGTTTTTAGTTAAGATTCCATGAAGTAATTTACAACAACTCAATTAATAGTAAAAACAAAGTATATTGTTACTACATAAAGAAACAACAAAATGTGACAACCCTCTAATACAATTCTTAGTGCCCTGTTGATGGTTTATCACTCTTGCTTGAAGGCCTTATTGTCATGACATGAAATTAAAAATGACATTACATGGTAAAACCATGGGAGTCTATTCTACTAATGTCCTACTGTAAGTGCTTATGTTTTCTTTAATTGAATCACTTGTCAATATTATGCTTTGAAATGAAATAAAAAAACTATATTATCTTGAATGTTATATGTTTATATCAACTAGTTCTGTTTACAACCCTATGTCTATTTATATTTTAAAAAATGAATCACTAATTTACTTTCATATTGTTAATTCTTCCCAACAATGTTGAATTAGGTAATCTTGTTTGTAATAATAAAATATATTTTGATTGAAGGATTGAAGAGGATGTTAGTGGTGGGTAAACATATCTCAGAAGTCCATAAAGTAGTGAATTTGACCTTAACTCCTAATTTAAAGAAGTAAGTGCATTATTTTAAGAAGTTATGAGCTTGTTATTTTGCCAGAGAGTATTAAGCTAACATGTCTTCATAAATCACTCAAGAAAAATTCTCACTTCTTAAAAAATAAAAAATGTTTTTTTTTTTCAAATATATAGACTACATAAGTATTTATTGTAACTGAATTATTTTATAAGTAGTTGTAATGACTCATACTAATAATTAATTGAGTTATTGTAAATTGCTTCTTAGAATTTCAGTTGAAAACTCCACTTATAAATGTAAAAATACATCCTAAAGTATTTTTCATGTCTTTAGGAGATCCAACCTAGCCATTGTTAGTGTAACCAACTAGTTTTGTGGATAATAAATGGCAAGTGGAGTACTTTACTAAATAAATGGCAAATTGAGGATTTCATTACATTAAGCAAGATGTAGATGTAACTAAAAGTTTCAAAATCTACTCCTATAACTCCGCATCTTTCAACTTTTAACTTCTCCAATATCCTATCAATATTCTCTTTCCCCTGTGCCAAATATGGTAAAGTTTTCTGAAATATTATAAGTATTATTAAAGATAATTCACATTTTGTTTGTTTAATTTTATTCTTTCTATGTGCTTTATTATTAATAGATTCTCAATGCTAAACTGATAAATACAAATGGAAACTAATTTAAATCAAGTTTTAGAGTTTGCCATAACAATTAAGAAAAATGATGATGATGATAATGAGGTTAGAACTGATACCACTTGATCCTACTTTCTTCCCAAAGATCCTTTAGTTACATATTCTTTTCCAAAGGATTACAACATAAAATTATAAAGAAATTATAAAGGAATGAAAAACTACTGAAATATAATGCAACAATATACTTTGTTTTTATTTTTAATTGGGTTATTGTAGATTGCTTATTGGAATTCCAACTAAAAAACTTCACTTACAAACGTAAAGACACATCTTGAAGTACTTCTTATGTCTTCAGAGAGTTAGCTTAGCCACTATTAGCAAAAATATCAAAAATGGAATCTTCATTTGTAAAAGACTTGACATATTCACAAAAATCCTAAATTCAAAATGATAATTACATATTTTTTAAGTTGATCTCGAATGAATTGTTAGTATAAATGGATTTTTATTAAACTAATAACACTTCTATGGATAATAATCCATAATTAAAATCTTAAACAAATGAATGCATTGGATTCATTACTAGCTCTTAAGACTTAATTATAGCCTCTTGTTAAAAAAATAGATTGTCTTTTACTTTTAACTAACTTGGAGATCTAATGAAGGCATAAAAAAGAAAAGAGGAGTAAGCCTTAAGGGCTTGGTATAGTAAAATTATGATTATTTATTAAACATGAGCGTTGAAAGGACAAGTTAAAGGCTACTTTATATGTTAAGTCATAGAAATAAGAGATTTTGTATGTATCTCTTTATAGTATGTTTTTTTTTAAGGTTTTTTTTTGGCTCTTGAAAGGGTAACTCTATTTTAAACATATTTGACTTATGTTGCTATCTGTAAAAATTTATGAAAACATTTCATTGAGCCTTTAGTATGTAAAAGGGAAAAAATGCTAAGTATGTGTTTTTGTTGATTTGCCATTATCTTATGGGGTCATGTTGCTATAATTAATGATAGTTTTATTATTAATAATCTTTTGTTCTTAAGAATATCTCTTAAATGCATTATGCAATTTGCATAACATTCTACATTTCAATATTAGCTATAATTGCCTTAAACAACTTAAAATGAAAATGTGAAATATCTAATTCTCCCTATTGTAATTTTTACAGTTTGAACCTTTATCATTATTACCTTACTATTAACATAATTGATTTATTCTTTATGGTGCCTTTTTTTATCAAATGTTGCCAAAAGATTAAACTGTTAAGTGACATCAAAGAATAGATCATATATCAAACTCTAATATACATAATTTTAAAGAGTTTATTATATGTATATTTTAGTAACTCCAAGTAGTAATACTTAAAGTTGCAAATTGTAGGACATCTTAACACACGCAATCATACCCACTTTTATTACAAACTAGTTGTTTCTACAACCAAATGACTTGAAACATGAAACAATCCAACCTACTAGTTAGTTAATCATGAAGATGAGATTTATATCCTAAACCTCTTTTGAGAATTTTTGGATGCATTGCACTGGCTAATTGTTAGTTGTTTAAATGGCTTAAAGTGAACTTTTTTTATTTTAATGATAGGCTAAAAATCTTTTGTTAGAAAATGTTAAAATATAATATATGATTTATATCATGAGTCTTACCTAATAGCTTAAGCTTTTAGGTGGAAATAAATAAATAAAACTAAAAATTACTTACCATTAAGGCATACATGGATCCATCGAGGCCTATGCACTTGCCATTATCATAAGCCTTTTTGAACTTGATCAAGCTAGAGTGGATTTCCACCAATCACATCTTTCTCAAGCATACTCCCTTATTCTTTCAACGTGTCAAAGAAATATGCCATAAAATCCCTTGACACAAACTATTAGACTTAGTTCCAAGTTCGGTGATCCAAGAGCTACAATTTGAGGTAATGTCAAATGTTTTATTTGTGGGCATACTCATGTATCATGTTTTATGTCAGTGCAAGATCATGGCTTTTGGAAAGAAAGCCATGTTAAAGCTGCTCACTAGCTCGCATGGCACAACAACGAAGTTTTAGGATATTAGATATGGCAATCTCCTCATCATGGCTTTTTCTTGTCTTGTTACTTGGTATTTCATATCTCTCTTATCATCATCTTCTGCACCAATTGATATAATTCTTTCAAGATCTATCTATCTTTCTAAGAGTATTTTTAATATAAGGTTAGTTCTATTATTAATTAAATTTATAATGATTATGATGCATTGTTTTTTTTTTTTTATGCTCTCCTTACCATATATTTGTTTATTGTTAGTAATTTTAAAGTTACCAATATATATATATATATATATATATATATATATATATATATAACAACTCATTGTAATTGATTTTACTTGTAAGGATTTACTTTATTATTATTATTATTATTTTTTAAGAATTTGCAATCAATTTTGCATGCATCCTTATTATAAAAGTCATAGAATGAAACTTAGAAGACCTACACATTCTGTTAGAATTTTACAAGATGTATTCTCACAAAACTCTATTATGTATTAGACATTAGGAGACTTAGAAAGAAGTTCAAAAATGCATCATCAGACAATGCTTGTGTTTCATTGATATCTAAATTTGCATACTCATGTCTAAATATTCCTATATGTAAATTAGGAAAATTTATTAAATTATTTCATTATAATAAGTGTTAAGTGTTGCTTATATTTATATTCAAAGTTATTTAAAAATCTAAATTTTTTATCAAAATTAAAATTTACACATATCTGGTTAATAAATTAAAATGGGGGTGTGTAGTGCGTTTTCTAAAATATCCATTGAGAGCCCTCTTAAGTTGTTTTAAGGACGCATAAAATTCAGAGACAGCCAGTAATTATTGTTAGCTCATTGAACTTCTATTGTGAGCATCCAAGGATACGAGCACAGCATCCAGAGATTGGTAGAATCACAGAACCTGAGCTAAATTCCAAACTGAGGAGGGAAAGGTCATTGGAGTTGAAGAGTTTTGCTGCGGAATTGTAGAGGCAAGAGATGGAGGATACAGGGGGTAAAGGAAGCGTTTCTCCATCCCGGATAGAAATATAAGAGGGAAAATTTGTTATTTTATCATTTCCCTTCAGTTTAAGTCTGTTAGTCACAGGGTGTCTGTTACATCTGAAAAATGAATATTCCACATGTTGCCACATCTTATATAGGACTGCAAGATGCAAATTTCCTTAATATAAATACGAATCTTAAATATGAAGAAAGAAAAAAAAAAAAAAAAGACAGAAATATGAAACATGTTTAGAGTAGGTTGTGCAAAAATGGAGACACCTTATCCTAAACTCGCCCATTTTGCGGGCCCACTATGTCCAGCTGCTAGGTTACCAACCGCATAACCATGGTTTGCTGATACGTATGGTGATAATTTAGAGTTACTAGGGGATTTCTATTTGCCTGTTTATGGTTCCTGGATCTTTTTCTCCTTTTATCTTTAGAATTATGCTGTTAGCAGTTAATTTCACAGAAACTCACAACTTAAACAACCCACTGTTGTGCTTATTCCTAAAGGAGGGAATGCCCTGGTCTTTAACTTGTGTTTTATTTGCCATAAGTTGAATGTAAATGATTTGATCTATGCATTCGTATCACCGAAAATGAGTGCCAAATTGGTGCCGTAAGCGGAAACTAGAGAGTAGAAACCCTGTAAAATGGTTGCTGAATGATCATTTCAAGTGACCATTTAGCTAGGAACTGCGCGCTAAAAGTGAATGCATCTACTGTCATTGATTAATGATACTACAAAGAACTAGTGGTCTGTGTACCAACAAGCTACCCACGTAAAGAAAATGATAACATTCACCTTTATATACTTAGGAATACATGAGATAATGTCAGTTGAGGAAAGAAGGCTGCATGCACGCATTTCACCCAGCCACTCCATGTTAAAATGTTCTAATCTCAGCTATGGTACAATCTCTACCATGGGAAGAACAAAAGACAACATTTACAAAGATGATAAATGCACTGAAGACTACATATGAAGGCTCAACAGTTTCAGTTATTTTATGTTAATCAAAATTTCTATTTATGCATGCTTGTCTGCAACAAGTCGAACCTTGTTCAGGGATTCTTTAAATGCTTGCCAGGCAACCATATAATGATTTTGAGATCTGATCCCTTCTGCAACTACTTGCATGGCTTGTTTGTACAAATGATCAAACCGCTGCACTGGGTTACCAATATCAGCATTGTTGGACCCAGAATCTGGCATGTAGGATCGCTTAATGTCCTTCCTCCATCGAGCTAAAATATATTGGAAAGGTATTTCCTCCACCCCATTGTAATTTAGAATACACAATGCATGCCGACAAAGGTAGCCATTAAAGTTAAAGCAACCACAAGCACATCGAGCTTCCACTCCTGTTTTATCGTGCACAACTTCGAAGTTCCTAAAATTTCTCAGATTATCTTCATCATCACGTTCTTTAACCATATACGTAACAATTGGCCCATTGGTGTGAACTTGCGTTATGCTAAAACAAGATGACATCATCACAATCTCCTCTTGGAATTTCCCAAATATTTTGCTGGTATACAGTTTAGAGATCTGTAACTCATAATAGCTACCAGTTCTCAACATGGAACTTAAATCTCTCGACTTAAAATCATCAAGAGTTTCCTCCTGACGTTTGTTTTGTAAAACCAATTCATACACGTCAAAAAACTCCTTCAAAGAAGTTTGCTGATGCATGTAACCATCAAAGAAAGGAATCACAAACCCACCATTCTGGAAAGAGGACATCCCAGCAAAAAATGTATCTTTGGAGTAAACTGGAGCCCATCGCTCACGATCTTCGTAAAAAGTTTGAAGCCACTCATAGTCTGCAATTCCAAAGTGTCGGACCATATTTTCCCAAGCTATTTCAAATTCATCCACTTTCACAGAATCATAGACAGTTCTGTTCAGCATCATCTGGAATGCCTCATAGTCATCCAACACTCCCAGGTTTTCAAAAATCCTTTGCACAACAGTCGATGCAAAAAGACGATGATGAGCCCTAGGGAACACCTCAGTAATTGCAGTTTGCAGGGTCTTGCTCTGATTGGTAATGATAGTCTGTGGAGGCCGACCTACCATACATGAAAGCCATGCTCTGAATAGCCACATATATGTTTCATACGACTCATCTGCAAGCAAAGCACAACCAAGCAGAATGGACTGGCCATGGTGATTAAGTCCACCATAGGCAACGAGTGGAACGTCATATTTGTCTGACAAACAAGTTGTGTCAAATACAACCACATCACCAAAGTAACCATAAGCAGCTCTAGACCTAGAATCAATCCAAAACATGTTCCTTAAAAACCCCTCATCATTGAGATCCATCAAGTAAAAAAAGTTAGGATCTATCAATTGAGCATGACAAAAATAGTTGTGAATAAGTTGTGCATCTCCATTTTGAAGCATCAATCGCTTGGACCTGTCCATGTAGTAGACACCATCTCCCTCATTAGGATTTGCACCCATAATGTCTGAAGCAGATGTTCTATACAATTTGATCGTCTGTACTTCAACATCAACAGTTGGTTCTGCCTCTCTTTTAGCCCCAGCATCCACCTTCTTGTGTGACTTAGAATTTTGTGCTCTCTCAGGATCAAATAAGTGGTTATGATCAAGCTTGACTTCATCCACTTTCCACCTATTAGATTCTACCAACCTCAACCTTACCATTGCAAGACAGCCAGTTCTCGTTTCCTTTCTACGACTGTTTGCTTCTTTAACTGTCTTAAAACCCTCACAGTTGCAACATAAAACTGCTCCACGTTTCTCCTTACTGTTGCGTTTTGTCCAAGAAGACTTCACTCTGATAGCAAATCCCAATTCCCTAGCATAGCAATTATAATAATTGTAAGCATCATCATAGGAGTCAAACTCCATCCCAACAACTGGTGCTAGATGGTCCTTCCCCACACAATTGTCACTCCGATCATCTCCTGTAGTTACACCATCTGAAGTGTTCATAGCATCACGGTCTCCAATATCAAGTATTTGCTGACTGTTTTGCCCGTGGCCATTTCCTTCGATCTCAAGGTCATCACCTTCACTCTCAAGATTGTTCTCTTCAATGTCAAGATTGTTATCTTCTATATTAAGGTTGTCCTGGACCTTGGACTTGACATTATCAATGGTTTCTGAGCTTTCAACCTCAAGGGCGATCGTCTTTCCAGTAATAGTCTTCACAAAGATCTGCATCTGTTAAACGAAACAAACTAACAAAGTTTCAAAATCCACAATTCAAACCCCAACAAAACATTGTAAGCATATTTTACAGCGAATAATGGGAAAAACATGTCTCAAATTTTGCAGACAATCATTGAGAAATCTGCCATAAAGAATTATTCACAAGAATTCAATATATATCCTTCCCTCTTTGCTGGTTCACCACTCTCTTGGTCTCAGGAACATTATTTAAAAACTTCAATTTGGACAATTACAAAAATGGTTATTCAAAATTTAGAACTACCAATGAAATCATAAATAACTGTTAAAGTCCCAAAGTCATCCACAACAAACAGATCAAATCAATTAAGCACTGAAACGTACACATAGAGAATCAGCCATATATATAACAATTGCTTCCCTCAGATCAATCCAATACACTGCTTCTCCAGAGGAAGATCAAACCCATACAAAACATTAAATTTCCCAGCAGCCAAACAAACTCACTTTTTTTTTTTAATCTACTAAATACAAATCCGTGGAAACATGAAACCCCAAAATCGAGAAACAAATTAATCAAGGATATGGAGCACACCCTAGCCAATTACAGAATCCCCGATTTCTTACAAATAGATCTGAAAACAATTGAGGATAGAAACAAATGACCCCAGAGAACTCATCAAATCGGAGCTCTAATTATAACATTAGGCCGCCGCCTTGTTCACCAGCCTCCCGCCGCTTGTACTGCCCGGAATTCGTCGGAATCCAATAACGATCAGAATTTTTTTTTTTTTTTTTTTTCATTTAAGTTTTCAGAGAGGATGGGGTTTGAAATGGGCGCACGTAAACAATAAAAGAAATGATATGCTGAGGACTTACCAGAGTGTTGTGATGGTAGTCTTGCTGCATTTACAGCGCGCAAGAATGGTGTAGCTAAATTGTACATCTATATGGTTATTAAATTTTTTAATAAAAAAATTATATAATTACGTTTATTTAATTTAAATATTAATTTTTTAATAAATTTTTAAAATTTATAATACTTAATATTAATTTAATAATTAATTTATAATTATTAATAATATATATATATAATTTTTTTAATTTACTCTATTATAATTTTATATTTATTATAATTTACTAAATTTATAATAATAATTTTTTTACAATTATTTACATCTAATAAAATAAAATAAAATAATAATTTAAAAAAATAAAAATATTATTTTAAATTATTTTACTAATTATTTTTTAAAAAAATATATTTAAATTTAAATTTTTTTATTTATTAAAAAATAATTATAATTAATTTTATTTTTAATTTTTAAAAATATTTATAATTTATTTTTTTATTTTTTATTAAATAAAATAAAATAATTTACTTTTTAATAAATATAATAAATTTATATAATATATAAATTTAATATAGATATATATTATTATTATAACAATTAAAGTAAAATATCAATTATTTTTTATTTTATTCGTAAATAAATTTTTATAAATTATAAATTAAAATTATTAGAAAATAATTTCTCTTTTATTTATAAATTAAAAAATAATATAAAATAAAAAAGAAAAGAAATTATTTTTTTAAATTATTTTTTAAAAATAATATATTTAAAATTTAAATTTTTTTTATTTTTTTATAAAAAATTGATATTATTTAAATATTTTTAAAAAATAAAAAATTATTTATAATTAAAATATATGTTAATTTTAATTTTTTTAAAAATAAAACTTATTGAATCCCCTTTTAACAATTTAAGGAAATTTTAATTTTTTTAAAAATAAAACTTATTGAATCCCCTTTTAACAATTTAAGGGAGTAGAAAGATTTCTAACAAATTATCACTTTTTTAAAAATTAAAGAAAAATTTATTAAATTTTTTTAAATTTATCTGTTTATTATTATAAATTAATTATAAAATAATAATAAAAAAATAATATAATTTAAGTTATTAATTTATTTTTTTTAATTTCTTTATTTATGATTATATCTCTTAATTTTATTTTTATTTTTTTTAGATTTTAATTTTATTTTTTTAAAAAATTTAACAAGTTACAATTAAAAAAATTAGTTATAATATAAATTTTTCTTATTTCTAAATTTTTAATTTTTTTAAACTATTTAATTCAATTATTACATTTATTTTTTTTATTAATAAAAATTTTATATGCTGAGAAAAGAATTTATAATTAATTTATATGTAATCTTAATTATAAAGTGATTTTGTTATATTATTTAATATTAATTTAAATATATAATTATTTTTTATATTTTTTAAAATAATATAATAATTAAAATTTATCTTAACATTTAAAATTTAATTTTTTATTATTTTTTAAAATTTTTTTAAAAAACACTTTATTTCAAATTTTTTATTTATTCTTTTATAAAAGAAATAGGATTAAAAATATTAATACTAAATTTTATTTTTTATTTTTTCAAAAAATAAAATACTTATAATTTAACTATTATTTATTTTTTTCTTTTCAATATAATATAATTAAAAAAATATTTATTAACTAATATTATAAACTTATACATTAAATTAAAAATTAATATATATATATTGATAAATTTAAAAAAAAAGAAAATTTTCTGTTATTTTTCCTTTTATTATATGATAGTTTTTTTTTAATTCATTTGTCATATAATAACATTTCATTAATTAAATTCTTATATTTAATTTTTTAAATAGATAAAATAAGAAAAAAAATTACTTCTAATATTTTTTTTTCTATTTTTAAGAAAAAATAAAATAATTATTTCTAAATAATTATTCAAAAATTCTCTTTTTTAAAAAAAATTAATAATTTAAGTAAAATTTTTTAACTAATAATTTTAATTGTAACTTTAATTTAAGTTTTTAAATTTAAAAATATTAAATTTTAAATTTTAAAATTAAATAGATATAATTATATACATATTTTACTAATTTTCCTTTATACATAAATTTTGATAAAAAAAAACAATAACGAGAGCCAAATAATATGAAGGAGGAATTTCAAATAACTATTTTCCTAAAAAATTGTTATTTTTCATATTTAACAATCAATTATATTAGTATAATGTTTAAATAATTATTATATTATACACGATATAAAAAATAATATAAAATAAATATCAATTTTACATAAAAAAAATAAAAAGAAAATATTAACTTTACATCTTATATTTTATAAATTACGTTATTTTGCTCCTAATCTAATGAATCTTCAAAAATAAAAAAAGCTAAAAAAAAAAAAATCTATAGGACTGAAATGGAAATTTCCTTTTTTTTTTTTTATTAAGTTTAAATTTCGTTTGGTATGAACCGCAAAATGACCTAACATTTGTTTTGTGGTTCTAAATCGGATAAGAACAAATCTTGCCGTGTGGGCCGTTCAAAACGCCGAAGGGCAATTGTGTCAGTTTAATTTATCAGAAGGGCACTTTTGTCATTAAAGTCACAACTCTAAATCCAAATCTCTATATAATTAGACGACCTCTGATGGCCGAAAGTTATCCCATAGCTGATAGCCGATTCATCGAAAGCTCTAGAATCAAAGCAAGAAATCTCCCTACCTCTCAAGGTATTATCTATCTTTTTTAAAAAAAAAAATTTTCAATTTTATTATTATTATTATCTTATAGATGTTCGATGATATGATAGCTTCCGATTCGCTGTTTGATGAAATTGTTTTTTTTAAAAAAAAATTTCTTTTTAAAATTTTGATTTTGGTTTTTCGATCCGTTCGATTGATTCGATGAAGCTCGCGCGATCGCGTGTTCGGTGTTTTTGGATCTCGAAGGCTTAGATCTACGATTTGATGAGTTATATATGTAAGAAATGGAGGATTCTGTAATTACCCAGGGTTTGCTCTTATCCTTAATTAATATGTTGCTTGATGGGGAGGTTTTGCGTTTTGGCCGATTTGTGTTTAGAAGATGCGGAAGAGTTTCTTTGGCCGTTGGGAAATTTCATGTTTTGTATCGGTTTGATTTTCCTCTGGAGAAGCAGTGTATTGGATTGAGCCGAGACAATAAATTGTTATATATATATATGGCTGATTCTCTATGTGTACGTTTCAGTGCTTAATTGATTTGATCTTTTTATTGTTGATGGTTTTCGGAATTAACAATTCTTTATGATTTCATTGATAGTTCTATCTTTCTCTTGTTATTATGCCTTATTATGTTAACTATTTGTCTACCTTGCTGAGAACAAGAGATGGGTGAACTAGCAAAGAGGGAAGGACTTTTTTTTTTTAATTCTTCTGAATAAATCTTTGTGGCAGATGTTTCAATGATTGTCTGCTAAATTTTGCACATGTTTTTCCCATTATTTGTTGTAAAACTTAGTGGACTCTAGAACATACTTACCATGTTTTGTTGGGGTTTAAATTGTGGCTTCTGAAACTTTGTTAGTTTCTTTTGTTATTTTTTTTCTCTTGTTTAACAGATGCAGATCTTTGTGAAGACTCTTACTGGAAAGACTATTACCCTTGAGGTTGAAAGCTCAGATACCATTGATAATGTCAAGGCCAAGATCCAGGACAAGGAGGGCATCCCACCGGACCAGCAGAGACTGATCTTTGCAGGGAAGCAGCTTGAGGATGGCCGCACCCTTGCAGACTACAATATTCAGAAGGAGTCCACCCTTCACTTGGTGCTTCGTCTTCGTGGTGGGATGCAGATTTTCGTGAAGACCCTGACTGGCAAGACAATTACCCTAGAAGTTGAGAGCTCCGACACCATTGACAATGTCAAGGCCAAGATCCAGGATAAGGAGGGCATCCCACCAGACCAGCAGAGGCTTATTTTTGCAGGGAAACAACTTGAAGATGGTCGCACCCTCGCTGACTATAATATTCAGAAGGAATCAACCCTTCACTTGGTGCTTCGTCTTCGTGGTGGCATGCAGATTTTTGTTAAGACACTAACTGGAAAGACTATAACCTTGGAAGTTGAAAGCTCTGACACCATCGATAATGTAAAGGCCAAGATCCAGGACAAGGAGGGCATCCCACCAGATCAGCAGAGGCTGATTTTTGCTGGAAAGCAGCTTGAGGATGGCCGCACCCTTGCAGATTATAATATTCAGAAGGAGTCCACCCTTCACTTGGTGCTTCGGCTTCGTGGTGGGATGCAGATTTTTGTGAAGACCCTTACTGGCAAGACAATTACCCTTGAAGTTGAGAGCTCTGACACTATCGATAATGTCAAGGCCAAGATCCAGGATAAGGAGGGCATTCCCCCAGACCAGCAGAGGCTGATCTTTGCAGGAAAACAACTTGAGGATGGTCGCACCCTTGCTGACTATAACATCCAGAAGGAGTCCACCCTTCACTTGGTCCTTCGTCTACGTGGTGGGATGCAAATTTTTGTGAAGACCCTTACAGGGAAGACAATCACCCTGGAGGTTGAGAGCTCTGACACCATAGACAATGTGAAGGCCAAGATCCAGGACAAAGAGGGTATCCCACCAGACCAGCAGAGGCTAATCTTTGCTGGAAAGCAGCTAGAGGATGGACGTACTCTTGCAGACTACAACATCCAAAAGGAGTCTACCCTTCATTTGGTGCTTCGACTTCGTGGTGGGATGCAGATATTTGTGAAGACCCTGACTGGAAAGACTATCACCTTGGAGGTGGAGAGTTCAGATACTATTGACAACGTGAAGGCAAAGATCCAAGACAAGGAGGGTATTCCACCAGACCAGCAGAGGCTGATCTTTGCTGGAAAGCAGCTTGAGGATGGCCGCACGCTTGCGGACTACAACATACAGAAGGAATCCACCTTGCATCTTGTCCTGCGCCTTCGTGGTGGCTACTAAGCTGTGGGACTAATTGCTTTCTTATCTCTTCAGTTTATGATGGCCATCGTCAATGGCCCTAAATAAAGATTTTAAATACTTTTCTAGACGTCCTGTTGTGATTTGTGGTTTTTCGTACCATGTGTTGAAGATCTTAGATATTAAGTGGCTTTTTATGAGGTCATTTGTTATCTGTATTAATGAATTTGGTTAAGTTTGAATTATGTGCCTGTGTTAGTTATGGGATACTTGCATCTGCAGTGATTCTGTGTGATTGGGACGCAGGATTTTGTCAAGTCCTGGATCAAGCGAATCATGATGGTTTCCATCAATACAGTAATCGGTTTTATCATAATTTAATATGAAGCCCCGGGGTAAGCAATAAAGTTTCTCTTTTTTCCCCTCCGTTGGGTGGCTTGGAGTATCATTCTCAAAGCAGCTGGTTATTACAGGTTGCCCAGGGCGTTGAGCCAAAACATGGGATGGAAGGAATGAAAAGAGACATTTTCTCATGGTTGCTTGGATTTAATACTATTTTTACTAAGAAATCTTATAAATAAAAATATGGTAAGTGTCTTCTTTTCAACTTATTAATAAATTTATTAGATGATAACTTATATAATGGAATAATAATTTTTAATCCTTATAAAAATCTAAATTTTTTACTACTGTTTTATCTTCTGAGATATTACATGTTTTTTTTTTTTTTTCAATGTGCATGACTGCATGTAAAGATTTCTTACAGTAAATAAAATCTGGTCATGATTGAGATATTAAGAACGGGATTATTGGCCTCAAAAAGTTGATGCGAGAGACCTGGTCATAAAATGTTTTTTTTTTTTTTTCAAAAGAAAAAAAATACTAAATTTAAAACTAAATTAATATTTTTAAAAATATTACTAAAATAATATATGTTCATGACTGCGCAATCCTTAGCCTTCCATTTAGTCCGATAATCATGCTCTGTTTAGAATTCAGAAACCAATAGTATTTAGAAGGAGAGAAATTCAAGAAAAAATTTAAAATTTTGAATTATAAAGAATATATATATATATATATATATAGTGTGAAGAAGAGAAATTTTTGTTTTTTTTTTTTTTTTTACATTTTTAGATTTTTGTCAAATTAAAAATAATTCCCATGTTTTTAAAATTTATAAATTTCTGTGATTTTTTTATTTTTTTAAATTTTTTTTAAAATAACACGTAAATAATGACGTGAATTCTAAATTGATATCAACTAATTGACGTAGTACACAACTTAGCATAATTAATAACAAATTAATAAAAAAAAAAAAGACCACATAAATTGACGAGAAAATGTTAAGAACTAATTTTATTTGTCATAACAAAATTATTTTGACTTTAACTTGAAAAGCTGCCAAACGATATGGGGAGTTATTTATTTATTTATTTATTGCTTTGGTCTATTTAGAAAGCAATAGACTTTTGCCAGAACAAGTACAAGCGTATTTACCACCACAACAAATTGTTTAATATTCCTATTCAGTTTGTGATTTTTAATTATATTTCATATTTCACATAGCCATAGGATGCCCAGAGCAATAATGGCATAATTTTAAGATCATGGTAGCCGAGTGGTAACATTAACAATTCTATAACTTTGTTGATATATTTTGTTTATAATTTTTATTTTGTTGATATATTCCAAAATATTTTTCAAAGAAATATTGTATTTAGAACAATTATGACATAAAAGTGAAGAAATTAACAACTTTCACTTAAAAAATTATGATTCTTGTTAGTGCTCAGTTAAAGGAATGAAGTGGAAAAGAAAGAGAGCAGATTATTTTTCTTTGGGTATGGAACTCGCTAGTCCTTTCTTTCATCTCGTTCCGTCCTTCAACCTGTACCTATAACGTTTTCCTCGTTGTTACTGAAAAGGTCAAACAAGTTGCCATGTCCTTGATGGCTTTCCACTTATAACTCACCATACAGTTTTCCTTAAAAGCTTTTCAAATTATTTTTTGACCATATATACCTGGAAAACAAGTTAAAACGCAATTAGTCATATGGGTTTAGTAAGGTCAACAGGCTAAAATCAAGTTCTACAGGGGATTTTGCCTACCCTAGGCATTAGGGATTGCTGTACACGTTCGGCCAAGCTTGGTCTTGGAACACAAAAAACTTGAGTAAAGAGTTTAAGTGGAATGAATCATATTGGTGTTACATTTCTTAATAAGGTCACTATTATTAAAAGTTAATTTTTTAAATCTTAAAATTAAATAATTTTATATAAATAATATATTTAAATTTATAAAAATTAAAATTATTAATATATTTTAAGAGTTTATTTTAATATAATAATTGATTTCTCTCTTATAACTTTTATTATAATTACAAATTTTTAAATGAAGTGTTCATGCGTGTGAGGAAGAGAAATGACCACCCAGATAAATCTAAATTGCATCTTTATCTTATGTTTGCACATTTTGTTTTAAGGAGAACTTAATTTTTTCAAAATTTATTTTTTGTCCAAGAGCCCATTCATAACAAGAGAGTATACCTTTCAGTTGCTAGCATTTTGCAATTAAAGTCATTGTGAAGAGTTAGCCATCATTGCTAAGAACAAGTGAGTTATTGTTAAAGCCTTACAACAAATTTGAATGTCATTAATAAAGTCGTCCCTTGCCATCGTAGTCATTAATGGAAAGAGCCCCCTTGCACATAATAGGAACAAATAAGGGTATAGCGGATCACCCTATCGAATGCCTCTAGTTGGAGAGAAAACTTCCCTAGGCATAGAGTTCATAACAAGGGAGTATGAGCTCTTGTTACACATCTTATCACTAGTTATACCCATTTTGCGTTGAATCTTATTTACAACATTATATTCTTCAAGAAAACCCACTCCACCTTATCAGAAGCTTTGTTCACGTCCAATTGTAGTGTCAGATGCCCCTTTTCACCATGAAAGTTATCCTACATATAATGGAATACTTCAGACATATGAGCGTTATCAATGATAAGCCGCCTAAGAACAAAAGAGCTTTGAGCCTTTAAAATTATTTGTCATAAAATTAATTTCACCTAATTAGTCATAGTTTTTATTATAATTCTAATAATGACATTGGACATGTTAATAAGCCAAAATCGTTGTGTAAAGACTTGGCAAAAATATCTTCAAGATCAAGCATGCATGTGTATGGTTGAGTAAAGAAAGATCTTCTTTATGATTTAAAATATTTAGAGTCTATAAAACAATATCATCCCTAATATTATACCAAAAGGATTGATAAAACAATACAAGCATACCATCAAGGCCAAAAGCTTTTATAAGGTGTATTTGATCAAACACTTAAAATATTTTTTCCTTTGTGATGGGTTTCTATAGCTGATGGTTTATACATTTGGTCACCTAGGTATCCACAAAATCTATAACTGGTTGCATAATACATGAACCTTAGGTATGGAAGAGCTATCAATAATAATAAGTGAAGGCAATGACAATATTGCAATGAGTGAGGTAAGCTATCTCTTGCTTATATACAAGCTTTTGAATGTAATGCAACATTTAACAAAAATGAGGGTAATGCTTGATTAAGCCTAAGAAAATAAAATTTCTTAAACAAAAAGATAATGATAAAAGTGTCATCTTTAAATGTGTTTATTCATTGAAATCATTTAGCCCTCAAACTTACATGTATTTATAAGTAAAATCATTTAATTAACTAAGAAAAATTTAAATGGCAAAATAATGTATAGACTAATTGGGAAAATATCTAACTAAAAAGGAAAACATTTAAAAACAAAAAAAAAAAAAAGAATTCCTGAATAGTTATATGATTCTTAAATAATTTATAAATGTTTAAATAGTGGAATTATACTTAACAATTAAGCATTCTAAATTCTAACTTTATGCTTTTGACAGTCCTTCAAGTCTATAAAATCTTAGGCTACCCATTTTACTTTAATCCTTTCCATTTAGGAAAAACTTAACCTTAAGTTCAAGTTAGACTTTAGATAAAAAGACTCATTAGTTAATAAAATAGATAAATATATAACAACATTAAAGTTCCTTGAAATTGCTTATTACTTAGGTAGATCAATCATATATGCATTGTCATTGATTTTCTTCAATATCTAATAAGGAGCGTACTTCTTAGATTGCAATTTGTTGTAAGAACCATGAAAAATTGTTCTTTATAAAGGAACATCATTACCATGTCACCCTTTTGAAATAACTTGCTTATTTAAGGTTTGTTTATAACTCTTTTGTCCTTCTTATTGAAAATTTTTAATTTATGTTTCACCTTAACTTGGATAGATTACACCTATTTTGTAAGATACTTAACTATAATATTAAAGGCTTGGAACTTAAGGAAGTTAAACCAAATACAAAGTATATTGTAGACATTTAGTGTAAACAATAAAGAAAGGTGACTTTATTATAATATTGTTATAGGCAAACTTTGCTTGAGTTAAAGTAAAGTTGCATTGTTTTGATTTGTCTCCACAAATACTTCGAATAAGATTACTTAAGGTGTTAATGAGTGACTTTATCTTATTACTTATTTAGGGGTATGTTATACTACTAAACTTAAGGTTGAATCAAATAACTTTCATAAAATAATCCAAAAGTGATTGAAAAACTTGGTGTCATGGTTAGGAGTGATGGGTTTAGGCACTCCATGTAGGTATACCATTTCCTTGAAGAATAATCGAACTATATTTAAGGCATCAATGGTTTTTTACAAGGAATGAAATGACCCATTTTGGAAAATTTGTCAATAACAACAAGTATAAAATCCATAACATGTTAGGTATAAAGTAAGCTTAAAATTTATAGACAAGTCTTTTTAAATATTATTTGAAATAAACACATAAAGTCTGGTATTTTGTAATTAGACTTCGTTTGTTTGACAAATATAACACCATTGGACAAATTTGTCGATGTCCCTTTTTAACTGTGGCTAATAATCTTACTCCCAGATAGTAGTAATTGTCTTATCACACTTAATATGACTTACAACACCATATCCATATAATTATGAACAATTTTCTCTTTCAATAAAGATTAAGGATTATAAAGTTGATTTCTATACATCAAATAATCATCATAAATGTAAAAATCATTTGCATGTTACCTTCAAATACACTTCTTATAAATTGTTTCAAAGTTCTTATTATACTTATATAATTCACGAAAAGTTCAAAACTTACTTTCTCATTGCTCATTGTGATTAATAGTGATGTTTTTCTGTTTAAGGCATTAGTAACCTTGCATGCATGTCACTACTAATTCACTTTTGATTGTAGAATACTTCAGGGCTTGATGATTTGAATATATGATGAACTCACATTTTACTAGATAATGTTCTTAATACTTTAAATCTCTTACAACTACATAAAATTTATTGTCGTATGTCAAGCCTTATTAAGTTGTTCACTAAAATATGTAACTTTAAATACTTTATCAAACTAAGTAAGACTAGTACTGGAATAGTACATAATTTCTCCTTGATAGGAGAAAAGCACTATCCTTCCTTATTTCCCCACTAAAACTTAACTTTCTTAAAATATTTAATAATAAACATTATGATAGTACTAAAATTATGGATGAACCTTTGATAAAAAGTTGTTAAACCATGAAAACTCCGCTTATCACTTACTATTTTGGGAGTAAGCTAATCTTAAATTGTCCACACTTTATCCTTATTAACTTGCATACTAATAGAATTAACTATGCATCGTAAAAGGAGTAACTTGTTAGTCATAAATTCACATATATCTTATTTTTTTGCAACATCATTAACATTTTTCTAAAATGTAAAATATAATCATTCATTAATCAATTATAATTAAGAATATCATTAAAGTATATAACAACAAACTTGCCAATAAAGGTGATAAGTACTAAATTCATCAACCTTATAAAAGTGTTAGGGGTATTAGGTAGGTTGAATGACATCATTAGTTACTCATAAATATTATTTAAAGTTTTGAATGCAATTTTTTATTTGTCTTCAGATTTGATGATAACCATTTTAAAAATCAATCTTTGAAAATACTTTGGATTCATCTAATTGGTCTAGCATGTCTCCTAACTTAGGAATTAAAAACTTGTACCTAATGGTAATCTTATTGATTGCACAACTATCATCATGTATCCATTAACTATCATCTTTCTTTGGAGCCAACAAGGTTAGTGGACTCATGCTCTCTCTAATATGTCTTTTTCACAATAAGTCTTATACCTTCTCCCTTTAGATCTCACTCTCTTTAGAACTCATCTGATAATTTGATAGTTTAGGGAGATTGGCTCTATGAAATAAATTAATATGATATTGGATGTCACGCATTGGTGGCAATTCATTTAGTAACTTTTTTGGTACAATCTCATTAAATTCTTTCAATAATAGCTTGATTACCTTTAAAATTGTTATCTTTAGATCGTTAGTTACTTTACCATTTGCCATCATCATATAAACTTCTTTTAATTCTTTAAAAGCAACCTCAATCTCTTAATTTGAGTAGGTGATTGTTAGAAAGTCCTCCCCTTTACTTAAGAAGTTTTAATTTAAGACTTTCCTTTTATAGGTAATAATGCATATTTTACCTTTTCCTTCTTAAGCCTGTAAACATTTTTTTCAATTTGAGTGTCTAGTATCAACATCAAATTGCCAAGGTCACCTGAACAACAGGTGGCAAACATTCATGTTTACAACATTATAATAAACCTTATTTATGTAATGACCAATTGAGAAAGGAATCTCACATCATTTCATTATTTAGATTTCTCCAATTATTTTGATCCACTCAAAGTAGTCGTTGTTCATAAATGACATAATATGGATACTCAACAAAACCACCGTTCTCATCATTAAAATCTATTACATAAACCTAACACATATGCAAATTTATTTCTTCATCAAAATTCATTGCATAAGTTTGATGCCCACATTGATTTGCAAAGATTAGTCAAGTGAGAGGTTGATCACGAGTAAAATCTTGGCTTAATTCCTTTTGTCTTTCCAATTCCCATTAACACCTCCTATTTAAAGAACTTCAGTCAATTACTAATAACTTCTAGTCCACGTTCCAATCAATCTAACCTTTGGTTAAGGTTTTTTAGTGTCATCTTTTAGCCATAAATGATTGATTAGATAACTTATATCCCATGATCTTTGTCGATAGAATGATTGCTACTCCTTTTATCTAATGCTACCATCAAAATAAGTAGGATATGCTCTAATATCATTTGACATAACGTTTAACGAAAATAAGAATAAAACTTAATTAAATCTAAAAAAACAAAATTTTTCAAAAGGAAAGATAATGATAAAATTTGTGTCTTTAATAAAAGTGTTTTTTTTTTTATTAAGATCAATTTTCTATTAAATTTATATATATTTATAAGTTAAATTATCTAATTAATTAAGAATAATTCAAAATAAATAGAAAAATATTTTATTGACTAATTAAAAAATTATCTACTATAAATTAGGTTAAAAAATATTTAATTAAAAAGAAAAATATTTAAAAATAAAAATAAAAATTTATAAATAATTTATATAATATATAAATAATAAAATTATATTTATTTAAAAGTATTGTAAAATTTTTTTTTTAAATTTTTTATAATTCTTTCAATTTATAAAATTTTAAATTACTTATTTTATATTAAAATATAATTTTTTTACCATCATTAAGAGCTTATTTGTGAAGAAATTTTTATTTTTAAATTAAGAGATTAATCTTTAATTTTTATAAATAAGTAAAAAAATTATAATTTTTATTTTACTATTTTATATACTTTTAAAGATAAATAAAAAAAAATAATTCAAATAAAATAAAATAAAATATTACAATAAATTTTTTGATTATATTTTAGTTAAGTCACTTTTCTTTTCGGCCAAATTTAAATCAAATCTTTTTTTATATAATTTTTATAGAGTAAAGTTAAATTTTGATATCATTGTGTATACATTTTAGACAAAATTTTGGCCCATGAAAGCATTTCAGTTCGAAAAGTTTTATCTCACTCTCTGTCACCGTCAGAGCAGATTAATATATGGCCCTTCGACCCCCTGCTTCCTCCAAACTCGCTGTTTGTGGTGGGTGCTGACACTGTCTCCGTTAATAATAATAATAAAAATAATAAAAGTAATGATAAATAAAATAAAAAAATAAAAAATTAAAAATCTCAGTAACGTTTTACTAACACGGTGTTTATAATAAAATATTTAAAATAAAATATTAATAGAAGAGAGTATTTAGTAATCTCTAAATTATTTGGAGGCATCAATGTCAGACCCACAAAACCAATGGGGTTTCCTTCTAAATGAAAGTAAAACGTTCACCCAAATCCAAAAGTTCTCCGCTCATATCAAGGCCGATGCTTTCTCAGAACAATGGAGATGGGTATCTCTTGATTTGTCTTAAATCTCAATTATCTCGACTATCCAATCAATTAAAGAGAAGGTTAGTAGATGTGGCCAAACCCCACAAAATTTTGTTACATTTAATGCTTCCTTTGTCTTGGCCATTCAATTTTCGTTTTCTGCAACGCTTCTTGCCTTGTTTTGTAATATCGAACCTTGTCTGGTTGGTTATGCAGATATTGTTAATTTGTTTCTGTTTTGCTTTCTTTTTAACATTTGGGATGTTTTGGGGATGTTACTTGGGTTGTCCTCACTGTACTTGGGTTGCCTTCACTGGCACAGCCACTTGATTTTCTTAATTCTTGTTACTTGAAGAGTGCTGTTAAGGTTTACTGAATTCTTGGGTGTTCTCTTTTTGTTTTTTTTTTTTTTGGGTGTGTGTAACACATGACCCTCTTTTTGCTTTTGGAGCTAATCTTTGAGAGTCCTGGTAAAAAAATGACTTCTTGTAAGAGAATTTACTTTTTATTGATAACACAACAATGCTTAGATCAAGCTTCATATTTTTTTTTTCTGCACGAGTGGTGGATCTTCTTTAGTTGATAATTCATGTGATAACTTTGGAGATAGATAAGTGAAGCAGTCTACATTAGTGGATTTCGAGTAATAAAGAGGCATGTATGATCACTGTGCTGGGAGACTTGGTCATGGTAGTTTGCAATCATGGCTTGTGGTTTTATTTCAAAAGTTATGTCATTGATTGTTGTTTGGACACCAAATGCAGCAGACAATATAAAGAAGAAAAGTACAATGTTATCACAGAGCCAAAACAAAGGTTTTCTTTTTTTTTATGGTTCGTGTATGTGTCTGACATGACTAAGAATCTCATGTTACACATAGTCAACTCTGATTTCTGACAAATGCGTCCATAAGATCCTGCTGCACAAATATTTAGGCATGATAAATAGCTGTCCGCTGTTGAGTAAGTCTCTGCCAAGCATCAATGAAGTTGAATTTTGTTGAAGCTGCAGCATGCTTCATATTGTCCTATCAGGCCTTCTAGCACAGGTTATTTCTTTTCATTTTGTATAATTATGGTTTTAATGTAACTGGGGATGGTGCTATGGAAAAGGTGAGGCTGTCAGCAGGACATGCTCAACTATTTCATTGATGGTACAAAATGCAAAATACCTGTGGGATGGAACACTTTACTAGAAAGCTATAGTGTAACATATGTGATTGTCCTTATTTCTTTTTTTTTTTTTTTTTTCTTTGTCTCAGTTGATTTAGTTCCAGGCTTCTGGCAGCTCTATTTGCATTGACTTTACTTTGTATTCCTTGTAGATGAATGAAGTGTCTCTAAACACTGAGCCAGTAGGTGATGATGATGCTGATGAATTTGAGATGGAGGGAGATTGCACAATGACTGAATATGTTGATCAAAATGGCGCAATTCAAGGAGAGAATCCCCTTCCTCCTGCTGTTGGAATGGAGTTTGAGTCTTACGAGGATGTGTATTATTTTTACAATTGTTATGCCAAGGAACAAGGATTTGGTGTTAGAGTAAGTAACACCTGGTATAGAAAGAGTAAAGAAAGATACAGAGGAAAACTTAGCTGCAGCAGTGCAGGTTTCAAGAAAAAGAGCGAAGCAAATCGGCCAAGGCCTGAAACTAGAACTGGCTGTCCAGCAATGGTAAAGTTCAGGTTGATGGAGAACAAAAGATGGAGGATCATTGAAGTTGAACTTGAGCATAATCACTTAATTAGCCCGGCAAGTGGGAAGTCCTTCAAGTCACATAGACTTATAGGTGCTGGAACGAAGAGGACACTGCAATTAGATGGTCCTGACCTACAGAAAATTAGGCTATTTAGAACGGTAGTTATTGATACTGAGGGCAATGGAGTTGTGGATGATGATGATGATGATGATGATGAGGATGGACGTGTTGCTAATGACAAATTGTCTCCCAAGCAATTGAAGCTTAAAGAAGGAGATGCCCAAGCTATTCAAAATTTCTTTTGCCATGTGCAGCTGATGGATCCCAACTTTTTTTATGTTGTGGATCTTAATGAAAAAGGATATATGAGGAATTTGTTCTGGGCTGATGCACAGTCTAGGGTTGCATATCGTTATTTTGGTGATGTAGTTGCAATTGACTGTACATGCTTGGCAAACAAATACGAAGTACCACTGGTTTTGTTTCTGGGCGTAAATCACCATGGGCAATCTATACTACTGGGTTGTGGTCTACTTGCAGGTGAAACTACAGAGTCATACACATGGTTATTGAGGGCATGGCTTACATGTATGTTGGGACGCCCTCCACAAGCTATCATTACTGACCATTGTAAGACCTTGCAGAATGTCATCGCGGATGTTTTCCCGAGAGCTTCTCATTGTATTTTTCTATCAAGTATCATGCAAAAACTTCCAGAGAATCTAGGATTACCATTTGATCTTGAAGCAATCAAAGCAGAGTTGACTAGGGTAATTCACTACTTTCTAAGGCCCGAGGAATTTGAAGCAGCTTGGGTGGAAATGACCCAGCGTCAGGGAATTAAGGACCAGAAATGGATCCAATCAATATATAAAGACAGGAAACATTGGGTTCCAGCTTATTTGAAGGAAATATTTTTAGCTGGAATGTATCCGCTTCAGCCAAATGAGACTGTGACCCCATTCTTTGAAGGATATCTGGACGAGCACACCACCCTCAAAGATTTCTTTAACACGTATCATCAAGCTCTGCAAAGTCATCATCAGCATGAAGCATTGGCTGACATTGATTCAAGGAACTTAAGTTTTTTGCTGAAATCAAGAAGTTATGTTGAGATGCAACTGTCAAAATTGTACACAAACGAAGTCTTAAGGAGATTTCAAAGAGAAGTGGAAGGCATGTACTCATGTTTTAGCACGAGGCAAGTAAATGCTGATGGGCCGGTGATAACATACATGGTGAAAGAGAAAATAGAAGTTGAGGGAAATAGGCGAGAGACCAAGGACTTTGAAGTTATCTACAATGCAACAGAAATGGACATCGTCTGTGTTTGTGGTTTGTTCAACTTTAGGGGCTATTTATGTAGGCATTCTCTATGTGTCCTTAGCCAAAATGGCATGGAGGAACTACCACCTCAGTACATTCTAACGCGATGGAGGAAAGATGTAAAGCGATCTTATGTCCTTGACAACAGCTGCACTAGTAGTATTGATACCAATAATCCTATTCACAGGTATGACCATCTGTACAAATGCATAGTGCGGGTTGTGGAGGAAGGTGGGAAATCAGAAGACCGCTGTAAGGTTACCCTGCAAGGTTTGGAACAGATATTAAGCAAGCTGCATCTTGCGGAAGACCAGCCACGTGATTGATTACCGTGGGGATGTAGTTTTGTTTTGTCAAAAATAGAAGCTTGTACGTTACATCATTTGTCATCTATCATTTGACTTTGCGTGTATATCACTTTCCTGTACGAAACCTGTGCAAACAAATGTAAGCATTGCAAAGCTATGAATCTTTTCGTGATGTTGTTTAATGTTCAAGTAACCAATAATGACGTTTCCTTGTTCCAGCATCAGATGGATCATGGCTCACAGTTTATAAAAATACTGAGAACGCCTCTTGATTAGCAATTCCCACCGTCCCATTGCCAGACAATGCCAAAGCTTCCCAGCTGAGTTTCCTTTGCTTCCATCTTCTTTTCTGTTTTGGGGCTCGACGGAATTAAAGCCTGCATTTTTTAAGAACTTGAGGGAAGTGGGTCTGAACCTCGAATCCATCTCAATAGCTCTACTCTTGTGGCTAACCTGGCTTACGCTAAACTTTCACTCTTAAATCTCAAATGAATAAATGCAACAACAATGCTTGTAGGAAGGGGTATGTGTTAACAGGGAAGTCTAGCCTTGGCAATGCAAGTGCACCCTAGAACTCCCATTAATAAGGGGGTTGATGCTGAGTAGTCGAGTGGAAGCCACTCCATATAGGACATAAACTAACCCATTATTTGGTGTCACCTTGCAGGTGAACGATCTCAAGTCCCTGGCTACTTCTGTGGTTTTTGACGGCATGTTACTGACTACTATGGTCCACAGTTAAACTATTCTATCTTACAAAATAAATAAATAAATATTGTTTTGTGGGTAATATCTTTTCTATTCTTTTATTAACTAAATCTCCAGTTTCAAATTCTAATACGATAAGGTCATTGATAATATTCCATTAAGCTGCTCTTTTTCAATATTATTCAAAATTTTTTGGATAATGAGTTGAAATGGGTGAAATTTTTAATTGAAACATTACCTTCCTATGGGGTACTAGATGATAAAGCTTCTTTAATAATTGAAAATAATGGTATAAACCTTATTTTTTTTATTTATTTTCTAGTTGAAATAATTAAATATAATTATTTCTTGATAAATATTATATCTCAAAAATTTAATTTTTGTCAAACCAATAAAGTGCTCTTTATTGGATGTAGAAAATATTAATGCGTCATCCATGCATACCATAGTAAATTGAGTGTAAAGATTAAAAATTTCAATCATAATATTTAGCAATTTAGAAACAGCATTTTTGGACACCAAAATTTGTAATTCTTTCTTGAATTTGGCATTAAAAATGAAAACTCTTCAAGAAGAAATTCAATTTCACAAGAAAGATTTATTAAATTTTATTAATGAAAATAATTTTTATTCAATTGCAATTCTTATCGATCACTAATTAAAAGTAAAAACTATTCAAAAAAATCAAGACAAGCATCTGTTCCTTTTTCAAGAATACAAAGAAAAGCTAAGAACGAGGCTATCACAAATCTTTTATGTAAGAATTCCAAGTAGACGATCCAAATTAAGACAATGAGTCTTTCATTGCTTAAAAATTTGGAAAGTTTGAAATTTGAATGTAGTTATTGTTTGCAATAGTCATATTTGGAAAAGTCTTTAAGTCTGTCAAGATTTTAAACATTGTTTTATACATAATATCCTTTTAGGATGACTTTTTATATTGAAAAAAATTTTATTATGTATAACTATCAACTATCTAAATTTATTTTTAGAAAAAGAAAAGTTAAAATTTAGTTTCTAAACAAATTTTCATTAAATAACTAGTCTTACTTTCAAATTTTGATTTTGAAATTAAACATTTAAAAAGAAATTTTAATTGTTTACTTGATTTTCTTTTACATGAATTTCTTAAAAGAAGAGTTTAAACAAAATAGTGAAAAATGTGTTATTAAAAACTCAATTAGAATCAAAATACACCGACTTGGAATTATTGTAAGAGAATCTATCTTAATTAAACCCCTTTTGATCACTTGATATGATGTTGCTAGTAAGAACACCCCTAAAAACTATTAAGAAGCTTTACAATTAGACAAGAGTAATTACTGTCATGTTTAGTAAAGACTTTGTTTAAAAAAAAAAAATTGTTATATTATTTAAAATCTTATAAAGTTAGACAAGTTAAATTAAGAAGTATTTCAAAATTCTCAAATTGAAACTGATTAATATCTCCTATAAAATGTTTAGTTACAGTGAAAATTAAAGTATTTATAATATTTTTCTACAAGAATATCTTTTATTTCATTTTTAATTGCTTTGAATATTTCTTCTTGTTTGTCTTTTGTTAAATAATAATAATACTATCCATGTAATAATCCTAAAATTCCAATTATAAGATTTTTTGCTATAGGAATATCAAATTTATTATCAACTAAATAGGCAATAGCAATCATCAACATTTGTTGAATAACTATGTAAATATGATATTTAAATAACTCATCTATATTTTATTCATATATACTAGTTTCACCTAAATTTATTAAAGTTGTATACATTTTTTTTATTAACTATATTTGGTAAAAAAAAAAAAAGTATAAAATTGCTTTACCTTTAATCTATCATATGACTCTCTTTTTCTTTTTCTAATTTTACTAATTTATAATTTCTCTTTAAATAAACTTTTTAATGTTTCTGAATTTTCCTCATTATTTTAAGTTATAACATGTATTTCATTTGGAATTAGATAATTTTAATATTTTTAACCTTTTGGTTATTATCTAATAATTCATCTGATTTATATTTTACTTTTAATCTTTCTTTTGGGAGTATTTCAATATGAACTATTAAAGGTTTAAATATTAATTTAGATTTATGTGTTAAACCTATTTATCATCTCTATTAGTTTCTAAGGTTTGTATTTAACCTACTATTGAATTCAAAATTCTATTTGTATTGTTATTTTGATTTTGTATATTTTTATATCTTTTTAAATAATTATTATAGAGTTTGGGTTTACTTTAGAAATTTTAAAAGGTACTGTTGCAACTTCTTAATTACAAAAAGGAAATTTAAATTTTTTCATGGGTGGTTGTGTGGATGTAATTATATTATTTTTTGAAAGTTTCCAAACATGATTTTGACTTTTAATAACATTTATATCCTTTTTTAAATATATTTTCATATAATTCAAATTATTTAAAAAACTCCATATGTGTTTTTAATTGATTCAATGTCTCATTATATTTTTTTTTGTATTAATTTCCTTTTTTGTTTTGAATAATTATTAAAAAAATATCTTCTTAACTTCTTTTTACTAAAATAAAAGTCTTTTCTAAATAATTCCTTTTTAATATAAAATTATCATTTTTAGTCATATTTAATTGATCTAAAAATTGCATTTCACTATAAGTTAGTGATTTAGAAGATAATTTTTCTTTCTTATAATAAGTTTGAGAGATTATTTTATTAAAATTTACTCTTACAAAACTTATTTTTGAACTAAAAGGAACACACTAATTGAGTTTATTGATTATGATATATTTATATATTGTCCTTTTTTAGAAGGAAATATTGTTTCTATGTTTCCTTTATCATCATTAATGTTGGTCCTTAGGGTAACCTAAGAGAGAGATAAATTAGGTTTACTTGGTTTGATGCTTAACCCATATTTAATCATAACTCCAAATAGTAATAATAAGATATCAATAATAAATAACAAACTAAGAAAAATAATTAACTAAAAATTAAAGAGATAAGGGAAGAGAAATAAAACATAAGGATTTAAAAAGATTAAACATTTCTTTAACTTTATATCCTCTCCTTAAAGTCACCATCTTAAGAGGTCTTAATCCACTATTACAACTTAGCTTGTTATTCCAATGTCAAGCTCATTAATAAATTTACTTGTTGATTTGGTGCCAAGCTTAAAAAAAAAATACTATACTTGTTAATCTAGTACAAGCTCACTTTTATAATGTAAGACCTTAAACTCAAAGTTATATAAATGGTTTCTTACAAAATCAAAATATTTTTTTTTTTTAAGCATTATGCCTTCCTTTTGTTTTGATCTATTAAAGTGTATCTCTATAATTTTTTTTTTTTTTTTATACTCAAGGTGTTTAAAGTTATAGCCATCATGATTGAGTATATTTTTCCATATATAGCGTAAATCACAATTTGGACCAAATATGGAAAGTTTATCTATAAGGCATCGATTAACCACTAGGTAGCTTTAATCAATTGATCCAAATTCTCTGAAACTTTTCAACTTTTGCACTTTTTTCACATTAGTTGATTGCAACAATCGATTCAGTCGATCTATTGATCACCTTAAAATCTACCACTGATGTATGAGAAGTTTAAGTAATAAAATAGATATGAATCTAAGTATCAATTCCAAAAAAAGGAAACTTATGTACTACATTATATAAATTTCCTATATTATTTAAATAAAGCAAATGAGGATAAAGTTATCTAACTACAAAATTAAAAACTAATTTTAAAATGTAAATTGAGAATCAATAAAAGAGGTTCTTAAAACTTAAATTTCATATACTAAATACCATTAAAAAACTTAATATTGAATTGTTAGAATTAAAACTTATTTGAAATGATGGTCAAATTCCTTAAAGTATATGATGATTTCTTTCAAGACTTAATAACTAAACTCATATCAATTTTATATTTAATTTTATGATTATAGAAATTAACATGAGTTCATTAAGACTTGTGAAAGTTTTAAAAGTGATTACAAAGGTATGTATTTTTTTCTAAATTACATAACCTAGGTCTAATGCTTTTCGCGAACTTGTATTAAATTTTTACTTTCACTTAATCATTTAATGCCTTATATATGCAAATAAAGGTCATTTACTAACATTAATGAAAGTTAAAAACATCAAATTGAATTAATTAAAAACATTCAAAACAACTAAAATATTAATTTGTAAACAAAATTTAGTGACTTAGAATAAAAGATCTAATCACTCATGTTCATCAAAACATATAAATAAACAATTAATCATTTAAAAAATATTTTAAAATAAATCAATAAATAATAAGGAATAAAAGAAGAAAAAATATCTTGTAAGAAGATTAATAGTCTTTAAGTTTTACCAATTCATCTCTCATCTTCATTGTTTTTAAATCCTTTACTTATTGTTTCATCCTTTCCTTTTCCACTACTTGGAACCTTGTTCTCTTTTTTTTTTTTTCTCTCTCTCTTGAAAAAATATCCCCTCAAAGCCCTAAATTGACTAATAAATATGTCTCTTAAAATCAACTTTATTCCCTATTTTTTTTTAGGACTCTTAATTTTATAATGACAACTGTCTGGATATACCATTGACTTCTAACCAATTTTTGAATATCAAAGTGACAAAATTTTGAGTTGGTCTTTTCATGAAAGTTATATCCTTATGTCTTAGCTTTCTAAAAGCTAAAGAATGCCTTAATTTGAGATCTTTAACTTTAGTTATAACCTAAAAATTAAACATTATCCAAACTACCAAAATATGACTTCTTGCTAAAATATAAGATGTTTTTTAGTTTAAATCCTTTACCTCCTTCAATGCATTTGAAACCTAATTTTTCACTTAAACCTACAAAATAACAAAATAACTAAGATTAGATAAATGTAATTAAAACTTAAAACATTAAGATTAATTACCTAAAAAGTAAGAAAAACACTCAAATTGTGACCTAAAATATGTGAAATAATTATACGTATCACCTATCTGTCTAGTTGATTAACTCAAAATCTTTGTAACTCTTTAGCTTTCAACATAACACTCTTTTGCATATTCGATCGACCATAATCACTAATTTAATCAATCAGTCGATTAAACAATACTTTTTAGAACTTTCTAGTATCTTTAAATCTTTTCTTTTTACACTTGATTTCTTTCATTGTTGCACACAATTTCTTTTAAACTTATTCAAAAACATTTCCTTTCTCTTTCATAATCATTTCATATTATTTTTCATGATCATATTAAAATTCAAATTTCTTTCCTTTTTGCTTACAATCTCATTCAAATTCTTTCAATCTTTTCAACTTGACAACTTACACATCCTTTAGTAAATTAATTGTAACTTTCTCCATATTGTCCCAAATTTTGTGTTATTTTTCACACTAGAAAATAGACTAAAATAGTTTTTCATCCATGTTTAGCTCGTCATTTGATTCAATTTCAGTTGTTTGTAACATCCTTTAGAAGTTGATTGATAAGGTATGTCCTAACAACTTATAAATGCTTTAATATCTAGGTCGTATCTTCCTCGACACATCTCCAACTAATGTATAGTTAGTGGCATCAAAAACTAGACAATTCTAACTTTCCAAACATATATGACTTATTATCTAATTCATCTTAAATTAGGTACAACTTCTAAAAATTGACTAATAGTTGACTCATTTCTTTTATGTTGCTTGTGTTACTTCTTTTCAAGCTTATATATTGGTGTGATTCAACCTTTCCATTAATCATGCTTAAACAAAAAAAATTAAGAATACTAAATGATTTATTATCATCAAAACATACTATGAAACCTTAGGATTACAACAATGAATAATTTATGCTGGTTAAGGTTTAAAAGTTATTGGTTTGGGTAAATGTATATTTGGCAAAATTTATTTTTTTTGCAAAAGAGACTTTTGACTAGTCTAATATTTGGGCATTTCAACAAATGATCTTTCAGAATTGATTGTTATTAGTAAAGTTTATCCCTTAGTTGTCTTTCTTATGGTGTTTGGCTTAAAAGTAGAAAGTAACACATTATAATAGACTCTGTATATTAGAGAGATATTTCTAAATCCTTCTAACACATTTTTAGTTATGGCTAAATTTAATGTCAAAGTTTTATTAATATTTTAATCAAATAAAGAAACATCATAATTTGGATAATAATTAAAATAAATTGATCCATTAGTTAAATTTGATTCAAAAACAACATGTAAAGAATCTATAAAATTTAACATTCTTTCATCTTTTAAACATATTAGTATTAAGGTATCTATTCTTATTCTATGTAAAGGTTTTATTACAATTTAAACTAATTTTATGTGTAAAAATTGATAATTTGATTTATATAAGTCTATTTCTTTAGGTATACCAACTTCTTGATTTTTTGGATTAATATAATGAGTCTTTTCTACAATATTTATTATATAGTCACTTTAAAAAATTATCAAATTTACCTAAATTATATACATTCTTTTTAAAACTCTTTAGGTAAATTCCAAATTTTAAATTCTTGTTTTCTTTTTGCCATTTAAAAAGTTTGTTTGTTATAATCTACTATATTGGGTTCTTAATTATCATTAAAAGATGTAAATGTCATTTTGCCTAAAGATCGAGTTAATTTAGATATAGTTTATAGATTTCAAATTTAGAACTCTTTTATTGGTATTAAGGCCACATTTTTGGGACCACCTTTCCTTCTAAGACTATCCTTTCCTTGTGTGATACCTTAAAGATTTCTATTTTGAATTTGTGAACTTAGCTAAACAATCTTATTTTAAATAGAATAATTTTACACATTTTTAATCATATGAGAACATTATTAGAGCTAGTTTTAACTTCATTTATTTTTATTATTGTTTTTTTAATTTTTTGTTTGCAAATTTGTGTATAGTATTTATTTATAAAATATTTTCTTTATTTTCACCATCTTAATTCTCATTTTAGAAAATTAATATAACTTACTATTCTTCTAACTCTATTATTATAAAGTCTTACTTCTTGATGATATTTTCTAATAATTTGTTCATTCTCCACTAAAGTTCAAATGTTAAAAGAAATTTGTTGGATTTCTATTATTCCATTAGCTATAAGGCAATTCTCTTGAAATAATTTTAGGTTGGTGTTTTTGATTCTAAATGAGTCTAATTATACATTCTTCACTGATTTTGTTTAATATTTTCCTATAAAAAATTCACATAAAAGGAAACTAGGTAAATAATTCAAATTTCCTTTTAAGTGTTCAATTTCAAAATTAAAGTAAGAAAGTAAAGTTTTTCATTTGGTGAAAATTTGTTTAGAAATCAAAATTTTAACATCTTTTTTTTAAAATAAGTTTATCTAGTAGACAATTAATTCATAATAATTTTTTTTATAAAAAATGTCATCTTAAAAGGACATAATGCATAAAACAAGGCTTAAAGTCTCTCTCTCTCTCTCTCTCTCTCTTTTTTTATATATATTGTAAAATAATTTAACTAGGGACCTTGCCAAATTCCTGAATAGTATAATACTAAAATTTCTTTATTAAATATCCGCTCCAATTATTAAAAAAGTATAAATAAGGCAATATTTTGATTAAAGATTTTATAGAGATTCTACATTAAAAATTTGTGATAACATCATTCTTAACTTTTTTTTTTTTCATATTTTTTAGGAGAGATTTATGACATAAAATCTATCTAAATTTTACATTTTTTTTTGTTAAAAATATAACTATATAACTATATATATATATATATATATATATATATATATATATATAATTGAAATTTTATTCAAATAGTATTAACATTTAGATAAGTGATAATTGCTTATTTGTCATTTGGGTATGGAATTCCAACGCTTAATACTTATTTGTCATTTAAGTTGTTTGAGATAAATTGTTCAGGTCAATAATAAAAACAAAAACTATTCAAAATCAAGACGAATTCAAGGACTTCTTACTTAAAATAAATTTATATATTATATTAATTATTAATTATAAATTTTATTATTTTATATATGATTGTAGTTAATAGTAACAATACATCTAGTGATTATAATTGTGTAATATGATGTGATTTTGAGTGTGTAATTTGTCAAAATCAACGCGTTGAAATGCCTTTTTGGTACGTAGACAACGGCATGATTGGATAGTTTTTTTTTTTTTTTTCTTATCTTATCTCAATCCTGTCATTTCTCCCTTTTAACTTTAAATATTTTTAAAATAATTTATATTTATTTTAAATATTATATATATCTAATTTTTTTTAATATATATTAAATATTAAAAATATAATAAATAAAAAAATAAAATAAATAAAATTAAAATATATGTGTCAAATTTTTTAATTTGTATATCAAAATATACATATTATTTATTTTTAATATTTTTGATATATATATATATTTTAATAAATTATTATTAAATAATTTAATAATAAAAATATAATAATTAATAAATATATTTTATTTTTATAATTATGTTAATGAGTTAATTTATTATTTTTTAAATATTATATATATATAAATATATATATATTTTTAATTTTTAATAAAATATTAATTAAAATATAAAATAATATAATAATTAATATAAATAAAAAGTCAAAATATAAAATTATTATATATATATATATATATATATTACAATAATATTCACGTCATGTTTTTTTCTTTTTATTTTTCTTTAAGATTCATATGTCTTTATATTTGGGTTATGCTGTGTCAATATCCAAGCTTATGCGTGATGTTATCTAACCTATGCTGTATTCAATGTACTCAACACTAGTCATGTTTACTCGTCAGAATTACTGTCATATTTACTAAATTAATTTTTAATAAAATTATTAAAAATAATTTTTAATTGAGTTCTTTCTTTTATACGCGCGCGCGTGTGTATATATATATATATACACTCCGCAATTTTATAATTTCCCTCCATCATTTAATTTCATTTCATTTGTCTGCAGCAGGTCGTGTTGTGCGTGGCGCGCTCCCCTTCTTTGCGCTAGGTGAGCTCCTAATCCTAAACGCCCTTTAGCCCTAATTTACTGTTTGTTTCCCAAGAAAATGCTCGAAAACGCGAATCAATCAATTAATCTCTAGTCTTCCGTTCGTATTACCAAGAAAATGGGCGAATCAGATTTCATGATGCGGTGGTCTAAAATCAATTTGTAAACCTTGTGGGCTTTCTGCTCCTCTGCTTCCTTTTTTTCTGCAATAAATTCGGTTTAGCGGATCTTGATGCGTTTCCATACATAAATTTTAGATTTATTTCAAATTTTCGTTCCCCCCCCCTTTTTTTTTGAAATGGATTTTGCCGATGCACAATCCGTTTTGTTGCTCGGTGGAGGATGACATGGCGAGAGACAGCTACGAGTTTCATTCCGCAGTTTTTTCTTTTTCTTCATTTTGGCTGTGTGAAGCCAATTTATATGCCTCTTCTTGGATTTGCCATATACGAAGATGAAGGTCAGGTTGGCTTATATCAATAGAATGTTTTGCGTTCTCACACTCTACTTCCCCAAAACTTCTTATCTGTTTTGGATTGCTTTGAGAACTAGAATAACGTTCTTGCTATTCACCTTGAATTGTAGATGTACAGATCTGTTAATTGCAACCCTGTTTACATTCTCCAAAGAAAAGAAAATTAAATTTTGGATTGATTGCCGATAAGAACACGGTCCTATCCTATGACTTGGATTGTTATTGATTTCCTGCTCTGGATCACAGAGTTAAATCATTGGTATTCTGCTATTTTTCAGCCAACTAATTTACTGTTATGGAACTCGTATTTGATACTCGTGTATGCATGAGCCTGCTGGTTCTTGCATATTGCTCAAAGATTATAATCAAAAAGACATATAATATTAGCTCAACATGTGATGTGCAGCAAAGATAATAAATTTCATTGATAGCTTCTTTAGCAACTTAGTGTGCCAATGAGATGTAAACATTATATTCCATGTGTACTTCTCAATGACATTCATGGTCATTAGATGTACAAGGAGACATGCACAGAATCAATGATGATTGAGGGAAGAATCTACTGATACTATGTTTTACAATTGTATGGTCATTTGACATTGAGACATAATGGTTCATTTATTTATGCTTGTTAATAGATTGAACAGAAGTTTTAAATAGTATTGATAGCACTTTACCATCCAGTATAAGATGCTAGGCCACCAGTGCCTCTAAACCTGTGGCATCATACTTATGCATTGTTCCTCAAAAAGATGTTCATGGCATTTACTTTTACAGCTGCTACAGTCAGGGGGTAAAAGCTTGACATCATCAAGATTAATTGATATGCAAATTTCTTCTTTCTTGCAGCTGTGTGGCTTTTACAAGAAATGATATGCTTTAATAGCTGATCTATATCTCTCCCATAGAAGTACATCTGATTTTTATCACTACAAGCCTTAAACAAATCATAAGATTGAGTGGAATGAAGTTCAAGGCATTTCTCACAGAGAGTGGTGTTAGTCTGTTGGAAAGGAGGTTCTTACCAGCCTTGGAAAAAATGGGGAAGATGTGCCACCTTTTCCTCACCAGGGACCATGCTATCTTCCTCCACAATCTTCTCAGCGGGGATGGAATTCAATCCATTGCTCAGTTTTGGAAAGAGGCTCTCTTTGAAGACTATCGAATATCCAGCCAGAATGAAGACCGAATTGCCTTTGCCATAGATATTTCTCTTCTTCAACGTGCTGTTCGTAGTAGTGTCAGTATTTGCAGCGAATTTGGAGCTGGTGGCCCAACTGTGAATCACCTCCAGATTAAATTAGTGAAGAAGTTACCTCCAAACTGTACTCAGCCAATGCCTTATCTTACCTTTGAAACAAAGGGTTACAAGTCTGCAGTTATTCAAGATGTGCCAATCTCAAAACCATTGTCGAGGGCTCAAGTGCTGGAACTTCAAACTGCTCTTGATATGGCTCAAGATCTGCCTCAGACTCTAGTTCAAGTTCCAGATTTGAATCAACTGCAGAATTTTGTGGACCGAATGAAGCATGTGGGTGATTTGTTAAATGTCTCTATAAGCAAGTATGGGGATCTACATGTTCAAATCTCTACTACGCTGATCACACTAGGTGCTGAATTTCGGCAATTGTTGGTTATTGGAGATAAAGCCCAAGCACCACCTGAGGATCAAAATTTAAGTGCTCAGACTCGCTCAGAGAGAGCAGTTTTACGTGGAGATGCTCAATCAGTGCAAGTAAGCACACGACACTTCTCTAAGAGTCTTCAATGCCACTTGGCAAAGCCAGACTGTGCTTTCTATGGGATTGCTCCTGAGGGTGCTTGCTTGACAGTGATTTTCCAATTCTTCATTCCTGGTACACGTCAAACAGATAAATCAATCAGTCTACATTGCAGGGTTCCTGTGCTTGACCTGGGATCAAATTGAAAGTTAATTGACTCACTGTTCTCAAACTATGCTTTTATGGCTTTGGACAATGAAGGACAATTTCATCAACTTTAACAAGTAGTTGGAATAGTGTGTTTGGAATGTGATGGCCATTCATGGTATTGGAGAGGATTCTGCAATGCAAGACCATATATCATCCATGCTGTCATGGTTTATTATATCCACAATGAGATTAGTGTGTTTGCTCATTGATATCTCTCCTTTTCCATGTTCAGTTTCTAAAATTTTTTATTGAGGGTAGACCATATCAGTTATGAAAATACAAGTACAATTGATACAAATTGCGGCATTTGAATTTTGCTCCTGTTTATCAGCATTTTCGTTGGAGAATTCCCTTGTCCGGCAATAGATGTGTTTCAAATTGGTTTTGGTAAGAATTTGTCCCATTTTATTTTATTGTATTTAAAGAAGATAACAGAGAGTTGCATGAACCTGAAAGGGCCTCATAAAATTCCCCAATATGTGTTGGTTTTCTTGTTCTCATGTACCCTAAATTAGAAGGAAAAAAAAAAAAGAAAAAAAAATTAAGGGATTTTAGCATGCAATTTATTGAATTGTCACCAATAATCTTTACATGAACATGAACCATGCCTAAAATGATGGAATCGAGTTCGATCTCTGACAATAACTTCTCTTGCATAGATTTTTGAAACCAACTTTGCCATCTTGTGACAATCTACACACATTCTGAGATTCTTCACAACTCTAATGGTGACCTCAGGTCCTGAACTAATGAGCCCAAATGCCATGGCCAGCTTCTCACTGTGCCGGTAAACTGCACTCTCTTTATCCTCTTCTGCTATATCAAGGAACACCTCAGAGGTATTGGGAGAATAGCCTGCACATTTCAAGTCACTCATCATCTCCTCTAACTTCCTATATATTTGTTTACTTTGAGGATGTGACTGGTCCCCAGCCACAAATTCATGGACATTGCCTTTCATCTCAATCAAACTGCAACCTGGGATTTTCTTGATTCCCCTATCCATCATCAGTTTTCTTAAGTTGCACAAATTATTCCATTTCTTGCATGCTGCATATATATTACACAACAGAACATATACAGCCCCATTATTAGGCTCTAACTCAAGTATATGCTTAGCTGCTTTTTCAGCCATTTCTGCATCTTTATGAATCCTACATGCGGCAAGAAGAGCCCCCCAGACCACAGAATTTGGTTTCATGGGCATGTTCTGAATAACTTCAAGAGCTTCTTTCAAATGCCCTGCTCGACCAAGAAGATCAACAATACACCCATAATGAGCTACATTTGGCACAAGTCCATGCCGTGTGGTCATGCTTGCAAAAAATTTTCTTCCTTTATCTACCATACCAGTGTGAGTGCAAGCACAAAGAACACCAATATAGGTTACCTCATCTGGAGCTACTGAAGCACTCAACATTAGGGAAAACATATCAAGAGCTTCACCACCATATCCGTTATTGGCAAGGCCAACAATCATGGCTGTCCATGAAAACTTGTCCCTACGAGGCATATTATTAAAAATGCTTCGTGCCTTTTCAACATTACCACATTTAAAGTACATATCTATCAAGGCATTCCCAACATAGGTATCATTCTTCATCTTATTTTTGTCCATGTAAATCTTTATCCATTCTCCTAGCTCTAGTGCACCTAGTTGTGCACATGCTGTAAGTATGCTGACCATTGTGAATTGATCTGGTCTTATATCCAAAGCTTGCATTTCACGGAAAAGCAGCAATGCTTCTTTGAAGCAGTTTGAACGAATGTAACCATCTATCATAGCAGTCCATGACACGTAATCTCTTACAGGCATCTGATCAAAGTACTTTCTCCCTAAGCTAACTTGTCCAGTATTCACAAACCCAGCAACAATAGCAGTCCAGGAGATGGCATCCCTGTTTCTCATATTCTCAAAAATCTCAAGCGCAGAATTCATTTCGCCACATGCTGCAAACATATCAATTAAAGCGTTTTCTACTACCAAATTAGATTCCACAGCACCGTCTCTGACATACTTAAGAGCCCGCTTGCCACATTCCAAATCTTTCAACTTAGAGCAAGCTGATAATACTGAAACAAGAGTAACTGAAGTGGGTAACACACCCTTATCCTCCATCTCACCAAAAAGCTTCCTACTTTCATCATATTGCTTTAGTCTGTTGTATCCCGAAAGCATTGCATTCCAAGTTACTGCATCAATCTTCCAACTCATATCAAAAATACAACGAGCAATATCAATTAACCCACATGAAGAATACATGGTAATCAAAGCATTTTGAACAAAGACATTGGCGTGAAGCCCAAATTTCACCACATGACAGTGCAATTTCCTCCCAAACTCCAACGCTGCATCCCGTGTAAAACCCTTCAGCAAGAACGGATAGGTATAGTAATCGGGCCTAACATCTCTATTCAACATATCTAAATACATAGCAACTCCCATTCTAGGAGAATCTATCCTAGAGTATCCTTTAAACATTACGTTCCAATTAAACACACTTGGTTCAGGAATTGCATCAAACAATTGGCGGGCATAAGCCATATCACCAAATTCGCCAGTGCAGCAGACGGAAATGATCTTGTTGTGGATTGTGGGGCTGCTTATTCTACCCGCTTTGATTGCTTGGGAGTGGATTTGTTTGAGTTGGTGCATGGATTTGCAGCTTTCAAGGAGGAGGAATATTTGTGTATTCTCTTTGGAGCGTATGTGGGTAGTGGGCTGGCAAAACTGAGACTGAGATACGGATGCCATGGATGAGATCAATACTTTGAGTAATAAAAAATTGATTTCAGTGGACGTTTTATGGGTTTTGGAAGGAATCCAAAACGGCATAAAAAGTCCTCCCAAAAAAAAAAAAAGAAAAAGAGCAATATGAAAGATTTGTACAGAATTAAACAAATAAAAAAAAATCAGAGAAATGAAATTTTAATTTTATTGAAATTCTAAGTTATGAAATTATATAATTTGTAAGATAACTCATAAAATGGGTAAAAAAGGTATAACCAAATGTGTACGAAAGTCGGAAAAAAGTGTAATAGGACATTGTACTTTTGACAGACTTTAATGCAGATTTTGTTCCTTCTTTTTTTTCTTTGGTACATTTTATTAATATCATTTTTTTTCGTAATGTTTTTTTTTTTTGAAAAATATAATATTATTTTAATATCATTTGCCCCATCCCAGTAACGGTACTTATTGGATAAATGGTGGGCAAAAACTCAATTTCTTCATGTTTTACTGTTTTTAATTTGTACTCGCAGCGTCTTTTTTGTTAATTTTGATCTTCCAGTTCTTTAGTAATGATTTTAGTTATTTTTTTGTTAATTTGATGTTAATTTTGTCACATTAATGTGTTATATTAGTGGTTTAATTTTAATTTAAATATTATTTTATTATTTTTTATGAGATAATATTTATTAAAAATAAAAAAAATTTAAAAAATTTGTACAAATTTTTAAATAAAAATTATAAATTATAAAAATGTGAATTTTTTAAAATTTAAAAAATAAAAATAAAAAATAAAAGTTTTATTTTTTTTTAAATTTTAAGATTTTTAAAATATTACTTTTAGTTTTTTTTTTTTTAAGTTTTAGAATTTTCATTTAAAAGATTTTTTAAAATTTTTAAAATTTTTATAATATTTAATTTTCTACATATTTTAAAATTTTTTAATATATTTTCAAATTTTAATAAATTCTTAAATTTTATTTTAAGTTTATGAATTTTTTAAAAACCTTTTTGATTTTTTTTACCATTTTTCAAATTTTCATTTTTTTTTTCAAATTTATATCATTTGAGACAATTAAATAACTAACATGACATGCTAACGTGGTAAAATTAACGGCAAATTAATAGAAAAAAACTAAAATTATTGACAAGAAACTAACTTTGATAAAAATAAAAACATTACAAATAAAAATAAAGAACAATAAAGTAATATGAAGGACCAAATTAAGTTTTTTTTTACCATAAATGGTAAGGTAACAACTTTTGGATATTTTCCAAAAACAGGATCAATATATTTGTATGGATATATAAAACTATTATTTTATAATTAATTCTTATATTTTTTGTTTTCTAAATCTATATCACATGCATATTTGTATGCATTTTTCTTTATTGTCACATAAAACTCAATCTTGTGGTAACTACCACCTAAGTCATGGTCAAACTCTCAAACCATCTTTAAATTACTTCCAACTCATTATTCTTTAAAAGCATCTTTATTCTATTTCATCATTATCTTGTTTATTCTTTATAAATATACTAGTCTTCTTACTCTTACTTACTTTAATCAACATCTTTGATCTTCCTTAAATTCCTCTCTATGGAGTCCTTTTTAACTTTTACCAAGGAATTTGAGAGACAACAATTGCTCAATGGATCCCTTGGAACATCACGAGCTACTATTTGAATGTGAAAGAGTGACCTCCCTAGTTAACTTTAGATGCAATTAATTCCTTAAAATAAAAAATTTGGATCTAAGTCCATAAGCTTTCCTTAAATCAAATGATGAGGGAGAATTTAATTGAATCTACAACCTCTTCACAAGATTGGATGAGGTTGACTTTAATCTAAACAATTTTATAAATCAGAATAGCTACATGAGGATTCTAGTCAACTTTTGAGTTGAACAATTGTTACATAATAAAATTTTTTAAGAAAAAGTGACATTTTTAAATACAAGAGGTTACCTAATTTTTGTTATAATAATGAGAGAGTTGACTATATTGTCAAGAATTGCTTTGATGGTGAATGGCATAACTAATAAGGCTCATTAAAACTACATGGGCTTCCCTTTGGCCATGACATGAGAGTTGAAATGTCAAAAAACAAGAAATTGAGGAACCTGGGACTAGGATAACAATTGGTGAGAGTAAAGGAGGGTACCCTAGAAAACCAAAAACCACAGTCGTATATAATAAGTATAAATTAGATATACACATATTGATAAAAGCCAATGGTGCATTAATTACCCTAAGTGCTTTATTACCCTCGAACTCACTTTAATTTCTAAATGTTGAGTGGTATGAAAGATAAAACCACCTTTTTGCCCAAAGAAGACAAATTTGGGATTATGCTTTTAGGGACACAAAGGTTGACTCTTTAATAATAGTTTAAGCCCTCAAATGTCTTTTTGGTACCTTTTACTGCTTGAAATAGTGATTTAAATTCCATACTTAAGCCACACATACAAACTTTACAATTATTCTCTAGACAATCAACATTTAAGAGAAAAAGTGTTTTAATTGAAGAATGCAACACTACTAAGAAACCTAATGGGAGCCCAATAACCATTCATCTAAGCCTATCTTTACTCTTAATTAGTGTCAAAGAAACTTTCTTCTACACTTGGGGCTTTTGATATTGGCTTGTTATAACTACTAAAGTAGCCTCCTAAAGGAGGCCTTAAGGCTTAAACCCAAGATGATAATAAAGGTTAAGACCACCTTAAACTTGTGAAATTTAGAAACCCATTCATTTCCTTTGAGTTAGCCCATAAATTATAGTATGAACCAAACTGCTAATGAGATAGAAATCATTCCTAAAATGCAAGAGCAGGAAGCACCCATGGGAACACAAAAAACCTAAAGAATGATGGTAGTGGTTGGCTTACATCCATTTGAGAGCCCATGATAATATTAGTTTGGAATTGTAAGGGAATACGACAACCCTTAACGGTTCAACCTTTAGGAAAATTCATTTAGATGCACCACCCTTCTATGGTTTTTCTTTTAGAAACAAAACAAAAATAACATTAGTTGGAATGACATTGATGGAGATTTTTCTTTGACATGACAAAGTATATAAAGTCAAAAAGGAAGTCAAGTAGACTCATGTTATGGTAGTTAGACAATTTATAAGTAATGGTAATTGAAAATATAGAGAATTTTTCATACATGATCTAAGATGCAAGAAAGATAAGGCAATGCTTCCTTATAGGAATTTATGGATGCCTATCAAGCAAGAACTAATGAGGTTTATAGGAAACTCTTAAAACTTTGTTTCTAGGTTCTACTTAGTCATGGATTTGCATTATAGATTTCAATGTTCTAGTTAAATGAAAAGAAAAGTAAGGAAACAAACCTATCAATAGTAAGGATTAAGAAGCTTTTAAGCACTTTATTTAGGATTACTACTTTTCAAATATAAAATTCCAAGGGAGGCAATTCATATGAACTAATAAGCAAACAAGTGGGGTAAACATTAAAGAGCAGCTTGATTGTGTAATGGCTAACATAGAGTGGATAAAGCTCTTTCCTCGGGCTTTTCTCCTATAGGAAGGCCATATGGGGTCTAACCATAATGCAATGGTCTTAGAGACTTGTTGGTTCAATAATTACAACCAATGAGCCTTCAAAGTTGAATCCCAATGTATACAATTAAAGGAATATAAGGATATTATCAAAGGCAAATGGAAATACTCAGTTTAAGGCTCTACCAGCAATAACTTGATCCAAAAGCTAAAGAATTGATAGATAAGGCTAAAAGTGTAGGAATGTGAAAAGATTAGAAACATTACACTTAAACTAAAAATTTGCAATGTCAATTATTTGAGCTTTAAAGTAACTCAATCATTATAGAGTCTAAGGCAAAAAAGACTCATCTTATAAAGGAATTAGATTAATGTTAGCAATTAAAGGAGGCTTATTGGCACCAAATGCCATAACTTATTTGGCTAAATTCAAGGGATAGAAATTCTAGATTTTTTTAATGCCAGTGTGGTTTAACACTGCTAATGCAATAAAATGATCAAGATACATAATAACATGGGTTAATAGTTGGATGAGGAAAATACCACTTCAACATAAATCTAAAGATTCTTTAATAATTTCTATAAAAATCAACACATGGGACCAAACAATCAACTTGTATCAAACATCCTTTATCTTTTTCAACATAGGTGAATTAGGCATTGATAATTTTAATTTAAGAGCAAGATATGATGATTGTTATCTTTAAATTATATCCATTGAAAACTTTTAGGCCTAACGGCTTTTCTGGTGTGTTCTTTTAGAAGTATTGGTGTATTATTAAGCTAGATGTAGTGGAAATAGTGCAAAGCTTCTTCTAGGGGGGAACCTTCTAAAAGAGTCAAATGAAACCTTAATTATACTAATCTTAAAATGCAATAACCCTAAATATGTAAGCCAATTTAGGTCAATTGGTCTTTGCAATTTTATTTACAAGATTATCTTTATAATAGTTGTTAATAGATTGAAATCTTTGATAAATGATATGATCTTCTTAGTCCAAATTGCTTTAGTTTTAGGGCACTCCATCCAAAATAACATGTTCATCATCTATGAAAATTTTCACACCTTATGGCATAAAAGAGTTGATCATTACAACATAGCCATCAAGCTTAATATGTACAAGACACATGATTGGACATAATGAATCTTTTTAGAATATGTGTTATATAAACTTAGGTTTGGAAAAGAATGGATATAGCAAATCATGTTGTGTGTACTACGATATTATATCAAATCCTTATAAATTAAGTCATTACCTTTTATTTTAATCTCTCTTGTGACTTAAGAGAAAGGAATCTCTTATCTCTATACTTGTTCTTGATGGCCTTAGATGTGCTGTCTTGAGTAATAAATAAGGTAATATAGGATTCTTTTGTGTTGTGGTTTAAAATTAAACCTTATTACTTAGTAATCTTACACTTTTCTTTGCATATGATACCATATTATTTGGAAAAGCTTCCTCTATTGATTAATGACTTAAATTTTGGTTTAATGTGATTGGAGGCATATGATATAAATTCAAAAAGAACCTTTTAATTGCATTCTACATTGATGTGGACAACTAATGATTTTCTCACTTATGGCATATTGTTAGTTTGGACTACTAAGAGTAGATATGCATGTTAGTCTTATGGTTTTGATATATGGTTGAAATGATCATATCATGGTAGAAAGTATTGTTTCATGTCATCGTTATTTTGTGGAACTTGATCATCCTTTTATGAGTGATAAACAAAATTTTAATGATGAAGAAGAAAATAATAATAATAATAAAAATCTAATGACACTAAGTGAAAGTGATGTTTTAGATCTATTAGAATATTGAATTTGAGTGACACATTAAAAATATGAAGTATATTTTTAACTTTACTTTATTAGGAATTTAATTTGAGATGCATAACCTTGATGTTATACATATTAAAACGAATGTGAGTGATAATATTTTAAGTATATTATTGGACTTAGATGGAAAAACAAAAGATAACTTAAAGGCTTGTCTTAACCTTAAGGTAATGGGTGTAAGAAATTATTTTGACTATAATGAACTTCCTAATGGAAGGTCATTGTTGCCTCTTACGTGTTATACAATGTTTTTGGCAAATAAAGTAAAAATGCTTAAAGTATTAAAAGGAGTAAAAGTTCTAAATAACTCATAAAACTTTTCCAAATATGTGAAAGTTAAGTAGCATAAAATCATAATGTTCAAAAGTCACGGTTGTCATGTCTTAAAGTAAGAAAATGAAGTGAAACATAAAAGTCATCAGTATACTAACATAGTTTTCTTTAGAATCTCATTCAAGATCTTTATAGAATCATGTTTGCCTTTAGATATTCAAAATCATATATGTAATAGAGTTTAATCTAGTACATCAAAAAAATGCAGATTTTGGTAGTCTAAGGAAATGAAAAATAAATTTTCTTTTGTGTTTTATTGTAATTTCTTTTTCCTCTAAATTATGGAAGCTTAATATCCTACCTCAATGAAGAGTCTAATGCTTGGTAGCTTTTGAGCATTTATTTGGTATTTGATATTGATGTTATATATAAACAAGTGATGCCATGACATTGGTTGTGAATATGCTACCACCAAACCCCTTTTAAAAAGAGTAGCTTATGTACTCTTCTTATTTGACTATTATCATTACGTAATTCAAAGTTTTTCACAAGTTGTTTATTTTGTTTGTCTCATTTCATTTTCTTTACCACATATAGGTTATGATGTGTTTGTTCAACCCTTATAAAACAACCTTATTATTTGTTTTATATGATATAACATAGAACTAGATAAATGCCGACTTGTTCATCTCATTTCCTAGAACATACTTCTACTTTCATATGTCATTTGGATGACTTTATATATAGACTCTTCTAGAATATTTGGTGTCTATTCTTAAAGAAGGCATATAAGTTGCTTACCATGTTTTTTGCACCCTTTGAAAAGCTCTCTATTAGTCTATTTCAAAAACCTATAAAATTTCAAGGCTTTTTTTATTCAATCCTTCATTATCTTGATAGACATTTTGATGATCCAATAGTCATCATTTTCCTAGTTATCCCCACTAAAACCCCTTGCTCTTGTATGAGAATGATGTACAATTATATCCTTAACATACCTTTGTAGATTAAAGTCTCCTCCTATGGTAGGTTGTCCATCATCAATTTCAAAATAACTAGCTTCTTTGGACTCTAAAAACTTAGGCTCCTCAAGAAATATCCAATTGGTATTATTTAGGGAGAACTCATGTTTTAAAACATGATCAATAATAATCTCATGTACATAACAAAGCATATTAACATATTTTGTACATTGACATTAAAGCTTTCTATCTACTAAACTATTTTTAGCAAGGTCTAAAAATGCTTCAAATCCACTCAAAATCCTTCCACTAAATCTGTTAAGTGTATGTATCCAAGTTTTGTTCATTGAAATAATTACGTCCTACAATTTTTTTTATTAAAAAAATCAATGTAAGTGGTCATTCACAATTAAGGAATAAAGAAGTAACTTTAAAAATCTATGTTACAATGCAATTTACATGATAAAATATAAGAGTTTTATTTTTGTGTCCTTGGAGATTGGAAACTAAAAGGCTCTTGAATAAGGCAATATCAACAAAAGCTTGGATACAAAATAAAAGCCCAACTGTAGAAAATGATGTGACTAATCAACCATTTAAGAAATGAGTTGTTTGAAAGTGTGTAGGCATTAAGTATTATGAAGAAAAATTTTTAATGAAGTAGCAAATCAACACGACCAAATAATTAGAACAAAAGACCAAATTCAAAAACTTAAAACATTATGGTAAACAGTATCTATAAGTATCATTTTTAGTTTAAAGGTAATAGATTTCTAAACATAGAATCTTCATCTTTCCTCCAAAAAAAAAAACAAACATATTGGTAACCATAAAATAAGTTATATCTCAACATAACAATGTAATTCCTATAATTTATTGGAGGCAAGTTAGTTAGTATAAGAAAAACCAGTCTTAAAATAGGGGAAAAAACACATATAGAACAAAAGTTTCAAGTAAATTGATTATTAAAGTAAAATCTTGACTGAAATGAAAAAGAAATGGACTAATAAATGTATTCTTAAATTATCTTAACTAAAAGGGAGAAACAAAACTTGTACAAAGTCATACATCCTACAACATATGAAGTTCCCGACTTCTCCCTAGGATCTACTACTCTCCTGATACTGAGAGGGGGGGTGAATCAATATCACCACAATTCGCAATTCGCAGGTAAGTGAACAACTTCAACCTCTTCTTAAAAGCAAACTCTTTCTCAGACTCGACTAAGGTAGATCTATTGCTACCTACTAATCACAATAGTCCCCAAAGTCACCTTTCAGACACCTTGCCTAGCAGACAATACGGATGTTCTTATTTAGGTCTTCGTTAGGTTATGAGTTGGCTGATACTTCAGCTGCATTCACAAGTCAATTCAAAACACAGAATGTAAAGCAAATTAAGGACACACGAGATTTACGTGGTTCCGTCAACGTGACGTACATCCACGGTGGTAGGGACTCTCCCTTACCGAGACTATCCACTATACTTGAGAATTCAGGTTACAATGGATGTCTTTGATTCTCTGCTCCTTTCACTATTGCAATTACTAAGTAAGTACAATACAAAGAGTGTCACTTACTGTGTCTACCCTTCTTCTAACTTGTCTTGCCTCTGTTGAATTGAAAGGCTGCTCCACTGCTGCTTAGAAGTTCACCACAACGCTTTTTAACCTCTCTTGAAGAAGTCTGGAAATACGTTGAGTTCAATGCTTCGCCGAATTCCTTCTCTACGTTGTATCACACAACTCCTGCTTTTACCATCTCACGGTCTCACCCGTCTCCTTGCCCCACAATCTCACTGTCTCACGGCTCGCCTGTCCGTTTCTCTCTCTTGCTGTCTAGTCGGATTTCTCTCTCTTCTCGACGGATTTCTCTCTCTTCTCGCCGGACTTCTCTCTCTTCCTGCCGGATTTGTCTCACCGTCTGCCGGATTTGTCACCGTCGACCGGATCCCAGTTCTGCTGTCGCCGGATCTCCTCTGCCCCTGCCGGATTTCCTTCTGCTGTCGCCGGATCTCCTCTGTCCCAGCCGGATCTCCTTCTGCTGTCGCCGGATCTGCTATCGCCGGATCTCCTCTGTCCCAGCCGGATCTCTCTCACGCCGTCGCCGGATCTCCTCTGTTCTGGCCGTCAGGTTTCTTTTTCTCTCCTTCCCGTCAACTCTTTCTCTCTCTCTCGGCGGTTCTGTTTTTGCCGATGGTTCTCTCTCTCTTCTGTATCGTTCTGCTGTCGCCCCCTTCACCAGCCGCTTTGATCGTCTCTCTTTTCTACCGATGGTGTAGGGTTGCCGTGTGCCTTGCTGTCTCCTCGCTGACGACGTCCTTTCTCTCTCTTCCAGGCGTTTTCTCTCTCTTCGTCCAACGGCTTCACTGTGCGGTTACTGTTCACTCGACGACACTGTTCACTCTCTTCGTCCTTACCGGTGGTGTTCTTCCGTGTAGGGTTTGGTGTTCTTTTTGGTTGGTCGGTTGTTTAAGTTTTGCTGAATGCTCAATATTGCCGACTCACCCTGTTCTTTGTCTTCCAAGACCATTATATACTCTACTCCATGAAACCCTAATAGGGTTTACGCGGCGATTTTACGTTCTTGCCCTTCCGTATGGTTTTACCTTTTTGCCCTTCCATGTGGGTTTACTTTCTTGCACACGTAAACCTAGTTGACAACAATTACAACCTATACAAGGCTGTGGGAACAACAATCTCCCCTTTATAATTGTTGGCAACACTTATAATAAAAGCCATTATGCAGCAGTTTCAACTTCCCCTAAATATGCACTCTCCTTTCTTAACAGCTCCCCCTGCACTGTTGCTTCTCTCCCCCTTTGCCAACCAATTACATATTTGAAAAACTCGCAAAGTGAAGATGGAGGATTTACTTGAACTTCAGGCTTGAGGAGGCATTTGCACAGATAGACTTAATCTGTGCTTTTCAAACATCTTCTTATTAATGGGTCTTGCAACCAGCTCCCATGTACCATTCTTCTCAATTTGATCCAGCTCCTCATTGGTAGCTTTGACCCACGCTTGGTCTTGAATAGCCTCTTCAACAAATTTAGGTTCAACTTGTGAGAGTAAAGCAGCAGCTCCCACCATTCTTCTTCTTGTTGTAACTCCTGCTGATGGGTCACCTATGATCTGATCTCCTCGATGAGCACTGGTCCATGTTTTCTTTGTCCTTCTTCCTTGCACCGTCTTAGTTGTAAGAGGATCTCTTTCTTCCTGTTCAGACTCACTTTTCTCCGAGTCTAAACTTACTTCTTGTTCCTTTTCTTCAGGTTGGTCTGATTCTTCATCTACATTGAAGTCATCTTCTTCATTGTCCTCAGCTTCTCCATTCTGTATTGTTTTCCAGTTCTCATCTATTCTCACATCACTGGTAGTGATTACTTTTCCCAGCTTATGTACGAAAACTCTGTAACCTTTTGTCTTTGCTGAGTATCCCACAAAGATGCCTTCATCAGACCTAGCGTTGAATTTTCCCAAGTTTTGCTCCTTGTTCTTCACAAAACATGGGCTGCCAAAGACTCTGAGATACTTGGCTGTTGTCTTCTTCCCACTCCATAGCTCATATGGAGTCTTATCAGTATTGGGCTTTAGTAGAACTCTGTTCAGTAGGTGCATTGCTGTAAATGTTGCTTCTGTCCAAAATCTTGTGTGAAGCTTGGATTCTAGCAGTAGAGTTCTTGCCATTTTAACCACAGCTCTATTCTTCCTCTCTACCACCCCGTTCTGTTGAGGTGTTCTTGCTGCTGCCATCTGATGGTGAATTCCATACTTCTCAAGGTAATCTTCAAAAGCTCCATTTGTGAATTCAGTGCCTTGATCTGACCTCAATACTTTGATCTTCTTTCCACTCTCATTTTCAGCCAATCTTCTGTATCTCTTGAAGCAGTTCAGAACTTCTGACTTGTGTTTGAGGTGCATGATGCAGGTCCTTCTGGAATAATCATCGACAAACAGGACGAAGTACCTCTCATTATTCAACCCTTTTGTTCTCATCGGCCCACACAAATCAGTATGCACAATGTCAAGCACTGCTTCAGAACTGAACTCTTTGGTCTTATACTGCTTTCTAACATGTTTTCCTTTAGAGCATGCTGAGCAAACATACTCTCTCTCTCTCCTGAGGTCGGGAATATCTCTAATTGCATGAGTAGTGGTCAGCTTCCTCATGTTCTTTTGTGATAAGTGTCCCAGCCTCCTATGCCAGAGTTGATTTTCTTCTTCTTTGGTGAGTAGACAGCTGCTTGTCTTGTCCTCGTCAATCACATATAAATTTCCAGCTGTTCTCTTCCCGGCTGCAATAGTATTGCCTTCTTTACTCTTTACCTGACAATCTGTTTTTGTGAATATTACCTTATGATCTTCGTTGCATAACTGACTGACAGATGCTAAATTGTATTTGAGTCCTTCAACGTGCAGAACATCTTTCAGCTTTCCTCTTCCAATTTTTACTGACCCCTGACCATTGATGTTGAGTGAATCATCATTGCCAAACTTGACTCTGCCTTCTCTTGATTTGCTCAGTTTTGATAATTTACTCTTATCTCCCGTCATGTGCGAAGTGCATCCACTATCAAGGATCCACTGCTTATCCTTGCAGTCAGCTTTGAGTGCAATTTCAGCTATATTAGCCACCTCCCTTTTAACTTTATATTCCTTCTTTTGAACTGGTTGGAAGATAGCTTTCTCCTTTTTCTCACCTTTGACTGCACTGCTTGTTTTCACTGTGCCATTAAGTGCCTTCTCTTGCTTAGGGAGAAGTGTCATGCATCTCTTGGCATTATGGCTATCCTGCCTGCACCTTTCACACTGTTCCAAGTCTACCAATATAGCAAACTTGTTCTTTGAAACCACTGGTTTGGGCTTCCACCAACAATCCTTGTCAGCATGTCCTTGCCTTTTACAGTATGTGCAAGAACTCACGACAGGTGTTCTCTTCTGAATTCTGTATTGTCTCCCCCTGTATGCAGCATCGTATCTTCTCAAGTTGGAGACATATACTGGCCTTCTCCACCAACAGTTACTCGCCTTATGACCCCAAACTCCACAATAAAGGCAATAACCTTGAAACTGTCTCTTCTTGGGTCTGATCACAGCTTGTCTTCTTCTTTTCATCACTTGCTGTATAGGCAAAGTAGCTGGCTTCTTTACTTGTGTGACTCTCATTTCAGTCACCTTCTTCTGTTCAACCGTAGCCCTCTGCTGGCTGACTTTCTTTTCGTCCTTCTTGTTTGCCACCCTAGGTTGCTTCTTCAGATCTTCTTTAGTCTCAGCTATCTTCTTCTGAGTCACAACCTTCTCTTTTAACTTCTGCGGCACATTCTCATTTTCTTTAACCAATGCAGTCTTAGATTGCTGCACTTTCTCTACATTTTTCTCTCCTTTTCCAGAACTTGTTTCTCCTATCATTTTAAGCTTCTGCAAGTTCTCTTTGCTGCTTTTGAGTTGTTGTTGAAGTCTCAGCAACTCTTTCTCCATTTCTTCAATTTTTGAGGCCCTTGAGCTAAGCTTTACTGTAAGGTCTTCACATATTTTGATCTGTTCCTCAAATCTTCTCTTCAAATCAATATGCTCAGCCCTTATTTCACCGTTTTGACTTTCAGCTTCCTCAGACTTTACTTCAATTTGTTTTATATGGGCCTCCAACCTTCTTATGGTTCTGCCCCTTCTGATTATCTCCTTTGAAGCTGCTTCCAGCTCAGCTTCAAGATCTGGCTCTTCTTCATCAACTTCCTCTTCCTCTTCAGAGGTTGAGCTACCACTTTGTGCTGATGCCATAAAGACATACTCATCTGATGAGTCTTCATCTTCCTCCTCATCAGCTTCTTTTGTCTGACTCACATAACTCTTGAATGAGCCTCTCGTCTTCCTCTGTGGGTTGACAACCTTCTTATTGCACTTCTTTGATTTGAATGATGATCTTCTCCATCTTGAATTCTGCTCATCGTCACCATCCTCATCTTCATCATCAAGTTTCACTTTGCACCGAGAAGCAAAGTGTCCAGTTTTCCCACATCGATAACATCTCAAGGACAACTGTCCTTTTCCCTTCTTAGACCCCATTTTGAGTTTCCTTGTGAAGTAAGCCAATACTTCACCTTCACTTTCTCCCTCATCATCATCATTATCCTCACTGGATGATTCTTCTTTTTCTTTTATCTTCAAGTGTTTCATAACTTTGAAAGCTGCCTCCTTTGATATGCTTGACGTTGAGGAGCTCTCAGTCGACTTTATTCTCATCTCATATGCAATGAGATTGCACTGAAGATCATGCAGAGACATAGAGTTGAGATCTCTACTCTCCTCTATGGCTGCCACCTTTAAAGCAAACCTCTCAGGCAAAATTCTCAGAATTTTCTTCACAATCGATGAGTCCTTCTTGTTCTTTCCATGACTTCTCAAGTCATTTACAGCGTCAATAATCCTGGTGAAGAACTCTTGAACTGTCTCATTTTTCTGCATTCTGAGAGATTCATATCTCTCCTTGAACATTTGAAGCTTAGCCTCCTTCATTCTGCCATCACCTTCATAGACTTTCTGCAATCTGTCCCATATCTCCTTGGCAGATTTGCAGTCCATAACTTTAGCATACTCAGCATCTGTTAATGCTGAAATGATGACATTTGAGGCCTTCCCATTTATCTCGAATTGCTTTAACTCCTCTAGGGTTAGGTCTTTACCTTCTTCCGGAGCCACAAAACCCTCTTGTACACATTTCACCACGTTCATGCCCATGGTTGCAAATACCACTTGCATTCTTGCTCTCCACATATGATAGTTGGTTCCGTTGAAGATTGGAACCTTCTTGCTGTAAGTGGTGCTAGTGCTGGTACCGGCTTCCATTTCTCAGTATGCTAAATAAGTTAAACTTTTAGATCCCTTCAAAGTAGTACACCAAGCTGTTAAGCTTCAAACTGGTGAACCTATGCTCTGATACCAATTGAAGTTCCCGACTTCTCCCTAGGATCTACTACTCTCCTGATACTGAGAGGGGGGGTGAATCAGTATCACCACAATTCGCAATTCGCAGATAAGTGAACAACTTCAACCTCTTCTTAAAAGCAAACTCTTTCTCAGACTCGACTAAGGTAGATCTATTGCTACCTACTAATCACAATAGTCCCCAAAGTCACCTTTCAGACACCTTGCCTAGCAGACAATACGGATGTTCTTATTTAGGTCTTCGTTAGGTTATGAGTTGGCTGATACTTCAGCTGCATTCACAAGTCAATTCAAAACACAGAATGTAAAGCAAATTAAGGACACACGAGATTTACGTGGTTCCGTCAACGTGACGTACATCCACGGTGGTAGGGACTCTCCCTTACCGAGACTATCCACTATACTTGAGAATTCAGGTTACAATGGATGTCTTTGATTCTCTGCTCCTTTCACTATTGCAATTACTAAGTAAGTACAATACAAAGAGTGTCACTTACTGTGTCTACCCTTCTTCTAACTTGTCTTGCCTCTGTTGAATTGAAAGGCTGCTCCACTGCTGCTTAGAAGTTCACCACAACGCTTTTTAACCTCTCTTGAAGAAGTCTGGAAATACGTTGAGTTCAATGCTTCGCCGAATTCCTTCTCTACGTTGTATCACACAACTCCTGCTTTTACCATCTCACGGTCTCACCCGTCTCCTTGCCCCACAATCTCACTGTCTCACGGCTCGCCTGTCCGTTTCTCTCTCTTGCTGTCTAGTCGGATTTCTCTCTCTTCTCGACGGATTTCTCTCTCTTCTCGCCGGACTTCTCTCTCTTCCTGCCGGATTTGTCTCACCGTCTGCCGGATTTGTCACCGTCGACCGGATCCCAGTTCTGCTGTCGCCGGATCTCCTCTGCCCCTGCCGGATTTCCTTCTGCTGTCGCCGGATCTCCTCTGTCCCAGCCGGATCTCCTTCTGCTGTCGCCGGATCTCCTCTGTCCCAGCCGGATCTCTCTCACGCCGTCGCCGAATCTCCTCTGTTCTGGCCGTCAGGTTTCTTTTTCTCTCCTTCCCGTCAACTCTTTCTCTCTCTCTCGGCGGTTCTGTTTTTGCCGATGGTTTTCTCTCTCTTCTGTATCGTTCTGCTGTCGCCCCCTTCACCAGCCGCTTTGATCGTCTCTCTTTTCTACCGATGGTGTAGGGTTGCCGTGTGCCTTGCTGTCTCCTCGCCGACGACGTCCTTTCTCTCTCTTCCAGGCGTTTTCTCTCTCTTCGTCCAACGGCTTCACTGTGCGGTTACTGTTCACTCGACGGCACTGTTCACTCTCTTCGTCCTTACCGGTGGTGTTCTTCCGTGTAGGGTTTGGTGTTCTTTTTGGTTGGTCGGTTGTTTAAGTTTTGCTGAATGCTCAATATTGCCGACTCACCCTGTTCTTTGTCTTCCAAGACCATTATATACTCTACTCCATGAAACCCTAATAGGGTTTACGCGGCGATTTTACGTTCTTGCCCTTTCGTATGGTTTTACCTTTTTGCCCTTCCATGTGGGTTTACTTTCTTACACACGTAAACCTAGTTGACAACAATTACAACCTATATAAGGCTGTGGGAACAACAACATATAACTAAAGTTAACAAATTCATAATTATGATGAAAAGTAATAAAACTGAGATTCTAAATAAAAGTAAACCTATATAGAATGGAATTAGGATTTAGAAAATCCAAAAAAAAAATCAAATAAGCCTTATTGTCTTTAAAGAGTTGTGTAAAAGGCTGTTTTGATACCATAATCACATAGCCAAATTTTTCAACTAAAATTTCAGTCAAGTGATGGCACTAAGATATACTTTTGGTCTCAAATTAATCTGCACACAAGAACACAAGGAATGTTTCACACTATTTGCATATAAGGAAAAAAAATAAACACATAGCACTTACGACAACCTTTCTAACTTTTCATTATTTTTATCCTAAAAGTATACAAAGGAATAAAATGTCAAACTTCTCACCCTTGCCTTTCACTCAAGTGTTGTAAGTATGTGAATGTGTGGGTATGTTTGCGTGGCCTTTAGTTACCATACTACATTTATTTATAATGGTCATAATTGACACCCCCAATTACTTAAGGTCATGTATGACTTAGTTATCAAACCAATCATACTTAGTGGATTCACCTTCCTTTAAGAGTACTCCCTACTTCTTAGCAACTTTCTGCTACCGATTTAAGAAGAGAATGACATGTTAAGTCTTACTTGGTCAAATTATCTCCTCGGTAGCTCATGTTTCCATACACAAAAGGAGCATATGATAACACATCAGCTTGGATAACCATCCTTAACTTCCCACTTTTGCCACTAGATCATACTCCCATAGATTAAGAGAATTTGCCTTCATGCCCTCTTATTTTTTTGGTGCATGAGGCTCCCTTGCTTGGTTCACACTCTAAACTTATGCCAAGTTGTAACTAGCCATGCCACACATTGACTTGAGCTCGTGCTTATGCGCTAACAACCTTTGATACTGTTTGCATCTACTGGCCCTTTGTTGACAGCATGTAATCCATTGATGCATGCCCAACTCATGCATGTTGAAGGGACTACATGTTGTTGGCTTGTATCCCTAGCCATACGCCAACTTTTATGATGCCATAGCCACTTTTACACCCATTTGTTAGTTGACTTGCCTTTTGCTTGTATATTATTGGTTTAAACCGTTACTTATACCTTAATGTTGGCTAAATCTCAAGTGAGTTATCCATAATCCTTAAAAAGCATTATGGAATTTGGTCATCTGGTAGGAGAAGACATGAGAGTGCTTGATCAATTACACCTTTCTAATAGCTTATGTTAACGTCATTACCGCATGTTGTCACTCTAACCAACTCCCCAAATACCTCCCCAACTTGTAGTCAATGCCACCATATGCTATCCCAAGGCTTCCACAATGCCATAATAATGTCATCCACACCCTCGAGTTCAAGTCCTAGCCAATGCCATAGCCCACACATAACCTCCTCTTAGCTCTACTACCATGCATATTGCTTTGCACTTCCACCTTATTTCTTTTGATGTAACTCTTACACGCTAAAGCTATGTTGAGTATTAGTATAAGGTGCTACTAATGCTTACATTTTCCCATCAAGGGGCTTATGAGACTAACAATAGGCATAGAGATATTTAGTATGGTTTGAGAAAGAATTGACAATTAATAAAAGAAAAGAAAAATTAAGAAACAAATTAATTTCTTTATGTAATGTTCCTTCCCTTTTTGACATTTTCTCAATATATAAGTAATCTTTGAAGAAAAAATATATATATAAAAAAGCAATTTTGGATGATAAATTCTCATCAAAACTTTATTTACCAATAACAATGGGAAGCTCTAAAGAATCAAATTTCTTTATTATTTTTTATGCATTATGGGCCTATATAATCTAACAATACATTGACAATAGAAGACACAATATAATATGAGTAATTGATTTACTTTATTTTCAAATGATACCAAGCAATTATTAGCTAATGTTGTCTCCCTTACCATTGGTGTCAAGCTTTTAGGTATAGGTAAAAGGAGGGTGGATGACCAATTTGTTTCAATGGAAATTGTTTGCTTATATGGATTTCTCTACCAAGAATTGGAAAAAGAAAAAAAAAAAAACAGATTTGTTGACTTTAAGAAGGGTGAAGAAAAAAAGAGACAATGACTTGATAATACTCTTCTAGTTACAATTGCCAAAGTCATGTTATTTGATTAGAGCCACTCAAGGAGAAATCTTTACAACAATGGTTTTGGTCTTGTGGAAAAAAAAATAAATAAAAAAAAGAAAAAGATGTTGTTATTATAATAAAAAGTTAAAAATTTAGATTGTTTCTCGAGATTCAATTTTATATTTAATTATAAATACAAACTTTTTAAAAAAATAAGTCTCTCGCATTTTTTCTATTGAATAATTTCACTCTTATTTATTATTATACTTTTAATTGCATTGATTTTAGTTATTTATCATATGTCATGTCAATAAAAAATATTCATATCATTAAAAAAAATGAAAATAGTGATTATATAGAATTATTGAGATTTTTCTTTATTTTGTTAAAAATGAAATTTTTTTTTTGAAAATATAAAATTAAGAAAAAAAAACAAAAATCTCAATTTTTAATTTATGTAAAAATAATAATAAAGAAATTTGATTATATATTGTTAATGTGTATTGAATTGTATTTTGAAATATTATATTAACTTTTTATAATGACATAGATATTGTTTATTGACGTAATATGTGATAAATAGTTGATATCAATACAGTTAACAACATAATAATAGAAAATAATGGAATCATTTGACAATGTAAACGTGATGAACTTTTTTTGTTTTAAGGAAAAAACATTATATTTATAATTAAACATAGGTCCAAACATTAAGAAATAATTTAAACTTTTTGCCATGATAAAACAAACCCTTTTAGTATGCTCCTTATGGCCTTTCCAAGTGAATATACATGCTTTTATTTATTTATTTATTTTTTTACTTTTATTTTGATGATTTAATTAATTGTCAAAGGACCTAATTAAAGGCATATTAGAAGGGGAAAAAAATGTCATCAAAAAATGAAATTAAAGAAAAATATTTTTAAGGCTTATTATCACATGGATTCACAATGAGTAATCATTAATATATATTTAGCATTTCAAGTTAAAATTAATAAAGGTCAAGATAGATTTGAATCGATCATCTAACAAAATTTTGTTTTTGTTCAATGATAAAAAGAAAAAAAAGAAGACCATATGTATATGCACTCATTGTAATGAAAATACATTATGTCATATAAAAATATTTGTGATAAAGGATAAATGAGAAAAGTAAAGAATTCTAAGTAGTAGCATGTACAAAGAACAAATTTCCTTAGTTAGCATGTATGGCTTTGCATTCATGTAATTACTTTGCCCTTTACAGATTAACAAGAATCAAGATCACTGCAATGCCTCTTTTTATTTTAGTAAAGTTAATACAAGTAATATAACTTTGGTTTAATTGCATGAGTACACTAGTTCCAAGATGTAAAAAAATATTTACTTGTAAAGTAGATAAGCACTAAAAAAATTTCAAGTAAATCTATTTAAAGTTTGGACTAAACCAAAATTGAGCCTAACTAGCATACAATTTTTTTTGTTGTTTTTAATTAACAATAGATTCCAAGCTATCTTAATATAATCTTTTCAACTAACATAGCAAATTTGATAAAATATTAAGAAAAGAAGAAGAAAAAAATCATTACTTGCCTAGCTGCCAAGTCTTTGTTGTCGAACCTCTCCCTAATTTCATTGACTTTTTCTTAAAACATAATCTTGATAAATAGCAAGTGATAACATGATATGAAATTATAACAAGCCACTTAAGGTGAATGGAGTGATTTTTTTCTCTTTTTATTTTATTGTTTCAATATATAGGTTATTAAATTTCATTTTGTACAACCAATTTGCAAAAGATGTTGAAACAAATACAAAAAGATAAAAAAACAAACAAATAAAAAAAAATCTACTTTACAAGATCAAAAAAAAAAAAAAAGAATTACAATGAATAGATCTAATGTCTCAAGTACATCATTTAGGTTTGATTTAGCTATATAATGTCTCTTAAGTACAATCAAACATTCTACTTCATTTTAAAATATCCTAACAATTCATTATACTCAATAAGTGTCAATAATATATAACAAATAAACAATGTAAGTAGTTTGATTTATTTAACAATTAAAATTAATAATTTAATCTCATTGTTGTAGTGTATTCATTTAAAGTCAAAACTATGATGAATTATAATATTATTATTTAATTTAAATAAAGAGAATGCAACTCTTATTATTATTATTATTATTATTATAAATTTGTCTATAGTTTTTTTTTTTCATTTGCATTATATCATAAAAATTCATTAATTAAGAAGTTATTTACTTTTGATTTAAAAAAGGTCTATTGTGCATCAACTTATTTAACAAACATATACGACCTTTAGGTTTTTTTTAACAAATTTCTAATTATTAATATAACATATTTTATTCTTATTTAGAGTTGAATTTCATATATTCGTTACGCAAAAATTTTAATTTTAAATATATATTTTTATTTTTTTCATCATCTTAAAATATTTTAATAACTCAAAATATCTAGATAAGATAAAGAAACAAATATTCAATATAAGTATTAATACTATATTTTAAAATTAAAATAATTAATTTAATTTATTTGTTATCATAAAATTTAAGTTTTAGAGATTTTTTTTTTTCTAGTACATGTTTTATAGTTCATTAGAAATTGGGTCTAACTATACTTCAACATATATGGAACCTACGTCCAAGTGAAGTGTTGCCTAAACAATTCAATATCTATGATCAATATATAATGATAGTGAACTTACCAAAGTTTGTGGTACCATTGCTACAAATCCAAAGTTGGCATCACTTCAACATGATGACTAGAGAAATGTTGATTCATGGATAAAAGATCATTTATGGGAAAAAGTGAGTAACAATAATGTTTTTCTTTTGATTCTTAGAATGCGACTATGTGTATAATTTATTTGTATATGTAAAATATCACGTATTTAGTCATTTTTTTAAAATTTTTAGTATTTATTATTTTATTTGTTATTATTATTTTCATTATATTATTAGTATTTAATTTCATACATAAGTATGGTTATGAACTTTAAGTTAAAAATTAGTAAAATATGGAATAAAATGAAAGAAATTGTGGTGGGACTCAAGAAAACAAGTATAATTTTATTATACTTACTTGTAAAATTACATTTATATAATAACTTTTGTATATATTTTTTAAAAAATTTATTTTTTCTACTAACACCTTCTCTTACCCACATTGCACAATATTATTTCTTACTCTCTCTCTCTCTCTCTCTCTTAAACACACACTTACCACACACACGCCTCGCTTTTGTTACTTTTTCCTTCTTACTCACCCATTGCTTAACACATACACCATTGCCCTTTGTCTTTCATTTCCTCTCTTTTGTTTTGTTTTGTTTTTTTTTTTTTTATCTCACTTAGTTGTCTTACACACAACATATACATGTATGCTATTTATAGCCTATCCAAGTTAGTTTGATGCAAAAATTAGAAGCTTTAAGGTGTATAACTTGCATATGTTGGCAATATTATAACCATAAACACAAAAACATTTAAAGGAAGAAATAATAGCCAAAGAACCTTGTTGGCACAAATATTTGTGTTGATTTTTATGTGTTTTTATGGATGAACCAGTCAAAGTTTAAATTCAACTAAAGAATAAATAATAGTCATGACAATGAGATATATACTATTTATTACATGTTATGCACTGAGATTTAAGATAATCTTGTAATTACATAATCAAGGGAAATGGAGCTTCACATAACTAAGAAAATAAACATTTGCTAATAATTAAAGAAAATATAATCTATTGACACCAAAGTTATGGGATTAATTGGCTACAATATAGAGACCATAATTCCATATTTTACCATACTAATGTAGTCTAATGATGCTAGTGTAATGAAATTGTGAAGATACACAATGAATGGGAAAACTAGTTGGAGGAAAAGAGTATTATCTCCCAGGAAATCTAGAGTTTTTTTTTTTTTTTTAAGGAAACTCTATAAAAGTTAACATCCATCACAAAATAAGTAGCTTTGGCTAAACATTCCTGTTCATGTTTCAAATGAGATGAAGTGGGCATTCATTGCTCCAATTCAAGAAGTGAAATAGAGGTTGCAACCTTCCAATTGGGAGCATTAAAAACTCCTCAACCTGATGGGTTCCTAAATGTGTTCTTTCAAAAGTATTGGCATATTGTAAAACAAGATGTGCTGAAATCTATCTCTCTTTTGGTATGAAAATAATAATAAATATATCATCAAATTACAAATTGGTCATAAGACTTCATCTCTTTGCATAGCTCTTTTGCTGTTGGAGGTCTCCATACTTGACATTAAATGTTCAGTTTAAGGTTATGAGTAAAAATATCAAGAACTAGCATTAATCAATATTTTATCTTCCTAATCAATCAAGATGTCATAGGTCTAAATACTTGGAATACAATCTTTCAAGCATCAAATGCTTCTTAGCATTTTCCATTTCATTTTGCAAATAATAATTCTCCCTCAAAGCATTATAAGTCATAAATTAAGCTCATTACAATCAAAATTCCTATTTTTGGCCACTTGTATTGCCTCTAAATCATCAATTATTTGCTATATCCATCATGAAAATATAAGCTAATATATTGGGTATTATTCCCACATCTTTGTATAAGTTATAATTGTTGTCAATTAGATTTAAGTGTGCAAAAACATAAAAGCCATATGAAAAGGGTAAGACAGTAAATTCACCGCAAGTAAGCCCTATTGGAGTTTCATAAAGAGTATATAAAGGCCATTGGAAGACAACAAAAAAGAGGGGTCGGACAATTGAGCAAAACAGATAGAAAACTTAGACAATCAGCTGACCAAAGAAGAAGTCATTGGAAGAGAGAGAAAAATTATACACGGTAGAACAGTGACCGGTTGGAAAAACAAACACCACCAGCAAGAGAGAGAAACCGGTGAGTAACGGCACACCACCGACACACCAGCAATTGGCAGCTGAGTAGATCGGCACACTAGCAGTCGGCAGACGGCGAGACAGATCTAGCAGACAGTGAGAGATCCGGCGACGGCGTGAGATCCGGCTGGGATGGTGACAGATCTGGTTGAGACAGAGGAGATCCGGCGACAGCAAAAGGAGATCCGGCGACAGCAGAAGGAGATCCGGCGACAGCAAAAGGAGATCCGACTGGGACAGAAGAGATCTGGCTGGGACGGTGACAAATCCAGCTAGGACAGAGGAGATCCGGCTGGGATAAGGGAGATCCGGTGACGGCGTGAGAGAGAGCCAGCTGGGACGGTGAGAGATTCGGCAGAAGGAGATCCAGTCGATGGTGAGAGATCTGGCAAAACAGGGGCTGGACAAAATAAAAAAAAAAAAAGGAAATGTGAGGTGAGCCGTGAGACAAGGAGACGGGTGAGACCGAGACGGTGAAAGTAGGAGCTGTGTGAGACAACATAGAGAGAATTCAGCGAAGTATCGGAAAGAACTCAGCGTATTTCCAGATTTCTTCAAGAGAGGTTAGAGAGCGTTGCGGTGAACTTCTAAGTGGCAGTAGAACAACCTTTCAATTCAACAGAGGCAAGACAAGTTAGAAGAAGGGTAGACACAGTAAGTAACATTCTTTGTATTGTACTTACTTAGTATTTGCCATAGTGAAAGGAGTAGAGAATTAAGACATCTATTGTAACTGGAATTCTCAAGTATAGTGGATGGTCTCGGTAAAGGAGAGTCGTTACCACTATGGATGTACGTCACATTTACGGAACCATGTAAATCTCATGTGTCCTTAATTTGCTTTACATTCTGTGTTTTCAATTGAGTTGTGAACGCAGTTAAAGTATCAGCCAACTCATAACCTAACGAAAGCCTAAATTAGAACATCCGAATTGTCTATTAGACAAGGTGTCTGAAAGGTGACTTTGGGGACTATTATGATTAGTAGGTAGCAATAGATCTACTTTAGTCGAGTCTGAGAAAGAGTTCGCTTTTAAGAAGAGGTTGAGGTTGTTCACTTACCTGCAAATTGCGAATTGTGGTGATACTGATTCACCTCCTTCTCAGTATCACAAACTAGTAGATCTTAGAGAAAAGTCAGGAATTTCAATGAGCATGATAGTCATTATAAAATCCAATATTTAAATGTCGTCTTTGCATCTGAAGAACTATCTCGATTGGATGTTGCTTCTCTAGCAAGCGAGCTAAATTAGATCTTGATGACTTTTGTCTAGATAATTTTAAGATCTTGTCACCAAAGACATTATTGGTGATGGCAATGGTGGCTATTGTCGTTATATTGGAGGTGTTGGTTGTGAAAGCGTTGAAACATTTCACAATTAAGGGAATATGGGTCTTACATTTTCTTTCATTATATTATAGTAAAAATTTCATTTCTACTTAATTATTCTTAATTTTTATGTTTAAATAAATTTCAATTTCAAAAGAACATATTTTACTATTTTTTTAATTTTGATAATATTAAATTATTATATATAATAATTTTACATTAATGGATTATTACCATTTGAACTTAAACTAGATTTGGGTCTAGGCTTGGCCTAATTGAGATTGTATGGTTCCTTATCACCATTTTGCCTTTAATACACCTCAACTTTCCTTCTTTGTTAGCATGCCACATTAGTAATCTAAATATTTTTTGTTAACTCAATTTAACAATTGGCTAAAATCATTATAAAAAATTTCTAGATTACTAAACCATTACATTTCAAAGGTCAAACTATTAAATATTAAACCTAATTTATATGTGATCTTTTTTGTACATTGATTCTCTTTTGTTTGAGGACAAATAAAAACTTATATTTACTGGTATTTTGTGAAGTTTAATTTGATGAAAATTTTCATATAATTTTACTTCCAAATTAATGTTATTATTCCTACTTAAGTTTAGCTTAATTTTGATTTTACATATTTTTATTTTTTTTTTAAGAAAACAAGAAAAGTGAATATCTAAAGTTAAGTTGGGTCATAAATATGAAAAATTATAAATGAAATGAGAAGAAAATAAAAATATCATAAAGAATATTTTTGGTTTAATTTGAAAATTTACTTAAAGAGAAATCCTATTCTAATAAGAAAATCATGACTAATTAGAATTTTATCTTGTTACCAATTAAGTACTACCTAATATTTTAGGCATATCTTTTACTGTATACATCCACATTAAGTAATTCATATGACCAAATAAAGTTAAAAACAAAACAACAACTTTATTTTTGGCCAAAGTTTAATTCAATTTCAAAAAGAGAGATATTTAAGTTATAATTTATAAGTCTAAAAATTATTTAAAATTTAATTAAAAAAGGAAACCCTAATTAACAAGAGAAACCACTACATTATAAAGGAAGCACAAAAAATAGAAAAAACATACATAACCATACAAAAAAAAAAAAAGGGATTGTGCACCAAAGAAAAAGCAATATGAAGAAATTAAGATTAGATGAGTAATGACATCTTTAAAAGAGTAACCTTAGAGCTAAACAAGTGATGACATCTTAAAGGGAGTAACATTAGATTTATGTCATCATTCTAATTTCCTAAAACTTTTCTTGTTTTCAATGTTTAGTTTCATATTTATTATTTCCATTATGAATTAATTTTCTTAATTAGGGTTATGGTGTAACATAACCATAATTATGCAGTTTTCTTTACTTTTATGATATTTTTTTTTTTATCGTGAGTATGTGTTATTGTGCTTAATGATTTTTAAAAGCCTAATTACCTTTTAAATTGATTTGAAATGTGTGGTTATGATTAAAAGGAGATTCTTTGCATTAGATTAAATAATATATACTATAAATTGAATGAAATTCTAAAATGTATAAACATGATTCATGTAGTAGTGATGAGAAAATTTCAAAGGGATATACTTAAGTTAAAGTTTTTCATAGAACTTGATACTTTTTTATTTATTTATTATCTTTTTCAATTTATATAGAGATATAAGAGGTTAGTAAGTAAAAGTAAATTAAGTATAATTTAAGAAAGAATGTTGAATAATATATAATTTTTTTTTGTTTTGTAAATACTTTTTTCATGATGGTAGTCTAGCAAAAATTCTATGTAGCCTTAATGTGATAACTTTGAAAATCTTAATACAATCTCTTCTCATTTACTGTCATCATTTAGTAAAGAGTTTATGTAGTTTTTTTTTTTTTTTTCCCACTTAGCCTAGTATGCCAATTGGTATAATTCACAATAATGTTATACCTTTTTAAAATCAAGAAGACTTAAAGAGATTAGATATTAAAGGAACAACTCACTTAATAAATAGACTCCTGTACCTTAATTAGATTCATTTAGTTGTTAGGATGCAACTAACTAGAAGTGATCTTGTAAAAATCAAGAAATCATTAAAAGTGCTCTAAATTAGGCAAGTTTAACCCTACGGTCAAAACCATCATAGAAAGAGAAGTAAACCTTTAAATTACCTAACATACACATAAAAATGTAAGGATAGCAAACGTGGATGACATCCTTATTAATGCAACATATAAGTCCCAAAAGTAGCTCATAACTTGTCTTTGGGGGAATAAATTTGTCCATCTTTGCAACACACTTAAAAAATTTGCATGAGGTAATAAGAAGAATGTCACTCTCATTATCCTTATCATCTTTGGAAGCTATTACTAAAAGCATCCTCTTGGAATTGTTTTAGAACCTTCACTTTGAAGGCCTTGACCTAAGGAAAAGTTATTTTTGAAACTCCCTTTCCAAAAACCTTGACCTAAGGAGAGGTTTATTCGAAAACTCTTGCCTTGGAAGTTTCAGCCTAAAGAGAAACTCGTACTTGAATTCTCTTTTTCAAAAGTCTTAACCTAAGAAGTCTGTATAAATGAATCACTACTAAAGGACCCTGTAGAAGTGTCCCTTAAAGAGGAAGAATATCTAGAAGTGGATTGAGGATTCATCTTACCATCCAATGCCATAATATTAAGGTAAAAGTAGGAAGAAAAAAATCCTAAGACAAACTTCAAGGAGAAAGAATCTTGTTTTAGACAATTCTTTTTAAAATATTAAATAAGGATAAAAAGTATAGGGATAACTCTTAAATAACCAACAAGCAGGAAGATGAAAAGTTAATCTAAATAAATTTAACAATCATGATTTAATGGGGGTGCTTTATTCAAAGCCTAATAATGATTGATGTTTTCTTATCCCTTATGAAATATTTAAAGAATAAAGTGACTTATAAGCCCTAGTTGCTCCAAGAAGTTGGGATATTAATAGGGAAATCAAATGATAAAGATAATTCCTATGAGCTACAATAAGCCTTTAGTCTAATTTCATAATACTTAAAACACCTTTCATCTACCTAGACTAAAGAAATACTCCATTCTTTGGGTAAATATGTTACTTCCTTAGGCCCCACATATACCCCCATAAGGTTTGTCTCCCTTAACCATGTCAACACTTAAATCTAACTATAAATGCCCTATGAACGTCACTTTTAAGATATTCATTAATTATTCTCTAACTTTGTCAATGCTCATGTAATTACACTTTTCACTGATTTAAGCATTGAAGTGATAATACTAGGTTGAGACTTAACACCCTATGGCCTTCCCTTATCTTACAAGTCGTAAACCTCGTCAAGTAAAGATGTCCTAATGTGCCTAGATGCAAACTCTTTCTGATCTTGTCCAAAATATGATCCCTGACCTTTACAATTCAAGTTTTTCTTGATTTAGTTTGATCATATATTAATATTAATAAAATTAAGGGAAAATTAGTGAAATATTTATATCTTTACATTTACTTAATTTTAAAAATATTTAAATATTTAATTCAACTTTTGAATTTTTTTTTAATAAACTCACATGATTTATAATATTTAATATTATCCTAATAGTTGGTTTGTACTCATTATTAGTATTTTATTGAGATTAGAATTTTAACATATATTTAATTTACTCAATAATAATTTAATATGTATTATAATTTATAAAATTTATATTTACAAATTTTTATATATGTCTAAAATTTATATAATACAAATATTCATAATTATGAAAAATAAAAAGAAAAAATTATTTTGAAAAGGAAAAGTTAATTATAAATTTCTCTTTTTTTAGAGAGAAAAAATATTTTCAAATTTTCCTTTTCTTTCATTAAAAAAAGCATGATTTAAGTCTTTTTTTTTTCTCATTTTGTTTTCTTAAAAAGGAAAAAAAAACTCCCAAATTTATATTTAATTTATTAAATTAAAAAAAATAATAATTATTTAAACTTATTTTTATTTTTTTCTCATTTAGATAAAATATAGAGAAAAATAAATCTCATAAATTTGCATATCATGTGAGTGTAATACTATTATAAGTATATGTTGTTAAAATTAAGGAAAGATATTAGTTTTATCTCATATGACAACTTTTTATGCATATACAAATTAGGAATATTAAAATATCTTATAATTTAAAAAATTAATTATAATAAAAAAATTATAAATTAATTAATATAAATTTAATTATAATTAAATAAAAATTATATTTATTTATAAAATATTATTTTTTGATTGTAATTAAATTACTGTAATTATAAAATTATTTGACAAAAAATAAAAATTAAAAAAAAAATAAATATTGTCAATTAAAATAATAAAAAGAAAAAAAAATCACAATTTTTTTTAAAATAAAACTAATATCACATTCTCTTAAAAAGAAAAAAAAATTTACAAATCTTTTATAATTAATTTTATTTAATTAATTATTTATTTTTTACATTTAAATTAATTATAAAAATAAATTTAATTTAAATTTAAATTAAAATTTTATTATTTTAATTATTTTTATTTAATATTCAAAAATTTGTTTAAACTTAAAATTAGTATATATATATATATATATATATATATATATATATATATATGTAGACAATTATATAAAATAAAAAAATTAATTATTTTTATTTTTTATTTAATTAATTTTATTAAAATAAATATTTTTATTATTTTAATTATATTTTTAATAATAAATTTTTTAAAATTTTTAATTAAATTTAATTAAAATAAAATTAAATAAGTTATTTAGGAAAAACTCTCTCCTAGTTAATTAAGCAAGTTTAAGACTAGACTTGCTATTAAAGCCATATTTTTAAATATTGTTAATGTTGAGCAAACCGAAAACCAACTGTACACAAACAAGCGTGTTCCCGTGTTTCATTTCTAAGAGAAATCTGAGTAGAGGTGTAGAACCCCACAAGAAAGAGGGAAGAGAGAGAAGAAATAAAAATAAAAATAAAAATGAACCTTTACGCGCACGACCTTTCTCTCTTCGACTTCGCCAACTTCTCCGATCCGATCATCGACCCCGTCGGCCTCTCTCATCGCCAATACCATCATATCCGCCGTTCATTCTCGTCCGCGAATTCTCTAGTCGGCCACCATGATGGTCAGGACGATGTTGGCTGGAGTGACAATTACGGCGACGGAGTCAAGGGTGAAGCGGTGTCGGAAAAGCTGAAGAGCCCACCAAGGCACCGCCACGATGGCATGTCGCCGCTGCCTTTGGGGATGGACTGGAGCCTTCCTCCTCGCAAATGGGTATCTCTTGGTTTTGCATCTTTGATAGGTTTTTGATGGTTATTTTTACTTGAAACGTCACGTGGCTTGAATTGAGGTTGTTGGTTTGTTCTCTTGATTTACTCAATGGGGGTGGACTTGATTTTTGATTTGGTTGGGCCATTAATTGCCTAGGAATGTTTTTGAATTTTGTCAAGCATAAAATATAGAAGGAAATTGTAACAAGCTTAGACACTGTGACCATCGTGGTAAATGTGATCTGTGGACACCTTTGTATGGAGGAATCGTTTTACTGTGAGGATTTGGAATTCCTTGCTTTCAGAATAATTGGTTATGGTTACTGTTAATGGTTTCAAGCACTTGTGATTCAGTACTTAACAAATGGGTTACAATGGTTAAGGCTTACTTTTGAAAGACATATGGCAGATAAGAGCTGCCTTTGCAGGTATATAGCAGGGAGCAACCAAAGGAGAATGGTTGGTGTCAACATGACCCTGAGATGTGCAATGCACTAATTTTCTTTGCAGCAAATGCTTATGCTGCTTCAATCTCTGGTGTCAATTGTGCCATTCTCTTGACATGCTATTCCAGTGACCTTAGAGAACTCTCGATCTTCAGTAATTTTTCACTTTTTTTGGTATGTTGGGGGAGAAGACCTGGAGGTTGAGAATTTAGTTGTGGTGTGGTTAATGATATCAAACTTGACCATATAGATATTTGATTGATGCTTTAGCATGTGCATTTGTTACTTTGGATGGAGTTGAATGAAGTTGATTGTCAAGTTGCATATCAAAATAATCCATATAGCTGATTACTGGTTAGAAAAGCAAGACTTGTTGTAAGCTTTACAGTTACCTGATAGCGGTCTAATTACTCTGCTCTGATGATCAACAATTTGGTCTGTTTCACTAATTACATAGTGTGGCCTTTGAATGTAGGAAGGGCGGGACTCTATTTGGCCACATGATCCTCCTACAGGATGGAGTTACTGTGTCGCAATTCCTTCTTGGACCTTTCTACCAAATTCAAGAGGGTCTGATCCTATAGTGGTATGGCTGCTTTCTTTATGATATTTTTTGCACAGGAAAAAAAAAAAAAAAAAAGGAAAAGCCAGTTCCTTCTTATTCTTATGGGGATTCAAAATAACAATTTCCTTGTGCAGATTATGGCATTTTACTTTAAAAGTTTTGATCATCCTGTGGTTTTAATTAGTTGTGATGCTGCTTTGTATTGATCTTGAATACTAACTTATTCACATCAAACTATTGATGAAGTTAATCCTATCATAGTAATGTTTTGTATTTTACATTTTTTGAGCACAGTTTTACCGAGTTCAAGTTGGTGTACAGTCACCAGAAAGGATCACCACAACAAGAGGGATATTGCACAGATTTAGTGATTTCTTAAAGCTACTTTCTGAAGTGAGTGAAATGGAAAATTCTCTTTCTTTTCTAAGGGTTGAATTTACTGCAATTTTAATTGAAGCTTCACAATAATGACTTCTGATGTAATTTGGTTAGGGTCACAAATTTTCAATAAATTGTCATTTTTACTACCTTTTGTAGCTTAAAAAGGCATTTCCAAATAAAACTCTACCTCAAGCTCCTGCAAAGAGGATTTTGAGAACAAAAAGCAAGGCACTGCTGGAAGAGGTAGGTCTTGTTCTTTTTCTTCTAATATTTTATTGTGTTCTATTGATTTTGATCTTGATTGTAAGAACCCACAATAGGGCATAACTTTTTGAACATATTCCAGTGCTTGTAAATCTGAAACCAGCTCTGTTGTTGTTTTTGATGTCAAAGCTACAATAAGTTTTCTGGATTGTGTAACCACTCCTTAATATGTTGATAAAAGAGAAAAAAGTTTAGTTTTTGCATATAAAGGGAGTTTATGTGAGCTTCTGCAGGTCTTCTATGCCTGCATATTTTTGCTGCATGCACCCTTCTGTTCCTGGGTTAATAATCAAAATTGTGGCTTTTATGTTTTAGCATCAAATTATAATACCCAAACTAGCAGGTGGGGAGGCTTATATGGTCTATCAGGGCCACCAACCTTTTGCAAATACCAATAGGGATCACTCATTATATATGTCTAGAATATGGGTGAACAGAAAAACGAAAGAACTCTCAAGACTTTAGGTCAAGAGTTAACAGACTATGTACTAAACTTTTATGGGATTGATATCCAATGGATAAATCCTGCACATTTTCTCATAGGAATTAGATACCTTATTTTAGGAAGTTAAAATAGTTAAAATGAGTATTTTTGCAGTTTTGATAACTGGGTAATCATCTTTTGTGGATAAAAAAAAGGCATTGTGACAAGTAGTTAGGTTAAATGTTAGCCTCTTTGACAGGCTTCAGGGTATGCAAGGCTTTTATTCTGGTGAGGATGAAATGTTTTGGGAGTCATATGTAGAATAATTTATTGGATGCTTTGAGAATAGGACATATGTAGAGTAATTTATTGGATACTTCAAGAATAGGAGTTGGGACATTAAAAAACAACAACACAGCCTTTAGTCTCAAAATCTAACAAAGCCTTAATTTTGTTATATTCTGAATTGAGTTTGGATTATGAACTAATTGTTCTGAATCCTTCTTAACTAAAAATTTTCAAGTCAACCTAAGTTGATCTCTTCTTCTCCATTGACCACCCCCCTGAAGATGGTCACCTCTCTTAGTTGGAGTTTTTGTAGGTTTATGTTGAACATTTCCAAACAAATGCAAATACTAAAGAGTTGGGATTTCCTGTTCTGAGTTTGCAGAATCACTGTGTTTCAATGCAGCATATTTTTAAACTTTGTGGATTACCTGGCTTGGATGAGGACTTGGTGAACAAGAAACTTAGCTCTGAGCACATATAAGAAAAAGATTTTCTTTCTAATTTTCTGGTTTTTTCTAGTGAAATCCTGACTGTCTTGGTTGGCATTAGAGTTAATGTGTTTGTAATCAGAATATGCCTGGAAAGTGGCTTCTTAATCTTTTTTGATGTGGTTGACAATCATGGCATGCATAAGCTGGTGCTTTTAGATCTTGCACTCTCTTGTCAGAAAGATTGCCTTTTCCATTACAACTAAGCTTTGTATTCCTTTTGTTTAGGTTCCTTTTCTTCTTTCCTTTCGCATTTTGTGTACTTCTCCATCCTCCTCTTGTTATTTCCCAGCTCATGCCTTGTTGGCATTTCTTAGTAAGCTATCAATAAGTAAAAAAGGACCAAAAACTGACTAATTTTAGCATAATGAATTATCTAAACTTAATGCTTGCTATCCTACTTCAAGCTGTTCCTTTTCCCTTTTTTGCAGTTCTATTTATTTACTTTGTGAGAGGCATGTTCATTCAAAATGGTCCTTATTGTCTCATTCTTTCTTTAGGTTATATGACCAAAAGTTAGATGTTGCATGTAAGTAACCTGTAGTTAGTATACTGCAGCGAAGATGCTCTTTGGAGGATTGGATGGAAAAGCTGTTATCAGATATTGACATTTCAAGAAGTGCTCCAGTGGCTACATTTCTAGAGCTGGAAGCTGCTGCAAGGTTATGTAAGTGCTTCTAAGATTTCATTATTTTTGTGTGTTTAACTTTGAACAATGACCAGCAGGTAATTATTGTGTAAAAACTAGAGGATGACATCAAATTGATAATGGCTTTCCAAATTAATGTGACATGTTTTTCACTTTCAGCTTTCGATGACATGAATCAGGAAAACTCAGATGCAAATTATTCTAGTGGCATGGTTTCATCACTTCTTTTCCATACCAATTCCGATATTTCTGTGCTTGTTGGTAGCTCAATGATTGCGTCGGGTCATGGCAATGATTCTCAGGAGGAGATATCAGAGCTTGGAAGTCCAAGGCATGAAAGAAAATACAGTCTTGATCTTGGCATGAATTCATCAACATCTGAGCTAAACATAAATGATCTAATGGAAACAAGTGCTAAAGATGACAAATTAAATCCAAAGAATATTCTAGGAAATCTAGATAGGTTTTCATGGCGGAAAATGCTTGCTGGAAGAGAAAAAGGTGTTACAGGCAAGGATAAACTTGCCAAGACTATGGCTAAAGAACAAGATTTTATTGGTGATGGGACAAAATCATTGCCTGAACTGAAGTATCTTGGGTTGGATGGTCAGGTCCGAACACTGTCAACAGATAATGGTGGGAGTGACCTGTCTTCCGTAAGAGCTGGTGAAGTGTCAAATTTGGGGATGAATGAATTATTTGGTGATGATTCCTTTGATCTTTCTGAAGGTGCTCAAACTCCTAGGAGTGACATTGCTGTAAGCTCAGATTTACATTTTCCAAAGGATTTACTTGTTACTCTTCCGGCGGAGCAGCGTCATAAATTGAGCAGGGTTCTCAATACCATCTGGCAGAGATTAAACACAGCAAAAACAGACATGGAGGATCTTATAGCAAGATTAAATCAAGAAATTGCTGTGAGGCAATTCTTGACAACAAAGGTTGAATTCTTGACAAGATGTCTACATCTCCTTCAGTCTTATCTCATCTAGTATATTGTTCTGCATTGGGGTTCCAAGTCCTCAAGCATATATCCCAATTAAAAATCACTGCAGGCACAGTTTTAGAAGTGCCCATGCCCAACATAGATGCTGTCATAATGTGAGAATCTAACTTTATTTGGGATGACCTTTTTCGTTGCAGGTAAAAGATTTAGAAGTGGATCTTGAGACTACTAGGACCAATTGTAAAGAAAACATACAGCAAGCTGTTACAACTGAGAGGGAAAGATTCACACAAATGCAGTGGGATGTGGGAGACCTCCAGAGAAAGTGTTTGGAGACGGAGTTGAAATTGAATCACGAACAGGTCTACTTCTTATATATAGCATTTTTATTTTTCCATTTTGTCAAACAGCTAGTTTTAGTGAGTGATGTGCTAGAACATTCCAGGATGAAAAGGCATGTGCAGAGTCTGCCAGAGCTTCACTCATGCAGGAGAATGAAATGCTGTTGCATCAGTTGGATCTTTCTAGAGAAGAGCTTGCAACCCTGCATAGAGATCATGAAGAGTTGGAGCTGAAGTCAAAAGCAGATGTTAAGCTCCTTGTTAAAGAAGTCAAATCTCTTCGAAGTTCACAATCAGAACTAAAACAGGATCTTGGTCACTTGATGAAAGAAAAATTAGAAGTAGAGGTAATTTATTCTTTCATGATTTTTTTTTTTTTTTTGAAAACAAAAAAGGTGACTCAAAGTTGAAAGGTGCACTTTGGTGACTTACATTGTTTCAGGCAATGGGCACCAAATTGTGGATTCTAAAGAAAGCTAATGTGCCAGCTCTCCAAATGAACATTGATAGACATAGAATTGTTTTATTGCTGGAGTCAATCAACTAAGATTTAGAGAGACAACAACAACAAAAAAGCCTTAAGCATGAATTAATAGGGCCCAGTTGCGTGATATAACATACATGAATTGTTTTATTGTGGTTCCTCCTGAGTCCTTTAGATTGATCCTACAAGAAATGCTCTAATGTTTTTGGCATATCAATTGTTTCTGGAACAATGGATTGTGAGAAAATAAATAAATAATAAATAAAAGGTTTCTCTCTTTGTTTTTTTATATATTTTATTTTGCTTTTTCTAGATATTGCAGAATAGCTGTTCATTAATATTTACTCTGGTCATGCATGAATTTTAAATAATTAATCTAATGTGCATTTGTTGTGAGGTTAGAAATTGGGTATTTAAAGGTGTAAAAGTTAATCTTTTAAGAATGTTTGGATTCATGTGCAAGAGTTATAAGTTTAATAATTAATTCTACTGTATACGAAGAAAATGGTAAATAAAATTCAAATGAGAAGTTACATACATTAGCACATATCATTATCTGAGCTGTAAAATTTTGGTATTGTGACTTTTATAGGGATAAAAACTTGCTTATCAGTTATTTGTGAGAAAGAACAAGGGATAAAAGAAAGAAAGGAAAAAAGAAAAAAAATGAAATAAATAATTAAGGAGTAAACTAAAAAATGATTAAAAGTAATAAACTAAAACTAATATAAATTAAAGGACAAAACTCAAAACTCTAAGAACAACAATAACAACAAAGCCATAATCCCAAATTTGATTAGAGTTGGGTACATTATCTTTTATTGCCATTTCATTCCCTCACTCTCCTCTTAGCATCAACCTTATTGCAGTGAGTCCTCTTAATTGGAGCATTTGTAGGTTTATGATAAGCATATCCAAAACAATGCAAATGTCATGACCTAAACTTATCTCCAATTAGTACTACATTTACCGTGCTATAAATATCTATTATTTAGTTTTTTCTTAGAGTGATAACAAATCCATTTAAGCATTCTCATATCTTCTACATTCATTCTTGGGATATATTGTTCCTTGACAGCCTAACACTCAGTATTATAAAACATCACTGGCCTAATCGTTGTTAGATAGAATTTAGCATTTTAGTGGGAATTTTGTTGTCACACAACAGTAGAACAAATAAAAATAAAAACTAGGAATTTCATTCAGTTTTTAGTGGTTTTTAATCAATGACATCTTCTATTCAATATTTTGGAGAACTTTAGTTGGTTTTGATTTCCTCCTTTTTTCTAAGACCAAAATCCCATGAATTTTATGCTGTTTGTGTCCATTTTCAGCATGTTCTACAGAAAGAAAAACAAAGAATGGAGCATGTAACTACTGCCAACTCAAAGTTGCTGCATGAGTGTGAAATTCTTCGCAATAGGCTTCAAGAATGTAGTGTTAGCTTCCTCATTGAAGAGGAAGATAAATTGATTGTGGAAACTTCATCACCTTCTGATGCCATAGATATCTTGACAACTTCCGATAATCGTATTGGTCTGCTTCTTGCAGAGGTAACTTATTACCTTCTTTTCCTTTGCATTTGTGAGTCAGGCTCTTTGTCTCGGTCAAATGTCAATGCATATGCTGCATGCATTGGTGGACCTATAGTGTGAAGGGATTTATGTGATAAATTTCTCCAAAATTTTACCGTACTAAAATTTTCTGCCATAGTTTCCCCTTTCACGAAATTGAGAAGCAATTTATGTGCATTAGGTTTAGCCAGCCTCCTCACTTTGATGTGATAGGATGGCAGTCAGAAAATTCCTTTTCTAATACATTGTTGCATCTATATGCAGGGGCTCTTGCATTTCAATATCTTTTTATCACGATTGATTGGATATTGGTGTACATCTGTTTCTTATGTATGTTTTATGAACATAAACAGGCTCAACTTCTAGCACAAGATATACAGAGCTCAGATGCGAGATCCGATGAAACTGGCAATACGAATGACATTAATGGAAGTAACAACGAGTTAGGGAAGATGCTCACTGACATTTTCGTTGACAATGCAAGATTGAGGATGCAGGTTAACTCTGTAATCCGATATGTGCTGCATAAAAATGTAAATTCTGATAAAGAAGAGGAGGAAGAGGAAAGCCCTTTGAGGAGGACAGTTTTAAGCAAGTTCTTGTGAAGGTAGCACAAAGGACGAAGCCAACCCATGTTGGACTGTACATTCTAGATGTATTAACAGCTATCAACTTTTCTATCATACTGTAAAACTGTTGCCCATAGTTTTGCAGTTTCAAGTTATATTTGTATAATAACATGTTTATGTTCATCACCTACGAGTATTTGTGTACAGCAGATGGACAACAACCATATAGATTACCTGGCAAAATCTTGGGTTTTGCACTTTGGATATACTCAACTAATCAACAGGCATTTAGTGGTTTTAACTTGCCTGTAATTCTTACAGCATAGTTATGAAATAATATGATAAAAATTTAATGATACATAAGAAATGAAATTGGTTCTTTGCCCACTGCATTTATGAGCCACGCACCCACAGAGTCGTGCTCACGAACTAGAGATCAATTACTTGTTTTGTAGGTGTGTATTGATCTTTCCGAGTATGAGTGGTATGCCACATCTCCTTTACTGACCTTTGTACCCCGTTATTGTTTAACTATTAGGCTCTTCATTCTAAATTTAAACGTGTCCACTTTAACTGGGTCTGGATTATCTACCCAGTTTCCTTTTTAAAGTAGTAATTGCTGGTCTGTTGCAAATTATTATCATGCCTAGTTGTTTTGCTTTGTTCTTGATGGCACCTGAGTATATCTTTATACCGTTGCACTATTATACTCTCATTGGAATTGTACTCTGTTCTAGCTCCCACGAATGCTTCTGCCTCAGCTGCAGATCACTCACAAAAAGCCACTCACTTTTTTGACGTTTTAGGCTTTTTAAAGCTAGATTGATCTTTTCCACCCTTTTCAAGTTTCAAAAATGGTTATTACTTATTTGGGACAAATGATATTTTTCCTCCAATGTACTTTCTGTTGCTGATGCACCATTAACAGACAAAATTTTCTTTTACTTTGGGACTATGCCTTCCCGGGCATCAGAATAATAGAGAGAACCCCACTTCCAAGGAGAACCCCAGTGTACATAGGTAATGAAGTAAATGAGCTGGCAACTCATGGCTAGGGAAGCCGTCATATTTGTTTTGTGATTGTACTTGTAAGCAATGCCGAAATATTTGGGTTATGAGACTGAATTCAAATGCAATGATGCACATCATTTATGTAACTCTACTTATGATGATGACAAAGCTTTAAACGGAAATGACTTCTTACACTTGAATATCATGCGCACGTATCTCCCATCCCTGGATCCGATGATTGCTATTGCATTTTTCCTGTAACATACTCTGCTATTGCTTCTGATCCCATGTTTGGCGTTGAAAAGCCAGACAGCTGCCGGAAGAACGGCATTCCGGGGGTGTTAAACTCTCTCCAAGATTGATGCTGCTATTAGTTATTCTTTTTGGTTATGCATATAAGGCTTTGAACATACTCCTAATTAGGAATCCCCAACTAGCTGAGATCGTCTGGGATAGATGACATGGACCCCAAGGGCCAACGTCTTTCTGCTGGTCTAGCAAGTTACAATGGAGGAGGCATTGTTGGTTAGATATGAGCTCCATCTGGTGATGGGGTTCCCATGGGTGGAGAAGTTTGTTGTTCACTGGCAAGGATGCCTCTTTTGCACGTGCAAATTCATGCTTGAAGGCCGCTGAAACAGTCCCCACCATTATCATAATGCAAGGGCTGCTTCTTCCAACTTTGCAAACTCTATTATAGCTTTGCTGAACAATTTGCATGTTGCTGATGGTAAGGCAGAATAATGGTAATGGGACGAACGCCAAGTTGTGATCAATGAACTTGGTTAGCCTACAATGCAACAAAATACCCTTCATGTTAGTGCTAGGAAATACACAAAAGTTAATAAATGAATAAACTAATTAACATTTCTTTTTTTGTTTTTTCTTAAAAAAAAAAAAAAGAAGAATGTTGTGAGCACCTCGTTTAACAATGCAATCGCCAACCCGTCCACAACTGTCTGCCCTACATTATTCACAAATTGTGACTGACTTCTAGTTACCGGTCTACTTCGAGTTATTCTCTCCACCGCCAACACCATCCTTCTAGACTTGGGTCGACCACTTCTCTTGATATAGACAGAATCTTCATATCGAATACTATTAACCAAAGCAGCCTTTTCCTCTCTCACATCAACACCATTCCCGTTAGTGGTAGCAACATTATTCTCAACCTGACCAGTGGCAAACTTATTTGCCTAATTCTCCAACTGCCAGTGTTGCTCTTTCGGTCCCTTCATTAAGAAGTCAAACTTACTTGAATCATCAACGACAATGTCTATTAATGAGTTAAAAAAATTTTCTCCAATTGTTTTCTCTACAACAATTTGATGCAAGGATTGCTATTGCCAAACTTGATGTTGATATGACAGTGACCCACATCCTTCCTCCATCGGCAGACTTCACCTACATCCTTCACATTGAAGACCTTAAAAAGGCATGAGAACACAAAATCCCTCGAAACTCAAAAAGTCTGACAATTTCATTTGACTTCTATACCATTTGCATCAAAGAAAACCTCATACTTCAATCGCTTTCTCTTCACCCCTAAGACAGACAGTTGTCATCATCTCTGTTAGCTCAAATGTCGTTTTAGGTCCTTTTACACTAATTTCTTTAAGGTCACAATACACTTTATCCACCATCTACTTTTGTATCACCTTAAAAATCTTATTTGTATAGACTCTATGGAGCTGTGACTTAAATGGTCACATAGTCACACATGGGAATCGAAAATGATTTGATAGAAAATCCCATCACACTTCCTTTTTAATATTTTATCATTGACAGCCAACCCATATTGTTCAATAAACTGCCTTAAAGTTGTGCGATAATTCATAAAACCATCAAAGAAGGAATGCGTGCTCTCACTTCGTTGAGTCGAAGACATGCTTGCCTTAAAATAAGATTTCACCTATACTGGAACCCATCTATGCTGATTATCAAACCAAACATTCAGCCGCTCATTTTGCTCTAGCTGAAATGTGGCTATCACAGTCATCCATCTCTTTTCGAACTCATTGATGCTAACAAAATCAAAAGCTGCCCCATAAAGGCTTCTTTCATAAGCCCATAATGGTCTTTTTTTTTTTTTTTTTTTTTTTTGTTTTGGCTAACTTCAAATGAATGTCTTAGTCTTCTTATTGTTTAAGAGGGCACGTCCAAGAAGAATTGATTACCCACGATGATTTACCCCAACGAAAACAGAGCAAGGCATATTGTATTTATTGACAATTTAAGTAGTGTCAAAGGAAATGACATCTCCAATCTCTACATTAGCAGCCTTGCACTTGCCATCTGGCCAAAATACATGCTTTAGCCACCTCTCCTCGTTTGATTTTATGAAGTACGCAAAACCTCTAATGGCATTTTGCAAACTAGCAATCATCTAGTGAACTGCCTCAGCATCACCCTCAGCCAACTGTAGCCTGCAAACCTTGTTGACGTGATTCTTCAAATCAACACTCAAGCATAGCATTTTGCATCAACTCGTGAAGTACTCCCTCCTTTGTAATTCCAAAGCCAATTTCTCCTGCATATCTCTTGTAATAATCAAAAGAATCATCAATGTTACTAAAAACCAACCTAACTTCAGGTGCCTCCACTTCCTGACTAGTTATTAGATATTCCATTCAATGAGGCTATCATCCGATCCCAATTGTCACTGCTACTGCCAACCTCACCAGAAAAGCCATCAACACAAACATCAACATCCATTGCTTTAGAACCATGTTTAACCTGCAGTTAATTAATCTTTCTTTTAGTTTCAAATTGCATTATAGTCCGCCATACAGCTCACCCTTGTACTGCCCAACATCACAAGACCATTAAATCACATGCATTGATACTAGCTAGTTAACTACCCATTTATATTCTTCTTTCTAAGCATCTGATTCTGGAATAATCGCAACACATATTGTTAACTTCCCAACAAAATTACGTACGAGGATATCCATAACAAGTTTTGAAGCAGATAGGCATGCCTCATTGAACCCTCATGCATATGATGACCAGGGTCATGACACCGTGCAACTTATTCACTTTGCAATTGAAAGTAATACTTCCTTCTTGTGTGTTGTTGTTCCACGGTTCAAGTTACAAGTTTCCCAAAAGTACAAATGTTCATGCATCTCCCTGTCTTGACACCCACAGCTTAATTTTACAATAGCGAAGAGTATGTTTGGCAAGCATGCAAGGACCAGACACCCTTATTCTCAGTCCAATTACTTCAACTCTAACGCTTGATGGGTATTTCGAATTGAGATGAAAAGCTTCCTTATTGAACTTCCCCACATCAGCCAAATTAAGCTCGCTCGCAACACCGCATACTGTTGCTCTCTTGAACCCGAGCCCAACCACCTGCCTTTCCCCTCCTCGGTTTTTTCTTTCCTGCCACAAGTTAATCATAATTTATTCATGTCACGTCATCCCCGTATTAGGTGCATCAAAATAACCCGTCCGAGTAACATTTCCTTACATATTAATTGAAGTTGGAAAGTACCATTTTTGCTTGGCCTAATCATCTTTATTATTATCTCAATTCGATGTACATATTGACGTAGGAGGAGGAAGCTCCTTGGTCGTAGCAGGGTAAGCCAGTTTTGTTGTTGTTGTTGTTTTTCTAAAAAAAAAATTAATTCATTGGTCATTTTATTAAACGGACAAAAAGCGTACGCATGTAAAAATATGCAAAGGGTAGCCGTTATTGTTGAAAAATAATCAACAAAATTATTTAATCATGAAACAAGATGTAAATTTTTTTAAAAAATAAAAAATGATGTTATATCTAATGCCTATGAATAGAGCTTTGAAGTTGCGTTCCCTTCACTTCTTCAGATGGCTCGAAGATTAGACATTGAAGTTCCCGCTGATTCTCCAATCCTCCAAAAGATTTATGCCACGGGAGACCCAAGGCTTTCCAAGTAATCAATTTCACGACTCAATCTTGTATCGGCTATCCAGCAAATCTCATCTTTGATCATACGATGTTTCCTAACCTGAACCTCAGATTTAAAAGCTAAGTTAATTACTACGCATTTAATGGAGTCGGGTACATGAATTAAAGACTCCTAATTAATATTTATGAGTTTTAATTGCGACTCGACTGATATTGAACAAATGAATCTCTTGTCCACATTTTGTTTTACTAACCTCGCTTATAATGATTCTCTTTCCTTCTCGTTGGATGATGGGTTTCCGAGGGACACGGTGAACGAGGGGCCCACGACTTTTGCTCTTCGGCTTGGAAGGAATAATGGTAGGCCTCAACCGGGAAGCGCTTCCAAAATTAAAGTCACAAAATGGTTCCATGCTGTCTTCTTCATCATCCACTGCCCATGCACTCATGCATGCGAACAAAAGATCACCGAGTTGCTTGGCTTATTTGGAGAGGACGGTTCAAAAATTCCAGGGGGGGGGGGGGGGGGGAGGAACGTTACCGAATTAAGAGAAATCAGAAACGCATACCATTTTCTTAACTGGAGACAACTGCCATTACGCCTTTTATCAAAGAACACTCTAAACTATTTTCTAAGCCAAAAGGATACCAATACCTTTGGGATTCTAACTTGCTTCCCCAGTTCTTGAATTTTCCATATTCATTGTTCAGTCCCTCAATCGAAACCGAATGATTTATTTGTGCACATTCGGGCTGTGGATCGTCTCCACCAACCTGGCATTTCCATCCCGAGATTGATGATTGCATCGGTTGCGTCTGCCGGTGTGGGGCCCTTGGTGGGGAGGTAGAATCACACATGTAAAGTCATCAATGCTATATCTATGAACAAAAGAGTTGAAGATGACGTACGCGTATTCGGCAGAAGTGTTCAAGCATTGTGCTGTTTCCCGGTGAGTACACATGTAAAGATTAATTAGTGTTGAAAGAAATTTAGTTTAAATTTATATTGATTTTCAATATTTCATATTAAATTTTTCATGTAAACAACTTAATAATGTTATCACTAGATCACTTTGATTGTTGATATATATAATTTTATTATTGATGAATTATATTTACATTTTTTTTTTAATAAAATCATGTAATTTTAGATTTTTTTAGAATGATAAAGCAACTATATATCTGCATCACTTGACTCCAAGCCCTTGTCAATGTATACTTCCAATATGAATTAGTGAATTGGATATTGAATCTGTTGATATGTTTAATTGATCCAGATAGTTATTAGTTTTTTTTCTTTTTTTTTTTTTCTACTGGATTTAAAACAACATAAAACATTTTCACAAGTTTGTGAATTGCACTTAGATGTAACAAAGTGAAAATTAGACTTCCAAAATCTATGAGGATTCTAATAAAAATTTTACACAGCTTAGAATATTAGAGTTTACGAATTTGATTAGGATTTGGAAACTTTAAACATTGACTTTTGATCCAAAAAAAAAAAAAGTTAGTAGATATTTATTTATTTATTTGGAATTAGTGAAAATTTCGCGAATATTATGCTCTTTACATTAGCTCTTAATTGAAGTAGTTTTGTATGGACCAACTTCTCAATTATGTTCAAGCATTATAAACTTTGGAATCTTCATAGAATACTTGGAATAGGGGTAATTTGATAAGTTTAAGGGAATGGGACTTGGAGTAAAATTTAAAGGAAAATGTAAAAAATAAAATAAAATAAATTCAATTAGGGTTGGAACTAGTTGCTTGTCCAGCAATTGGTTCCAACCCCATAGTTTTATTTTTTTTTTATTTTTTATTTTTAAAATAATAATCGGTCCTCCTTTTAAATTTTATGTGTGAATTAATTTGATTCTCTGAAGAAATGTTAAATTAAAAATTTCTTATATATAAATATATAAATTAGAATTTAAAATCTAAAAATGTCTATGGTGATCTATATATTGTGTACCCTATGAAAAGAACAAAAGGAAAGCAAAGCAATCAAGGCAAGAAAGCAATTGAATCAAATCATGCCAAACAATTTAACATTTGATAAAATTTTTCTTTACCAAAAGCTCTTTTACGCCCTCCAAAATATTTTAACCAAAATATAAACACATAGCACTAAAGCTAACAAGCGGTGTTAGAGAAATCCCAAAAATCAACACTTGCAGATGCTGCTCCACCAATTTTTTTTTTTTTTTTTTTTCAACATCTAAACTTATTGACATCATTCATTCGCTCAAAGCTATCTAAGCTTTGAAGTGCACACAAACAATCAACATTGATTATATCTCGCACACCATATAATCTCACCCAATTGAAAATCTACAGACAGAAAATGAAAATAAAAATAAAAATAATAACTCAACATCTAGGTTCCACGCTATTGTCTCGTGGGTTCAAAAACCTGAAAGACATTGACGAGTACTCACCCGATTTTGGCTACAACACTGCCTCATACACAATTTTGATCACAACGATGCTATTACACACAGAGCAGTGACTACAACGAAGATTTGTCTACATGTTATCGGGATACTGAAAAATGACATATAGTTATGATTTGGACTCAAAATCCAACTTTTCACAAAACATTCAATTCGCAGTTGAATCAGTACATTTTCTGGCTAATGTGCCCTCTTGAAATCAATAGCATTGTGTCTTCTACCTATTTTCAGGCATTTTGATTACATGCATTCTTAAATATGTTTCTTTACTACATAGTAAATAATTAAATGGAATTAGCCTTGATGCATTTTGTTAACACAGATCAAAATTGAAAATAAGCTAGAACGTTATTGGAAGAAATGCATGCATTCATGAAAGATGCATCTATGTATATATATATATATATAATAGTTTTCATTGGGATGACTTTTTCTTTTCTTTTCTTTTCTTTTTTTTTTTTTTTTTTTTTTGCATAATGAGGTTGATACTAACATATTGAAGGCATTATTCCCTTTATTTGGTGTGGTAATCGATGTATTCATTCCTAAGAAAAAAGGACTGTGGTGTAACGATGCTTGATGCTTTTGTTCTCTTCAAGCTGCAAAGTGATGCTAAGAGGGCATTAGAAAGATGTAATGGCGTGCTCATCACGGAAAAGAAAATTCTCGTCAAAATGGCTAATGGATCAAGGCATCACTCGTCGGGGGCATCGATGAGCTGCTACAATGATGCGCAACAAGCGTCAACCAGAGGCAACAGTTGCAGGAAAATTTTCCTATCAATTAAATAATAAGTCTCATGAAAATTTCAACACGGCAACTTAAATTGCTGCCATTTATATCATATTTCAGTTTCATAGCGTGTATTTATGATTGCATGAATCTTTGCCCGAGTAGAAACATTCAACTAACTTTTCTTTTTTTTTTTTTTTAAATGAATTTCAATTTTCCAAACCGGGAGGGTCATTTTTGGGAAAAGGCCTCCTCCTGGCTTTGAGGAGTCAATGAAGTATAAGAAGCTCACGAATGCTTAGAGATCTGGTTTTAATCAAATTCCTAACCGCAAGTTTACTCTTTGGTGGTCACCTATGATAAACCATGCCAATGTTTATGTTGGTTTTCGAGTGCAGCTGGATCTAACAGGAATCTTCATGCACGGAAAGATTCCAACCTTGAAGATTTCGCGGATTTAACATTCCGTGCTCGCGTGTGCCAAAAGAGTCATGAGAGTGTTGTCATGGACCTCTGTCAGGCTTTGGATCAGGAGCTTGATGCTTTGGAAATAGAAACTGTGCAGAAGGAAACAATCCATCCCAGAAAGAGTTGCAACATGAACAGTTCCTGTGCAGACATTCTCCACTTTGCTGCTCGTAGATGGCCCATGTCAAACCCTAGTCTAAAGATGTTTTTGATCAGAAAGCAAGCAATAAGTACTGGATAGATATGCAGCTCTCTCGTGATATTGAGCGTTGTGCCCGGGCCAAGTTTATGGATTACACAACGGACAACATGTCTATATATATATGCATCACCAACTGGCATTGTCTTTAACATTTTTCATTTTATTATTTACGTTTATTGTTTTTCTTTCTGTATATGGTGTCAAATGGTTCATACTTATTTCTGGCTGTGCAAGGGTGATGATTGGGATTGATTTGGCATATAATTTGCATTCTGCTTTTGGTAATTGCTTTTTGGGTCCAAACCGCTGCTATCCCAGGCCATGAACAAGATAATGAAGGTGAAGTATCTCCTCAATAACTCTGGTCCCTGTCTGTTGGTCATTGACTAATTCAGGACGAGCCTCTGATTCTTATGTAAATTGTATGTTGTTGAGGCAGTCGAACCCTGCTTTATATGTCCTGAGGGAGCATGTGAGGAAAGGTTTGCAGTTGTATTCATCTGAGCCTCTGGAACCGTATTTATCATCCCAGAACTATGGCGAGATTATCAGCAATCAGATAATATGGTTTGTTGATGACACTAACGTGTATGGTGTTAGAATCCATAAGACATTTGAAGGAAATCTCACCAAAAAACCCATAAATGGTGTGATCTTTATATTCAATCCACGAACTGGGCAGTTGTTTTTAAAGGTTAGCATCCTTTGCTTAACGTTTAGGACTAGTTCTCACGAGATTATTACTTTCTCCTAAAAGGTAAGCTATTGGGGTGTGCAGCACACCCGCTTATATGACTCAAGATCCCCCTATTCCTTGACGATGTGACGATGTGGGACAGGCAGAGCAATCTGTCACATTCTCCTACACCGAATTCATCGACGTCCTCGTCGATTGCCCTGGACACGCACCGAGGTGCGGCATTCCGCGCCAGCCTGAATCCTGGACGCGTCCCCCTATTCCTTGACGATGTGGGACAGGCAGAGCAACCTGTCACATTCTCCCACACCAAATTCATCGACCCCTATTCCTTGACGATGTGGGACAGGCAGAGCAACCTGTCACATTCTCCCACACCAAATTCATCGACGTCCTCGTCGATGGCCCTAGACACGCACCGAGGTGCGGCATTCCGCGCCAGCCTGAATCCTGGACGCGCACCGAGCGTCGGCATTCTGTGCCGAGTCAAGGTCCCACGGCGGAAGGGCCCTAGACACGCACCGAGGTGCGGCATTCTGTGCCGAGTCAAGGTCCCACGGCGGAAGGGCCCTAGACACGCACCGAGGTGCGGCATTCTGTGCCGAGTCAAGGTCCCACGGCGGAAGGGGTAGGCTCTGATACCACTTGTCACGGGGTCATTACTTTCTCCCCAAAAGATAACCTATTGGGGTGTACAGTATACCCGCTTATATAATCTAAAATCCCCCTATTCCTTAACGATGTGGGACAGGTAGAGCAACTTGTCACATTAAGTCTTTCAATATCTGAATTTCCATTTGTGACATTTTGCAGGTCATTCACACGAGCGTATTGGCAGGACAGAAGCGTCTTGGTCAGCTTGCCAAGTGGAAAACAGCTGAAGTAGTAGCTGCTCTGGTTCGATCTTTGCCAATTGAAGAGCAGCCAAAGGTTCACTTGCTTGATTTTCCAAACAGTCATTAGAGGAAGTGAGTTGCAGCTTCCATTCCAGGCTTGCCTGAAGATAGAAAAATTTGGTGATTTGATTTTGAAGGCAACAGAAACACAAATGGTTTTGTTCAATATTTTTGATGATTGGCTGAAGAGTTTTTCCTGTTACACTGCATTCTCCCGGCTCATTCTTGTCCTTCGTGGACTCCATGTAAATGATGAGAAGGCAAAGATGTTACTTAAGCCTGAAAAGATTATCATTTCTGAACCTCACCACATGTAGCCTTCTCTTACTGATGATCAATGGATGAAGGTTGAGGTCGCTTTAAGAGATCTTATACTTTAAGACTAGACAAAGAAGGACAATATGAACACTTCAGCTCTGACACAATCTGAGATCTGAGACATTATTCTTGGGGCTGAGATCACTCCTTTTTCTCAACAAAGGCAACAGATATCCAAGATAGAGAAACAGGTAATGCTCGTTACCTTTCTTTTGCACTATTTTTCTTGATGTTTGGTAGGCTAATATCCTACTGGGCTCTTTCCAGAGCAAGGAAGCAAGTCAGCTGACAGCAGTCATGACAAGGACCACAAATATTGATGGTGATAAACTCATTGTGACCACCAGAAGTCCCTGCAAGCAAGCTGCTTTTGATTCCAAGACAGATTGACATGTCAGAGCAATATGATCTACAAATCTCTATCTTCATGTCAACCATATATATGTGAATTCAGAGGATATCAAGGTATATTTTTTACCTTTCATGTTTTGGTTCAATGATTCTTTTGAAATGCTTTCATATTTAGTTATACTGGAGCATATGACTTTGCAGGAAACGGGATATACCTATATCATGCCAAAGAATATTTTAAAGAAGTTCATCTGCATAGCAGACTTACCAACTCAAATATCCGGGTATTTGTATGGCACAAGCCCCCCTGGACGACCTCAGGTCAAGGAAATTCGATGTATTGCGATGGCACCACAATGAGGAACTCATCAACAAGTTCATCTCCCCTCTGCACTTCCTGAACATGATTTCCTTAATGATCTGGAGCCTTTGGGATGGATGCACATGCAGCCCAATGAGCTTCCTCAGTTATCACCACAGGTTGGCATCTTCTTTGAATCCTGACTTTGTACTGCAGCCAACTTTGTATTTGCAGTAGTGGTTATGGCTCCCAATGATTTCCTTACCTGAGCATGATTATTGCAGGATCTTACATCACATGCTCAAATTCTAGAGAACAACAAACAACGAGATGGAGAAAACTGCATTATATTGACTTGCAGTTTCATTCTGGGATCCTGCTCATTATCTGCATATAAGCTGACTCCCAGTGGTTATGAGTGGGGATGACTCAACAAGGACACTGGAAGCAATCCTTATGGTTACTTGCCAACTCATTATGAGAAGGTTTAGATGCTTCTAAGTCATCGCTTCTTTGGATTCTACATGGTAAGCATAAGCTTTAACAGTCTGAAGACTATGTTGCACCGTGTCTCTCCTTTTCTGTTGGCTGAAGTGATTAGAAGTGCTTCTTTGTTGTGGCATTTGCTGCATTGCTAACTGTTTCTTTTTTCTGTCTTCAAAGATACCTGATAATGGTTCATGGAATTACAACTTCATGGGAGTGAAGCATACAACGAGCATGAGGTATGGGATGAAACTGGGGACACCCCAAGAGCATAACAATGAGGACCAAAGGCCTACTCATTACCTGGAGTTCAGAAACCTTGAGGAGGGCGAGACTGGTGAGGGCGATTGGGAGGATACACTCTCTTGAAAATGTCATGACATTGGAGCTTGTTTGTAGTTGAATCTGCATCTTCTTTTGGTACCTTTGTTCCCGCTGAAACACAATTATTTCCTTCACCATTCCACTGGGCGATGCGTGGGAATGAAGATATTGTAGGACATTGTAGTTGTAGTATGATAATTGTAAATTTCAGCATAAATATTTTGTAGCACAATAATAGTATTGTTTGGGCTGCCTAAATATACATTTTCTGGAAGTGAAATTTTCTTCCAGATTGATTCCAATGTCAAGTTATACAATACGAATATACAAATAAGATTAATTAGGAACCAAATCATCAAAATAAATAAATGCAAAAGGTTATCAATACAACATAATTCAATCGAAACGAGCATTGGAAAAGCTGCAATCATACATTTGCAATTACATGGTGCAGATTAGGTATTTTCTTGTATAATCTCCTTGTCATCCTGCTTCGCATCCTTCTCTTCTGAGATAAAGCCAGAGCTATCCTCAGCAACTGATGTTCCATCGTTATAATCAGCAACTGGAGGGACCCCGAACAGTTCATCATTTTTTATTTCAGTCAATTTCTCCTTTGATTCTCCCTTGAGGAGATCTACCACTTCAAGCATTGTTGGTCTCTTCTCGGGCTGGTTATGAGCACAAATGAGAGCAACATAAATGACTCTTTGCAGCTCTTCCTCGTCAAGCTCCCCATTCAGCCTCTGATCAGCAAGTTCACTGAACTTCCTTTCACAAGCCAATGGTTGAGCCCAATCAGTGATTGTACGCTTTGTGGTCAAGCTAAGTTTCTCAAGAGGTTTTTTGCCACTGGCAAGTTCGAGTAAGAGAATGCCAAAGCTATAGACATCACAGCTTTCGGAAGCTTTCCCTAGCATGGCACATTCCGGAGCAAGATACCCAAGGGTATCTTTAACTGTAGTGGTTACATGAGTTGCACCATCAGGGATTAGCTTAGCAAATCCAAAATCAGCAACCTGAGCTTGGAAATCTGAATCTAGCATCACGTTACTAGCTTTGATATCTCTGTGGATAATATGTGGGGTTGCATGGTGATGAAGATGACTGGTTCAACCAAATCATGAGATTAGTGTGTGTGACAGCAGGACAAAATAAGAGAAAAGTTGAGTTTGCTACTTACGCAATCCCCTCAGCAGAACCTATTGCAATATTCATCCGTCTCTTCCAATCAAGAAGACATTCTGCTGAGTGCTGCCCATGAAGATGAGAAAGCAAGCTCAAATTTGGCATGTAGTCATATACTATCAGGTGTTCTTGCCCTTCAGCACAATATCCACGCAGGCTAAGCAAATTCTTGTGCCTAACACGAGCTAGTATCTCAACTTCAACAGCAAATTCCATATCTGCTTTGTTGCTCCAAGCCTTCAACCTTTTAACTGCAATCTGCATAAATCTCTAATTCAGAATTGTGATCAAGTTTAGTGATTACCACAAAAAGTTTGGATAAACAGTCAGAAGGTATCTTTTGTTATATAATATAGCATTCCTACATTTGAAGACTTGAATGCAGCCTTGCATTTGTTTTCACAAGGAGGCTATTTCCTCTACTTGGTCCTGTTATCCCCAAGTCACTATGGAGTAACCTTAATTTTTGTACCACAATTAGCTAATAACAAGGCTAACAACTGAAGGTATTTTATTGTCGCCTTTCATCGTGCTCTCTTAACTAAGCACATAAAGTAAGTTTCTAGACAATGTATGAACAAGTACACAACATAAGAACCTAAGAAAGGTAAATTTTAACTATTCTGAAGGCATATAAATTGCTAGTCCCTAAAGCAACATAATAAAAGTCTACGATGGCATATGCACTTGGAACCATATTTATAACTTAAACTAAATTCGCAAAGAGCTCCTCCACTGCTGGCAAATTCCTTAACAAGGAGAGTAAGATTTGTTGCCAATTCACTAATAATTGCATACATTGCAACCAACACCTGAACTTACTTCATATTGACTCAGTTGGCCAACTTTGTTGGGTACTGGTATAGCATAAATTGGCTGGTTGAAGAATCACACTGGATTATCAAAATGATAGATTTTGAGTTCTATTAATTAAATAACTAAAGATGAACAAAGCCCCTCCCATCTAGGGGCTGAGGTACACAACTGATGTACTCAGCCAACTGGTCAAGTTGTAAATTTGAAATATCACCTGTGATCCATCCCAAAGCTGACCCCAGTAAACACTGCCAAATCTTCCTTCTCCCAGCTTGTTATCATAATTAAAATTGTTCGTTGCTGCATGCAATTCTTTCAAGGAGAAAATGCGCCATGTAGACTGCTTATTTCCTTGTCCTTTCCTGTACATTAGCATAGATTAAAATACTGGTTTAATACACTGTATCAATCGAACAAGCCATCAACAAAATTTTCTGTGTAACAATTATCCGTTTGTTTCCATCAACTATCAAGTAAGCCAAACCTATTTACTTTTCATTTTGCAAAATGCAAGGACCAAAACCATTTAAATCCCCAAGAAATAGGATCCTACATTTCTGAGAATATTAACAAAGGCCTCTCAGTATGAACCACAATACTTTTTCAACACATACGCCTATGTCCAAATTGAAAACCAATTTAAATTCTACTTCGCCGTCTAAAGACCCTCAAATTATACCGTGCTTCACTTTCTTCTAGTTTTCTAAATTATACTAGCATCAATCCAATGAAAACAAAGCACTGTTTCCAAAATAAACCCAATACCATAGCGTCACACATGTTCAAACCCATGAAAACTTCTCAGTTGCTATTAGAACAAGCACAACCACGGCAACTTCTCAAGCAAAATAACTGGGAAAAAAAGAAAAGAAAAGAAAAGAAGGTAAAAATTCCATACATCAAGTAAAGAAACAAAGTTAATAATCAGTCGATCCAATCAAGTAATCAAAAATTGAAAAGAAAATAAAACTTAATTAACAAGAAACATACCGATCCAAGACTTTCCCACAACAGAAAACAGAAGCAAACCCCATATCCACCTCCACCAACCAAAACCCACTTGTCCTTTCCCTCTCAAATTGAAAACCCACTATTCTTTCACCTTTTATTTTGCCCCCTCACCCCACCTGTTCTCTTGTACTTCTTTTGCTTTTCTCATTTTCCGCACTGGCTGCCTGCGGTTGTTTGTTTGCTTGTAGTCAGAAGTCGCAGGGAGTTCAGACAGGAAACAGAAAATTGATGCAGGAGACGACACTTTGAGGGGCTAAAGCAGACACGTCCTTTTTGTGGGGACTTTGCGGGGGCTTTGGTCAAGTTATGCTTCGCTTTTTCCTAGGTAAGTTCCTGCCAGAGACGGGTTACGGAAAGAGAAAAAATAAATAAAATGGAAGAGTGTGAACTAAGCCTTTTTCTTTCTTTTCTTCTTTGGCATTTGCCAAGGAATCAGGTCCTTGCCGTGAACTTAACGTAAGAGATACAATAACATTTTAAGTAGCGGTCGTATTTTCAATATAAAGGCGATAGTGATATATTTCGTCAATTTATTTGCCATGCATTCTCTCAAAATTAAAATAAAATTAAAATAAAAAACTTATTTAGCACGTATTCTTACTAAATATGTAGAAAGGGTTGGGCTGTCAGCCTGTTTTTTTTTTTTTTTTTTTTTTTTAAAAATTTAGTTGTTTTGTGGTATATTAATATTCGATTTATTTATTTATTTTGTTTCTCATCTTACTTTCCTTAAAAGCTTGGACAAAGAAGTCAATATGACTCGTAGGCCCAAATGTTATGAATTCTTGCTATATCGTGTCTAGGCCATTAATTTCATTTCGGTTTTTATAAAAAAAATAAGTTTATAAATAAATAAATATACCACTTAAAAGAAAAATAAAAAAAAATTGAAATTCTTTAATTTTTAAAAAATAAAATACAGACAAATATTTTTATATAAAATCTCATTAATAAAATTTAAATTTTAATTAAAATCACATAAATTAGTCACTCTTTCATTTTTAGTCAATAATTATGTCTCCTATTCTTTTATTAATAGTCTAATTATATTTATATTATATAAATTAATATGTAAATTCTTGTCATTATAGATTTTTAATCTAATCACAAAATAATAATTTTTGAAATATTATATTAATATTCAATAATATAACAAAAATAGAAACCAACCCACAACAGGCTATGTTGTGCCGAAAGCTCGAATCCAAAACGGGTCATGCTGTGCTTGGACCACAGGTTGAAAGTTCACAGCCCGACCTAGTCCCAGGTGGAAAGTCGTGCCTGGCATAGCCCGACATTATTCATTTGTGGGTCATGCTTGGGCCAACCCATATTGAGTCATGCCAAACCGACCTACGGGCTGCTCGACCCAAGTTACAAGTATAATTCTTATGCTTGTATTAAATTCTTCCTTTATAATACCAAAATCAATTCATCTTCAATAAGGGGTGAACTCAAAAATTCCTCAATTTTATTTAAATTCACTTGTTAACTAAAGATAACAGTTTATGATAATAAAATGGAATTTTAAAAGAAATTCCAAAGGTCAACTCACTTAAGAGTAAATTTAATTTAATGTCTAGTTCTTTTTTTTTTTTTTAACATAAAAAGACAATAGCACCTAATCAAGTGACCAAGGGTTGTTTCTTGATGTCATGCTTCAACCTTCGAATGAAGAGTATTCATCATGTAGGCCGAAGTTATCAATGTGCATTTGAGAATTTGAATTCTAATCAAGTGTGTGGTACACTCACAAAGATGTTACTAGTCTCATCGAGTGTTGTGTGGTTCAAACTTAAAACTTGCAAAGTGTAGCTGATTAATTTTAAGGTCAACCACATAGTTTCATAAAGAAAAGGATTGCTTATCCATACTCTATGCAAATGATACAATTAGATCATTCCAAAATTCCAATTTTGGTTTTTAGGAAAAAAAAAAAAAATCAAAAAAGATTGTAGTCTTCTTTGTCTAGAGTGATGAGTTCTCATGAATAGGGTTCAATCCTTACAAATCTATCTATTATAATATTTATAGGATACCATCAGTGATGTATTGGAAGGGAAAAGGCAACAAACAAGTAACACACGTGGTATCTTTTTAAACAAAAAGGACTCTTTCTTTAGCTCTCTCTCTCTCTCCCTCTTTTTATAACCCTATAAAGCACATGTGCATGCACACATGATTAGTTCTTTTGATTATTCCCAGTATAGCTCTTAGTCAATCAATGATGCATAATAACTATAAAGTTTGAACATTGAATATGTTATCTTTATTTGTTTCTACAAAAGCCATCTTTACAAGTTTTTGAGCCTACCATTCTGTAAAAGTTACTGCACCAGACCCCAACTTCATTAGGATCTTGGAAAGGCCAAGATTAGTGTCAAGTTAGATGTATATCTTAAGCAAAGACAAATTGAAATACATAAATGGAATTCTTCCCTAACCCTTGGAGACAAACCTAACTTTCAAGAAATAAAAGACAAAAATGCAATTATGAAGGGTTGGTTAATTGACTCTGTAAATCCTAAAATGATTGGAAATTATATAAGATTTTTAATAGCTAAGGGTGTATGAGACGCGATTGCCACAATTTCTTTAAGGGTGCAAACATGTCTTATGTATATGACTTCAAAAGGAAGGTCATGAGAATAAAGCAAGAAAAAGGGTCTATAAAAGCATACTACAATACTCTTCAAGCTCTTTGTTAAGAATTTAATTTTTGCAGATTAAACCCCATGGATTACAAGACAGGTGTTAAAAAGTATAATTCTATCATTCAAAAGGATATGGTCTATACTTTTTTTTGGATGGATTAGATGATTGGTTGGATAAAATTCAATGAAATGTTCTCCAAATCAAACCATTCCTAACCATTAAATAAGCATATACTTTAGTTTGTTGAAAAGATCTTTTATAAGTTGTTATTTATCAAAATAGATGAAGATGGGACACAGAGAATTGTTATGGTGTTAAAACAAAGGTTAAAGTAGCCTTCTCTTCAACAAATTAATCTTGGTTAGGGAATTATCTCAACAAAGTCTAAAGCTCCAATGAAAGGAGGAGGATGCACTCATAATGGGAACCCCAATGATACTTAAGAAACTTGCTTCAAAATACATGGGATTTTTGATTAGTGGCATGAGTTAAAAGCTAAAAAGATGCATGATGGTCGAGATAAGAAAATTTAGGTCGAACCACAATGATGGAATTTAGACAAGGTTTTATCTCTTGTGTTGTGAGGAATGAATGTGTCCTATGACCCCAATTCTCAAGGGTGGCACTAGTTGCTTCAAGGAACAAATTAGACCTAATCAAGGAATCATGTAAACTTGAGTGGATAATTAATTATGCACTAAGAGAGCATATTATATTTATGTTGTAGGATTTTGTTGCCTATTTGAAATCAAAAAGATCTTTTATAGCTAACTTAAATAATGAAGCTTATCCAATTACAAGAGTTGGAAAAGTGGAATTATCTTCCACTCTCTCTTTTAAACATTTTTTTTCACTTCCTTTGCTTAAAAGAAAATTATTGCTTATAAGCTAGTTAACAAAAGATTTGAATTGCTATATACTAATATACCTAAGTTTTTGCTTATTTCAGGACATTCATATGAAGAAGATTATTGGTCGTGGTACTAAACAAGAGGGGTTATATTATATTAATGATTTTTCTCCTGGCCAAGCATGTTTTATAGGTTAAGTTAATGATAAAGAATAGCAAGTGTGGTTATGGCATCATCGTCTAGGGCATCCATTTTTTTCTTATTTGAAGTATTTATTTTTGAGTTTGTTTAAAACTTCATGAATCAAGTTTTCAATGTAAAACTTTTTTTTTTTTTTGGAAACCATTATACTTCTTACCTAATAAGTATAAGTAAATGCCAATCACTTTTTCTATTAGTTCATTTTGATGTTTGGGGGCTAGCACTGATCTTAGGATCTATAGGCATTTAATAGTTTGTTATTATCATCAATGATTACACTTATATGACTTGACTTTATTTATGAAAAAATAAGACAAAGGTGTTTTAAGTCTTTCTTATATTCCAAGTATTTTAATAAGATAATAAAGGGGGGTACGTTAACAAAAACTTATAATAATAATTTTAAAAAATATGGGTTAATACTTGATACTTAATGATCAGAAACTCCTCATCAAAATGGAATTGTAAAGAGAAAAATAGACAAAATTTAGAAATAACCAGAGCCTTACTAATAGTTACACATATGTCTTGGTGATTTTGGGTGGATACTATGGTAACTACTATTTAAATAATGAATAACATGTCATCACAAGCTTTGAATTTTTTAGTATGTAACAATATTATCTTGTTTGATGCTTTCCCTAGTAGTGTTTGATTATGTGGTTTATGTCTATTTTTATAAAAATCAATGGACAAAACTAAAACTACACTCTATTCATTGTATTTTTTTTCTGGGGTATGGAGGTAATTAAAAAGGATATTGATACTATAATTCAACTTTAGGAAAGTTGTACACATTTATGGATGTGTCATTTATGGAGTTAAAATATTTCTATTAGTTTGAGTTATATCCTTCAATGATTATTATAGAACATTACAAGGGAAGTGACAAGTGAGAGTTGTGGCCTAGTTTTAAAAAGTGTTGCATAAAATTTAAGTAAGAAGAGTTTGCTAAGGAGAGATCAACACTTCAGAGTATTATTCTAGAACATGAAAATACCACTCTTGCATATGAAAATGTTGTTCCAACTGCACCTAAAAAGGACTATAGGGGCTTTGGGTTATAACTTTAAGAAAATAAGGCTATTAGATAAGAAATAATTTCTCTTGAACCTAAATAATCCTCTCTTTATTGTTAAGTACATAACAGTCTTTAGAGAATGTCATCAAGGCATTATTTGTGAACTCTCTTATTGATGAATTCAATATTATGTGGTTACAAATTACTTGATACAAAGAATTATGAAGTGCCACCATAATGATACTTATTAGATGTTGAAAGCAAGAAGTTAGGAGGTATCTTATTACAAATCATGTTACTACTCAATGACTATCTCCTTCTCTCAAGGAATTTGTAAGTAAGTTGTCTAGTGGATGAGTGCCCAAAACCTTACAAGAAGCATTTGAAGACTTGAGGTGGACATAAGCAATTTATGATAAGATGGAAGCCTTAGAGAAGAATTCTATTTGGAACTTGGTGGTGTTACTTGAAGGAAAGAAACTAATAAGGTGTAAGTGGATATGTTCAATTAAGTAAAAGGTAGATGGATCAATTGAAAGATATAAAATAAGATTGGTCACAAAAAAATTCACTCAAACATATGATATAAACTACTAAGAGACTTTTTCCTCAATAGCAAAGTTAAACACTATGAGAGTTCTGTTATCTCTTACTACTAACTTGAATTGATCACTACATTAGTTTGATGTAAAAAATGCCTTTCTACATGGGAATGTAGTTAAAGAGGTGTACATGGAAATTTTATATGATTTTGATGTCTCCTATAAGAATAAGATAGTGTGTAAATTAAATAAGGCACTATATGGGTTAAAGTAGTCCCTAAAAGAGTGATTTGAAAGATTTAGTTCAATATTGGAGAACTATGGTTTCAAACAAAGGAATGCTAGTCATATCTTATTTTTAAAGTCCTTTTTAGGAAAAGGACTAATGTTTAAAAATCATAATCATTTGTATGTTAAAGGTATATTGATACATATTGGGCTAGGAGTGTTCTTGATAAGAAACCATGTTAGCCTATCTAACTTTTGTTTGTTGGAATTTGGTTACATGAAGGAGTAAAAAGTAAAAGATAGTTGCTTTATTTAGTGCAAAGGCTAAATTTTTTAATATGGTAAAAGGTATTTGTGAATTACTTTAGTTTAAAAGGTTGCTTAAAGAAATTGGGTTCATATCAAAATCAATCATGAACTTATTTTATGATAACAAGTCTATTATTAAAATTGCTTAAAATCCAATTTAGCATAACTAGGTGAAGCATGTGGAGGTTGATTAACATGTCATCAAAGACAAACTTGCGGCAAAGGTTATACAACTTCCTTTTGCAAGATCAAAGGATCAACTTGTATATATTCTCACAAAGATAGTAACAAGCAAGGCATTCTTTAACTTACTTGACAAGTTGGGCACGAGTGATATTTATGCACCAACTTAAGGGAAGGTTGTTAGCATGAGTTGTATCTTATTTAATAGAGAAATTATTAGTAAAAAATCTAAAATATAAAGATTATTATGCTGGTGCCAACTATGCCAAAGATCAAGTCAATTGGAAAAAAATTTGTAAATTAAGTTGTATTCCATATTAGGTAGAGATATTGTCTTTCTTTATAATTAAGATATAAAGACATTATGTGTAGAGAAATAAAATAACAAACACCAATTTCTTATCAAATGTGAGGGAAAAAAATAAAAATTCTTTGTTTGGGAATAAGTGAAAAGTAAAAGTAAAAAAAAAAAAAATGATATGTTTGAGACTATCAAGTTTACCTTTCATGTAATATGAAATAAAATGTTTTTCCTCATCTTACCTTTTGTGATGCTTATGAATTAACATGATCCTTTTTTGATAAATTGGAGTGATGTGAACAAATAAAATGCTTTGGGTTTGGTTGACTTATCTGTTATACCAAGAACCCTAAATATAATAGGTTTACCAAAGTGTTGTTGACCTATCTAATGGTGTATCCACCACATTTTGCACTTTTTCATGTGGTCACAAGTGTTGACTTTACTTAGGTTGACCATTAAAATTATTGATGCATTGCTTTTGTAATCACCTAAAATAGAATAGACCTTGCCAAACTTTAGTTGACCTTTGCAATGATAAATTATGTGATATTTGGATAAAATTATGGGACACCTTGAAATTATATACAAAACTTTGATAAAATTGTATGACACCCTATCACTTTATACGCAAGAGAGGCTGGGTGGGCTGGTTGGCAAGAAAGGTTTGGGTAAAGTTACATAGATAGAAAAATGGCTTTTATCTTTCTTAGCCTTAAATAAAAAGGGCCCTCATTTTCATTTTTCTTAACCATCTTTCCTTAGGTAATTTATATAATTTGTCATTTATCATTTATTTTCTTTTTCATCACCTAAATTTAAGTTCTTATAATCAAATTACTCAACTTAAATTTTGTTTCAATTTAGTAACTTTGTCACTCTATAAGATTAAAATTTATAAAATTTATTTGCTAAAAAACACAATGTATACAATTAAGTCAATTACATTTATTATTGTTCAATGGAAATGTTTATATGCTAAAATTGTTTAGATCATTTCAAATTACATAGTGCAAGGGTAATAAAGATAATTTAGAAAAATAAAAAAGTTTTTCTCTAAGTCTTTTAAATTTTTAAAATTTTTAAGTTTTAAAGAGTTAAATATTTTATTAATACTTGAGTGAACTTATAAATTGTGTTTTTTTTTTTTTTTAAAGTTGTCTTCACTACCATTGCCCCACGTAATTTCAAATTATCTAAGTGATTTTAGTATATAAAGATGTTAATTTAACAAAAACAAATATAAGGGACTTAATTGCAAAAAAAAACAAAACACATTTTTTAGTGAGTGATTGTCATAAATTATTTTCTCGTAAAGTGACAAAGTAACTAAATTGAAACAAAATTTGAAATTAAATAATTTAATTATAATAAATTAAAACTATATGATAAATATGAAAATAAGTGATAAAGTTAGTTATGAATTATGTAATTTACCCATCTTTCCTCTACTTCCATCTCGCATTTTGTAGTAAAGCCATTTAGCATAGAAAAAAGAACCAAAGGCATTTTCAATCTGTTTTAAAAATCTTCTCCATTCTTTTTGATTCCTTTTAAATCTTAAACAATTTATCTTTAATTTTGATATGGATCCTTCAATCGTGCTATTGCCTGTTAAATTAATTAACATGAGTGGCCCTTGTTATTTAAAGTATGACCCAAAATAAAAGGCCTAATATGATGGTTGGTTAGGCATAATGGCAATTTGGGTCATCGGGTTTAAAATCCCTCCACTCTCCCTGTTCAAAGATAACTGCTACGGGAAGGATAATAATTATCCTTATTCAAAGATAACTGTTACGGAAAGGATGACGGTTATCCCTATTCAGAGATAATTGTTACCGTAAGGATGATTGTTATCAGAAAAGAGGGGATAATTCCCTGATCAGAGATAACTCAATAAGGGAATAATAGTCGTACAGTTTTTTTTCGTCGGTCTCTCAACCATCAGAGAGAAAATGAAAGGTAGTGAAAGGGAAGAGTAGGAGAAAAGAAGGAGAAAAGAGAAAAGCGTTCAGGAACAAAACGCAAAGAGGATTTTCATCTTCGCTACGGGACATCAGCATAATGGACAACGGTATGTTGATTTTAATACAGTTTTATTGCTAGTATTCACATCAAGAAAAGATCCTGCATTATAGAAATAAGAATTTCATAAAGAGAAATTTTGGAAAAGTCTAACAATTACTATCAGAGCGGGTATGTGAATACTGCAATTTTTGTGTTTTTCTTTTTTTTTTTTCCCTTTTCCCTTTCGGTGCCCAACGGCTCAGGCACATAAAGGAAAATTGGCCGGCGTCGAAAAAGTGGAGAAGAACGCCGGCCGTGGGAGTCCGCGTCTGGCCGGGACCCGAATCGGTCCGGGCATAGCAGAGCGGCCTCCCGGAGGGAACCGTGGTCCCAGACGTCGCCGAGGACACGGATCGCCGGCGAAGGGACTGCCAGCGGGCGCGTCGAGCTTCCGGGGTGTACTGGGGCCCGAGCGGTGGACGGCGACCGCATCTGGCCGGGACCCAGACCCGGGCCGTGCTTCGGGCGTGCCGGGGCCCGAGCAGTGGATGGCGACCGCGTCTGGCCAGGGCCCAGACCCGGCCGTGCTTCGGGCGTGCCGGGACCCGAGCGGTGGACGGCGATAGCGTCTGGCCGGGACCCAGATCGGCCTGCCGGGCATGGCTGAAAGCCTCCCTGCAGCGCTAGCCAGGGCCTGCCGGCGTGGAATGAGCGCCGGCAGTGAGCCTGGGACTCTGCGATGCCGGCGGGGGCTTGCCGGTGTGAGGTGAGCGCCGGCTGTGAGACTCTGCGGCGCTAGCCAGGGCCTGCTGGCGTGGAATGAGCGCCGGCAGTGAACCTGGGACTCTGCGGCGCCGGCGGGGGCTTGCCGGCGTGGAGTGAACGCCGGCCGTCGGACCCTGCACTGCCGGAGTTGGTTGGCGCGTAACAGTGCGCCAGCCACTGGACCCTGTGCCGTGAGTGGTTGTCAGTTGCACCGTGGGTGGTTGCCGGTGCAAGGTGTAAGCCGGCTACTGGAAAAGTGCGCCGCCGGCGTATTGGCCGGTGTCGACTCCCACAGAATGGAAAGTCAAATTTTGAAAGCTTGTTAGTCACCAAAGTGGCCTGGCTTGAAAAAATTTGAATTATTGATTGTGAATTTCAATTGTTCATTTTTGATGCTAATGAAGTATTGTGTATGAACAATTGTAGTTATTAATTATGAGGCTAGGAGATCATCCAAAGATGGATCATTGCCTATAATTAATGACACTAAAGGGGATTGATTGACATACTGGGTAAACATAATTGTATATCCAAAGATAACATTAATGTTAACTCTGGTATGATTAATTGATCTATTAAAGTATATTTAAATTAGCATCATTATTGATTGTAGTTATGTATTTGAGGATTACCCAAAGGTGAACTTAAATACATGATTAAAGTTTGTGGTGTATCTGAATCCATTAAAGTTTACTCAAAGCATTAGTGTGTAAATTTGGATCATGTTTGCAGGTTCCAATAATGTTTTCGCCTTGGGTAATGTAATGATCAAATTCAATGGGCTGAATTATGCAGAATGGTCTGAGCATATTCAGTTTCATTTGGGTGTTTTGGGCTTAGACTTAGCGGTCATTTCGGATGAAAAGCCTGCAGCCATTACTGGGACCAGTACAGAATCTGATAAGTCTTTTCATGAGGCTTGGGTACGGTCCAATAGGCTGAGTTTGAATTTGATGCGAATGACAATGGCTGAAAATGTCAAGCCATCGATGCCCAAGACGGAAAATGCAAGGGAATTTCTGATGAGAATTAAGGAATACTCTCAATCAGACATAGCTGATAAATCCATTGTAGGAACCCTGATGAGTGAGCTGACGACCAAGAAATTCGATTGGTCACGGCCTATTCATGATCATGTGACCAGTATGGCTAACCTAGCAGCAAAGTTGAGAACGATGGGTATGGACGTGAGTGAATCCTTTTTGGTTCAATTCATCATCAACTCACTGCCTCCTGAATTTGGCCAGTTCCAAGTGAATTATAACACTATTAAAGAGAAATGGAACTTTCAGGAAATTAAGGCCATGTTAGTTCAGGAGGAAGGGAGATTAAAGAAGATGAAGGATCACTCCATTCATCTCACTGTTCGTAATGATGCTGGTGGCAGTAGGTCTAAACCACATCAGAAGAGTAAGAAGAAGGACAAAGCCTCTGTGAAAGTTGCTGGAGGTCAGATCCAAAAGGATCAGAAATGCTTCTTCTGTAAAAGGATGGGTCACTTCAAAAGGGATTGCCCCAAAAGAAAGGCTTGGTTCGAAAAGAAAGGTATGTACTGTATATCAGTATGTTTTGAATCAAACGTAATTGAAGTGCCCAATAATACTTGGTGGTTAGACTCTGGAGCCACTATTCATGTGTCACATATTATACAGGGATTCCTTTCAATCCAGCCCACAACAGGAACTGAAAGGTTCCTCTACATGGGGAACAGAATTAAGGCACGAATAGAAGGAATTTGGACGTACAGATTGATCTTGGACACTAAGTGCCACCTGGATCTAGAAAAGTGTCTCTATGTTCCTGAATGTGCTAGAAATTTAGTTTCTGTTGCAAAGTTGGATGAAGTGGGATTTAATTTTAAGATTGGAAACGGTGCATTTTCATTGTATAGACATTCGTACTATTATGGATCTGGTACTTTGGTTGATGATTTGTACCGCTTTAATCTTGATGCTATGTATGCTGATTCTCTATTTCTTGTTGAGCATGGTATAGGTAACAAACGTAATGTGCATGATGATTGTTCTGCTTTCTTATGGCATCAAAGATTGGGTCATATATCCAAAGAAAGGATATTGAGGTTGGTGAAAGGTAATATCCTGCCTCAATTGGATTTTACTGATTGGGATGTGTGTGTTGATTGTATAAAAGGGAAACAAACAAGACACACATCGAAGTACCCAGCCATGAGAAGTAATGCGCCTTTAGAATTGATACACACCAATATTTGTGGCCCCTTTGACATTCCTACATGGGGTGGTGAAAAATATTTCATCACATTCATAGATGACTACTCACGGTATTGTTACTTATATCTACTGCATGAAAAGTCCTGGTCAGTAAATACCCTGGAGGTGTTTATTGATGAAGTGGAAAGGCAGTTAGATAGAAAAGTAAAAGTGATTAAGTCAGACAGGGGTGGTGAATATTATGGAAAATTCAATGAAAGTGGACAATGTCTTGGTCCATTTGCAAAATTTCTTGAAAGTCGAGGCATATGTGCACAGTACACAATGCCTGGTACACCACAACAAAATGGTGTAGCGGAAAGGCGGAATCGCACACTTATGGATATGGTTAGGAGCATGTTGAGTAACAGTACTATACCTTTATCCTTGTGGATGCATGCATTAAGAACTGCTGCATATCTGCTGAGCAGGGTTCCCAGTAAGGCTGTTCCTAAGACTCCTTACGAGTTATGGACAGGCAGGAAACCCAGTTTGAGACACCTCCATATTTGGGGTTGTTCAGCAGAAGTAAGGATATATAATCCACATGAAGTAAAGCTTGATGCAAGGACCATTAGTGGTCACTTCATTGGCTATCCTGAAAAGTCTAAAGGATATAGGTTCTATTGCCCTAACCATAGCACAAGAATTGTTGAGTCTGGTAATGCTCGATTCATTGAAAATGGCCGGTTCAGTGGGAGTGGGGAGTCACGAAAGGTGGATATCAGAGAATTACAAAATGAAAAATCCACAGTGAGTATTTCTACTCAAGTTGGTATCCCCACACCCAGTGTTTCCACTCAAGTTGTTGTTCCTTTTGTTACATCACAGTCACGTGACATGCGAGGACAACAAATTGATACTCGAAACACGCAAGGTGAACACATAAGAGATGAACCAAGTGACAATGTCCAATTCACAAATGAACAAGTGATACCACAAGAAATGGCATTACGGAGGTCCACGAGGCAGAAAAGGCCAGCTGTATCTAATGATTATGTGGTTTACTCACTTGAGCATGAATCGGAATTGAGCATTGATAAAGATCCAGTCTCATTTCAGCAAGCCATGGAATGCGATGATTCTGAAAGATGGTTCAATGCCATGAAGGAAGAGATGAAATCGATGGATGTGAATCAAGTCTGGGAACTAGTAGAGTTACCTGAAGGATCAAAACGAGTTGGCTGTAAGTGGGTCTTCAAGACCAAGCGAAACTCGAAAGGTAACATCGAAAGGTATAAAGCCAGACTTGTCGCCAAAGGTTTCACTCAAAGGGATAGTATTGACTATAAGGAGACTTTCTCTCCAGTCTCTAAGAAAGACTCCTTAAGAATCATTATGGCTTTGGTGGCTCAGAATGACTTAGAGCTCCACCAAATGGATGTAAAGACCGCCTTTCTGAATGGTGACTTAGAAGAGGAAGTGCATATGGACCAACCTGAAGGTTTCATCACCACCGGGCAAGAAAATTTGGTGTGTAAATTAAAGAAGTTGATATATGGACTGAAACAGGCTTCCTGACAATGGTACATTAAGTTCAATGATGCCATCACGTCATATGGCTTTGTAGAGAACACCGTTGATTGGTGTGTCTATATGAAGGTCAGTGGGAGTAAGTTCATTATATTGGTCCTATATGTCGATGACATTCTTTTGGCTGCTAACGACATGGGTTTGTTACATAATGTTAAGAAGTTTCTCTCTGAAACCTTTGAAATGAAAGATATGAATGAGGCATCCTATGTGATAGGAATAGAGATATTCCGTGATAGATCACAAGGATTGTTAGGATTGTCTCAGAAAGGCTATATCAATAAAATATTAGAGAGATTCAGAATGGAAAATTGCTCAACAGGAATAGTTCCAATTCAGAAAGGGGACAAGTTTAGTGAATTGCAATGTCCAAAGAATGATTTGGAACGGAAAGCGATGGAATCAATTCCCTATGCATCACTAGTTGGAAGCCTGATGTATGCGCAAACATGTACTCGGCCAGATATTAGTTTCGCTGTCGGAATGTTAGGCCGATATCAAAGCAATCCTGGAATAGACCATTGGAAGGCCGGAAAGAAAGTACTTAGGTACTTACAAGGCACCAAGGATTATATGCTTACTTATAAAAGATCAAGTCATCTTGAGGTAGTAGGCTACTCGGATTCAGATTATGCTGGATGTGTAGACTCGAGGAAATCTACATTTGGCTACATGTTCCTCTTGGCTGGGGGAGCAGTTTCTTGGAAAAGTGGGAAGCAGTCTGTCATTGCTACTTCCACTATGGAGGCTGAATTTGTAGCATGCTTTGAGGCTACTATTCATGCATTATGGATGCGGAATTTTATCTTAAGGCTTGGTTTGGTCGACAGTATAGAAAAGCCGTTAAGAATTTATTGTGATAATTCCGCAGCCGTTTTCTTCTCTAAAAATGATAGGTATTCTAAAGGTGCGAAACATATGGATTTGAAATACCTATCTGTCAAGGAAGAAGTGCAAAACCGAAGAGTGTCTATTGAGCATATTGGTACTGAATTGATGATAGCGGACCCATTAACTAAAGGTTTACCGCCGAAAACGTTTACTGAACATGTTGCTCGGATGGGCATTTTGGATAGGTCCCCATTCGCCTAAAGCCAATATTTTGTACTGCTCATATCATTGTGACACTCATGAATTCAATTAAGGCTACGGTTTTGCTTGTATTTTGTTATCTCCGTTTGGTTGTATACAGTTATAGTTGTGAGATAACTAATAGCATGTATGGCAATGACAATTTAAGGTTTCAATGTTCCTCAGTAAGGTTATTATGAATTGCGATGATTATGTGATACATGGAAGGGATCATGTCGCTAAAAGATGTGTGACCGCCATGATCCAATCATTTTAATTCAATTAAGTGTTGTGGTTTGATGATCTTTGAGGATTGTGCGCACTTGTTTGTTATTGATTCATCAAATCATAACAAGGGCCAAGTGGGAGATTGTTAAATTAATTAACATGAGTGGCCCTTGTTATTTAAAGTATGACCCAAAATAAAAGGCCTAATATGATGGTTGGTTAGGCATAATGGCAATTTGGGTCATCGGGTTTAAAATCTCTCCACTCTCCCTGTTCAAAGATAACTGCTACGGGAAGAATAATAATTATCCTTATTCAAAGATAACTGTTGCGGAAAGGATGACGGTTATCCCTATTCAGAGATAATTGTTACCGTAAGGATGATTGTTATCAGAAAAGAAGGGATAATTCCCCGATCAGAGATAACTCAATAAGGGAATAATAGTCGTATAATTTTTTTTCGTCGGTCTCTCAACCATCAGAGAGAAAACGAAAGGCAGTGAAAGGGAAGAGTAGGAGAAAAGAAGGAGAAAAGAGAAAAGCGTTCAGGAACAAAACGCAAAGAGGATTTTCATCTTCGCTACGGGACATCAGTATAATGGACAACGGTATGTTGATTTTAATACAGTTTTATTACTAGTATTCATATTAAGAAAAGATCCTGCATTATAGAAATAAAAATTTCATAAAAAAAAATTTTGGAAAAGTCTAACATTGCCATCTTGATTCTCTCTTCATCATTGAAGGAGAAGTGGGTCCTTTGAAATTTTTATTGTAGATTTGGTCGCCCAGTGGTTAATTTTTCTGGAAATTTTAAATTAAGAAAAGGAATTTGAAGAAGTTAATATGTATTATGTGTGTTCCTTTTAGGGAATAATCATATTGAGAGTTGGTTTATGAAGTATTATGGAAGTAGTAGTTACACATAGACATGATCATGGTTCGATTCAAACTGAATTGGCACTAGTTCATCCAATTTTGGTTAGAATCAGAACTGGACAAAGAGATGGTCTGGTTATGGTTCCACCCCTCAGGGAACCTTAAATCTACGATTAAGTTGTCGATTCCACTAAAAAGAATAAATAAAAAAGGCATTATAGAAAATTCTTCATACTCATCACTCTCCCAAATCTCAATTGCTTTTTGCATAAAAATTTTATTAATATTAATTTTTAATTCCTATATTCTTATTATTAAAAAATATTTTTGTTAGTTAGTTTGTTACATGTCATTTATAAATTAAATTATACTGTTTTCAAAAAAAATTTATTTTTACTTTTTTATTTTTCAAAAAATGCATTATTTTACTTTTTTTTTTTTTTTTTCAAATTTAATTATTATTTTAATTATTTATTTATAAACAAAATGTTGAGTTGAAGACGCAACGGCAATGATATGGGTAAGGCTATCGAGGAAGCTTTATATTCTTGATCTCAATTTGATTGATACAGAGTACGACGAGTGTACTTTAACCTTTCCCCTTCATGATGATGCTTCGATTTTGGAAACTTGGGCAAGTCAACCGATCGACACTAAAGAGAAAGAATTTGGTTAATGACCTAATGTTTTATAGTTACATTTCACGAAGGGTGAAGCTAATGGAAAGGTTAACGTGATGTTAAGTTATTTTTTTCAATTATTATTTTTTTCTTGCAAACTTTAAATTTTTAACATACTAATATATTTTTCAAACCTTATATCCTTTTTTATCCAACATATGTCGTAATAAATGTAGTCAAAGTGCAATCATTGCCACAAAAGCTATAAATGGGCCCATGGTAGTGGATGTAGTATGCTAACTAAACATTGAAAAAATGCATCCAACATTAATGGGTAAGGAAAATACATAAATGTAGATTTTTAGTTATGATTCTTCTAACTCTAGTACATTATTTCATATTTTTTTTTTCCCATTCTACAAATAGAAATGAAATGGCTAAGATGGTAACTATTGATCATTTGTCTTTTAGTTTTGGTGAGAAAGCTGATTTTTTGAAATATTGCAAAAAAGCTTTAAATCCCATTGCCAAGTGTGTACCTAAGACCACACTCACATGCACACTTTGTCAAGCATGCCAAAAAGATAAGGTTGTTTCAATTAAATATTTTGAAACTTTTGATGCGCCTATATCTATATGTTTTGATATTTGGAGTGATAGACTTTTTGAACATGCATACATGAGTTTGACTTGTCATTAGATTGATGATGAATGGCATATTAAAAAACTTCTTGCATTTTGAACGTCATACTATTATTAATATTCCTTCCATAATTTGCACAATTTTGATTGAATGTTATTTACTAACTTGTTTTTTTTCAATTGGATTTGATAATACTTTTGCCAACACCAAAATTCTTGTTGAATTGCAAAAGATTTGTTGATTACTTACCAATAGTTAGTTTTACCATTAGAAACGCATAAGTCATATTTTAAATTTGTGTATACAAGATTTGCTAAAAGCCCTTTTTGACAAAATAATACCAATTAGAGATGCACCTTATTTTTTGTGAGGCCACAAACAAGTAATGAGGTCATGGGATGCTTTTTGTAAATAATATGGTAAGTGTCCTGAAAAATTCCCAAAAAGCATTACTACTTGTTAGAATTCAACATATGAAAATGTTGAATGATGTGCTAGAGTATAGGAAGTTATTATGTGTTGTTATTAATATAAAGGTAGAAATACTTTCTTTAAAGAAGTGAAATTTGTTTCTTGTTAAAAAATTTTTAAGATTTTGAAAATTTTTAATAATGTAACATACACTTTAACGATCATGTCTTATCCAATTATGTATTTAATTGTTTTGGAATGAGTTAATATTGTAATTGTGATGCAGAAAAATTAAAATGATAAAGAATTAGCTTTTACAATTGCAAAAATGAAAGAAATGTGATGAGTTCATTTTAAGACTATTCTTATTATTGAATTATTAGCAATTGTTTTTGATCCAACCATTAAATTATTTACTTTAAAGAGTTACTTAATTACTTATTATAATCTTTTGAATATGAAAAAAAGAATTGATTTTGATAAGATAATTCATTAAGTAATTAGTTTTTTGAGTTATACAATGAATTTTCTACTTTACATTTTCATATCCCTTATTGCATAATGTGAGCTTAGACTAGTCACTTGTTAAAGAATTTGAGGATTCTTAAGATAAAGAAAACTCCCCATTAACGTGGGACTTATAAGAAGTTTACAGATAATTTCAAGTTGAGAGAAGTATTTGGTGGGACCTACTGACTTTCATTGATCAAGGTTTTCTAGTTGGGTTTATTACATAAGATTGGTTGAATTTTATTAATCTTACTTGCAGGTACTATCCTAAAAAGGTGAAATTATCTTTTTCATTAAAGAGTACTCTAATGAAAGGATAGTTTTGTATATGAATGAGACCAATGTGATGATAATGTCTAAGGTTATTAATGATATCTTCTTTATTCTTCTTATTGGTGGAGAGGTTAATTTTGATACAGATTGGATTATTGATAAGTTTTCCATTATTGAACAATTGAAAGCTATGTCTAATGACTCAATTAATGATGATAGTACTATTTTTGATAAACAAATTTGCTAAGACAATTTTTATGGGTCACATACTTGAAAAGTTGGCTCATTGTATATTAAGTCTCATGTTACGCATAGGATCATAGTAGGTACAATTTCTTTAAGAAGTTGGCATATGGATCATTCATCTTGTTCAAATATGTGTCATTTGACCATGATCAAATAGGATTTGCTTAATCTTTCAAAGCACATAATGAAGTTATTAGATATGCCTTTTCTGAGAAGCTCCCTTATCTTTCATATGGCATGACATTATTTAAAATCCTTAGACAATTATCTGTAATGGATGAGGAAAAATTGCTTGTAAATGTATCTAGCTTAACTTTTAGCTTAGATGGATCTTGCAATGATAGATGGAATTTATCAGAGGATGCTTTCTTGGATAACTAAGATATCCATTAAAGGCCATAAGTCACAAGCTTCAGAAATTAACAAGATACAACTTGCAATTAAGAGTTTATAAGAGGATGTAATTGACATTCATGTAGCATTGGACAATATTAATGTCACACAATGTGCATTCCAAGATGATATCTCTTTTTTGACTTAAGACAGTCCATGATCGAGCTTCCGCCTCCAAGTAGATGAACTCATTTGATTTTTTTTTTTTTTTTATGGTGCTAAAGGGAAAGAAGTATGTTTAATTCCATTTCTTTCCAATCTTAATCTTAATCCATTCTTTGATAGTTGGTTTTTATTATTTCATTTCGTTAGTTTGTCTGCTTTATTAGCTCAGATGACTGCACCTATATGCTTGTTTATTTTTATTATTAGTATGCTTCCTACTCATGTTCTAATATTTTTTATTTTATGATCTTATTTTATTACTTTGATAGCTTATGTTTTTAATTTGTTAAATTGTATTATGTTTGGTTTGGAGCATTGTTTCAGGGGGAGCATTTACATTAGAATCAATTACTTTGTCATCATAAAAAAAAAAAAGGGAGAATGTTAGATCGTGTGCTTTTGCTATTTGTTTTGATGTGCCAACATTGATTAATTATTATTTCCATGAGCACTTATTCTTTTATGTGATTGTTTGTATGTCAAATGGATGGAAACATTCCTTAGTGACCATATGTGATGGTTGTTGATTATTATATCTTTACCATAAATATTCTAATGCTTTTGAATTTATAATTTTTTATGACAAAATTATTTGAGCATTATTCTTATTTGGGTACTTGGCTATAGGCTGAAAACTTTATGACAAACATGATTTGGCATTATAATCTTTTTTTTTTTTTTTCCTTCCTACCCTCTAATGTATATCTTTAAGATTGTAATCTTACTCTTCAAGGCATAATCTTTTCAAATGAGATTACATTACATATGAGAAGATTTTCAAAGCAATAAAAAGTTATTGCAACACAAGTCTTTAAAACCCTATAAGGAAATCATTTGCCTACAAGGAAAGAGGATCAATGGTGAAATAATTTTATTATGTTGGCAAAATTCAAAAGGGATTTAAAATTAATAATCACTATGCAGTAATCTTATATCCCTTTATACTAACTAAAATTCAAAAGAGTCTTCAAGTATGGAAAGTCTTCAATTCTTGCTACGAGAATTTTTTTTTTGTTTAGCTAAAAAATTCAAATCACACTCTATATGGAAAGAATTCTTAGTTGGAAGTTTCATCTACATTAAGAAGGAAAAACCTAAAGCAAAAGTTTTCAAGATTTCACATTATTTAGAAAAGTCATGACTAGAGAAAACATTTAAGGAAATATTTTTTAAGTTTGAGTAACAAATTTAGACATTTTCCATATATGGTGAATTGGGTCAATTTATTTCCTTGATCAGTTAGTACCAAAAATGATAAGAATTGTACATATTTTCCAAATTCTAGCCAAACATTCCAAATCAACATTTCAATCACTTCTAATGGCTAAAAAAAATCTCCAAGGCTATATAAAACTCACTTTATACACAAAATCAAAGAGACAAAAAAATTAATTCTTTGTAAGAGCAAGTGTTGCTCTAAGTAAAGGTGAGAAAAAGGTTGTATGTTCTAAGCTTTTAGACAAGAGTTTGAGTGTGTGAAGTGAGCATGTGTACTTAAATTGTTGTAAGAATAGTCAATGCCTTTTATGTATTGCTCTTCTATCAGTTGGAAAGTTTAATACCAAAGTTGAAACTCTTAAGGAGGAATCCTTAAAGAGAGGATATAGTATTAAGAAATTTGAATCTTTATAAATCATTATGTCTGACTTCTTTCTCCTTTGATCTCTTTTATTGTTGAATACATTCACACATGATAGTAAGTTGTTATCTCATGTTAGATATTTTTTCTTATACACTTTACACATATAAATTGTTATTGTTATTCATATTGCAATTTGTTTTTATTTGTTCAAACTACATAATTCATAGGCATTTGTCATTGCAACCTAATTTAACCTTGCCTCTTAAATATCTTTAGGACAAATATAATTATGTTTTATAAATTAATATTCCCTTAATTTTTTTATGGATAGGTAGATTGTTAATGGTTACAAGATACCAATTGACTTTAATCAATATTTATCATTCCCTCATAATTAAGAGTTTATGGGGTATTATACCATGCTAGATATACTCAAAATATTAATTTGATTCATTGATAGAACAAAAAAATATGATGGCAAAGAAAATTAAGTAAGACAAGAAAAAAAGGAGGGGAACATAGAAAATAATAATAAAATGTGACAATGTAATATAATGTCTAATGTTTTACCAATGAATTTTAATTTAGAGATATAGAAATTTTGACAATGTAATATATGTTATATTATTATTTTTAATTTAGTGATGTTTGAATTATTTTAAAGTTTGAAAGGAAAAAAGAAGAGGGAAGGTAATATAGTAAATTCATTAGATTAAACTTAAGATTGATGCTTAAGGTAGATAAAGAAATTATTGTATTTATTCATGTCAATTTTCTTTTATGATTTTTTTTCTTATGTACTAAAAAAAAGAATTATAAATACAAATCATACACTTGCAGTCCTTGGTTGATGAATGTGGAAACCCACCTCACAAAACCCATGAATCCACCCTTACCAAGAAAGATGCACACAAAAAGCTCTCATCCTTGAATGTCTTATTAAAACTTAGAATTAAATCTTAAACCTAGCCAACAATGGTCATGCAACCTGATGAGAACCATAGAGATGATAGGTGGAAGGCTTTAATGATTGCAAGAGGTCCATTGCACATCCCAGAAGACCCAATAACATGAGTTAGAGCCAAAAAGATTAAAAAAGCACTAAATGGGTTGATTAAGGACATTCAGGCCAACCCAGCTTCAAATGGGGCGAATTTAAGTTTGACAAGGAGTTCAGCCCTAATTAATATAATTAGAATACTTAATAGGTCAGAATAAGTAATAGCATTTCTTCCTAAATAAGAGTTTATTATTTATGTTGGAATTTGTCTACAATTAGGAATTCCTCCAAAATAAGGATTTGTCCTAAGTAGGAATTTGTGCCTCTTTAGGATTGCTATCTTAGCCTATAAATAGGCTCCCCTTGTAAACTCTGGAGAGCAGACAACTTTGAGTGAAATAGAAAGTAAGGGTTTTTCTTTCAGTTCTTTTAGGGACTAAAGAACTTATCAAGAGATACTTCTTGTGGCGTTCTAATCAACTTATCACTCCCAATTTCTTTCTTTTCTGGAGTATGGCGTCCATATCCTTCTTAAATACGCTAAATTCGTGTTCCTTCCCAGAGTGGGTCTAGGGTTTGTGATATTAAATACTGGTTTAGCTTTCCTGATTGTTCTTTGATTCCCTGTGTGCATTGGGTCCCTAAGCCACGTCTTTTTGGGGTTTTTTCGCATCAGTTGGTATCAGAGCCTGGTTCTAAATCAGGTTGAATCCACTCACTCTTCAATTTTCTATCTTTTGATTTATTTATTGTTATTTAGTTTGTCTATTATGTGCATTATCATTCAAATGCACAAATCTATTTGGCTGCAATCCTTCTCTCTTTGCTTGTTTGTTTAAGCTCATAAACGTGCTAATTTCAATTCCAATTGGTATGTTTAAGTATTCTACTATTGTTTTGTGTTGAAAAAAAAAACCAAAAAAAAAAAGGGAAGGAATAAGAAAGAAAACATCAAATTCAAAGTTATTAATAAGGTTAACAGTTTGGTCATATTGGCCACAATAATAATAAAATTTTCTTACTCAACTCCAATTCTACCATCTGTTTTCCTATTTTGTTACCCAAGTTGTCCTCTAGGCTATATTATCCATATCCTGATTTTTGTGAATTTAGTTCATTAAATCCGTTTGTGTTGACATCCTTTTTTGCTTGATTCTTGTTCTCTAATTTGTTCAATTCTACGCCATTTACCTTATTCTGTTCAAAATCAATACCCTTGATTTACGTTATTTAGTTCTTTATAGAGAGCTAAAGGAGAAAATCTGAGTGGTAAAAGGTAAGAGTGAAAGTTCATATAAAGAAAAAAAAAAAACCATAAAGAGTGTAAATACGAGGGAGTGTGACATAATCTTTTGAGTGAAACACGTGAGGGAGTGTTCTGTGAGGTATCCCATTTGTTTTATGCAGAAGTAAGACTATGACATCCAAAGACAAAGGTGTAGCTCAAGAGGGAGCTGGTGATGTGTCCTTCATGATCAAAGCTATGCAACAATAATTTGAGTACATGAATACCAGATTTGATGATATGAGGGAGAGGATGGAGGAGCAAGCTATTACAATAGCAAAGTTGCAAAGGAAACATAGGGAATATGAGGCTCCCAAAGCAAGAAGGCAGTTGACACGTGCCTATGACCATGAAGATGATGTAGAAGATGATGAAGTTGATTATCAAACTACGATGGTTAGAACTGGTAACAATAGAAGGGATCGAAGAGAATTTGGGAGGCAAGGCACCTACAATCAAAATTTGGGTAGTATTAAAATGATAATTCCTTCATTCCAAGGTAAGAATGATCCTGATGCATACCTAGAATGGGAAAAGAAGATTGAATTGATTTTTGATTGCCACAACTATTCTGAGGAGAAAAAGGTAAAGCTTGCTGCCATTGAATTTACTGATTATGCTATTATTTGGTGGGATCAACTTGTTTTGACTAGGAGAAGAAATCATGAGCGGCCTATTGATACATAAGAGGAGATGAAGGCTATCATAAGGAGGAGGTTTGTCCCTAATCACTATTACAGGGAGTTGTACCAAAGGTTGTAAGGGCTCACTTAGGGCACCAAAAGTGTAGAGGACTACCACAAGGAGATAGAGATTACCATGATTAGGGCCAATGTAGAAGAAGATAGAGAGGCAACCATGGCTCGATTTCTGTAAGAGCTAAATAGGGACATAGCAAATGTGGTTGAATTGCAGCACTATGTGGAATTGGAAGACATGGTGAACATGGCCATGAAAGTTGAAAGGCAACTTAAATGAAAGGGCTCCACATAGGTTGGGCAGAATTCCGGTTCTACCTCATCGTGGAAGCCAAACTGGAGTAAAAGGGACGAGATGGCCAATTATAAGTCCAAAGTCGAGCTACCCAAGCACAATAATGTGGGTTCTAGCAAGGAGACAGGTAAATTCGAACCCCAACCGAGTAGAAATAGAGATATTAAATGTTTTAAGTGTTTGGTCAGGGGTCACATTGCATCTCAATGTCCAAATAAGCATGCAATGATCCTAAGAAGTAACGGTGATGTTGAAACTGAAAGTGAATCAGACGATGATTCTGTGCCACCGTCAGAGGGTGAATGTGATGGAGAGGAGTATCCAGTTAACAGAGTAGCTCTCGTTACGAGGCGAGCATTGAATGTACAAGTAAAAAAAGAAAATGAGGTGCAACGAGATAACATCTTTCAGACAAGGTGTCTCATCAAAGATAAGGTATGTAGTGTGATTATTGATGGTGGGAGTTGCACTAATGTTGCTAGCACAACTATGGTTGAGAAGTTGGATTTACCTACTATGAAGCATCCTAGACCATATAAACTACAGTGGTTGAATGAGAGTGGTGAAGTGAAGGTAAATCAGCAAGTGCTCGTATCATTTTCTATTGGAAGGTACCATGATGAAGTTTTATGTGATGTTGTACCCATGCATGCGGGACATATTCTATTAGGAAGACCATGGCAATTTGATAGGCGAGTTATGCATGATGGCTTCAAGAATCAATATTCCTTTATAATGAACGAAAAACCTGTCATTCTTGTACCATTATCACCTCAACAAGCATATGAGGATCAATTAAGGATTAAAAATGAGAGTGAACAGAAAAGAGAGATTGATAAAAGAGAAGAATGAGAAGAAAACGTGAGGACACAAGAAAAAGAGAAGAAAAAAGAAAATCTCTATGCAAAAGGAAATGATGTCAAAAGAGCATTCTATGCCAAACAACTTATGATTGTACTTTTGTACAAGGAGGCTTATTTTAACACTAACAAGTTTGGCTCATCTTTGCCCAGTGTTGTTGCATTATTGCAGGAATTTGAAGATGTATTCCCTGACGATATCCCAAGTGGATTGCCACCTAATAGAGGAATTGAGCATCAAATTGATTTCATCCCAGGTGCATCCATCCCTAACCGGCCAATATATAAGAGTAATCCTGAGGAGACAAAGGAGCTTCAAAGGTAGGTTGAGGAGCTTATGTCCAAAGGATATGTGAGGGAAAGCATGAGTCCATGTGCTGTGCCTGTCCTACTTGTACCAAAAAGAGATGGGACTTGGAGGATGTGTGTTGATTGTCGAGCAATCAACAAAATCACTGTAAAGTATCGTCACCCCATACCTAGATTAGATGACATGTTAGATGAATTGCATGGGTCATGTGTTTTTTCTAAGATTGATTTGAAAAGCGGATATCATCAGATTAGGATGAAAGAGGAAGATGAGTGGAAAACAGCTTTCAAAACTAAGTATGGATTGTATGAGTGGCTAGTTATGTCATTTGGTCTCACTAATGCACCAAGTACTTTTATACGACTAATGAATCATGTTTTGCATGCATTTATTAGTAAATTTGTAGTGGTGTATTTTGATGATATCTTGGTCTTGAGTAAAACCCTAGAAGATCATTTTGATCATTTACGTTCTGTAATAAGTGTTTTACGTTCTGAGAAATTGTATGCTAACTTACATAAATGTTCCTTTTGTACTGATCAGATCACATTTCTTGGCTATGTTGTTAGTGCTAAAGGTGTTGAGGTTGATGAGGAAAAAGTTAAGGCAATTTGTAATTGGCCTACACCTAAGTTAACTAGTGACGTGCATAGCTTTCATGGTCTAGCTAGTTTCTATAGACGCTTTGTTAAAGACTTTAGCACCATTGCCACACCACTCACTGAGCTTATCAAAAAGAACATGAGTTTTAGGTGGGTAGTGACCAAGACAAGGCTTTTAATTGCATCAAGGAAAAATTAAGTTCTGCACCTTTACTTGCTTTACCTAATTTTGCAAAAGCTTTCGAGATTGAGTGTGATGCCTCAGGTATTGGCATTGGAGCTATTTTGATGCAGGAAAGGCACCCAATTGCTTACTTTAGTGAAAAGCTAAGTGGAGCAAGCCTTAATTATCCTACTTATGATAAAGAGATGTATGCATTGGTACGAGCTTTGGAGACATGGCAACATTACCTTTGGCCTAACGAGTTTGTCATTCATACTGACCATGAATCTTTGAAGCACTTGAAGGGACAAGGAAAGTTGAACAAAAGACATGCCAAGTGGGTTGAATTTATTGAGACCTTTCCCTACATCATCCAATATAAAAAAGGTAAGGAAAATGTGGTAACTGACGCGTTATCTCGTAGGTATGCCCTTATCTCTACACTTACTACAAACTTATTAGGATTTAAACACATTAAGGATTTATATGAGAATGATCCTGACTTTGTTAATGTATATAGAGCATGTAAGGTGTTAGCCTTTGAGAAGTTTTATAGGCATAAGGGTTTCTTATTTAGGGAAAATCGTTTATGCATGCCTATGAGTTCTTTGAGGGAGTTGGTTGTAAGAGAAGCTCATAAGGGTGGTCTAATGGGTCATTTCAGAGTTAGAAAAACCCTAGATGTCCTAAATGAACATTTTTTTTGGCCACGAATGAAACGAGATGTTGAGAGAATATGTGCGAAATGCATAACATGCAAATAAGATAAATTTAGAGTTTTACCTCATGGCTTGTATACCCCTCTACCCATACCTAACCATTCTTGGGTTGATTTATCTATGGACTTTGTACTAAGGTTGCCACGAACAAAAAGGGGTAGGGATTCTGTATTTGTTGTTGTTGATAGATTTTCAAAGATGGCACACTTCATCCCATGTCATAAAACTGATGATGCAAACAACGTAGCTAACTTATTCTTTAGAGAAGTAGTACGTTTGCATGGCATGCCACGAAGCATTGTTTCAGATCGAGATACAAAGTTCTTAAGCTACTTCTGGAAGACTTTATGGGGTAAGTTAGGTACTAAGCTATTGTTTTCAACTACTTGTCATCCACAAACTGATGGGCAAACTAAGGTAGTTAATCGAACTCTTTCTACTCTTTTGCGTGCTATTATTCGAACAAATTTGAAAACATGGGAAGATTGTTTACCACATGTCGAGTTTGCGTATAATCGGAGTGTTTATTCTACTACTAGTTACTCTTCATTTGAAATCGTATATGGTTTTAATCCATTGACTCCTTTGGATTTGGTACCTATACCTGTCAATGAGTATGCCAGCTTAGATGGGGAACGCAAGGTTGACATGATAAAAAAATTGTATGAGAAGGTGCAATAACATATTGAAAAATGAACTAAGCACCACACATCCCATGTCAACAGGGGATGAAAGAAGGTGGTGTTTGAACCTGGTGATTGGGTTTGGGTGCATATGCACAAGGAATGGTTCCTAGCTCAAAGGCGTTTAAAGCTACAACCCAGAGGAGATGGTCCCTTTCAAGTTGTAGGCCGAATTAATGACAATGCTTATCAGTTTGATCTTCCTGGTGAGTATAATGTGAGTGCAACATTTAACTTTTTTGATCTTTCTCTTTTTGATGTAGGTGATGATTCAGGGACGAATCTTTTTGAGGAAAGGGGGAATGATGAGAACCATAGAGATGATGGGTGGAAGGCTTCAATGGTTGTAAGAGGTCCATTACACATCTCAGAAGGCCCAATAACACGAGTTAGAGCCAAAAAGATTAAAGAAGCACTAAATGGGCCGATTCAGGACATTCAGGCCAACCCAGCTTCAAATGGGGTGAATTCAAGTTTGACAAAGAGTCCAGCCCTAATTAATATAATTAGAATACTTAATAGGTCAGAATAAGTAATAGCATTTCTTCCTAAATAAGAGTTTATTATTTATGTTGGAATTTGTCCACAATTAGGAATTCCTCCAAAATAAGGATTTATCCTAAGTAGGAATTTGTACCTCTTTAGGATTGCTATCTTAGCCTATAAATAGGCTCCTCTTGTAAGCTCTAAAGAGTAGACAACTTTGAGTGAAATAGAAAGCAAGGGTTTTTCTTTCGATTCTTTTAGGGACTAAAGAACTTATCAAGAGGTACTTCTTATGGCGTTTTAATCGACTTATCACTCCCAATTCCTTTCTTTTCTAGAGTGTGGCGTCCATATCCTTCTTAAATATGCTAGGTTCGTGTTCCTTCCCAGAGTGGGTCTAGGGTTTGTGATATTAAACTCTGGTTTAGCTTTCCTGGTTGTTCTTTGATTCCCTGTGTGTGTTAGGTCCCTAAGCCACGTCTTTTTGGGGTTTTTTTGCATCACAACCCCTTGAGTTCCACCAAAGGCTCCAACTTTGAACTCCTTTCTGCGACCCACAACTTGGAGGCTATCCTTCTATCCATTATGTAGGTCCAAATAACATTACCAAGTTAGTTTTAGGAAAGAGGATAATGGGAGCCCTTTACTTATTATAGGTTTGACTCTATAAGGGCTCCCCATTCAAAAGGAGCATAAGACCCCTTTGTTATAAGATGAGGTGGCAAAACAAGTTAAGAAACTAATGCTTCAAGCCCCCTTAAGATGACACTCTTTTTCTCCTTAGAGATTTAGGATACACCCTCAAGAGAAGCTCATGATACCTCACTTAGACACTTATGATGGAACGTCTAATCTAATAGACTATCAAAACTGATTTTACACCTTTAAAGCCTTACATAAAGCCTCAAATGCCACCATATGTAAGGCTTTCACTATTATCCTTAAGAAGGTAGCCTAACAATGGTATGCAGAACTCTTCCTAAGCTCTATCACAAGCTTGGAATACTTAGGTGAGCAATTTATAGCTTGATTCATCATTAATAGGTGGCAAAACAAGGCACCATTGGTGTTGATGGTTGTTCACCAGTAACACAGGAAATTATTAAAAGAATATATTGCTCGCTTTCACGTGGAGATGTTAGATATACAAGAGTTTAATACCAAATTCACCATGACAACATTTTACACCGACCTCAAAAGTCCCACTTTACTTACTTCTTGGACAAAATACCATTAACAAACTTCATCAAAGTAATGTTATGAATAGAAAAGTACAACTTATCAAAAAAATGCTCAAAAGGCCATAAATAAAGATGGACTTTGGAACAGTAGAGAACATAATTGCATAGTAACCTAAAAGTTAAGAGACAAAAAACCAAGTTGATCTTCCCCTTTTAATATAGAAAATAGAGAAGTCATAGTTTAAGATCTACTTACATGTCGTATACACTCTTCAAAATTACTTAAACCAACATCTTTATGGAAGTTAAAGACAAGGATATAATTGGATGGCTCCAATGACTCTTCTCTCCCCCTTAAATGTGTGTTCAATCCAATTTTTGTCATTTTGACAGTGATCACAGCTACAACACAAAGGATTGCCATAATTTGAAAAATAAGATAGAAAACCTCATTAAAAGGGGCATGCTTTAAAAGTTAATGTATAAAAAGGAAAATGAAGAGGAATGAAAAGTAGGAAATTAAACCTTAAGGACAAAAGAAAGTTAATTTAAATAGGAGGGCTCACAGAGAAAAAGTAATAAAACCATCCCACCTTAGCCTTGCGCAACTAAAGAGGTCATCAACCTAATAGTAAGAGGTGTAACAATCAATGTCATAACCTTAAAAATTCTATATAAGAAAGGTCCTCAATTTACAAAGAAAGTGTCCTTGGGAGATAGAAGCTACCATTAGATTCACTAATGATAATTTGGAAGGAATCAAATACCCTTATGATGATCCCTTATTCATTAGTTCCCTGTTGAGCAACTTTAATGTCCAAAGGCAACTAGTTGACATAAAAAGTTTGTTGACATCATATACTATGAATTCTTTGCTAAAATGGGCTTTACAAAAAAATGCTTAGATCTATCCTTTATCCATTCTACAAGTTCTTCAGTGAGCTTGTTATTCCAAAAAATGCAATCAAAGTATTAGTTGGTTTAGAACTCTCACATCAATCCTTATCTTCTTATAATACAATCTTAGGAATGGTAGCTCTCACAGCTTTAATGCCATCTTATTTATCAAAAACTTGAAAATGAGATTCCTTAGCCTAACCAAGATTAAAGAAGTTTGGAAAGATTCAAAGCAAGCTCAAGAACTGCAAGTAGCTTAAATTAAAGGAAAAGGCAAACCATCTAATTTCAAGATCTACAACTTTAAGCTAAAATAGGAAAAGCCCTAAAAGAGGGGAATATTGGAACAAGATTTATAACACATTCCTCTTAATTCATATAAGCCCAAAAATAATATTTAAATAAGAGAAAAGCTTAAACACTAATTGAAGAAAGTGATCATCAAGTTCCTATGATGTAAAATTGAAACCTTTGCATGTCCTAGTCAACATGCCCAAGATTAACTCTAAGATCATGGCCTCAAGGCTTAACACAGACCTGGACTTCCGATGATCAAGCAAAAAAAAGAGAAATGGCCCAATTCAACAAGCTACCATTAAGGAAGAAATGGATAAGATGTTATATGCAAACTTTGGCAAAAAGGTGGTTTAAATGACATAGCTAGCCAACATGGTGATGGTACAAAAGAGTAATCATAAATGGAGAATTTGCATTGACTTTATAAACCTAAACAAGACGTGTTTAATAGACAATTATCCATTCTCCCACATATACTTACTAGTTGATAGAACTTCAAGGCATGAACTCTGAACATTCATAGATGCCTTTTGTAGGTATAACCATATCTTGATGCGTAAACCAGTTTAAGAAAAGATCACATTTATCACATAAAAATGCATTTATTGCTACATAATAATGCCTTTTGGCATTAAAAATACCAATTCCACTTGTTAACATTTGGTCGAAAAGATATTTAAACACCATATAGGCAAAAATATGGAGGTTTATATTGATGATAAGCTTGTCAAATATAGAATCTTTTCAAATCACATAACTAACTTCTAAGAGACCATTAGCACTTTAAACCAATATAATATAAAGCTCAATTCCACTAAGTGCACCTTCAATGTACAATTCAGAAAGTTCTTGAGATTTCTTATTTCCTAAAATGGAATTAAACTAACAATTAGAAAATAACAGCCATTTAGAACTTATTATTTCAACAAGCATAAAAGAAGTCTAGCTCATCTAAATAGGTTCATTTTTAGGTCTTTTTCATATATATTAAAAAAGCCCCTTGGTTTCAAATGGATTGAAGAATGTGAATATGCTTGTAGTGAGTTGAAAACTTACTTGGCTTCCACCTTACTCCTTAGCAAACCTGTCTTTAAAAAATAATTATTATTTTACTTGGCAATAAACACCTTTATGGTCAATTTTGTATTCGTCCAAGGAAAGGACTTAATATAAAAGTAGGTAATTACATTAGTAAAGTCCTACAAGGAGCAAAACTATGATATCTTAAAATTAACAAACTAATGCTAATCTTTATCATTTCCACTAGAGAGCTCATATTTTACTTTTGAGCCTATAAAATCATTACCTTGTAGACCAACCCCTAAGGTTAATTTTGCAAAGGCCTAATGTAGCCAAAAGAATTTGACAATGGTTTGTGAAATTGGGAGAATTTAATGTCTATTTTTACCCAAGAAAAGCTATCAAGGATTAAGTGTTGGCCAACTTCATCACAAATGCACTAACTTTAAGCAAATAAATGTGACACCTTTAACCCTAGCCCTATAATCCATATATGTCAACAGGTACTCCAACAAAGAAGGTAGAAAAGTTGGACTTGTAATTAGAGGACTTGAAAATATCACCCTTAAGTATGTTTTAAAATTTCAATTTGTAGTTTAAAATAACAAAGTTGACTATAAGGCACATGTTACTGACATAAAAATAGCAAAAAATTACAATAAAAAATATAAAAGTACACAATCACTCCCATTTTGTCATAAAGCTGGGTCACAAGAGATTATAAGACAAAGAAGGATACAATGACTAAATATCTATGAAAAGTGAAGAAAATCTAGGAGGATCTTATGAAAGTTGGCCAAAAAATCATCAAAATGCGAAAAGCAAAACATATATAAGTAGATGAGTTCTCCAAATTCCACTTATCTTGGAATGAAGGAGTTAAAAGACCTATGATAATAGAAACTCTAGAGCACCTTAGTTATAAGATAGTGATCCCTAAGACCTTGCCTATGTAATCCAAACTCATACAATTGGATTCAATTATCAAATACATTCAGATAGTAAAGCTCTAACAAGACAAGTTAAAAGCTTGAAAGATCAAATATAAGGCAACATAATACTCCATTTTGGATAGTAAGTTGTATAAGAGATTCTTTAAGCTTTTGCTTCCCAACCATTTAACCAACTAAAATTGGCAATTATTGCTTATGATAAATTTATGAAACATATACAAAAATCATATTGAAGGAAAAGTTACAACAACCAAAGGTCTAAAATAGGGTTTCAATCAACCAACAATGAAAAAGGATTGGATAAAGTAGATAAGAAAATGTGATAGTTTCTAACAAATTGCAAACTTGCTATAACTATCATCTACCTTGTTAACATTAGCTCTTTACCCAATAAGGTTTAAACCTTATAAGATCATTTTAGATTGTTACTAGGAGAAGAAAGTTTACTATAGTAGTAATGAATTATTTCACCATGCAAATAGAAGCAAAATTGTTGGCCATAATAACTAAGACTAATGTAACTTGGAAATAATGATGATAAGGTCTAAATGTTGCACCAAGAAATGGGTAAATCAAAAATAAATTTTATTCCATTAATTGTATAAAGGCATAAGGGTGTAACTTTTCCATGTCACCTACTTACAATAATAAAAAAAAAAAAAAAATGAAACTTTGTCTTGTTACCCTTTTACAACAAAAATAAGGTTGAAGCTTTGTTTATTCACTCATTCATTATAAAGTTACATAATTAAACCACTCACTTAATTCATACCTATAAGCTACAAAAGAAATAATAATAATAATAAAAGAGCAATCAAGAGCTTGATAGTCTAAGTTAATAATGTAAAAAAAAATGAACATGTTTTCCTATAAAAAGCAACAGGTAAGTTAAATTTGAAAAAAGACAATCAACATTACTAAGCCTAAATAAGCTACCTCAAATAACTTGGACTAAGTAACCATTTCAAGCTCTTAATGCCAAAATAACAAAATAACAAGATCTTAAGGGAATTATTCACCTTAATACATTTGCATGGCCCTAAAGGTCACTAATTATGTTCTTAAGGGAAACCAAAAAGATTCCTTAATATTTGTTGAAAAAACAACAAAAAATAATCCACATGGACATATTATGCTTTTGCCTAAGAGAAACCTAAGTTGATGGACTTTGCCTAGTTCTTGTTATAAGGACAATAAAAGGTCAAGTATAGTTATCATTCCTTAAAAAGAAATGATAAATGCACACTACTAAAGCTAAAATGATATCCATTAGCCTTTGTGGCTCAAGAGGGAGTAGCTAAAAACAAGAAAGAAATAATAATGATCAATTACCAAGGTAACAACAAGGATTATCTAAAAAAAAGATAGTAACATAACTGAAAGATACTAAAGAAGTTACATGTCAAGGCCTCTCGAGAGAGATTTAAACTGAGAGAAAATGGTTAACAACGAAGGAAGAATGTGATGGAGCATTCTTATAAAACAAATTTACCTTCCAAAGTACTTATATCAATATAACATTATCTACTCATGATAGCATAAAATCCTTCATCACCCTCATATAGACAAGTTACTATCCTATACAAATTAAGCAATATAGCCTAAGAAATAGTAATTTGGCACTAAGAACCCAAAGCAATAATCCAATCAAAATATTTAAATAATTGAGAACTAAATGACTAAGTGCAATCTTTATAAGAAAAAAGAACTCTTACAAAGTTTGGTAGATTGGAAAAGTAACCTTGGCTTCTAAGTCCTTATAATATAAGCCAACATATTTGGCAAGAGAACAATAAATCTTCTTATCTACACAATATGCTATCACATTTTTATTCTTAGAAAAACAATAAAGGTAATAGGTAGTCCACCTATTTAGCCATCCTTAAAATATAAGAAGGGCCTTATGGTAGTAAGCCCAAATGAAAAGGCCATAAAAAATCTAAATTAAGGGCTCCTCACTTTCTAACTAGAACATCCTAATATCTTATAAGATCTTGGTTATGGTAAAGGGTTTTTGAGTAGTAATTCTCATAATGTAAAGGCAAATTCATACTTGTAAATTATTGGAATTTAAATGGTTAACTTAGTAGAAGGCTCTTAAGTAGAAGCCTTTAAAGAATAATTTTTAAAGAAAAATAAAATGAAAATGAAAAGAACTAAGACCTTTATATATAAATGATAATTAACAATAGGAAATAGACAAGTGGCAAGCACTTTAAATTAACATGATGAATAGTAATAAAGGGAATAAAAGTGAAAAGGGAGAGAGAGAGAGAGAGATAATACATAGGAAGTTCATAAAAATATCAATAAAGGAAAATACAATATCATTTTTTAGAACAAAGCCTAGTAGTTGGGGTGTTACAAAAGCAAGAGATATATACACTAATGGATTAAAATTAAACAATTGAAACATACCTAAAAGTGATTAAAAAATATCTAACTCTAATTATAAAAGGAATATACATTAGATAAATTGCTGAACAACAGCAAGAAAGTCCTTATCCCTTATACCAGACAATTTATCCCTAACTCTTAAGTTATCTCTTGACCCCTATTGTAAGAGATGCAATACTTTAACACAAAACAAATTAAGATTAAATTTATGTCGCTTGCTAAGAATGTCATCCCTCTATAAATCAAAGGTCAATTCCATAACTGACAAAAGGGCAACAATTGCTTACCCTTTAATATAATTATCCTCCCTAGTGGCTTGGATAGATAAACTCTTTTTCGTGGCTTTTAGCTCATCCTCTAAACCAACAACCTTTACTTAAAACTTTGATACCTACTTCTTCACCTCCTTAACACAATCACACCAAAGGATGGCCTCCTTAAAAAGCATCTCCCAATTCTTTTACAACTTAAAGGCCACATTAGATAGGTTGTAACATAACAAACAAACCAAGCCTTAACCTAAAAGAGTAGTACTCAGGTCAATATCTTTGCTCATAACCTTTTGTCTCTTTTACCTTCCTCCCTTATTATCAGTAGCAAGCTTCTTCTTTGACTTGCCCCCTTAAGAGGAGGACCTATTGGTATAAGAGCCAACATAAATAGTGTGAGGAAAGGGGTTAGGTGGAAGTAGCTTAAACATCCTAAAACTAACTTGGTAATGTTATTTGGACCTACATAATGGATAGAAGGATAGCTCCAAGTTGTGGGTCGCAGAAAGGAGTTCAAAGTTGGAGCCTTTGGTGGAACTCAAGGGGTTGTGATGCGAAAAAACCCCAAAAAGACATGGCTTAGGGACCCAACGCACACAAGGAATCAAAAAACAACCAGGAAAGCTAAACCAGAGTTTAATATCACAAACCCTAAACCCACTCTGGGAAGGAACACGAACCTAGCATATTTAAGAAGGATATGGACACCACACTCCAGAAAAGAAAGGAATTGGGAGTGATAAGTCGATTAAAACGCTACAAGAAATACCTCTTGATAAGTTTTTTAGTCCCTAAAAGAACCGAAAGAAAAACCCTTACTTTCTATTTCACTCAAAGTTATCTGACTCTCCAAAGCTTACAAGGGGAGCCTATTTATAGGCTAAGATAGCAATCTTAAAGAGGCACAAATTCATACTTAGGACAAATCCTTATTTTGTAGGAATTCCTAATTGTAGACAAATTCCAACATAAATAATAAACTCTTATTTAGGAAGAAATGCTATTACTTATTCTGACCTATTAAGTATTCTAATTATATTAATTAGGGCTGGACTGCTTGTCAAACTTGAATTCGCCCTATTTGAAGTTAGGTTGGCCTGAATGTCCTGAATTAGCCCATTTAGTGCTTCTTTAATCTTTTTGGCTCTAACTCGTGTTATTGAGCCTTCTGGGATGTGCAATGGACCTCTTACAACCATTGGAGCCTTCCACCCATCATCTCTATGGTTCTCATCATGGAAGTAGCTTAAATATTCATAATGACACTCAAATGTAAATCCTATTTCTAATAAGTTTTATCCCCATTAGGATATAAGCAAATGTTTCTTCACCCATGCTTTATGATTCTAAATAAAAGGGTATAGGATAAGATTATTTTTTTGGAAATAAATAAATCTTCAACAATAATTTTCCTTATTCAAATCCTATTCTAACTAAACCCCTTACACAACTTGGAGAGAGGTAGAGTAAGGATTAGGACTCCTCATAACCTTTTTAAAGTTATGAAGATGGAGAAGAATGTTACAAATAAGGTTGCACCTAATCTTAAGTGTTGTCTCCTATACTTTTATTAGATTCAACCAATTATTAGGATATAGTTACCTTAAAATAATCCAATAAAACTAAAGAAACTCTTGAAAAATTGTGGGGATAAGAAGAGTCAACTCCTTTATTAGATGCTGCACATAAAGAGAAGTGTAGTTGGTAGGTGTACAACAAGCTCGTTCATTTTAGGATTGGAGGCAAATTCGTATAGTCTCCCTCTCCACCTAATTCAAGTAGCCTTGATAAGTAGCCACAAAAATTGATTGAGGGTTATTCTTCTCTTACTCTAGCCCTCAACCAAGTAGTCCATAAAGGGAATACTATCACTTGAGTTGTTATCTTTTATATCCTCTTCTTTATCTGGCACAATGATCTTCATAAAAGATACTTCCCCCTTTTATTAGGCCATTATAAATAAGAAAAAAAAGACTTAAACAAGAAAATTGATGATTAATGAAGAAATGCAAACAATAAAGTAGAAAATAAAGAGAAAATAGGTGTAAATAAGAAAAGAAACTACTCACACCCTAAATAAGCAAGATATGAAATGATGAAGAAGGAGCCTAATCAATCTAACAATTTAAAACTCCAACAAATGTATCATTTGAAAAGACAAGTGATAGGTAGGTAGGTTTAAATCTTTTTAAGATTATTAAAGAGACAGATAAGTTCTAACTTCCTTGACAAGCTATAACTCTAAGGAGGAGAGGTAAGAGATAAGGATAATACTAATAGATCACCCTAACTGATTTGGTAAGCTAGGTGATTGGCTAATCTTCAACTTGACTCCTTAACCATGTTAGTAAATTAGTATAAAATTATTTTTCACATATTTTTTAGTCAAGTAGTTGTTTTACAATCTTATCCTTAAGGGGTTTGTTATAAACTTAGTCTAGGTTGTTGCTGTAGTTGCTACATTTTCTAGGTTATTGCTATACATGTGGGTTATTGGAGTTAGTGGAATTTTCAAAAGCCTATAAAAGGCTTGTAGGAGATGGTATTTTTTAATTCAATGAAAATAATTTTTATAACAGTGATATCAGAGCCTCTCTCAAAAAAGGTGTGTGCTTAAGCATTCAAAAGGTGGGAACAAAAAAAAAGGGGGGTGTTTGCAATAGCCATCATGACCATAGAGTCTAATTTTATGCTAGCAGTTATTCCACGCTTTAATGGTCACTATGACGATTGGAGCATGCTTATGCAGAATTTTTTATGGTCTAAGGAGTATTGACCAGCCATTGAATTAGGAATTCAAGAGCCGCCAGTAGGCATGGCTTTGATAGATGCCCAAAAAGTAGAACTAAAAGCTAAAAAGTTGAAGGACCTAAAGGCAAAAAATTATCTCTTTCAAGCTATTGATCATCTCATCTTGGAAACTATTATTTGCAAAAAAACTTCCAAGGATATTTGGAATTCTATGAAGAAGAAATATCAAGGCTCTGTTAAAGTGAAGCAGGCATAACTTCAAACCTTAAGAAGGGATTTTGAGACACTAACGATGAAGAATGGAGAATCTGTCACCAGTTATTACACCAGAACAATGGAGAATAGCAACAAGATGCGATTCCATGGTGAAAAGATAGACGATGTCACCATTGTGGAGAAGATTTTGCATTCCTTGACACTAAAGTTTAACTATGTTGTCTGTTCAATGGAAGAGTCAAAAGACATAGATACACTCTCACTTGATGAATTGCAAAGCTCCATATTGATCTATGAACAAAAGATGAACAGAAGTTCATCAATAGAGGAGCAAGCATTGAAGGCTTCTACCAATACTCATTCTAACAATTTCAGAGGTAGAGGTAGAAGTAGAGGAAGGGGAGATCGAGGAAATAAAGATGTCAGTAAGAATTTTAAAGCCAATTATGACCAATCTCAAGGCAAAGGTAGAGGACAAAATCTTGGATGATTCAAGGTAGAGTGCTTTAGATGTCATAAATTTGGTCATTATGCATTTGAATGTTATACTAGGATGCCTCATGATAAAGAAAAGGAAGAGAATTCAAATTTTAATAAAGAAAAGGATGCAGAAATGTTGTTAATGGCTGTTAAAGATGGAAAGAAATCTAAGTCTGATATTTGGTATGTGGATACAGGTTGCAGTAACCATATGAGTGGAAGTAAGTCTTTTTTTTCTTATCTAAATGAAAATTTTCATTCTACTGTGAATTTTGGTGATCATTCTACTGTGAAGGTGATGGGAAAAGGTGAAATTAAGATAAGAACCAAGAATGGTTTTGTGGAAACAATTTCTATTGTGTTGTATGTTCTTAACCTAAAAAGCAACTCATTGAGTGTTGGTTAATTACAAAAAAAAGGTTATGTTATTACTATTAAGAATGGTGCTTGTGAAATTTATAATTTTGTCAAAAGTGCCATTACAGTTGATCAAATGAGTTCAAACAGATTGTTTCCATTAAAGATTGAAGGTATTCAATCTTGTTTGATGGTTAAAATGAAAGATCCCTCATGGTTATAGCATTTTCGCTATGGCCATTTGAGTTTTGGTGGCTTAAAGACCCTCTAACAGAAAAACATGGTTATAGGTCTTTCTTAAATTACTACTCCTTTCCAAGTCTATGAAAAGTGTATTGTTAGCAAATAACATCGTTCTCAATTTTCCAAAGGAAAGTCATGGAGAGCAAAGGATGATTTGTAGCCGGTGCATTCGAACATTTGTGGTCCAATAAACCCAACTTCTAATGGAGGTAAAAAATACTTAATTACTTTTATTGATGATTTTTCCAAAAAAAAAAAAAAAAGGGTTTATTTTTTATAGGAAAAATCAAAAACTTTCTCAACATTTAAAAGCTTCAAAACTTGAGTGGAAAATGAAGTAGGAAAGATTATTAAGACCCTTCAAACAGATCGTGGTGGCAAATATTGCTCAAAGGAGTTTGAAGTTTTTTGTGCAGATCATGGCATTCGAAGAAAGCTTGCAACTGCATATTCATCGCAACAAAATGATATAGCTGAGAGGAAAAATAGAACCATTCTCAACATGATGAGAAGCTTATTGGCAAGAAGAGGAGTTCCAAAGACTTTTTGGCCTGAAACAGCAAACTGGAGCATTCATGTTGTGAACAGAAGTCCAACTTTTATTGTTTAAAATATGACACCAGAAAAGGCTTAGAGTGGGAAAAGACTAGTTGTTGATCATTTTAGGATCTTTGGATGCATTGCATATGCCCATTTCCTAGATGAAAAAAGGAAGAAACTTGATAAAGCTGAAAAATGTATCTTTCTTAGTCTAAGTGAAGCATCCAAAGCATATAAATTATTTAATCCACTGACAAAAAAAATTGTGATTAGTAGGGATGTTGTTTTTGACGAAGAAGACACTTGGAATTGGAATAGGCAGCAGCCTACCCAAGTCCTTTATGACAACTATGCTGAACAAGAGCAAATTTCAGCAGCTTGTATACCCGAAAGTTCATTAAATACAACTTCTACCACTGCTGAAACTTCACCAACAGTTGCTGAAGTCAATAAAGAGGTTCAATCTTTCCGCTATGTTAGAAGAAGACATTAAATTATTTTTCACATGTTTTTTTTGGTCAATTAGCCGTTTTAGAGTCTTATCCTTAAGGGGTTTGTTATAGACTTAGTCTGGGTTGTTAACGTTAGTGGGTTGTTGCTGTAGTTGCTACGTTGTTGCTGCATTTTCTAGGTTGTTGCTGTACGTGTGGGTTATTGGAGTTAGTGGAATTTTCAAAAGCCTATAAAAGGCTTGTAGGAGATGGTATTTTTCAATTCAATGAAACAAATTTTATAACAAACCATTGTCTGAGAAACCACTTACCACACTCTTACCTTTGCAAAGAAGACCTCCCCCAAGTACAGTGAGACATGTGCTCTAAAACGAGATGTTCATACCAAGCATACGTACCTCTTGCTTCATGTTATTTATAAAGTGAAACTTAACCATCCTTACAAACCTACTAAGAAGACAAATCAGTACTACATGCCAAAGAACACATAGTATGCTCCTCAATCCACCTCAACTAATAGGAGTACACCAAGGAACCTATGAATGCCCACAATTATACAATACTAAGGTAAGCCCTAAAAGTAGTATTCATCTTCTTCATTCTCAAGACATTCTCATCTAACGTAGATATTGAAGTGATGGGCTGATACTGGACCACAGTTAAAAAAAAAAAAAAAAGAAAAAGAAAAAAAGAAATTACTCTTTGATTTTATCATTTGATCAAAAACAATGAAATAATATCTATTTGGCAATGGATGAACTACTACCCTACCAAAAGTTGACACAACTATCTATCCACAAAGCTTTACTCAATTGTCAATTTCGTACGGGAATTATTCAACGTTCTTATTTTATTTGGATTATGGCAACGAAGTTTACTTTGTGCCTTGGTGGTCAAGTGATTTAACCCTTGTCCAAGGTAAGAGGTTCAAGGGTTGGTGGGCAAAATTTAATATTTCGTCATGACAGAGATCATTTAAACCAAGTTATACTTGGATCGTAATGTCTTGGGCTAGCTTCTATACAATTTAAAGAAATAACATTGCATTTTCCTCTCTTTTTTTTTTTTCTTTTGACGAGTATAAATAACATTGCATTTTCCTACTTATAGCTTACGTTTTCATTAACAGGATTAGCTCTTGATTATGCTAATAAGCTATGGATACAAGATTAGGGATTTTCTGTGTCTTGTTCAGAAAAAAAAAAAAAAAAAAATGATTGATTGAGTAATTTTTGAGCTGTGGGTCACAGTCAAAGTTTTTTAGCAGAGTTTATTACTGATTCCATAGCAATGCATTGTAGCTGTAAAAAAAAAAAATTGACAGTTCTATATAACAAGAAGCACGGTTTACCCTCTTTGCCGTAAAGCTGTCCCAAGGTTAACCCCAGAGGGGACAACCAAAAGAAGAAAAAGCACTGATAACAAAACTAGAACTGCAAACTGATATAGAAATTTCATTTCATTTGGCATTCAAAGCTACAAATAGAAGCGAGCAAATTCAAACCCCAAAAATAAAAAATGAATAAACTCTACAAGAGAGACAAAACTAGGAGCAGTCCTGGTAGACTAGCTTGGTTTTTTGGAGCAGCATTGGAAGAAGAATTGACCCACACTTGAACCCAGAAGTCACAGTTTTTGCCTCAGTTATTATGTGCAATCGGGTACCTGGCTCCAGCTGCCAGAGCTCTCTGCTGCTCTATCTAGTGACAAAAAACAAAAAAGAAGAGGGAGTCAGAATCATGGGAAACAAGGTGATAAGCGGAGAAAGGTGTTGAAAAAGTATGTGACAATGTACTTTACATGGAACAGTTCATGTAACTTGTCCTTCAGGTAGCAGTACTCATGCTCTAGCAGATTTAGAGCCCTCAAGCACCTGATGAAAATCCCACAGATGCCACCCAAAATACCCTTGTTAGCCATTACATCATTTACACTCCCTTTCTAAATATCAATATTATAAATGTTTTGTTTCAATGAAAATGGGTACTGCAACATTTTTATAAAGTTCAAATAATGAGCTTTAACGACTTCTTGTTCCCCCCCCCCCAAAAAAAAGAAAATAAAAAAACAATAATTGGTTTTCAATTCATTGCGAATGGTACAAATTTTATTTTTCAACCTTTCTTTTTTTTTTTTTTATGTATGATAAAGAAATTCTCTAATTAACTTCTTTGTTAAGGTAGATTAAATCCCTTCCTGAGAGATACGACCCCTGATTTTTTTTTTTAATGAAATTAAAATATTAGGCTTTATGTGTGTGTAATTTGTTATCCAAAAGAAATGAAAAAAGGGAAAAGGAAAAAAAAAAAAAAAGGATGCCACAAAATCTTTTTGTCAATTGGGCCACAGCTTATGGAAGCTCTACTCTATTTAACTAAATTTTCTTCTATGTTGGTCAATGATTTGAACCATAAACCTTTTCTCATTTCTTATAAACCTATTGAGCTCTCGCTCTCGCTCTCACTCTGTAGAATCTAACAGAGTGAAAAAGGGATTTTGAGTAGAGTGAAAGGAAGAGCACAAATAAAGAGAGAGAGTTTGTGCTTAGTTTTAGTAATTTACCCAGCACGGTTGTTCTGCTCAGAAGCGGCTCGAAAGGCAACGCAAACATTTCTGACTCTTTGTGCACCAATGCTCGAGCTGCTTCCCATAAATTGATTCAAATGTATTCCCATTTTCTTGTAGTCCGCCAGCTCTCTATCCATCCTGTCCCACCACCATAAAATTCCCGGCATTCATTAGTTTTTAGTCCATGATGGAGGAAAATTCCAGTATGTTTTTTTTTTTGGTCCGTGATTCATTTACTAAAATACTTTTTTCGTTAGTTGACTCCAACTGTTGCTAGAATTCAATAATTTCAGCCTTGAAGATAATTTTAATATTATTATTGTCAGAACAAAGTCCATTTATCCCAATTTTATCCATTCAGATATAGACACAGAGGGTACCAGAGTCACAGAATTTCTTACATTGAGTCAAACACATGCATATGTGATATGCACAATCTACATTAACTTCTTTTATATAAAAGGGTAAAACTAGATACATGCTAATCTATAATTCAGTTTCAAAGGAGAGAAAGAGAGAGGAAGATGAGCGATGCATGTGCCATTAATGCACATTAGCTACCAGTAGCTAGAGCATGAAAATCAATCAAGTCCCAAACCAGCAATAAGTCCGAAACATTTGTTTTCAATATGCCCCGTTGGTCGTCATCATCCAAATCAAGAAATACATCCTGGGAACGCAGTTTCCATTATTGCTGTGGCGCTGGTTTTGGACTTTTATGCAAGTGTGTCGCATGCAATCTTGAAATTGAAGATATTTTGCACGAAAATTGCATAAACAAGTGTGCATGACACTTAATAAATTCTACTGCATAACATAACATCAAATTTTCTCTATGATCTCGGAAAATTTGTTTATACAATTCATTAATTATGATGATATGATATGAGAATAGATTGTAGAAGTCCAATTAGGCAATTAATGTTTCTGAAAACTTGGAAGCCAAAAGTTCAAAACGCTACTTTGCCGGAGCAGGCCAGAAAACATTTGAAACATGTGGAGCTCACGAAATCAATCCGGGAATTTTGCAGTTACATACGGTGAACATGCGTGTCAAAGAAAAAGCAAGAGGAGGAAATGAAGATTGTTAGAGAGAAAAGTCTATTACAGCAAGTCTCTGAGATTCCTCAAGAGCTTCTCTGACTCATAGAAGTAGATGTTCAAGACCTCCGATACAAAGTTTGGTGAGCTCTCATCCTGAAGCTGCTGGAGCTGCAAGAACTGCTCATCCAACACTCCCTGAACCAAAATCACAGTTGTTACTAAATGCACAGATTGATGGGATGCAGAGAACAGCAGAGAAATGAAAACAAAATAACAAAGTGGAAAGAGCAATCACCTGGTGGAAGAGTAATGCCAGCAACCGGTTCATATCGGCCCACAACCGATCCGGATCCAACCCGAGCATCCACAGAGGCAGACCCGTTTTGGCTAGTTACTGTAGATCACTCCCAACAACAGTAGTAACTGAAAACAGGTTGTGTTGTAGAGTTTTTTTTCTTGAACCTTTTTTCTTGTGCTCACTTCTTTGAAGGGTTTATGGCTTTTGTGTGTGATTTTTGTATGAATGACTCCAAAGTTTGGGGTGACATCTATTTAAAGGGTGCTGGTAGCTTGGACCCCCCCCCCCCTTCATTCTACACTAAATAAAAAGAAAAAAAGGTGACAAGTGACATGCCACAGACGCAACAAATATATGTGTGTGAAAAATGTCATGTCCTGTTATTATAATTACAATTAATAACAGAAATCATAAATATGCAAATTGATTTCTGTAATAATGAATCATAATAGAAATTAGGTAAATAAGCAAGGTATTTAGTATTTACTGATTAGAAAGTTTAGCTAGAGAAGAGGTTAACGTGACATTTGCTGATTTAAAGATGTTGTGTTGATGGGTTTATTCTTAGATAAACTTCAATTACATTAAATAATTAATTAGCTAGGTTTAGAATAGGACAAAAAATACCTAGTCTCGCCTAAGAAATTAACAAGTTGAAAGAATTATTGGTATGTGCGCGCATCTATAACGGCAGATGTATATATATTTCTTTAAATCTTTTGAAGTCATGCCCATGAATATGCATTTTGCTATCAAGAAAGATGAGAAATTTTAAGCAAAATAGAAGGGAAACTAAATGCCTAATTTTTGCTATTCGAGTCGTTATCACAATAGATTAATCAATAATATATTGTACCATAGGATAGGAAATGGGTAGTATTTAATCCTTCCCTTTTGTTTTTTTTTAGGTTAATTATATAAAAATTCCCAACATTTGGAATTTGTTTCATTTTAAATCCCAACTTTTAAACATTATACATAAAACCATGCCCTTTAATTCTGTTACAATTTCAAGTCTCTATTCATCTCCTTGAGACTCACTAAGTTTGACTTTGGATTCAAAAGAATATGCCAAAACAAATTTATTACTATCTCTTATAACAAAATTGGAGACAAAATTATATCATTTATAACAAATTTAAATGAGAAAAAATCACCTTGTCATTTTTTCTTTTCCACACAATGGTAGGACCCACAACTATTTCTGGTTATTTTCATAAGTACTAGATTGAGGGATGGTTAGAATTGTAATGGAATTAAACATTAGATTTTTTATGTAACAATTTTTAGGTTAAAGTTTAGAATGAAATTGGACTCCAAAAGTTCTTTGTAATTAACTTCTTTTTTTTTTTTTTTTTTCATCAATGAGGTGTCCAAAGTAGAATTCTTGACGGGGAGTGGGGGAAGTCGGAGCACGCGCCGCAAACGAGAGTGGGGGAGCAAGTCATGCGTAGGCATTGGAGGGCCCTTTGATCGAGATGAATGTGGGGCATCTAGACGACCAGCCTACAAACTGCAATAGACAAAAATGGCTAAAGGGAAGGTGCTGACTGCTAACCTGCTGTCCCAGTACCCGGTTGCCTCGCGTGCTTTATGTTTTGGCAGGCTAAGAACGGCGTTGAGCACTCACTCCCACCCGACAACTGCCTGCAGCCGGTTACTTGTCAGTCACCTCAACTCTCGGCCACACCAAAGTCACCAACTTTTGAGAATCTTATAAAAAATAAAAGGTAATTTTGCCCTTTCTGTTAACTTGCTAACCTCTTCTTACATTCTGCCAAGCACACCCTCATGTCCCGGGGCCACCATTCCCACACACTTTTTCTGTGACTTTCTCTCACTTTCTCGAGAAATTTGTTTGAGGGCGTAATGGGACGCGTCATAAAAAAAACAAAAGAGCCCGATAACCAAGGCAATAGGATGGCAGTGACAAGTTGAGGAACGTGGCAAATTGGGTGTCGTTTGCTTTTGTTCTTTTGTGGACAGATGACAAGACCTTTCAAAGGGGCCTAAGCGAGTGAGTAATTGTCTGCATTTAAATTTCGACAGAGGAAACACGTCTGGCAGGCATGAAAGGTTAGATTCGGCACAAAAATTTTGCTGTGCACTATGCATCCTTTTTCTTTTTTTTTCTTTTTTTTTTTTGTTTTTTAAGAGTTAAATGCTTCTATTTTGTTTTTTTTTTTTTTTTATAATTTTAACTTATACTATAAAAATCCTGTAATTTCTAATTTTAGTAATCGAAAGTTTCTGTTATAATTTCATTAATTGCAAAGCCCTTTCTCAATTATAAAAAGATTTATAAAATTTAAATAATATGATATTCAATTTTTTTGACACATCAAGATTATTTTTTTTTTCCTTTTTATAGAATTTTTTAGAATTCATATTTTCTTAATTTTATAAGAGTTAAAAATTTGACTCCATAAAAAATTAAGCATTATAAATTATAAAAAGTTTCAAAAAAAAATTAAAATAATCATATGATGGGTTAAGAATTTTAATATCATGATATTTGAATTTTGTGAATTTTTTTATAATTAAAAAGGAGTTTTAAAATTAATCAAATTACTGCAAGGTCCCAGTTGCCAAAATTAGAAAATGTCTTAGAGTGTAATTTAAAACCCCAAGAAGGTACAATGGGATATGCATTCATTTATCCTAAACTTTTATGCGTTTTTTCAATTAAATTTTAAAGTATTTTATATTTTCATTTGACTTCTATATTTTCAAAATTTCACTCAAACTTGTTTTTCTATCGACAAAAATTGGTCAAGCTACTAGAAATTTTATATTGACGTAGAGAAAATATATATATAAAAAATATGCACGGAGATGTATTTCTCCTTTATGTTGAAGAAATGTTCTCCCCAAATAGAAAAATTTTAGAAATAATTTAGTAAAAAGAAAAAGATAACCTAAAATCCACAAATTCCTCTCTCACTACTCCAAACATCTCAAGAAGAAGGAAAGGAGGAGAAGAGAGACCTTTTGACGAGAAGGAGTAGGAGTGGGAGGAAAGGGAGGATGAGGACAACTAAGATAATTTTGTAAGCCATGGAAGAAGAGAAGAATTTCATAGGAGAGGAGGAGCACACTAATGTATTTAGCCTTTTTCTTAATGATTTTTGTTTGTATTTAGTTATTTTTTAATATTTTTTGTTTAGTCAATATACATTTTTCAATAGTTTAATCAAAAATCATTGTTGGAATGACATATTTATAAGGATATTGAAACTTTAGGACTCAAATAAAAATGTAAAAAAATTTCAGATTTGATTGTAAAAATTTATAAAAGTTTAAATCTAACAAAGAGCATATTTTAAGGTAAAATACAAAAGGGTTAAACCACAAAATGCTTAAGGGCATTTAATCCTTTTTTATATAAATAATTAAAATATATTGTATCTATAATAAGAAAATTTTATAATATATTTTTAGTTACAAATAAAAATTATTATGGCCATTTGTGTATCTCTACTTTTCCAACCATGAACCTAAGTATAGAACTATAAACAAACTAATATGTTTGTTATGAGTGCAGTGATTTGGATCAATAAGGACTTGTTCAACCTTGTTTATTTATACAAATAAACGACACCCAATCATCATTTTAAAATTTATTTACTAAAAAAGTTCAGTTTAAATAAAAGTAAATGCAACTCATTAAAATTTGATTTCTTTAAATTTGTGATCAATTTATTTAAAATTTTGCTTATATAATTAATAAATAATTTGTTTATTGTGTCATAAAAGTAATTTTTATTAAAATTATATATATTACCCATATAATCATTAATGCACTAGAATTATATATTTATTTTTAATTAATTAGTTTTATTAAAGTATATATTTACTATCATTTTAATTCTATCTACAATAATAAATTTTTGTAATTTAAATTTTTTGTTAATATTATAAAATTAAACAATCTATTCATTATTAACTTCAAGACTTGGTTTGAATTGGACTTGTTACTAAACCATATTAATACTAGGTATTATTTTTAAACTCATTTATTAAATTAGTCAAACTTAAACATAGTAAAACTCTGCTTGACTTATTTGTGGCCTTGCTTATGTAGTGATTCTTTTTGTGATTTTAACAATTAGGTAGCATCTCTATTCCTCCTTATTTTATTTGAGTGCTTATTGTTTTAAGGACTAATCTAATAACTTTAGTCTTTGATAATTTGTTATTAGTGTCTCTCTTTAATGTAGCAAAACACATAAAAAAAAAAAAAAAGGTAAAAAGAGAAAGAGAGTGAGAGAGAAATAGGATTTATCTTATCCAATTGCTTTGTTGTCCTACATTATTGAATACTATTTAAAAGCATGGATGATATTAATCAAATAAATAGAGGGTAAAAAATAAAACTAAACTTTTAATTCTCAAAAATACATCGAATCACTTATTAAATATAGTTACAACATAAGATACATTCCATCAGCCGTTAGTTTGCTGGAACATTCTGGATGCTTGGCTCCTTCTTGCAAGGTGGCTGGTATGTGGACAGCTGGAAATTTTTGTAGCTGGTTTCTGCCTTCTGCAGATGATGTATAGTAGTGCACAGTTGCAATTTGGCCTTGCTTTTTGATGCTAGTGTGTAGGAGTTACAAGTTTGATTTTGATAACCCATTAGCCTTTTGACATGGGTGGTGCACATGATTTGGGTATTCTCCTTTCATGGAAATGTTAAAAAAATATAGAATCAAATTATAAATGAATCAAAAGATAAAAAAAAAAAAGGAAACAAAAGGATATAAAATTTGATGCATGCAAAAGTGTTTTTTTTTTTTAAGAATAATTTTGACCCTACAAACAAATTATCACAATATATTTTATTAAAGCCATTGTCTTGTCAAGATATAATAGATTTTTCCGTAGGTGTACATTCTACACGTGAAATAACAAATATAGTACAAGTTTTGATAAACTCAACAATTTTTAGTAAACAAGACAGAGGAAGTAGAAAAAAAATATTTTAGTATATTTGAAAAAAAGAAGGAATTAATTATACTAATTTAAATTTAAAGTCTCCTAAATAAGAATAAAGAAATGGTACAAAATTATTTCAAGTAACTAACTTTTAACAATTATAAATAATTAGTTCAATTGTTATAAAACAATTAATTTGATAAATAATGATATAATAAATTTAAAATATAAATTTAGAATTATATAAAGTTATATTGAATCTCTTATATTAATCTTAAATTTAGATTATTTATGTGCGTGCATCAACATTTTTATTTTTAATATGAAATAAAAATGTTTTAAAATATTTTTATTTGCAACGAAAAATGTAATGAATAAAATTCTAATTGTCTTTGAAATAAAAAAAGTGTCAAAAGAGGATCGCCTTAATTCCTTGAGTTTTAGCAAGCAAAATAATTAAACTGCATAATCAACTTTTGAGCGAAAAGTTAAAATTAAAGCACAAATCAATCAGCTTTGTTTGGTTAATTAATAAATTTTTTTATGAATAACCTAGAGTTCAACAGAATCTGTGCTTTGAAAAAGTGTTAAAAGGCACACACGCGTAGTATAATTAAATAAAAAGAGGAGTAGAGTTTCAAGCTACTGGATTCAAAAGGTTGAACCAAAAAAAAAAAGGGTTTGGGGCTTTGGGGGCAGGGGCAGTATAAACTATTTTATGTTGCATCTGAATCCACAAAATGTTGAAAATTTTATGTAGAAGCCGTACTTACAGGGCCTCCTGCAACAAAACACTCAATTAGCAAGATGATGGGCATACCATATTAATTAAACATAGTATTCGACACCCAGCAATCGGCATGTTAATCCTGTTGGGTACGTGCCTCGACAAACTGTAACTCGAAAAGCATGCTTTCAATTGACGTAAGCAGTACGTAGAACCATCATTTTTATCAGTGTTCTCACGGTATCTTATAGTTAATTAATTATTTATATTTTATTACATAAACTTATAGTAAATTTGATATATTTAATAAATAATTTTATTTTATATTATATTAATAAGAATTAGGTATATGTTTGTGATTTTTATCAATAAATATGAGTATATATTGAAGGAATAAAGGTGTAAAACTAATAATAGTTACAACAATGTAACGTGTCACTCTCTAAATCAATCAATGCAACTTTTCAGAAATATTGTTTTACCATGAACATTTGCCGAGTTTTTCTGGGTAACCCAATTTCTCATTTCTAAACCTCTTTGTAGTTATTTTTCTTCACAATGTTGAGGAGTTGGAGCCAAGGATTGTCAGGATTGTATATTGACTATGTAAGCGTGCGTGCGTGCGTGTATGAGGGAGGAGGGGGAGGGAGAGGGAGAGGGAGAGAGCATGCTCCGGAGTGATGTAAGCAAATTATCGAGTAATGAACTGGAAAATGGCTTGTTTAGTAAAGCACCTTTTGGAGTTGAAGGCGATCATACCCATGTAAAACAAACTTAATGTTTGCCGTAGACTTCATGATCATGCTTTGTTGCTCCCCGTGCTTGTGTACTGTAGCCAATGCTTTTGCATTGAAAACGAGACATTCTTTCTCCCTGCATCATTCTTAATTCCTGTCTGTCCTCTTAGCCTTGAAATTCCAAATGTTTGGAAGAAAGAGACTTCCCTAATTGTTTACTCAGGACCCTAATAGTTAATGATCAAGAAACGTAAGTACTTTGGTAGCTTGTATTATTAGGATGTTATTTGATTTGATGGTATGGTGAAGGACCCATTGCTCGAGATTGTAACATTGTCTGCCTCTACTCTTGGTTAATCGAAAAGGGGATGTAACTACAACAACCTTTTTCCTTTTTATTAAAAAAAAATATTTATAAATATATTAATTATTATATTTATAAATTAAAATTATTCAATACCACTTGTTTTATTATCATTCAATTTTTTTTTTTTTATAAAAACAACTCACTATTTAAATATTGTTACATATAAATAAATTTCTGTTTCACTAAATTTCAATATTAGTGAATTTTAAATTTAATGATATATTTTAATATTTGATCTTTAAAATTAAAAATTAACAATAATAAAAAAATTCAAACTAAATTTATGTTAAAAAAATATATCAAGTTATCGTTAAACTACCGCCTGCCTGCTGACAATAACAACTTATAGGTGTCCCTGTCTAGTACCTTCCAGAGAAATCACGATTTTTCTTTTTTCTTTTTTTAATATAAGAATGGTTTTTGGAGAACATATTCACTACAAGAATTATTTTTCCTTTAAAGTGAGGTAACAAGGTTTGCAATAAAGGCATATTGTGTCAAAACTTTATCCAAAAATTCTGGAGGGCCAAGCACGGAGACCAAGAAACTTTGGTGGACATCACATGCGATGGAAAATGGCTTAGCGAAATTCCATGCCCTTAACTTTATTGCATAGGCACTGGTATTCCATGCCTGCTTCCCCCATACATGACAGGCGGAATTCACTAGCCATGTTAACCCATACAATGCCTCGCACCCTGCAAATAGTCTGGTTGACACTATAATCGTAAGTAAAAAAGAAGAAAAGCATGAAGCTTGGCTAAGCTTCCATCACAGCGAGCAATGCACGACTAGTAACATTCTCATTGCCAAATTGGAGTGTTTTTTTTTTTAATCAGAATCAGAGAGATTTCATTCAATCATGAAGGCTCTTGGTTCTTGATCAAATAAAGAGTAAATTGAAGCCAAGTTGCCCCTGTTCCATTTCAACTGTCCTATCGTGGACAAAGCTATCTTAGCTAGTGCACGGGCGACCACATTGAATTCTCTCCTAACATGGGTCACCGTCGCCTTGGCGAAAAAGGACAAGAGTATTTTAATATCCTCTGCTAGCTGACCATTGACGATGGAAACTCAAGGGGATTGAGGTGATTTGGATGCTTTCCAATGGCATGAAACTACGGTTTATCAATTGAGTGCTCTACCACTTGGTATCTGGGTCTACAAGGGACTCCACCATGTCCCAAGCTACAGAAAGGACCCTAAAATCATTTTGTTCTAGTAGTCATGTATCTCTCCCAATATTCACTGACTTCCCAACTCCAATAAGCCACAGTAGCCCTTTTGTTAAGAGAGGCCGGGATTGCAAAATACACCTCCATGTATATGATTCGGCCGAAAACCGATCCTGGCCTCGAGGAAATTGCACTTTGAGAAATATCTTGCCTTGAAGACTTTGGACAGCAGAGAATCATATTATTTGACGTGAGGCTCCGTGCTTGTTTTCCAGCATTGCCAAGTTGAAATTGGAAAAATCGTGAAATCTTAACCCCCCGTTGATCTTTGGAAGAATTAATTTGGCCCACGAAGCCCAATGGAGCTTTCTCCCCTTGTCTATACCCTGGGGCTCCATGCTGCCATTTTGCAACCTTGGAAAGCAAGTTGTTGCTTTTGTTCAAGCTCATCCCCAAAATTTAAAATTCAGTTATGACGGTTGGAGAGCAAGTAATGAACTGATGATAGTGTCTTGGCTCTGCTAATTCAAGCTCCAGTAACCTTGGTTTATTTTAAAATTTGAACTCGGCTTCTTGTTTAAGTTTGTAATCATTGTGTGTTAGTTTAACTTTTGATTGATGTACTTTTGCAATTTAAATTTATAAAAAGACTGCAACATTGTAACATTGTAACAACTCCTTGTTTGAATGTTGTAACTTGAAAAACCTCCATATATAATGAAGTTAGAGGATAGATAAAAGGATTGAATGTCCTCCTCCTGATGCCATTTGTTTCTCTTTTGATTCAGTATTGTTGTTCTTCTATTGTCAGAAGAAACCAAAAAACAACCTTCTATCCTTGCTGCAACCTTCAACAAGCAACACTAGAGGACTTTAGCTCATAAACCAACAGGGTGGTATCAAAGCCTAAAAGTCCTTGTGTTACCTGTTCTTTGAGAGGCTGAGAGATGATGAAAGCCTATCTCCCTTTCCACCTGCAAAATTCATTTAGTGTCAACTACACACAGTGGATAGTGATGATGAAGGTCTATCTAAGAGCTTTTGATCTTTAGGAGGTCATTGAAAAGGGGATAGAACCTGCTCCTTTGCCAGCTAATCCAACCATGGTTCAACTGAAATATCACAGTGAGCAAGTTTCCATATAGTATAAGGCACTCACCTACATACATACAGCTGTCTTTGAGTCCATATTCAATAGGATTATGGCATGTAAAACAGCAAAGGAAGCCTAGGATAAACTAAAAGAGGAGTATGGTGGTAGCTAGAAGACCAAAACCATGCAATTGCTTAACTTCAAGGGAGAATTTGAATTCTTGAGGATGAAAGAGGCAAAAACAGTCAAGGACTATAGTGACAAACTGTTGAAGGTTGTAAATCAAATCAAAGTGCTTGGAGATGACTTTTTAAATAGAAATGTTGTCCAAAAGGTCCTTATAAGCATTATAAAGAGGTTTGAAGCCAAATTATCCTCTTCAGAAGACTCTAAGGACCAAAATATTATTTCTTTGGAAGAGCTTACTAGTGTTTTTCAAGCTCAAGAGCATATAATGCTCTTGAGGCAAGAAGACACAATAGAAGGGGCCCTACAAGCTTCCCACAAGCAAAATGGTCAACTGAAAAGGAGGAATAGTGGTAGGCAATCTAGCAAAGAAACTGAGACAACTAAACCTACTAGCAAGAGGCAGTATTCTTCTTGTGAATATGTCTAAGTTTTGCTGGAAGAAACTAAATATTATTTACAAGGTTTGTAGCAAGAGGAGACATTCAGAGAGAATTTGCAAAAGCAAAGACAAGCTCCATTAGCAAAAGTCTCAACAATCCAAAAGAGGAAGAACAAATTGCTGATAAAGATTAGCTTCTCCAAGAGCACCTGTTTGTAGCCAGGAGGAGTACAAGAAGGAATGACAATTGTGTTTGGTTGGACAGTGATTACACCAAACATATGTCACTAACATCAAAAGTTTTCAAGGTCCTTGATCAAACCTTAAAGTCTAAGGTGATGATAGGCAATGAAAAATTCCTTGATGTCTAAAGAATAGATACCATAATTGTTCACATTAACATGAATATCAAACTCATCTATGATGTTTTATTTGTTCCAAACATTAGCCAACACTTGTTAAGTGTTGGTTAGCTTTTAGAAAAAAAAAATCTCTCTCTAATGTTTAGAAACAAATCTTGTCCCATTTATGACAATTTTGGTACTTAATTAGTCTTTGTATCTATGAAAGGGAAAAAGCTTCCATCTAGATACTAAAAAGACTTAGTATTTTGCATTACCTACCATTTCTAATGATTTTGCTTTATGACACAAGAGACTTGGTCATTTCCACTATGTTGGCATTTAAGAATTGCAAAAAAGGAAGCTAGTGGATGATCTTCTTACTATAGCTCAAACTAACCATATGCATAGGACTTGCCAATTAAGGAAGCACTTTAGGCTCCTTTTCTTTTTGACTCAGCCAACTAAAGCCAAAGAGAAGCTATAGTTGATCCACTTAGATCTTTATGGACCTCATGCACTTTGCTTAATAGTAATTCTCTTAAAGAACTCTTAGGCACACATAACCTATCTTTTTTGAACAAAAATCCATCATGCCTATTCTAGAGGCAACCTTTTCACATGCATTAAACACATTAGCAACATTAGGATCATTAACATATAAATCTTTAATGTACTTAAATCCTAACAATGCTGCATTTAAAGTAGAGATAAGTGCATACTTTCGAGATAATGCATTAGCTACAACATTTTCTTTACCTTGCTTATACTTGATCACATAAGGAAACATCTCAAGGAATTCCATTCATGTAGCATGTCATTTATCCAACTTACCTTATTCCTTTAAATGCTTTAAGGACTCATGTTCAATACAGATCATGAACTCCTTAAGGTAAAGATAGTGTTGCTATGTCTCTAAGGCTCTTACCAATGCATACAATTTCTTATCATAAGTTAGATAATTAAGTGCCACCTCATTTAATTTTTCACTGAAGAATGTAATAAGTCTCCTCTCTTGTATCAAAATAGCCCTTATGCCAATACCTAAAATGTTACACTCAATTTCAAAAGATTTTTCAAAGTTAGGTAAAACATGTAATGACACATAACTTAATTTTACCTTATTCAAATTAAATGCAATCTTTGTTTCACTTAGCCACATAAACCTTGCACTTTTCTACATAATTTTAGCTAATGATGTAACAATCGTGCTAAAATTCTTGACAAATCTCTTATAGAAACTAGCCAAACCATGAAAACTTCAAACTTCAAGAATATTCTTAGGTGTTGGTCATTCTTTAATAGCTTAACCTTCTCTTCATCAACTATTATTCCTTAAGTCAAAACCACATAACCTAAAAACACAATTTGACTCTTGTAAATGGAACATTTCTCAAGGTTAGCAAACAATCTTTCTTTTTTTAAAACATTTAACACACTTTGCAAATACTCAATATGATCATTTAAGTTCTTACTATATATTAGAATATCATTAAAATAATTTACCATAAATTTGACTATGAAAGTAGGCAAAATATAGTTCATTAATGTCATAAAAGTATTAAACATATTAGTTAATTTAAATAGTCGTACTAACCACTCATACAAATCATAATTTGTTTTAAAAGTTGTTTTCCATTCATCACCTTCTCTCATTTTAATTTGGCATTACCCACTCTTTAAATCAGTTAAATCAATTTTAAAGAAAATATAAGAAGCATGCAATTCATCTAATATATCATCTAATCTAAGAATGAGATGTTTATACTTTATAATGATTTTGTTAACTGTATAATAATCAATGCACATTTGCCGAGTCTTATCCTTCTTAGGCACAAGTAATATAAAAACTACACATGAATGCATGCTTTCTCTCACATATCCCTTCTTTATGAGTTTTTCAAACTACCTTTGAAGTTCCTTTGTTTCCTTGAGGTTACTTTTACATACAAGTTACAATTGTTGCTCCAAGGATAAACCATATAAAATATCCTCAAAAAATGCATCTTTAAAATCTTGTAAAAGATATTTGACAATACTAGGCAAAGAAGGGTTTAACACATTAGCATTAAAATAAGCATCTTTATACAAAAGCACAAACATATGTTGTTTTACTAAAAACATAGCCTTAACATTACTTTCTTTTATATAAATGCTTACTAATTTTCTCTCTCTTTTTAACACTCTTAACCTTTTTACTCCTTTTTTTACCTTAGTTTCAATTGTTCTCTCTTTGTTTTTCTTATTTTCACCTCGTTTTCTTTCCTTAACTCATTTTTATTTTTCACTATCACTTGATCCTTACAAAACTACCTAGGACTAAATTAACAAAAGTGATTAATTTCTCCTCTATAATGAATAAATAGCAATTTTTGAAACTATCATGCATCACCCTACTTTCATATTGTCATGACCTTTCCAATAGTAGGTAACTGGCATACATTGGAACTACATCACAAAGCACTTTATCTTTGCATCTCCCAATAGAGAATGAAACCAGAACTTGCTTATTTACCTTGATTATCCCACAATTATTCAACCATTGTAGTTTATGCAACCTTAGATGCTTTGTAGTAGGTAAATTTAGCATTTCAACTTAAATAGTGCTAGCAATTTAGTACAATTACCACCACTAATATTCACACTATATACCTTATCTTTGATGCGACACCTTGTATGAAATGTGTTATCATATTATACTTCATCTACACGTTTCATTTGCATATTCAAAGCATTACTTGGTACAAGTAGCTTTTCATAAATAGGGTATTCCATGTCGCCATCATCATCCTCTAATGGCAACATAGACTCATCATCATATTCACTCTTGGTTTTAATTTCACCATTCTCCCTTAAAATTATTGTGTGCATGTTAGGATTAATGAAATATGCCCTCTTCCCAAACCAAAAAAACACTTGATATTTCAATTTTGACCTTGCATAACTTTTGTTTTACCCTTATCATTATTACCTTTAACTCCTTTTATATAAGGTGCTTTGCCTCTAGACTTAAAAATAACCTTGTCATTCTTTTTACCTTAATTTGGTTTACAAGAAGTTGAAGAACCTGAATTCTCCCCACATCTGGTGATGATGCTTTTTTTGCTTAAGTTGTTTTTTTATTTTCATTTTCATATGCAACATGTCTTTTAATTCTTCTACATAATGTTGTAACTTAACCATATTAACTATATCACAGTTCAATTTTTGCATAAATCAAGCCACGGTTGCCTTTCTATCTTCTTCTACATTTTCCTTAATCATTATGATTACCATCTCCTTATGGTAATTCTAAACTCTTTTAAACCCTCAAGTAAGACTTTGTAATCTTTGAAAAAGATTGTGGTAGGTGTTAATAAGACATTCTTGGTTTCTATGCCTATTTTGCACAAGCCAATCCCACCAAACTACAACATAATTAGTAACTTCATGGTTTCCAACTTCACCTTCTTTTCCTTAGAATAATTATGGTAATTAAACACTAACTCAACCTTATTTTCCCATTCTAGGTGTACATCAGGATCATTCTTACCTTGAAATGAGGAATCTTCATTTTAATTTTGCCTAAATCATGATCATGCCTTTCCCCCCACATTTCAAAATTTATATCTCCTTTGTTAAACCTAACACTTTGACCCCCTTTACCTCTTAATTATCTGCCTTTGTTGAAATTTGAGCCTTATTCTTCATTGTTGAGCTCATCACCATAGTTTCCATCATAGTCTTCATTAACATCATTCTTGCACAAATTAGGCATCTCTTGTTACTATCATCTATACAAATTAGTCATGGTAGTATCTTGCTTCTCTAATTTATCCACAGTTTTTCCAAACATGATGTTTATCCTCTCAAATTATTGTTGCATTGCTTTGAGCATGAATGGTCCTTCCACCTTTTGTTTTGGTTTTGTTCATGATTTTTAAACACTATATAAATTTCGTTTTGTTCTATAATATTACTCATACCTTTTGCCTTTTTCCCTTGCTCAACTTTTCTCATTTGGTTCTTTATTGAACTAAACAACCTTAATCAAAGTCATCTTGTAACCAACTAATTTCAATAAATCATAATCAAAGAAATTTAAGAAAGCACAATGAATCAAGGTTACAAATGAAAAGAAAATAACTAGATTAAATTGCAAGATAGAGAGAAAGATTAATTAGATCTAAAAAGAATTTAGGGTTTCTTTATGTTCTAAGATACCTAATTAGGAAGGAACTAAAGCCTTTTCTCCTTTTAATCCAATCAAAAAGGATTAACTTCTCAAATAGGAAGAAATCAACTACAATCTTTTCTTTCTTATTTTAATCAAATCAAATAGAATCCTTTTTCTCTTTATTTTTTTTCATTCATTCTTTTTTTCTTTTGAGAATAAAAGATTAGGAAAAATAAAACTAAGGTTAATGGATTCAAGAAACAAAATGGGTGTAAATACAACCAAGAAGAAAGACAAAAGAAAATTGGATATAAGGTGCAACCAAGAAGAAAAAGCAAAAGAAAAATGCAAATTTAGATAAATAAACTTGATTTAAACCCTATCACTCTAATACCAAGATGATGCAAACTCAAAAGAGCACAATGAGATCCACAAGCAAAATATGAAATTCAAACCCTAAGAAAGCTAAATCAAATTTAACAAGGGTAAAAAAAAAAAAAAAGACCTAATGTTTTTAAAAAAACACAAACCAAATGTATAAATTAGAATTAAAATGCCATAAAAGTAATCTTGATATATTACAAAGTTCTTAAAAGAATCAAAGAAAAAATTCTCTCAAATTTATTTAAAAATCAATTATCTAGCTCTTACAAAAAAAAAAAAAAAAAGTTACACACCTATATATAAAGTTCAAAATAGAATTGAAAATTTAAAACATAATATAGTCCAAAACAAAATAAAAAACAACGAAATTGCCAAACAAACTAGGAATGGGTAGATTAGGCTTAAACTAAGACATTGTTCTACCCATTATAATTATAAAATAATTAAATATAATGCATGAACCCTTAAAGAAACAAAGTATGAGGCCAACTAGTGAAAAGAAATAAGGTTTATGACCAAGGCCAAAATTTAGCCCAAACTCCTTAAATAAATTATCCTTAAACTTGTATAAAATTTATTAAGTCTTGATACTTATCTAAGCCTTGGTTCTTTTGTTTTGCATTGCTTTCATCCCAAATAGCTTCAATAAACTCATTTAAAGTCTCTTGCATTCTTTTAGCTTTAGCTCTTGTTATTGGACCTCTATATATTTGTAATGGATCCTTACATATACTATTTTGATTCCTATGATGTTGCAAAATTATTGTCATTCCCACACTTTTAGCACCATAACACATTTTTGAATGATGTTTAAGAGTTCTTATAACATTGAATCATCCTTAGCTTGTGCCAATGCTTCTGCCATTATAGCTTTTGCCACCATAACTTCACAAGATAGATCTCTTAACCACATACTTTCAAAGTGGAAAAAATGTTTCTCAAGTTGAGCTTACACTTCCAATTGTTTTAAATATACCTTCTAGGAATTGTGGTCAATGCCAAATCTTGAAAGATGTTAATTATGTGTTATTCAATAAAGACCCAAAAAAAATTATGTATTATAAAGAATTTGTCAAGCCATTCCTAAATATTCTCATTAGAATATCTCTTGTTAGTCGATATGCATGGAAATCCTTGAAAATTCATACTTGTTATATTACATTCATCCATAATAGTTTAATACCTAAACATGAAGTTAATTGTTATGGATGCCCTCTTTGCTTTTCATAATTAAGTACTTAAGTGTGTGAAGTCCATGCCTTTTACTTAACAATTGTATTAGTTATTGTTAAAAATCTATTTTAATAAGCAAACATCACATGCCTTTTTATTAAACATTACTTATAGAACAAGAAATTACAAGAGGAATGAGCTAGAATATTGCAAAAGAATAAAAACTTTTTTGAGAGGCTTATAATTATCATAATCATTAATTGAATTGTATCTTGCCTTTAAAGTTGTAAGGTTCAAGTTTAATCTTCTTCACTCCTTTTTAAAGCTACTACATTGCATATCGAGCTCCTTCCTTAGTGACTAAAACTTGAATTTAGGTAAAGTATTTGTCAAAATATCAGCTAATTGATTTGTTATATCACAAAACAACTGTTGAACTTCACCACATTTTGCATCTCCTTAGGAAAAAAACCTTATTTTAGAGTGCTCAGACCTTTTATGGTGTGCTAGGTTTCTAAATATGTCAATAGTTGCTTGATTGTCACAAAAATATAAGGTAGGTTAAGATGGTATTTGCTATATATCTGTGAGCATCTTTCTTAACCAAATAGTTTGGTTGACAATAGCAATGACAACCATATACTCTACCTTTGTTGTCACTTGTGCAACCATAGATTACTTCTTTAAATTACAATAGAAGAAACCTGCTTGAAGTGAAAAACAATAGTCATAAGTGCTTCTTATGTCCATTGCAACATGCCCAATCATTATCTATATAGCTTGATAGTTTAATATTTTCTAATTTCTTAAGCATGACCCTCAAAATCAAAAGTGCCTTTAAGATATCTTAAGACCATTTTCTAGCTCTTTAATACATCTTGCTAGGAAAATGCATAAACCATGAAAGCAAATTTATGGCTTGTACTATGTTAGGGCTTAAAGCTATCATATACAATAAGCATCCAATAAGATTTTTAAAAAGTTCTTCATTGACATTCCCTCCTCTATCATCCTTAAACAACTTCTTATTAATTACTATTAGGGTTGAAATAAGTTTGCATGATTCATGTTAAACTTCTTAAGCACTTTTCATTTCAAACTTTAGTTGTTACATTTGAAGTCCTAAGAAAAAAGACATTTTCCCCATATTAGACATATCAAACACTATTTTTATCTCCTTGTTAAACTTTACGACTAATTCTTTACAACTTACTATCATAAGTAAATCATCAACAGAGATAAAGACTACAAGGGTATGAACTCTTATAGCATTAACAAACAAGATTGATTCATTTTTGCTTTTTATAAAGCCAAGTTGCATTAAATGATTATTGATCTTAATGAACTAGGCCCTTAGTGCCCATTTAAGACCATACAAAGCCTTAACTTATATACCTTATTCTCCTCTCTCTCAATCACATAGCCTTTTAATTGCTCTACATAGATATCCACTTTTTTACAACAAGAGTTAATATTAGCTTAATAATATTAAGCCTTACAATAGGTGCAAAATATATAAGAAATCAACTATAACCAATTGTGAGTATCTATTGGCTACCAATCTAACTTTTAACTTGTTTATATTGCTATTTCTAATTAGTTTAGTCCTAAAAATCCATTAAATCCTAATTACATTCTTGTCTTTGGGTCTCTCCACTAAAACTGAGTATGGTTTCTCTAGACTGCAATTATTTCCTCTTATATAGCTTGTCTTTAGCCAACTGACTTAACTACTTCATAATGATTTGTAGACTTTAAGAAAACAACATTACTTCTCTTATATATGTTAAACAAAAGTAGTGTGCCTCTTATAAGCTTATCCTTATAAGTGTCATCATCATTTGAGTTCTCATCTAAGCTACCATAATTAATTGAACCTGGTTGAGAAATTTATCTAATGTTGTCATTAGGAAATTGATTTGTAGCATCATTCCAATTCTAACCTTGATCTTTATTGAATTTGACCTCTCTACTAACTAAAACCTTCTTGGTTTTTACATCATAAACTCTATAGGCCTTAAAGTGTATATACTATGCCCAACAAAAATTGTAACTTTGGCCTTTTCATCAAGATTTTGTCTCCTTTGGTCAAGTACTAAGACAAAGCATAAGCATTCAAAAATTCTTAAATGATAAGTAGTTGGCTTAATTTTGTATAATATTTCATAAGGAGTTTTTCTTTGAATAAAGAGTCTATTTTGCAAATAAATTAAGGTATTCATGGCTTTTACCTATAACTATTTTAGAAGACCTTTCTTATAAAAGAGACACCTTGACATCTATATGACAATTCTATTTTTGCTTTTATTCACTCCATTTTGCTAACTATAAGGAGATGGAAATTGATGTCTTATATCTCAAGTTTTACAAATATCTTTAAAAGTAGAATTTGTAAATTTAGCACCATTGTTAGAGCTTAAGACTTTAGTCTCAAGACCTAACTAATTTTCAACAAGAGCCTTGAAAACTTGGAATACATATGGGACCTTTGACTTAGATTTTCAAGAATACACCTAGCAACATCTGCAATAATCATTAATGAACAAGATAAACAACTTGCTCCCATTTAAAGATTTTATGGTCATAGAACCACATACATTAGTATGAATCAATTATAATTTTTCTTTGGCTATCCAAGCTTGGTTAAAAGGAAATGGAAGCCTTGTTTGCTTGCCTTGTTAGCAAGCATTACACACTTCTCTATGATGTGTGATTTCAAGTTAACCAATTACTAATTAGTTTTTTTTCAAGTTTTGCAAACCAACATAGTGATGATGTCCTATCATTTTATGCCAAAGATTAGAATCAACACTTAAAAATGGAAAAGTAGTATGGGTTAAATGATTAAGTTCTAAGGAAAAGCTTTTTGCTTTCATTGGAATTATTATGACCTTATTATAATTAAAGTTTATGATTATATAGTAATTATTATTAAATTGCAAAGAATTGCTTTTCTCAAGTAATTGACCAAAACTAAGCAAGTTTTGGGTTAATTTCAAGTACAAACAAATCATCTAAAATAAATTTTGTACCTATTAGAGTTAAGACATCAATTATTCCCTTACCATGAGCCTTAATTATAGCATCATTTCCAATTCTCACATTAGATGCATAAGATCCATCTAATACCTTAAACATTGCTAGACATGGAGACATATTATAAGTGTAACCATTTTCAATGAGCTAATACTAGTTACATGTATTAGTAATGTTGTAACTTGCAACAAATAGCTCTTTTTTTACTTGTTAAGTTCCTTTTGCCATAAATATAGCTTGTTCTCTCTTCTACTATTTCAAGTTGTCTTTTCTATTATTACAAGTGCTTCCTCTTACTTTTGTAGATCTTGTTAACATGGCATCTCTTGTTGCAAAATGAGCAAAGATCATCAGGTTTTGTCCAACACAATCCATAGACAAGTGTGTATTTTTACCATAATGCTCACATAAAGAATATAACTCCTTTAAGGATGTTTTAGGATTATAGATTTCTATGGCATCTCTTTGTCTAAAGACTCTCCTTTACTCTTGTGCTTAAAGTGCATTGATAAGCTCAAAAACTATGATTTATGATAGATCCTTGGAGTCTACTAAAAAGGAAATTTTTGCTTTAAACCTTTCAAACACACTTACCAACACCTTTTCAATAATCCTCTTATCAAACATGTCTTCTTTAAGTAATCTTACTTAATTTACAATCTTCATAATTCTATAGTCTTTAATAGTCTTTCAGCTTTTCATTTTCAACTCCTTAAACTCCCTCTTTAAATTAAGAAATTGCATATTTCTAGTCATGACATTGCCTCTATACTCATCTCTTATCCTTTGTTAAGCCTCATTAGGTGTCTCATTTGCCATGATCCTATTGAATATTACATCAATAACAGTTGAGTGAATACATCATAAGGCTTTGTAATATTTAGCAACTTGCTCACTATGTTTAAGCTAAGCAATAGTTTGATTGGCAAGAAATGTAAGTGGATCTATTACATGTTAGGTAACTTTCTTGTGATTACATGCCTTTAAATAAGTTTTCATCATGATAAACCATTGTATGTAATTTTCTCCAAAAAATTTTAGTGGAGGGAGAGGCGTGAAATTGACAAAGGCCATAAACCTAATTCTTGTTATCTACAAATCTTATAATTTTAACTCACAAGTGTTTCCTTTCACCTTACTACCAAATAAAGAAGCTATGATAACAGTTTCTTGGCAATAGTTATAAATCGTTGCGTAAAATCTCTAAGATAGCATTAATAACTGTTGCATAAAATTATTGTTGCAATAGGTGACTTTAGGTAGCGGTTATGGGGCAGCGGTTAAAACTCGTTACTTTTTCTACAAAAAAGTGGTGATGATAAATGTTTAAACAGTAGTTAATAACTGTTGCCTATATTTTTGGTAAGGCAACGGGTTAGAAACTGTTGCATTAGCAACTTAATTTAAAAAAAAAAAAAAAGGATGTCAAAGGTAATGATTATAAACCACTACATATTTAAAAAGATTAAAAAGTGGTTTTCAAGCATTATCTAATTTTTTTTTCTTAAAATAATAAGTTAAAATAATGGTTAGAAAACGCTGCGTATTTAATAAACTTAAAGTCACGATTTTGAAATATTACCTAATAATTATTTTTTTTTTAAAGAGGGTCTACAGTAGCAGCAGTTCTAAGATGTTGCTTATTCTATAAAGGTAAGGTAGCAATTTCAAACCATTGTCTATAAGGGCCTAAGGTAACGGTTTAAAATTATTATCTAAAATTAAAGGGCTAATAAGGCAGTGGGCTAAAACCACTGCCTAAGTTTAAGCAAAAAAGGTAACGATTTACAATAGTTGCCTTTTTATTTTGAAAAATATAGATAGCATCAGTTTTAAACCACTGCATCTTTTAAAAATTGGGTTTGGGTTATTTAAATTTTAAATTTTAAATTTTAATTATTAAGGTTTTAGAGTTAAGGTTTTAATTCCATCAGATTTCTCATTTTTACAAATTTAGGTTATTTAAATTTTTCAATTAATAAAGATTGTTCCATTTTATGGGTATCACCTAAATATGGGTCTTTGGGTGGTCTGATTTTGGAATGAACTGTCAAGTAATGTTGGCCACAAAACTGGTTTCTGAGCTGGTCCACTTTAGGAAAGCAACAATATCAATTTTGAAATAACACTTAAAATTGCTAGCAATTTTAGAATCGATTTCTGAGTTGATCCACTTTAAGAAAGCAACAAGATCAGTTTTGGAATAATGCATAAAATTGCTAGCAATTTTATGCTCTTTTTATGACACCCAAATTTGACTAGATAGACTATCATTCTGAACATAGAACCGATCTTAGGAGTTGATCTGTTTTAGGAGAGCAATGACTTTTTAAAACCAAGGGCCTTTTCTATAAGTTTAAAGGGCTAAAGTAGTGATTTAAACTACTATCATAGTATAAAAGGTTAAAATAGTGGTTCTAAACTATTGCCTTAGTACAGGGGGCTAAGTTAATGGCTTTTAAATTGTTGCAATAGGCCTTTTTAAAATAAAACGATGACATTTTATTATCTTTCCACCATTTCAATTGAATAAACTTCTCCTTCTTAGGATTGGTGAAAAGACTACCTCTCTCTCTCTCTCTTTGTCCACTCACACATTGTCACTGGGTCAACAAGAGCAAACTCCCTTTCATTGTCTTTTGAACAGTATCAAAATGGTTATAATCAATTGGTATAGTGTTATCCCTTTTCTTCTTCGTCTAGTGTGTACTCATCTTAAATTTTTAGGGCTTTGTTTGTGTACTTTTCTGTCATTGTTGCCCCCATCGACTTCACTCAATGGGGCTTTCGTGGATCTGTTATCTCAAGCCTTTCTTTGTTGTATATTGTTTCTGCTTTTGTTGTGTCTAATATGTTGTGTCCAATTTGTTTCTGCTATCTTAGACCCTACACTTTCTACCACTGCCTATGCAAAGATTGTGGCGTTCTGATTCACACGGCCAACCAGCATACCCATAAGCACAATAGGTTTCTTCTCACTAGGGTTAAGCTCTCTGCCACCCCTTCACATTTCATTTCCTCCTCTGACGGCTGTGACGATGGTGATCTTGTCCCTGATTCCAAGGCTCAACAGTAGCCACCGTCAATCAAGAAATAACAACCTACGAAAATCACTCCACCAAAATCTAATACTCTGACTTCATTGGTTTTTAAGAATTTGTCTTCAAATAAGAAAGTAAACAAGGGTCAGGGAGATATTAATCTGGCAACTTAGGAAGAGATTGGTTCCACAAGCAGCATATCTGAGTACTTGATAAAGACGCTACTAGGCTGGTATGTGGAAGACTTCTTTGATTCCTCCTCTGTGCCCTTTAGTTTTAGTAAGGTTTGCATTTTGTTTCCATTCTCTATTCTTTTGCCCTTATCCTTACTGTTCATGAAACCCAGTTTACTTACCTTTTTGTGGGATTCTTGGTTTTTTTATTAGCAAGTCCTTGTATCAAGGAGTATAAGAATTGTTCCAATAGTTCGAGAGTTCTTGAAAATTTTAATAAAGGTATTTTATGTGGATGATATTTTATTGAAAAACTATAATGTCAATGGAAAATGGTGTAAAATAAGAAATTGCTCCATCTCTTTTTTCTTAACTTAAAAGATTTATTTTTTTCCATGTTTTGCAGCTTTGGTTGCTGAAGTTGCAATTGCATTAGAATTTTCCAATTATAACAAAATTTGAGTCAAGGTCATGTAAAGTCTAAGCCAAGTATTGAATTTATTTTTGTTTTAAAAAGTTTGTAATTTTGAATAATAAAGTTAAGAGTTTGCCAAGATAATCTAGCAGGATAATATTATGGCAACACTTTCATATTTTCTTATATACTAAAAACATCCATAAGATAAAAAGGTCTACCTTTTTTGTTAAAAAAAAATACTTTTTATTATATAACATACATTAATTAGGTCTTCTAATTGACTTACAACATACTTTTAATATACTACAAAGAAAGAATAATAGAAGCTAGAACAAGATCATTATTTACTTTTATTCTTTTTTTTTTCCTTTTTTCTTACTTTTACTATCTTCTATTATAATATTTGATTAAAAATTGTTTAATCAACATGGAAGAGAGAAGATGGATGAATTTTGATAGATTGAGTAATGTGTCACGGGCGTATGAATTTATCACGTGCTACCCGTGTGGCCTTGAGAAAATTTCCCAAACAGCCTCCTCACACTCAACTCACAAGAACCTTTTGGAGATTAACTTTAGAAGTATATTTCACTTGTATAGTGAGTGTGTACAAATGAGGGGTAGGAGGTCCCCTTTTATACAAGTTTTGGACAAACTACAACCGTTAGATCCCCCCTTGATCTAATGGTAGATATTACATCCCTTCAACTTCCCACCTACCTACATTTATTACATTGCTCATTTCCAATGTATCTCTCTTTTCTAGGAAGTGTCTACATTCAACGTATTGTCATTCTCTAGGAGATGTCCAGGTTCAATGTATTGTCCATCCCTAGGTAAGGACCCGTGACATTCTCCCCCACCTAATGAGGCGACGCCCTCGTCGCTTCTTCCGCATGGTAGGTGTCAATCTCCTTCTTGAACTGCTAAAGTGCTTCGGCAGGTTCTCAACTGGCTTCACTCTTCGGAAGGCCCCTCCATCAGATGAAGTATTCACGCCTTGGCGTGCAATACCGCTTTCGTATGACTCGATCTGCCACTATGGATTTAACTTCTCGGTCATATGAAGTTTTTGCTCCAAGCGGTGCTCACTGTGACTCCCCTCGATTTGGATCCTCCTTGTCTTCATGGTAAGGTTTCAGCATACTCACATGGAAAACAGGGTGTACCTTTAATTTTGGTGGCAGCTCCAACTTGTATGCGACCTTCCCGACCCATTGTATCACTCGAAATGGCCCTTCGTAACGATGAATTAGACCCTTGTGCACATCCTTGTACCGAAGAATGGCGTGTAATTTGGCTAACGCCAAGTCCCTGACTTGGAACTCCACATGTCGTTGCTTTTTGTCGGCCCACTTCTTCATGCGTTTGGAGGCTTTACGAAGACACGCCCTTGCCAAGTCTACTTGCTCCTGCCAATCCTTGGCAAACTTGTATGCAGGTGGGCTATTCCCTTGATAGCCCGATGCAACCGCACTTGGAGTCTGTGGTTGTTGGCCATTCACGATCTCGAATGGACTTTGGTCGGTAGACTCACTCCGCTGCATGTTGAAGGAGAATTGGGCTATGTCGATCAACTTCGCCCAATTTGTTTGCATTGTGCTCACGTAGTGTCGAAGATAAATCTCCATGAGTGCATTGACCCGCTCGGTTTGACCATCAGTTTGGGGGTGTAAGCTTGTAAAGAGATTTAACTCCGACCCTAACAACTTGAACAATTTAGACCAGAACCGCCCTGTGAATCGAGGATCCCGATCGCTCACAATCGTTCGTGGGACTCCCCAGTACTTTACCACATGCTTCATGAATAACTTAGCTGCCTCCTCCGCTGGGCAATCCTTTGTTGCTGGCACAAATGTTGCATACTTGGAGAATTGATCCACCACGACCATGAGAGTCCGACATCCTTCGGACTTAGGCAGGTTTACTATGAAGTCCATGGAAACACTCTCCCATGGACAAGTTGGGATGGGAAGTGGCTCTAGCAATCCTGGCGATGAACGTTGTTTGATCTTGTCTTGTTGGCAAACAAGACAGGTTTTTACATAGGCTTCAACGTCATCCCGCATTTGAGGCCAGTAGTATTGATCTTCGACAAGGGCTAAGGTGCGGTGGATCCCTGGATGACCTGCCCACTTCGAATCATGGCACCCGTGCAACACTTTTTTCCTCAACTTTCCATGGAATGGCACATATAGTCGTCGCCCTTTTGTGTATAAAAGATCGTCCTCGCACCAAAACTGTCGGGTCTTGCTGTCTTTTGCATTTCCAATGAGGGCTTGAGCCTTCTGATCATGTTTGAGCCCCTCCTTGATGCGGTCGATCCATGGACAGTTAGGTCGACTTACTGTGTTTGCCAGCCCCATCTTCCGGCTAAGAGCATCAGCTGCGGAGTTAGCCTTCCCTGGCTTGTACTCCATCATATAGTCGAACTCTGTTAGGAAATCCTGCCATCTAGCTTGCTTCAGACTCAGCTTCTTTTGGGTCTGAAAATAACTTGTGGCCACGTTGTCTGTTCTTACAATGAACTTTGACCCTAGGAGATAATGTCTCCACGTCCTTAGGCAATGCACCACTGCAGTCATCTCCTTCTCCTGAACTGTATACCGTCGCTCGGTATCGTTCAACTTTCGCGACTCATATGCCACTGGATATCCTTCCTGCATAAGAACACCACCAATAGCAAAATCTGACGCGTCAGTTTCTAATTCAAAAGGCTTGGTGTGATCAGGCAACACCAGCACCAGCTCTTTGGTCATGGCTTGCTTTAATCGATCAAACGCCTTCTGGCATTGATCCGTCCATTCCCATGGTTTCTCCTTCTTCAGCATGTCCGTGAGTGGCACGGTGATGTTTGAGTAGTTCTGAATGAAACGCCGGTAGTAGTTGGTGAGACCAAGGAATGATCTCAATTCCGTCACTTTCGTCGGTGGCTCCCATTCAACAATGGCTCGGATCTTTGCCGCTTCCATTTGTACTTGTCCTCCCCCGACAATGTGCCCCAAAAACGGTACCTCCTTTTGGGCAAAGGCACACTTCTCGCCCTTGACGTACAAGTCATTCTCGCGCAGGACTTGGAAAACTTGTCTAAGGTGCTCGATATGCTCCTCAAGTGTCCGGCTGTACACCACAATATCATCAAGGTAAACCACTACAAACCGATCGAGGAACGGGTGTAATACCTTGTTCATAAGAGTGCAAAATGTGGCTAGAGCATTGGTTAGGCCGAATGGCATGACGAGGAATTCGTACGAACCATAACGAGTCACATAGGTTGTCTTTGGCTCATCCCCTTCAGCAATCCGAACTTGATAGTAACCCGAACGTAGATCAAGCTTGGTGAACCACTGTGCACCTCCAAGTTGATCGAAGAGATCTGCAATGAGTGGAATCGGGTACTTGTTCTTGATTGTTAATTTGTTCAATACCCGGTAATCTATGCACATCCGGAGTGACCCATCATACTTCTTCTGGAAGAGGACAAGTGCACCGAACGGAGCCTTAGATGGTCGAATGTACCCCGCATTGAGTAACTCCTTCAGCTGTTTCCTCAATTCTTCTAATTCGGGGGGCACCATGCGATATGGGGCCATGGCAGGCGGTCGAGCATCAGGTACCAGCTCGATCTGGTGATCCACTTCTTTACAAGGTGGAAGCATTTTGGGCAACTTAGGAGGCATCACGTCCTTGAACAAATCGAGGACTTGGCTCACTTCTGTTGGGACTTCACTCCTTTCGCTTTTGTTGTCCTCGGTTCTTAAGGTTGCTAGGATGGTCACCTCACCCTTCTTTGCTCCCTTGTTAAGTTGTATTGCCGAAATCATCTTTCGATCACAGTTTGACTTACGATGAACCGGAATCACGCACTGGCACCGTTTGTCTAGCACACAGAGACACTCAGCAAAGGGCAATATTACCACATGGATCTTGTCCAAAAATTTCAACCCAATGACAAAGTCATAATCATCCAGAGGAATTACCTCAAGGGTCTCCTGGCTTCTCCATTGCCCAATCTGTAACTCCATATCCCTAGTGACCCCAACGGTAGGGACTTCCTGGGAGTTAACAGTCTTAAGCCACCCGACTCCTTTCTCAACCCGAAGGTTAAGTCTCTTAGCAGCTTCTTCCGATATGAAGAGGTCGGACGCCCCAGTATCCACGAGCGCACTCATCGTGGTTTCTCCGATCTTCACATCTACAAACATAAGTCCCCTTGGCTCTTTTGTCTTCTTGGACTTAATTGAACTGAGGATCCGCAGCGAACCTAATCGTGCCTCCTCTTCTGACTCATCTTCTTTGCAGAGGGCAACCAACTTGGCCTTGTTTGGGCAATCTCGTGCCATATGTGGACCATCACAAAAGTAACACTTGTAAGTACGTACCTTCTTGTGACCACTGTTAGATTTTGCATGAGCCTTTGCAAGGTCAGCCTGTGGTCCACCTCCATTTGGGCGATTGAATCTGCCCCGATCTCCCCCACCATTGGCCTTATCCTTTGGACGGGAGTCTGACTGGGAGGTAGAAGGTGTCTTGTACTCCACAAGAGATTCGGCCACCGTAATTGCTGTTGTAAGGTCTCCCACTTGGAACCGCTTCAGCTCCTGTTTGGTCCACGTCTTGAGACCACTCATGAACTGGTGGAACGCCTCTGTCTCATTCATCGAAGGGATTTGGAGCAGCAACTCCAAAAATCACTTCACATAGTCACGTACTGCACCTTTCTGCGTAAGGTGTTTTAGTTCGTCACGAGCTTCTTCCTCCGCATATGCGGGATAGTAGTTTCGTCGGAATTCCTCAACAAACCTGTCCCAAGTCGTGATAAGATTTCCACACCTATCGTCCGACCGACGACGCCACCATAACAAAGCATTATCAGCTAAATATAGAGATGCGGTATTTACCCGTAATTGGCTGTCGTTGATTCCCATGACTTGGAAATAACGTTCCATGTACCATAGAAAGTTGTCCACATCCTTGGCCACCTGAGATCCCATGAACTCTTTTGGCTTTGGTGCGTCGGTACGTGGTGCTTGCACGGTGATTACCCCGTTCACGTGTGCTGCCTCTGATTCTGCGAGCTTTCCCTTAAGCTCTGTAATCTCCGCGCGTATAGCCGCCATCAGGGTCTCCAAGGACTCATCCCACTGATGGAGTTCTGCCCTTAAGGTCCCCAGCAACTCCCCTCGAAGTTCTCCCATGCCGACTTTGAGCTCCTGCATCTCGGCCATGAGCTCCTCCCTTTCGGCATCTCCACCTTCGACGGACTGGGTCAGGTCATCAACCAAACCTTGGACATCAGTGACGAACGATTCAATCTTCGTCATACGATGTGTCAGGTCCCCCACTGGATCCCTCGAACTCGAAACAGCATGATTCTTCTTTCCCTTGGCAGCACCTTTGTCAGCCTTCCTCCCACGATCATCGTGGTCATCACCCATGATGAGCGTCTCGTCAGAACATTGGTCTGCCATAGCGCTTGGAATGAACCTGCTCTGATACCAACTGTCATGAGCGTATGAATTTATCACGTGCTACCCGTGCGGCCTTGAGAAAATTTCCCAAGCAGCCTTCTCACACTCAACTCACAAGAACCTTTTGGAGATTAACTTTAAAAGTATATTTCACTTGAATAGTGAGTGTGTACAAATGAGGGGTAGGAGGTCCCCTTTTATACAAGTTTTGGACAAGCTACAACTGTTAGATCCCCCCTTGATCTAATGGTAGATATTACATCCCTTCAACTTCCCACCTACCTACATTTATTACATTGCTCATTTCCAATGTATCTCTCTTTTCTAAGAAGTGTCTACATTCAACGTATTGTCATTCTCTAAGAGATGTCTAGGTTCAATGTATTGTCCATCCCTAGGTAAGGACCCGTGACAAATGAATATATATCAAAGGTTGAAGTTTTCTTAGATAAAGCTTTTGTTATGTCTGCTAAAGGAGATGAGATATCTTACCCTTGTAGAAAATGTTGTTACTGTTATTGGTACTCTAGAGCTGTGGTTTATGAACATTTAGTCATTCAGGGGTTTATTTTTAATGTGTAATTTATTTCTTTTTTTTATTTATTTGTAGTTTATTACTTTATTTTAAATATTTATAAGTTTAAATCCAAAATTATATTCATCTTTTGGTAGGACAATGCTCTCCCTTTAGGCTAATGACATTGAGAAGACCTTTAAAGATAACTTAAAAAGGAGATATTAAAGGTTTATAGACTTTTAGAAGTGCTACTGTGATTTGTTAATGCATATAGTGTGGTTATATATAAATTTAAAACCTATTTTGTAAAAGAATTTAGAAGCATTTAATATGATTATGTGGTGAATTGTTAAATTATATTTAATTGCAATTGATATGTGTATTTGATATTTTAGAAAAGTATACCCTACCTGTTTGATGTCATATTTCTTAGTAGATCTAATTATTATACTAATGACTAGAAATTACTTTTAAAGTTCAATTTCATTTTGAAAATATATTTAATGTGAAAAAATATATTTTTCAAGGACAATTTTGTATTTTTTTAATATTTATAATTTTATTTAAATAATTGTTATTAATATAATAGTTTTCAAATATCAAATTAGTTAAAAAAAATTAACACTTATTCATTTAAAAAACTATAATCTATTTGTATAAATAAAAGTTGTAAAATATCATTATCTATTGTAAAAACATTATTACCTATTTTAAAAAAAATCGCGCCTTATTTTCAAAAAATCATTTTTTATTTTTGAAAAAATCGCTATACTGCTTATTTTTTTAAAAATTGTTATTTATTTTTAAAAAAATCGTTATTTATTTAATATAAAAAATTAATATTTATTTTAAAAAATTTATTACTTATATTTTAAAAATTTATTATCTTATTTTTTTAAAAAATTACTGTTACAAACTACTACCTATTTTTAAAATACTGTTATTTATTCTTTTAAAAAAATTATTTTTTTATTTTTTTTAAATCACTGTATGACTTATTTTTAAATAATAATTTTATATATTTATTATAAATAAAAATAATCAGTAATACTTACAAATATAATAATTTAAAAATTACTATATTAAACTTTAAGTAATAATTTTTAAGTGAAAAGTAGCAATTTTGAAGAGCGACCTTAAACCATATTTTGGATAGTGCCTCTTACGTGTCTCTCTAGTTTCTTTCACTCACCATCGTTCCCCTGAGACCATTTTGTCACTCTGATGCCACTCTCATTGGACATCACAGAACCAACTATGAATTAAAAGTTGATTCCCACATATCAGTACTAGAAAACAGCGAAGCAAAGAAGAAAGAGGAAAAGATTAATGGTACAAAGACACAACCTTTTTATTTTCATTCATTTATATATATATATATATATATATATATATATAAAGAATTAAATGATTGAGTACTTAAGTGCATGAAGTCAATGCCTTTTACTTAAGAATTGTACTAGTTACAGTTACAATTCTATTTTAACAAGCAACCATCATGCTTGACAGATTAGCTAGATATTTTTACAAAGAAAAACACTAGAACGTGGCCTTCTGTACTTAGTTTTGCACCATCACCATGCTTTTTCCTTAGACATATTACTCATGGAACAAGAAAATATAAGAGGAATGAACTGGAAGATTGCAAGAGAACAAAAATCTTTATGGAGAGGCTTACAATTGTCATAATTGTCAATTGAATTGTATCTTGCCTCCAAAGTTGTAATGTTCAGGTTCAATCTTCTTTAAGTACCAAAGTTGCTCTTCTTTGTTACTCGATCGAATTTGTTTAAATCTTCGGGCAGAGTTGTTTCTGCACGTTTCCATTTTCCCACTAGCTTGGAATAATTCCTAAGTTCGAGCGTGCCACCTCTTCTTGTTTTACGCTTGTTAAAAAACCATTGTTATTGTTCGCCGTATGCTTGTTGGAGACGCTTTGTCTAGCTAAGTCCTCGCCAAGGTATCATTCAATTATGTGGTTCAGTTTTAGGGGGATTTATTCCCATTGGAGTTACTGGCAGTGGGCTTAGACCGTGTCGGCCTTATAGAGCATGACGTTCACATATCCAATGCGGCAGCTAATTTGGGTTTTGAACCAATATCTTAATCTTGTGATTGAGTCTGACTGTTGTGGGGATTGAATTTGATTCTTCATTTTCGTTCAGTTGGCTACCTCGAGGATTTTGAATCGGATATTGATCCCTGAATTTTGATCCTTCAGATGAAAATTGCCAACTTGATTGACAATCACCTCTATTACTTTTGGCTCAACCCATGCCAATTCAAAAGATGTAGTCTACTCGAGTTCGACGAAAAACTGTTCATAGGTCTCCAACTGTGCTTCATGTTACCAGCACCATTTTTATGGCAATACATTTTCCTGGAAAGGCCCGGAGATTTTCACCAGAAAGGAAATTTTGACATGTGGGTGTGTCTCCACCATCCCCGTCCACATCATCAAGCTCCCTATCCTTATTAATATGGTCGAGACAACAACGTGAATAGCAGAAATTCGGCAAACGTTCGTAGTTAAAATTGATTTTAGGCTTTATATTCCATTCCTTTGCTTGATCGCATTACCTTTCACAAGAGGATTATAAACATCAATCAGCACCCTGACACGAAGATACCTGGCCCAGCTTCCCATTGCTTTTTCATCAACCAATATGAAGTATCCAATTCTATATCTAAATGCCCCCTTACATTTTTACTATGGGTCCCAAAATTACACAATTCACTCTCAAGCAACTTAATAGAGACCCATGTTGGTATTTGAGGATAAAGGCAATTATCGCATCAAATGAGCCCAGACAGCTCAAAGAAGGCCCAGCTCACATGTCCAGAAGAAGAGGCTCGCAAATTTTGTGGTCCTAAACTGAGTGATAAACTTCTAGTGGTGATATACGAGGGGCAAAGACAAATTGCTCACTGATTTTAGGGTGGAAGTGAGCCTGAAAGAAAGACCCACCTAACAAAGCAATGGCCTAAAATGAAAATGAACATATCATTATAGCACCATCCGGTTTGCTTGGACTACGGTAAACGTATTGGCTGCAGACCCAGGCCTGATGTATATGTGCGGTATAAGATTACCAGTTAACATCCTGATTTATCCTTTTTCCATAATGAAGACTCACAAACAAAGCAGTAATGGCTCCATATAATTTCTTTTACGTCCAAAGACACTGATAATATCAAACATGAATTCTGCACAATACTCTACTATTTTTTTTTTTTTTTTTTCCATTAAAGAAGGGAACGTATAGGAAATCCAACTGCACATAACACAACTCCAAGGGCAGATGGATGTAGGAGGTATGATTTTTGCACAAACTTGAAAAGGAGTTGCTTCTCCAAATACCCAACATTATTTGGGCCACCACACTTGTCAGCATTCCTAATCAAATAGTCAGGACCAAATATCAGTGTGGATGTATCAGAGTAGCACCCTTTTCAATGACAGCGCTGATATTAAGAGACCAACTCATATGTCTAAACTAAAAGCCTTCAATGGCGCTGTGTGGATCTCTCTCAGGATCACAAATCTGATTATGATAACCCAAGCAATTGGATTCCCCTGCAACAACCAAAATCAACAAATTAACTACCAAACACCATTATTAAGAATACAATCACCAAATATTAGAACTGAACTTAAACAATTAAGAAAGCAAAAATAAACAAATAATCTGGGAGACGGAGAGAGGGAGTCTTAAAGAAAGGTCCACCAAACAAAGCAATGGCCTAAAATTTAAAATGAATATACTATTATAGCAACACCCGTTTTGCTTGGACTTCAGTAACCGTATTGGTCAACCGCTTCAGTTAGCCACCAAGCCATTGGATTTGGGTAGGTCACGTGGTTAAATTTTATCACCTCCTCGAATCTTTCACATTGAGTGAAACTGTAGTGTAATGCACCCCTTTACAATATCTAAGGACTTGAAAATTTTCTCTCCCTGCTAACAATTAACGTCCGACATGTCTATTTTTCAGTTAAAAATGTGAACATATTGGCCTGAAAGCAGGTGTCCAAAGTGTGTCCACGCTCATGACTGAGATAGGCCACCGTAACCAGATGGTATTTGAACCTTAAAAAACGCATTTTGTTTTTCTATTACTTCATTTTTCATTTCCTCTGACCATCTAATGTTACATTGATTAAAGAAATAAATATACTGATATACTAATTTGTTTGTATTAACAGAATACAACGATTTTGTAAAAATTATTCTGCACCATTCCCAAAACCAGGAGGGGTAATCATCCAGCAGCATATAGCAGAACTCCAGGGGCTATATTTTGAAGAAAGTCCAAGGGAAATTGAAAGTAGGACTAGGAGGTATGTATTTTGTATAAACTTGCAAAAGGGTTGCTTCTCCAAGTCCCTAACATTATTTGAGCCTCCACATTGTCAGCATTCCCAACAAAACAATCAGCAGCACCAAATATGTGTCCGTCACTGTGTTTAGGTATGAGAGAGACAGAGAAAGATAGAGATGAGTGTAGTGCCCTTTCAATAGCAGTGTTGGTATCAAGCAACCAACTCATTTGACTAAACCAAAAGTCTTCAATGGCGCTGTGGGGGTCTCTATCACAATCACAAAACTGATGATGATACCTATGTGTGCTAACCCAATCAATTGGATTCCCTGTGACAACTAAGACCAACAAATTAAGTACCAACCATATTTATTAAGAATAAAAGTTGGAGTAGGGAGAGAAAGAGAGAGAGTCCATCTGAAGTGCTTGAACCCCTCAATATGCAAAAAGGAATTAAAGCCATTTTGGAAGCTTGAAAGTCCTATGAGAAAGGTTCCCATGGAAAGAAAGAGTAGTAATGTCCAGAAGTCCTGTCACAAAGTAGAAACAACCCAAAATGCACCTCAATTGAAGAAAAAAAGGTGCAAACAAACTAAGCAAAAAAAATGCACGGCCAAAATAACACCAACAGTACCCAAAGTACATTCCTTTTACTCTTGACCACCACATCAGATAACAGAATTCTCCCACAAATCTTTGTCTCTGGCTCTGACACTGGGACCAGCAGCCACAGCACTTTCCAGCAATGTTCTGTAGTTTGAAACAACAAAAGGACTTGACTTTACCCATTTGCAGCTGTTTCTAAACTGAACTGGTTTTGGGTAATAAGGAAGCAAGTTCAGGATCAAAGATACTGCATTCAGCTTGTTTAGTTGGCAACCATGCGATAATGGGCACACCTTAGAATTGATTGATAGAGAAGCGATCAAAACCATTGTTGGAAAATAATGTCTCTTGGTTTTTTCTGCTTTCTCGGCATTTCTGGCTTATAATTATGAGATTTTATGGCGATGGGGCTGTGTTTGTATGAGAGAGCACAATGGTTTATTAGTGGGGTGAGCTGAGGTGGGGCCTAATGCGTTGTGTTCAGATGTTGGGGTGAGGTGGTATGAGGATATCGTCATGCTAGGTTTTGTCTCTTTTTGTACACCTTTGTGAGATATTTTCTTGCCTATTTGTGCTTGTAGTTGCTTCGCATATCTCAAGTTATACCTAGTAATTCGTAGATAGATTAAGCCACTTCTCTATTTCTCTCTCCCTCTCTCTCCGTGGGTGAGTAAAGCACCACCAAGCTTGTGATAATGGCAGCAGCAAGTGCACCAGTCTTTGCATTTTCGAGGCAGTCTTTTGCAGCTTCGAGGTCAATTGCTAGTGCAAATCCACCCATCTCCAATACTCTTGGTACGTTCTTTTCGACTGCCACTTCTTTAGCTTCCTTTGATTTGTTCTCTCTCTCTCTCTCTGTCGATGGGTAATTTCGTTTGAGTTTGTTTCTTGTATTGTAAACTTTGTGGATGGAAGATGCTGTCCGGGATGGGCAAATGATGGTGTGCTTTTAGTTTAGGGGATTTATGGCTATAAAGATGGTTGGATAGGATTTTTGAGATGCTATGGTCCTAAGTTGGTTTTCATAATTAGGAATTGAACTTCCATAATGTAAACCACCTGCTAGTTTGAGCTCCTAGAAGGTTTGGTTTAGGAATCTCCTGTCTTCCATGTTTTGAGAGAGTGGTGATGAAAAATTTTAATCTTGGATAACTTGCAGATGAAAGCAAATTCATTTTTGGTGATATCAATTAGAAAGATATTTATTGAGGTTTGAAAGCTGCCCATGCGATATGGCAATAATGGCATAGCTTTTATCTGGAAACTGTAATATTTTGGAGCCCTACATAAACCTCAATAGCTCATTTGAGGTCATAAAAATAGAGGCGATGAGGCAGATTAGGAGACTAACAGATATATCGCTTATATTTGTATGTACATGGGCTTATCTTTAAATTCTCCAGTGAGATGTATAAAAATGTGTGTGCTAGCACGAATTTTGTGATTTCTACCTGCACACAAAATGGAGAAACAGTGAGGGCCTTTTTTTTTAGACCTGATATGCTGGCACTCAACATCTTCATGCAGCTGGTAGTTTTATTGGTACTTCAATACCAAGGAGTTACCCAAAGACAAACAGAAGATCCAGGATTGGCAGGAAGTTGATTGCAGCAGCTGTTGTTGCCAGACCCCCAATGGAGGAAATTGAAGCGTATGAAGTTCTAGTCAATTTTTCAGTTATTGTGCTTTTGTAAATGATGAAGTGCATGTCTCAGTATAATGGTAAAATTACTTCATTATGACCTGAAAGGTCATTGGTTCAAATCATAAAAATGCCATTCTGAATTTGCTATGGGAAAATCTGGAACATATTTGACATGTATTTATAATTCACAAGCGTAAATGAATCATATGTTTGTAGTTAGTTCTAATTTTTCAGTTATTGTGCTTTTGTAAATGATGAAGTGCACGTCTCAGTCTAATGGTAAAATTACTTCATTATGACCTAAAAGGTCATTGGTTCAAATCGTAAAAATGCCATTCTGAATTTGCTATGGGAAAATCTGGAACATATTTGACATGTATTTATAATTCACAAGCATAAATGAATCATATGTTTGTAGTTAGTTCTACTCAAATTTTCAGTTATTGTGCTTTTGTAAATGATGAAGTGCATGTCTCAGTCTAATGGTAAAATTACTTCATTATGACCTAAAAGGTCGTTGGTTCAAATCGTAAAAACGCCATTCTGAATTTGCTACGGGAAAATCTGGAACATATTTGACATGTATTTATAATTCACAAGCGTAAATGAATCATATGTTTGTAGTTAGTGCAACATGTTGGAATTTTCTGCCAAAAATCAACTTCACTGCTCACCCATCTAGCATAATGCCCTCCTTCCAGGTTGGCACTTCCTAGTTGGGCTATGTTTGAACTTGGGAGACAACCTGTATACTGGAAAACCATGAATGGTCTTCCTCCAACTTCTGTACGTTGAACAATGGAGCTCACTGGATTATTCTTTTTCTCTTTTTGGTTGCTTCATTACTGATATTGCATTTGAAATCATTAACAGGGAGAGAAGCTTAAGCTTTTCTACAATCCGGCTACAAATAACCTTGTTCCAAATGAAGAATTTGGGATTGGTTTTAATGGTAACTTCTGATGCACAATATCTCCTTAGGGTCGCCAGCCACTCTACTAGTCTTGTTTCTCTTGGTTCTTGAGGGCATGGGATGAAGTGTGCACAACAAAAGTTGCATGGTTCCAAAGAGTTTATAGCATTAATATTCTGTAAAATTTCCACCACTTGCCGCATATTGAATACCTTGAATCTTAGGAGTTATAGATCATAACAAGCATATACTCAAATAAGCCAGTGCACTACATATTAGTAAAATTCAAAACTACATTTTGAATATGATGTTCTGTACAATTTTCTATCTTTGAAACCTCATAGTTTGCTTTCTGCTGATACTATTGATTGAACAGCACAACAAACTTTACCTTATGAATTATGTTGCTATTGAATTATAAATCAACTCATTTAACTTTCCAAGATTTATGCTTGCAGGAGGATTTAACCAGCCAATTATGTGTGGTGGTGAACCAAGGGCAATGCTTAGGCAAGCTCGAGGCAAAGCTGATGGCCCGATATATACCATCCAGATATGCATTCCCAAGCATGGTTGGTTCAATTAATTCTGTGCATTTTGTTGCTTTCTGATGCCAGATAATCCCCTTTTCAATGACTTTTGCTCTTTTCCTTTTTTTCTCCAGCTGTGAACTTGATCTTCTCATTCACAAATGGAGTTGATTGGGATGGTCCCTATAGGCTGCAGTTTCAAGTGCCCAAGGCTTGGCAAAATAAACCAATTGAATTTTTTAATGAGGTGAGAAAGCAGAGACACTTGTAGTAGTTTGAATTTGCTGCCTCTAGCTTGGCATAAATTGCTGCCATTTTAGAACCTTGCTCCATTGGCAAAATAGCATGTTTCTCCGAAATTTTGTAAGAAGCATTCTCTGCACTAAGAATGCAAACTACCCATAACAATTTGGCATTCAAAGCTATAGGTGATTGTTGGAAGAGTTGGTGCTGCTGCATTGCTCAGGCTCTCTCTCAAGTATTTGAGTTTCTGTTAAGTTAGTTAAAGTATATTGCAGCCATATAAATGATTTATTTTGTACGTTTGTGTTTGTGTTTGAAATGTTTTAAGTCTTTGTAAATATGCTTGCTTGCCAAAAAAACAGCCAATTGTTTTAAATTTCAAAGTTTGTTTTTGAATTTGCATTTGAACTTGTAAAATACCTTTATATAATGAGGTTTTCATGGATAATGAGAGTAGAAGTCATTTAGATATTCTTCTCCTTGCTGCAATGTACTGCAGCAAGTTTCTCTGCTGTTTTTCTTTTCCAGCAAGCATTCAAAATCCTTGCTGCAATTTTAGCTTTTGCAACCTTCCAGGATCCATGTCATCTCAATGCTCATTGTGTTTCATTCATCAAAACCAACTGTGATAACCCCTTTTGCTCATTCTGCAAATATATGCAAGAAAGTTGGCAATTATTCAGAGGAATGTAGACAATTTGGTTTGTGTTCAATTGACAGGGTCTGGCAGGGGAGTTGAGTAAAGAAGGTGCATGTGAGAGGGCAATCTTCCCAGATACAAATATTGTTGTGACGAGATGTTCAATGATTGGTAACCTGTCCACAGAAGGAGTGAGTTACTCTTTGTTTAATCTCTTTGATTGTTTTCCTGTCTTCAAATTTCTTGAAACCTTAATGTAGAAATTTTCGCTAAGTTGACAAAAATGGCAATGCAATTGCAGGGTGATCGCTGCAATCTCGACCTAGTTCCAGGATGCATGGACACAAGTTCGCATCTGTATAATCCACTTGCCAATGTAGATGATGGATCCTGCTCAATTGATTTGGACTTGGAGAGCTAATGTTTCCTCTGTCCATACCCTATGCATATATGATTATAGTGTTTTTTTTTTTAACATTAACTGCATACTGAAGCTTTTTCCTATACTAATCACCATTACTGTCTCTCAGGTGTTGTACTGAAAGTTAATAGCTGCAAGTTGGAGGTGCATTCCGCTTGCCTGAACTTTGCTTGTAAATTTTCACTTACGTAACTTACCCTCTATGAAAGTCTATTCTGGGACAAATCTTTCTTAGAGTGAACCAGAAGGCAAGCCATTGAGTTGAGTTTGATAGGTTTGGCTGACTTAAACGTGCATTATACGCTCTAATTTATTGTTTTAGGAAGAGAAACATCATCAGCAATGGAAAATTTAGCTGGCAAAATTGCGACATACTCTGCTAAAAACTATTAATATCATGGAATCTAAGCTCACTAACGAGGTCTGTAGCTTAACAGAACACCAAGGCTGCCCAAAAATTTCAAGCATATCACACCTTACCTTTGTAAGCATCACATACAGCAGTAACCCACATGTTGCTTTTCTACTCTTGCATTTTCATGTCTTTTCTTTAACTACACAAAGATTATTTAGCAGTGACGCCATTGGCAATCTTGGCTTCCTTTTTCTTGCTTTCTTCGTATTTCCCAGCAAGTGAATCAAAGAGAATGCCAGCACCAACGCCAGCAGCTAAATCAATTGTGTAGTGACCCCTGCTGCCGAGCAGCCTAACAACTTGTAGAACATTAAGCACATCAAACGTCCATGCCAATTCCCACCTCTGCATTCTTCTCATGTCGAGAGTTGCAATCACTGATCCGGCAACATGGCCTGAAAAGAACAGGAAGAACGATACGTTCCCTACCGGAAAGTCCACACCCGAGCCCAGAAATCCCTGAAAAAGAACAATGACTGGGAAACTTAATACTCACTATGGCAGAGATCTAAACATCATTTCTCCTGGTGACATGAAACTTTCTTTGTTAGCAAAACTAACATCTTCTAACCACAAAGTGCAGAATAAAACTTGAGATGTGAGATTCAAACCAGACCTCTCCCCCACTCCAACTAGACCAAAAAATAGCTAACATTTTCTACTATTAAATTAGTTGTCCACCACCAAAGGATTGCTCTAGTGATCAGATAGTTGTCCTGTAATCCAAGTAGTCAGATTCAAACTCCCATGCTTTCCTCTCATATTTAAAATAAATGTTTAGTGAATATTAGGCTGTTGAAACATTGAATAAGGGTGCTAAATGCCAATGAAATATAATAATTCAATGATATCATTATGTATAATAATTCAATGAAATATAATAATTCAATATCACCAAAATATTTGATTTAAATTTTAATTTTCTTAATAAATTTACGTGTGTTTAATGTTAATTAGAATCATTTTTTAGTATTTTAATAGAATTAGAATTATAATATGTATTTAATTTATTTAATTATATTTAAAATATATTATAATTTATTCAATTTATACAAATAATTTTTCATATATATTTAAAATTTATACAACCCAAATACTCATAATTAAGGAAAATAAAAAAAAAGTGAAATAATTTCTAAAAACAAAATCCTATATTCCTCTTTTTTATTTTTTTATAGATAAAAAATATTTTTAAATTTATATTTTTTTAATATAAAAAAAGTCATGATTTAATATAAAAAAATACTCATAATTTAAATATATTTTTAAAAAAATTTTTTTATTTAGATAAACACAAATAGATATGTATTTTTTTTTAATAAATATAATATAATTATATGCTTGCAAATAATTTGGTAAGAAGAACATTTGTTTTGAAGTAAAAGAGACCTCGGGGATTGGAAGTTGGGTAACGTAGCCAAGTGTCCCACGGCAAGTGAACATGAACAATGTCGAGATTGTCGCTCTTGGCCTGCCCTCTACTAGCCACGTCCACAGTATATAGGCTGCTTGCATTCCAACAAACACCTAACCATGAAAATTACAGATATTAAAAACAAGGTTAGACATAATCGCTTTTAGTGCACATGCTTGCCAACCATCCCAACCAACTTGGTTGAGAAATAAATATACTAGCTAGCGTTGCCACCTAGATTGAATTTGATGGGAAGGACCAAAGTTTCAATGTATAGACACTAAGAAGCTAGCCCCACAGCATTAATAATGGAAAACTTCCAACAAATTTGAGTGATTCTTGAACTTTGATATAAACATTTTGTTCTTCGGGGAACCAAAAAAGAAAAAAAATGTTGAATTTGAACAAGATAACAGCTAATTTTGATGGAGACAGGCCACGGTGAGAACTACAGATTATTCTCTGTGGAGGAAACCCTGAATCCAAATTTCTCCAAACCCTCTAAACTAAAAGAGCAAAGTGAAATATTAAAAAATGAAAAGCAAGAAAGGCAATCTCATTTGTGACTGTTTAGAAAACGAAAAACATGGTTATTGATCCAAACTAATAGCAAGATAATTCAATGCAAACACTGAAGCATCGAATCATAAACTTTTATTTACATAATATTAAATTGAATCCCTAAAACCCTTTTGCTGTCTTTCCACAAAACATTTGGCCTAACTGTGCTAAAGTTGCAAAACACACAAACACACAGAAACATGCAAAGATAAAAAGAAAGAAACTTGCGAGCACATGAACCTAGCCTTTACCGTGTTGAGACCGGCCAACAAGGTATTAAACTCCGGGTGTGTAGTCAACACTCTGTGGAGGGGGCGGGTGGCAACAAACCCCAGGTCGAAAGGCGGCGAGGACGGCGGAACCATCCGGAGCGTGTACTCCACGGCCATGAAAAACAGCAACCCAATTGCAGAAATGCATGGCAGCCAATGATACTTAAACACATTCACCACATCATTGACCTTCCAATTCATGCAAGAAACATTTACCCCATCCAACACATGAATCCCGCCATGACCATTAACGCCAACTTCCTTTGCCATGTTGGCACCGTCGTTGATGGCATTATCTTTAATGTTTTTACGCTTGCAAGGGGCTGAGAGGCTCTTAGAGGTGGTGATGGTGACACTTGCCGTGTCCATGGTTGACAATAAAGAGTGGCATCTTTTTGACGGGTGTGTTTGTGAAATATATAGCAACGGTGGCGGAGTTAACAAAGAAAAGATGGTGGTGGTCGCGGCGGTTTGTTTGGTGGGACGCTAGCCAAAATGTTCCAATGAAAGGAAGGAATTTTTTTTAAAGTCTAATTAGTCAAAGAAATTATTGAGAGACAAACGGTCTCTTTTTTTTTTTTTTTAGATTTTTCTCATTTATATATTATTTTTTAAAATTTTAAAAATTAAAATATTTAAATTATGCAACTTTTCAGTATTGTACAAGTCCATGAAATGATAAAATTCTTGGCCGAATGTATACTTTTCAACCCAAGAGAGGGAGGAAATTACAAATGTGATTAGTTTGACATAATTGGCAATAACATTATTCACATTAGGATACACACTGTTCAAAACAGGACTTGGGGGGTGGTGGTGGTGGGAGGAGGCGTCAAACATGTGGAAAACAGGAAGAGATTTATCTTTCGCGTTGGTCCGACATCAACATTTCAAAGTTGGAAAAATATTGCATAAGCGTGGATTTCTTGACTTGGGTCACATGCACTCTAGCGTGGATCCACACGAGGATGGAGGCAATTACCCCATGATCCCTTGAATATAAATCTCTCTTTTTTCCGTAGTTTCTTTTTTTGACACTTTCTCATCTATTTTTTAATTGATTGCCCCAACTTCCGCATGTATATATATATATTTTTTTTTATAGTTTTTCAACAATTTCCCATAAATTTTTTTTAATTGCTCACCTCGATCCTTTAAATACGTATACTTTTTGTATAATTTTCTAATATCCCCCGCCCTCTTTTAAAATTGACCCCCTGGAATTTTTATTGTCTCCGCGTTTTCTTTTGAAGTCACTCTCATAAATTTTCTCTCTCTTTAAATCTCATCAATTTTTATAGGTCCACCACGACAGTAGCCAAGATTAAACTCAAATTCAATTTATAAGCCTATTATTACAGGACAATACCTTTCAAAAATATTCTTAATTTTAATTTACAAATAAAAAATAAAGAAGTATAAATAAATAATTGAAGTTTCAAATGACGGTACCTTAACAATTTGCCCCCTCTGATGGAAGCTTCTTGGTTGGTCCCTGAACGCGCGCTTCCACAACAAGTGTTGCGATGCGTTATCGTCACTCTTGGTTGTTCATATTTAATGGTAAATGGATGATCATATGTAACAATAAAAAATATGAATTATACAATTAACGATTATAATATTATCACTTCACTTATATTTGAGATTCATCGTCCCGATCGCATTTATCTAATTTTTACCTATTATCATTTTTAATTATTTTTACGAAAATTTGATCAAATAGTGAGATATTTCAAATCAAATAAATTAAACAACTTTTTCTAAGTCACTTTTTTATTTGACTAAATAAGAGAATCGAAGCAATTAAAACTTCGAATTACTAATTTGCCGATCCCACCACCAAGTTTCGATGCAATTCTTGTCACATACCATTATTAAGAAGTAAAATTTGGTTAAAAGAAAGAAAAAGAAGTAAAATTTAGGCCAGATAAAATAACTTTTAGCCTAAGAGTTCCATAAATCTTGTAATTTATATCTCTGGCACACATATCCCCCGATTAATGAGCTAGTCAGAATGCCAGCTTGATCAATCCATTCTAATGACAATCCCAACAAGGTCACCGCGACGGAGACGCGGTGGACGTGTTTGCCAACAGCCTTCGTGGATCACCCCGGCAACAAGTGATTCAAGGTGGAAAATTACAGTTCTTTTGGTGAATTGGGATTTTGAAATACATACCTCTGTGTCATGAACTTCTTATTGTGGGCTACAGGTTATTAAAAGTTTGTAGTTTTAGCATTTTAAATCCATCCCAAATATTTTTGGGCATCTCATCTCTGGAAACTAGAATGGACTGTTAACTTGCATGTTGACGCGTAATAATTTCACACATTTCTTGACGAAAGTATATTGTTATTAATTAAAAATGACTGACTAAAGCGAAAAATTGGCTTCACTCAAAATTGTGTCACCATCAGCTGTACTTACTGAACGGACTGGAAGCACTTTTGATGAATGGTAGGTATAAATTGTATTACCAACGAGGGGGAAGCAGGCGTCAAAAGCAAAAGAACACTAGGCCACAGTACTATCCCAAGAAAAAGGGACAAAAAAAGGGAAAAAAGAAGAAAAAGACAGTCACAGATGCTGCTGGAAAATATATACAGATAACAACTTTGTAATGGTAAAAGAACGAATCAAGCAATTGAAGAGTTATTTTAATTTTAAACATTTTCTCTTTTTTTTTTTTTTTTTCTGAAAAGTTGTGTTCTTATTTAAGTTGTATGTTTCAAAAAATTGTGTATTTACAGAACGTTGTATACTTTCATGAAAATTAATTTCTTTTAAAACGCAATAACTCTTTAATTGCAAGAATTCAACTATCCATCCACGTCCATAAAACATAACTCTTCAATTGTAAAAACGTAATTCTCCAATTATTAAAAAAAATGTAATTCTTCAATTATGTAAAGATATAACTTTTTAATAGTAGAATTGTGACTTTTAATGTATGACTATTCATAGTCTATAAATAAGATGTTCATATGACAAAGATTATTCATTTTTCTTTTTAGAATTTCTAATACTAAGTTATGTTCTTTTCTTCTAAGACTAAGTTAAATTCTTATCAGTTGGTTTAAAGAAATTGTTGCCTATAAGTCAAGGTTTTGTAAATCATGAAATAATTCGTCATGACCTCTACAATAATTTTTGAGAGGAGATGACCATCACTTGAAAGAAAATAATTATTCACGATACAAAACTTACTTGATTTATACTCTTTTCTAGCCAGTGCAGCTAACACGCCATGACATTAAGCCATTGCATAATTTAATTATAGCAGATGGAAAATTGGTGAGCCGATTAACTAAGATGTAATTAAACTAAAAGGTACAAGTTGGTTTGTCTTTTTATTATTATTTTTTTTAATCAAACAAGCCCTTTTTTTTTTTTTTTTCTCCCAAGAGATCCTTACACATAAGTATAGTAAAATTAGGGGGAAGAGATGTCACCCAATCCATTAGACAACTCCCTTGTCTAGCACTTTTGTCAAGTCAATCTGCTACTTTTTTAACTTGTAGATATGGCAATTTTAGCACAAACATGATACAAGACTCATCTACCTAAGGTTGAGAACATGTTGTACAAGTGATAGGATTGTATTGACGTTGTCCAAATCTATTAGTTGGTTTGTTGCTTTATTAGGTATTAGGATTTAGCTGCCACTTTTCCCATTTATTCCACTTATTCTACATGTTATGGATGTACTGATTTTATTGCTTTTAGTTGTGTCATAGCCTTTATATATATAGGCAAATGGGAATGGAGGAATACATCTATCTTTACATTCAATTAAATCCTTATTGCTTTTGCAATATTTACACTTCCTTTTCTCATCCCAACATAACTTGCATGCATTCTATTCATTTTTAAGGTTGGGGTCATGACCATCAATCTAACAAGGTTTATGACATTTTGGTATCAGAGTCAGTTATGGCTGAGGTTCAACATGAGCTTAACATTTATTAGCTCCAAAGGCAGAGGGCTGGCTTAAGCACTGGATTGGAACAAGTGATGAAATGACTTTCTAAATTATTACATGCCAAGGAAGAAGAGTCTATTAATCGTTAAAGGCCAATGGTTAGAAACATGGAGGAGGAGGCTACAAGTGAGAGTGTTCCCCTTAAATTGGCAAGGCTTGACAGTGGTTCAAAGGACCCAAGCTCTTGGATATGTTGTGCTAAGCAATTCTTTGATTTTCAAAGAACTACTTATAAAGATCAAATATGTATAGTAGCTTATCACATAAAGGAAGACATTTAATTGTGGTACCAATGGCAAAGGAGGACCTACCTGAACCTAACTTAAGAGGATTTGAAGTAGGATCTTCTAGACAGGTACAGAACCTTCACTTTCAAAAATGTTTTCATTGATTGTGGAAAATTGAAATAGATAAGAAATCTACAGGAATACAAGATTCAATTTGATTGCCTTTTATCTAAAGTTAGGGAACTCATCAATGCATAAGAAGTGAGCACTTTCATTGGTGGGCTTAAAGAGAACTTGAGGGTAAAGGTATAAGCTTAGAGATCCAGGAGTTTGAATGAAGCAATCAGGCTAGCCTAGGTTTAGGACAATTGAAATTTCAAGGAAACATGAACCGGAGGCGAAGCAATAGACCCCAGATGTAATCCCTTAAGAAACAATCACAATAACTTCAATCCTTGGGGGTGTTCAACTAATTCCAATAATGGCTCTACTACTAATGTTGTTCATCGCTTCACATCAACAAAGCTTTGGGAGCATTGACAGTAAGGGCTTTATTTCTATTGTGATGAGGTTTATATAGTTAATCACCATTGTAAGAAATTATTCTTTATTGAGCTTGACCACGAGCTTGATGATTTTGTGGATCTGTAACTTAAAGGGGAATTGGACAGCAACACAAACTCTCTTAAAATCTCTTTACATGCTCTAGTAGGCATCCTAACTCCTCAAACCATGAGGGTATAAGCTAAAGTGAAGGGTTAACTATCAACCTTGGCTTTGTGTTGTGAGTAATGGTGGCTAACAAGGAGAGACTTTCTAGCTTAGGAATATGTAAAAAGGTACCTGTGCTATTCCAAGATTCACTTTTCCAAATTGACTTTCTTCTATTACCTTTTGAAGGATTCAATGTTATCTTAAGGGCTCAATGGCTTCAAACATTGGGATCAATTCTCTAGAATTTTAAAGATATGGAGATGAAGCTCAAAACCAACCAAGGAGTGGTCATACTGCAAGGAATCAGATCAAAAAACTAGTAACTGGAATGCTTGAGCAAGGAATTATTCATCCCAGTCAAAGTCCATACTCCTCTCCAATGCTCTTTATCAAGGAAAGTGATGGGTCCTGGTAGTTTTATGTAAATTACTGGGCACTAAATCAACTCATAATCAAAGACAAATTTTCAATTCCAGTGATTGAAGAACTTTTGGATAAGCTTAATGAAGCATGGTGGTCTACCAAACTTGATTTGCAATCTGAGTATCACTAAATTCACATACACCCTAAAGATGTGTTAAAAACTATTTTTTAAACTCACCATGGGCACTATGAATTTTTGGTAATGCCGATTGGACTCTATAATGCTCCTTTCATGTTTCAAGCTCTTATGAATGACATTTTCAAAGAATACTTAATAAAATTTATTTTAGTATTCTTTGACAATATTTTGATTTATAGTCAAGATTGGGGTGAGCATTTGGAACATATCCAGATTGTTTTTTTTTTTTTTTCTATATTAAGAACTAACAAGTTTGTTGTGAAAAAAGAGAAGTGTCATTTTACTCAACAACAAATCCAATATTTAGGACATATTATTTGTGAAAGAATAGTCATGGTAGATTCAAAGAAGATACAGGCAATGATTAGCTAGCTAATCCCTTTTATTGTTAGAGAGCTACGTAGATTTCTTGGTTTAACTGAATATTACTATCGATCGATTTATGGCTCACTACAATAGTATTGCTTGATCCCTCACTAATTTGCTTCAAAAAAATGCTTTCCAATGGAATGATGCAGCCAATTGAGCCTTCTCTTACCTTAAGGAGGCTCTTACCTAAGCCCTAGTTTTAGCATTACCTAACTTTACTCTTCCTTTCGTCATTGAATATGATGCTTACAAGATAGGAATTAAGGCAGTTTTGTCATAAAACAAATGATCCATTACCTACTTTAGTGCCAATCTCTGAGACTAATAGAGTCTCATATATCTATGGGAGCAAGGAATTGCAATGAAGGTATAACAAAGAATGGCTTATGAAACTTAATAGATATGATTTTAATATTGAATATAGCCAAGGCAAATTCAACCTTGCTACTAATGCACTTTCTGGGCGAGCGTAGCCTAAGGTCTTGGTTATATCGTATCTAACTCCATAGTGGTTAGAATCAATTCAAAAAGAGAATAACACCCACCCTAATCTTGAAGATTCCAAATGGAAGCCTAAGCCTCTCTTCTCTTCCACCTTACACCATCAATCTCTCCTTTATTTCCTTTAGTGGTACTCACACCCTTCTCTTTACTAGTCCCACTCCTCCTATTCCTCTTTAATTTGATTTCAATTTCAATTCTAATTTTGATTCCTTTTCAATTGGCTTGCGTTTTGTTTGGTTTGCTTTACTGAATTTTTGTATTTTAATCTTTCAAGATGGTTAAAACTATTGCCATTCTTTCATAGATACTAGGCATGTTTTTGCAATTTGCCTCAATGATTTTGGACAACTTGGTGTATTCGACAATATTGCTTATAGGTAGTCTACTACTTTAATAAAAAAATAATAAAAAAACCCTTTTTTCTTTATTGTAATAATTTAAACAGGAATCTAATTTTGAATTTAGTACATTTTATTGTTTTGATATAAACTAGTCTTACTATGGCATATATAGTCATCAAATGCTTGCAAAATTATGCCTTTAAGGGCTAATTTGTTGTTAACAACTATTTGCATGTATGTTGTGTGACTATGAACACATCTTAAAATCACTTTCTTCCATTAAGTAGTTGATTTGTAATAAAGTCAAAAGTTTGATTGCAACCCTAACAAAGCCTAAAGAAGGTTTTCTTTTTTTTAAAAAAAAAAATTTAATGCATTATTGCAATCATTTTTTAATTAATACATGATGCATAAAGTTAACCAAACTTATATGGATGGTCAAAAATGGAGAAAAATTAATTCGGTTCTTGTGAGCAATCTTGGGAGAACTTGCCAGTAGATTACTTCACATTAACATAAATTTGGGGTAATTTAACAAAGAAGAATTTGTAGAACACAAAGATGCACAATCATGTGAAAAATCATTAAACATATATTGCACTATATAATTTATTAAACTTCCAACTAACTCCAACCAAATTTTTATCAAAATAATCGAATAAGGTTTAGTTTAGTTGGTCATAGTCTCATACAAATAATGCTCTCATTAGATTCAAACCCAATCTCTTGATTAAAATTTATATTTTGTATACTTTACTTTAAGTGTAATAACAATTTACACTTTATATTTTAAAATATATTTAAAAAAAAAAAACTTCAACTAACTATCATTAGTCAAATATAATGAAAATAATGAAAAGATATATCAATTCCTTTGTTTTAAAAAAATTTATTTTCCAAGAAAAAAAATAGCCCTCACGTATAACAAATTGCAAATTGAAATTCATATAAATACATCTTTCTAATTAAAATTTCCAACTATGATATCATTAACAAAAAATTCAATACAATTAATAATTCAGTGAAAGATTCATCCGCTAATTGTTTTTTTTTTTATGTTTTTTTGTTTAATAAGTTTTTTTACAATCAAATCTTGTTTAATATGTTAAGAGTAATTTATTCATTTTAAGATATTTATAATGATATTTTATAATTATTTCAAAATTTTATTGACAATTTTTAATGAACGAGCTTAATTGTCACCAAATTCAAATATTAATAATTTTTTATTACATTTTAAAATGGTAATGCATTATTATTATTATTATTTCTTGTTAAGTATCATGAAAGAACTTGCCAATAAATTCCTTCACATTTACATTAATCTAATGAAACTCGAAAAGAAAAATACCTACTATACAATAATTGCCAAGTATGTGATATTAAAACCTAAATGTCACTATACATTTTAATAAACTAAGTGAGTACAATGACACACCAAACCTAGACTTTATAGAGAAAGAAGAGATTCCATTAGTATTAAGGTCCGATAATGTTGTCTGTGAATTAAGGTGATTATCTTAAATATTTGAATTTGATGTTGACTTTCTTAAGAAATTTGATTAAAAAATGATGATGCATTATTTTTTTCTTGCTAGCTATCATAGAAGAACTTGTCAATAGATTCCTTCACATTCACATTAATCTAGTGAAATTTGAAAACAAAGATACATCATACATAATGATTAACAAGCGAAATGTCATTATATAAAATTTATAAAATACTTTAGTGGTTAAAAATTAAGAATTATATTTTAAAAATATTGAGTTCTAATTTTGGAAAGGACAAGTTTATAAAAATAGAAAGAATTATCTTGATTATATAGTTTACAATCTAATGGATTTTTCTAATAAACTAAAAATAAACTTATAGCTATGGTTGTATATGAATTTGCCTAAATTACCTAATTTGACAAATTTGATTAAAACCAAATTGAAGTCATAAAAGATGGATTGGTTATGATTTATAATTTGATCAAAACTAAATCAAAATCATTGCAACTATCTTTAATATATGAATTTGATGTTAAGTTTCTTGAGAAATTTAGTTAAAAATGGTTTTTTCCTTGTCAAGTATCATGGAAGAACTTGCCAATAGATTCCTTCGCATTCACATACAAGTACTTGCTAATTGTACTCTTTTTTAGGAAGTTAAAGTTTGTTGTTCCCACAGCCTTGTATGGATTGTAATTGTTGTCAACCAGATTTAAGTGTGCAAGTAGAAGTGGCTCATTCAAGCATTTAAGGGATGAATTTTCAGTAGAAAGAAAAGGGCAAGAAAAATAATTAAGAAGGAGGATAATGCTGAATTTTGAATGGAATAGTAATATGAAGCCACATGGAGGGGTAAGAAAGGAAATCTGCCGCAGTTACAGTAAGCCCTACTATGGTTTTCATAGAAGGGAGTATATAAATCAAGACTTATCTCTTTTGAACAATAACCCAAAAAATAGTGTGAGCAGACCATAAACGTTTGACGGTGAGACCAGACCTGGAAACGTGAGAACAGATCAAGACCAAACCTGGAAACGTGAGAGCAGATCAAGACCAGACCTAGAAACGTGAGAGCAGATCAGGACCAGACCTGGAAATGTGAGAACAGATCAAGACCAGACCTGGACACGTGAGAGCAGATCAAGACCAGACTTGGAAACGTGAGAGTAGATTAAGACCAAACCTGGAAACGTGAGAGCAGATCACGACTAGACCTAGAAATGTGAGAACAGATCAAGACCAGACTTGGAAACGTGAGACCAGATCAAGACCAGACCTGGAAACATGAGACCATATCAAGACCAGACCTGGAAATGTGAGAGCAGATCAAGACCAGACCTGAAAATGTGAGAACAGATCAAGACCAGACCTGAAAACGTGAGAACAGATCAAGACCAGACCTGGAAACATGAGAGCAAATCAAGACCAGACCTGGAAATGTGAGAACAGATCAAGACCAGACCTAAAATTGCGAGAGCAGATCAAGACCAGACCTGGAATGGGTGAGACTAGACCAGACCTAGAGCAAGTGAAACGTGAGATCTGGTGAGACCAGGTAAGGCGTGAGACCAGGTGAGACGTGAGACCAGGTGAGGCGTGAGACCAGAAAAGGGTGAAACGGGTGACACCAGAACATACCAGAAGACCAGAATTGGTGAGACCAGAAAAGGGTGAAACGTGTGACATCAGAACATACCGTGAGACCTAGAATCGGTGAGATTAGAAAATGGGTGAGACAGTGAGACAGTGAGATGGTGAGACGGTGAGACTAGAAGATGGGTGAGACCGTGAGACGGTGAGACCAGGAGTTGGGTAAGACAACCTAGAGAAGAAATTTGATGAAGCATTTGAGAGAACTCAACGAATTTCAAATTTCTTTAAGAGAGGTTAGAGAGTATTTTGGTGATCTTCCAAGCGGTAGTGAAGCAGCCTATTCAAATCAAACAGAGGCAACACAAGCTAGAAGAAGGGTAGACACAGTAAGTGACACTCTTTGTATTATGATTGCTTTGTATTTGTAATAGTCAAAGGAGTATAAAATTAAGACATCCATTGTAATCATAAGGGATACCACACTGGTGTTCTCAAGTATAATGAATTGTCTTGGTAGAGGAAGAATCCCCAACACCGTGGAATACGTCACATTGATGGAACCACGTAAATCTCCCGTGTCCTTACTTTGAATTTACATTCTGTGTTTTGAATTGAGTTATGAACACAGCTAAAGAATCATCAAACCCATAACCTAAAAGAAGACTTAGTCAAGAACAACCGATTCGTCTAATAGGCAAGGTGTCTGAAAGGTAACTTTGGGGACTATTATAATCAGTAGGTAACAATAGATCTACCTTAGTTGAATCTGGGAAAGAGTTCATTTTGGTTTAAGTTATCAGAGTTTTTTAAGGGGTGTGATACTGATTCACCCCCCCTCTCAGTATCACAGACTAGTAGATCCTAGGGTGAAGTTGGTAACTTCAATTGGTATCAGAGCCTGGTTCACCAGTTTGAAGCTTAACAACTTAGTGTACTAGTTTGAAGGGTTTCAGAAGTTTTAACTTGTTGAGCATACTGAGAAATGGATGCCAGTACCAGCACCAGCACTACTTATAGCAATAAGGTTCCAATCTTTAATGGAACCAACTACCATATGTGGAGAGCGAGAATGCATGTAGTATTTGCAACTATGGGCATGAACATGGTGAAATCTGTACAAGAGGGTTTTGAGCCTCTAAAAGAAGGTAAAGATCCAACTCCAGAGGAATTAAGACAATTTGAGATCAATAGGAAGGCCTCAAATGTCATCATTTCAGCATTGACAGATGCTGAATATGCTAAAGTTATGGACTACAAATCTGCTAAGGAGATATGGGATAGATTGCAGAAGGTCTATGAAGGTGATGACAGAATGAAGGAGACCAAGCTTCAAGTTTTCAAGGAGAGATATGAATCCCTCAGAATGCAGAAGAATGAGACAATCCAAGAGTTCTTCGTCAAGGTTATTGATGCTGTAAACGACCTTAAAAGTCATGGGAAGAACAAGAAAGACTCATTTATTGTGAAGAAAATTTTAAGCATTTTGCCTAAGAGGTTTGCCTCAAAGGTGGCAGCCATAGAGGAGAGTAGAGATCTCAATTCTATGTCACTACATAATCTTCAGTGCAATCTCATCGCATATGAGATGAGAATAAAGTCAATTGAAAGCTCCTCAACATCAAAGCTATCAAAGAAGGCAGCTTTTAAAGCTATGAGATACTTGAAGATAAGAGAAGAGGAAGAATCATCTAGTGAGGATGATGATGAGGAAGAAAGTGAAGGTAAAGTGTGGGCTTACTTGACAAGGAAAATCAAAAAGGGGTTTAAGAAGGGAAAAGGACAGTTGTCCTTGAGATGTTATCATTGTGGGCAGACTGGACACTTTGCTTCTCAGTGTAAAGTGAAACTTGATGATAAATATGAGGATGGTGATGATGAGTAGAATTCAAAATGGAGAAGACCATCATCCAAGTCAATGAAGTCTAGTAAGAAGACTGCTAACCCACAGAAGAAGAAGAGAGGCTTATTCAAGAGTTATGTGAGCCAGACAAAAGAAGCCGATGAGGAGGAAGATGTAGACTCATCAGATGAGCATGCCTTTATGGCATCAGCTCGATGTGGTAGTTCAACTTCTGAAGAGGTAGAGGAGATTGATTAAGAAGAACCAGATCTTGAAGCTGAGTTAGAAGTAGCTTCAAAGGAGATAATCAAAAGGGGTAGAACCATAAGAAAGTTGGAGGCCCATATAAAACAAGTTAAAGCAAAGATTGAGGAAGCAGAAAGTCAAAAGGATGAAAAAAAGGCTGAACATATTGATTTAAAGAGAAGATTTAGATCAAAATATGTGAAGACCTTACTCTGGAGCTTGGCTTAAGGACTTCAACAATTGAAGAAATGAAGATAGAGTTGTTGAAACTTCAGCAACAACTCAAAAAGAGTGAAGAGAACTTGTAGAAACTTGTAGTGGTAGGAGAAACAAGCTCTGCAAGAGAAAAGAAGAACGAAGAGAAAGTGCAACAATCTGAGGTTGCATTGCCTAAAGATAATGAGACTTTGCCACAGAAGTTGAAAGAGAAGGTTAAGTTTCAAAAAAAAAGGCTGATCAGCCAGGAACAGTGAAGGCTGAAAATAAAGAAGATTTGAAGAAGCAACCTAGGGTTGCAAACAAAAATGAAGAAAAGAAAGTCAGCCGGCAAAGGGTTACGGCTGAATAGAAGAAGGAGAAGAAGGTGACTGAAATGAAAGCCACACAAGCAAAGAAGCCAAAAACCTTGCCTACACAGCAAGTAGTGAACAAACGAAGACAAGCTGTGATTAGACCCAAGAAGAGGCAGTTTCAAGGTTACTGTCTTTATTATAAAGTTTGGGGTCATAAGGCAAGTAAATGCTGGTGGAGAAGGCCAGTATATGTCTCCAACTTGAGAAGATCTGATGCTATATACAGGGGGAGACAATACAAAATTCAAAGGAGAACACCTGTCATGAGTTCTTGCACATACTGTAAAAAGCAAGGACACACTGACAAGGTTTGTTGGTGGAAGCCCAAACCAGTGGTTTCAAAGAATAAGTTTGTTATATTGGCAGACTTGGAACAGTGTAAAAGGTGCAGGCAAGATGGCCATAATGCCAAGAGATGCATGACACTTCTCCCTGAGTAAGAGAAGGCACTCAATGGCACGGTAAAAGCAACTGGTACAGTCAAAGCTGAGAAAAAGGAGAAAGCTATCTTCAAGCTAGTTCAAAAGAAGGAATATATAGCTAAAAGGAAGGAGGCTAATATAGCTGAAATTACACTAAAGGTTGACTATAAGGATAAGCAGTGGATCCTTGATAGTGGATGCACTTCACACATGACAGGAGACAAGAGTAAATTATCAAAGCTGAACAAGTCAAGAGAAGGCAGAGTCAAGTTTGGTAATGATGATTCACTCAACATCAGTGGTCAAGGGTCAGTAAATATTGGAAAAGGAAAGCTGAAAGATGTTCTACACGTTGAAGGACTCAGATATAATCTAGTATTTGTCAGCCAACTATGTAATAAAGACCATAAAGTGATATTCACAAAAACAGGTTGCCAAGTAAAGAGTAAAGAAGGCAATACTGTTGCAGCTGGGAAGAGAACAACTGGAAATTTACATATGATTGATGAGGACAAGACAAGTAGTTGTTTACTTACAAAAGAAGAATAAAATCAACTCTGGCATAGGAGGCTGGGACACTTAACACAGAAGAACATGAGGAAGCTGACCACTTCTCATACAATCAGAGACATTCCAAACCTCAAGAGAGAGAGGGAGTATGTCTGCTCAGCATGCTCTAAAGGAAAACATGTCAGAAAGCAGTATAAGACCAAAGAGTTTAGTTCTGAAGCAGTGCTTGACATTGTACATACTGATTTGTGTGGGCCAATGAGAATAAAAGGGTTAAATGGTGAAAGGTACTTCATCTTATTTGTTAATGATTATTCCAAAAGGACCTGCATCATGCACCTCAAACACAAGTCAGAAGTTTTAAAATACTTCAAGAGATATAGAAGATTGGCTGAAAATGAGAGTGAAAAGAAGATTAAAGTATTGAGATCAGATTAAGGCACTGAATTCATAAATGAAGCTTTTGAAGATTACCTTGAGAAGCATGGAATTCACCATCAGATGGCAGCAGCAAGAACACCTCAACAGAATGGGGTGGTAAAGAGGAAAAATACAGCTATGGTTGAAATGGCAAGAACTCTACTGCTGGAATCCAAACTTTACACAAGATTTTGGATAGAAGCAACATTTATAGCTGTGCACCTACTGAACAGAGTTTTACTAAGGCCTAATACTAATAAGACTCCATATGAGCTATAGAGTGGGAAGAAGACAACAGCCAAGTATCTTAGAATCTTTGGCAGCCCATGTTTTATGAAGAACAAGGAGCAAAACTTGGGAAAATTTCACGCTAGGTCAAATGAAGGCATCTTTGTGGGATACTCGGTAAAGACAAAAGGTTACAGAGTTTTTCTGCATAAACTGGGAAAAGTGGTCACTTCTAGTGATGTGAGAATAGATGAAAACTGGAAAACAATGCATAATGGAGAAGCTGAGGATAGTGAAGAAGATGACTTCAAGATAAATGAAGAATCAGACCAACATGAAGAAAAGGGAAAAGAAGTAAGTTCAAACTCAGAGAAGAGTGAGTTTGAAGATGAAGAAAGAGATTCTCTTACAACTAAGACTGTGCAAGAGAGAAAGATAAAGAAAACGTGGACCAGTGCTCATCAAGGAAATCAGATCATAGGTGACCCATCAACAGGAGTTACAACAAGAAGAAGAATTGTAGGAGCTACTACTTTACTCTCACAAGTTGATCCTAAATTTGTTGAAGAGGCTGTACAAGACAAAGCCTGGGTCAAAGTTATTAATGAGGAGCTAGATCAAATTAAGAGGAATGAAACATGGGAGCTGGTTCCAAGACCCACTAACAAGAATGTCATAGGAATAAAATGGGTGTTTAGAAATAAATACAATGAAGATGGCAAGGTGGTAAGGAACAAAGTTAGGCTGGTTTGCAAAGGCTACACTCAGATAGAAAGAGTAGATGTTGATGAAACTTTTGTACCAGTAGTAAGGTTGGAAACTATCAAAATGTTCTTAGTTTTGGCAGCACATAAGAGGTATAAAGTTTACCAAATGGATGTGAAATCAACCTTTCTGAATGGGCTCCTGAAAGAAGAAGTGTATATTGAACAACCCGATGGAGTACAAATCAGTGAGGATGAGACACACGTGTGCAAGCTGAAGAAAGCATTGTATGGCCTTAAACAAACCCCAAGAGTATGGTACAGTAGGCTGGATGCGTATTTGAGAAGGTTGAACTTCAAAAGAGGAACAATTGATAATAACCTATATGTGTTCAACTCAGAGAAAGGCCAACTGATAACCATAGTATATATAGATGACATCATCTTTGGAGGAGATCACTCTGAGCTATGCCAAGAATTTACACAGAAGATGAGTGAGGAATTTGAGATATCATTGATTGGAGAAATGACTTACTTTCTTGGATTACAGATAAAACAGTGTAAAGAAGGTATTTTTATTTCTCAGACAAAATATGCCAAAGTGATGCTGAAAAAATTTGGCATGGAGGATAGCAGACCTGTCAACACTCCTATGACAATGGGCTGCAAGTTAACAAAAGATCAGGAAGGAAGGAGTACAAGCCCCACAGAATACAGGAAGATGACAAGGAGCCTTATGTACCTTACAGCATCAAGGCCTGATCTCATGTAAACTGTGTGCATCGCCAACAAATTCCAAGCTAATCCTAAGGAATCTCATGTGTTGGCAGTGAAAAGAATCCTATGATACCTCAAAGGGACACTGGAAATGGGTTTGTGGTATCCTGCCATGGATTTTGTAAAACTCCGAGCATACATTAATGCAGACTGGGCAGGAAGTACAGATGACAGAAAATCAACCAGTGGCTACAGCTTCTACTTGGGTTCAAAGTGTGTTGCATGGTTAAGTAGAAAGCAAAACAGTGTTGCTTTGAGCACAGCTGAGGCTGAGTACATGGCTACTTGTGTAGCATGTACTCGAGTGATATGGATGTAAAGACAATTAGCAGATTTGGGTGTTGAAGTAAAGTTATCAGTGAGTGTACTTTGTGATAATCAAAGTGCAATTGATCTTAGCAAGAATCTAGTTCAACATTCAAGGAGTAAGCATATTAACATCCGGTATCACTTTATCAAGGATCAAGTGGAAGATGGCACAATTCAATTGGAGTATGTCAACACTAAAGATCAAGTCTCAAATATTCTAACTAAACCTCTGTCCACAAAGCTGTTTGAAAAGCACAGAATGAGTTTGTTTGTGCAAATGCCTCCTCAAGCCTAAAGTTTAGGTGAATCCTCCATCTCTACTTTGCGGGCTTTTCAAATTTGTAATTGGTTGGCAAAAGGGGAGAGAAGCAACAGTGCAGAGGGAGTTGTTAAGGAAGGGGGAGTGCATATTTAAGGGGAGTTGTAATCCATTTGCTTTTGGATTACTACATAATGGCTTTTGTTGTGAGTGTTGCCAACAATTATAAAGGGGGAGATTGTTGTTCCCACAGCCTTATATGGGTTGTAATTGTTGTCAACCAGATTTAAGTGTGCAAGCAGAAGTGGCTCATTCAAACATTCAAGGGATGAGTTTTCAATAGAAAGAAAAAGGCAAGAAAAATAAATTAAGAAGGAGGATAATGCTGAATTTTGAATGGAACAGTAATATGAAGCCACATGAAGGGGTAAGAAAGGAAATCCGCCGCAGTTACAGTAAGCCCTACAAGGGTTTTCATAGAAGGGAGTATATAAATCAAGACTTATCTCTTTTGAAAAATAACCCAGAAAATAGTGTGAGCAGACCAGAAACGTTCGACGGTGAGACCAGACCTGGAAATGTGAGAACAGATCAAGACCAAACTTGGAAACGTGAGAGCAGATCAAGACTAGACCTAGAAACGTGAGAGCAGATCAAGACCAGACCTGGAAATGTGAGAGCAGCTCAAGACCAAACCTAGAAACGTGAGAACAGATTAAGACCAGACCTGAAAACGTGAGACCAGATCAAGACCAGACCTGGAAACGTAAGAGCAGATCAAGACCAGACCTAGAAACATGAGAGCAGATCAAGACTAGACCTGGAAACGTGAGAACAAATCAAGACCAAACCTGGAAACGTGAGAGCAGATCAAGACCAGACCTGGAAACGTGAGAGCAGATCAAGACCAGACCTGGAAACGTAAGAACAGATCAAGACCAGACCTGGAAACGTGAGAGCAGATCAAGACCAGACCTAGAAACGTGAGAACAGATCAAGACCAAACCTGGAAACATAAGAGCAAATCAAGACCAGACCTAGAATGGGTGAGACCAGACCAAACCTAGAATTGGTAAGACCTGAAAAGGGTGAAATGTGTGACATTAGAACACACCGTGAGACCCAGAATCAGTGGGACCAGAAAATGGGTGAGACCAGACCAGGTGAGATAGTGAGACCAGAAAACGGGTGAGACGGTGAGATGGTGAGACCAGAAGACGGGTAAGACTGTGAGACAGTGAGACCAGGAGTTGGGTGAGACAACCTAGAGAAGAAATTTGGTGATGCATTTGACAGAACTCAATGAATTTTTAGATTTCTTCAAGAGAGGTTAGAGAGTGTTTTGGTGATCTTCCAAGTGGTAGTGAAACAACCTATTCAAATTAAACAGAGGCAACACAAGTTAGAAGAAGGGTAGACACAGTAAGTGACACTCTTTGTATTGTGATTGCTTTGTATTTGTAATAATGAAAGGAGTAAAAGATTAAGACATCCATTGTAATCATAGGGGATACCATACTGGTGTTCTCAAGTATAGTGGATTGTCTCGGTAGAGGAAGAATCCTTACCACCGTGGAGTACGTCACATTGACGGAACCACGTAAATCTCTCATATCCTTGCTTTGAATTTACATTCTGTGTTTTGAATTGAGTTGTGAATACAGCTAAAGAATCATCAAACCCATAACCTAAAAGAAGACTTAGTCAAGAACAACCGATTCGTCTAATAGGCAAGGTGTCTGAAAGGTAACTTTGGGGACTATTGTGATCAGTAGGTAACAATAGATCTACCTTAGTTGAATCTAGGAAAGAGTTCATTTTGTCTTAAGTTATCAGAGTTTTTTAAGGGGTGTGATACTGATTCACCCCCCCTCTCAGTATCACAGACTAGTAGATCCTAGGGTGAAGTTGGTAACTTCAAAGTTACTCACATGTATTTTAAGTAATTGCTTAAATTAGGTCTTTTTTATTCAACTGCATAACAACTCTTCTTCTTGTAGTTATGTTTCTAATTGTTGATGCTAATTCAGATTAGGAGTTTACCATATCAAAGTTAATTTGGTTTAGTTTAATTTAAGTTTGACTATTTAAGTACATTTAGCTTTCTGTGATTATATTAAAATATATTATCTATATTTTTATATTTGTACTTCTCAGTTATTCTTCTTCTTTTAATTATATTTCTAATTGTTAATATAGATCCAAATTAAAAATTTATCACATAAAGGTCAGTTTGGTTGAGTTCGATTTAAGTTTGACTATTTAAGTACATTTAAGTGTCTATAATTATATAAAGACATATTATCTATATTGTTATATTTGTATTTCTCAATTATTATGTGTGACATTTTTATTAGACTAATAAAATCACAATATGCCTATAATTTTCTAATAGTGGTATTAGAGCTATTAAGGTATCAAAGCAAGTATTTTTGATTTAGATAAGAAAAAACTTACAAGTCTCACTAAAACTGCTAAGAAGTTACCATAACCACCATAGAAGTTGTTGAAGTTACAGAAGTCACAAAAACTACTACTTATGGTCAGAGTTCCACTGCCAACTACCATGTATTATTATATGTTCCATTAAAAGTCATCATTTTCACCATTAGAGGACATCTCTCGCATCACTAGATGCTAATAATCCCAAATCTGGCCACCACACATGTTGGACAAACTCTAAATGTTGTAAATTTACAAAACTTTGAAGGTTCACTATTGTCTTCCACCACCAATTAGGCCATCGTCACTCACATTGCCACTTTAAACCTGATGATCTCCACTTAGAGGTTGTTACTCTACCTCTTCTGCCCATTAATGCACCATTATCTCGTTGGAAAAGTTTGTTCATCCTTCTTGTTGTTCTATCAAAGGTGAGGGTCTAATTGTACATAATAAAAGTGTATGGGTTCAATTAAAAATAACAAAGATTAAGGCATTAGATTGATAATAACAAAAGTTAAGGGGCATATTGAAACTAACAAAAGTTTAAGGGCTAGATCAAAAAACCATGAATTTTAATATAAATGGCACGATCCCAATTTCAATTCTAGTTTTAGATGAGAAAATTACAACTGATGATATGTGCAAATGAAAGTTTTGTTTGGCTACATTAAATTATTAAGTAATGTAAAGAATGAAGTCATAAAACTCACAATACATATCATAAAAACTTAGAGAGCTACTCATTGAAAGTTATAAAAGAAGGATAAAAGGCATTTTATTTCATCCTTTAAGGGTGAATGATGAAATTTTTTAGAAGATTATGGGAGCAACCTCATTAGGGTAGGTATGAGATATCTTGATAATGTCATTCCAAGGTGCAAATAAAGTTAAAAAGGTGAAAATTCAAACTATATGACATTAACTTGAGTTTTTGTAGATGAAAGTTTTAGAAATAGTTTTAGTTTATATAAGTAAAGTTATTACCCTTATGAATCAAATGAGAATCTATGAAGAACAACTGAATGATTAGGTAAATGATAAAACAATCTTGTGGACACTTACATCGTGGTACGAGCATACCATTGTTGCCATAAAAGAAGTACATGATTTGTCCCAGATGTTAGTTGATGCACTAAAAGGCACATTACAAGCACATTTACAGCTTATGAATAAAAAGTGCATTAAAAAGCAAATCGAGCAAGTAGTTCAAATTCAAACTTCTACCAAAAGTAATCAAAATGATTAATCAAAGTAGAAGTAAGGTTCTTCTCATGATAAAAAAAAAGGAGATATGGTAGTAACTATTATAAGAATAAAGGTCAAAGAGGTCATTGTAACAATTATGGAGATGGTGGTAATCAATATAATGACCAAATGAGATCATACCAAATGTATAGAGGTTAAGGTCAAGGCTAAGGAAAATGCCATGGTATAGGAAAGTATGACAAATCTCATGTTAAGTATTACTTATGTCACAAATGTGGCTATTATGCTAGTGAGTGCAAGTCTTAAGAGGATAATTAAATAGCTCATTATGTATAAGAAGGAGATATAGACCCTCATGATGGCTTATGTAGTTGCTAAAACACCAACTATAATACCTAGTTCCTTGACACTAGGTGTACTAATCATATGTGTAGAAAGAAAGGGCTCTTTGTTAAGTTTGATGAGTCAATCCTCTCTACAATCAAGTTTACTAATATTAGTAGTGTTCTAGTGATGAGAAATGGGTAAATTCTCAATAAGTTGACGAATGACAACTGTAATTATATCTCAAATACATTTTATATATTAAACATGAAGAGTAATCTACTTAGTTTTGACCAATTACTTGAAAAGGAGTATAACATACAATTACATGATAATTATCTCTCAAATCTTAAGGGGAAAGGTAAATTCATTCTTAAATTTTGTTTAACAAAGAATCAAATGTTTCGAGTTGATGTTACCATAGATGCTTGTACTTATCTTAGTGTTATTGTTAAATATAAGTCCTAGTTATGACATCTTTAATTTGGTCATTTGAATTTTTGTAGTTTAAAGTTGCTTACATGAGGAAACATGGTGATAGACTTGCCTAAGATACATCATCCTAATAAAATTTATGAAGCATGTATTATTGCAAAACAAAATAGATAACCCTTTGTGATAAGGAATTGGCATCCAAGACAACCACTCTAACTTATCAACTCTGATGTTTTTGGCCTATGAGTGTTTGATCACATGGTAATAATAGATATTTTCTCACCTTCATTGATGATTTTATAAGAAAAATATAGATTTATTGCATGTAAAGGAAGTTTAAGGTGTTTGATTATTTTAAAAAGTTTAAGGTCTATGTTAAAAGATAAAGTGGGTACTATATTAAAATTTTGGGAATTGATATAGGTGGAGAGTATATTTCTAATGAATTTAAAGAGTATTGTGAAGCACAGAGAATAAAGCATGAGGTCATAATCCCTATACCCTACAGCATAATGGAGTTACTTAAAAAAAGAATACATTAATCATAAATATGGCAAGAAGCTTATTAAAGGCCAAAGGAGTTCCCAATCCATTTTAGATAGAAGCTATTTTGTGTTTTGTTTACTTATTAAATAAATCTCCAATAACAAGTATTTGAAATGTCACTCCTGAAGAAGTATAAAGTAGTTTTGAGCCTTATGTAAGGCATTTCAAGGTGTTTGTTTCAATTATTTATGCTTATATTCTAGCAGAGATAAGGATAAAGTTAGATGATCAAAGAGTAAAAACAATCTTTCTTGGCTACATGAAAAGAGAATATAAGATATTCAATTTTATGACAAAGAAGGTGATTATGAATAAAGATGTGACCTTTGTTGAAGATAAAGTTTAGAACTTTGATGTTAACGAGCAAAATAACTCTTAAAAATGTCTAGTTACTATTTTGAGAGAAAAGGAAACTCAAGTTGTAATCTCTACTATAAATGGGAAATTCTCACTAGTTAATGCACAAAATCCTATAGCACAAGGTTTGCAAAAGAGTATAAGATCAAGGAGAAATCACTGATAATCAATTAAATTGCAAAATTATAAGGTAATCCCTAATAATTTTATTAATGATAATAGGGATTTGGTGCATTTTGCCATGTTTGTATAATGTGAACTAGTGTCATTTAATGAGGTGATTCAAGGTATACAAAATGAGTTAATGCTATGAATGAATAAATTAAGAAAATTGAGAAGAATAATAAATGATAGCTTATTACTATTCCATGAGGTTAGAAAACTATTGATGTAAAGTGATTCTTCAACACTAAGAAGAAGTCTAATGGAGAAATAAAGAGATATAAAGCAAGATTGGTTAAAAAAAGATTTGAACAACAATTTGACCATGACTATCATTAAGTATTCTCCCTCATTACTCAAATAGAAACTGTCAGACTTAAAATTATTTTGGCTATATAGAATCATTAGAAAATCCATTAGATGGATGTAAAGTTAGTTTTTCTTAATAATCCTTTTGTAGAGAAAGTGTTTGTTAAGCAACCACTAGGTTTTGTGAAGAAAGAAAGTGAAAAGAAGGTGTATAAGCTAAAGAAAGCACTATATGGCCAAAACAAGCCCCTAAAGCATGGAATAAACTCGTTGATTCTTTTTTCCAAGAAACCAACTTTTCCAAAAGTGTCCTTCTGAGCATACCTTATATGTGAAAATCAATAATTCTAGTGTTATGTTATTGGTGTATCTACATGTTGATGATTTAATCTTTATAGCTAGTAATCTTAAAAATAATTAAAAACTTTAAGAAGTTAATGATACAAGTTTGAAATGATAGATTGGCATCTAATGTTTTATTTTCTTGGAATTGAAGTGACCTAATGAGATAATGTAATCTTTATATGTTAGAAGAGGCATGCTACTAAGCTATTAAAGAAGTTTTGAATGTATAATTACAATCCTATGAGAACTACCATAGAAGTTGTTGTTAGATTCTTTAAAAAAGACAATAAAGCACCTATCAATTCTACCTTTTACAAACAAATTGTTAGGAATTTAAGATATCTGATAAGGGCTAGTTGATCTTATGGAGTTGATTTGATCAGTAGCTCTTTGGTGTTTCCCTACCAATCTCATATATAAGTTGCTAAAAGGATTATATAATATATAAAAGGAACTTATGGTCATGGCATACTTTATTCTTCATCTAAATTTGTGCTCTTATAGGCTATTTTGACTATGATTGAGGCGGAGATGTAAATGATTATGAAAGTATCTTTAGATATTGTTTCAACTTAGGAACTATTACTTATTCATGGTCAATCAAAAAATAATCTATTGTTACACTTTTAACTTGTAAAATAAAGTATCTAACTATAATTTCAAGTGCTTGTCAAGTTATTTGGTTTCATAATTTGCTAAGTGAGATCTATGGTTTAGTTAAAGTTCTTACAAAAATATTTATCAATAATATTTCTAAAATTAATTTGGCCAAAAAACTAGTGACACATGGAAGGAGTAAATACATTAATACTCATTTTCATTTTTTGAGAGATCAAGTTGATAAAAGAGAAATTGAATTGGTTAATTGTAAATTTAAAGATCCAGTGGCTAAAATTTTCATAAAGTCGTTGAAGAATGAGACATTTGTCAAGTTGGAACACATGTTGGGATTAAGAGCATCAATAAATCATGATTAAGAGGAAATGTTAATGTTAATGTTAATCCAAATTAGGAGTTTATTATAATAAATGACAATTTGATTAAATCCAATTTAAGTTTAACTATTTAGTTAGATTTAAGTGTTTATAATTATATAAAGACATGTTATTTATATTGTTATGTGTATACTTTTTAATTCAAATCAATAAAATTACAATGTTTTTATAACTTTATAATATTGATGTATCCAAAGTATAATGCCATGTTAGCATTCCTCAACTTTTTGAACAAAAATTCAAACCCATGTCATAAAAATAGAACATCAAACTTAAAACCCATATGAGAAACCCAACAATCATAAGCCAAATTCCATTTACAATGTCAATTGTTGTGGGACAAGAATAAATTATAATTATTAAAATATAATATGTGATTTATATTTTGAATCTCATTTAATAATTTAGGTTTTTAATTAGATATTTTTAATATAATATTAAAATTTTATGATTAAGTAATTTTATATTCAAATCATGTTAATATAATATAGGGTTTTGAATTGTCATGGCCATGCCAAACATAAATATTAAAGCTACCAAAAAGAATTAACAATAATAACAAATTCAAGCACCTCTACATAAGAGAATTTTAAAAATAATTTTGTCTCTAAAATTGCACTTGAGAAATAATTTATATACACTAAACACAAAAGAAAAAAAAAATCTTAATATCACAAACAAATAACAAAAAATAATATTTTTTTTCTAAGAAAAATTGTACCAAAAAAATATTTTGTAAAAATAACTTTTTTTTTTTAATAAATCAACAAACCCTTTAAAGGAATAGAATTTATGGAACTTGAGTTCCCTCATAATTTTATTCATTGTAATGTAGTTAGAGTTAGTGTTGATTGATTTCTAAGCTTGAATGATGGTGTCAAAGAATAAGGATGAAAATGAAAAAAGAGAAAAAAGAACACGATGCCATGTTGACTAAGATTAGTAAAATAGACTTTTTTTTTTTTTTGTTGACCTTATTAGGATGGCCATGATTAGTTTTTGATTGAATAAAAAGAATCTTCCTATATTTTAACATTTTATTTTTTTGGGTTGAAATGATTGATATTTGTTAGCATTATTATTATTTGGCTCAATGCTATAGTGATATTCATCCAAATTATGAGTTAATTTGTATTAGGAATTTATTATAATAAAAGCTAGTTTGGTTGAACCTCATTTAAGTTTAACTGTTTAGGTAGATTTAGGTATTTGTAATTATATATATAAAGATATGTAATTTATATTATTATGTGTGTGTTTCTTAGTTATTATGTGTGGTGTTTTTATCAAAATAATAAAATCAAAGTTTTCCTATAATTTTCAATAAATGGTATTAGAGTTATTGTTCTCTAATAGTGATATTATAGTTATTGTGTCCTAATAGTAGTATCAAAACTAGTTCAATTTGAGAGATAGTATAAGAGTGGATATTTTTTATTTAGACCAAAAGAAAACATATAAGTCTCGTTAAAATGGCCATAAAAGTCACCAAGGTCACCATAAAAGCTTTTGAACTTACTAAAGTCATAGAAATTGCCACTTATCATTGTCAAAGATCTACTATTGATCACCATGCACTTTGAAGAAACTTTAAATGCTGTAAATTTGCAAAACTTTAAAGATTCACCACTATTTTCCACCACCAATTGTGTCATTGCTGCTCATCACTGTTGCCTTAATCCTAATAATTTCTACTTAAAGGTTGCTAATATATCTTTTTAGCTTACCAACATGCCATTATCTCACCAAAAAAGCTTGCTCTTCCTTCTTGTCATTATGTTAAAGTTAAAGGATTTGATTAAAAATATCAAAAAATGGGAGTCTAATTAGAAATAATAAAACCTAAGGAGTCAGATTGTAAATAGCAAAAATTTTGGAATAAATTCCAAATAACAAAAGTTTGGGGGCCATATCTAAAAAAATATTGAATTTCAATATAAATGGCATAATCCTTATTTCAATTCCAATTTTGGATGGGAAAATTACAACTAGTGGTATGTACAAATGAAAATTTTGTTTGATTACAACAAATTGTTAAGTATTGTGGAGAATGAAATTATAAAACACATAGCAAATGCCATATAAGCATAGAGAGTTATTCACCAAAAGTTACAAAAAAAAAAAAGGATAAAAAGACATTTTTTTTCATCCATTAGGGGTAAATGATGAAAATTTTGAAAAGATTGTAAGAGCAACATCATCAAAATAGGCATAGGTATCTTGCTAATGTCATTCCAAGGTATAGACAAAATTAAAAAAGTGAAACTCTAATCCTTACGATGTCAATTTGAGTTTTTGCAGATGGAAACTTCAGAACCAATTTTAGTTTATATAAGTAGAGTTCTTGCTCTGAGGCAAATGAGAATTTATGGAGAGCAATAGAATGATTAGGTAAAAGTTAAAAAAATCTTATGGACACTCTCATTACAATACAAGCATATCATGGTTATTATAGAAAAAGCACATGATTTGTCCAAGATGTCAATTAATGTGCTAATAAGTATATTGTAAACTCATGAATAATGCATGAATAAGAAATGCATTGAAAAGTTAATAAAGCACACTTTAATGTTAAGCTCTACCAAAAATAATTTGAGTGATTAATTAAAGAAAAAATAAGGTTCTTCTAATGGTAGAGGATAAGGATGTGGTAGTAACTATTACAACAATAGAGATTGTAGAGGTCACTATAATTACTATAGAAATGGTGATAATAAATTCAATGAACAAAGGAGATTAGACTAGTCCTACAGAGGTCAAGGTTGAGGTTGAGGAAGAGGTAATGGTATAAAAAGGTATAACAAATCTCATGTTAAATGTTACTCATGTCACAACCGTGGCCATTATGCTAATGAGTGTAGGTTTTAGGAGTATAATCAGATAGCTTATTGTACACAAGAAGGAGATGCAGATAATGGGAATTAAGTGCTTATAATGTTACTATAGCTGTTGAAACATCAAACTACAATACCTGGTTCTTTGACACTAGGCATACTAATCATATATGTAAAAAGAAAGAGCTTTTTGTTGATCTTGATGAATCAATTCACTCTATAGTCAAGGTTGCTGATGATAATAGTGTTTCAATGATGGGAAAGGGGCAAATTCTCATCAAATTAAAGAATGGGGAATATAATTATATCTCAAATGTATTTTATATACCAAATATAAAAAACAACTTACTTAGTTTAGGCCAATTACTTAAAAGGGGTTATAACACACAATTACATGATAATTGTCATAAAATTCATGATGAGAGAGGTACACTTATGCTGAAATGCCCTTTAACAAAAAAAAAAATCAGATATTTTGAATTGATATTGCCATTAATGTTTATATTTGTCTTAGTGTTATTGTCAAAAATAAGTCTTGGTCATGACATCTTCATTTTAACCATTTGAATTTTTGCAATTTAAAGTTATTTATACAAAAAAACATGATGACAAGATTACCAAAGATACGTCATCTTAATTAGATTTGTGAAGTATGTATTCTTACAAAACATAACAAATAATCTTTTGTGATAAAGAACTAGCATGTAAGACAACCATTCTAGTATATCTACTCAGATGATTATGGTTCAATGGGTGCTTCATCACATGGTAATAATAGATATTTTCTTACCTTCATTGATGATTTTACAAGAAAAATATGAGTTTATTGCATGTAAAGAAAGTCTAAAATGTTTAATAATTTTAAAAAGATTAAGGCTTATATTCAAAGATAAAATGGGTATTATATTAAAATTTCAAAAGTTAATAAAGATGGTGAGTTTAGTTCTAATAAGTTTAAGGGGTATTATAAAGTATAAGGAATAAAACATGAAATCATAATTTATTATACTTCACAACATAATGAAGTTGTTAAAAGAATGAACAAATTAATCATGAATATGGTGAGAAACTTATTAAAAGTTAAGGGAGTTCTTAATTCATTTTAGGCAAAAGCTATTTTTTGTTTTATTTAATTGTTGAATAGATTTCTAACAACTAGTATTTAAAATGTCACTTTTTGTAAAATCATGTAATGGTTTTAAGTTTAATGTAAGGTATGTCAAGATATTTAATTCTATTACTTATACTCACATTCTAACAAAAATAAAGACAAAGTTAAATGATTAAGGTGAGAAGACAATTTTTCTTGACTACATAAAAAGAGGATATAAGCTATTTAATCATGTGAAAAAAAAAAAAAAGGTGATTGTGAATAGAAATGTGACCTTTGCTGAAGATGAATCTTGGAACTTTGATACTAAGGAGTAAAATAACTCTTAGAGATGTATAATTACTATTTTGGGAGAAGAGAAAACTTAAGTTGTAATTCCCATTGTAAATGGTGAAGTCTCATCAGTTGGTGTACAAAATATTATGTTATAAGCTTTACAAATGAATGGAAGACTAAGGAAAAATTACCAACAATTAATTAGATTATAAGATTATGAGATAATTTTCAATAATATTATTAATGATAATGGAATTTTGGTGCATTTTTCCATGTTTATAGATTGCAAATTAGTGTCATTTAATGAGATAATTCAAGATACAAAGTGGGTAAATGTTATGAATGAAGAAATTAAGGCAATTAAGAAAAATAATACATATGAGTTTACTATTATTCCATGAAATTAAAAAACTATTGATGTGAAGTTGGTCTTCAAGATTAAGAAGGAATCTAATAGAGAAGTAGAGAAATATAAAGTAAGATTAATTGTAAAAAGATTTGAACAATAACATAATCATGACTACCATGATGTATTATCTTCTGTTGCTTGAATGGAGACTGTCAAATTTAAAATTTCTTTGGATGTATAGAATCATTGAAAAATTTATCAGATAGATATAAAGTCAACTTTTCTCATTGCCTTTTTGATGAGAAAGTGTTTGTTAAACAACCACTAGGTTTTGTGAAAAAAGAAAGTGAAAAAAAGATGTATAAGCTAAAAAAAGCATCGTATGATTTAAAATAAGCCCTTAGAACATGGACCAAAAGCATTGATTCTTTTTTCCATGAAGCTAACTTCCAAAAGCATCCTTCTGAGCATGTCTTATATGTAAAAATCAATGATTCTAATGATATGTTATTGGTTGGTCTATATGTTACTTATTTTGATCATTACAAGCAACAATCTCAAAATGAGTGAAGACTTTAAGATGTCAATGATACATGAATTTAAGATGAAAAATTTGGGTCTAATTTATTATTTTCTTAAAATTAAAGTGACTTAAAGAGATAATGAAATTTTTATCTATCAGAAGAAATATACTACTAAGATATTAAAAAAGTTTTAAATGTATAATCGCAATGTTGTGAAAACTCTTATAGAAATTGGTACTAAATTATTTAAAGAAGGCAATGAAGTGCCTGTTAATTCCATACTTTTCAAATAAATTGTTTGGAATTTAAGACATCTGATATGTATAAGCTTTGATATATTTTATGAAATTGATTTGATTAGCAAATTTCTAACATCTCCCTTTTAATCTCATATGCAAATTATTAAGAGAATTATGTGTTATATAAAAAGAATTTATAATCATAACCTATTTTATTTTTTATCTAAAAGTTATACTCTTATAAATTATTATAATAATGATTGGAATGGAGATGTAAATAATCGTAAAAATAATTCTAGATACTATTTTAAATTTGAAACTATTACTTGTTCATATTCATCCCAAAAATAATTTATTATTACACTTTTAACTTGTAAAATAGAATATATAATTACAATTTCAAATATTTGACAAGTTATTTGATTTTATAATTTATTAAGTGAGATTTACGTTTTAATTAAAATTTTTATAAAAATATTTGTTAATAATATTTTTACAATTAATTTAGTAAAAAAATAAAATAACGTATAAAAAAAATAAATATATTTATACTCATTTTTATTTTCTAAGATATCAACTTAATAAAAAAAAATTAAATTAATTCATTATAAGTTTAAAAATCAAGTAGTTAACATTTTCTATAAATTATTGAATAATAAAATATTTATCAAATTAAAATATACGTTAGAATTAACAATATCATCAAATTAAAATTAAATAAAAATATTAATATTAATTTAAATTAAAAATTTATCATAATAAAAATTAATTTAATTAAATTTAATTAAAATTTAATTATTTATATAAATTTAAATATTTATAATTATATATATATATATTTATATTTTTTAATTATTATATATAATATTTTTATTAAATTAATAAAATTATAATATTTTTATAATTTTTATTAATAATACCAAAATTATTATATTTTAATACGCTACATTCTAAATCAAAATAATTAAATCATTATATATATGACCAATAAAAATAAAAATTAAAAATAATTTTATTTTTAATTTAATTAAAAAAATTAATTTAAATTATATTTATATTTTATTATTTATTTTTTTATAAAAAAATAAAAATTAAATTAAAAATACTTATTCAAAAAACATAAAGAAAAAGAGGAGAGTAAACAATTAGCCCAAATCAAAAGGCTACAGCCAGAACCGACTCACTCCTTCGTATCGAACCAAGATAGGAAGGTGGATTTAGTTGCATCGTCTTCCCACTCAACGTGATTCCACCAACTTATCTCTCCTCGGATGACAAGTTTGCAATCCTTTGCACTGTTGGAGTTGAATGGAAGCCTCTTAAGGCTTGGGCAAAACTGCACCCTGATAAACTTTAGTGATGGAAAGGGTAGAGCATTCCAGTATATGCTTTTTAGACTGGGTGCCTTCCATAACTGGAGAAATTCAAGTTTACCAAATAGGTTTCGATTTCCACCTGCTTCTGAAATTTCCCCCAATTTTTCAGCACTGATTACTTCTGCAATGCTTTGGCACTCGATGACTCGCAGAATTCTCAAATTTGGAGCGAGAATTAGCCACGTCAAGTGCAGCAAATGATCACATCTTATAAATGTTGCTTCTCGAAGGCTGTTGAAGCTTCGCTCCTTTACGATTATTGAGGTGTACATACTACTACTTGCTCGTGCTCCTCCTCCTCCTCTCATAGAGCTAACATTAAACTCTCGCAAAGAATTGGAACGCTCAACGCATAGTTCCTTCACTTCTGTCAACAAGGAAATATCAAGGGATTCACCCCTGAAATGACGAAGCTCTAAAGCATGAATGCAACTTGGTAATTGTTGGAGGGTAGCAGCACCGCACAATGTGACGCTCAATACACTTAAATGCACCAAAAGTGGCACTCCCTCTACAAGCACTTGAAGTCCTTCTTGCTTTCTAGATCTGAAATATTCACATCCAAACATCCTCAAAATTTGCAGCAGTTTTAAACTTGAGAGCAAATTCCTTGGTATTTTGACCAACTGATGTGTCCACTCAATGTTCAGACATTTAAGTTCTACCAGCTTGCTCAACTCAAGTGGCAATTCTTTTATATTTGTCTGGGACAGATTAAGAGACTGAAGCGAAACCAATTTAGTAATTCCCAACGGCAATTCCTCTAAATTTGTCTGGGACAGATCTAGAACTGTTAATGCATTCATAGACTGGAAGAAGCCATCATGCATAGAGACAAGAGGATTGCCACTGAGAAACAATGTGGAGAGATGGTGGCACACAGGTACTGCATCTATCTTCTCAATCCTGTTTTCCATCAAAGACATTCTTTTTACCCCTTGCCATTCTCCCATGCTTGGTACTTTAATTAATTGAGCACCTGATTTCACAAAAAACCTTCCCCCCGCAACGTCATGGTTCCTTGCAATCCATAAAGCCATGTCCCGTATCACATCATGCATCCTCAGGTACTCTCCTCCTTTCTCTTCCTCTAAGAGACAGGCTCGAACAAGATTGCCAATATCATTGTATCCCTTAATACGAAGGTCAATTCCATTATCTTCCCTTCTTATCAATTTCTCACAAATCAAATAATCAATTAGATGATCTTTTTTAATTTTGTAATCTTCAGGAAACAAAGAACAGTATAAAAAACACGACCTAGTCGTATCATCGGGCAAACTATCATAGCTAAACTTTAATTTTGAGAAAACCATAACCTCCACATCTTCAAATTTTGAGGCAGCGGTTCTCAAGACATTGCGAGCATATTTCCACTCTTCAGGTGTTTTCTTGCGAGACATAGCCCCAGAAATTGTAATGAGTGCAAGAGGCAAACCATCACATTCCCTTGCAACATCTTCAGCTAGGGGACGAATGCCTGGAATCTCAAGAATTTCTTCCTCAATATTCTTCGAGAACAATTGCCAAGCTTTCTGTGGTATCAAGGGTTCCACTTTGACCTCTTTACATCGCATCTTGCCACATATACTCTCAGAACGAGTGGTAAATATTATTTTGGATTCACTTTGCTTTGTAGGAACTCCCAGCTTTTGTAAATCAATTGGCTGCCAGATGTCATCCAAAATTAACACAAACTTCTTCCTAAGCAATACATCAAAGATGCTAGCAGCTTTAATATCAGATGCTTGCTTCTCCCATTGCTCACCATTGCAGAGTCCTAACTTCTTTCCAATTTCCTTCTGAACTTTGTCAAGATTGAAATCCTTTGACACCACAGCCCATATCAGCTCCAAATCTTTGCGTGTTGCATAGAACTGGTTGTAGATTTGTTTTACAAGGGTTGTTTTACCCACACCTCCCATACCCCAAAGGCCAACAATTGCGATATTTTCTTCCACAAGACACCTCCAAGCCTTGTCAAACATAGTCTCCAAGCCCACTGGCTCATCTCCGGGGATTTCGGCCTGAACTATGGGGATTTCAGCCTGGACTACTACAGGACGTGGCATTGCTACTGCAACAAAGTTTCTGCTGCAAAGGGCAGCCACATGATGCACTCTTTCATTGACTTCTCTCTCAAAGGTGATGCTAGAAACACAATTCTTGGAGCAACAGCCTCCAAGGCATAGCTTCTCAATTTCTTGTTGGCCTCTACTTAGGAGGTTGTCAGCTTCTGCTATTGCAGCATCCACATTGGCCCTCCACACTTCAACTTCGCGCAATGGCACCATATGCCGTGCTTCCTCAATCCTAATTCTATCTAGTGTATCATCTCTTTTCGCCATTAACTCGTTCCTCTTTTCCTGTAAGCTCTTAAGATTGTTTTCAAGCTGGCCTTGGCTTGTTGCTATCTTGGAGCATCGATCCCAGCAGCCAAAAGTCAAGCCACCAAGATCAATGGAAGGCGCAATACCCATGAGCTTGCAGGAGTTTGATTTGATGTGTTGAATCAAGAGAAATTGAAAAGTGTAGCACTGAAGACTATTGCACTGCAAACATCAAGCAAATAACACTTTATAGACAAAGAAGATTGCCGTTAGTGAAACTGTTTTAAATATATGATTTTACATTCAAAAAAGTTACAAATCGTGCCGCCATACATTATATGGATAATGTGTGCAATTGACATAAATAAGGAAAAGTTTCATGCTAATGCAACCATGGTGCTAAAATTGAAATGTCGTATTAGTTGACGGTCAAAATTGAAGTAATTTACATAATTTATCACTCAACTTATTATCTTTGCCAACAATAAACAAAATAGATTTAATTGCATTAAATGCAATCTATAATGGATGAATATAAAACATTTTATCTAGTAGAGTGACCAAATCAATGAATTGAAATAAAATTAAAGTTGAGTAATTTAATTGCAACAAAATAAAATTAAGTGATAAAAATTAAAATAAGTTTAATGATAAATTATATAACTTATTTCTCAAACCTGATACAAATTATAATTCATGCTAGAATATAGGCGACTTGAGTCAATTTTACTAAAACTTACAGAACAGAGGCCACACAGAGTAAAATACCCATAGACACAAAATATAGACAGCATCTAAAAGCATGGCAGAATGCCTCTGACCCATTAGAGAGATGACCAAATTGATAGTCAATTGCAGCAGTTGAAACCATGGCGTGGCAACTTTACAGGAGAAAGGGCAAATATTATAATTGGCACCTGAAGTTTGAATGAACTTGTCACTTGCCACACAAACTTTTATTTTTGCCAATCGAGTTCTTAAAACTTCTTTTGACCTCGACTTTTGGACCTAGAGTCCAGATTTTTGCAAGCAATCAGGTCCTCCCGCTTAATTTATATTTCATTTTTCGAATCAAGAGAAGTAGAAAAGTGGGAGCACACAAGACTATGGCACGCCAAACATAGACTTCTTAGAGAGAGAAGAGATTCCGATCTGTACCATGGTGCCATAATGTTTGTTCATCAATGAAGACGGCTATCATCAATATGTGAATTTGATGGTGGGCTTCTCGAGAAATATTTAGTTCAAAACTGGCAGATCTTCACACAATAAAATTAGAACGAAAAGGAACAGTAATATAAAATCACGAAGAAAAACGACAAAGGAGAAGGAAAGAAACGAACCTTCGAGATCCGTGAGAAGGAGACGAAGATGAAAAAAGAGAGGCACAAAATCGTTTGTGTACATAGCGAGTTGACTCAGGAGTTAAAGCTAATTTCCAGTATTGTCCTTATAAGTCGGTTGAGGTTTTAACCTTAAGAAAGCTCCGAGTCGTCAAAACGCACCGGGTCTCTTCATTTAGTAAAAGTCAACGCATTATTATTATTATTATTATTATTTTTTCTTTCCTGTCAGGTATAAAGGAAGAACCTGTCAATGGATTCCTTCGCGTTCACGTTAATCTAGTAAAATTTTTAAAAGGAAAATACCTAATACGCAGTGATTGAATATTAAAACCTAAATGTCACTATACAATTTAATAAACTAATCGAATACTATGGCACACCAAACCTAGACTTTACAGAGAAAGAAGAGATTCCATCAGTATTATGATCCCATAATGTTCGTCCCTTAATGAAGGTGGCTGTCTTAAATATTTGAATTTGATGTTGGGTCTCTCGAGGAATATCATATTTTTTTCTTGCCAGCTATCATGGAGGAACTTGCCAATAAATTCCTTCACATTCACATTAATCTAGTGAAATTTGGAAAGAAAAATACCTGATTGACAACCTATACGTGTCACTACACAAAATTTATAGAATACAATAATGGTTAAACGTTAAGAATTCCATTTTAAAGGTATTTAGTTTTAATCTTAAGAAAGAATAAGTTTATAAAAATAAAAAGAGTTATTATTATTGTATAATTTATAATTTGATAAATTATCTAATAAATTAAAAAAAAATTGTAGTCAAGGTTATACATGAATTTGTCTAAATCCCTTAATTTAACAGATCTAATCAAAATTAAATTGAAATTATAAAAATTGTATTGATTTAATCAAAATTAAATCAAAATCATTACAATTATCTTTAATATATGAATTTAATATTGAGTTTTTTGATTGCCAATAGATTCCTTCACATTCACGTGTAAATGCCTACTAATTATATATATATTTTTTTTAAGAAATTAAATTAACTCACATATATATTAAATAGTTATTTAAATTAAATTTTTTATTTAAATATAATATTTTTGAGTAATTTGGTAATTAAATTGTATAAATTATGTAAAATGTAATTCTTAAATTGTAATTTTTGATTTAATTCAAACTAGAACAAACTCGAATTTGAAAGCAAGGTAGGAAGGTGAATTCAGTAACTTAGTCTTCCCACTCAACGTTATTCAACCAACTTTGCTCTCCTTCCATAACAAGTTTGCAATCCTTTGCACTGTTGGAGTTGAGTGGAAGCCTCTGAAGGCTTGGGCAACCCACCACTCTCATATTCTTCAGAGATGGAAGGGGTAGAGCTTTCCAGTATATGCTTTTTAGATTAGGTGCATTCCATAATTCGAGAATTTCAAGTTTACCAAATAGGTTTTGATTTCCACCTGTTTCTGGAATTTCACGCAATTTCCCAGCACTGATTATTTCTGTAATGCTTTGGCAGGCAAGGACTCTCAGAATTCTCAAATTTGGAGCGAGAATTAGCGACGTCAAGTGCAGCAAATGATTACAATTAAAAACGATTACTTTTCGAAGGCCGTTGAAGCTTTGCTCCTTTATGATTGTTGAGGTGTACATACTACTACTTGCTTGTGCTCCTCCTCTTCTCGTAGATACTCTCGCAAAGAATTGGAACCATGGACACGGAGTTCCCTCATTTTTGTCAACAAGGAAATATCAAGGGACTCTGCACCCCCGAAATTCCAAAGCTCTATATCATGAATGCAACTTGGTAATTGCTGAAGGGTAGCAGCATCGCGCACCGTGACGCTCAACACAATTAAATGCTCCAAGAGTGGCACTTCTTCAACAAGCACTTGACTTCCTTCTGCTCTCTAAAACTGAAATACAAAAATTGATTCATCCTCAAAATTTGCAGAAACTTTAAGCTTGAGAGCAAGTTTCTTGGTATTGAAATGTTCAGATACTCAAGTGCCGCCAGGTTGTTCAACTCAAGTGGCAATTCATTTATATTTGTATGGGACAGATTGAGAGACCGCAGCGAACCCAATTTAGTAATTCCCGATGGTAATTTCCTTAACTCTGTTTGGGACAGATGTAGAACTGTTAATGCATTCATAGACCGGAAAAAGTCATCATGCATCGAGACAAGAGGATTGCCACTGAGAAATAATGTGGAGAGATTGTGGCATACAGGCACTGCTGCATCTATCTTCTCAATCTCGTTTTCCATCAAAGACATTCCTTTTACCCCTTGCCATTCTCTCACACTTGGTACTTTAATTAATTGAGCACCTGATTTCGCGAAAAACGTTTCCCCTGCATCTTCATGGTTCCTTGCAATCCACAAAGCCATGTCACGTATCACATCATGCATACTCACGACTCTCCTTGCTCCTCTTCCCCTAAGAGACAAGCTCGAACGAGATTGCCAATATCATTGTATCCCTTATCACGAAGGTCAATTCCATCATCTTCCCATCTTATTAATTCCTCACAAATCAAATAATCAATTAGATAATCTTTTTCAATTTTGTAATCGTCAGGAAACAAATAACAGTATAAAAAGCATGATCTAGCCGTGTCATCGGGCAAACTATCATAGCTAAACTTTAATTTTGAGAGAACCATAACCTCCACATCTTCAAATTTTGAGGCAGCGTTTCTCAAAACCTCCCGAGCATATTTCCACTCTTCAGGTGCTTTCTTGCAAGACATGGCTGCAGAAATTCTAATGAGTGCGAGGGGCAAACCATCACATTCTCTTGCAACATCTATAGCTAGGGCACAAATGCCTGTAATCTTAAGAATATCTTCCTTGATATTCACCGTGAACAATTGCCAAGCTTTCTCTGGTGCCAAGGGTTCCACTTTGATAATCTCAGCGAGCATTTTGCCACATACACCCTCAAAAACGAGTGGTGAATACTATCTTGGATTCACTTTGCTTTTTTGGACGAGGAACTCCCACTTCATCTAGATCAATTGGCTGCCATATGTCATCCAAAATTAGCAAAAACTTCTTGCAACAAATATATTATGGATGCTAGTAGCTTTCCTTTCAGGCGCTTGCTTCTTCCATTGCTCATCCTTACAGAGTCCTAATTTCCCCCCAATGTCCTCCTGAAGTTTGTCAAGATTAAAATCCTTTGACACCACAGCCCATATCAACTCCAAGTCATTGCATGTTGCACAGAACTGTCTGTAGATCTGCTTCACAAGTGTGGTTTTACCCACACCTCCCATACCCCAGAGGCCAACAAGTCCGATATTTTCTTCCACAAGACACCTCCAAACCTTGTCAAACATAGTGTCCAAGCCCACTGGCTGATCTCCTGGTATTTCAACCTGGACTACTGCAGGAGGTTGCTGGGCTACTTTATCAAAATTTCTTCTGTAAAGGGCAGCCACTTCATCCAGTCTGTCGATGACTTTGCTTGCAAGTTTGATGCCAGAAAGGCAATTCTTGGAGCAACAGCCTCCATGACAGAGTTTCTGAATTTCTTGTGCACGCATACTCGACAGTTTATCAGCTTCTGCTGCAGAAGCGTCTACGCGTCTCCGCCACACTTCAACTTCTTCCATCTTCACCATATGCTGTCCTTCGTCATGGCTCACTCTCAGCATCGCATCGCTTCTTTTCGCCACTAGATCTTCCCTTTGTTTCTCTAATTTTTCAAGATTTTTTTCAAGCTGGCATATGCATGTTGCCCTTCTGGAACAGCGATCCCAGCAGCCAAAGATCAGGCCACCGATATCAACCGAAATGCTGATACCCATGAACTTGCAGGAATTTGATTTGATGTGTTGAATAGAGAGAAATTGGAGAGTGGAGCACACAAGACTATGGCACTGCAAAAAGGACAATGATTTTTTATTTTTTATTTTTTTGGACAGATCTCTCGAGCAAAAATTTATCATTTTTATATCAATTTAGTGCGATTTGAAAAGAAAAATACCCAAAACACAATGATTGACGATTAAGTGACGATTATTCAAACATAAATGTCGATCTATAATGCGAAATCAATTAACAGCTCAAATTTGTTTTGTCAAAAAGTGTGAAAAAAAGAAAAAAGGAAAAATGAACAACGAGTTAAACAAAGCTTATACCCTAAACAGTGGTCTTCAAATTTCTTGCAGATATGTAAATTTCTCCTCTCTTCTGTAGGCATTTCACTTGGCAAGTTGCAATATTGTGGAGCCCTCTCCCTCCAAGTCTCTGTCTTTGAAAATTTATAGCAATCCATTAAATATCATAGAAAATTAAAGGTTCATCGACTAAACGAATCAAAGAACTGATCTGGCGGCTAAATAAAAATCCACTTTCTTGCACTTGTAGAAAATCCGTAGACACTCGAAGATTAGGTATAGTCCCACATTGTTGAATTTCAATCATCAATTGCAATTAATCCTTTTTCTTTTTTTTTTTTTATAAATATTTGACTACTGCAATTAATAGTTAACATTGAATTTTGTGCCTAATATTTGTATCTATATAATAGAATTCAATTGTAAATAATTGTTTTATTAAATTTAAAATGACTTCCCTAATTTTATATATATATATATATATATATATATATCAAAAAATGTTATAGATTCAATGACAAAAAAAATTAAAAATTCACCTGGTCCCAGACTGTTGTCTAAAGTTAAAAGGAAGTGCCTTGCACGGAGTGGGTCTCAACTCGGTGGAATAATTGAGATAGTGTTCCATCCCCACTACTGTCAATAATTCAATAGAAAAGAATCGCACAAAAATTGCCAAAAAAAAAGAAAAAGAAAAGGAAAAAGAAAATTAAAAATTGTGTTGGGAAGGTCGTCATAGCTTGCTTGGTATATTAAAATGAAGAATATAAAGAATGAAGACATTAAGATACTTCTTAAGAACTTACTAAACATTTATTATTATTGAGTTGTCTAGTTAGCTGGCGATTCTCTCTCTCTTTTTCTTTTTGGTCTCCTTCTCTTTTTCAAAAAATTAAATTAATATTAGATTGATACAGGTTCATATGATAACCATATGGGAATTATAGGAGTGATGCTTGGGTTTCCTTTGAACATGTGTAAAGTAGTTCAATAAATGCTCTAATGAAGATGAGTGACCAAACTAAAGTGGCTAGTAAGAGTAGAGAGAGAGAGAGAGAGAGAGAGAGAGAGCCTTCAAAATTGTTAATTAAAAAGCATTTAGAACAATTAAGTTCAAAACGGTAAGAAAAAATTTATGTAGTCGACTCCAATTAAATTTAGGATTAAGGATCTGTTTTTGTTGTTGTTGTTGTTGTTGTAGTAGTATGGAATTATGGGTTGGGATTGGGGAGTTTGGATTCCGAGTGGAAGCCTATGCCTCTCCTCTCTTCCACGTTACACCGTCAATCTCTCCCTCCTATTTCCTCTGGCAGTGCTCACACCCTTTTCTTTACTGGTCCCACTCCGCTTTTTCCTTTTTAATTTAATTTTGATTTTTTTTTCGATTGGCTTGTGTTTCATTTGGTTTGCTTGCACTGGAATTTTGTATTTTAATCTTTCCATATGGTCAAAATTGTTGCCAGTCTTTCACAGACACTGGGGGGTGTTTTTGCAACTCGCCTTAATGATTTTGGACAGCTTGGTGCATCTGACAATATTGGTAGTCTGCTACTTTAATAAATAGGATTAAAAAAAAAAAAATTTCTTGATTGTAATTATTTAAATGACAATTAAATTTTTAATTTAATACATTTTATTCTTTTGATATAAACTAGTCTAACTGTGGTATATTTTTTTCATTAAATGCTTGCAAAATTATGCCTTTAAGGGCTATTCTATAGTTAACAACTGTTTACATGTGTGCTGTGTGAGTATGAACATATCTTTAAGTCATTTTCTTCCAATAAGCAGTTGATTTGTAATAAAGTCGGAAGTTTCGTCGCAACCCCAATGAAACTTCAGGAAGGTCTTTTTTTAAAAAAATATATATATATATATCGCAGTTATTTTTGATTGATGCATGATGTGTAAAGTCAACCAAACTTAAATGGACGGTCAAAAATGGTGAGGAATTATTTCTTTTGTGGTGAGCAATCTTGGGAGAACTTGCCGGTAGGCTGCTTCACATTAACATTAATCTGGTGTAATTTGTCAAAGAAGAATTTGTAGAACACAAAGATCGTTAAACATACATTGTCACACTATATAATTTATTAAACCTTCAGCTAACTCCAACCAAATTTTTGTCAAAATAATCGAGCAAGATTTTGCTTAGTTGGTCATAGCTTGGTATAAACAATGCTCTTATTAGATTCAAACCCAATTTTTTAATTAAAATTTATATTTTATATACTTTATTTTAAGTTTAATAACAATTTACACTTTATATTTTAAAATACATTTAAATAAAAATGTATTTTAACTAATTACCATTAATCAAAAAAATAATAAAATATATTAATTATTTTTGTCTTAAAGAATTTTATTTAAAAAAAAAAAAAACTCTCACATGTAGCAAATTGCAAAACAAAATATATATAAAGATTTCTTTTTAATTAAACTTTTTAATTGCAATATCATAAACAAAAATTCAATACAATCAATAATTCAACGAAGGATCCCACTTCCAACTGGTTGTTTAATAATTTTTTTTTTTTTAATGGCCAAATGGAAAGCTTCATTGTTTGATTCAAGAGGATGAGGCCATAGGACCTTAACAAATGAAATATAGAATCTTATTTTTCAAGAATAAGATATATATTTCTTTAGATTTCTTGCTAATTCCAATTTTACTTCAGGAGATTCATAGGGGTGGCCATGAGGGCTATTTCAAAACCTTACTTCGTCTCAAAGAAGTGTTTGTTTTTTTTTTTTTTTTTTTGGAAGAATTCAAGAGCGTGACGTTTGTCAACGCCACAAGTCTGACTTGCAAGGGCCAAACGATTTGTTGCAGCCTCTTCCCATACCAACCTAAGTGTAGGCTGATATATCCATAAATTGTATAGATGGTCTTCCCCCTTCTGAGGGGAAATCTACTCTGTTGGTGGTGCTAGACCGCCTCTCAAAGTAATGCCTGCTTCCTTCCAGTGTGACACCCATACATACATGACACTAGGAATTGTCCGAGTCTTCTTTGAAAATGTGTTCAAACTTCGTGGGATGCCTTAAACAATTTTATATGACCGGAATCTTGCTTTTACAAGTTCATTTTGAAAGAAACTCTTCAAATTACAAGGCACCAACTCTAACTTCAGTTCCTCCCATCACCCATAAACAGATGGTCAAATTGAGATTGTTAATTGCCCAATTAAAATGTATCCATGTTGTTTTACTAGTTCAAATCCAAAGGAATGGTTAAATGAGTGGCCTGAGCTGAATATTACTACAATACAAGCTGTGACTCCTCCACCAAAACTACCTTATTTGAGGTGGTCTATGGAAGACCTCCCCAAAATCTATTATCTTACATCCTAGGGACTAACAAAGTTCAAGTGGTCAAGAGACACCTTGATGGAGGTGTCATCCTTAAGGAGCTTCAAGGCCGGCTCCAAGCAGCCCAAAATGAGATGAAACAGATTTACAACAAAAACCACGTGGAAAGGCAATTCGAAGAGGGCAATTGGATTGTATTGGAAGCTTCAACCTTTTGTCAGCAAGTGTCTCTCTCACGAAGGAGATCTCAAAAGCTAGCGGCGCGTTTTTACGGCCCATTCAAGGTGGTAGAGAGTATTGGAAAGGTGGCCCACAAGCTAGAATTACACACCTCTAGTCGGATCCATCTAGTGTTTCACATCTCCTTGATAAAAAGGAAGGTTGGGGACAACATTCAAGTCAGGCCAGAGCTATCCGAGAGTCGTTAGTCAAGTGGAACGGAGTTGACATCTCGAATACTTCTTAGGTTAACCAAAGGACTTTCTACCAAGAGTTTCTAAATTTCCAGATCCTTGGGGATAAGGATCCTCTTGAGGGAGGAGAAATGATACCAGATTCATCCAACTAAAGGTGAAAACATGTTGTGAAAGTACTAGGATTGTATTGACTTTGTGCAAGTCTATTAGTTGGTTTGTTGCTTTGCTCAGTCTTAGGATTTAGCTACCACTTTTCCTATTTATTCCACCTGTTCTGCACCTTAAGGACATGTTAGTTTTATTGCTTTCGGTTGTATTGTAGCCTATATATATATATATATATATATATATATATAGGCAAGTAGGAATGGAAGAGGACATCAATCTTGACATCCAATTAAATCTTTATTGCTTTTGCAATATTTGCCCTTCCTTTTCCTGTCCCAACATAGCTCACGGGTGTTTTGCTCATCTTCAAGGTTGGGGTCAAGATCATCAATCCAACCAGGTTCATAACAAAACACACTTAGGCAAAGAATTAATGACCTGCCAAATGTCCAGGATCAGAGGTTGAATCTCCCGATGGTAGGCCTGTTGAGTACAAGTTAGAGTCTTATGAAGAAGCTCGGAGTTTGTTTCCAGCTCTATCCCAATTAAACTAAATAATTCTGCCAGGTAAGCAGCTTGTCTGAAAGCCTAAACCTCAGCTACCCAGGCCGACCTCAGCTTCCTCTTCAAGGTTCGTCCTTTAACAACTGCACCCATTCATTCCTATATACGATTGCCAATCCAGTTTTTTTATGGCCCGATGATTTGCCTTCATATGATGCATTGTAATTCAGTTTTAAATAATCTCTTCTAGGTGGAGTCCAAATGTCATTCCTATTTTGCCTCAGATTCTGGATGTGAGTCGCTATGGTAGAGGAAAGCAAAAAGCCATTCTTATCTTTGATTATACGATCTAAGGTCACCTGCAGATGCACCTTAGCTTGCTCCAAAAAGACCTTGTGCATTTTATTGAAGTTCCAACAAACAATGACCACATCATCCTACAAGAGAAGAGACCCTGTTACTCCATCTGATCTGCTAGCGCATCTCACCAATGTCAAAAAGCAGGGAAACCAACCAATGGAGGAGAGCATCCCAGAGGCCCAAAGAACCAAGTGGCTCTTGCATGCTCGCAGAAGAAGAGAACCAAGTGACACAGATAAAAATGTTCTTATCAGTTGTCACTCCCATTCGCTAAAGATTTTTCTGTGTTGGGAAAGAGTCTCGAGCAGCTGTGCATATGAATTGGTTTACTTTTGGTTGAACCCGCAAGCTTCGAATTCTTTGCCATGTTTTCTGATTTTCATACGATGTACTGGCACCTATACTCACTTTCTGGTTCCTTTCACCCACTCCAAGGTGATATCCAGACTTCACTGAATAAACTCCTGCCTCTGTCAAAATGCCAGACCATATATTTCGAACTCTCTCCATGGGTAAGCAGAATCCTTTCTATAGCATCAACCTCTTGTGTTGAAAACAAAATGTGCAGCTTACTGCAGTCCTAACCCCTCCTTACAGGGCATATCAGGTCAGAGACTAGAAACACTTCAGCATTTGACAATCTGGGAGAATAGACCTTGGATCCCAGGAGGTCAGGCACCCATGAATCCTCCCATATACGTACATTTCTTCCATTCTCTATTCCCTAGGTGATCCCTTTTCTTAGTAATTCACGCCCATTAAGTAAACTTTGCCAACCCAAGGATGTCAACCTCCTTCCTTTTGCTGAATTGAAATTGCCGACTGGAAAATATAGGCCTTGCAACACTCGGACTCATAGATCATTTAATTGGTTCTCTAAGCAGCATGCTCTTGCTTGCTGGGCAAGTGAAGCTTGGTTATGTTGGAATTTTCAAAATAAAAAGGAAGGAAAAGTTGCGGCTTTTGGGGATTTGAACCCAAGAGGTGTGATGGGTGGTTAAAGAATGCATTCATTAATCTAAACCCTTCAATAGTTAAACCCTTCAATAGTTATTTATTGTGTCGGGTGGTTAAAGAATGCAATTATTGATCTAAACCTTTTTAATAAATAAATGAAAATGGTGTGTCTATGGGATTTAAATTTGATACCTTTAACTCACAAACAAAGTTCATAATTATTATACAAAGTTTATAATTATTATACGATATGTGTCGATTATCAATTAATTATTTTATATATTATTTTATAATAAATAATAAAAAATATATCATTTTACAATAAATAACAAAAAGTAAAAAAAAAATTATATCCGTAACATTCAAATTTATAACCTCTCAATTGAATAGACATATTGAAAACTGTTTGACTAAAGACATCTGTTGAGAAATGGTCACTATCACCTCTATAAATACCCCAAACTTATCATTTGTTCAGATCATCAAATTTCTTTCTTCTTCTCATGGCTTCTCCATCTCCCTATCAAGGATCCTTTTATCTATATTATTACTGTAGAAATATTATAGATATTTTAAAGAATAATTCTAAAAATGCAACAACTTTTTAAGGGCATGATTTCAATAAGTGCAACTTACAATTAAGTGTATTTTATTTTATCCTATGAGAGAATTTGAATAAACTTCTGTTGCATATTAGTGAAGGCGAATTTTGCCTTAAGGAGAGTGACATTGATACACGACTTGAAGTAATCATCTTCCAAGTTCCAAGATAATCAAGAGGTTTGCACCAACAATCTTAAGGCAAAAAATTCGACTATGGCCGAACGTTGAAAGAATTGGCTTTAAATTTTGTGAAATTAGAAAGGTTTGATGAAGGAAACTTCATACGTTGGCTGAAGAGAATTCATTTTCTGTTAATATTACTGCAGGTGGCTTATGTTTTGAATACAACAAGATCAGAAGAGTTCGAAAATGAGACTATTGCTAATACCAAGAAAAGACAAAAATGGGCAGCCAATGAACACATCCTAAATGCCATAAGTGATTCATTATTTAACATCTACTACAACTTTCAAACTGCAAAGGAACTATGGTAGAAATTAGAGGTGAAATACATACAATAGGATGCAACGAGTAAAAAATTTTTTGTCTCTAAATTTAATAATTATAAAATGATTAATAGTAGACTAGTAATAGAACAATTCACTAAGACTGAAAGAATATTCAATTGCTTCTCACAACACAAGATGTTTATGGATGAAACCATTATTGTGAGTTCAATAATAAATAAGTTGTCTTCTTCATGGAAAGATTTTAAGAGAAGCCTTAAATACAAAACAGAGGATATTTCTCTTGAAAAACTTACTAACCATCTTTGTGTAGAAGAGGAATTTCACATGCAAGAAGAAACCAAAGAGTAAGGCTCTCATGTTTCAAAAGTGCATGTAGTTAAGGAAGGACAATCAAGCAAGTCCTCCCATAAAAGGAAGAATTAATACAGTGATGACAAAAACTAATATAAAAGGTAGAAGAGAAATGACAAATGTCATTTTTGTTAAAAGAAAGGACACTACAAATATGAGTATCATTTGTTCAAAAAGAAAAAAAGAAAAGCAAACCTCTTATAAAGCAACAAATGAGAAAATGGTTGTTATGATCACAGAGATCAATTTGATAGAAGATGACACTGCATGGTGGACTGATTCCAGGGCTACTTGACATGTTTACAAGAACAAAAGTCTTTTTAAAGGATTGAAACCAATAATTGATGGCACAGTTATGTTCATGGGAAATTATACTATAGTCCCTGTTATGGGAATTGGGGAAGTAGAATTGTAATTCACTTTTGGGAAAGTCATTACTCTTACCAATGTATTCTATACTCCAGAAGTTGGGAAAATTTTGGTTTCAGGTAGTCTATTAAACAAATATGAGTTTAAACTTGTATTTGAGGCTAATAACTTCATCCTCTCCAAATGAGGTGTGTTTGTGGAAAAAAAGGTTATCTTTGTGATGGGATATTTAAACTCAATATTGTTACTAATAATAATACTAATGTTTTTACTTATATTGTTAAGCATGCTTCTTTATGACATAATAGATTAGAACATATAAATTTTAGAAGATTATGTGATATGGTTAAATTGGAACTGTTGCTACATTTTGATGTATCAAAAGTTAAATGCACATCTTGTATGTTAACCAAAAATAACTAGAAGTGCATTTACAAGTATTCAAAGATCTTCCAATATATTAGAATTAATTCATAGTGACGTATGTGACTTACATAACACACAAATATTAGGAAAGAAAAGATATTTTGTGATATTTATTGATGATTACTCAAGATAGTCATGTTTACTTATTGCATACTAAAAATGAAGTTCTTGAAAGATTCAAAGTCTATAAATCCAAAGTTGAATTACAATGTGAATTTATTATTAAATGCTTACGATCTGATAAAAAAGGAGAATATTATGACACTGCATTCTTTGAGTCCTTAGGAATTATTCATTAAACAACTGCTCCTCACACACCACAACAAAATGGTGTTGCTGAATGCAAAAATTGAACATTGATGGAAATGGTTAATGTTATGTTGTCAACTTCTAACTTAAGCCATGATTTTGGGGAGAAGCATTGCTTACAGTATGCCATATTTTGAATAGGGTTCCAACAAAAAGGAATAAAATAACCTCATATGAATTATGGAATAGAAGGAAGTCAAACCTTAATTACCTAAGAGTTTGGGGTTGTAGAGTAATTGTTAAAGTTTCTAAACCTAAAAGGAAAAAGTTGGGCGAAAAAGGAATTGAGTGTATCTTCTTAAGATATCCTCACAATAACAAGGCATATCAATTTATAGTTATAGAGTCTAATAACTCTATACCTAAAAACACACTCATAAAATTGAGGGATGCTATTTTTTACGAATATAGGTTCATCTTTATTCCTAAAATTTTAGAGCAAAAACAAGTTCTTGATAAGGAAAATGATGTGTTGGCAAAAGGAAATGGAAATGATGAAGTCGTTGAACTTCGTAGGAGCAAAAGAGTAAAGAAAGTAAAGACTTTCGATTTTGATTACTTCATGTTCCTAGTAGAAGAAATAAGGGAATCGATGAGTAATCAAATTTCATATTGCTTCAATACTGAAGATGATCCTAAAACATTTGATAAAGCGATGAAATCGCAAGATGCCATGTTTTGGAAGGAAGTAATAAATGATGAAATGGATTCCATTATGGGTAATAACACTTGAAAATTAGTAAAACTCCCACCTAGTTCAAAGCCAATTGGATGCAAATGGATTCTCACAAAGAAAATGAAGGTCAATGGAACTATAAACAAATTTAAGGCCAGGCTAGTTGCAAAAGGTTTTACACAAAAACAAAGTGTCGATTATTTTGACACATATTCACCAATGGCTAAAATTACCACGATTAAGTTACTCATTGCACTTACTTCAATTCATAATTTAGTAATTCATCAAATAGATATGAAAACAACATTCTGAAATGGTGAATTAGAAGAAAAAGTGTATATAGAGTAACATGAGGGATTTGTTGTACCTGGTCAAGAGGGAAAGGTCTGTAAATTGGTTAAATCCTTGTATGGGCTAAAATAAGCACCTAAGCAATGGCACAAAAAATTTGATCAGATGATACTTACCAATGGATTCAAGATTAATGAATTAGATAAATGTGTTTATTCAAAGAAGGAAAAGGTGTGATTATTTGTTTGTATGTAGATGACATGTTAATCTTTAGGACTCACTTAGAAGAAGTTAAAGTTACCAAAAGGTTTCTATTTAGCAATTTTGATATGAAAGATATGGGTAAGGCAAATGTCATCTTTGGAATCAAAATCTTATAGGACCAAAGGAGCATAATGCTTTCTCAATCACATTATATTGAAAAGGTTCTCAATAAATTTAATCACACAGATTGTATGTCAGCCTCTACCTCGTTTGATCCTAACATGAATTTCACCAAGAATGTTGGAAGTCCAGTATCACAATTGGAATATGCCAAGATGATAGGATGTTTAATGTATGTAATGACATGTACAAGGCCAGACATAGCTTATGCAATTGGCAAAATGAGTAGGTACATAAGTGACATGCATTGGTATGGAGTAAAGAGAATCTTGAAGTATCTAAGGAAAATAAAGAATTATGGTATAAGTTACACTGATCATCCTTCTGTTATAGAAGGATACTCAGATGCCAGTTGGATCACTGATAAAAAGGATCATATTTCTACAAGTGGATGGATCTTTATGCTTTGTAGGGGTGCAATTTCTTGGGGTTCCAAGAAACAAACTTGCATAGTAGATTCCACTATAGCTACAGAATTTGTAGCATTAGCTTTGACAAGTAAAGAAGCAGAATGATTAGGGAATTTGCTTTATGAGATTCCTTTGTGACAAAAGCTACTAACACCCATTTATATACATTGTGATAATGTTGCAACATTGACAAGATCATATAGTTAAGTGTATAATGGTAAGTCTAGGTACATTGGACTTAAATATAGCTATATGAGAGATTTGATCACAAATGGAGTGATCACAATTAATTTTGTAAGATCAAGTCAAAACATGGTTGACTCTTTAACAAAAGGATTAACAAGAGACATGGTGAATAAGACATCAAGAGGGATGGGTCTCAAGCCCATAAATACAAATCACTCATGATGAAAACTCAACTCAATGCTTGATACAATGTCAAGTCTTGAGTTCAATGAGTTAAAGTACATCATCAGTGTGATTGAAGTACCATAATTGATTTTATTTCCATCTCAGAGTTATATAATGCTTAGTTCTCATAGTAAATTAGGAGGATGAGTGTTTAATACTCTTAATAGACTTAAAAAGGTGTCTTATAGTGAGGGCCCCAGTCTTCCTATATGAATGTGGAATGTTTAGGTTGTTCCATTAAGTTAAAGGGCTTGACTCTAAAGCATTCATGAAAAGGATATAGACACAATGACCTTTAATGTGTCAATTATTTAAAAGAGAAATATAATGTTGTATCGTCATATGTGTGAATTATTTCTACAACTTATCAATAAGAATAATTGGTTCAAAACTTATCTACCATATTATTCAGATATGTTGTAATGCACTTTTCACTATGTAAAGGTTTAATCTTTAAGACACATTTACTTATGCATATGACTATAGAATTACTGGAGATCCTGCATATGTTTTGATATTTTGAAAATGGTGGGGGATTGTTGGAATTTTAAAAATAAAAAAAAGGAAAAGTTGTAGCTCTTGGGATTTGAACCCAAGAGGTGTAACTGGTGGGCAAAGGTTGCAACCAATGGTCTACTCTCAAATGATTATTTATTATGACTGTTAGGTAATAAGCGTGACCTTTAATAAATAACTGAAAATAATGGTGTCTGTTAGGATTTGAACTTGAGACCTTTGACTCATAAGCAAAGGTCATAATCACTAGACCAAACGGACATTATGTGTCAATTATCAACTGACTGTTTTATATGTTGTTTTACAATAAATGATAGAAAATAAAGAAAAGTTGACCAAAAGACATCAAATGACAAATGGTTACCACCACCTCTATAAATACCCTAGACACAAATGGTCATCACCACCTCTATAAATACCTTAGACCCATCATTTATTCAGATCATCAAATTTCTTTCTTTTTCTCTTAGTTTTTCCATCTCCATATCAAGGATCTGTTTGTCTATATTATTACTGCATAAATATTATAAACATTTTGGAGAGCAATTTTGAAAATACAATAACTTCTTGAGAGCTTGATTTCAGTAAGTGCAACCTGCAATCAAGTGTGTTTCATTTTATCCTATTAGGGAATTTGCATAAACCTCTATTGCATATTAGTAAGGGCAAATTTTGCCTTAAGAAGAGTGACATTGATACGCGACTTGAAGCAATCATCATCCAAGTTCCAAGATAATCAAGAGATTTGCATTAACAGGTTAAAGATTGAAAGTTCTCTAAAACCTATTCTGCCATTAGACTTGGACATTGTCAAAGTACTCCATCTTTCTCAATGGATGCACTGATCTTCCTACCTCTAACTCCACCAAAAGTGTGCTAGTTTACTACTAAATTTTGCAATGGGAGATTGGAAGAGTTTGAAGAGCATCATAGCATAATTTGGAGTGGCCGTTGCCATTGCTTTGATAAAAATTTCATACCTAGCAAGGGATAATAGTTTTTGTTTCCATGTTAGCATGATGTGATCCCATGATTTGTGCATGTTATAATTCTCCTTTATTATTTAATAATTATCTTTTATTATTTTCAAATTAATAAACGAGATTATATCCGTAATAATATGATGTCAAGTTTATATAATTGTAATGTCTTACGGCTTTTGAATTCAACTAAGTAATAATATTATCAGAGCATTTAGTTTATTAGAAGCCAATCCCCTCGAAACGATCATTGAAGGTTGATTCCCTCGAAGCGATCAATCCTATCTCTTTTATTTATGCAAAATCTTTATTTTCAATCCCCGATTTCTAATCTATATTTCAAATCTCTAATCTTAAAACCTTACATTCTCAACATCTGGTATCAGAGCAGCGTTCTTAGGGATTTTGCTTCTACTCCTTTTCCAAGAAAAAAAAAAAAATTGTTTATACCCCTTACCCGACAGTAGAAGAAAATTCTAGGTATCACCAATTTGTAATCTTACAGTATCTCTTCACACAACTCTTCTGATTCAGACGTTAGAGTATCCCAAGTTGAAGAATCATTATCTCTCATGCAAGAATCTTTTAATAAGTTCAAACAGATGCAAGAACATATGCAAGAGTCCTTTAAAAGGCTTGAGCATATAGTTCTTTCTGAATCACTAAGTCGATCAAGAGACAATATTTCTAGATCTACCAGTAAGCTAAAAGAACTTGTGGAATCCTATGGAGACACCAATCGTGACTATACCCAACCACACACAAAGGTAGAATTCCCTCACTGGGACAAAAGTGATCCTGCAAGTTGGATTTCCTAGGCTAAAAAATATTTTCGCTTCCATCATACGCAAGGACTCTCTAAAGTTGAAATTGCTTCTATTCAATTAGAAGATGATGTAATCCAAAGATATGATTGGGTCGAAACATGTGGTGGAGTTCCAACGTGGGCTGAATTCACTAAAGGCCTTCTTGTATGCTTTGGGCCCTTGAAATATCACAACGTTGATGGAGAGCTCGTAAAAATTCGTCAAACATCCACTGTCCTCGAATATCAAAGTCAATTCAAGTGATTTGCTAATCGAGCTAAAGATTGGTCTGAAAGGCAATTAGTGGGAACATTCATTAAAGGGTTTACTTCTGACATCTAACGGGAAGTCAAAGCCTGCCAACCATGAACAATGGTAGCAATTATCTCCTTTGCTCGCCTACAAGAGGAGAAGCTAGGTGCTGAAAATCATCAACCAACTATTAAAGCAGCCAGCAAACCTATCGAGGGTAACACCAATTCACCCTTTTTTATTCGTCCTTCTAATACTAGACACTTGACTTAAGAACAATTAAAAGAGTGGATGGCAAAAGGGTTTTGTTGGCACTGTGATGAGAAGTGGCATAAGGAGCACCATTGTAAGCAAGGGAAGCTTTTAATGATTGAGCCAGTTGAGGAGACAGAAGAAATAAGTGATGACCACACGGGTCCAGATGGTGATAACACCTTTATTGAATATGTAAATGAGCCCGTAGTGCATGCTTTAGTTGGGTATTCGAACCCACAAACTATGAAGATTGATGAATTCCTTAAGGGACAACCAATAATAGTGCCAATTGACTCGAGTAGTACCAATAATTTTATAGATAAGAAGATCGCCAAAAGGCTTGCTTTTTCAATCGAGGATTGTAATAAGTTTGCTGTGAAGGTTGCAGACTAGAGAAATTTGACATGTCAAGGGAAGTACATAAAGGTAAAACTCTTGTTACAAGGCCAGATCATTTATTTTGATCTCTTCTTATTACCCCTTGAAAATTATGAAATTGTCCTTGGCATTGATTGGTTGCGAACCTTGAGAGATATTACTTGAAATTTCTCTAGGTTAAGAATGAAATTTCTATTGAATGGACATCCAATGGAATTATAAGGAAGATGCAAGGGTAAAATTATCACTGTTAATAGTCATCAAATAGAGAAGGTCCTACAAAAGGCAGGATAAGGGTTCTTGGTGCAGTTGACAGGTGTAGAGGTGGCAAATCACATTCTATACAAGGGAAGGAGGTTACGACACTATTGACTGAATTTTCTAATTGGTTTGTTGAGTCCGCAAGTCTACCCCCACAAAGGACACACGACCATCGTATTCCGTTATTATTTAGGAATACACTTGTTAATATTCGACCCTACTGTTATCTACATTTCCAAAAAGGAGAAATTGAGAAAATTGTTAAGGAAATGTTAGAAGCTAACATCATCAGATCGAGTGTTAGCCCATACTCATCTCCTGTCCTTTAGTAAAAAAGAAGAACGATTCTTAGAGGATGTGTATGGACTATCGGGCACTCAACCGCATCACTGTGAAGGATAAATATCCTATTCCCATGGTCGATGAGCTATTAGATGAATTGGGAGGTGCTTAATTATTCACTAAACTGAATTTAAGGTCGGAATATCACCAAATTCGAGTCCATGAAGAGAATATTTAGAAAATAGCTTTCAGGACACATGATGGCCATTACGAGTTCTTGGTTATGCCCTTTTGGCTTACCAATACGCTTTCAACATTTCAAAGTTTAATGAATGATATTTTTTGGCCATATTTACGTAAGTTTGTCCTAATATTTGTTGATGATATTTTGGTGTATAGTTCTTCCCTTAAAGCACATTTGTCACATTTGTAGATAGTGTTCACTACCTTGCATAAGAATTTTCTATTTGTTAAGAAGTCAAAATGTAACTTTGCTAGCCAAATAGTGGAGTATCTTGGTCATATTGTCTCCAAGGAAGGTGTAGCAATTGACCCTTCCAAAATTCAAGAGATGCTAGATTGGCCAATTCCAAAGATGATCAAGGCACTACGAGGATTCTTGGGATTGACTGGTTATTATCACAAGTTTGTTCGTGACTATGGAAAGATCAGTGTTGAATTGACGACTCTCTTGAAGAAATATTCATTTAACTGAAACGACAAGGCAGAGAAGCCATTTGATCGACTCAAGTGGGCCATGACCACCACCCCTGTTCTTACCTTACCAAACTTTAGTAAGGTATTTATTATTGAATCTGATGCTTCTGGAATTGAAATTGGTGCAGTATTAATGCAGGAAAGTTGCCTTATTGCCTTTATCAGTAAGGCATTATTACCAAAATATCTTAGCATATCTGTTTATGATAAGGAGATATTAGCTATTTTCATACAGTCTCGAAATGGCGTCCGTATCTCATTAGGAGGCGTTTTCAAATTTGGACTGATCATAAAAATTTGAAATATTTATTGGAGTAACAGATCTCCTTTATGGAACAACAAAAATGGATTTCTAAATTGTTGAGCTACGATTACGAGATCATTTATAAAAAGGGGAGTGAGAATTTGATAACCGACACATTATCTTGTATTTTGGAGTAGGCTGAAGTGGTGGCACTCTCTATCCCTGCCTGTACTACAATTGTGCAAATTAAAAAGGAGTGGTGGGATGATCATAAAACTCGAGAGATCATTAAGAAGCTACAGACAGGTTCTAATTCTGTTGTTCATTACATTGGGGATTCTCAAGATTTACGCTATAAAGGGAGATTGGTACTTGTTCCTCATTTTCACTACAAGGACACAATCATGCAAGAATATCATGCATCCCTGACTACTAGCCACTTAGGATTTCTTCGTACCTACAAGCGTATTGGTAAAGAGTTTTATTGGAAAGGTATGAAGAAGGAAATCAGAAGGTTTGTAGCTGAATGTGATATATGCCAACGTCATAAGAGTGAATCTGTGGCATCTCCAGGATTTCTTCAACCTTTACCTATCCCAGAAGAAACTTGAACAGACATTTCTATAGATTTTATTGACCGACTCCCACTGTCCCAAGGTAAATCCACTATTTTTGTTGTTGTGGATTACTTAACCAAGTGTGCTCATTTTTGTACAATTAGTCATCCTTATACTGTTACTAGTATTACTCGAGTTTTTGCTGACAATATTGTAAGGCTCCACGGTGTTCCTAAATCAATTGTCAATAACCGAGATAAGATTTTCACCAGTAATTTCTGAAAAGAACTATTCCGTTTGCAAGGGACATAACTAAATATGAGTACTGTTTATCACCCACAGACAGATAGACAAACTAAGGTAATCAACCAATACTTGGAAAATTATCTTCGTTGCTTTGCAAGTGAAAAGCCAAAGGATTGAGTAAAATGGCTTCCTTGGGCCCAATGGTAGTATAATACCACTTATTATTCCTCTACAAAGATGTCTTTATTTTAAATAGTTTATAAGCGAATTCCACCTACTCTTACAAAGTATACAACTGGATCATCTCATGTGAATCAAATCGATAAGAACTTACAAGACAGAGACAAGTTACTCCAACTCTTAAAACACAACCTTATTGCAGTCCAAACCCGTATAAAGTAACACGTGGATATGCATCGTACAAAGTGAGAGTTTTTAGTAAGATATTGGGTCTATCTTAAACTCCAACCATATCAACAATTATCAATCAACTTTGAGGACAAGGCTAATTTTAAAGGGCGGAGGAATGATGTGATCTCATGATTTATGTATATTATAATTCTCTTTTATTATTTAATAATTATTTTTTATTATTTTTAAATTAATAAATGAGATTATATTTGTAATAATAAGATATCAAATTTATATAATTATAATATTTTATAATTTTTAATTTAACTAACTAATAATATTATCATTATATTTAATTTATTAAAAATTAATTTCTTTAAAACGATCATTCAAAATTGATATATTTCGAAAACAATTAATCTTTTTTTTTTTTTATAAAATTTTTATTTTTAATTTTTAATTTTTAATTTCTATTTCAAATCACTAATTTTAAAACCCTATATTCTCAGTAACGTTCGTTCCACTATTTCTAATATAAACTAAAAGGCCTTTTCCTTCGAATGTAGCCAGAGTAATGGGAAGCCCCAAATATTGCCCGAGAAATCTAATCTCCCCATTCCCATTATCTGACTTATAATGCTCCGTAAATAATGCAGGGTGTTTGAGTTGAAATCAATGCCCGATTTACTCTAATTGATCGCCTGTCCTGAAGCTTGGCAATATGCCTCGACAATGTATAAGATTGTGCTTGTTTCCCTTGGCGACGCCTCATCAAATAGGAGTGTGTCATCTGCCAAAAACTTATGGGAAATAATAGGGCAGTGCACCTTTATCCTGTAGCCTGTGAGAGCTTTTTCTGCCACAGCATTGCTCCTCATTCTGGATAGGACATTTGAAACAAAGAGGAACAGTTTAGGGGACAGTGAATCTCTTTGTCGTATTCCTCTGGCTGGCCTGAAGAAGGGGGTCGGGTTCTGTTTATCATGATTTGATAGGATACTGTTGTCATGCATTGCATGACAAGGTGCACCCATCCCCAAAAAAAATCTTAGCCGGACCAAAACTGGCTCCAAATTGCTCCATTCAACATAGTCGTAAGCTTTATGCATATCTGATTTGACTGCCATGTGTTTTCGACTGCTTCATTTATGTCTCAAGGCATGAAATGCCTCATGGGCTACAATTATATTATCTTGTATCAACTGGTCAAGAACAAAGGCCATTTGGAGAGGAGTGACTAACTTTGTGAGCGAAGGCTTTATCCGATTGACAATGATCTTTGAGATGATCTTGTATATGAAGTTGCAAAGGCTAATGGGCCTGTAACTTCCAATATGCTCTGAATTGTTGATTTTTGGAATGAGGACTATAGTTGTTTGATTCAACTCTTTGAGTAAAAAGGCCCCTGAAAAAACTTTGGACCATCTCCACAATGTCCGTTTTAATAATATTCCAGTATTTGTGATAGAAGGTACCTAAAAAACCGTCCAGCCTTGGAACTTTGGCCGCCCCCAGTTGAAAAACTGTATCTGTTATCACTTGCTCCATTACTGGAGCCTCAAGAGCTGTTGCCATCTTGTCAGTGACTAATTATAGAACATTTAGAGGGACATCTTCTTGCAATGTGGGCTGCTGGCTTGCCAACAGTTCTGGAAGAAGTTTGTTACTTCTGTTGCGATGTCTTTCTCATCCTCCAACCATTTTCCATTATCATTCTTCAATTTTACTATCAGATTCTGTTGCCTTCGCTGATTAGCACATGCATGGAATAATTTGGTGTTTAAATCCTCAGAAATTAAACCACTGGATTCTAGATTGTTTTGGCCAACGTAATTCTTCAGTTTGCCATACTTCATCGAGTTCTTTCAGGAGCTGGCTCTCCTCAGTTCTAGCTTCATTGGTAGGGGAACAGGATTAAATCTTCGTGAGTCTCATTTTCAGTTCCTCAATCTTTTGCCTTGGATTGCCAAATCTTTTTCTTCTCCACTGCTGTAGCTCCTTCCTACAGGTTTTCGTTTGTTCAGTAGAACAAAACTTTTAGAGCCAGGGCCATCGAGTGTCCAACTGCATCGGACAACTGCTTCCCATTCCTCTGCCGAGGTCCATTTAGACTCAAATTAAAACCTTGGTTTATGAGGCTTGGTCCGCTTGTTTGTGGACAAGACAATTGGATTGTGATAAGATCCAATTCTAGTTTCATGAAACTATTAGTGAGTGCGGGAACAAAGGTTGCCACTCCTGGTTTGCCACTGCTCAGCCAATTCTTTGACGTATGTTACCTCCCACTTTCTTGTGGGAGCCGTGGGTAGACGGGGATTTCAATCGATCATTGGTTTTCCCTCAGATGTAATCAGGCATGGCATTGACCCGAGTGGCATTGAAAAGTGTGAAGCGCCTTTTTTGTGTTTCCAAAACCACTATATCCTTATTGCTTGAGACTCGTGCCTTAGGGACTTGAACACTTCTCTTTTCTTTCTCCTTTCTGTTGAAAGGCCCTTGTATACATTTATTGGAATTTGCCTTATCTGTGAGCTTGCCTTCAAGGAGTTTTAGGCTTCTGGATGGCGGCAAATCTGCCCACAAACTCAGTCCAAAGCAGTGACCTGCCGCACACTCTTCACTCCCTTTACTGGTTTCAGCCACGGAACAAGCCTGCGGCATTGGTAGCAGATATCTGGGAGCCTCTCATATTTAAAGGTAATCCAATCGTGCTTCCTATTGTTAAAACCTGTAGGCAATGGTTTGTCCACCCAGAACCTTACTAAAAGTCGCATAATGCTGTTCCAAGCTAGGGATTTTTCCCGAGTGCAATCCGCTTCTTTTCATTCTAAGAAAAGCCCCCTTATGCTTTTGGTATTCTGCTTGGTCATCTGCTCAACATTGGATATTGGGAGACAGTGTACCTGGACCCATATAAGAAGGGGAGAAAAATCTATGGCGTGCAGAGCTGAATGAGGACGCCATTGCTTTAGAATCAAGTGTTTGCCAGCCAAAGACTAGAGTATTAATTAAGGACCCTTGTCCTATCTTATTCTTGACCAAAACAGAAGAGAAACATATTATTTTCAGAGATCCTGTGCTTCCAGCTCTGGCTTTTAGATTACATACGTTCTTTAGAGTAGATTTAACTACTGCTGAGCTGAAGGCCTTTTCAGCAATGATTCGGCCTATCAAGACAGATTTTGTAACTCTCTGTGCAGCATTTACATCGGATTCAAGGTCCAGTGTCGTTTCAGCACAAAAAAAGAAGCTTCCAGTCATTTGAATTAGCTCATTTATAGCATCATTATGCTCCATACTGGATCCGTTTAGGAAGGATGGGTAGGCTAAAGAAAGGAGGTAGACCTGAATAATAATTGTGGAGAACCTGGGTTTTGGATTATTGCTCAAGGTGCTAGGCTGCCAGTTTTTAGAGTGGTAGGTGAAAACTTAATGTGGTTTCTAGATAGATGAAGCGAAGTAAGGGATGAGGGGATAAAGGGTAAGTCAATTAGGCTTGAGATCTGAAAGGAAATCATAACAGGGTAAGGCAAAAACAGAGGTGTGACAACCATGCCAACGGCAGGACCTTGGATTCAGCGAAGTCAACAATTAAGCATTCTTGGGTGGTTGGCAAAAAGAGAGCAGGTTTATTCCAGGAAGATTGAGAAAGAGACAGGTGGAAGGATGTCAAGCCAAAGGGGTGCCATGAGAAGGATTTCCTAACTAATCTGCCACCTTCAAAGAGACAGATAAACCTTGTCCATGCCGAGAGGACCATTAAATGACATACAAATAAAGGCCTTGATGATGTATGGACTCTTAGACATGTCCAGCTAAAACACACACACACACACACACACACATACACACAAACACACAATCACAACTACCATTGAATGAATGCAACATGTGATGTCGAGTTACAATCCAGCGCATAGACAATTTCACATGCACAATGACCAGAAACTGCAAACTGCATGTGCAATAAGTAAACATACACATTACACTGATCATATCAAAAGTTCACAGGCAATATACACAAAAATTATCTTTCTTTATGTAGAACAAAACTCACCTGTCCTCTACAGTCTACATTACACTGCATGGGGATACAACAAAAGGTAGGCCCTCATGACTCTGATAATGTCCGAAAGAGAAACAAGCCCAACAAGGTTGCCATGTTGGGTCACTACCCAGATTCGGTGGACATGTTTCGCGACCACTTTGTCAATCACCTCAGCAAGAGAGGAATCAGGATGGCAGGTTACAAGTTCTCTTGGTGAAACATTTGGTGCATTGAGATTGGCAAACAGTGGTGAATTTCCAACTTGCTCTGTGAATTCCAGTGCACTTAAGGGTAGCCATGTTTGCAGTGTAGCCAAATGACACCCTCTTAAATCTGTGGCAGAGAATGTCCCAACAAGCTTCTTGCCTTTCCCCTGAAATTAAATGCCGTATATTGTATGTCAGCTCCAATATTTTCTATCAAGTTATATAATTGTGCACAAAGCATTTTGTGAGTTAAGACCAATTTTCATTTCACACAATTTATTTTTCAAAATAGTGAGAAGTTGAGAAGGGAGGACCATCTCTCTGTTTTGTTTTTTCTTTGCTTTTTTTGGACAGCAGAATTCATTGATTTAATCAAATGCCTCTACCAAACCAGAAGGAGAAAAATGAATTCTCCATATTATGCATATTAGAGATATAATTAATTTTTTTGGTGGGTATATGTCATGTCAATTGTATTTGAAACATCACTCAACAACATTAAATCTTTTGGCTGAAGAATTAAATTCCACACAAGATCAACCATGCTACCTCAATTTTAAATCACAAGGTATTATGTATCCATATTTTGTCAGGCTTTAAGCCAACCAAATTGTGCCTTGCATTTTATAGAAGCTCCCATTATTGCATAAATGTCTTCACAACAGTGATTGATCAGATCCAATAATTTCTCCACATCATTAGCCTTGCTTATTGTAATCAAGAACCATGACAAGAACTAGTGTCCTCTGACTTCCCTTTTCCCATCTTCCTAGTGCAAACAATGTCCATGTTCCTAATCATCATTCAATTCAATGCACATGAACTAGTAAAGTAAGTGAAGCTATATTGTGCATATATGCCATTGCTAAACATAGAAAGTAAATGGAGTGGAAATGCAAGCAATATATGGAAGAGCAAGGAGGCATTACGCATACATTTATAAGCTGCTTGGACTCTTCTTCATCGGAGTTTGAGGCCACAACTATAGGAACAGCATTCAACAAAGCAGCCCTCATGCACTTGATGGCATCAATGACCTTTGTGCTGTGGCTTATTGCATAAACAGTCTCACCTATGGCTCCTATCTCCTCCAAGCTCCGCCACAAGATGCCTTGCAGGTCAGAAGCATTCGCCTTTAAGCATTTCATCAAGTCCATCTGCGTAAGCATCCGGTAGCCCACAGCGGATTCCACGAGCTCTGCCCCTGAGATATTCTCCATCTGATGATCAAGGGGTACCAACGCACGGTGGATTCCTTTGCTGAATACTTCCATACAATCTAGGACGCTGCAGGTTAATTTGTGACAAAAGGTGACATTGTGCATTAAAAGAATTAATTAGGACTATAAGTGGGCAGAATTAATCAATTGTGCTACATATGGAAAAATTGTTTATGAACAAAAAAAAAAAAAACAAAAAAAAAATTGATTAAATGGATTAGTTGCCACTTTTTGTGCTTTAAAAAAAAAAAAAAAAAAAAACCTTCAGTGTTCATGAATCTAACAACTATAAGTTATATTCACGTGCTTGTCAATGAATTATATTTTCATGGGCGCTTCAATATCTTACAAGAAATTCTCTTCCAAAATGTTAATTTTATTTTGTGTGCAATTTCATTCTTAAACTTAAGCAAAAATGTTGGCAATTTAGTGCACACATCTCTCTCTTACACGGTAGTCCCAAGACACACCTTAATAGTTACTATCTGCGTGTCATGCAGCTCACAGCTCAATGGATCGAACTCAAACAATGACATTAACATGGCATAACTCATAACAGTTTTTTCATTAGTTTGGTCGATTAAACCTAAAGAATTTTCCTGCACTTTGTACCGTTTGCTTTTTCCTAAGGCAACAATTTCACACAACAAAATGAGTTCTGTCGGTGACAAGAGCTACTCGGTGTTCACCTCGTATTGGGATTGAAAGTCCAGAGGCTCAGCCCCTCAAGGCATCGACCTATGATGGAAGATATTGGAACAGACATCTTCTTGTCGAGACCGGAAACATTATCGCCGCCGTCCATCTGATCGTCACCACCAATATGTGCCAAGATATCAAGCATGGTGACCATCCCTATGTAGTGCTTCCTCACCATCCCACTCTGCTTATCGGTCTCCACAATCATGGATCCGCCTGCTCCAATCCAATTCCCCGGCGATGCAGTCACCGGCACGGCAATCACCCGGTTGGCCACCAGAGCATTCATTGTGTAGGCCAGTGAGGCTGTATGAGGTACCTCCACCAGTCTTTTGTTGATTGCTATTAAGTCTCTCACTTTCATGTCACTTAAAATTGGACCTCCACCGAAGCTCCTGGTGGTGGCAGCGGCAGCGGCAGCGGCAGTGGCAGTGGCGGAGGTGCTTTCTTCTACTTTTGGCTCTTCCATTTTTGTTTTTTGTTTTCAAAATGCTGACAAAGAGGATTTACTTTTGCGGTGGAGCGTTGTGCAAATGCTGTGTACAATTTTGTACATACATGCACACAATTGGTCCACTGCTGCCACTTGTTTGTGAGCATTTATTTGACAATTATAAAATTGACCCAAACTTTTCTTAATTTTGTAATGTAATTTTTTATTTTTATAATTTTTTTATTTCAATTCTAAAACTTTGTATTTTATTTTAATTTAAAATAATTATAAATAAAAAATAATTAAATTATTAATAATATATATTAATTATATAAATTATGTATAAATTAATATATATATATATATATATATATATAACATATTTAAATTTTTAAATCAATTTCAAATTTTTTAAATTTTTTTAATTAAGTAACAAATTTTTAAAATTTTTTTGATTGTTACATATAATTAATAATTTAATTATTTTTTTAAAATTTAAATAAAATAAAAATATAAAAAATTAAAATAAAATATTTTAAAAATATAAAATTATAATTCAGTTTTAATATGTATATTTTTTAACATATATTTATGAGATATAAATATTTTTATTTTAATTTTATTTTTATTTTTTATCAAAGATTAAATATATTAAAATTTAAAAGAAATAAAATTTTATTTTAATTATATTTTATTTAAAATATATATATAAATATTAATAAATTTATATAAAATTTATATATATATATAGAATTATGATTGTTAATTATATATATTTATTTAATTATTTTTATACTATAAATATATAATTAAAATAATAATTTTAAAATTTAACAATTAATCAAGTTAAAATTTTTTTAATTTGATATAATTAAAATTTAAGGTCAAGACCTAAACCTTCCACCCCAACAACTCAACCATAAAAGCAAATAGAAAAGAAACTTAATTGGTTTATTGGAACCAAATAAAATCATATTATTCGAAGCAAAGTTTCAAAAATATTGTGTTGTAGTGGGTGATTTATGAGTAACTTCTTATAAATTTTTTAGAGGATGAAATGTTAATTTTCATATAATGAAAAATATATTAATTTTATCATCAAGTGGTCTAATCCATTTAATTAGTATATAATTTTGCTTTTTTGTCCATAGAATTTCGCATGTTAATAATAAATGCCGGTAATCAAATCACATCTTACTATGTTAAAAAAAAAAAAAAAAACATTATTTTATTTTCTTATATTTCGCCACAATACTGGGGGTGTTGTATGGGCCCATTGCAAAGAGTACTAAAAGGATTTTTTTTTTTTATTAAAATAACTTTAAAATTTTTGTGCAATCTTCATATCATATTAATGCTGCCTTAATTGTTAAAACCTACCGAAAAATTAACAAAATATTGCCGTAATGTTAAGTATTATGTCATTTTGATTATAAAATTTTTGTGTAACAGTGCTTGTAAGGATGATCGATTTCCGTTTCGCTTACATCAGAATGGGTTGGCTTCGACCCATTTCACGTCAAATGCACTTGAATATCTCTGATGATGATGCTATCACCAAAATCGGTCTTATTCGTTGACGTGCCATTTGTCCATGCCCATTGATGGTTCAGAGGAATGTTTTCAAAACTAAATTCAAACAGTGGATCGAATAGATGAAATTGGTAATTAAATTTTAATTTGATTTAATTTATTTTTAAAAAAATTTTTAATTTTACAATTAACACTTAAACTAATAAATCAATTTATTAAACGATAAATTAATAAATTGAATTATATTTTTTAATTTAATTAATTTTAAAAATTTATAAAAAAATTCAAATTTTTTTATATTTTATTTTAAAAAAAATAAAAAGTATTATTTTTTATATATATTAATCATAAATTATAAAAATTAAAAAAACTATTTATATAATATATTTATTTTAATTTTAATATTTAATATATTTATATATTACATTATATTAATATTTATTTTTTAATTTAAATTATTTTATTTATATTAAATTATTTGAATTTAAATCATTTATATTAACAAATATATTATATTAATTAATTTTTTAATTTTATTATATATAAATTATAAAATATATAATTAAATTATTTAAATATTATAATATAATATATATAATAATTATATTATATATATAATTATATTTTATTTATCAATATTTTTATATAATATATATATAAATTAAAATTTTTATATATTTAATATTAAATATTAATTTTACTAATTTAATTTTAATTAAAATAATTAAACTGATTAAATTTTAAATTTTTTAAATTTTTTAATTTAATGATAAGTTTAATTATTAAAACTTTAATTTAAAGTTAATTGACCCAAGTTAGACACACCCACATTAATAAATAAGTAAATAAATGAAATAAACAAAAAACATATGTCAAGACTCGTTTTAAGGTGTAAATGATCCTTACAATTTATACGAGAAAAGTTTTATCTTATATATACATATTTTTGACACATTAAATATATATATATATATATATTTTAAAAAAAATAAATGTATTTAATCAGTTAATAATTGCTCATTTTTATATTTGTTAATAATGTATATTTTTTAATGTGTATAAGTATATTCATTATTATCATTGTTAGTCATATATTTAATAAATATTTAAAATTTATTTTTAAGATAATATTTATAAGATTGTTGTATTTTTTTTTTTGTTAGAATAGTTTCTTATTTTGGATTGCAATTAATTGAATTTTTTATTTTAATTAAAAATCAGATCAAATGTGTAGTTTAATTATGAATCTATATATTATAAAGTAATTTAGTAAGTTATATTTACCTCTTATATATATTATATAAAATAAGAATATGTTTTAGTATTAGGCATAAGCCTAAGATAATTATTTTTTATAAAACTTGTTATTGAGCTCATGATAAGTGGACTTAACTAGGATTTCAATATAAATAAAAAGAGATAAGCCCCTTTCCATACAAGAGGTTACATTTTATTCCTTATCAAAGTAAACAAAAACTTGTTGATAATGCTGAAAAGGAAGATCCTAATATCAACGTATTTGTTAGTATGCATGCATCATTAATCATTACAATATAACGACAAAAAATATGCCTAATACCCTACTAATATTCAATTTATAATTATGGTTTTAGTTTTGATATAAAATATTAGGGTTGTAAATTCTTATATATGGTATTAGAGTGAGTCATATCAACTCTAGAACCTTTCATATTTTCTTAAATAAAATAAAATTAAAAAATGATAATAAAAAAAAAACATTTTAAAGCCTCTTAGTGGTAAGGTGGAGAGGCTTAGCCTTATTGGCTTTTGGCTTTTGGCATATGGATAAATTATCCATATGTCATTCTACTTTGTTGTAGTAAGGCAAAAGTCTTATTGTACTAAATTAATCTATGGATTACTATATCAAATTATTGTATTAGATTATTTTTATATATTTAAATGTTTTATAACTCTTTTAAATTATTAGGTTATGGACAATTGTATCGCTCATATTTTAAAATTGAAAAATATTTATGGAGTTGAAATTTATTACGGGAAATTTTGATTTATGATCTTTGTTTGGACTAAAGTTGGTAAATTTAATGTTGTTATCACAATGACCATTTGAAGAACCAATAATATTTTCATGTGACATAAGGATGTTCTTATTGTTTAAATTGTGCATATACTTGCTCACCCATTAAGAGTTATTATGTGTGTCAATTTGAATGATTTAAAGTTATTTTCATAATGAGTGGATTAAAAATCCTTTTGTCCACTAGTATTAGATTTTTTGATTCTAATCATTGTTATATTTGCTTGATGATTCAAGGATAACTTTAAATTTGATTGCCTTTTCCACTCACAAGTAAGTTTGTGATAATACTTTGAGATTTTTAATGTTTAAAATAAATTATTATTGTTACCTATGATATTTATTGATTTCTATTGTTATTGTTATTCAAGTCAATGTATTTTTTTCCTCGAATAATCAATCTTTTCCCATTGAAACTCTAACTAATGGAAATTATATGAGATGAAAGGAGGATGTAAAAATAGTTTTAATTATGATGGATGTAGGTAGGGCTATAAGAATAGACAAATCAAGTAATATGACTTTTAAGAGTACTGTTATAGAGAAAGCATATGAGAAATGAAATAAGGCTAATCATTTGGCTCTTATGGTAATGACAATGTCCATCTTTAAGTGTTTGAGATGTGTTATCCCAAGTACTACTAACGCTAAAACCTTTTTAACTTTTCTTGGGGAAAGGTATATAGTTTTTAACAAGACTAAAGTTGGTCAATTAATAGAGAAATTCATCAATATAAAGTATGATAGGATAAGTAGTGTTAAGGAATACATTCTAAAGATGGTTGCATTTTTGTTCAAACTTGGTGAGCTCTAATGCCCTATTGCTAACCTCTTTCTTGTTAACCATGCCTTGAACTCTTTACTCCTTAAATTTGATACACTAAAAACATCTTAAAATATCCATTTATGCTTAAGAAGATGACTGGATGAAACATAAGGTTTCAAAAAGTGTGAATTTATTTAATCAACTATACTCGAATAAACCTTTTCACAAGAAGAAATTTAAGTCTCAAGAAAAAGGTGGTCTTGAAAGAAATCCTTGTCAAAAATACCACAACCCTCCCCAGAGAAATTTTTTTTTACTCTTTGTCCATCTTACCCTTTCTACTTCAAAAAAGAAAAAGGCACTTACCTATTTTCCCAAAGACCTCTCCATACATTCTAGTAATATCTCTATAAGTAAAATCTATAAGTGTTCTCTTTTTTTACTCTTTTTTAATTTTAAAGGAACTCCCGAATGAGAAATCCCTAATCTATGCTTCAGCGTCTATGTATCTATGCAATTAAATTTCAATTTTCAATTTTGATCTTTCTTTTTATACATGCATCTTCTTCTGTAAGATTCTGCATGTGATTAGTATCAAAGCCATATGATAAAGCTTAAGGAGTGTCTTGGAGAATATCTGGTAAGGTCTTTAGAGATCCTTGTTATGACTAAGTTGTAGTTAAAAGGACACTCAACAGGCTTAGGGTGCATAATTGTTAAACTAACTGATTGACTGTTAACTTGACTTAGTGGCAAATTGATTGACTATTTGAACTAGTCCAATGTTGACTATTAAACTAATCTTTAATGAATCAAATAAATTGAATACAAGGCTAAACTTGATGCACTCAATGAACATGGCTGATCAAACAATATGAAGACTAAACAGATTTCATCAAACTAATTACTTGTGTGACTACAACAAATTGCTTAACAAACTTATACAAAAAACTTATTAACAAACATTTTTGAAGATTAGGTTACACCTTTTGAAAAGGTGTAATAATCCAATGGAATGATTATGTAATTAGGACTCTAATGCTACAAGAAAATGTTTGTACGACTTAGGACACTAATGTTGTAGACTCGAACAATGGTAATAATGCAAGAAATTGATTATGCTACAATGGATTGTTTTAATGTTGCAAGTAAAAGATTGGGTTTAAGAAAGAAAATACTAGCAATGTAAAAGACTGATCATGAGACTTTGGATGCTAATGCTTCAAAGGATTGGTTTTAAGTTTAAATAAAAAAATTTTAATTTTAATTTTATTTCTTATTTTATTTCTTATTTAGAATGGTAAAGTAAAGATAATAATATATTATAATCTATTAATCTCTATTGCTTGAAATTTTTGATTTCTGGCTTAAGTTGGTTGACTTTTTACTAAAGTTCCTGAAAGGTAATAACCTTAGGCTAGGGTTGGTCAAAACGCTTAAGTATGCTTGTAAGATTATAAAGAGTTTAAGCTTGTTAGAGTAAAGGGTATTAGGTAGAGCTAGGATGGCCAAGTGCTTAAAATGTTGATTTATATTGGATGAAAACACTAGAACATCATCAATACAGATGACACCAAGTTCAAAGATGTACTACCATAATTTAGAGGCTTTTAGGCTTAAGAGTAGGAAGATAGTCTAATAAGCTTAGATTTTAATAGTCATTAATAAGAAGAGATCTATATAGAAACCTTAAGCAAATCCAAAGATCATTGAGGTATAGTAAGGAAGAGTACCTAATAAGATTAACCTAAAAGATAAACCTCTTTAACATCAAGGTGACTTGACATAGGGATATGCCTTTGGCTAGTCAATGGTCTTGCTATACTGCCTTAATATGTGAAGATGAGTTTGGATGAGTCTAAGATTTCTAAAATTTTCTAGAGTAAGGGGTTTAAATTGTAAAAAGTGAAATCAAACTAAAAACTAACTCTTTAGAAACTATAATTCTTTTACATTGTGCAAGTGGTTCAACTTAGTGATAAATTCTATGGTACTATCTAATATAATTACTCTAATGAAAATGAGATATGAGCAAATGACGTTTAAAAGACTTATCTTTTAGGTTAATCCTATTAGGTACTCTCCCTTACTGAACCTTAATGGTTTATGACTTTGCTAAAGGTCAGATTGGACATATCCCTATGTCAAGCCTATTGTAAAAGAGAGGAAATCGAATAGATATAATCCCAACAATAAATCCCATGGTGAGGCAGTGAGATTGTTGGTTAGCACCAAGATGTAGGTAGGTAAAATCTCTTGTATCCCAAGCTCCCTTGTAGGTTAAATCCTCGTATCCTAAACTTTGTTGTAAGGAATCCTTGTAGTAACTCAGCTAGTTTAAGTATATCCTTGTGTTAAGTCACCATGTCTACTATATTTAGACCTTCATCCTTAAGCCACTACTTTGAATCTAGTTCTAGTAGAGTCATTAATAGGAAGGAAATTTGTATAGAAAATTTTAACAAACCATAAACAATTGGTCTATACATGAGTTTGCAAAAAAGAAAATCTACCATTATAGTAAATTCAAGCTCTTTAAAAGCATCGATTATACCATCAAAATAGGGGAGAGAGACTATTATTTCTATAACTCCTTTAAAATTATCAAACTCCTTTCCCAAGCCTTAGTTAAGCAACATATGAAGAAATATAATTTTCTTCATTTTGGCCTTATTTAAGTCAGTATCAAGCCTCTATCTAAAAAGATCTAGACACGTTAGTTCTAGTGGCACTCAAGGACTGTAGGTTAATCAATTTTAATGATTCTTTTTGCAAATCATTAAAAAAAGCTTATGTTTAGGACCAATTTATTTTAATTATTTTCTTAATTTCATAGTTTCTTTGCATGACAAGAACATCCTAGATGTTCTAACCATGTAGCTCAAGCTTAACAACAACAAATTTTCAAAGGTATATATTCCTCTAAGCCTAATGTACCAAATCTATTATAAGGCTATGAAGATAGCCTCCAATGCAAAGGCACTTGAGTATGATATAAGTGGTGAAACAATCTTATGGTAGACTAACATTCACTGCTCAAACATTCAAACACCTAAATTTTTCAAATGGCACGAAGTGTCACTTCTTAACACTTGGAAGTGTGACAATGTTACCATACCTTAACTTCCAACCACACAAGCTATTCACAAAAACACACAATTTCTAGATGATAGTGTCAACATATCATTTGTACGATTACAACACTCCACAAGCATCAAATCTAAGTCTTTTCAAGATGAAGATCTTTAAAATTACCTTCAGCAAATTTCCATCACAAATATCTAACTCAAATTTTTCAAATATAGTTGGCATCAACATTCAAAACTTAATTCCTCAAATTGCCTATGAAAGGCAAAGTTCACCAAATTAACCAACTACACCATAAATGACTTTTCCAGTCTAGATTTTTGTTAACCATGAGCTCAACACTCTAGAAAAAGAATTTGTTTTAAATAAAAATTTTTATTCTCAAACTAATTATGAAAAACACCTTTGGTTTTTCAAACATTTTCTTAATTAAAGAATTCCAATTAATTAAGTATATTATGATTATCTTTATAAGGAAAAAAGACATCATGTTTTTTGAATAGTTTAAAAAAGAATATGCTCCTTAGAATGAGATAATGTATCCTTTTTCAACAAAATTTTCAAGCAAAACCACTAATGAATTTTCTCAAGTCTATAGCTAAGATGACAAGCTTTAGAACAATCCATAAGTACTACACCAACGCCAATTTTCAAACATTTTTCAATTTTAAGCAAAACTTTAAGTGAATTTTCTTAAGCAGCAAAGCAACGATTGCAAGCATTAGAATCATCCATAAGCATAACACCAAATCAAGTTGCCAAGAGTCTCCAAACTTTTTGCATAAAGGTTGGCTCTAATGAATTTTGTCAAGTATTAAAGTAATAGTTGCCAGCTTTATAACCATCCACAAGCATTACACCAAATTGAGCTACCAAGGGCCTTTAAACTCACAAGTGTCAACTCCAATGGGTCATCTACATCTCAAGCCTTTGATAGCAATTTAGATATCAACAAGCTCTAATTTAGGCCATCAAATAGAAAGATGTACTACCCAAGGCCTAAGGCTTTAGACCTTACTCTAGAAGAAAAGCCAACCTTTATTCAAGCTAAGTACAATTCAAACTTCATTTATGAATAGAACATAGATGAATTGTCTAAATACAAAGTCATTAATATGCTTTAACAGATGACCATGATATCAAATGTATATAGGAATTAGATTTAACTCTCTAATCCTACAATTACTGAACTCTTAGTTACTGGTTTTACTAGTTAACTAAAGGGATGGTGAGATAATATTCTCACTCATGCTAACAATGATAGTGTTTTTCAATCTATTAAAATAAATCCTTAAGGTGAACCCCTTTAGGATGATCAAGCCTAGTCGATCTTAGATGTAGTAGCATCTTTGATCTTTGCAATTTCAAAGTATTACATTAGTAATCCTTCTCATTTAAAGGACAAAATCACTAAATTACTCTCAAATTTCAAGTGTATGTTATTTTCACAACTTTTATTGGCATAAAGATACTTTTTTAACCCATATCATGCAATGGGAAGATGGCACATCCAACCCTTCTAGAAAAAGAAGTTTCTAGCTGGACTACCGAACCTTCTTGGTGACAAGGTAAGATCCAAACTCTAAGCTCATTTCAATGGTCCAATTCCTTACTACACCATGGCTTATGGTGAGCTAGTAAGCTTTATCCAAAAGCAAAGCCTACAAATCTATTCAAATCTCAAGCTTCAACAACAATTTAAGTGTGAACAAAAAACAAACCCAAAAAAAGCTTAGTTCTTTTTATGCCCAATTTGATGACTCTCTTTATCACAAAGAGATGTCTAAGTGTAGGAAGTCCTTTAAGCTCATTAGAAAATTTTCTTACTCTCAAACCCAAAAACCTCCAAAATATGTCCATTGACAGTTTATTATAAAAACTCACAAATAAACTAAATGGCCTAAATAGTTGTCCAAGCCCAAAGCTCAAACAGCTTCAATCTTTATAGTAACCTACTTTCAATATGGCCAACCTAGACACCTAGCCTGTTATAGTAAACTCCAAAAGAAAGTCTAAGCTCTCTAACTACCTGAACCAATTTATGAACAAATCTAAAATTTGTTCATTGACTTTTCTCATTATAATTCTTCATTAGATGAAGAATAAGACCTCTAAGTAAATGAACTTGTCATTTTATCTACTTCAAGCAATGAGATACAAGTAAGTATGCTCATTAAAGACCATGAACTCTTCCTAGAATTAATTGATTTTGTGGATGATCCATAAGCCAAAACCTAATATCTCCATAAGCTTTTAACTTAAGCACCTTCAAGCTTTACCTAACACCTTTTACTCTAATAAGCCCAAACTCCTTACAATCTTACAAGCATACTCAAGTGTTTTGACCAACCAAAGCTTAAGCTTGTTACCCTTTAATAACTTCAACAAAAAGTTAACCAACTTAAACTAGAAATCAAAGTACTCAAGTAATAGAGATTAGTAGATTATAATCTACCCAAGGCCTTAAGCAAATTGTAGATGAAGCCAAGTCAAACTTGTGATCATCATATGATCCTTTTTAGAATCATTATCTAGATAAAGACACTTTTGGCCCTATCCACATCAAGCATAAAGAAAAAGACAAAAAGTAAAGGTGAAATGCTTTTATCTAAGGTAAAAGACAAAAGTAGAAGTTGTATTTGCTTTTACCAAAAGTTAAAGCAAAAAGCATTTACTTATCTGAAAAGTAAAAAAATTTACTTTTCAAAAAGAAAAAGTCTTTGCTTTCCATTGAAAGTAACTTTATCTTCAAACTCCAAACATTTATAATTAGCCTCATTTATCAAGCATAAAAAAAGTCTTCAAAACCTAAGACTTTGCCCTTGAGCCTTAAAAGTATTCTTACTCTTAAGTATTTCAAACCCTTGCAAATATTTTAATTTTTAGTTCTTCAAGTTTAAGTCTTAAAAGTATTCATATTCAAGTATTTCAAGCTCAAGTACTCAAGCTTTGTAAGTATGTATCTTTAATAATAATATTTCAATTTTATGCATGCTTTAAGCCTTTAATTCATTTTTCAAACATTCAAGCCCTAGAATATCGACTGAAAACCAATATCCAACTCAATAGACGTAAGTTTGAGTGACCTTTAGTATAACAACGCCACGTATTGAGTTAATTGTGTATACGTACATCTTCTCTCGTAAGATTCTACTGTCGATTGGTGTTCTTTGCGTGATGGGAGAGATAGGCCTAGTACTCTTCGTCTTCTTGTTATAATGGTTTGTTTTATCTTATTTAAGTGTCAAGGGGAGATACCGAGAATAAGTACAGCGTAAAGGGACCCTCTCTAAAAACCTAGTCCTGAGCCCTTACACACACAAACGTATATATAATTAAATTGTTTAAACATAATAATATAATATTTATATTTTATTTATTATTATTATTATTATATATTAAATTTATATATTTAATATTAAATATTAATTTTATCTTAAATTTTTATATATTAGTTTAATCATTGATTTAGTTCTTAAAAACTTACGCTGCTTCTCGCTTCTTGTTTTCGTCGTCCTCGAACATGTAACTTGAATAATTAGGTGAACGTCTAGCCAGCGGAGGAAATAGAGGAGTGGTCAAAGCATTTTCTCTGTTTTTATTTAACTTATTATTGTAGATTATCATGAAAACCAAAAATGACTTATGTATTAACCTGTTCTTGATTGTGTTGCTCTGTACATTCACCGGGGGCAATCCTTTGAAGACTCACCAAATTAATGTTATTATCTGTTGTCAAAATTAATGACAATTTCCTAAAAGGTTACCATGAATTTTGTGAGTCTTCTATGATTAAAATTAAGAAATGCCCCCCTTCAAAGTAAAATAGTTTTCATTTTGACAACAGAAATGGAAAGCAATAAAGCCAAAGACAGGAGAAGGACGTGTTTTGGAGTACCTTTTATTTGCACTTCACTCTTTTAGTTCAACTATCATCAAACACATAATCACGCCGTCATATTATTTTAACTAATTATAGAATTTTAATATAAAAAATTATTTGCATGAAAGTCTATTAAATAAATTAATATAAATATTAATTTTTTGCATCTCAAATTTTTTATTAAAAGCATGTATTAAAAAAAAAGAGAGAGAAAGATTATTAGAATCATAAAGTGGTTGGTTAAAAGAAGGTATTTTTGAATACCTCTATTTTTTAAGAAACAAGATCACGTTTCCGGCTACCATGCCTAGAACTCCTAACTATTTGATTGTTAGGAAATAATAGAACCAGCAAGCTAGAAGAAAGGATGGTGCTAAGTATTTGAACACAAATATAGAAAAACAATTTTTATCATGGATAGTGACGTCATTTGTCAAATCACAAAATTATTAATTCAAAAATTAAGTTTATAGTAATGTAAAAAAATATTTATAATTAATAAAATATTTAAATGTTTTATTGAGATAACGTTACATAAATAGGAAAATTTAAAAAAAAAAAAAATTATGTAAGAGATGTTGCCAAAATTTTTATAGCAACAATGGAAGAAGAATAGAACAAAAATTCTCGAAAAGGAGGCATTTTGAGATGCCTGTTACTGGAGAAAACTTTTTCTGTTCCCGGCTTCTTGTTTCTTCACCACCCCTCGAACACGTGACTCGACGAGCTCAGGCGCACGTGTCTAGCCACCAATGAAACTAAATGGGTGGTGCAAAGAGTAATTAAGTCATTATGTTGTATCATGTTACAGCACACCACACACCCATTTATCATCGACCTTTGCTTCATTTTCGGTTGCTGTTTACGATCACCAATCCTATAAGCTCATTGTGCAAATTTACTACCCTTCTCACCCTTGGGCTTTCCATTCTTTGAAGGGTAATCCTATAAGACCTCACAAATTTCGTTAATTCTGGAAGTGAAAGTCTTGCTTTGCGGAAAAAAAAAATAAAAAATCAATGATTCTCTTTCAAATAACATTGGTTAAAAAAAAAATTAAAATATGTTTATATTTGTCAGGAATAAGGTTGATGACCAAATTAAAATTTTTTATGATATCAAACTTTCCCAATTTTTCTCACAAAAATGGTGAGAATAATTTTTGCTCCAGCTCATACTAAATTTTCACTCCATTTTGCTTTCCTTATTATTATCCAAACAAGCCATTATTTCTCTTTAAATTTCTTTTTTTTTTTCTTATTACTTTCTTTCATATTATTTTCTTTCTCATCATTTCCTAATCAGCCAAATAAAGGGTAAAGATCAAGCCCCATTAAAACATTTTATTATTGCTTGTTCTCCTCAAAGTTTTGTCGATTTTATTGTGAAAGACAAGATTAATGTTAGAATTTCATGGAAAGCCATGATAAATGTGTTATTTTACATTGGTTTGCAATAATTAAATATCTATATGTCTAAATATTGTTGAAATTAAGTGAAAATATAATTATTTTTCTTTAATATCACCATTAATTTTGCTATATAATGGCTTTTTCTTAATTCATAAAATAAATAAAATAAGAGGAAAAAAAATCACCCAAATACTCAAAATTTCCTTCCTTTTATATTTTCTACTTTTTTTTATAAAAAAATTACTACTTAAAATTTCCTCTTTTTTTTCTATTCTTAACAAAAAGGGAAAAATCACTCCTGAATTGCTAATTTAATTTTTTTAAAATTTTAAAAGTAAAAAATTCTACTAATTACACTTCTTTTTTTACAAAAGGAAACAAAATAGCTCAATTTTTTTTTTATCTCCTTAAAAAGAAAAATATACATAATTTTTAACCTTTTTAGATTTTCTTATTGCGAGACAAAAGCATAAAAATGTTGCAATGATATAAAATAAAACAAATCTTAACCTTGATACTACTTGATGCAGGACAAAAGTGTAAAAAAATATATAACAAAAAGTCAACATTTAATTGAATTTTTTAAAATATTTTAAAAATTTATTAGAGTATATAATAATTTTAAAAACAGAATAATACTCAAATATTTTAATATTATAATTTTATTATTTATTAAATAATTTAATTTTTAAATTTATATACATATTTATAATTTAAAATTATCTAATTAATTAAAAAAATATCATAATCTAAATAAGAAAATATTTAATAATTAGTATATAAAATATTTTGAAACACTTAAATAATTCACGTACCCTTCCCTAAATAATTTATTTAAATTTTTTAATTAGACTAAAATACTTTAAGATATATAATAAATTATAAAATAAAAATTATAATATAATTTATATGAAAATAAAAAATAATTTTTATAACATATCTTACACTATTTCTCTTTTGAATAAAACATAATTAATAATATACTTTTTAACTAATATGATTAAAGTTGGCTTAATAAAATTTTTATCTTTCCACTAATTTCTCTCAATTTTTTTTCTTATAACTTCATTTTTCTTAGTCCCTTTCTTTTATTCACATAAATTTCTTTTGCACTAGTCTTAACCGCTATAATAACATGCATAAGAACTTTATAAAGGTATATTGAAACTTATTCTAATTGTTTTATTGGTGTAAATTTCTCTATTTTGCATATGGTCTGAATTATCTCTTTTCGTCCGTACTTTAGGAATTGAAAATGAATGTAGCAAAATAAGAAAACAAATGTAACTATCATAATTGAATTATGAAAGAAAACCTTTTATACACTTCTTCTCATTCTCAAATAAGCACATAAAGTAGTCAAATTTCAACTTCATCACAGCTTAATGCAAAAAGCACATAATCTTTCTTTTATTTCTAGTGTATGCTTTATTTTCTATTAAGAACAAATGCTTCTGATATCATAACTTTAAGAACAACCCATAATAAAGAGACATGTTGAAATTTTTATGAAGTTTAATAAGCCAAATTGCTCATAAATACATAATTATTTCTCTTAATAAATAGGCATAAATACTACAACAATCAAATAAAAAGAATTAATAGACTAATAAAAGAAATTGTTATCTCATATCTTGAAAACTCTAAAAGAGTGAGTATGTTAATTACATTAGAGGTAAAATGACTAAGAAAACCATCAAACATTCTATTCATAACAAAGAGATCTTGGAAATAATTTACACTAAAATAAGTGGTTCTTTTAAGAACACTTTATGTGAAGACCACTTTATGCAGTAATAAATATTTCATAACCTTTATAAATGACTTCTTCCATTATGGCTATGTTTTCCTCGTAAGTAATAAGTCATAATTACTTAAGAAATTTAAAATCTTTAAGGCTAAGGTCGAAAACCAATATGGTAAAGTGATTAAAATTGTGAGGTCTAACCGTGGTGGTAAGTACTATGGTAGAGTTGACGAAATAAGTCAATTCATGAGACCTTTTGCCAAGTACTTGTACAACTATGGGATTGTTCCCCAATTTACTATGTTTAGGACTCCTAAGCAAAATAGGGTGGCTGAGTGACAAAATCACATTCTGATGAACATGGTTTGATCTATGATAAGTAGAACTAATTTACCAATCTTTCATTAGGGTGAAGTCTTAAAAACAATCATGTATATCTTAAATAGAGTTTTTACTAAATCATTGTCTAAAACACTTTTTAAGCTTTTTAAAAGTTATAAGCCTAGTTTAAACCATCATAAAGTATAAGAATGTCTTACTAAAGTAAAAATTTAAGATCTAATATATTTAAATTAGATCCTAAAACTACTAAATGATATATATAAATTTATTTTTTTGGATATCTTATTGGTTTTAAAAACTATAGATTTTATTATCCTACTCGAGGAACAAATATTGTTGATATGTTGGTAAAAAAATTCCTTAAGGATAATATTTATGATTCTAACTAGCTACAAGATGGTGGAACTATTTTGCAAGAGGCACTTAGCATTTTTCTATGGTTATTATACATGAGTAAGTGGTGTATCATCTTATTGATAAAGTGCTCGATATGCCACTTTACCAAAATGTTACAAATGTTCCACCTAACCCAATAGAGTTTATTCTTGTTAGACATTTTGAGATAATGCAATGTCCTACAATTTCAAATGATTTTGTTTACTTGTGTAAGGCATATTATGATATTAGACAATCCACTAAGCTATAATGAGGTAATATCTTGTGAAAAATCTAATAAGTAGATAGAGACAATGCATGAAGAAGTTCAATCCATGTATTCTAATGGCATGTGGAGCTTTTTAAGATTCCAAATGGTTTTAAACCCACAAGCTATAAATGGGTCTTTAAAATTAAGAAAGATCCTAAGGTAAATATAAAGGAGTTCGAGGTAAGGTTAGTGGTAAAAGGATTCACACAAAATGAAAGGATAGATTTTAAGGACACCTTCTTATTAATATCTTCAAAAGATTCATTTAGACTCATTATAACCTTAATAGCTCATTATGTTGTAAAGCTTCATCAGATGGATGTCAAAATTGTTTTCTTGAATGGAGATCTATATGAGGAGGTTTACATGCAATAATCTAAAGGTTTTATTAGAAATGGAAATAACCACTTAGTATGTAGATTAAGAATGTCTATTTATGGTTTTAAATAGACATCTAGACAATAGTATTTAAAGTTTGATAAAGTTATATCATCTTTGGATTTTGTTATGAATAATGTTGATCAATATTTATATCTTAAAGTAAGTGAGAGTAATTTTATCATATTTGTTCTTTATATAAATGATATATCACTTGCTAATTATGATGTCAATCTACTTTTTGAGACTATATCTGCCATGTCTTGTCACTTTGACATGAAAGATTTTGGTTATGCTTCTTATGTTTTGGGAATTAAGATTCATAAGAACATATCTATACATTTGTTAGGTCTTTCATAAAAGGCTTATATACATCATGTGCTTGAAAATTTTAATATGGATAAATGCAAACCCAGAGATGTTCCTATGGCTAAAGTTTATAGATTTAACCAAGATCAATGAATGACTATGGCTCATTTTAGTGTTATTGGTAGTTTGATGTATGAATAGGTTTGTATTAGATTTAATTTGTCTTTGATAGTAAGTGTACTTGAAAAATACCTTTATAATCTAAATGATAAGCATTGAGTTGCCATTAAAATGGTGATGCAGTGTCTATAGAAAACAAAATACTACATGTTTATCTATAAGAGGGTCAATGTCCTTGAGGTGGTTGAGTATATAGATTCTAAGTTTGTTAATTATATTGATAATATAAATTCTACATTTAGGTATATGTTTATTCTACTATACAAGCAAAGTTTGTTACTTTTTATGGTGGTGGCATACATGCAATATGACTCAAAAATTTTATTTTTGGTTTAAAGATAATGAATCTTATTTCTAAGTTTATAAGAATTTACCATGATAATTTAACAGCAATGATATTCTCAAAAAATAATAAAATATCTAATAGTTCTAAACACATTGAAATTAAGTATTTTGTAATTAGATATTAGGTTAAGAATAGTAACATTCTTATTAAACATATTAGCAATGAAGCAATGTTAGCAGATCTGCTAACTAAGGCTGTTGCACTTATTATTTTCAAACAACATGTTGAAAATATGAGTTTTTTTTTTAGTTCTTTTGATGTAATTAATTAGTGAGAGTGATTATATTATGATTTTCTTTTAATGCAGTTACATTTGTTATACACATTATGAAATTTATTCTTTTTATGGATTTATAAAATATTGTGTTATCTCTAGATATAATTGATTTCATGGTAAAAACAATGTTTACTTTTATATAATTGCAAGCTATAGTTATTTATTCGAGGAGATGCATTTAGTTATGACATTAAGGAAATTTTTTTTTTTTAATGGTGTTTTTATAAAAAAAATCACAATAAAGACCTTTTACATAATAATATAAAAAGATCAATTGACTATACTATAAGTGTAACTACACTTACATATTCTTATCTTTATATTAATGAGATTAGTCTACTTTAATAATTATGGATGTACTATACAAATGAATAGTATTATATTTAGTTCAAACTTAAATGTTTCATTGGACCTAATCATGTTTTGAGGTAAATTTATTTAGCTATGATTTATTTTGTTACCACTAAAAATATTATTCAATTAAGGAATTATTTTCATAATTAGTTTTTAAAATTAATAAAACTAATTAATATTGTCTAAATGGGAAAATGTTAGAATATTTTCTTATTTTAAACTACCATTAATTAGATTTTTTATTTTAATTAAAAATTGAATTAAATGTATAGCTCTTGTCGACCTATATATTATAAAATGATCTAGTGAGTTATATTTACCTCTTATGTATGTCATTTAAAATAAAAATATATTTAAGTTTTAGGTATAGACCTAAGATAATTATACAATATAGAGTTTATTGTTGAGTTCATGATAAATGGATTTAACTAGAGTTTTAATATAAATATAAGAGGCAGGTTCCCTTTCCACACAAATGGTTAAGTTCTATTCTCCCATTAAAGTGAACCAAAAACTACCAACAATATTGGAGAGAAAAATCTTAATCTCAATGCCATTAGCATGTACACATCATCAATCTTTACGACATGATAATAAAAAATATATTTAATAGTCTGTTAATATTTAATTTATAATTATAGTTCTAATTTTGATATAAAATTTTGTGGTTATAAATTTTTACATTTTTATAGTTATTAAATATATTATAAATATTATCAAATTTTTATTGTTACGTTGTTAGTATCTTTCTATTGTTAAAAAATAAAAATAAAAAAAAAAGTGCCTGCAAATCATTTCTCAAAAATACAATGTTCAATATAGACTATAAAGAAATTGTATAAATATTATTTCAGCCAATTACATCACATAAATGTAAAATTAATTAAAATATCACGCGCGCACACACACACATATATATATTCGTGTGGGAGCCCGTAAAATAGTGCTGTTCAATTTCACCTTGGATAGAGATTGCTGCAATGACATTAACAAATTCAAATTTGGCTTTTTCTAATAGGAAGTTAGATGAAATGCAGTATTCCTCAAATGCCAAATCTTCCCGTTAGCTATTTGTTTCTTTTTTTTTTTTTTTTATAAATTTTGAAGTTTTTTTTTTTTTTTGAATAAAATGTCAAACTCATCCTAACGAGGAAAAATAAAAACAAATAATGGGGAAAAAAAAAAAAAGTACTTGCGTCCTTGGTGAGTGAACTTGTGAGTTGCCCTCGGGAGGAAACAAATTTTTTGAGTGAGGCATTACAAAACTAAGCATCCTAGTTATTAGACACAGTCTAATGATTGCCCTAACTAATTAGTCAAATTATCGAGTCATTGGTTCGAATGTAAATTTTATTATAATATAAATTATATTTATAATTAATAAAAATGTTTAATTATTTATTTTATTAAGAATAAAGGTTCATCAATATGAAAAATATCATATACTCAAGATTGGTCGAGAAAATAATAAAGAGTATGAACTTACAATAGTAAGCGCAAATTCTGAACCAAGAAATGGCACCGGATCAAACCCAAGTTAGTTTTAGATGGGAATAACGCACGAAAGAAGAATTAAATAAAAATTCGCTAAAAGAGGTATTTTTGAAATAAAGTTCCATTACTCGGGCGTAATAATAAGACCAAACCCACCACAACGGCCACGAGTAGCAATAAACAATTATTTTTTTAAGAAAATTATTTTTTTATAAAATTTGTATCATATGCGTGAGGACTAATAAAATTTACGAGCAAAAATAAAACATATATAAAAAAATAAGATAAAAGTGTAACACTGCGAAATTAGATGATTTTCGTTAAAAAAAAAATATTTTATTGTGATGACGTTACCTTCAAGCTTGGTGTCGAGCATGCGAAAATTTCTTCAATCAAGGTATCATTTTCCTTCGAAATGCGACTTATTGGTGGCTTCCTGTCAAGTTTTTATATTTTAAAAATTAATTTGGGTTATTAAAATTAAAAATTAAATTTTAATTTTATTTATTTATTTTTAAAATTTATTTATTCTTAAATTTATCAATAAATCAATTAATTAAATTTAAAAAAATATATCATAATTTTTTATTAATTTGATTATTTTCAAAAATTAATAAAAATTAAGAAATAACAAATCTTAAATACAGAATAGAAAAATATAAATAGTAATTTTTGTTATAAGACAAACAGTGATGATATAAATTTTTTTACATTTTAATTTATTTAAAATATAACATACACACATATATATAATATTAATTTATTTAAATATAATAATATAATATTTATATTTTATATATAATTTATATATTTAATATTAAATATTAATTTTATCTTAAATTTTTATATATTAATTTAATCAGAGCAGCGTAACATGAATAATTCGGCGCCCGTCTAGCCAGCAGGGGCAATGGATGAGTGGCGAAAGCTTTTTCTCTGTTTTTATTTAACTAATTATTGTAGATTATCATGAAAACCAAAAATGTCTTATTTATTAACCCGCTCTTTATATTCACCGAGGGCAATCCTCTAAAGGCTCACCGCACCAAATTAAGGTTATTATCTGTTGTCAAAATTAATGAAAATTTCCTAAAAGGTTACCATGAATTTTGTGAGTCTTCCATGATTAAAATTAAGAAATACCACCCCCCCCCCCCCCTTCGATGCAAAATAGTTTTTTTAATTTGATGACACCAATGGAGAGCAATGAAGCCAAAGACAACAGAAGGGGCCTGCTTTGGGGTACTTTTTATTTACACTTCATTCTTGTAGTTCACCTATTATCAAACATATAATCACGTAGTGATACAAATCATGTAAGAAATTTTATAACTATTATTTTAACTAATTGTAGAATTTTAATGTAAAATTTAATATAAAAAATTGCTCCAATGGGAGTGTATTAAATAAATTAATCTATACTTTGAATTTTTGTATTTTAAATTTTCTATTTGGCATATATATATTTTTATCAAAAAAAAAAAAAGTAAGTTCATGGCTCTTTCTTTGGAACTGGCTACCATGCTATGCTTAGAACTCCTGCCCATTTGGTTGCTGGAAACTAACCCAACCAGCAAGCTAGAATGTGGGATGGTGGAAATGTGGACACAAACATAGAAAATCAATTTTATCTTGGATAGTGACCAGTTTAGTGACATTAACATATTCAACTTTGGTCATTCTAGTAATGGAAAGCCAGATGTAACGTGTAGTTAATGTCTTTGGTAAGTTTACTCGTGAGTTGCTATTACAAGAACAAAATTTTTTTTTTTTTTTGTTTTTGAACAAAATAAAATAAATTTAAGTATCTTAATTATTAAAATCAATTCGATATTTTATTTGATTAGTCAAATTACAAAATATCTAATTGAAAAATAAGTGCATAAGAATAAATATAAATATATATATATATATAGAGTGGAGATGTTTTGAAAAAAAGGTATTTTGAAATACCTCTTATTGATGGATTCATTTCCTGTTGTTTGCTTCAGCTTCTCTACCATCCCTCGAACACATGCCTTAACGAAATCAAGACTACATGTCTAGCCACCAAAGCAGCTTGATGGGTGGTAAGACTTAATCGAGTCATCACTATATATCGTTTATCACCTCACCATTCATTTTTTCTTGCTCTTTACGATCACCAATCCTGTAAGCACTTTGTTCAAATTGATTACCCTTCTCACCCTCGAGCTTTCCATCCTTTGAAAGAGCAATCCTACAAGACCTCACAAATTTCGTTAATTTTAGAAGTGAAAGCCTTATCCTGGAAAAAGAAAAAAAAAAATCAATCATTCTCTTTGAAATAACATCGGTCAAAATAATTAAAAATATGTTTATAAATGTGTTGATGACCAAATAAAAATTTTTGATGGTATCAAACTTTCCCAAATTTTCTCACAAAAGTGGTGAGAAAAATTTTTTGCTCGAATTCTTACTAAATTTTCTCTCCATTTTGCTTTCCCTATTATTATCCAAACAGGCCATCATTTCTCTTCCTTTCCATTACTTTCTTTCCTATTACTTTATCTCTTATAATTTTCTAATAAGCCAAATAAAGGGAAAAGATCAAGTCATGCAAAAACATTTTTTTATTGCTTGTCATGATCAGAGTTTCATCAATTTTATTGTGAAAGACGAGCTTAATGTGCGAACTTCATGGAAAGCCGTGATAAATGTGTTATTTCACATCGGTTTGCAATAATTCAATATCTATATGTATATATATTATTGAAAATGAGAAAAAATTTAACTATTTTTTTAATAAGGTCATTAATTTTGTTATGCAGTGCCTTCTTCTTAATTCATAAAATAAATAAAATAAGTGATAAAAATTTTTTCTAAATACTCAAAATTTAATTTCCTATATATTTTTTATTTTTTATTTTTTATTTAAAAATGCTACTTAAAATTCTTTTTTTCTCTTTTCTTAAAAAAAAAAAAAAGAAAAAAATTACTCCTTCATTATTATTTTAATTTTCTTAAAATTTAAAAAAAAATTACTAAATTCACTTATTTTTTTTAAAAAAGAAACAAAATACTTCAATTCTTTTTTTATTTTCTTAAAAGGAATAAATTTACACATCCAATCCTTTTTATCTTTAAAAAGAAAAATACACATAATTTATATTCTTTTTTTTTTTTTTTAGTTTTTCTTGATGCAAGACAAAGCATGAAAATGTTGAAATGATATTAAATAAGGCAAATTCTAACCCTAATATTATTTGACGAGGGATAAAAGTACAAAAAATTATATAATAAAAAGTTAACTTTTGATTGAATCTTTTTTAAGGGTTTTTAAAATTTACTAAAAAAATATAATAACTCTCAACTAATATTATACAAATATATTGTGAGTTTAATAGTAATATATTATTAAAAGTTAGCTCCAAAAAATTTTAGTCTAGCAACTAATTTCTCTCTCTTTTTTTTTTTAATTTTTTATTTTTTGTCTTAGAACTTTTTTTTCCAGCGTCCCTTTTCTTTATTCACATAAATTTCTTTTGCACTAGTCCCAACTACTAGAATGACATGCATAGGTACTCTATAGAAGTATATAAAGTCTTAATCCAATTTTTTTACTAGCATAAATTTTATCTTGCATATAGTCTGAATTATCTCTTTTCATCCATACTTTAGGAACCAAAAATAAATGTAGCAAAATAAGAATGTAAGTACAAATCTCATAATTGAATTATGAAAGAAAACCTTTTAAACACTTCTTCTCTTTCTCAAGTAAGAACATAAAGTAGTCAAATTTCAACTTCATCATAACTTAACACAAAAATCACAAAATCCTTTTTTTATTTCTAGTGTTTGCTTTATTTTCTATTAAGAATAGATGCTCTTAAAATCATAACTTTAAGAATAGCCCATAATAGAGTGACATGTTGCTATGAAGTTTAATAAGCCAAATTGCTCATAAATAGACAATTATTTCTCTTAATAAATAAGCATAAAACTGTAGCAATCAAATAAAAAGATGAAGCCTATGTCACAAAAGATAAAGAACTTTTATCGATAAAGATGATATTAAATGACAGAATAGAAATTGGAAAATTTAGCCTCTAATTTATTGTTATTTTCATCATAATTCTACAAGGAAATAAATATAATTGTAAAAACAAGTTACAAATTTTAAAAGATAAATATATTTCAGAACATTACATCAATTTGGATAATTTTTTTCTTTTTTGTTTTTTTTTTAAATGGTTACATCTAAAAATTATTAAATGACTCATTCCAATAATAAGGTACATGAAAATTTCTACTTACTAAGCACAATCAAACAAAAATTGAATATTTACAACACTTTTTTCCAAACAGAACTTAAAAGTTGTTAATTAATTTTGAAATCAAAGATTTAGAAGATTTGATATTTAGGATTATAACATTTTCTTTATGTCTTATTACTTTGTACTCTCCATGATAATTTTGTGGAAAAGAAATGAATTAAGAGTATAGTAAGCACATTATCCATAAAAACCCAAATTTTGGACCACAATAATTTTAATAGAAAAACACATATATTGATAGGCTGTATCTAGTTAACATGATTGCATGCCAATTACATCCTACATTTTCCTGAACTCTTTTGCCATATTTTTGGTATATAATCTTTATGTCCTCATTCTATTCCTTATGATCATAATCAACCATAGCAATAATAGGTAATAATAGGTTTGGACATTTGCAATTTGTCTTAAATTAAATCTAGTTCTTGCAAATTCACTCAAGTCAATTCTTAAATTACAAACCAATCAATTTAATAACATTTTGTGATCGTTGTCCTTGTCAATAAAAGGAAATTAAAATGAGTATAATAGTTTTAAAAAAACTCTATTTTTATATAAATTACAATACCATAAGCAAAAATATAATGCATGAATGACTTTTGTTATTAGAAATTTTCAATGGGATAATAATGTGTGGTTGTTATAATTTTTTTTTTTCAATTTATCTCACAAAATCTATGAGATAAATATTCATCTATATTCAATTTCATAATGACATAACACAAAAAGCACAAAATTCTTCTCTTATTTTCAATCTTTACTTTATTTTTAATTAAGAACATATGCTTTTAGGATTATAGCTTTGAGAATAGCTCATAATAGTGCAATATGTTGAAATTGCTATGTAACTTAATAAGTCAAAATGCTCTTAAACGCATAATTATTTCTCCTAATAAATAAGCATAATTACAATGGCAATCAAATAAAGACAAAGCTCATGTCATAATAGGTTATGAACTTTATCCATAGACATAATTGAAACCCAAAAACTCAGTTTTTGATTTTTTTTTTTTTTTTTTCATCATCATTCTATGAAGCAAAAGTAAAACTGAAAAAATAAATTTGTAAATTTTAAAAGACAAACATATCTTAGACCATTACAGCTATTTAAGTGATTTCTTTTAAAATTCACATCTCAAAAGTACTCAAATACTTAATCTAATATCAAGGTAAATTAAAATTTCTAGCTACTAGACAAAAACAAGCAAAGAATGAATGTTCACAACACTTTTTGTTCAATTAAAACTCAAAGCTTGCTATTCAAATTTCAAATTAAAGATCTAGAAAATTTGAGTTTCAAGAATAGCATATTTTCATCATGTCTCATTACTTTTGATATTTCATAATGACTTTATTGATGTTAAATAAATCAAGTACATGATGAGCACATCTCCCATAATCACTTTCTCCAAATTCTAGACCATAGTGATTTTGATAGAAAAATATATAGATGTAAGTCGCATCCTATTAACATGATTGCATGCCAATTATCTTCTGTGTTTTCTAGAACTATTATGCTCAATTTGTATACACTCTCTTCCTCCTCATCCTAATCCTCATAATTGCAATCAACTATAACAACAATGGGTCTAGGGATTTGCAATTCATCCAAAATTAAATATAAATTTTGGAAAATTGTTTTGCTAATTCATACTTTAAACCAATCATTATGACCATATTTTGTGATTATTGTTCTTGCCGTTGAAAACAAATCAAAATGAGTATAATGGTTAGAAAAAAAGCATTATTTTTATATTAATTACAATGCTAGAAGTGAAATATAATGCAAGAATATCTTTTGTTACAATGACTCTTCAATGGGATAATAAGGTTTGGTCATATAGGATCTTGAATCTATCTCAAAAAATCTATAAGACAGAACTTGTCTAAGTCAACATCTACTTTATATTTGATTTGTTCCATTGATAACTTATTTTTTTTTACTTATAATATATTTAATCAAAATTTTTATCAAATTTGGAAGGCATAGATTTTGCTAATTGAATCCTTAGTTTTGCTTTAACAATTTTAACCATACCATGTCAGAAGTCTTTATACAAACAATATGATTATGAAAAATTTTGAAAAAATAAAATCCAATGATGTGTTGTATGTAACTAGTTTATCTTGAATAAATGAATAATTTTGAGACTCTTATATTCTTTGTAAGTAGCAAAAAAGTTTGAAAACAAACAAAAGAAATAAAGCCATATGTTAAATTATCTTTTGTGAGGCATTCAAAATTGCAAATTTTAAAATCATTGGATATGCATTAAATGTTATCTAGTTAAAGGATCAATATGTCAATATGATCATGGACATCAAAGCATAAAAATTGTTCTTTATTTTTGTGGGCTCATATCTTTAATTTTACAAAAAAATAAAAATGATATAATGGAAGTTTGCATAGTCTCACATCTTTGATAAGTATTTCTATGGGTTCTTTTTTGTATGTTATATTAGTCTATTAAGTATGTCTCATAATTTCTTATTCATATTACTAGTCATATTTGAATACTATGATAATTGAAAAAAAAAAAATAAAAAAAGAAAGAAAGTATAAAGGAATAAGTTATATGGTAAGGTAGAACTATAAAGACGTGTTTAAACCTTTACTACGTCACAAGACAAGTTAGCATGATTGGCCACAAAAATAAACTTTTAAAAGGAGACAAAAGTTCAAGTCTTAATCCTTTAAAATGTAATTTTTGACTTGAAGTGCTAAAAATATCCTTACTCGCACAAATTATTACATATAACTACATTTTTAAAATTACTCAATTAAAAATTTATAATTGCATGATAACAATTTAGTTATAAAAAGTTTCAAGTTTAAATAATTACATGAGACATGACAATATTCATTAAATATATTTTCTAACATATATCTCAAGTTATGTGCAGTCTTTGGTTTTAACCACTAACCATATTAAACCAACCGCATTTGATAATTTGGTTTAGTTTAAAGTTTAAAAAATTGAGGTTTGGTTTTCAAAGTTTGAAATAGTTATGGGTTTGGGTTTAATATCTTTAAAATTTTGAACCAAATCAAATTATAAATCAAACTTTAATTTTATATGTTGATAGATATATTTTTATTAAGTTAATTAAGTAATTCTAAATAAAAAAAAATTCTAAATTTTAGTTTTGTTTTTGTATTTCACCTTTTGTTTTCTTAAAAAATAATCTCACATTTTCTTTTTCTTTTTTTAATTTTCTCATAAAGGAAAAGAAACTTAAATAAAGATATAAATTATTTTTTTTGACAATAAAGAAAGCAACACACATATTCCAAAAACATTTTCTATTTTCTATGAAGCAAATAGGTTTCTTGATCTATTTTCTTTTTTCCAAATTTTTATCTAGTCTATCGTAATAGGAAATACAAGTATATAAAACTTTAGGTACATTATTTAAGACATATTTTGTTTTAAAATTCAAAAAAAGAGTCTTAAAGTAAGACAATTAATAAAGTTAATCACTTTCCTTTTATAATAATTAATTATCAATTTAGGTACTCTCTTTTTATCTCTATTATTATCTGATTGTTTTTTAAGAGGTCAATTTTTCTCTTGATTAATAGAAAGTCATTATTCCTTTTCAAGCTTAAATAGATAAATTAATTATGAGAGATCCGTCTTTTTCCCTATATTCTCATATATTGTTTAATTAAGTTATGTTATGCTTTGATTTGTTTAAAATGTCAATGTCTATAAGGTCATGATTTACATGAAAATTTATGCTAATTTGCATGAATGTAAAGTGTAATGTCATGTCTATATATATATATATATATATTGCCACATATTTCTTAGACTATAATACCTTCATTATTCTTATTTTGCCTACTAATTTTGTATCTATGTAATGCTTCAAATTATATCCCTCTTGATTTAAATTAAAGGTTATATTTAAATGTATCAAGTATTCTATTGAAATTGATTTATTTAAACTTTGATATTCTTTCATGTAAAAGCACATTCTTAATCATGTTACTATAATAGACACTTATTTGTTATCCTTTCTTTTTTTTTTTTCAAAAAAAAATAGATATAATTATAAATAAATCTCTTATGATTGTTTGTTAATTATCTAAAATATTTCTAAAGTTTTATTGTATTTGAAGAGAATTGATAAAACAATAAAAACACAAATAAATTCTTGATCTATTTTCTTTTTTCCAAATTTTTATCTAATCTACCATAAAAGGAAATACAAGTATATAAAACTCTAGGTACGTCATTTAAGACATATTTTGTTTTAAAATTAAAAAAAAAAGTCTTAAAATAGGACAATTAATAAAGGTAATCACTTTCTTTTTATGATAATTAATTATCAATTTAGGTATTCTCTTTCTATCTCTATTATTATATGATTGTTTTCTAAGAGGTCAATTTTGCTCTTGATTAATAAAAAGTCATTATTCCTTTTCAAGCTTAAATAGATAAATTAATTTATGAGAAATTCATCTTGTTCCCCATATTTTCATATGCTATTTAATTAAATTATGCTTTGATTTGTTTAAAATGTCAATGTATATAAGGTCATGATTTACATGAAAATTTATGTTAATTTGCATGAATGTGAAGTGTAATGTAATGTCATTATATATATATTCTTTTTCTTTTTTAAAAAAAATTATTAAAGTTTCTTTTTGCTATATATTTCTTAGACTATAATACCTCCATTATTCTTATTTTGCCTACTAATTTTGTATCTATATAATGCCTCAAATTGTATTCCCCTTGATTTAAATTAGAGGTTATATTTACGTGTATTAAGTATTCTATTGAAATTGAGTTATGTAAATTTTGACATTCTTTCGTGTAGAAGCACATGTTTAATCATGTTACTATGATACACTTATTTGTTATCTTTTTTTTTTTTTTTCATTGGTTACAAGTGTGAAAGAGGAATTGTTTCTCTTTCTCTGAAATATTTGAATTGTAATAATAGGCTAGTTCTAGAATGTGGTGTGACGGTATATATATATATATATATATATATATATGATAAGGATAAGTACAAGAGGATGTGGATTGTATTCAAATAATCAATTACTCAAACACCTTCTTCATCCTTCACTAATTTAATTCTATCTTCTCTTCTCTAATTTCTTCTTTTTATAGTTAAATTTGAAATTGATTCTCTGTTAGCCTTCAATTTCCTATGAGACTCTTTCCCCACTCCTCAAGTTTTTGCATCACGAAACGCTTGTTTACGTGAACAAGCCAAGGCTCCAGCCATTTGCCAAAAGAAAAAAACAAAAATAAGTGGTATTTTATTATTCAAATAAAAAAAAAACTTTATCTCTTAAAACAATTAAATCCTTCACTCTTTTTTTTTTTTTTTTTGGGTTTTGGGTTCTTGATTTCTTAATGTTAACGTGTCATCTTTGTAGGTTGGCAATCCTATTTTTTCCGGTTGTCTGACTTTGAAGTTTTGATTGCAATGCCACCAAAGGAAATAGCAATAAGTGTAAGCGATAGAAGGGCAATTTAAGTTTTAATGTTTTTTCCTAAATATAAAATGTTGTTGCCATTGAAAACGGGTAAAAAAAAAAAAAAAAGAAAAGGAGAATACCCAAAAGGTGAAAACAATTAAAGTTACAAAATCTTAATTATCAGATACTCGTCAAGATCTCAAGTTGCGGTCAGACCTAATCAACTGAAACAAAAAAGAAGCAACCACTGAGTCACAGGATCTTCAGTGCGCTTTTATGCCCTTGAATTGAATTGAACCACACATTTCTACGAATTTTTTTGAGGTCAGCAACAAAATTTTAGATTTGTCAGAACATTTTGCACTTTTTCTATTGTAAATTTTACTTTACTAAGTATAACAAAATTATTTCAATCTTTTAGATATTTCACTTATGATTTCTGTGTCATAAAATACATCAATTTTCAATTTTTAATTCTTATTCTAGCACCACTTGGTCGTGATTCTGATACTGTATAATATCACAAATTTGCTGTCATAATTTCTAATTAAAATGACACGTGTAACTTTGTAACAAAATATTGATACACATTTGCACAGAACACGACACGGATGAACACAAATATTGATTATCCATGGTGATGTGGGGAGATTCAATTGAAAAGGTTGAAACATCAGGAAATGTCAAGTCTTTCCCGTACAGGGGTTTGGATGCCTCATTTTCTATTTGACTTTAAGGTATTTGTAGGTTTTTAAAGTAATTGACTGTCATCTCAATGAAGGTGTCATTACGATTGCATATAATATAATTAAAATGCTTTTTCATCAAATGCACACTGCTTTGTGTACGTGCATCTGTTTTCGCTATAACCCTACCGAAGGTGTGGCTACGATTCTAATTTTGAGGCTTCCAAGAAATGAAGAAACTAGCAAGTTTCATTTGCACGGGGATGGACATCAGAAAATATACCATAACCAGCAAAAATAAAGATCAGAAAATTTGAGCGCTAGAGCACCATCCAATTGTTGAATGGGATGGCTCTATATGGAATTACATGAATGTGTAAACAGAAAGGTGAACCTCCTTCCTTCCTTGAAATGACCTTGGGAGAGAATCAAAATAAGCATATCAAGGTGCTCTTGTGGACTGGAAGACATATATGACCCCACAAAGGAAGGAAACAGATATCATCTATAAAACAAGGTTCTCAATTATAATCACTAGATATGCTTTCCTGATATTATTTATACAAATGGCATCAGCATCGAATTTGCCAAGTTATGTTCTACAGAGGGAACATATTCATGATTCCTATATCGCGAAGCACATCATTGGTATTATCGTTTACCATCTTCGGCCATCTTTTTGCGGATTTCGTGAGCTGTGTTGAAAATGCCAAGGGTAGGTTTATTGCAGACAAAGCACTTCTTGCTTGTTGAATGATGCTGTAAGGGGCAAACCAAATTTATGCCACATAAGTTAACTTAGAAATAACATAGAAGTAGACATTATTTATGCAGCATAACTTAAGATTAAAATATAAAACAAGCATAAGTTGTGAACAGAGTGGAATATGATGCACATCATGCTCAAGCAAAAGGAAAACACGGATATGGATAAAACTACATCATGGTGAGCAGTGAACAGTTGCCATGATTTAAAAGGCAATTTCACAATTAGCTCCCTAATTGGAGAAGACTAATCTGCTAGATTCATAATGACAAAGTCTGTCTTGATTACTCATTTTAAAAAATAACAATTACAATATATTTAGTCCAACCCCTATAATCACAGACATGACTAATGGATGCACTCGCATACATTATTTATGCGTAAGCTTCTCTTCAGTAACTTGTTATCAATTCAGTTTTTCATTGTTTTTTGCACCCACCCTGACTTTTCAACACACAACTACATGAATGCACGCACATACATTAAGTCCTAACACATAGCAGATATAGTACCATCATATATCAATTGAATGCTAAACAAAACCAACAGGATATTTCAGATGCATTCAAACAAAGGGTATTACCTTTAAAGCGCAATGCTGACAAAAGTAATGCTTGCATTTAGTAACAACAGGATCTTGAAATGGCCGCCTACATATGAAACATGCAAATGGAAGGGAATCATCATCATCATCATCATCACTATCACTGTGGCCTACACCTACATCATCCCCAGCAACAACTCCCAAAGCCAGATTTCTCTTCCTTGCTTTCTCTGCCTCTTCCCACTCTTTCTCTAATTGCCATCCGGATTTGTAATCCCCTCGATCATGCATAAATTTACAGGAATCTCCATACCCACAGTAACCAGTTTCTTTGTAATCCTTACATATGTCTGGCTGATAGTCAAACCTTGCTGACACCCTTATGTGAGCAGAAGCCCTGAGTGGCCCATGTGCCCCACCAGCTTTCTCACTTGATATTGTTTGCTCCCTTCGAAAACCAGCTTTATGGTCAGTATATCCATGGATCCCCTTATACATCTTTTCATCACCAATGCTTGGACTTTTCCCCTTCAAAGCAGCCTCTGCTTGCTTAAGAGCTTTCTCCCGAATGGCACGGGCATCCTTTGAGAACTCTGTTTCAGTCTCAAGAGTTGCTGTCGCTCTACTATCATGTTGAACTTGTATTTCCTTCAAAGATTCAAATTGAAACATTGGCCTAGTAGATTCTTCATTCGATTGAGTAGATATGGAGCTTTTAGAAGGTCCGGTTGCAAAATATAGCTTGTTATCAGCCTTTGGAATTTTCTTTTGACTTTGTGAAAGCAAACTCTCACCTTTGGAATCCTCATCTGCATCTTCATCAATCGTTCTCTTTCTAATGTTTTTGTTTTTGGAAGGCTTTCTAAAAAAATTGCACACTGCCCATCATAGCAAAGGTTAAACAGTATTAGAAAGGGAGCAAGGGCACGCAGCGATCAAGAGCAACTAAATATCAAAATGGGAAATTGAAGACAAAGAGATATAGCCTGTTCAGACTGTTGAGGTTCACCTGAATCCGCCATGATTTGAAAGAAACGGCAAAACTTCACACCAGAAAAGGACCAACAAAAAGAAAAAAAGGAATAAATGAGAGGCCTGAAATTGAAACCGTAAGCAAAATAACATCAATTTTCTTTTCCTAGAAAAAGCACACACCTTTATTCTTCAAAAAAATAAATCACAGAGACGAGGGCAAGGCCTTTTCGTTTCAAAAACCGAGTCAAAATCAATTAACCGAAAAAAAACAAATATAACACTAGTGCATTGCTTATCATACTTTTGGGTTTTTGGGTTTTCCGTGAACAAATTCATGAACACAAAATTAAATAAAATAATAAATTCCATTTTCTTATATAAAATCTTGAAAATTGGTGGAATGATGCACACATACAATGCTAAATGCAGGAACACAAAACTCAAGCAAATTCAAATAAACCCTTCTCTCATTCAACGGACAAGAACAGGATAATAAGAAATAGCAGCCCCCAAACATCTGAAGATAAGGAATCAGAAATTTGTGAACAGGAAAGAAAAGAAAGGAGTACTTGTGGATGATGTGGCGGTGTGGGGCGGTAGCGGCGGCGACACCAGCGCTGGAGAAGGGATTGCGCAGGATTTCAAGGAAGAAAAGGGGAGGCAGCTCTCGAATTTTACGGTTTGGGCTCAATTTTGAAGTGAATTTACAAAATGGGCTTGGTCCGGTTTTGCCATAAATAGATGTTTCTAGGCCCATACACGTCAGTCCTGAAGAATTTTTTTTTTTGCGCATGTTTTCCATTGTCATAAATCCATCCTGAAGATGTTGATACCAATATCGAAGACAACGATAGAAGCTTGACGGCCACAGCACATTCAGCAGAAAAACTACTCTTTACACACATTCAGCTATAATGGCTCTTTCAACCAATCACAAATGGCTGGGTTGCCTTTGGACTTTTCTTTCTCAATTCTCACTAAAGCTCCAAGCTTTTATGCAATCACAGGCACACGATTCAGTTCCCTAAAATCCATAGTTCCGAACAGGGGCAACCGTATTATCACAAAACATTCCAGCAAACCAAAAGCAGGAACCAGCACCCAAAAAATTAAGCTTATGCACAACAAGAAAAGTTGCACGTGCTCGAAATGGCAAATTTTTGATCTTATTCAATAAAGAAAAAGCAATTAATGAAAAATGATAACTGGCAAATGCAAAATTATGACTTTCTGAAACATTCTAATCTCCACATGCCTATAAAAAAAAAACACAAAAAAACAAAGAAAAACCAGAACTTGAAAGACTAATTTTTTTTTTTTATTTAATCTAAAACTTAATTTCTAATCCAAACAAAGCCCATGGCAAGTTTTTTTTTTTTTAAAAAAAAAAAAAAAAAAGAAAAGAAAATCTCGTACCAATTTGATTTTAAGAATATATTCAATTGATTGAACTTAAAGTCTCAAGGCTAAAATCTCAACAAAAACAAAAAAAAAAAAAAAAAAAAAGTATTAAATTCTAACAAATGGTCTTTTTATAATAAGGAAACGTCGCTCTCAAATTTTTTTAAAAGAGTGGCAAGAAACATATGATATCTTCAAGATTTATATTACACAATGGAGTTGAACTCGTCGGGATGAAACTAAATGAGTGCATCTTCTGTCATGCGAAACACATACAAATTGATTCTTCAGGTTTAGTCTATCAGTAGAAGATTTAGTCTTATACAAAGTCTCCAATTTTTTTCATAATCCCAAAGCAGTTTTATTCTGGGGGTGACTTTGGGCAAAACTTCATTTGACAAGTACAGTTGAATTGTAACAAGTGCTTTTGCATCCATTTCATTTTTCTGATTTGCAGTCGTGGTTTCCAACATATTTTCCCCGACAAACCGTGCCCCATGCTGTGGATGTGTATGTGGTGTGATGACCCATAAGCAATCAATGTTAGCATTTGTCATGACTCATGCTACCCTTTTGGCCATCATTAACGAACGACTTCGTTCTTTTTATTTGCTTGAAAACTTCAGCCATCCAAAACTTGGAATGACGTGCCCCTTTAATGTTTATGAAGCAATTCATAGCACAATATGCCCATGTGCATCTTAACAACATGTCTACAACAAGATCTAACGAAAAACAGGGAGAAAGGAAGCCGATGAGTATGGATTCCTGGATTCGTGGGTCCTTGTTTCGTTGTTACCGTGTAATATGTTATTCTAGGCTTGCCTTTAGCCAAATTTAATATACTTAGTATGTAGTATTCAATATATTTAAAACTAGATATATTAAATTTTCAAATAAATCACATTTTAATATATTTATATCCAAAATACTCGAAAGATTTTATAATTTGATTAAAATCTAAAGTGAGCTTCGGCACTCCTTGTTCCTTATTCATTCTCTAGCATAGAACCATTGACACCCCCAGATTTGTATTGCATCTTTGATTGAATGGAATGTGGAGAAACGAAAAGTTATATTTTACATCCCCTGTCATGACCTTGCTGATGGTTCACAGGCGGCGGGCCAAAGACTAACTGGAGTACGTTAAAAATAACGGAACTGATAAAGGCATGGATCATGGATATTCCCCATACAAATTGTACATGAGAAGATACAAAACCAATTTCTTTCTTGCTCGAAACTCCCCGTTGCATTAATTACCTTTTCACCTCTCGAGCTTTAATGAAACCGACCTTTGTTTCAAATAATTTGATCACTTTTTTAGCGCTCGGGTTACATTGTCCACCAAACCCGAACTCCATCACCCCTTGCTTGCTTTCCAAAGACTGTTTATATGGGATTATAAATGATGGGTCTTGGGTTTTAAAATTTCTGGTGGATTTGGATGAACTTTTTCAATGGATTTTGATGACTCATTTTTCTTAAATGAGTCAAAATAACTCACCACGAAATGTTACAAATAAAAAATAAAAAATAATAATAATAATAATAATTAATTTTTTCATAACAAGTTATTTGGACTAATTCCGAAAGTGAGTCAATAGCAAAGAGAGATATACAATGCAACAGCAACCTTTTTTAGGGTCAAATTTGATTTTTTTTTTTTTTTTTTTTTATGTATTCAAGGGCATTTTGTTCTTCTCATGACAATTGTAGTGTCATTTTTTAATATTTTGAAACCTTTGTTTTTAGATGGAAGGTGTTAAATGTTATTGCAATTTAACTAATGGTATATAAAATATTACATTTTAGAATGAAGTATGTGAATTGTCATACTAAAAAATATAAAATATAAATATATAATTTTTTAAAAAGAATTAGGAAATTACAAAAGATAAAAGAAAAATCTTAACAAACACAACAATAAAAGTGTTTTTTTTTTCTTTTTTATAGTTTTTTTACATTCTTAATATATGTCACAAGTTCATTGTATGAGGTTAGTTTGAACCCTATCATATCATTACTAAATTTTTCATAATCATCTTTCAATAAGCTAACATACTATAATCATCTTTCGATCACACATTAATTTATTTCAAGCCACAATATAGATTGAGTTTTTTTTTTTTTTTTTTTTTTTATACTAGATAGCAATTTGTAAAGTGCGTGGGAAAGGATATATTAAAGTAATATTATCCATTAATGAGCAGAAATTATTATCTATACTATATCTCTTTGTGCCCTTCATTTATCTATAAAATATACCTGTAAATATTACTATATAAACATTTTATTTCATCATATTATTTTTATGTTGGAAAAGAAAAAAAAAAAAAACATGAAATCGCAAAGGCATGCGCTTAAATTCCACAATGGTGCCAAAAAAAGCTGGAAAAAAAAAAACTAAATAAGAGAGAAACAGTGAGGTCAGAAAATTTTAAAAAAATAATCAAAGTAAAGTAAATAATAAATTAATAGGTGAGAATTAAATAAATACAGACACCAATGTGAAAAGAAATCATAATGAATAAATAAATAAATAAAAGTAATCTCCCAAGTCCCCCAATCGAACGCCCACGATCAAGCTATCTGCAGCTAGAGAACGAGGGGGCTCTTAAGCAAGCAAGTCTGAGAGAGAAAGGTAAACAAGAAAGGGAACCCTTTTGAGGCATTTACAAGGTAAGTTTTGTTCTACTTGCTCTAATTTTATGTCTTTGATTTGGATTGTCACTTCTGATCTTATGTTTGAAGGGCTCTCTGATCTTGGTTTTGTGCAAGTGGGCTCATGTTGATTTTGCAGTTTTGGCTGGACAATATACACACTTGTTAGTTCTATCTGGATAGAGCTATTTTGGATTGCCTGATATACTGCATGCATGGGGTGAGTTTTTCAGATTGGTGTTGTTGGATTTGGAATTAAATAAGGATTTTGCTTCTGGGTTTTGGTTTTTTTGCAGTCTTATGTTATATTTTTGTTACCATCGATGGAACTTAATTTGGCCCCATTTTACATTTATTATGAAATGGGATTTTCAGGATTTCTGCTTTATGTTTTCCATGGTATTGGAAAAATTAGCTTAGCTGTGTTATTAAGTGTGATGAATGGATTACTTAATGTGGGAGATTGTACTTTCTGTTTGAACTGGGAAGAAGAGAATGTAGTGCAAGAAGGGGAATGGTCAGTATCAGATGTTCTCATGCCAGGGGCTTGCCATTGTTGGGTTCAAATCCCAAGCACTGAAAAACCGAACAATTTGGGATGCCCAATGACTGCAAACTTTAGTCAGCATTGTATGCGAATTATATTTGGTTTTGGTGTAGAGAACAATCGGATGGATTTGTGTGGGATACTCGAGGTCTAATCAGAACTTTTGTTATTAAAAACTTGCGGTAACATAAAGGTTTAGAACAAGTATTGCACACAAGATGGCACTACACTACTGATAAAAACTGGTGTCACTAATCACTACATTATTCAAATGCTTTATTGGGATCCTGTACCAAATATGTGTATTTGTACAAGAAATAAAAGACTTATTTAGTCTTTAAGTGCTCCACTTTAATGCATTGAGGCCATACAAGTGGTTGCTATGTCTTGAAACGTTTTTAAAATTGTAATGTTTACAACCAATTGTTTGCCGTAGTGAGTGTCTAATAACAGTTGACATTGTGCACACATAATGATTGCCTGTTAGTGGCTGTTCATTCTACATCTACAATATCATCCAGCATGAGGATTGTGTTCTTAATCCTGGCAATATTGATTTACTTCTTTACTAGACTGGATTGGTGGTACCTAGCTAATAATTTCCTCATTTACTGTATTTGCCCCATGGTTATTTAACTTAAAATGTATAGCTAATCTTGGTAGAGATGATGTTCTGGGTTCTTCTGTTCTTTTGGTTTTCTTTTTGTTGAGAAACCCTATCTTTGGTTATTAGATATTGCATACAAGAAAATTTGCTAATCCATAGATCCACTTGGATCCTGAGCCAAAGCTTGGGCAGTTGGCCCAAACATGGAATTTTTTGCATGGTTAACACAGGATTTTAAACTCTTAACACACACGTCTAGTGCATCCTTTTGTCAAGTGAGCCGATTCCCTGGGTTCTATGTTCTATGTCTCAGAGTTTGTGTACTTCCATAAATGTTCTGCGATTCCTTTCCAGTTGAACGGAAGCACCAATGATCTAGTGGTAGAATAGTACCCACTGTGGTACAGAGCTGGCTTTAATTCTTGGCCAGTGCATGATATTTTTAAATTTGGGGTTCAGGCTTTTTGTTGTTCCTTTCAAGTTGAGCCAAGTGTTTGATATGTGAATGTGTGATTAATAACATTTCTGCAAATTACCATTCTTGGAATCCCAAATGTTTTTGCTGGTTGTAAGACATGGGGACTACTTCTAAGTTTAGCAACTGGTTGCGGTCTAAGGGTCTGACAAATTTGTTTAAAGATCCAGACGTGTATCGTCATATAAAGGTATTTTCCTTGAAGATACAAAGAAGGACATCAATGAATAAGTTCATGTACTCAGATGATTTAATTATCCAGGTGTTTCAAGTGACATGGTGGATGCTTGTAGAAAGGACATGTGTTTGCTGTCCTACTGGATTGGATAAATAATAGTTGTATTTACTGACTTGAATAAGGCAAATAATTTTGTATTTATTCTCTGACAACCCTGGATGCTCCCATAAACACAGGTGATCACTTTTCATTTTGTGTCATAAAATTTTACAATGTTTCAAGGATATAAACTTGAGTAATGGTATGGGAAGATTATCTTGTGTTTCCACCCAGTCTTTTAGTGATCATTTTTCATCCTTTCTTCATATTTTTGGAACATGTCTGTGGGCTGTTGCAATTAGTTACAAGTATATGACCATTCAGAAGCTTAGGAAAATATAGTTCTCTACCTTCATACGATGTGTATGTGTGTTTTATATTGCATGTATTTTGCATTTTTTATTTAAAACTTTGAGTATACTGTTCCCCATTGCTAGATTGTATGTGTAAATTTGGATCTTAATCTTTAGTGTGTGACCTAATCTCTGTTTTGTTTTAGCTGGTAGTTGTCAATTATATGACTGTTTGTAATTTGTAACAGAACAGTGCTTGTCTTGGATGCTATATGAAGCCCACACTAATTACGTCAGTGGAGCGATCAAAAGGTTTAAAAACTCAAGGACAAATAGTGAAAAAGCCCAGCATTCCTGAAGATTTGTGGACTTCCAGCACTGGTAATATGGACAACAGTGCAGCTCAGTCACAGAGAAGCATCTCATCCATCAGTACAATTAATCAGACTCTTGATCCACATGGTGGCCCTGGAAGTGCTAACAACACTTCTGAATTTGTAAACCATGGCATGTTCTTGTTGCTCTTTGCATGTTTGTGGTTTTATTGGATTACTATCTCCAAGTTTGATGGTGATGTACATTGGTAATTTGATGGTGATGGTGATGGTGATGTACATTGGTAATTGAGTGGGAATATCTTATTTATTTGGTCATGCAATTTAGGTCCTTTCATTGTAGTCATGCATTGTAGGTCCCATGGCTCTTTTCTACACCCTAATTGTTTCTGCATACATTTAGGTGTGCGTATGTTGAAATTTTCTTTGTGAACCTTGGATTGCAGGCTTTCTTCTATGGAATCAAACAAGGCAGTGCTGGGTAGAAAACAAAATGTCTGGCAACCGGCCACAGCAGCCACGAGAACCCAAATTGAAGTGAGTTGCTCGAGTTCTCCCAAGAAAAAAACTAAATGTAAAAGCTTGGTTGGCGTAGTCTTTTCAATTATGAGTGCTGAAATTATGCATTAGCTCTTGGTGAGTATACCAGAGAACATACCCATGTAGTTCCATGAAGTGAACATGCTTGGTCACTATGTTTTGATGTGGAATATGCTTGTTGTTTTCTGATTGAACTCTTCTCTGTGAGAAAATTTTAATGCACAAGACAGCGACCATTAAAATTTCTAGCCAAGATGTTGAAACTTGAATTTGAAATGCATTTCAGCTCTCTTTCCGTAGTGACTGAGTTTGTCCAAATAATTTTTCAAAACTGGCAGTTGAATTTTTGAAATATGTCCTAGGGATGACTTCCTGTCTGCATGTTGGGACTTGATTCTTTTAGATGTGAAAGAACTCATGGCTTTATCTTTTACATGGCCTTACTTTTTTCAGAAACCTGAGTAAAAGACCGTGTTAACCACATTATATTGCTGCTTGTCTGTTTTCTCATGGTTGGGAATTTTAGTTTCAGATGATAACTATTTTTATTCCATTTATAGGGATTGTTGTAAAATTTCAAGAATTTTGGATGATTGAAATTTTTAGTTCTGAAAGAGCCTATGTCTAGGGAAATCACCTTGGCCAATGCAATTTCCTTTCCAAATGCACCAACATTAATCCTTCACAAATTCATTGTTGGTTAACTTGTCAGCACTCACTGTCTCTGGGTGGTTAAAAAATTATGGCTTTGCTGCAGTTGGAATGAAACATATGACAGTTTACTTGGGAGCAACAAGCCATTCCCTCAGCCAGTTCCTCTCTCTGTAGGCTCTCTCTCTCTCACGGCCACAAATAAGCTGACACCCTAAGATTGTTGTTGCTTACTGGTTCAATCTTCAATTTTTGACAGGAAATGGTGGATTTTCTTGTGGACATCTGGGAAGAGGAGCGTATGTAAGATTGAGCAGCAAGTACAAGGCATTTGAATGTTGGTTAGAATTGAAACTCCCTTTAAGTTGCTGCAGCCTAAAAAATGCACCCAAATTGACTGGTGTATATACAAACTGTATCATCATGTGTCGTCCTCACCTCAGCCATTATTTCCCACTACAGGCGGTTTTTAAAGCATGCCTTTGCATTGCATACACATTAATCACAAACCATCAACTGGTAGCCTGCAAACCTTTGTCTGGCAGCAGTTTTTGAATGGTTCCTTTATTTTCTGTTATATTTCTTGATAGTGGTTCAACTGCATTCTCTCTCTCTCTCTCTCTCTCTCTCTCTCTCTCTATCTTTCTCTGGGATGTTGAAAAGAAATGTGGGTGCAATTGGGAGTCACTAGTCACAGCTAAACAGGGCTTGAGGTAATCACTATCAGGTCCCATTTTGGTGTGAACAAGTGCGCATTCGAGTGGTGGTGGTCGTCGTACTCATATCTTAATTGGTCATGTCTCATTTGCACAGGCACGCTTCATGCACAATAATTCTCGTCCTCAGGTGTCTCACCCGCAAGTTTGGGAACTACAGCTTTGAAAAAAATGGTAACAAATGTTGCCATGTAGAACCTGTTCTCTCTCTCTTCCTTGTAGGACTCTGTCTACAAGGTCCTGTCCTTGTAGCTGGGTCCATCTCTTAGATCCCTCTCTCCACAGTTAAGTCTCATTCTCCGCTTATCTTTGTTTATGAGAGGTTTATTTCTCATCTTTTCTCGAGTGTCACAACAAATTCAAAGAATGGATTTGGTGCGTTTGCCTTTGACCAACTTGCTCTGAAGATTGTGATTCTCTGGTTCACACACACACACACACACACAAGCACACACATATGTGTATATGATTGGTTTAATCTGTGTTGTTAATTGTTCCATTCTCTTTGGACGTAAAGAGTCAGTACAACAAGTTGTAGGGTCTACCAAATTTTAACACAAACTAATTGTATTCAATGTCTATCAACGCTTTCATTGAAGGGCCTTACCAAATGTTGAATTCTCTATTAATGTTCTTCTCATAGGGAATTTTTGTCCTTTGTTTTTTTTTTTTTTTTTTTTTAAAGCCTATAGAGAATATTTGTCAGTTATTACTTATTTTTATTTTTTTTTTCTATGAAATTTCATTAATCATTTTATTATGCCAAACTCTTTGATATTTTTCCTCATAATTGATTATTTGTATTTTTCTTTTGTTCGGCACATTTTTGTACTAATTTTTGCTATCAGATCAAGTGGTGAATTCGGCACAGGATGAGCTCGCACAATATCGAAAACTAAGTATATCAAATAATCCTTGCAAAGTGCGGGTGAATAGGTTAATTACCAAACGACTTTTTAACTTTGTACGCGTTTCGAATCCTAAAGCGCTAAACAATCAGAGAACAATCCTAAACTTCTTCCTCGCGTGGCTATTGGAATGTACCTACAGCTCGATATTCGTTTTCTCCAAGAACCCATTTACAGAATCTACATGTTCTTCGCAAAGGACAACTTAGTAGAGTTTTTGAACATCTAAATTGGAGATTATTTAAGATTAAATATTTGCTGTTGTTATGCAACACTAAATACACAAGAAGCATTTGGGGCTAGCACTTAGTAAAACATTTAGCGCATACTCAGCAAGATCTTTGGGTCGTTTCTTTCATTTACCAAGCCTGTCCTTCACACAGCTAGAGACACTAAAATCCAATGATCTTCCATGAGTTGCACAAGACTCTCGAGCAACGAACTAGAAAACATAGATAATTACACATTTATTGCCGAAAGTTGTAGATTATAGGTACACTAGACTAGTCTGATTCAGGTAGTAAAGCGTTGCAATCTGTGATGTTTATCGTGATCCTATTCTAATGAGATATTTCAGAGGATTTGGCGAACATCTACTGTAATCCTATTGTAATGAGATATAATGTTGGGATTGATGAGGCCGATAAGGAATTGGAGAAAGAAAAAGCAAGAATAAAATTTGAGGCTATGATGTTGAATTTGTTGATGCCAAGATTTTAAGAACATAACCAATCATTGAATCAAAAAGTTTAAAAAGTCCAAATGTAATTAGTTCAATTAGTTTAATTGAAATTGATTGATAATTATTATTTAATACATAAAATATAATTTTATACAAAAGTATAAGTGTTATAATAGTATATTTGAAAAATTAAATTATATGTAATTTATAATTTAACATATAATAATATTAAAAATTAAATAATATATTATATTAATTAATATAAAAAAATGTAAAACAAATAAATTAAATAAAAAGTATATTGTAATTTATATATTTTTATTTTATAATAATTATTTAAAAAATAAAATATTTTAATATAAAAATATAATTTAAATTAAAAGAATAAGTATAAAATATAATGTAAATTAATATATAAAAAAAAAGTTATTTAAATTTTCTAAAACGTAAAAAAGGATAATCTCAAATATCCAATAAACATATTTTAGAGTAAAAGTAGAATAAAGTGGAGATATGATATAGTTATAAAGCACTTATTGGGTGTTTAGGCCTACCTTCGAGCCTCCTTACCATCCATTTTCAATTTTCATTTCTTTCAATTAAAGGTTACGTAGTGTGTTCACAATGTATTACATCACCAACATTAAAGTAAATGAATTAAAAAAATCAAATTTGGGTTGTTGGTTCATAATTGAATAAGTCAATTTACTAATTTTTTGACTGATTTGGTCAACTAATGATTTTCAAGGATAACAAAATGAAAAACTAAATTAACTCTTAATTTTATTAATTGAATTAATTGGTTTAGTTCAATTTTAAAAACCTTAGGGCCAATTTGGCTAGATTAAGTGTTTTTAATTTTTCTTTTTTTTAACTAAAAAAATAAAAATCATGCTCAACTCTTATCATCTAATTTTTAGTTTTCACTTAAAAACCACAAACACTTCCTCTTCTTAACAATAGGTGTAGAAAACAACATTTTTATGTTTCTTACTATCACATTTACAAAATGTTGAAAATCCACAAGCATGAGCATAGTAGCATGTTGATGGTCCCATTCTCTCTCACTTATCTATCTTCCATCTTTGTCACTTAACCTTTTATCTCCATAACTCTAAATTAAAAAGTCTAGTTTAGTCACTCTGCCAAATTCAACTTGGTCTCTCTTACTCTTTGTCTCCAATACAATTTTGTCACTTAACCCATTATTTTAAGGTCTCTCTTTATCTTCTTTTCTCTCTCTATCTTTCAACATTCCACTACTCTCCCTTACCTTCTTTTATGGAAAAAAAAAAAAAAAAAGAATCCCTAGAAAGTTAAGGTTTTGAACGAGACAAATAGTAATTCAACCAAATTTGATATTTTCTCTTATTTTTTCCTTTTTCTTTTATGTGCTGATGTATTAAAGATTTCAAAAATATTGATTTTTTTCATTTAAATTTCATATTTTTAAATTTTGGGACAAACATTATGAGATTTGTTGATTTTGATTATTTGTCATTTAAGTTATTAATTCATTATCATTGTGATATAGGTAGTCATAGGGAAATTATATTATTATTTATTTTTACTTATTTTTATTTCTTATCATAATTATTTTAGAAAAATATGAACTTTTTATTTATTACTAATTACATATAAAATTTATACATATTTATAGTTGTATTAGTGAAAATTTAAATATTAGAACCGAGTCAACCTATTCATGATAAATAAGGATAAAGTTATTAAGGTTGGATTAGATAGTGTATGGCCAAAAAAATTTGAATACCTTTTCATTTCTTTGATAGAAGAAGTGAAAAAGGGTAATAAAAAAATATTAACTTTTATTGCTAATGTTTAAAAGATTATCTAAAATGACTTAAATAATATAATTGACCAATTTTATACTCACCTCCAATTGAAGAATAAATTCAGTGGACTCAAGAGTCATTGAAAAGACTTTATAAAAGTAATAAGTCAAACAATAGTTAGTTATTCTTTTATAACAATGATAGTTATGGCTTCCGATGAACAATGGTAGAAGTTATCTAAGATAAAAAACAATTTTTGGTAATATATATATATGTATTATATCATTGGATCTTAATTTATATTGTCATATATAATTAATTATGAGATAATTTTTTTTTTAATACATGATCAATCACATGAAGTGATTTCAAAGAAAGGATTATTAAAATTATCAAAAGTTGTATATCATTTTTGAAGATATAATTGCTATTGGGGCATATGCTTATACTTCAACTCAAAGTCCTTCTATAAGTGAAGATGAGGACAATAATGACAAAAATGAAGTGCTTAAAGATGTTGCCAATGTTGCTAATGATATCCATTAAGATAAAAGGCCTAAAAGTGGTAATAATTTAAGAATAATTTAGTCAAATAATAATAATAATAATAAGTGATTTGTAATGCAATAACAAATACTTTGGCCTTAATTGGAGAAATTTTAAAGAAAAAGTTAAAACTACTTAAGAATAAGATAAGTTCAACTTTGCAAGTTTTTGTTAGTGAAAATATAAATATTCTTGTAAATGAAGTCAAACTCTCTTTTAAAGCATGCCTTAAAGCACTTGATGAGTTGAAAGGAATAGATGGAGTATCATATATGATAGTAGTTAAATTCTTTAATGAAGGAGAGAGATATAGATTTATGTTATTGAAATGACAACCAAAAGAAAGAGAGATTGAGTTTTGAATATCCCAAAGTAAGACATATTTAATCTTCAAATTGATAAATGTGTGGATTGTTGGATTGTTTTTTTATTTTGAATGTTATGTCTTGAACTTGGCTTTTGTGTTTGATATTATTGTTAAACATATTTATATAGTTATTTTATATGTTATCTTTTGTTACTTTTAACTTTAACTTTTTAGCATTACATGAAACAAAAAAAAAAGTGTACTTTTATGTCTTAATAGGTGTTATTTCAAGGGATATTAAGATGAATGTAGAAGAACATGATATAAAAGATTTTATAGTCAAATTTAGACGAGGACATTTCAAACATTATGGCTTTATATTAAACATATGAAGAAAATGACTCATAATCTCATAACAAACCACAACCAAAGAAAATTTCAAAATTGATTGGCCATCAATGAGTGGATGAAAGCTTGCATGGTCATTCAAATATATGTGTTGATTTGTTTAGGATGACTAAAGAAATATTTATGAACTTGTGTGAAGAACTGAAAAGAAGAAAATTATTGTCTATTTTCAAATTTATTTCTATGCAAGACAATTAGCAATATTTTTGATTATTGTTGGTTATAATAAATGACAATGTGTTTTTGGTAATCAATTTTAACACTTTATTGACACCATTTTTAGGAACTTAAAAGGATCTAAGAGTACTCCTTTTGGTATTCCCTTTACTAGAGGATTTGTTTGTGTATTAATGTGCTTGCTTAAAGAGAGTTAAAATTTCAAGTAAATGCTAAAAACATTAGGCCTTCTTAAAAATTAGTGGAGATTGATATTTTAAATATATTTGAATTTTTTTTTGTTCTAGTGATAAATGCCCTTATGCTTACTCTATACATGCTCCAAGTCGATGGCGTGTTGATCTTGTATTTGATGATGAACATGGCATCTATAAGTATCTTTGTGCTAAAGAATTTCTTAAAACAACTAATCAAATTATTTGTTTAAGTTTAGATCTTATAGCAAGTATGACAAATCTTATGCCCATCCAATAAATGATAACCTAAAATATTTCTTTGTTCACTAAAGAATTTATTTTGATTATGTTTTTTTGACCCCTTATTTACTGGCCATATAAGGTCTATCCAATTTTTAAAAATTAAGGAAAAACACACCTTTTTTTTCCTTGTAAAGTTTAGACGCTGGAATTATCTATACTAGTTACATTAGTGTCAAATTATCTAGTCTTATTGGAATTATTGCTTTGGGTTCATTATCCAAAGATTTTGTGTATATGCATACAATTTGAGAATGAGGTTCATTTTTACAATGTATGATCATTTGATACTTGAATTATATACTTTTGAAAAAAAATTTTTAAATGGACATTCTAATATAGGTTGGACACATAAGTTGAATTGATTTTGCATTAAACATCTCAAATTGCAATGTTTTACTACCTAAATTAGACTTGTTTAGCATATTTATAATCTACAACTTTTGGTAACAATGTAATTTTGTATGTTCACCAAAATTTCATGCCTCTATGTGAAGAACAAGTTTGGTAAATGCAAGAAACTACCCAAATATCTTGTTAAGCAAGTGTTGTATATTTTGCTTAAATATCAAGCCGAATGCTTTATGCATAATTAGTGTTAAAAATTTACATATAACAACATTAAATGTTTAATTCCAAATTTAATTAAGATTGAATATATAAATCTTTACTTACCATTTCATTTGATTGCTAACTAACTTTTGTGTGATAAGGGAAATTTTTATGTTCAAAGGGCCAAAGGATGAAATGAAAATTGAGTAAGCACATGAAAATTACAAAGATCGCATTTATGTAAAAATATATGTAAATTTACATACATTTAACTTTTTTTACTTCACAATTTAAGACATTTAATGTAATGCAAATACAGAATTTTTGTTTGTATATATAAAAATCTATGTTTTGATTAGGCATATCAATCTTTCTTTATCATTTTAGTTCAAAAAGAGAGAAACAATTATGTAAGCATATGGCACATGTTACATAATATTTATTTTTTATAGCTCTTAATTTGATAATAAGGGGGAAATATCTAATTTTGAATTATGATGTTAATATAATAAGCTATACATTTAAAAAAAAATAGAAATACAAGTGTTCAAATGTATAAATTTAATTACTTAACATATTCTAGTCATCACCAAATGAAAATTGCAGGAAAATTTTGAAATTTAAACTTTAAACCTTACTCATATTTAAATGCTCCCTCCTTAATTTAGATTAAAAATTTTATTTAAATACTTTTTATGCTTATTATACTTATCAGTCATTAGAAAATACAACTCTATAACTTAAGGTTCATTTGTTTCATGAAAAATATTTTTAAGAAAAAAATTTTGCATTTTTCATTCTTTTGAATGGTGAAAAAACTTATTTGGTTAAAATAAAAAAATCCTTATTTTACATACTTTCCATTCCTTGTGTCTGTTCACAGAAAAAGTGTTAAAACTAGAGAGTAAGAGGGAGATGGAAGAGGAAGATATATACAAAAGAGAGAGAGAGAGAGAGAGAGAGGTTAATGTAAGAGAAGAAGAGAGAAATGAAAGAGAGTGATGAAGATGGATGAAAGACAAATAAGAAAATGAAAAGAGAGAAAGGAAGAGAGATGGAGAGAGCAAGAGGGAGGGAGAGATGCCAGAGTAAGATAGAAATCAAGGAGAGAGAGAAAGAGTGTGAAAGGGAGGGAAGAAGAGATTAAATAGGTAGAATAAAGAGAAAAAGATAGAATAAATATAAAAAGAATGAGAGATGAAGAGAGAGATAGAAATAAAAGAAAAAGGAATAGAGAGATGGAAGAGAGAGATAAAATGAAAAAGATAGATAGAGAGAGAGCAAATAAGAGAGAGAAATGTAAGTAGAGATAAAAGAGAATGAGAAGAAGAAAGATGGAAAAAAAAAGGAAAAAAATAATATTATAAATATTTAAGAATTTACAAATATCTTATAAGTATTTAATGTTATAATAAATAATAAAAATAATTCATTTTCTTAACAAAATTTTTAATCTTAGTTAATAAATTATCTTAGTTCTTAGTATTAATTTCATTTCAAAATACTTATTTTTAAACTATGATCATAATTATTAAAGTTGACTTAATCATTAATATGAAAAGAAGGTTAGGTCATTGGATCATTATTTAAACTAGTGAGTTATTGGTTAAATGATGGATTGATAATATTCCATATTTAGTAATATGTGTATATTTGTGTTTATAAATGTCATAATTTTATGAATTCTCGGGGAATGTAAATGTTGTTTTTATAATTATAAAAATAAAATTTTACTTATTTATTAATTATTTTACAACAATTTTTTTCATTTTTAATATATCATATAAATGTATATTATAAATAAAATACCTTTTAATTAAGTTAAGAATTTAATTTGATATTTTAAATATTTTAGTTTAACATGTAATTTTTATTAGTAATAAATAATTTTGATATAAAATTTAAAAATTTAAAAATAAATTAAAAAAAAAAATCAAGTTGTGAATCACCAAATCTACCTAATTAATATTTCAATTGAATTTTCCAACAAACCAAATTAATTTGATGTTTGGTTATTAGTCCAATCAATTGAACTGATCAATTTATAATTGAATTAAAAAACAAAGAGTAATAAATACTTTACACATAAATAGATAATAGTTGGCTTTATAATAATTATGCATGAACAATTATAATTTAAAAGATATTAATGATAAATTTTAGAATTTTATGCTTTCAAATAATTAAAAAGAAAATATATCTTAATCTATTTACAACTTTCACAATCTTTTATGCAAAAAAATCGATGGATTATACTTTCTCTCTCTCAACCCCTTCATTGATGATGAAAAGAACACATTCGTTACTTTCAAGAACCCTACAAGTCAAGTCGAAGAAACCATCGTAATGGGTTTCAAGGAACATGACTTAAAAGGCAATCATAAATCGTAATTTACAATTCCTAACTCGATCCCCCTTTCGGCAATGCCCTTGATGCTAATTTTCTTTAATTGAAGGAAAACAATTAGATATGCTTATATTTAGTGATAACAAAGTTTATATATTTAATGTTTCAAATTATAATAGAAAATATCCAAACTTGAAAAGATATCATAAATTTTCGATGAAAAAAAAAAGAATTCTTAAATTATACTCTTGATACTAAATATAGGATATAATTATATTTATATATGAATAATTAGCCAAAAAAAATTTTTAATAATAGATTTTAGAACTTTGTTTGTTTCATACAATTAGGAAGAGAACGTGCATTAATAATTTTTAGTTTATAAAAATATAGAGTTGTTGTGTGGTTTATTATTTCAAAGCTATAGAAAATTTTTAATTAAAAGATGTTGAATTAGATGAGTGAATGAAGCATACTCACGAAAAACAAAATGCAAAAACACAGTGACTCATTGTCGGTTTGTGATAGGCCTTTGAACGGGATAGTGAGAGATATCTCCAAAGGAGCAGGCCGCCGATGGGCCTAACCTACGGGCCTTATTTCATTTCAGTTGACACAGAGTTCAATAGTTATAAAATTCATTCCAATCCATCACAAACCAAAACAACAAAAAGGCACACTAAAAGCCACGAAAACGTCAATGGATTTTGACTTCCTTAACTTCTTTCTTGGGCTTTTCAGTTCGTGGAATGACAATTTTTAGCATACCATCCTCTAACTCAGCCTTGATCTCATCAACTTTGGCATCATCAGGAAGCAGGACACTGGTGTTGTAGACCCCAAAGCTCGTGGCCGGAAAGTGCTCAACGTCTGATTCTTCTTCTTCCTCTTCCTTGTGCCTCCCCCTTATTGTCAAGACCCTGTCTTCAATGGTGATCTTTATGCCATCTTTGGACAGCCCCGGCACCACGTAGCACAATATGTAGCAGTCATCTTTCTCCTTGAAACGGCCAATCAGATTCGCCGGGGCCATGCCCAGGTTTGCAAATAGGTTGTTGATGTTTTCAGTTGCTTGCAAGAGTGCATTTCCAAGCCGAGAGGGAAAGAAACCTGAGACCAAAAATGACTTTAATATATATGGTCAAATTTATCAAATCTATGAAATTTATTTAAATGGATTTCATAGTACCAATGGTTGAAATATGTGCACGGCTTATTATTATTATATCAAAATGCTAAGTTTTGAGAATCAATTCATCTTTAAAAGACAGAGGGTCTAACCATTGATATATAAATAAATTCAATCACTTCGTTTTTTACTTTTGTTTTCGTTTTTTTTTTTTTTTGGGGGGGGGGGGAGTAGTCAAGCATACACCAATTTTATGTCTTACTTTAATTCTAGGTAAATTTAAATTTCCATTCAACCGAGTCCCACTTAAATTTTCTTTCTCCTCATGTTGAGTTAAATTGAGAAAATCCCAAAAAATAATCTGACTTCACTTCAGAAAGTTTACTTCATTTTTTTTTTTTTCTCGTTTCATTTACAAATGAGCAAATGTACCATTTGCTTTTCCTCCCAGGAACCAGAGAGAGAGAGAGTACCATAAAGAGCAGGAACAAATTCACGTCCGTTACTCCTCCAAAGACCCCTTCTGCATTTCCTCCTAGGAACCACCTTAGACTTCTTATCACCACCCTCAGCTATTTCAATTTCTTTGTCATCTGGTGTCCTCTGATGACCAGCCACCTTATTACCGGCCGTTGCCATGCGCCTATTCATCAACAACTTACGACCCCCACTCTGCATTTTCAGGCCACCAACACCACCAACGCTCCTCTCAACAACGCCACCGTGGCCACCCACCAAAGAAGAACCAGAGAAGCTCACTTCTTGGAACAAGTTTGTCGAAGGCAAACGTGCCAAAGCCATTTATTGAATTTTTAGTGATATTTGAAAGAAGGTGTGAAATAAACCTCTGAAAAAAAAAAAAAAAAAAAAGAAAAATGATAAGCTGAGAATAAGGAGACTTTAACTCTTGAGGGAGGGGATTTAAAAGACGGACGTAGCTACAAGGACGGACCTTGTAGACGGAGTCTTACAAGAAAATAAGATTTATGAAGATAGAAAGAATTATAATATTGTGTAATTTTTAATTTAATAAATTTTTAATATTTAAAAATAAAATTAAAAGTAAAGTCCGGAGTCAGCCATATCATATGTTTTAGTTTTGAGTTTCACATTTTACATAGATCAAGTGGCCGATTGACTTGTACATGTATGTAACATGAGATTGCGGGCGTGGGGTGGGTGTGTGAGCCAAATTTACTGGCTAGCATTCTTGTTGCACACGGATATTTGCATACTCGTATTCAGGCTGCGATTCTTGGATTTTAGCGAAGCCCACTGTTTAACTAGCAGGTCAACTGGGGTACTTGGGTTCCAAATCTATGAAGTCAAATTGTGGCTTAGGCAGCTGAAATTGATTGGCTTGCGTAACATTTTTCTTTTTTTTTTATAAAAAAAATTACTTTGGCAAAATCATGGTCAAGTCCTTTCTATTGTCTTTTCTTTTTTTTTCTTGGGTTACAACAGAAGCTTAAAGGCCAGAAGAAAAAAATCACAATGACTCAAAACACAAAACTCAGAAACCCTAACGAGGATGTCCGTTCTGTTGTCTTTCTGCTTGCAGGGAAAGTCTGCTTGAACTGCTCTTCGGGCATATTGATTGTTCCCGGTTTCTAGGATGGACTTTATTCCTTTTAGTGCAAGGCTCGCGCACTATAATATTATTACCATTAATTGTATCATCTTCGTCTTCGAAGACATTATCATAGTGGATAATAAAAACCACTAATACATAACTACCCATCCTCGTCATCTCGTGTAATGTGGGTCACCATTTGTCCGACCTCAAATTTCTGCATCTATTTAACGGACGCGTTGATGACCCCATAAAAATTAATAATAATAATAATAAATTAAGAGGATATCGAGGTTTTGACGTCCCGTAGATAGAAAAAAAAAAAAGAAAAAGAAAAAAATGGAATCACAATCATTTCAGATCCCATAAACATTATGATTACACAGTTTTTGAGAATAGACGGGTCAAAAATCATGAATGATGCTCGTTGGAATAATCTAGTCCAAAATAAATAAGTCAGCCAAATAATCCGTTACGCTGCTAATTGTGCATAGCTGTTTTTCTGCTGACGTTTGTTTAGGTAAGCCACCGGATTTTTCTTTCTTAAAAAAAATGAAAAGGGTGTGTGTATATATATATATATATATAGGGAGAAAAAAAAATAGAAGTATATCGGATCAATTTTTCATATAGGTTTCAAGTCCGCATAATACAATTATTCATAATGGAGGAAAATAAAAGGAAAAAAATGAAAATAATTTTAATAATAATCCTAATTTTTTTATATTTAGAATAAAAAATATTTCAAAATATATCTTTTTTTATAAAAAAATATTCATAATTAATTTTTTTATTTTCTTAAAAAGAAAACTAATCTCAAATTTATTTTTTTAAAAAATTATAATTTAATTTTTTATTTAAATAAAATACAGACAAAATATAATTTTAAAGAAATATGATAAGTTATCACATGTCACCGATATACTCTAATAACATAAATATACGGGGAGTTGCTCCCAATAATCTGTCAGGAGGGGTTAACATTCTCAACGGTCAACTAGCTTTCGTCTATGAGCGCAAATTGTTTCCATGGCATCTGTGGAAAAAGGGTAACTTTCTACTGTTGTTCTGTGTGCTAAACCTTTTGGTGAAGTTGTATAATAAATTTCCGGTCCTTTTAGCTGCCTAATTTGGTATGGGTGTTTCTCTGGGTCTGTTCCCTTGTGTGGTTTTTCTTCTCTTACAGCTCAGAAACTGAACTGGTCACTGTTGATATCAAGGAAGCTAAGCGTCTGGTTGAGTCTGGCTACACTTATCTGGATGTTCGGTAGGTACATGTTAGTTTCTCTGTTTCAGTGGTCCTTTCTATAGCAAAAATACAAATGATATTATGCATGGTGGGTCGTCTTTTAAGAACTCAATTCTGGGTTTTGTGTTTTTTTTTTTTTTTTGGGCCCTCTACTTCCCTTTTGGGCTGTGCCTATATTTATGTGATAGGAGGGTGGAATTGTACAGGAAAGGGCATGTAGATGCTGAGAAGATATGCAACATTCCTTACATGTTCAATACACCAGAAGGTGGAAACTTAGCTTCTAAATGTCTGGAACAACCATAACGCCCCCTCCATTTTTTTGTTTTTATAGAATTTTCTTGAATTTTTGCTCGTTATGATATTGTAATTTCTCTATTTATGTGATGGTATTGAGCAGGTAGGGTGAAGAATCCTGATTTCTTGAAGGAGGTTTCAGCTGCTTTCAAGGAGGAAGATCCTCTTGTTGTGGTAATTGTTCTTCTCCGTGTAATTGAATTACTTGTTCCCTTTGTTGACCACCTTATGTAAGTAAGGAGTCATTGCTTTTTCTTGATAAAGTTTCTCTTTTCTGAATAGGGCTGTTACGGCGGAGGCAGATCTCCCTCTGCAGCTACTGACCTTCTTGCTGCTGTAAGCCTTTTTTTTTTTTTTTCCTTTTTCTGGCACATTGAATATACCAAATCTACCAAGTCCTTGCTTTTATATGGATTGCCAACAAGTTTGTGCCTAGTTTTTGCACCAACTCAATCTGGGTCCCCTTGCTGGGTGTTGGTTATAGTTCTTTGTTCAATTTTGCTTTTGGGAGAAACAAATCTAAAGCCGTGATCCTGATTATCAGTGAGCCTCTTGGTATGAATGGAAGGAAAACTAACTTGTTGAAAGCAAAAACGCAGGGTTTCAAGGATGTGAGAAATGTGGGAGGAGGTTATCATGCTTGGGTGCAGAATGGATTTCCTGTGAAGACAGAAGAGGAGCAGAAAGTGGAGCTGTGATCTGTAGACACATCTATTGCAACTACAATAATCTCCCCTATGCCAACTACGGCCGGAGAGCAATGTAATAGGGCTTGTAATTGTTTGTTTCTATATGGACTCGATATTGTGTGTCGAAGTAGAATGGCACATTGTGAATCAAGGTCTCCTTGTTGGTCCCTAGTTCTTTTTTCTACTTAAAAATTGAATGCCATGTTATAAAACCCTATTCATCAACTTGAAAATGGAATTGCATGATAAGCAGCGTCCCACGTCATGGGAATTAGCAGATTATGTGGGCTAGATGTTCTAAAGATTGACGGAGTGTTAGATTTCATATTAAAAATCGAGTAAGACAACAAATTGATGTTTTAAACAAATTCATAAGATACCCTCGAGGGCAAGCAACTCAATACTTTAAGGGTTAAAGACCCAACACCTGAGTTTTCTTTGTAAAAGAAACAAGAAAAACCAGACGTAATACTCATGTGGATAACAATATTATATCATTGTCACTTTGTAGTTTGGTAGATCGGACAAGTTACAGGAAATTCAATGGGATTAAATAACATTACTTGTGTTTGTTTTATTTAGTGGTGATGACGAAACTTGATGTTGCTCCAATCCTTCTTTTATGTTAAATGATTGTCATTGAAGAAAAACTAACTGCAAGGCATCTCACTTTGTATCGATTTCCAACTTTTGATTCCATCTTAGCCGATTCTTGCTTCAGCAAATAATTAGTCAACTATCGATTTCCAATTTTTAATTTAGGAGGATTGACTTTTTGAGTTTGATAAAATAGTAATCCCGTTTTAGACCGGAATCCCGTGGACGGGATCCAAACGAAAAAAAAAAAAAAAGAGGAAGTGGGTGAACCTATATGAGTCTATTGTTTTTAGAAAAATATATGGTATGGTATATACATTTTTGATAATTGTAAACCTATTTTTATTGCCAATACAAACATTATATTTTTGTTTAAAAAAGAAAAAAAAAAAAAGAAAATTGAGACGGTTCCCACCCCACTACCTCACCTCGTCAACCCCCGTCCCCCGCCCACCGTTCGCTATTTTTTTTCTCAAATAATAATAATAATAATAAGAAAAAATAAAAAAGAGAGAATTAGACTTTCGGAATTGAAAGCAGAGTCCAAGAGCCAATCATTACTTCAAATCAACCATATCATACGATCTAATTTGGGGTTCGGCCGTAAGCCAAATTGACATTTGGACTTGGGTGACCTTTTGACTTTGCAAATGTATATAGCAAGATTGTGAATGTGGGGTTCGTATGCGAGCCAAATTTAGAGGCTTGCTTTCTTTTCATTTTTGCTACAAGGGAGGCTGAAAAAGACCATGAAAAGAAACACAGTTATTAAGGTTCGAAAACGAAACCAAGTGGTTCTAACAATTTTTTTGTTTTTGATTTTTTTTTTTTTTTAAAAAAAAAACCGAGTTATAAACTAGATCAAAAATAGAGTTTGATGTCAACAGACAAAATATACTAGCCTATAAAATTGATTCTCTTGGTGGCATTAGCTCTCCTTCTCCCTTCGTATTATTTTCGGTTTAATGCCCATATTCATTATTCATTGATAACATGCTTAGAATAATCAAACCTACGGCTCTCATATGAATTACATTCGGGTGTAAATATAATTCAGTTTCTTTCTCTTTGTTTTCCTTTACTTGTTTTACAAATTGTCTATACTCTCTTATGACGTCCATCACCAGCACCTTGTGTCCAGTTGGGTTTGAATGATCTTTTCATTATATATATATATATATATATCAATGAATGTGATGCCACGGACAAGAATCATCTCAAAATTTGAAAATTGCACCTTTTTTCTCATTTGGTTATCATAGTTTCTGGTGCATAATGCATTTTTGTCGTTCTTCAGATTGTGTTTTAACCAAACACTGTCGCAGTGTTGAGTGTTCTCAATCCAGTGTTGAGTGTTAGGGGCGTCACTAGCAATCTAGCAGAAAGCTCATCAATTTTTATTGTTTTCCTTTAATGGGTAATCGCTACATTGCTAACCTGTTTGGACACGTGGTTGCAGATTTAATGTTCAATACAGAGCTTTGTTTTTATTTGTGCTCCACTTTAATGACTAGTTTATCTGCCTTGCACAAGAAGGTTGAAGATTGTTCATTAGTCTCTTCCAATTCCATCTAGTTCATCAATAGGTAAAATAGTATTTAAATAGTGCAAATAATATTTTAGGCCCCCATTACGTGCTATTGTTGTTTCTTTGTCACCGAAATTATCAAAGATGCTCAAATGCAGGCGACAAGGTCTATGGATATGAAATTTGAAGCAGTTAATTTACATTAAAGCCGAATGCTCTTTTGCTCTCTGAGTTTATACAAAATCCAAAAATTCAATGTTTAAAGACTATCTAATTTTAAAGAAATTGACTTTACTCAAGACAATATCAAATAAGATTAATATGTAATATAGTATTTTTGAGATAATCTCTCTCTCAAAACAAAAACTTATCACCCCGTAAGACAAAAGGAATTACATGAGTGCTGCCGTAGAGGTTCCAAAAACAGGAAGCAATGAGATTACCCATATGTTATCAGTTCCTGAGCAATGCATTTTCACTGAATGTCGTGGTGTTATAATTCCTGCCAAGGCCATTGAAAACGTGTATGTTGGTGGATTGGATGGTTGGCCTTCCGGGGATGATTCAAAAACTTTCTTGGCACCCCACTGAGCTTCTTTATTCATTGGAGCATGCAGGGAAGGACTTGAAGCGGGTAAGAATGGCAGTGCCGGTTAAGGATGTAGAGAATGTGGTTTTGTTGGATTATTTGGACGTGTCTTTGGATTATATTGACCAGAATAGAAAAGAGGGTTGCATTTTGGTTCATTGCTTGGCTTGCATCTCAAAAAGGTACTATTTGCATCTTATTTTTCTCCTCTATTTGTTATGTGTGTTTTGTCAGTGTAAAGTTATCATTGATGCACCTTTTTCGTTCATTATTTTGTTTGGCGTGAATTCTGTTTCTTTTCTTCTGTTCAGTTCATTTTATGAATGTTTCTTTTAATGTAATGCATATGAATGCCATGATCATGAATTTCTCTTGAAACCCTCATGTGTTGTATGGCTGTTAGGCGATAACTTGCACATTCTAAGCATATGCATATTTTATCACCGAAGAACACCTAACCAAGTTTACTTAATCGGTTTGTGCATGTGTTGAAAGCGAACCTTGGCCCCAAAGATCTGTGTGGCTGGTCTTTTTAAATTAGAATGCCGTAATGAGTTTCGAGTGCAGTTGATTGGTTTTATCTTGAACTAGGAATTGAACTTGCATTTCTAAGTACCTTCTTCTTTTTTGGCTTGCTTGCGAGCATGATAGACAACTAATGTTGATGAAAAAGCAAACTTTTGTCAGATATCTCTAATGGGAACAGTGAATTGCTCATAAGACACATTTTCTTGTGTCCACTCCAGATAAGTTGGTCCATTCTTAACTGTCTCTGATTTGTAACATACTGAACTACTTCTCTGGGAATAGAAGTAGGTGGCTCCTTCAGTCATTCCACAAGCTTATGTTTGGCTGATGCTAATCTGGCGTTGATCTAACAAAGTTTGAATGTTTTGGACTATCCAATGCTCATTCCAAGATTTTGAACTTTTTATGATTATAATTTGTTGCATGGTAGAACAAGAGCTGCTGACATGTCTGCTTCAGGGGACTATAACTTCAAGTGGTCCTTCCGAAGTATTAATGTTTTGCATCATCGTCTTACCTCATGTTGCAGCTCAAAATGTTTGAGGAAATGGGCCTCAAGGTTCGATCGTGCAAGTGCAAGTCCTATATACAAGAACTTTCGCCAAAAAGTCTTGGGTATGCATTCTAGCATTGTTTCTCTTTCTCAACCCCAATTTATAGCGGGTGTTTTGTGACGTTTTCAATGCACGCTCCAGCACATTGTCACATTCCACACAACTCTTAGTTTTGTTAGAATAGTAGATGTCAGCTAATCAAATGAAAGTCTTGCTGGTGAAGAATTTTACTTCAAGTATAATGTAACAATCACAGTTGCAGGAGAAAATTTTGGATTTACGAGATCTGCTCACTGTTGCTCATTGCTGTTGAATTGATTTTCCCATTGAACTTGTCTAAATGGGAAGCAGTTTTACTCATGCAACAAAACGGATGACAAAATCCTCGCGGTTGTGGAGCAAACTTGCAAGCGTCTGGCAGACTATTGGAAAGAAAGAAGGTCAAGTTTGAAGAACAGATATCCCATTTAACACAGCCTTTATGACTGAAAGTTTTGAAATTGAGTCCTAATTGAAATTGAAAATCATACAAATCAAACATTAAATAAAACTTTGAAATGTTGTTTACCTTTTGTTGGGGTCTTTGTATGTTCTAGTACTCCATTGTGATTAGAGAAAAACACGAAGAAATGGTAGATGGTTTGCTGCAGCAGCTAAGTAAATATTCTGAATGATACAGAAATAGCAATCACATAATCAAATCAAAAAGAAAATATATCATTAAAAAATTTAAAAAAAAAAATGCAGTAAATGAAAATCATTAGTTAAAAATTTGAAATAAATTGGGTTGAGACTATTGGACAACATTAAGATACTTGGGTGTAAAGTGGAGTAAAGCACTTCCTACTTAGTAATACTTAAATCTATATAGATAAATATGTCTGCGTTTCTTTAAATTTTAATTTCTTTGTTATTTTTCCTTCCAATTTTCATGGTATGCTAAGTCACCATTTGTTGAATGGTCGTATAGAAACCTGGAGGCTGAATTTATTAGCATGTCTTGAGACTTCAATTATCATTCAAGACTAGAAATTAGATATTTAAATTTGCTTCTTGTTGAAAGTAAAAATAATAACTTATTCTTTTCTTATAGAAAAATATAAAAATAAAAATTTAAAATTATTTATTTTTTCTTTCGCTATAGAAAACAACTATAAATTGTTATTTTGTATTCGATTTATGATTGAAAACAAGATTAGGAATTGGGTTTTGGTAAATTCATGTATGGAACTTACAATAAGACTGCGATTATATACAAGTATTGTTTAAAAAATAAGTAGCGCCTTTTGCCTTTTAACGTAGCTAATTGAGACACATTGTTGAAATGTTGTAGTTATGTATTTGAAACTTGATTATCATGTTCTTCTTTTTAGCTCTTTCATGTAATCAAATAAAAAAGTGTCGTGTCAATAACAAAAAAAAAAAAGATGCATGAGGGCGAAAGGACAATTGCCCCCATCCCTTTATTAAATATATATATACAAACACACACACATTAGTTTCTAAGCTGTTTTTTTTCTTCTTTTTTTTATTTTAACAAATATTTATAATCTTCATAAAAAAAATACTAAATTCCAGTAAAATGGAAAAAAAATGGAATTATAAACTTCATTGGTAGGATTATGAACAATCAAAGTATTGTCTTTTCTTTGTTTAAGGTAATGGATAAACGAAAATATAGAGTTACAACATGTACAGAAAAAGACAACAACCTCTCTTAATCCGTGCAGAAAAAGCAGTGGCACCTTTTTATTCAATGACCCACGGCTCTAGCAGACCCCTTTGAAGGACTGCTCCAAGCCCAATAACGGCCCACCTAATCAACAAATTCCAATAGCCTAGTCCTCCTTCTAGAAGCTCTCCAAAATCAATAACCAGCAGCAGAGGCCCAAGCACCTAACCATGAATTCAAAATTGGTTAGAACCCAACAAATGCCTATGAGAGAAAAACAAGTGCAGACAAAAAAAAAACAGTAGTGCACAAAAAGAGGATATGCTCAAATCTTCAATACATAAAGAGAGTCATCTTGAAATCTTTGTAAGTTAAAATAAGGGACATCATTTCTGTAAGATATGAGGGGAATAAAGGGGGAATAAAGGGTGGATGTAGACTTCCACCTTGCTGACAACCATCTCATCATCATGCTGAAAAGAACGGTAAAAAATAATCAATATTGATATCCATGTTCAACAAATTGTACATGCGTAGACTTATACAACTGGTGGCATAGATAAACAAATCTCTCATCTAAAGAAAAAAAAAAAAATTGTAAATTAGGACAATGCATTTTAAAAAGCCTTTTAGTCTCATGGTTGCTTCTTTATTGTTTCTTCTTAACGGCAACTTGCAAATTACAATGAAATACTAAATCATGCATAACTTTTAAAAATCATTCTTTATACTTAGGTATATCATAATTGTATTTTTAACATATGTTATCGATTATAAAGGGATTGTCAATATATTTTTAATTTTAGGACAAAACCATGTTTCAAAATCAAATTCGCCGTAGAGAGAAATTAAAGATTTAAATGATTTAATATAAAATTTTCACATTACTATAATAATTCAGAAAAGATAAAATTAAGATAATTATACCAAAATTTTTAATATCAAATTTTCAACAAGTAGAATATTAATATTGAAACACAAAATAAGAAAATTTTCTAACTCATCTTTTTTCATTGTATAATTATTTTGGTATACACTACTCATTTGAATAAAAATTAATGATATATTAAGAAAATAAAATAAAATAAATATAAAAATTAAAATAAATGTATCTTTTCAAAATAGTCAGGTATATATTTGGATACTTGTATAATGAGAAGTATTAAGTCAATAAATTATTTTTAGTTGAAGAATATGACATGTATAATGAGAAGTATTTAGTCAATAAATTATTTGGATACTTCTCATATATATATTTGTTGAATTATATTCTGTGTTTGTTGTTTAAATTCTTCATACTTTTTTCTTATTATATATTTTTTAAAAATTTATTAGATTATATAAATAAGATTTTAGTTTTATGAAAATTAAATAAAAACACCACTTAAAATTTATGTAAGTTAGAAAGGTCTCCAAATGAGATTTTAATAACATAAGTGATGTCATCTCTACAAGATATGAGCTAACTTAAAAATAAGATCTCCAAGTGAGATTTTAATAATATAAGTGATGTCATCTCTACAAGATATGAGCTATCTTAAAAATATGATCTCCAAGTGAGATTTTAATAACACAAGTGATGTTATCTTTATAAGATATGTGTAGAGTAAAAAGTAGTGTTAACCTTCACCTTATAAACACTTATCTTACCATCATATTGAAAGAAAAAGTAAAAGACAATCAACTTTGATATCTTTCTTCAACAAGATGCATTAGGATTCACAAATACGGTTTATGGCATGGATGAACAAATTTCTTGTGTAAAAAATATCCATAAATCAGAACCATGCAATTTAAAAAGTTATTTTTGTCTCATGGTTACTATTATTACTAAAAATAAAGAAATATATTATAAATAGATACAAATAAAGAAGTATATAATAAGGATATCAATATGAAACATGTAAATACACTATCGTTAAGGAATATTTTATTATTATAAACAAGTTGTCATTATATAACAAATTATGGTGATTGTCCTTTTAGGATATAACAAATTTTCCTATTAGTGTGCAACCCAAAAGTAAGGTGACAAAAAGAGTAAAAGCCTATTTAAACCCTTAAATTTCTAGTAATCAAGGTGCAAGATAAAAAATAGAATACTTTGTTATATTTTGGTCATAAGTGAACTAATAGAAAGAGAATAAACCTATTAAACCCAATACTTTTTAATACTAAAGGTGCATGGAAAAAAAATAAAATACTTTGTTTTGTTTGATAGAAAATTGAGAAACTCTATTTATATTAGTTTTAATTGAATGTTTCATAAAAATATATATTAAAGATGAAGATAATGATTGATAATTTTATTTTTGTAACAGTTAGTTTTCTAATAGTCAAAAATAGTTAATTAAAAAATGACTATTTATATTGCTTTTGGTTTTCCTACAATCAAAAATTTCTAATAAAAAAAAAGTCAATTTAACCAACAATTTGAAAGATCTTAAAAGGTTTTGGTTAGAAATTGGTTTAAGTAATTCACACATGCTCCTTTGAGTTTTTATTTTTACAAGGTTATAAGATAAGTATTGTCTTATAACCATATGAAACAAAGTTTTCATTTTCAATATAGAATATCAACATGTGAAATAAGATTTTTCATTTTTAATATGAGATAAAAGCTTTTTAAAATATCTTTATTTGAAATAACTCTTTTCTTAGATATTTTTATTGATAGATTGCAAATTATTATAAAAAATTAAACCATATATAATTCTTTAAAATAATACTTTATACTTAGGTAGGTTTTTCATTGTATCTTTCATGCATGTTATCTATTCTAAAGGGATTATCAACATATTTTCAATTTTAGAAGGCAACTATTTTTAAAGGTCAAAATCACTGAAATATGCATTTCTCAATGACAAAACAACATTTAGTATTTTGAATGCATATAAAGGGCTTGGATGGTTTAATATTAAATTCTTCTATCACTTACAATATTTAAAACACTAAAATCAAGAACAAAATACCAAAAACTCTAAAAAAAAAGATGTGAAATATTTTTTAATTAAATATTTTAAATATCATAATTGTTATATTAAGAATTTTTTTAATTATAAACATTTTTATATTAAATAATAGATTTCTACCTCAACTAATGACCTAATTTCTTACATTTGTTGATTAATTAATTAGATTTAATAACTATATAGAGTTAAAGCCACTTTCATTATTCTTTTGATGACATACTAAATATTGTATACATAAAAAGATGATGATAACAGTCTTTAAATCCATTAAAAATAATGTCATATATATAATTATGGATAAATATTATTTTTGTTATTTAGATGAAAAAAGTATGTTATAAGTATAAGAATCAAATATTTTTTAAATATATATTTTATTGAGTTTCATCAAGAATTTAAAGAGAAAGTTAGAACTTATGAGAAATAAATGCATGAAGAAGAAAATAATGTAAACAAAAAGAATTATCTTCTGACTTAAAACAAATAAAATAATCCTTAATTACATCCTACTTAATAATATTAATTAGAATAACAAATAATGTTATTTTGGGCCAAACATTTGTTTCATACATTCCCTTACCATTTTAAAGTGATATTTTAACAATTTACTAATAATAATAAATGAGCACAATAATCTATAAGAATACTAGTATGATTTTTTACGCACATCAATCATTTGGATTATGTGATATTTAACTTTGTTAAGAATGACTATATAAAATGAGTTATTATAATCTTAACAAATGAGTACAATAGAAAAATATAAAATCTATTAATAATGGTTATATGTTTAACAAAAATCATATATTAAATATAATATATAATATATTTTGAGCTTATATATTTTGTTGATAGTCAAATTAATTTGTTGCTTGACAGTTGATGTTGGATTTAAAATTGAATGACATGACAACATCCTAATAGATAGTCTATAACCAGAGTGACTTATTCTTGTAATAAGCATCTTGCTCATCTTTCATTATAAACTTATTGGCTAATAGAATGCTTGTGATAATCACGTGTATAGAAGTTGTGATATTAATCTTTTGGCTTGTATCATTTAAATATATTGTCGCATAGATTACATATATTAGCACAACCCTTGTACCTTGGATTAACCTCACATTTGCAGTTCTAGACTCCTTATTTCATGTCAAACAAAAAGCTACACAAAATGCAAAAGTATGACTAATGTTTATATGATCTCTTTCTCCTTTATCTTTGGCTTTCCACTCTTATTTTTCATCTTATCAATTAATTCTCTTACCTTGGTATGCATTAGACATGGTAAGATCCTCCCTTTGTCCTCAACATCATTACAAAAAAAAAAAAAGCCAGCATTCTTACGAGAAGACCATTTGTTTAATTGAAACATTTCACCAATATATGATAATATTAAGCCAAAGATACTTCACTAGAACTACTAGTTAGATCAAAATACAACCATTGAATGTGAGGTTCACACAAAGTTACTAAAATTAACTTTATGTAAGCCAATTTATGCATAAAATAATCTTTAATTAGGTTTATAATCTTATTCTTTGTATATACCCTATCATTGTTAGCCATAATGGCCTTAATTTTCAAACTCTCATAAATTTTTTAAACCTTTAAATATATAACATTCTTTACTTGCCAAATGAATCTTATCAAAATTTCAAAATGTAGCTTCCTTAATTAAAGCAAAACTTAGATCTTGTTAAAAATATGTTCTTACATCCAAAAATGAAATAAACAAACTTATTATATTACTAAAAGAAGATATGTAACATGAAAACTTAAAAAATAAGTTGAATAACATTAGCATGTTATGGTAAAAGACATGGTTAAGGCACACAAAGATTTTTACACAGTATATTTTAGCTAAATCTTAACATTCTAAATAAATTCTAATGGTTGTAAAGGTTAACCATATCTTCAAGCTTGTCCAAATCATGTAACTTGCCATGTTTGTAAAGTCCAAAGACTTCTTTTGTCTTTTCTAACAATCATTTTAGGTGTCAAATGTTGGTTTCATTCTAAACTATTAATACACATACATACATACACACATATTCATATTCTTTTAATGAAACGAAAATTGGGTTTGCATCATTTGTTGACATTACATAAAGAAGTATTTAAAGGTTTAGGAGAAACATCATATTGGTTTTAAGGCTCTAAAAAACTACCCTTTTTTTTATTAATTTTCTCTCATTTCTGTTATACAAAGGTAATTCTTTTTATCACATATAGCGATAATTTGTCATTTTGGAGAAAATCTATTTTAAAAATACTAGATTATATATTAATCTTATTTCTTAGTTATGTAACATTGTCTTGAGTAAATTTAATCTCTATAAAACTTAATAGTCTTCAAACATTTAATATTTGGGTTTTTATTTATATACAAAGAGCTAAAGAGTATTGGACTTTAATCATAAATTGATTTAGCATTAACATGTGCAAGAAATAAAAGGTGTATGACCCTTTTGGTTGTATATGTGTTATATAAAATTTTTGTTTGTCATAATTTGTAACAACCCTTAAATCAACTATTAGGTCATTTGCATTAAGATTAATGTGAGAAAAAAAAAATTACCACAAATCTAATTAGGCATAAACTCAAATTGACTATGAAATTAGAACACTAAGTTGATTCAAAGTTAATGGATCAATCAAGATGTGGCAAAATTCATTAGTGAAGAAATAAGAGAAAAGGAAATAAGGTTGAAGAAAAACCATAAGTGACAAGATGATAATAGACAATATCTTAAGCATCGTTGGTTAAATTGGTAGTAAAAAAAATGAAATGCTCAATTAATTAAGAGAATGAAATGTATACATATACTAAATATAACAATAATGATATTATAATTCAAAATTCAAGAATTTGATTATATGTTGATGCAAAATTATTATATTATAATATAATACAATTAATTTACATTAGATTATATTTTGTATATGTATAAACTTTTATGTTAATAATGTTTGTTATATTTATAATTTTTTTAATTACAAATATTTTTATATTAAGGTTTTATTTTTGTCATTGACTTAATCTCTCATTTGCATCAATTAACAAATTAGATTTGTAACTATGAAGAGAAAAAGTAAAACAACTTTCATTAATCTCCTAATACGATATTAAATATTGTATGACAATTTATACAAAGATGAGAGTAAAGGTGGTAAAATTTATAAGAAACAATATTATGAATAAAATTTAGAACAAAGTTTATTTTTATAACTTTGTTAACATACTTAAAATATTGCCCTTCTCAACATTTACCTTTTAAGAGTGTCTTGACAGTGCTTTAAAATCAATTTTGCATCCATAGACTTTATAGCTCACATTTGAGTATGTTTAACAACCTTAGTGACAAAGAAACAACAATAACACCATTACTAATGGAACCTAAAATATTTTTTGTACTATATAAATACTATTTGTTTGTTGATGAAATAGACAAACTTGGAAGAGACCCATGGATAATCTTCAATCCTCTTGTGTAAGGCAAATAGAATAGTCATTAAATTAGAGCACAAAGGAAAAACAATGTTATATAATAAACATTGATTAATGCAACAAGGTTGACTTGAATGGGCCATTATAAGCATTTAAAGACAATATTACTTTTTGAAAAATCTACAACCATGTATCTTGAATAAGTTAACAATGCAATGATAAAAATTGATTAAACTACATTTTTGTTAGGTTGCTAGTAATACCCCTAACATGCCTTTCAATCAAACAAATGAAATCAATGATGAGGTGGCAAAGGTTATCATTCCAAAAGCTCTCCACTTCCCATTGATAGAGATCATGAAGAGTTGTTCTTTTTGTAGGAGAACATTTCTATTAGATTGAGAATACTTGACACTAAGATAGTATTTAGTTAATACACAATCCAAAGAATGTAGAAAATGCATTATGCACTAAAAACTATGAAAATCAAAGGATAAAAAGGTTAAGTTGATTCTTATTCATGGCATTACATACATTGAATGAAAAGATCATTCAAACTTAATTGGAGACATTGTATTGGTAATATACATGGTAAATGGATGAAGACATTAGAGAAATAGGCAAAAAAAAAAAAAAAACTTAATTAAAGTTACAATGGAATGTAATTTATATGAAATTTGGTGGTTCAATTATTCTAGAGATATTATTAATGAATAAAGAATATAGATATTGAGTTAGTTTCATTCAATGCAACAATAGATTACTAAAATTTTAATTAAAAAAAAGAGAAAATTAATAATAGTAGAAGAGTTTTAAAAAATTTTAGATAAGTCATTGGAAACGAAATATGATTAATAAAAGAAAGTAGATTTATAAATAAATATTAAAATAATTATTAATTTTAATAAATTGTTTATTCCTATTAAGAAGATTTATAAATAAATATTGAAATTATTATTAATTTTAAGAAATTATTTATATTTATCAAAGATTTTCTTATTAAAAAAAAAATTAAAATAAAATTTTACTAAACTTTTCACATTAACTTTTTTTTTTTACTCTAAAATTAAAAAGGAGGGCATATATATATATATAATTATTAGACTTAATGATAAGTGTTGTTTCGCTCTTTTCCAAGTCTTGGACTTGACGTTCAAGTTTGTTATTTATTTTTAAAAATTACTTTTATTAGTTTATCTTATCATACTTATAAAATTTATTTCCTTGAAAAGTTGTTCTTACTAGTCAAGGTGAATTTACTATTATACAATTGAGTCTCATTTATTAAATCTTAGTAACCTAAAATTTATTCAGTCAAGTTTGAGTTATTTATAACCTACTTATTTAAAACCATATTAATAACATATTGAATTCTTAAAACTTCTAATTGGATTTTGCTATTGATAATTAAATTTGGGATATATTTATAAGAAAGGGAGTTGATTAAAAAAATATATATATTACAAAAAGATCAAGAATAAATTAAGATATATAGGGTCTCCAAAAATGCTAAATATAGATACCAATGTAATTATCTATTTATATCTAGAAATTTTTGTTTGTTAAAGACTAACAATTTGAATTTCTTTTTTTCTGTGTGCTTTTCTTTTCAATTTCTTTCTATCCAAACAAGATGTAAAATTTAGTCATTAGGAACTTGGCTGAGTTTAAAAGCTTTCAAGTACAATTTAAAAAACACTTGTGATGGACATTCTTATTCTGGAAGAAGAAGAAGAATAACGGTAACACATTTTGGTTAGCACCCAAAAATAGACATCAAAAATAAAATAAAACTCATGTAGTCAAGTGGCCTCCAAGTCAAAGATTTGACACGTGTGATGTTGTAATCGCACGTAACGTGGAAGCTAAAAATGGGGGTATAGACAGGATGTTCAGGAAGCAGACAAGTCAGCTTTAGCAGACACGTGCAAGCATCTTATTTGTTGCTTTAGTATTCTTCCGTACAAGAAGATTTTTGTGACAAACAAAAATGCAGATCCTTAAATATAATTTTCAAAAACAAAAAAGTGTTTTTTTTTTTTTTTAAATAATGTGTCTACTCTACTGTTTCTCTGTCTGTGTACTTAGATTCCATCGTATATATGAAAGACAGTTTTTACCGCTAAAACTTAAAAATAAAAAAATAAAAAAATAATAAAATAATAAAATAATAAAATAAGATAGATAGACAGTAGTAACCAGCAAGCAGAGCAGGACCCTCAACGGTTTATATGCCTTTCTCTCTACTACACACACACACACACACACAGAACATTGCAGAGAGGGAGAGGGGGGGAGAAAGATTTGGAGAGAAAAGTGGTTTTCTTCAAAAGGGTCCTTTTTTAAAAAATAAAAAATAAAAAAGGTTTATTTTGGTGGTCTGTTTGTGTTTGCAGGTAAAGAAACAATGGAGGGGAAGGATGAGATTATATCTGTTGAGCTACCAGGTCCTGAAGCTTGGAAGAAAATGGTATCTTTCTTTTCTTTTTCAATTTTCTTTTTTTTTGTTGACCCCATTTTCGTTGTAAAGCTTCTGGCTCTTTTTTTTTTTCCTCTCTTTTCCTTTTTTTTTTTTTATGTGGTTGTATGGATAAGCTTAGAGGTTCCTTTCTCTTGCTTAAATTATGTGGTTCCCTTTAATTTTTGGTAGTTATTTAGTGGTTATTTTTGTGAAAAATTATGTTTTTCTTTCTGGGTTTGATGAATTTGGTTAGGGTCTTTCTTGATGTTATCTGGTGGGAACTGGATAGTCACTTGTATATATATTTTTTTTTTCTTCAAAAAAAAAAAATTATAATTAGGGTTTGTGCAATTCTGGCAGGATTTGGTGTTCAGTTTTTTTGATTAAATTTGTTTTGATATGGTTTATTACCTAGTTAGTGTTGGCGGTTGTTGCTGTTAGGAATGTGCTTTAAATTTTAGTTTTTAAGAAGGTAGAACCCATGTATGTTCTTTTTAATTTCAACATTAGTTCTTCCACAAGAGCAAGGATATTTCCTTGAGATTTTTACCGTCAAAAAATGCTGTAGGTCTTTTTTTTTTTTTTTTTTAGTTTTTTATTTTTGGCTTTCTGAAAGAAAGCTGACTGCTCCAAAGCTGGTGGAGCTTGTAAATTATTGATAGGCAGCTATCAGTTAATCTATAAATGTTAATTGCAGTATAAATAGGATTTGGGACATCTTTGTTGGCATCAATTTTCTGGGGTCTATTGATTTATGCCATCTAGCTTGGGAGAATATTCCAACCTTGTTTGCATATAAAAAATATTAATGTTTAGAATGCAGATTAATTCCATACTTTGTTTTTTTTCTTATGTTTTCAATGCTATAATCTTGCCCAACAATTCTCTTATTTATAGCAGCATCTAATAAACAAAATGATGAGAAAAGATTCGTGTGGTGGACCCCAATTGATTTTGGAATTAAGGATCTGTTGTTGTTGTTGTTGTTTTAGCAGCATCTAATACTACCTTTACAGCCAGCCTATGATTTTCCAGATTGCTAAATAATTGGACTGATATCATTGTGCTTATGTTTATGTTGGCTTAATTTGCTGTCAGTTTCATCAACTTGAACCTGAAATTGTCAACTGAAGATTATATTTTGTGTGCTCCATTTGTTTTCTTGTTAAGAGTTTTTTACAGTTTCAATCTCAAGGTTTAATGTTTGGGTGTCTGGCCCTGTAGTTTAGTGGTGCTAATTATGTTTTTCTTGTACATTATAGCAGAAATTAGATATAAGAGGATTTAGGGCAAATAATCAGTGACTTCTAATTGTATGACGGTTGCAAATTTGTGGAAGTATTCAGGCATAAAAAATGTTCTTGTTGCTCATCATCTATTGCTTACATTCTTTACATATTGTCTTTGTTTAAGTTTTCCTGTCCCAATTGTCACAGAACAGATGCCTCTGTTTTTTTCTCTTTTTATAATATTTTTTGTGGTCTTTTCTAATTTCAATTCAGGGTGAACCCTAGTTAACTGTTCTCAATTGAATCAAGGCAGGATATCAAGCTCTTGATTCATATGCCAACAAATGCAAGAAATAGTTGCATGTTGGGTTTGCAGATATGCAAGACATAGTAAGGTAATGGTTCCCTAAATATTGGAGTAGAACATCACATGGGATGGGGACCTCCATCTTCTGAGTGTGATGACAAAAAAAGGGGCATTTTCTTTTTCCTGTTTCCAATTGTCAATGAGGTGAGAGTGCCATTGGCAAGCTGCTAAGAGTTCTATTCTTAGTCTGTTTTATGAGTTGGATATTCAATCAATGGTTATTGGTGCTTGTTTGTTGAGCTTGTCATTCCACTTTGTAGGTTGGCACTTGGCAGGAACTTTTGGAACTAGTTTTAGCATATCCTTTAATCACTTTCAGCAGAGTTAGTAGGATGCCTAAAACCCATATACAGTTTTCTATTTGGATTGAAACTGACAAATAACCTCTTCCTGCCCTTTTCATAATCTTTTACATTAATTGCATGACTTGTTATTGATAAGGCTTATGTATATTTGAAGGATAAATACTTTGGAATAGTATCTAGTGTTAAGAATAGCTGCTTGAATAATTGTCTTAAATGTTGAGGTTTTTGCATCCTTGAAAGAAGAATATTTGCATGCTGAAGTACTGGTTAATGACATTGCATTATAGGGACTCTTTTAATAGGCATATCAATGTTAGAATTTTAAGTATGAGTTGTGTGGTTTAGAAATCCCACATTAGAAAAAAGAGGGAGGAGTAAGTAACATATAAGTGGGAAGGAGTCATAAACTTATTCTGCTCAATGCTTTAATGAGTTAATCGTTCCTTTGTCTCTTGCTTTTCAATCTTTCTCTTGCTCACACACCTGCAAACAGATGCACATACACACAATAGATGATTTTATGTTTGTATAAAATCATGCCCTTGAAATTTCAGGCTTATATGGCATCTAAACTAACATCTAAAGTAGATATTAGTGCACCTGTGAAAGATCCTGAAAAATTAAAAGATGATTGGTTTACATTTTCTTAGAATGCAAGCACAAAACTAGGATGATCTGAAGAGATTCAAATGGCACTATCATTCTATGGGCTTAAAAGGAACATGACCCAATGTGATTACTTTGTGGAACTGATAATGAAGTTGCCAAGTCTATATGGCAGGAAGTGCAGCAGAAAATGCCTTTGGGAGCCCCATTCATTTGGGCTAAGGATCCTGTGGTCACATGCAAGTAGCAGGACATTGTATGTCCTCATATTTCTGTCATGCTATTTCACTTATAGAATGATAGTAACATATAACATTTGAATAATGTCCTCACATCTCTGTCATTGTTGGCACATTCTGTGCTTCAAAGGAGATTAACGATACTCTGCTGAAATTATTTAAGCTAGAATAATAGATTGGCGATTAAGTGGCATTATTCATTGTGGTTGTGGTTGTAGTAAAAGTTGCATAACATTTTTCTCTGTTCTTTCACAGTACTATCCAAAGAGCAGAGGTACACCCAGGAAGAATGAGATCATGTTTGTTGCTCCTACTGGCGAAGAGATTCATACCAAGAAACAGTTGGAACAGTACCTGAAATCACATCCTGGTAATCCACCAATATCAGAGTTTGATTGGGGTACTGGTGAGACCCCAAGGAGGTCAGCAAGAATCAGTGAGAAGGCCAAGTTAACTCCACCAGAAAAGGAGCCGCCAAGAAAGCGTAGCCGAAAATCATCAGATTCAAAGAAGGAGAAGAAAGAAACAAAATCTGCTCCTGAAAATACTGATAGTGAGAAAGAGATTAAGTTACAAGATGACTCTGGGAAGGAAAATGCTGAGATAGAAAAAGGAAAGAATATCACTGATGAAAATAAGGACGAGAAGGTAGACCAGGAGAAAGATGTTCAAATGCAAGATACAGAGGGCTCTGCAAAGGAAAATGCTGAAGGTGAAAAGGAAAAGGATCTCAACAATGAAAAGGAGGACAAAAAGGAAGACAATGAAGCAGCTGATCTGAAGGAGAAGGAATATACCAATGTCGAAGATACTGCTTGTGAGGAAGATAAGAAGGATTTCAATATCCAAGACAATGCAGGGAATGGCAAGAATGGCAGTGAAGGAAAGGAAACCAATGATGATGAGGGAAAAGGAGATCCTGTGGCTGAGGAACAGCCACGTGCAATGGAGGTTGAAAAGCAAGAAAATGATGAGGCAGTAATGAAGGACCAACCTACTGCCGGAGCTGGTTCTGGTGAAGTAACTGAAAATGGTAATGAGAAAATTGAAAATTCAGCTGGAAAGGTCTTGCAAACTGAGGTCACAGATAACAAAGGCGTTTCAGACACTGTGGCTGTGGAAGCAGATGGAGAAGTGGGGAAAGAGAACCCTGATGCAACAGTCGCTGCTCCTGAGGAACAGATCAAAGGCAAACCAGGTACACAAGATGGAATGCGCAACACTCCCTCTGATGGGAAGGGCCAGACAGTGGATATAGAACTCAGAGAAAATAGTAAAGTTTATCAAATTGGGCGAACTGAGGCCCCACAACATGCAGCTCCTCCTGCTGTGGGCTGCTGAATGTTCTGCACTCTTGTTTGTATATTTAGTAGCCCTCCTGTAATATCTCTTACCTCATTGATCTGCTAGCTTTGTGGATTCCTTGGATGACTGTAACTTTTAACGTCATAGTCTTGACTACTAGATTTGATTGTATGTTTGTGTTAGATTGGATGTGTGCAAGGAAATCAGCCTGTACCTTATAGAGTAGGCTGTAAGTGCTGCAGCTTTTGTTGCATTGTGCAGGAACTTAAGATTGTAGGCTTCTGAATTCTTGTCGACTCTTATGGTTAGTGACTAAGACTATATGTTATGTTTTTAGTTACCTCTGGCCTTTGAGAAATTCTGTTATGACTTGGATAATGCCCCATTGGATCAGTGCGCTCATTTTCAAATAGGGTAATTGTTTTCTGGTAATATTGAGGTAAAATGAGGTGTTGGCAGTGATGACTCTGAATTGCTTATCTCCTTTCTGCATATTTATTTGACGAGGAAAATATCGAGAGTGTGGCACTGTCACTTTGTCTAATTCCATCAGAAGTTCTTTGTAATATTATTGATAAATCGCTGGTTTTTTGTTTTGAACCGATTCATTAGCTGGATGGAGAGCGTACCTTATGTCACCATGTGGTTTAAGGTCACGGCTTTGTCATAAGACCGAAGATTCTGCCCCAAACCAAGCGCATAGGACGACCTCTTCTGACTCCAAGTTTGATCCCTTTTGTCTTCTGCTTTTGTTCTTTTGTGCGTATCGTTTTGGTCTTTCTTTTCTCTATGTTTAGGGGAGAAAAACCATCCAGCCAAGCGATCATTTGCTTGAGCTGGTGATTACATGTAATCTCAATGCAGAATCAAACCATATAAATTATAATGCTCTCTTATCACCAGCTTCAACTACCCATCTAACTATAACACTTGCCCCTCATCCAAGAAGCTGTGTGCATAAAAGGATATCATTTTTGGTATTTCTTGAAGTGAGCCATATGTGCGTGTGTGTGTTTGTGTGAGAAAGAGAGAGAAGAAAGTTAAGCATCTAACCGAGCCTTTACAAAATTATTTTTTAGTCTTGGGAGCCTCATTGTGAGTTCCAAAAGATTAGAACATACTCACATCTCTTCTACAAATGGAATGCTCTGTCCTTGATAATATGTCCATCTGATACATGGGTTTCTGTCCTTTCAACCTTTGGCTCCTCCCATTGTTAGAATCGCCATGGGAAATGAGGTCTGGGGGGTACTGATATTGAGTTGTCAGAGTTTCTGGTGCCTGCAGAGAAAAATGTTTATGCCACCCTGCAAAGCCTCAGCTTAGCTAAAACTGTTGAGGTCTCGAGTTCACATTCAGAGGCTGTCTTTGCCAATTCTTTTTCACCATCAGATTTGCTTTCAAGGAAGATGTTCTTGTATACATGAGGCCATTGTTGCAATTCTTCTCTCAGATTGGTTCTCCCTCTTGCATAATTGCCTATCCTTTTCTGGCATATAAGAATGATCCTCAGCATATTGATATTAACTATGCTCTTTTCCAGAACAGTGGTTCTCCCTCTGCACTTTGACAATATGTTTTGAGGCTCAGGTTGATGCAGCTTATGCTGATCTGGAAAAGGCCAGGTTTGCTAAGATGGAAGTCATAGTTTCTGAAGCTGGTTGGGCTTCCGATGGTGATGAAAATGAGGGAGGTGATACTCCGCAACATACGATGACTTAAAAATTATCATTTGCCTCAATCTTCTATCTTTGCCTTATTCAATGAGAATAAAAATCCAGGGCCAACTTGGGAGAGGGCTTAAAGGATTGCCTATATGGTATTGGCTTCACAGCACTTCAGGAGCTTCATCATCTCTTGTTCTTTTCAGGTATGATTTCTGATTCACATATTCCATTCCAGTTCATCTATTTGGTAGATAAATAAATGCTGGCAAGCTTTATGAGTTGAAGTTTTATTTGATAGTACTTATACCTGTCTCACAGCCTCTTCATAGAAAATAAGGGTAAGGCTGGCACTGGTGACGTCTTTATACTTCTCTCTCGTCATATGCCCAATTGCAGATATTCATTAGCAACTTTCCACTTTAACTTTTTTTTTTTCCAATAATCTACAGGACATTGACTGCATGATTGCCTATCGTCTTCATACTCTTCGGTCTGGACGAGTTGTGCTGCAGTTCTGCTACTGATTTTAGCTTCATGATATGTTTTGGTGAATTAAGCTTCCCTTGCCGTGGTCAACGTGATGGCACATCCGTTGAAGAAATACTTGCAGGTGCTTGAATTTGCCAATGTAGTTATAGCATATTCATATGCAGAACGTTTATTTTCTGCTCTTGAATCAATTGATAATGACCAAAAAAATAAAAAATTACTGATGGCTTTCTGGAATATCCTTAGCAATATGCCATGAAGCTATCTTGATTTTTAATACAAAATTTACGAAAATATTTAAATTTTTATAAAATTAAAATCACATTTACATCAAAATATAAAAATAAAAACTATAAAATACAAATTAAAAATATTAATTAAAAAATTATTATAAATATAATAATATAATTAAAATGAATTTTATTTTTTAAAAATAAATTGATGAGATTTGAAGAAAAAGATTATTGTATTTTAATTAATTAAATAAATCAAATTTTGTGTGTAAACTCGGTTATTAATTAGGCCATGGGCTGGACAACTTATGTAGGCCCAATTCATACAGTTATGTATCGGTGGATCCAGTATATTCCAACGCAGGTAAGCGCCCCCATTGGAATTTGAAAATTCTTGACGAAGATATAAAGCTTTTGAAATTATTCTCCCAAAAGTTTTGTTTGCCGCTACTAAAAAATAAATTCTACTTCCGATTAATTTTATTATTTAAGATAAAATGAATTACCTTTATTAAATGAAAAAATATACTTTACAAAAATCTTATAAACTTAATTTTTTAATCAATTATTATAATATGTATGTATTATTTGTCATTCTTTTTATTTTTAAAATAATTTATTTATTTTTTTATCAAATATTTTTAATAAAATATATATTCATGAAATTATAAATTATTTTAAATTTATTATTTGACTATAATAATAATAATAATAATAATAATAATATTATTATTATTATTATTATTTAAATATAATTTATATTTTATATTTTTTATAATGAATTTATTTTTAAATATAAAATACATAATACATATTTAAAAAAATAAAAAATACAAATAATAATTTTAAATTTATTTTTTATATATACATTATATTTTATTTATATTTTTGTTTATACATTTACTTTTTTATTTTTTCTCACTTGTTGAGAACAAAATTTTGTTGTAAATTAATGAATTTTTAAAGTTAATTATTAATTTTTTTAAATTTGGCCAATTAACCATTTTATAACTGTTGAAATAATTATTTTATAACCATTGAACTAATTGTTATATAACTATTAAACTAATCATTATAAATTATAATAATGTTAATCGTTTATTAATATTAGAATTTATATTAAATGTTATTACTCTTTATAAATTATTAAGTTATAACTAATATAAATTAATTTTTTTTTCTTATACTTGTAAGATGAGTTATAGTAGATGGTAGATGTTATTTATAACAATTTATAGTTTACTACTAGGTTAGTCAAAGATTAAGTTATTTTTATTATTTCATTATTTGAGTTGCACATTAATGAAAAGATTTAGTCATATCTTAAAAAGATAGCTATTATAACCTATTGCATTAGAACAATTTGTTTATTAGGACAAAAACTATCCTTGAGGATAGTTCATAACACATTATAAATACTTTTGTTAATTTACTTTTAATGCAATATTATATTATTTTATTGATTATTTTTTTAACAATCTTAAGGATAATTTTATTTTACATGAAAATCTGACACATATTTGTTAGTACAAGACTAATTTGTGTGACTTTCATTTTTTGGTTAAGATCTCCAAGCATGAATTATGATAGAATGATTAATATGTAAAGACATAGGATTAATGCATTGTAAGTTTTCATTAGATATTTTCATGATTATAAATATAATCAATCACATACTTATATTTGTTAAAATATTTTAATGTGATAAGCTACTATAAGAGTTGAATGAATACTTGTTATGTGGCAAGACTAGTACATAAGATATTCAAATTTATCTTAGGTATAACATGTTGTCATAAAATTTGATGCAACTAATTTTATATTCTACATTGATATGTGTTTTACATTGTATAAACATAAGTTTTGTTTTTTTTTTTATAATGCAATTTAAGTAAAGATACTTAATTATTACATGACAAATAAAGTAACAATTATTTTGGACATTTTCACATTGCTAGCATTCACTTACTTGATGATGTCATGGAAGGTTGGAAAATATTTACATATTTTGACTAGATGAGTCATAACCTTATAATTCCATCTTTGTTAATAATTATAATATTTCTTGTAAAAGAGCCAATGAGGATTTGCTCTAGATTTTAATTATAGTGAATGCTCTTTAATTGCTAATAGTTTCTACATTGTATAATGCTTATATGGATGGATCCTATGTTATAACAACTGGCGAGAGTGTGCTAATCTACTTATAAGGAGCATTGGTTTAAGCCATAAACTTCATGCTTATAGCCAACTATAATATATTTTATAGTGGATTTCCATTGTATTAGAAGAGTATAACAATATTAATTGACTTTTTGATTCAAATGAATGTATTAAACTTTAAAGGTAAAGTGGTGGCTTGAAAGTTAACAAACAAACAATTATTTCTCAATTTACATCAAATTTAAGTTCATAATTATAGATATGGCTAGTGTAGAGACAAATTAGCTACTAAATTTTTTAATGAATATTCCTTTATAGGTGAAACCAACATTATAAGTATTGATATATTGTAATAGTTAAGTCTTTATTACTTATATTATGAGCAAATCATATAATAGAAACAATATGCATATTTTTCTAACTTATGAATTGATAAACCAAATTGTTGAATGACAAAGTGATCACTTGATTTTGTATGGTCAAAGATGAATTAAGATAATCCTTTAACTAAATTACTAAGCAAAATTTTAGTGCAAATTACATTGAGAAAAATGAGATTAATACATATAGAGAATAATCAAGGGTAATGAAAACATAACATATATGATAAGAGATCTCTTGAAATAGGTTCATATAAGTAATAATAAATCATTAATTAACTTTATATATATTAACAAAATTATAAGTCTGCTTATATGGTATAAATAATGCAAAAATTTCAATGTTTAAGGTTAATTTATATTCTTAACAAATTTTATAGCTTGTATGGGTGGTGTGTTATTGGAATGCATACTTGATAAATTCAATTACATTAGAGTCGAGTAAGACTGCTCTTATGAGATCCTAAGTAAGATTTTTAGAATTTTTATGAAAATAAACCTATAATGCATATGGCCTAACAATGTCTAATTGTGTTAAATGGTATGATTTTAGAATATACAATATAAAGATAAGTTCATTGATATTCATAAAAAAGTTATAATTTATATGAATTTTTATTTCACTATACTTTTGAGTATTAAAGTTTATACATGTTAATCTTTGGTTCATAGTTCGAAAGGTACCAAAAATGATGTATTATATTTTCATTAATTAACTTAACAAAATTATTTTTTTAAAATTATTGCAAATTAATGCATTTTTAAAAACTAATTATTATATTTTTAAACTTAGTTAAGTAGCAATTTTATAATTGTTAGGCTAACCATTTTATAAGTGTTGGACAAATTGTTGTATGACTATTAGACTAGTTGTTATATATTTATTGTTAGCCGTTATGGATCATAATAATATTAGTTATTTATTACTATTAGAATTTATGTTAAACATTATTACACTTTAGAGTTATTAAGTAATCACTAATATAAATTAGTTTCTTCCTCTTATTTTTATAAGACGAAAAATGGTAGATAAATAATAGACACTATTCACAATAATTAATAACCTACTAATGGGTTAGTTAAAGATTGAGCTATTGTTGTTACTTTACTATTTAATTGCATAATAATGAGATAAATTGTCATATTTTAAGAGGATAATTATTATAACTATCCTTAAAGATAGTGCACAACATGCTTTAAATATAATATTTTTTTCGTTAATTTACTTTTATTGCAAAATTATATATTTTATTATTTATTTTTCTAACAAATTTCAAAATCTGTTATAGTGGTTAAGGAAAGAAAAATAATTTTGGTTTCATTAGGTGGCTTGTGGGATTTAAGGGCACCACCATTAGGTCTTGAACTCAAAGGTTGCTTTTTAAACCAAAAGATTTGCATTTAAATATAAAATAATAGAGAATGAGCTAACTCTCAAATATACACCAAATAGATAAATATAAATATGTAATACTCTTTAAAGGTGAAAAAGATGTGTCTAATAAGAGGACATGCTATTTTATAAACTTTAAGGTTTAATATTCAATTTACCTAATTTTTAATTATAGTTGCACATTTAGATTTATAATTACATAAAATATACTAAAAAGTTATTTTTTTATATGGAGAACTAACTAGAACATACATACATATATAGAATGTATGTTAATATTCATTGTAATAAGTTAATAGTGTAAAGGTTGCAAAATCTAACATTTAATATTTAAATCATAACAATTAGTTAGTATGTGGTATTAAAATTGTAATAGTTAAATTTTATATATAGATTTATATTGATTTATAGTGACCATTATATGTATGTTAAGCATTTAAGTATTTGTTTTGTAATGTTATATCATCATGTTAGCAACATACGAGTGGTTATGAATTACAAAGAGTTTGTCAAAATCTTCTACTTTAATGTAAACTAACAAGGGTGAGCTACATGGACAAAATTAGCCTTGATTTGATGATCAAAATTGATGAATTGTTTAAAATTTTTTTAAATAATTTCACTAAGGAAATATAGCTTTATTGACACTCTTTAACAAAGTCAAAAGGATTAAATCTTATAATATTTATGTTGACTACTTAAGTTAAATAGTAAAATAGTAATAATATCACTGTTCAGTACAATCAATGACAAATGATATTGCATGTTTGAGTTGTACATAGACTTTCAAGTTAATAAAACTTTAGATGCCACATTGTAAGAAATGGGGTCAAAATGATATTAAGATGTTTGACGAGTGCTTTAAGCTACTCTTTACATCCTTATAAGTAATATAAAAAGAGACAGTATACTTAATATAATACTAAGTTATTATTGAGAATCATAACTTATTTAAGTTCAAAATAATAAATGAACTTATTAACTTGCTTAATGATGAGATCTATGATATGGAAATACTAAAAGCACACATATATAGCCATATGTAAGTAGAGGTATAATTTATTGCATGTGTTTTAATTGGAATAAGTGATAATGTTTGCTTAAAAAGATCTATAAAATGTTAGAAATTGTCATAAACTACAATAGTCATTATGTGACAATTTAGTAAGAAGTGGTACATACTTAAAAGACATGATAATGTAATGAAAGTCTCTTATTAAGTCTTTAAAAGTTGAGTAAAGACTTATAGATTTGTATAACGTGCAATGTGTTGATACTAATATAAAATTACAATAACAATTCAATATGTCAGTGACACATGTATAAATATTTAAATATGTTGTTGCAAAAGTATGTCACATAGGTTGTGATTGGCTTACTTATACGAGTAATCACTTATGTTGCTTAAAGAGCAAGTAGAGATGAGATTATTTAAGAAAATGGAATAATTTATGAAAATCACACCCAAAATTGTTATTCACCTTGAAAGAGTCAAGATAAGGTCTTAGAGATTAAAATAAAAAGTAAGGTCAATATGGATTACCCACTGTTCATATAGCTTATGAAAAGCTAGATGTGAGATTTCAGTTTGATGCTTTAAGGAGTAAGTACTTGAAGAACTTAGGTTAAATGCTTGAGAGCAACTAAACCAAGATCTGTATGATGAATTATCAAGAAACAAGTAAAATTGACATATGCTCTAAGTGGGAGAAAACTTATTATAGCACATGATTCATACCATATGTGCTAATTATGTGACTAATAAGGGAAATGGAAGAATTCATCTATGTTTTTTCACTATGTGAGTTCCTCGAAGTAATAATAAGGCCTTTTTGTGTGCCCTATGTTACTTCTAGCTATATCTTTAGGTGTCACTTTAATAATGATTACTTTAGCATGTTACTTACAATCATGAAAGATTCAATCTTTTGGGCATGTCTAAGAAAGCAGTTGGATTATAACTAATAATTATAAGAATGGAAGGAAGACTATTGTTATTGAACATCTACTATATGTATTTATTGGCTAACCAATGAGGATTGAATTTAACTATGGATATATAATGAGGAAAAGTGTCAAGTTTAGCCTTAAAGGGATAATGTAAACAAATTGATGCAACAAAATAAGTTTAGAGCACTACGAAACATAATTATAATTGTGATTTTTTTTCCTTAAGAGTTGTAACCACTATATTGTTCCTAATATGCATATAGTTTGAACTCTCAAATGCAAGTGTGCTTGTAAGTTGCATGACTCATTTACCAAGTATGAAAGGATGTTTAAGAAAATCAAATAGATACATAATCTAGTTATAGAAACCCATCATATGCAAGTGAAAGATGTTGATTTATAGGTCTAAGTTTTTACCCATGATAAGTTATTTGATTTGATTTGACCCAATAAATATAACATAAATGGGTAAACTAATGAACAATAATTACTTAGAAAAGGAAAGTTAAAAGGCCCTAAACCACTTAAATATAATTGCCTACCTTCTCTTTTTGTAGAAGTTAGAGAACATAAGAATATCAAAGACATAAGTCTTTTATATAGTGAAATAAAGTTGACAAAATATTAAAGATTATTTTCACATCCTAAGATATTTAGATTGTGAAAATTAGGTGATTATTAATGTAATTTACTCAGATCATGTGATAATTGTGATGATTAAAGACTAGTAATTCAACTCAAATCCTAAACTATGAATCAAACTTAGTTTAATTTTTTGTAATGAAATTATACCTTTAATTTCTAATAGTATCAATTATTAAATATAAATAAACTCATGCATCCTTAAGATTAAAAGAAAAATGAATGGGAAGAAGATTGAACTTGATTTAGTTTTTGACTCCCAAAGAAAACTTTGATCCTAGCACTTTTATTGTGAATAGAAATTTTCTATTTTCTCTTCAATATTTTCTTATCTATCAAAATAAATTAAAAAAATCTAATCCCTAGAATGAATGCATAGGAGTGAAGTTATTAAAGACAAATTGGTCTCCCAATTCTCTAGGCTTCTTGCCTAAATGAGGGAAATATTGTAAATTTCATTCCAATGAGCATAACCCATCTTAATTTTGGTGAGAAAGCTTATGGGTGATCCCCATAAAAAAAAAAAAGTTAATTTTATTTTCCCATGGGTTATTTAAACATAATAAAATTCCTTTCTTTACTCATTTTCCATCTCACTTATTTTTCTCCTTCATTTATCTCACCAACTAAATAAAGACTTATAGTTTGTTTAACTTTAATAATAAGTTTTGTTACTACGGTTAACAAATTGGCAATTCAAAATATGTTGTAGGTAAACATAATTGATTGTTTAATAATAAATATGATAAATAAAAGCACAATTTTCATAAGTATATAATAAATTGTCAATCAAATATCTTTTTAGGTGTAAATTATCAATCAAATAACTATTAGTAAATAATAAATTTAAAATTCTATTAATTATACCATTAAATTGTACTTCAGATGAGAAACTAGAAAAATTGGTAAGGAAATTATAAAAATAAATGATTGATTTCTTTAAGGAGATCAACTTTTAATAATCATTTTGAGAATATTAATCTTTAATAAGTTATTAGTTTTGAAATATTTGATTACTTGAATGAAAAAACTATAAGGCATCATAAATATATAGACTTAAGAGTTGGACTTGACAATTTGGGAAGAATTTATTTATAAATAAGACTATTAATTATATTCACTAATATGGAAATAGTTATATATACTAATTCAAAAATAATAAAAGATAATTATTAAATCTTATAAATTAAGGGAATCACATCATTCTAATACCCTTTAAAATAATCTTGTCTTAAAGGTTACCAGTAATAAATTATGAAAATTAATTTGTAAAAAAGTGATGGAACTCACATATAATATCTTCAATAGGAAGATTAATTCACTAAACAAGAATTTAAGTGGTAACTTAATTTTTACACTTGATGATATGTTAGTCTATGATAGCTTATAAGTAAACATTAACATCTCCGGTAGAAGTGATGTCGTGTAGTTAGGTATATGCAACCATACTCTCTCTTAATTTCTCCTTAAGAAAAAAAATATAAAAGTCATGATGTATTTTGAACCTTGCTGGTAAGTCAAGATGAAGAGTAACAAGAATAACATGTTCAAGAACTTTATACATAACAAATATATATATATATAATTTTTTTGATGATCAAATAGTGGTAAACAATTTTTGATATAGTTGAAATTTGTGATAGACCCAATCCTTCACTAAAAACCCATGTTCAGTACAATTTTTATTAATGTGTTACTTTATATGGGCTTAGGATGTAATAAGATTGTTTTTCAAAAATTGCAGCAACTTGTTTGTATTTTATAAGTTTTTATTAACTTGGTCCATATGAGAAGACCTAATTATATACTTTATAATAGTAAGCAAGACTCAACCATAAATAACTTTAAATGAAGACATCTTCGTTGAAAAGTGATAACTAGTATTATATTACCACTCAACCTAAGGAAGTTATTTCATTCAATCCTTTGGTTTGTTATACACATTGCAAAGATGATAGTTCTCTAAGTACCTGTTAACTATTTTAGTCTGTTTATCCATTTATGAGTGATGAATAATACTCATACTTAACTATGTCCCTTGAAAATGAAATGGCTCCTTTGAAAAATTACTAATTAAGAATTTACCTTGACTAATGACCATATATTTCAGAATATTATGCAGCTTCATAACATTTTTAACAAAAACTTAAGTCATAGTAGTAATAGTATAAAGTGGTTAACAACATAAAAATAAGTATATTTAGTCAAATAATTTACAATAATGAAAATAATAGTTTTAAGTTAGAACAATGGAAGTCCTTTAATAAAATTCATAAAAATATATGTCTAAGTTACGTTTGGAATAGATAAAGATTAAAAAAGATTTAGATATGTCATAAACTCAGTCTTGTGAAGTTGGAAAACATTATATTCAACTACAAATTATTTTTTTTACCCCTCATATCGTTTTAATATAATTTATGATAAATGTACTTATAGGTATGAAAAAATCTCAAGTGCCTAACAATTAAAGATGCATCAAACTCCTTCATAATTATTTCATTGTAATAAAAATTAACAATAAACACTATCTTATCTTTGTAGTACAAATTTGTAAAATTTTAAATGTAATAAATAATCAAATTAGAATTTTTTTTATAATTTTTTAATGATTTCTTGAGTTCAGAATTATCTTGCTACTTATTTCTAATTTGTGTAAAAATAGGTTAATATATTCTGGAATATAAGATAATACATTGGCTATAAAAGTCTTACTTCCTTTTTTTTTTTCTTTTTCTTTTTTTAATACCCATAAAAATTTCATCAAAAAGTATGTAATTATAATATAGAGTTAAAAAAAAAAATATCAATTATTATATTAAAACAAGTTCTTTAAAATCATATTAATGATTTTAAATTTTATAAATTCAGATATATTATTTATTATATTATTTATATAAAAATATTTAATTTTAATATTTAAAAATTTTATATTTAATAATAATAAATTTATTAAGAAATCTAATAAATTGAAGTCATGAATAATTTTTAAATCTTTGTAAGTAACTTTTTTTTTTTATAAGAATTAAGAATTGAACTCTAAATCTTAAATTAATAATACAAATAACTCTATTATTAAATTTTATGACTAACTTTTAAGTAATATTGTCGTGGCATGGGCAGGAGCAAGAGCACCGACTTGAGAGTTGACTGGAAATGGACTCGAATATTAGTAGTCCAACTCGTAGAGACCCAATGCTTTGTTGACGACCACTGTGATATAGGCCCAATAATAAAGCAGTGAACACCGTCCATATTTCTATGCGTGCACATTGGCACTATAAAATGCCAAATGTCTTCCAATCAAAGACTGTTTCATCCAGATGACAATTGGTAACAGTCTAGGACCCACAGCTGATGAGTATTGAAGTGGTGAATCATCATTTTAAATAAGGTGGGATAATCAAAATTTATGGAGATAATCATTTATTTTGAGCTTACAAAAATGATGACTTTACATCCCAGAAATTTTTCTTTTATAAGTTGAAAAAAATCCCAAAAATAAAATGGCAAGGCCATAATTATTCATCCACCAGCGCCAAATGTATGCCAACCAAGATAATAGATGATTAGATACGTTGCATATGTTGTGGTGCAGCAGCCAGTAGCCAGAGATGAGAGATGAGAGATAGACTTGTGTAGTATGGTTGGTCGGTAAGACGTGTTGAGCTGCACAGACAGCTCCGACCAACTTGCAGAAGCTTCACGTACTCATAACGTGGTCCACTGGTCCTCTTTATAGTTTAGGACCCTAGGTTTTGATTCTCCAACTTTTAATGATTGATATCAATATTGACGAATTTCACCCCAAAAGAACAAAAAGAAAAAGATAGTGTAGCAATATCACGAAATCAATTTCAGCTTACACATACAAGGATTATAGAATCATAACAGTGATCTTCATGACTTTAACAGCAATTTCCTATAATAAATTTCTCTTTTCTTTTATATAAATGAATTATGAACCTGTACGAGTACACCTTTCCAAATACAGCGGTCAGAACCCATATATTAACAAAATAGGGGCAAAAAAAAAAAAAAAAAGAAATTTGCTCCTTTCTTTTCGCCTTTTTGAGGAATTTAGAAAAAAAAAAAAGGTTGTGGAATTTTTTCTTTTATAGAACAGACATCAATAAAATATTGTCAAAAAATGACCATCCGTTTATTCATTATATTGAAATTCAAAACGCAATAACAGTCACAAAAACTGAACAATTCAAAGGTTGAAATTCAACTAACATACACCATAACACTTGATGATCAACAAAAATAATCTGAATGGAATTATCTCAGAAACCTAGCTTTGTCCATTAGTTGCGGAAAAAATAAAATAATCTGGAAAGAGTCAAAATATTTGATAGTTATAATTAAAAACTAAGACAATGAAATTCATCCAATAAAAAAAAAAAAAAAACAGAAAAAATATTTTTAATTCACGCTGTATGATGTGAGAAAGAAACAGCGGTGTGTCGTGAGCACGGAGCTTTGTTTATGTTGACAGAAAGCTTATGTTTTTCCGAATCATAAACTTCTAATTTACAATAGAATAATCTTATCGTTACAAATCAAACTCGCGCTTCAACAAAGAAAATTCGATCACCAACTAAATTGAGTTAAACTGAACACACACAGAACTGTAAGGAAAATCAATATGATCGTTCCATTCTGTGGACACGGACGTCCTTGAGGATTCCACTGTACAAAGAAATCCTGTTAGCTGGCATTCCACGAATTCCCTGGATTTGACTCATGCAAGGTCCTTCAACAATTCTTGAATTTGGATTCTCTTTTTCTTGCCTACCAAACAAGAGATTCTCCCTTTCTCTCCTGTAATCCTCTCCATTCCCTTTTGTTTCCTTCACGTTCACTGCAAATTGCACTCTCCTCTTGTCCTTGCCCTTTCCCTCTTTCTTTTCTCCTACATACCAAAGATAGAAACAAGAAAATAAATACCTAGAAATGCTTACAATGAAATGGCCAGGAAAAAAGAGAGAGTGATAGAAAAGTGAAAAAAAAAAAAAAGAAGAAGAAGGGGAACCCAATTACCTGAACAAAAGCAAGAACGCAACTTTTGACTTGGGAATACAGAATTTTGATTCTTGGAGACCTGGGGTGTTACACTTTTCTGCTTGGGAAAAGCTAGAAAGATTAGAGTGCCAGAAACCACCATGGCTGTGGCCAAGACCAGAACCTGCGAGCTTAGCATGGATGACATGTTTGTTGAGACAATACAAACTGAAGGTCCACAGGAAACTAGGGAAAGGGAGGAGAAGGCTAGAATTTTATAGATGTAGAATTGATGGTTGTTGGTGGTCCAGTTTTGTACAGACCAGAAGACTCTAAAATTCAATTTCAGATTTATTCTACACACAAACCATTCAAAGGCCCCAAATTTATGTTTTAAAAGGAATAAAATGGTTCCCTCACTGTCGGTCCTCGTAAAAAAGGGGGATTTATATGTACTACGTAATTATAAATTTTAAATTGATTAATATTAAAATTAAAAATAAAAAAATTTATTAATTTAATAACACTCAAATAATAAAATTTTTTTATAAAAAATGAATAACTATATCAATAATTAATTATTAAGTTATTTTTTTTTAAAAAATAAAATATTAAAATATAATATAAATTATCAAATTATTTTTATAATTATTTTTATAAATGAGTGAATATAAATAAAGATATATTTATTTTTTATTTTTTATAATTTTCATACTAAAAATATATATATTAGACCCGTAGATTTATACTACTTATAATTTTTTTATTTAATTTTTATTATAAAATAATTTATTATCTTGAATACTAATAAAAATTAAAGAAATTCTTTTACAATGGATTATGGTGATTGTTGAATCTACAATCCGATACGTGTGCTTTAACAAAGTCACTCGGGCTATCTTGGCTGGGAACACCCAGCATTTTCAACTGTTGGTAAAGAGCGACGAAGCGGAGATTGAAATTTGTCCTCCATGTGTGGCTGCGTTTTAAATTATGACTGCAACATTAATTCTCAAAATATGTACCTCTCGTTTTCTCACTTAATAGTTTTCATCATTTTTTGTTAATTTGTTATGAAATATGTCACATATGCATAGTCAATTATTTAGTGATAATTTAGATGTCGTGTTATTATTTTTAATGACGTTTTATTTTTAAAAAAAATAAAAAAAATGAACAAAATGTAAAATTTCCAATATATATATATATATAATTCAGAAAAAATTTTAAAAATATCTAAAAGTACAAAATAAAATCTGAAAATTCAAAAAAAAACTTAAAATATTTTGAAAAAATCTAAACTTTTAAAAAAAATTGAATATCCAAAAGAAATCTGAAAATTTTAAAACTTGTAAATTTTATTTAAAAAAAAAAGATGAAAAGTAAAACATTCCTATAATTTAAAAATTGAAAAGTTTTGAAAAAAGTATCTAAAAATTGGAAAAAAAAAAAAAAAAGCCCAAAAATTTCTCTCTTTTACACATTATGTCTTTCTCTTTTTTGTTAAATATTTTAGACTTTTTACAAAATATTTTTGGATTTTTTTAAAATTTTTCAGATTTTTTAAAACCCTTTTATGATTTGTTTTTGAATTTTATATATTTTTTAATGTTTACAATTTTTTTCAATTTTAAAATTTTTTTTAAAAAATATGTCATCAAAAATTATTGACGTGACATTTGAATCAATACCGAACGGACGTGACACGTGGAGTATTAACAATTTATTAACAAAAATAGATTACATTATTGATGAAAAAAAATAAATAACTATTTTAAAAAGAAATTGTTACTTTTGTAATTTAAAAAATAATCAAACGTTACGCCAATTGAGACTTTCTGTCTGTTTTTTTTGTTTTTTTTTTTTTCAATATTAGGCAGCTATTTAGAAGAATTACTCTGATCAGTCCACACGAACACAAGAAATAAAATTAATCCCCTTCTTTTCTTTTCGTTAACAATAATCAGGAGTTGTCCTCTTCTTGCTGTCGTACCTTAATCCTCAGGTAACCTCCAAAAATTTTAACTACTAAATATTTTCAAAAAATACTGCGATTAACATTAGTATGTGAGGAGTATATGGATAATTTTGGGCAGATTTCCATCAGTCTGACAATAGGCTGAACGTTGGTTATATTCATCTCATTGTCGGTGGATTGGATTAACTTCAAAATCCTTTGAGCTTTTGTAGATATCTCACGATTTATGAAATTTATATTAAGATATAGATAGTGCTATTGAGCGGCATGGTTTGGATGCACTTCCAAAATTGGATCAAAATATACATTCATGAAAACGATCATGGTCGTTGTGTAATGCATGCTCGACTTTAAATTTCACGTCATATATTTTTCTTAACAATAGTTAAATTAATAGATTAAAAACAGCAGTTTAATACAATAGTCATGCGCCAAGATTAACTAAATAACCACAATAGAAAATAACCTAGCCATACAAAAACAATGGCCTCCCTGATCAATCTACAAAATAGCTATATTTTTAGTATTAAATTTTTTAAATGTGATTCTAAAAATTATTATTCTGTTTCAATTGAGTCTAATAACTTACACAAAATAATTTAATTGTCAAATAAATAATTTGATTAAATTAAAAATTATAAAAATACTAGATAAAATACTTTTATCTTCATTTCTATCATTTTATCCTTCTTTTATCTTCTTCTTTCTCTTCCCCCTAGATCCTCTCCTTCTCCTCCTCATTATTATCTCTTAGAACAAGTACTTTCCAAAAGTTCTTAGCAAGGGTATTCATCTTTAAGGTGTGAGATCTACACCTCATTAATAGTGCAACATTCTTAGGTGGTATGCATGTACTCATCATCATCTCTCCCTTGCATTAGCTTCCTTAAATTTATCTTCTTTAAACTCAATGTATTAAAAAACGTATCTTGTAACTTCTCTTTTCTCTATTCTCTTCTCTTGTTTCTTCTTCTTCAATCACTAACTTTATTTCTCTCCTTTCCCATATCCCTCTTGCATGGACACCAACCACCGAGAGAAATACTACTTAACAAGAGTCACTTTTGGTAAATCCTATAGAGATAGCGATTATTAATTTAAGGGCAAAAATAAGGTTTCAATTGAAGATATGGGGTTTCAATTGAAGAATAGGACATTAATATTTAGATTTTGGCATTAAATACCTTACTCTTATGTATTTTGAATTTTTTTTATAATTTTTTTAATTTAACTAATGTATGAAGATAATAATCGAACTATATTCCATTAATGACTGTCCTAAATTGAAAAAAAATTATAATGGTTAGAATTAAATTGAAATGGAACAAATATTTCAAACTATATTAAAAAAATTGAAAAGTTTATGATAAAAAAATATGTTTATTCCCCTAACTGTACTAGAGTACTATAAAATTGTATCTTTCACCCTTATCTCTAAAGCCATTACCTCACTTGATCTCTCTTATATCTAGGGGCGTTCAAATTGGTTAACTAAATCAAACCATGAAACCAAAAAATCAAATCAAAAAATTTTGTTATGCTAAATTCTAATTTGAATGTGAAAAAAATATATTTAATCTATTTTTTAAAAATAAATTTATAATTAACATTTTATACGAGATAAATAAAAATTTTTTTAAAATATAATAATATTTTATTAATATTTATTTATTATTAATGATTATATTAGTAGTGTTATATTATTAAATTATATATATATATAATTTCATTCTAATTCATTGATTATAATATTTTAAAATTAAAAATTGTAATTGAATTAAAAAGTAGTTTATATTAATTTGATTAACCAATTATAAAATTCAAATTAATTAATTAAAATTTTGGTTTAATTTAATTGTGTCAACTAACCAAATTTTTTGGTTTTTCCCCTACCTATACCTATATACCTATGTACACAACTTCTTCTCTCTTCCCTTCGCCCCACATTGATAGGTTTCTAAAATGGTTACAATTTCTTTCCTTGTATACAAGCATAACACCTATTTTGATTTTTAAAAATTCCATGCATACTCTTATGGTAAATAAAGCACAAATATATTTAGAGTACATAAGTAATACTAAACCATCCACTATTGTCCATTGCATTAAGAGGAATATTTTATTTGCCCACTTAAGAGTAAGAAGCTCTACTAGGTATGAATCCTTTACCCCTATCAAATCATACATCTCACAACTGCATCACTCTTTGTCAAAACTCCAATACTTCCTAGACCTAAATTTTCAAAAAAAATATGTTAATAATTATAAATGAAAAATTGACATCAACTATTATTAATGACACAGAATGGAAGCATGAAAAAATAGATAACAAAAGGTCAACAGTTGATTAAATCTTTAAAATGGTTTTTAAAACTCATCAAAGAAACAATGATTCTCAATAGAATATTTTCATCAATAATATACTAAAATACTGAGATATTGAAATATTAAAATTTCAAAATATTTTAACTCTTAAATTTATATACATATTTATAATTTAAAACTATCTAACTAACTAAGAAAAAATTTTTAACCTAAATAAAAAAAATTAATAATTAATTAAAAAAATTCTAAAATACTTAATAATAAATCAAAATTAAAAAATCTTGAATAATTCATACATATTCTTCATAAATATTTTTGTTAAAATTCTTAATTAGACTTAAATATATAAAATAAAAATTATAATATAATTTATAAGATAATAAATAATAATTTTTGTAATATATTTTACATTAGACCTCTCAACTTCCGTTAAATTGATAATAAAAAACCTAACATTTTTTATGTCACAAGAAGAGTACTTTAAGTATGCTAATGTCTTCAATCTTCTTGATTTGCACTTATTTCTTTCCATATAAATTAAGATTTTAGGACTTGTGGATTATAAATTCATCTTCTTAGATCGTAAAATTTATTATCAATAGAATGATCACTTGGTGCTCATGATTAGAATTTTCTCTAATATGCAAAAAGTCAATTTGCTTAACCACAACAACATTAATAATCAATTTTTCTTCTTTTTTTTTTAAATAATCTCTTTTTAATCAACAATTTGACTCATCTCCTTTAAATCAAGAATTGGTACTTCACTAACAATATCATTGTAAGGAGAATTTACAGTTTCAGAAAGAATAAAATAAGAATTGAATTATCTTCAGTCAAATTTAAAATCTTATTAAATTTGTTATCATCAAAAAATTAATGTACTAATAAATTTTTTATATTTACTTATAATTAAATTCTTAACTTACTAGTTCTTAATTAGTAGTATTGAATATTATTTCACTAACTAGTTGCACTACCTCGGAGTTTGCAATAAGCATAAATCATTTTCTCTCCCTCACAAATATTATTGTATTCAAAATAAGTACTAATCTATGTTATCTATTTCACAAATTTTTTTAACAAAATAATCTTTGTTAAATAAAGAAATATTTTTGAAATAAAACACGTATTTACAAATAGACTAATTGCAAGTGACATCTTTAGTATAAGATTTAGAGTATTTGTGATATTGTAAAATTACTTTAAATGGAGTCTTACCTTTATGATTTTTATTGTTAAAGAAGTATTTTCTATAAAATATCACCATAGGTCAAATTTACTCTAATACTACTTAATGTGGAACATAAATGTTGAAAATAAATTTGAAAAAAAAATAACATTCAATTAAACCTTTAAAAGAGTTTTTAAAATCTATCAAAAAAATATAACTTTTAAAATAATACTTTTATTGATCATTTATTAGAATATTAGAATATTCAGATATTAGAATTTTAGAATATTTTAATATTTAAATTTGTATATGTATTTATATTTTAAAATTATTTAATAAATTTAAAAAATTATTTAGTCAAAATAAAAAATATTTAATAATTAATTAAAAATATTTAAAAATACTTAATAATAAATCAAATAAAATAAAAATTTTTAAATAATTCATAGTTCATTTCTAAATAATTTAGTTAAAATTTTTAATTAAAGTAAAATATTATAAAATAATAATTATAATATAATTGATAAATAGTTAATAATAATTTTTATAACATTTCTTATATTAATTAGTGCTAATTATAATTAATTATTATATAAAAAATATATTTTAATTATTCTTTCTATTCTTTGCCAAGATAAATTAATTTTTCTTTCTTTTGGCAAGTAATTAATGTACCCTCACATAATTTCTCTATTCTTGTGTTATGTCTAACGAAGTATTATTAATTATGTAGTTATTTCTTATTTGTTATCCAAATTTTCAAAATAAAAAAATTTAAAAGACACGTGAAATTATTAACAAAAAATACACATCAACTATTATTATTATTTATAATTAATTATTATATAAAAATATATTTATTATAATTAATAATTATAATAAATTAATATTTTTATCTATTTTTTGTATTTCTTATACATATATATATATATATATTGAAATAATGAAGCCTTTATGTTCAATGTTGGACTAGTCACCCGTGAATCAAAGGTTACCAGGTAGGCACTCCACGTATGCACTCAACTCAATCATGTGAGAATGATTTGACACATTACACGTGTCACCTAGTAAGGAAACAACAGTGAAAACACGCCTACTTTTGTCTACGTGGGATACGTGTTCTCGCATAGTTGTGTTAATTATTACTCCCATCAAATCATACATCTCACAACCACATCCCTCTCCGTCAAAACTCCAATAACTCCTGAACCTAAATTTTCAAATATTGTGTTAATTATTATAAATAAAAAATAAATATAAGTTATTATTAATAAGTTAGAATAAAATTGTAAAATAATAAATAATAAAAAATTAACAGTTGATTATATTTTTAAAAAAATTTTAAAATTTATTAAAAAATATAATAATTTTTTAAAAAATATTTTTATTAATAATTTATTAAAATATTAAGATATTAAAATATTAAAATTTTAAAATATTTTAACTTATAAATTTATATATATATTTATAATTAAAAATTATTTAACTAATTAAAAAAAAATTTTAATTTAAATAAAAAAATTAATAATTATTTAAAAAAATTTTAAAATATTAATAATAAATCAAAATTAAAAAATTTTAAATAATTCATACATATTTTTTTAAAATATTTTTTATTAAAATTTTTAATTAAATTTAAATATATAAAATAAAAATTATAATATAATTTATAAAATAATAAATAATAATTTTTATAATATATTTTACGTTAAACTCTTCGACTTAAAAGAAATTCTTTGTCAAATTGATAATATGAAATTAACATTTTTCATATCACACGAAGAAGTACTTTACGTACGTTCATGTCTTCAATCTTCTTGATTTGCACTTACTTCTTTCCAAATAAATTAAGGTTTCATGACTTATGGATTATAAACTCATCTTCTTATATGGTAAAATTTATTATCAATAGAATGATCACTTAGTGCATATGATTAAAATTTTCATTAGTATGCAAAAAATCAATTTGCTCAACCACAACCACATTAACAATCAATTTTTCTTCTTTTTTTTTTTTGAATAATCTTCTTTTAATCAACAATTTGACCCATCTCCTGTAAATTAAGAATTGGTACTGGACTAAAAATATCAATGTAAGGTGAATTTACAATTTCAAAAAGAATAAAATAAGAATTAAATTATTATTCAATCAACTTTAAAATCTCATCAAATTTGTTATTATCAAAAAATTCATATACTAATAAATTTTCATATTTACTTATAATTAAATTCTTAACTTACTAATTCTTAATTAGTAATATTGAATATTATTTCGCAAACTAGTTACACTACCTCAGAGTTTGAAATAAGCATAAATCATTTTCTCCCGCTCACAAATATTATTATATTCAAAATGAGTATTAATTTATGTTATCTATTTCACAAATTTTTTAATAAAATAATCTAGGTTAAACAAAGAAATATTTTTGAAATAAAACAAGTGTTTAGGAATAGACTAATTGCAAGTGACATCACTAGTATAAGATTTAGAGTACTTGTGATCTTGTAAAATTACTTTAGATGGAGTCTTACCTTTATGATTTTTATTGTTAAAGAAGTTGCTTTGAACTCTGTAAAATATCACCATAGGTCAAATCTACTCTGATAGCACTTAACGTGGAACATAAATGCGAAAAATAGATTTGAAAAAGAAATAACATTCAATTGAACCTTTAAAAGAGTTTCTAAAATCTACCAAAAAAAACATAACAACTCTGAAAATAATACTTTTATTGATCATTTACTAGAATATTAAAATATTGACATATTAAAATTTTAAAATATTTTAATATTTAAATTTACATATGTATTTATAATTTAAAATTATTTATTAAATTTAAAAAATTATTTAGTCAAAATAAAAATATATTTAATAATTAATTAAAAAATATTTTAAAATATTTAATGATAAATTAATATAAAAAAATTTTTAAATAATTCATATATTATTTTTAAATAATTTAATGAAAATTTTTAATTAAAATAAAATATTATAAAATAAATAAATTAATTATAAAATAATAATTATAATATAATTAATAAATAATAAATAATAATTTTTATAATATTTTTATATTAATTAATATTAATTATAATTAATTATTATGTAAAATAATATATTTTAATTATTCTTTATCAAGATAAATTAATTTTTCTTTCTTTTTGGCAAGTGATTATTGTACCCTCACATAACTTCTCTATTCCTGTGCCGTGCCTGTGCCGTGCCTAACGAAACATTAATTATGTAGTTGTTTCTTATTTGTTATCAAAATTTTCAAAATAAAAAAATTTAAAAGACACGTGAAATTATGAACGAAAAATACACATCAACTATTATTATTATTTATAATTAATTATTATATATAAATTTATTTATTATAATTAATAATTATAATAAATTGATATTTTTATCTATTTTTAGTATTATATATATATATATATATATATATATATATATTAAAATAATGAAGCCTTTATGTTCAACGTCGGACTAGCCACGCGTGAATCAAAGGTTTCCCGGGTAGGCACTCCACGTATGCACTCAACTCAATCATGTGAGAATGGTTTGACACATTACACGTGTCACATAGCAAGGAAACAACAGTGAAAGCACGCCCACTTTTGTCTACGTGGGATACATGTTCTCGCATAATTGTTTGGATTTCTTGAAAATGCCCAAAATACAAAAGTTGAGGGGTCGTGGCTATTAATTATTAGACACCACTACATGAATTCGAAAGTGTTAAACAGCAACAATTAATAACATAATATTTTAATTAATTCACGTTTTATATTATGATAAAGAAAATGAGTATTATTATTATATTAGTTATTAAGATTTTTTTAGTTTTATTTAATTGATTTAATTTTAAAATTTTAATTTTAATCTCTATTTTTTTCTCAATTTTTAAATAAAAATTAAATTGAATTTTTTTTATTTAAAAAAATTAATAAATAATATCATGAATTAAATTCAATTTTATCTAATTCTTTTTATGTGAGAATTAACAATTTCACTACGTTAATTTTCTAAAATTAAATTGAGTTGAATTTAATATGCAAACTTCTACCACTGTAAACGAACTCTAAATGTTGATTACAAAGGGTATCTGTCAAATTTTTCACTAGACAAGATCGTGGCCCAGTCGTAGGCTAACCTTGTAAAGTCAAAAATTATCATTTGGATTTTATTTTTTTTTTAACGTTTGGTACGTTCAAAAGAAAAAAAAAAATCTTTATATAAAATCGAACTCATGAGCAGCACTAAACTCTATTTTTCACAGTACTAATAGAACTCCCAATTCTTGAATCATAAACAGAGAATATAAGTCAATTATTCAATTAAAACCAATAAAAGGTTAGTGTGGTTGGTAAAGAGAGAAACTCTTTTTTTTTTTTTTTTCTTCGTTATTAGTCAGGGTTTTATTTTTAGTGGAAGTATTCTGAGAATAAAATCCTGAATGCGCCGAATTCACGTAGAGGAGTGCCCACCTAAAATCGAAATTAAATTGCACTTTTTAATTGCATGGTGCATGCATGTTGTTGCCTTTTGGTGTTTGTTTGGAATCCCGCTGCGCCAATTTAATTGCATGCCCAACTTACCCACCAAGTGTTTCGTGTTTTTTTGAGATGATTAGGACGCCCGGGAAGCTTCCTTTTTCCACGCAAAACGACAGGGCATCTTATTCAATGTTTCCACAACGTTTTCAAGACTTTCTCCTGGTGGTCACATGTCCCACAATAAACTCCAAATCACACTGGAAACGCATTCAATCTTGTATCTGCTGGCAAGCGTTTTAAGCCGCTCGTACAATCCAAAAGCCATGTAAATCAATGACTCAAAGGATAGGCTTTTTTTAGGAGAAAAAAAAATAAAAAAAGGCTTTATTTTTTTTTAATTATTTTTTTCTTTTAACAAGCACGTGAAAAAGCTAGAAAAATTCTATAGTAATCAATATTAATTTGATATATAGATATATATATAAATGTTGTGTAGATACTAAAAGACAAATGATGTAATAATGCAATCACATGTTTCATGATAACCACATCTCATTCAAATCAACTATACCTTGGAAAATTAAAGTTTCCTCAACACCTCTTTGATTATTTCCATCATAGCACTACACGCCAGCGTGAAGCCATATACCCACATGGCCACCAATCTCTCTCTCTCTCTGTTTTTATTTTTTTGGCTTTTTCTTTTTCGTTCAACCCTGATTGCTTGCCGATGAATGAATTTTCGGCCCAAATTTGGCCTGACCTATAGCCTAGCCCAAATTGTCCAAATTGTTTTTGTAGCCCAGCCCATCTCAACGCAACTCGAGACCTCAAGAAAGAACGTGATGTTTGTTGCGTTGCGTTCTAAGATAAATAATCTCAAGAGTTTTCTTATAATTAGTTAATAGTAGTATTAGTTATCAAAGCAAATTGAATTTTAATTTTTAAAAATAATATCAGAACAATTACACTCTATCAAATATTAGCATGTTACATTGTGAACTCAAAAAGAAATTCATAACATTCCATTATGAATTTTAAAGAAATGTTAAAAAATTTATATATTACTCGGAACTATTTACAAATTATTAGGGATGAAAAACATGCAGTTATATTTTTTATTTTTATTTTTTTATTTATTAAAAAGTTTATTAAACTATAAATTACACTATAATAATAATAATTTTTTTTATTTTTATAAATTTTATTTTTTAAAAATAAAGTTTAAAATTTTTAAAATAAAAATATAAAATTTTAATTACTGAAATGTTAGTTAAAATCCAATATTCATGTGTTTTTATTTCTCGAGATATTCTCAAATTCAATCACTCAAAAGGGGCCATCCAGGCAGGACTTGAGGGGCAGGTATGAGTTCCTATTTAGGCCTACCCAATAAAAACCCATCCGTCCCCCAACTCGGCCGAGGACCAAGAAAACAGAGATATTCTCCTCTTCAATCAGTTCGACCCGACCAAACAATTTACGCAAAGAGAGACAGAACATGAGCCTCAAAATTTCATAGCTGAGCGAGGGTTTGGACTCTAAAAGAAGCAATTTAAGGATAGGGTCCAGGGAAAATTGGAAAACCCTTGGCGACTATAGTAGTAATTGACAAAAAGTTATCATTACAGCAACCATACAAAGTCAAGACAAGCAAAAGCTCAAATGTCCAAAATCACACAAAATAGCATTAACATCTCCTTAAAGGCTGATCTAACATCCAGCCATAAAAATAACACCATCTTCACAGGCTACAAGGCAAAAAAAATCATTTATTTTCTGCTTATAAATATTATGGGAATACAAGGCGGGCGAGGCAAGCTGTTGTTCCTTGAGAACTGCAAAGAGCTCCATTAAGTTGTCAGGATGGGAGGAAGGTAATCAGATTTGGTGCCAAGAACCCTAGCCTTGGTGTCAGGGATGAACTCAGCTCCAGGTAGCTCGGTTACAGTTCCTTCACCAGAAACCCCAATGGGGTAACGGAGTAAATGACCAGGGAGATCATGCTCAACCGTCTCACTTGCAAACAAATCCCAATATTTGTCAGCAATCTGGTTCACCTTTTGGATGCACTCCTCACTCTCTGGTTCAAGGAAGGTGTCATCGAGCATGCCAAGGTGTTCATACCACAATGCCATTCTGAAGCCATGGACCTGGCCCCGTGCTGGCTGCCTGGTTGCCAAGTGATATGGTTGATAGGCCCCCATGGCTATTTCAGAGTCCCTTGCACCATCCATTGATCTCTGGTTGATGTTGGCAGAACCTACTATTATGTACTCATCGTCAACTGCAGAAGTCGTATCACAAAGCCATGAGGGGACCACATACAAATGAAAGCAACTCAGGCAAGAAAGACATTAATCAAAATTAATCCACAAGACTACACGTGTTCAATTTTAAAAGGACAGGCTGAGAAGTTCATGCTTACCAATCATCATCTTTGCATGAACATAGATCATAAAGCGACGAGCCTCCTGGGCTCTCTGATAATCTGAATCTGGCTCTGGTGTTTCTGTTGGTTCATATTCTCCCTGCTTCTTTACTTCACGGTTTCCGAGGCAGAAGAATGTCAAATAGTTCCGAGGATCATCCTCAATACCCTTTGCTCTAAGGGCCTGAACAACATCTGTATACATTATGTCCATTGTCCTCCTCTGCCAATCCAATATTGCTTGAACTGAACCACTCTCTGGAATTCCCTCTGGCCACATTGGGACCACAATATAAACAGAGAACCTTTCCCCCGCCTCAATCTTGCTAACTATCTTAAGCGAAAGCTCCTTTGGAATTAGATGCAAAGCATTAACCTCCTCGGGCTTAATTGCATCAGCAGTCCAACAAAAGGAGCATCCAAGAAAATACTGGTTTTCAATATAGATAAAGTTCTTTGCCCGTCGAATGGCATTGATATAGGCATCTTGAATGCTTCGGTCAATAATGTTATCCTTCCCACTGACAAGCCCAGCTCTGGCTGCATCTTCAGGTGTCTCAGGGAAACCAAATGCAGCACCACCATCAATGGACCTAAATAACTGGACATTCCATGTCTCATGGTCATCAGGGTACATAACTGGGGATGGAGGAATGATTATGCTGTCCAGCTCCCTCAGGTCAGTGAGTAGATCTCTGCCACCTTGCTTTCTCCATCTCTGCTCAAAATTGAACAAGACATCCCAAGCAACAGGCCCTTCAAGACGGGAGTGTATGTCATGCCAAGGTTCTCTTGGACCACCTTTTGTGATTGAAGCACCAGTAAAGTTGGGCTGATGGAAATCATCATGGTGTGCTGTATCCAATGTCCTGAATAGGGAATGGAATGGGGTGTCATATCGCCCATCACAGAGATCAATACCTCCAACAAAACTAACAATTCTCCGCCTTTCTGAATCTCCATTAGGCAATGCACTGTCCACCACCACAATCTTCTGGTGATGGGTGAACATGGTAGAGATCTGTAGATCCTGAACAATGCTTCCACCATCATCAGGATTTCTGGGACATAAGACACAGTGCACATCAGTATTCTGAAAGTAATGCTCAGTTTCTTCATCATGGGTTGCCATCAGTCCATCTTTTTTCAATAACCCAACAGAAGTTCTGTCATCCCAAACGAGCATAAGAACCCTAACACCCTCGCTTGCCTTCTTCTTTAACAGCTCACCAAGAGTAATGTCTCCACCTGGCTTTGGCCTTCTGGAATCCCTTATTAAGGTGATTTCAGTATAAACAGACCAGCCAGTAATGTAGATCAAGTGTTTTGCATTAGTGATTGCATCAAAAATATCTTCCCAACATCTGTGGGGCTCGTAGTACTTGCCTCCAGCGAGTGGGATTTTAGGAATAAAATTGTCTGGGATGTGAGCATCTTGGTACAGACAAACCTTACATCCATGTCTCTGTGAGTAGAATGTATAAGGTACCCCAGGAAATTTTGGACTTCTAATACCCCGAGCCCAATTTTTGTCTTTTGTAACATCAAAGTATTGTAGCTTCACATGGATCTTAGAGGCCCCATGAATAGGGTTTTTGTCATTATCCAATATCTCAACCCACCTGTCTATTTCTTCTCCATCTAAGAGTTCTTCCACAGGGACATAAGCTCGTCCAATTAAGGTAGCCCCAATAGGATTGTCATCCTTAACAGTGAATATGACATTTGAAGCCAAATGCGCACAGTAGATGTGAAAAGACTCATACCACCTGGGGTTGGAATGTTCATTTTCAAGTATTCTGGTCCTCCCAACTCTAGCCTTTTCCAAATCTATAGTAGCATAGAGTTTGCTCACTCCACCTCCAATACCGACTGCCTCCTGGACATTTTCCATAAGCTACAAGAAAGATGTTTTCCATCAGATGAAAGAAATGGAAATACCATAAAATGTCAAAATAAGAACCACATGTATGAATAAAATTCCTAAAGAAACTTCTAAAGCTAATCTATAACCCTTACGACAAATAGGGGAGATTGCTTGTTTGGCATGAGAGAACAATGAAAAGTAAAAACTACCAGTATACAAATGACACTTATGGGAGCAGATAGACAAGTTTTCTGATCTTAAGCAAGAAGTCAAAACCAAGGGAAATAAATCAGCAATAAACCAGTATCAGCCTATTAGAAAAGAACAATAGGCAACCAACCATTAACATAACTGCTTTCCAAATGGAAATAATTTTTTTTCTCTTGCAAAAAACCAGTGTCAATCTATACATGGCAGAGCATGCTTTCAAAGAAAGAAATCCACTGCTTAAACTTTCCACATTGTTATTACTTATGACTATACTAACAATGTAAAGTGAACTAGTACCAATGCTAGTAAATAATAATGAAAACAAGTAGAGACCAAAAGCAGGACCCTACTCGAGCATCTCTTCAATCTCTTAAATTTCATCACATATATCTTTCTGAACTTTCAGAAAATAAAACAAAGAGAACTTTTTGACACCATTACACCAATAGTCACATGCCCCATAATTTCCTGAGTACATCAAAACCACATTAGTCTTTTGGGTGAAAACCAACTGGAAAGCTAGAAACTGCCAGTCAATCAAGATCCCCCTTCCCCCATCAAGAATTTGGTGCTGTACAAGTCACAGATAATTGCATCACTTAGTCTCCATGAAGACCATGTACATAGTAGCCAATACAGTAGCAATATTGTTATTTCAACCTCGTTACTCATCATATCTCATTGCTAAAATCTCATTGCTTAAATCTAAACAATGGCCAAAAGAGTAGTACAAAAACCAACAACAGTACCTCAAAACACAAAATATCCTCCCTGAACAGAAAAATTAAGCAGATTAATCAAAAACCACTAATCAATCCCATCAACAATTTACTTGCTTAATCCCAAACGAGCAGAGAAAATGACAACCAATAAGAAAGCTTTAAGAAAAAAGAAACTAAAAATAAAGGATTTGAAGTGCTTTTAAAAAATAAAAAAAAAAAAAAAAATTTGGGTACACAAGATCTTAAGTGTTTGAAGTTACCAGTTTCAAGTAAAAAGGAGATGAACAGCATTACTTTATCACGATCCATTAAACAAGGCAAGCAAGAACATAAGGAATTCCCTTTTTTTTTGGGGGGGGGGGGCATAAAACAGAAGGAATTCAATGAAAAATGGGAAAGCAAAATTTCTTATACCTTGTGAAAGAAGTGGCGCTTTCCTCCACCAGGAAGCTTATCCACTTCATAGATCGTCGCATGTAGAGTCCCGTGCAGCAAAATCTGTGCCATTTCCCACCTGCCATAAACCCCCAACAACAACAAATGATCGTCAATGGATCAAAGATCACTCCTTTTTCTTTCTTTTCATTCTATACAAAACCTCAAAATCACAAAGCATAACTCCCAAAACACCGTAAAGAAAGAAAGTAAACAACTTTGGAAGCACCATTAGACTAATACTACCGTGCTACTAGTCAGCTAGAGCACCTGATACAAAGAAGGAACCTTCAATCAAAATCTCAAAAAAGCATAACAACCCAGAAAAGAACATAAGAAATGGATTATGACGATGAGGCTTACCAGAAAGAAAACATTTAAAAAAAAAAAGAAACAAAGAGAAATAAGAGAGATCAACGTCACCTCACCTGAGAGAGAGAGTCGAAGAAGTCAAGGAATGCTTGTGATCTGCGATCCGATCTGGGTTCTTGAGCTTACATACAATGATAGAATTTTATCATATAAAGCAATAACATGAACTTCAAGCACAAAGAGAGTGATTGAAAGAGAGAAAGAGAGGGGAGAGATCCGACAAAGCAGCTTATCAATGCATTGAGAGAGCAAAACTAGTTCTGAAGATTATGTTTAATTTTTAGCGTGTGTCTATATATATACTTTTTCATAAATCTTAAGATGAGAATTTGATTTTAAAATTTTTAAAATATAAGTCTAACAAAAGTACCATATTGTATACTTTTGAGCAATGCCCAATGTCAACTTTGAAGGGTTGATTTTGTGGATCTTGAATGGTCTCGCGCATCAGGGTCCACGAAATCAGCGGGCCTAATTGTTTAGAAAATTTTTCTTGTATGGTATAGCTGCTCGTTATTATATATATATTCTTTTTTTTTTAAATAAATTTTATTTATCATACAATATAAGATAAATTATATTAAAAAATTAAAATAAAAATTAATATGACACAATATACTTGAAAAAAAATATAATATATTTTATTTTGGATATAAATTGTATTTTGGTTCCTAAACCACCCCCCAAATATTATTTTCTTCTCTTTCCACGTTAGGGAATCTCTGTTCTAATAATAAGTTAGGATAAAAAAATATAAAAAAAACAATAAGGTCACTGATTTTTATAAGCAGTTTTTATTTTTTTATTAAAGATATGGTATGTCAGAATTTCTAATTAGGAATGCGGCTGTTGAAGGAAAAATTATAAAATTTATTAATTTGTTATTTTCTCCAAATATTTCGGTTATTATAAAACTATTATAGGGATTATACTCCAAGATCTATTAAGAACTCTCTATCAGAAGGTTCCCTTAAATAGTGAGCCCCTAATGTGAATTAATACTAAAAAATTAAGAAAACCAACATGGAAATCTTCATTGTTTCACGTTAATGACATTATTACTATTTATTAAGTAGAATATGGTGGAATTTAAAAAAAAAAAAAAGTTAAAAGGCTAGAGTTACTTTTTCAGAATTTATTAACTTTCCCAAAATGAAAGATAATTTAAAAAAAGAAAAAAAAAAACGCCATTGTCACTTCCCAAGTAGGTTTACAGCATATTTCTAAATTTCATTTAAATACATATATCCGAATTTCAAAAAAGAATGCTTTTCATTAAAAATCTTGAAAGTTAAGCTACTGGCAGTTTCCTTATACTAAGTATTTTCTTACAATAAAACATTGTCATTGCAATGGTTGAACCGTCAATAATCACAAATGATAAATGATTCATACCAATTGGGAGTTTGCCACGGAAAATGTATACACTATACATTATTATAATTATAATTAATTGTATAAGTTACTTTTTAAAAAAAAAAAAAAAATTATAAGAATATGCTCAATTCTCAATGAACTCTGAGGAATTTTTACTATTTTGTTAAATGTAAACTGTTAAGTCGGAAGAGTGCATCCCATACTTTGTGATTAAAAGAAGAAGAAGAAGATATTACTGGCACAGGTGACCGATTGAAGCATTTTTCGATTGGACGTGCAGTTTGTAATCCGGTGGACTCGGATGTATCTTAAAGCCCCCATAATTGTTTGCCGACAGAATTGATCGGAGTTGGCAAGCATTTGCTGATTTATTTGCTTAAATAACTTTTTTTATAAAAAAATTATTTTTATATAAAAAATTAATATATAATATATAAAATAATTTGTAGAATAAATTTAATTTAATTTAATTAATTATAAAAATAAAAATATTTTTCTAAGAAATGTTATATTTCTCGATCTTAATTTTCTTAAATTATTATAAAAATAATTTTTATTTATGATGTATTAAAAAATAACAGGTAGACTTGAGTTTTTTTTATGACATTAAATTTATTAACAATTTTTCTTTTTGAAAAAAAGGTTAGTGGGACAGAAGGCAATTATTGCTACGCTGACGAGCATCCACCGGCTATGTCGGAACGGGTCCAAGAAAGTGAATGGATGACACGTCGCATGGTTTGATGTTAAAAGCCAATGTGACGAACAGAGGAACAGTACAACCTTGGCCGTTCATTTGATTCAGTGACTACAAATCATTACTTTCTCTCTCTTTTATTTCAACTCCGATTATGTTCGGATAGAGAAAAGCGTGAGTGAAAAAAAAAACAAAAAAACAAAAATAAAAAAGTAAAAAGAGTCAGAAAAAATAGTTTATTTTTTCTTTATTTAGAAAAGGGTAACATGAATAAGAAAAATTAAAAATTTTTTATCAAAAAAATAAAAAATGAGAGAAAAAAATTATTATTTATTATAATTTTAATTTCTTTTATATTAATATTATTAAATATTAATAAAAAAAATTAATATAAATAAATTGATAATTTTATTAATAAAAAATTTTTTTGACATACTTATTTTCTCCCTTAACCCATAAAACATATAACAAATAAAAAGAAAATTAATTATACTTCCTCTCGTTTTTGCTATTTCTCCTGTATCCAAAAAGATTCAAATGATATGGTGTTTAAAATTAAGGTGATTCGATCATTCTTATTATTAAGAAACGCTTAGATTAAAAAGAAAAAATAAATAGAAGTTAAATGAAAAAGATATATTAATTTTAAAATTATTTAAATATATAATTTAAATCTATTAGTAATGTAGAGATAATTTTTATAATAGTTAATTTAGTATTATATTTTTATCGTATATAAATTTATTATTTTATTAAATAAATATATATTATTATTTATATTTTATTTTAATAAAAAATATAAATTATGAGTATTTAAAAAATATATAAAAAATAAATTTAAAAATAAATTTTTTAAAAAAATTTTAACAATTAAATTATAAATATTTTTTAATAAAAATTAAAAAATTTAATATATATTAAAATTTTAATAATATTAATAATCTATTTATTTGTTGAAAAATAATTTATTTGTATAAAATACTTGTTGAGAAAAAATTTTTTACTGAAAATAAATTATTTTTTGTTATAATATTAAAATTTTTTAAAAATTATTTTCTTATATTCTGTGTATATATAAAAAATTGTAATTTTTTTTAAATAATATAAATAATGATATACGATAAAATTAAGAAAAATAACAAGTAAATAAAAGTTAATATGTTCCTTTAAACAACGAAAACATTACAATTGTTTTACCTACTTTAACTACAAAAATATGCAGCAGTGCATTAGGATCCACCCATAAGAACATCACACTTATCTTTTTTAATTGTCAAGAATTATTTTATTTAAAATGAGCCACAAAAGTGATCATTGAGGAACATATACAAAGTTCTTGATAAAACCTTTGTCAAACATCTAGCTCAGGTAACAAAATTTCTATACACCCAAAATCTAAAGCTAGTGTTCTAGAGGTTGTATCGGTTAATAAAACCACAACCGAAAAATGAAACAATACAATATCTCTCGTTGACCCTATAATTTAGATCTACACCCAAAAGTCATCCTAAACACAAGTTTTAAGACCATTAATTTAGGAGTTATGTTTGTTGTCCAATAATCCAAAAAAGCATATTCTACTTAATTATCACTACATCATAATTGATATATAGGAAAGCACCAAACACTAAAAAACAAATAATAACCCCAGTTTTGTTTAACCTCTTAACTTTCTTAGCAATACAGATCATGTGCCTTTATTGCCTAAAATTAGCAAGCCTTTGTGAGTAAAACTAAAGAAAAAAAAAAAAAGACACATTTTAGGGACCCAATTTTGAAGCTCTTTCATCCTATCTACCCTACAAATCAAACCCCAAAAAACGTAAAAACCAAAGTCCTTGGTTCCAATTATTCTAGAGCTATAGTATAAACAAAATAATAAGGGATTTAAATTAAAAGTATTTTTTAGTTTTTTTAAATGTGAATTCAGAAGTTTTTTTTTTTCCTTCCCTTTTTTCTCTTTTTAAGCAAAAAAAAAAAAAAAAAACATAAATTTGGGATAATGTGATATTTTTTAATTTTTTTTAAAAAGAATAATTAGGAGTATGAGAATATTAAAATAATTTTTTCCCTTTAAAAAAAAAAAAAAAAACTTTTTCTTCCCTCTAATTTGTGAATGAAGGAAGAGTTCATTTATCCACAAATTATCATGATTTTTGAGATAGCATGCTCCGTTTCTAAATAATAAAAAGAAAATAAAAATTAAAAAAAGGTTCTCGATGCCAGCTTGAAGATGGATACTAAGTGTTGCTGTCGCTCAACGACCTACTTTAACTTTTTACCAACTCCCATGTTAAGAGTTTGAATAAAGTTAAGAGATAGCGGTCTTCCGAAAAATTGAACACTTTCATTAATTGAATTGAATTTTATAATATATATATATATATATATATATATATATATTATTAATATAATTAATAATAATAAATAAATACTAATAAAATATTATTATATTTTAAATAATTATTTATTTATTTTATGTATAATAATAAATATATATTTATTTTAAAAAAAAAAGCATCAAAAGTATTTTTTTTATATTTAAATTACAATTTTAAAAATATTTTTATTTAAGTCATTAACTGAAATATAACTAAAATTTTTTATTATCTCATATTTTTGTTCATTTTAATTTTTAATTTAGCATAACTAAATATTTTGATTCAACTTTAATTTTCAATATCCGATTTAATTAACTAAAATGTGAGGTATCACACCTTACCAAAAAAGTATTCTGTCTTTGAAAATAAAATGGATTGGGCAAGATACTTGTTTCATCTACGTATTTATGATTAACGTGCAGATATACCACATAACTTCAATTTGTAGCATTGAACTAAAGTTGTATGTCTATTGAAATGTCAACACTCTGCTGTTCACTGTTGACATTCAACAGTGGCAAGAGGATGTTTCTTTTTTGAGTCAATTTAATGTAAAATTAGAACACTCTAATGTCATTTTATTTTTTCAGAAGGACGAAATTTGTTACAGGGCTCATTTTCAAAACATGCCAAACATTTTTTTTAAAAAAAAAAATAGTAACGAAAATCTTTCTCGAAGCAATTTGCTTTGCCAATAATAATAATAATAAATAACAAATAAATTATTTTACCAAAATAAAAAATTGGTTTTCTCAAAACCAAAACCTCAATTGTTTGGCGGTGAAATTCAGATTTTTGAAATAACAGAGTTATCTCCCAGAATATGGTATTCAAAGGTGTTAACTAAAGAATATTTGGCAGCAAAATTGGTTCCCAAAACCTAAAAAATAAAAAATAAAAAATGAAATATTTGTTTTATCACAATAAAAAGCCCTAAATACTTGGCGCTAAAGTTCATATTTATAGAAAACTTTTTTTTTTTTTTTTTAAGAAAACATATCTTTCATTTTTTGAGAAAACGATTATTTGGTTCTTTCTTTTATGTTGGTCTTGAAAATCAATTTTCTTTTAAATCCAGAATGTGCCACTTCAGCGTTGACATGTCAAAAATTGGAACCTACAACAAATGTCTTCCTTCTAAAAAATGCTACACCAGCATTGACTAAAATAGACCGTGTTGACTAAAGAATTTAATCCAATTTTATTTTAAATGGACTAAAATCAGAAATGTGAGTGATTAAATCAACCAAAAATTTTGTAAAATGAGAGGGACCATTTTGATATTTAAGCCTTTTTTTGGGTCTTGTTGTTCATGTTACCAATTGCATATGATGGTGTTCTGTAAAGTTTTCCTCTGCTTGATGTTTGGTGATAAGTAAACTTAAAAGTAGTTGATAGAAAAAGTCATTTTAAACTTATCAAATAATTAATTTATTTTTTGTAGATTAAAATACCTCTAATAAAATACACATAACTTTTATAAGTGGAGTCAACAAATGTAGTGTTGGATAGTCAGAGAGACCGTCTTTTTTTAAAAAAAAATTTATTTGTGTTTTTTTTTTTTTTTGTCTATTCTAAGATTATTTTATACAAAAGATAAAATATAAACTTATTCAAAAGTTAAAAAAAAAATTATTTATTATAATAAAACGAATAAAACATTCCAAGTAATGATTTTTACAATTTTAACAGCAATAAACAATATCAATTTAATAAAATACTAAATTTTTTCTTATTTATCAGCAACAATAATTCACAATAACAATCAATAATTAGCAATAGTAATAATAACAATAATCATCAATAGATAAATTAAATAGACCCTATGTTAAACTTTCAAAAATTGTGTGAAATGCAAGGCGTAAAGAGAGCCTATATTAATAGAAAGACATTAAAAAAATAATGATAATAAAGCTCTTGGGATCAAACTAAAAAAAAAAAAAAAAAAACCTACATAAGAAAGTAGTTAAATTTTAGACAAATAGAAACATTTAGTTAATTAATTTACGATTAAAAATAGTCAAATTGTTTTCATTTCTTATTTAGTTTTCCTAGAACCATAAAAAATAAAGATAATTTAGTTCATTTACTTTTAAATTATAAGTAGATTTTAGTTAACATACTGTTTTTTTTTTAAAAAAAATAAAAAAAAGAAAAATTTTAATTGTATGGATGTAGTTTACCATGTGTATATGCATGTGCCCATATAGTGGTTGACGTTGGCCTAACTCATTCAATTACATCCATGTGCAAGGCCACCCTCACTTATATGTATTTGGGTGATATATTGAATGCAATATTTACAATTGATCGCTGCCATTGTACAGATGTTTGCTCCAATGCGATCAAAAGCTTAATTGTTTTTGTTGTGGTGGTCCTCTTCCTCAATTATAAAATATCCCAAGGTAAACATGCACCATCTACAATCCTAAGTAATTCGATGCTTACTCTATTTAACTGATAAAAGCACGAACACATACATATATATTGTTTATGGAATTCGGAAATTAAAAACTGCATTATATAATTGATGAAGATGCCGGTTATCATGGGTTCATGTTGGACCACAAGCATAGCCAAAATGAATTAATTAGAGTCGGTAGAGAACTCATACCGGCACCTATTTGTCTCAGTTTGACTCATTAATATTTTCAAAAGATATCCAAAATTCGCACCACGCAAGTTCAATTCTAGTTGACCATATTTGCATGGTCAATTCTACATAGGAGGTTCAGATTTTTGAAATGAATAATTGAATAATTGAATTGTCCAGACAGATTGGTTAGTATCAAGTCGTTTAAATGCGCATAATTAACATTGTAGGTCATATTATTCATATATCTTTGGTTATTCAAGTGTAAGTGGAATATAATCCCATAAGGCATATATGGAACCTTTTGCCTGTGGAAGGTTTGGGATTGGTATTTTCTTCCTGTATGCATGAAACTTTCCTTCCCTACCTCTGTACATAGTTTAGTGCCGACAGTTTTCCGAACAAGTGGGTGCATATTTGCTCTAGAATGGTGTCAATAATGGCATTAGGGTACTGACAAGTGGTCTCCACTGGCGAACCATTTGTGGGGTACATTCATTGGAGAAACTATCAATGGACCACAAAGCTTTCAGAGATTAACAGATCAAGTACACTTTAGCTAGCTAATTCCCAACCCCACCACAGGATAACCTTTGTGTCATTTGGCTACATATACCAGATCAGTTCTCCTGCAATTTTTATCCTACCACTACACCATTTTAATGAACTTGCCTTCTTTTCCCACCCCCCCCCCTCACTCTCTCTCTCTTTTTCTCTGAGAAGCGCACAAAAGTCAGTGCCAGTAATCATGGTACAATCGAAGAAGTTCAGAGGTGTCAGGCAACGCCACTGGGGCTCATGGGTTGCTGAGATTCGCCACCCATTACTGTACTCTCCTCAATTTACTTCCTTTGCAACTTTGTTTCCTTCATATATATGCCTTGGCTTGGCTTCAAGCTCCAAACTTCTGCGCCACCGTATAGTCTTATTACATAGTTTTCAACCATTTATAGTTCTATAATGTTACATTCTAGACCTCGTTGGTATTAGTTTTTTAGCTTCAATTCCCTCATTTTCGTGCTCTTTGCATAGACTTTATGGTTCACCGAGTTTATAATAAGGTTACAATTTTTGTATTATATATTACAGCAATTGTGGCCACAATATATTATGGTAATAGTGATTATTGTAACCAAACTTTTTTTCATGTTACACTTTGTGTCGAACTTAGTTTATAATAAAACAAAACGATGAAAATAGATTCATGTAGCTAACTCAATTATATTTAAGATTAAAGCTATGTTGTTGTTTGTTGTACTGTGTTAATTGTAGTGCTAATTCATTAGTTACCTTGGGCTACAGGACACGCTCATTAACAAGGTTATCGTTGCTGTAGGAAAAGAAGAGTGTGGCTTGGAACATTTGAGACAGCAGAAGAGGCAGCTAGAGCCTACGATGAGGCAGCAATTCTGATGAGCGGCCGCAACGCGAAAACAAACTTTCCTGTGGCTACCAACCCAGCAGGCAATGTCGGTAGTACTCCCGGCTCATCTTCATCATCTTCTACTACCACATTTTCTTCGATCATCAGCGCAAAACTGCGCAAATGCTGCAAGACTCCATCTCCTTCCCTAACCTGCCTGAGGCTTGACACTGAAAGCTGTCATATTGGAGTCTGGCAAAAGCGTGCAGGGCTGCATTCGGACTCGAATTGGGTCATGACTGTTGAGCTTGGAAAGAAGGATGAACAGCTCCAAGATAATGAGCCTAAAGCACCCATCTCATCAGAGACCCCCAAAACGGAAGGCCAAGAACATCGTGATGGCTTGGAAGAGGAGGAGAGATTGGCATTGCAGATGATCGAGGAACTACTCAATCGAAATTAACTTGTACTCATGGACAATATTGGACTACTGGTCCACACTATATTGCTTGTGAAGTTCTTGTACCTCTGCTGCATTTTCTTTGTTTCCTCTGCTGCATTTTCACTAGTTGGCTGAGACTGCATGTAAGAGGGATAATAATGGTTTCTACGTATATTCTTGAATTACTAAAACTAATTGAATTGAATTTTATCCCTGGAATCGAATAGAATTCTTTTGAAAATATGGTTTGCAATAAGCTCTAGACATGTAAGTGATGTTAGACATGTGTAACTTATCATTTAATTGCTTCATCCAGAGTATCTAGACACTTTGAGCAAATAGACTACCATTATCAATGTATTAGCAAGAAACAGGAAACATAAACTCCTGATTGATATCCCAAATTCCTGATGTGATCGGCAAAGACCTATCGATGTAAACACCAAATTATAAAATGTTGCAACTGATCATACATCATTGTATTGATATGGACAATTTAATTAGCTTTTTGAGTCACCCTTTGCGAAATGGAAACATAACAAATAATATGTTATAGATTCGATCAGAGAAACGTTGATTACACACCAAACAATATTTTTGATCAACGAATAAGAACAATTACATATATGCTTATGAAGGGCTCATTTATTTATTTATTTATTTTTTTCAGTTGTATTGAGAGAATTATGTATAAGTGAGGTATGACGTTCGACCTCCAGGCTATACTTAGTGGTTTTTTTCTGCTTTTTTTTTTTTTTTCTCTCTCTCTTTGTGTTTATGTTCTTCTGGGGTCGAAAAGAAATGTGCAAAAACATTTACTCAGTACATTGAGATTCCAATGCACATTTGGCAGTTAATCAAGGGGATTTCACTAGAGTGTGTCTAAGAGAATCTTTCAAAAGGGTAACATTAAAAAGAGCTTTTGAAGCCATGAAAGTTCATCTTTATACTTATTGTGACTGAAATGTAGGCAGTGGGGACTACTAGCCAAATCGGTGGTTGATTGGCCATCAATTTCTTTCTTTTGCTATTGGAAGAGTGACTTGAATCTAGGATTCACGGAGTGAAGATGATGCTAGTGCATTGATGGAAAAAAGATGGTGGCATTTCATGAGGGATATATAATAGCTACATGGGTTAGTTGGCATCAGCTTTCATATTGTCCTTTATGGTTGAGACCGAAGAGAGTTAAGAGCTACCTAACCCTTGGATACTTGTTCAAAGGTTTATATCCTAACCATGGAATTCATACCAAAAATTGGTGTATGCTGGAACCTCTTTTGTCTCAACCCTAAATTTTACCACCTTTTTTATTTCCTTATTTTTGTTTTGGTAAGGAGATAAAAATGGTGCTCCAAAGTGGGATATAGACAAAAAGTCCGCATACACAATTTTATCTTTATCTTTACAAAAAATAATCATTCGTACGTCGAAATTATAACATCCAAATCATAAAGAATAATATTGACATTACATAAAAGCTCACACTTATTTTGATTTAACAAATGTATAATTAAATATGTTCAACATTTAGACCTCAGAAAATTTTAAGTAAGTGTTAATTCATCGATCATTCTGTAGTTTGTCTTAGTGCATGAGCTTTGAGTAATGTTACTTTAATTATATTAAAAGTAGAGAGAATTATATAATTTATTATTTAATTTTAATTTATTATATTTAAATTATTTAATTTTTAATTTTTTAATATAATTATTTAATTAAATTAAAAATTATAAAATTTATCTGTTAAAAATATATTTTTATATAATTAGATTTATTATATTTATTTTTATTCTATTAACAACATATTTATATATTAAAATTATTTAAATTATTATATATTACACTATATAATAATAATAAAAAAATTAAAAATAAAAAATTTATAAATTCATTCAAATATTAGTAAAAATTTACTCTTATAAAATTTCAAAATTTTAAAAATTTATAAACAATATAAAAAAAATTTTTTTATTTACATTATCATTAATATTATTATATTATATAATTTAAAATAATATAAATAATTTTAGTAGATAAATATATTAGTAATTGAATCAAAATAAATATAAGAGAGTTAATTACATGAAAATATATTTATTTGATGAAGAAAAATATTTTAAAAATTTCAACTTCATTATTAAATTTTGTAATGAATAAAAAAATAATAAAAAAATATGTAAAAATAATAAAAAAATCAATTTAAAAAACGACAACTCATGAACTAACCAATTGTCAAGATCATAAAGATGGTATCGTCGCTTGCCAAATGAAGAGGATCAAATTGGAAAGACCAATCGACATACTATGAAGACAGATACAACTCACAATAATTACATTAAAAAATATATATAAATACTCGTCAGCAATTACACATAAGCATTCTGTTTCACGCAATCCCGTGATGCACAGTTTTATAAAATTTGTTAAGAAATAGTAACACAAATTCAAAACATACTTAATTAAAGAACTTTAGTGCATCATATTCTACTGAATTTTGTGTTCAATTTTGTATAATTGGCTTCGGATTTCCTTCTTAATAGATCTTTAGTCAAACATAAATCATGCCATTCTCTCATTTCTCCTTCAATTTTACTTCAAATCATTGCATATAAAAAGTAGAACATTATGAGTTGCGGCCAGGCAAGCACACCATACATTATAAATCTATTTTGAATGAATGGTGAATTAAACCATTCGACACTTCAACCTTATGAGAAATTGAAAAGTAAAAAGACCACCAGTCCTTATACATGATGAAATGATGATATGCAATTTTGTTCTTTAAAAAAAAAAAATTTCTTTAAATCGTGGTAATTTTTATTTTTTATTTTTTACTTTTACAAATCTTACCATTATTTTTAATATTAAAAATTAAGATCTTCTAAATTTGTAATTACTTAAATATCTTTCAATAAATAACGATATGCAAATTTTAGTTATGCGGTGTTACATATTACCTACAAAAGACATGACTAATCAGAAAAAAAAAAACATAAAGTTGGGATATTGTAGACCGTTTCTGCAGTAGTTTTCCTAAGAATGACCTTAGTTTGCTAAACCCATTTGAATTTCATAAGGTTACGACACGGTGAGATGCATTCTGGGTTTTCTTTAGAGGTGTAGAGGTTGAAGGTACAATGAAAGAAGAGGGAGATGCAGGAGACATATGGAGAAAGATGCAACGGCCCAACAGACTACGGTCAGGGAGATAGAGAGCAGAACATGATCAATAGTTGTGGTAGGGGTAATAAAAGAAAATTTTTTTATTATCAAAATAAAATATTTTTAAAAATGATTTTTAACTATTATTAAAATAAAATATTTAAAAATTCAATTTTTAAGAAGCCGGGGATATAATATATTTTTAGTTATGTTTTTTTTTTTTCAGTTTTTAGTTAAAAATTAAATGATGATAATTTTCTTTTTTGACAAAATAAATTTATTTAATCCTTAAAACATAAATTTATTATATGAATTTTATGTTCTGTTTTTCCCAAGCCGATTGCAGTGGACGCATATGCTTCAACAGTTTCTTTGCTCGAAAGACACAAAATTACACATTCGAAGGACACAAAATTACACAAAAAAGGAACAGCAAAAAGAAACGGAAGGATGATTGTTGCAGTTTTGTTTGCAAATGTGGAAGGCAACACCTCGATTTTCTGTTATTTCATTAAATTCTTGTGTTTTTTGAACTGGATTTTGTTTTTGCTGAACACCCTTTTCGGATTAGTTGTTAATTCAGGGATCTTGCTGACCTCCAGTTTGGATTGAGAGGGCTGAGAACAGAATCCAAATGGCCTTTATTATTATTATTTTTTTCCCTTTTGAATGAGATTTCTATACTCTTTGCAGCAGTATTTTGATTATAATGCTGATTTTGACATGGGCATGCAACTAATTTCTAGCATTGAGCTGCAGTATTCACAACCTATTTGGAGTGCCGCAAATATTAGTTATAGTTGTGTTCATGGTGGACTAGCTTCTAGTTGTCTTCTTGGATCTTCTTTTAAAATTCAGTGTTATTTCCTTAAATTTTATTTTATTTTATTTTTTTAATTTTGTTATATTTTTATTTTTTATTTTTTAAGATTCTGAACACCCTTTTTGATTAGATATTTAATGTTCAGGAATCTTGCTGATCTGTAATATAGATTAAAAGGGTCGGGATCAAGGTCAAAATGGGCAGTTTCTGGAGTGATAATTCTATACTATTTGTAGTAGCAGTAGTATTTGATGACCATGCTTATCTTATTATGGGTATGCAAGGATTGAGATTTAGAATTCACACCATACCGGGAGAGCTATATCTCCTAGCTTCTATTTGTCTTCATGGTGGAACGGCAGCCTCGTGATAAAGAAAGTCGTAGCATAATTGAAGTGTTGCTTATCTCATGGCTGTTTTGCGCAATCACCATGAAACATGGTAGCATTTAAGGGGAGTTGGCCGGTTTCTCCATGTGTTATAATTCTTAGGTCTGGGTTATCAAATTTGTCATTTGGTCCTTACATATACGTGCGATTTTAATTTTTTCATATTATTGCTGCACATAATCATGTCTAGACAGAGTTACCGGAAGGGCTTTCTCCAATTTACACATTTGTGAGATTATTTTGTTTTGGTGAAGCATTCGACTAAACTCGAGGGATCCAGGATATATTAAGATGGAATGGAATGGAATGGAATGGAATTTTTGAGATAGGGATCTTGGCAAAGCATATCAGGCCATCACCTGAGGAATATGTTTTGCCAACTTGAAAAATTCAAATCAAAATGCGTCGATTAATCGAGGACAATGCTTAAAACATATCAAATTCGTCGCTCGATAGAAACAGGGATATTTATAGCAAATTGGTATAATGCTGATTGGAAAGTAGCTAAGGGAGTGGCGTTTTGCGTTTGCTTGGACATTCTAATGTTTATCTACAAAATGCTCCATTTAAGAGGGGGACCAAATCCAAGTCGACGGCAAGTGAGGAGGGAAAGGACAACCTAAGTTGACCTGAGATTCTTTCAATATGGAGGAATTAGAATACCTACATCTCACATCAAACTCAATTCATTATGTATCCTGAGGGGCTGCTCCGATGGCACGGGTAATTTCCTTTGAACTCATATGGATTTTATGAGTTGGGACTCAAGGATTGGTTAGTCTAAGTAACATTGTCATAGTTTATGTCTTGTGTGCACCGTGCACAGCAGCTTTTGCATTGCATTTTTGGAAAGTACTTTTTACTCACTGAATTAGGATTTCAGGTTCTTTTATGTTGGTTTTCAATTACGAATACCTAGCACAGTTCTTGGAGAAGATTATAAATCCCATAAAGTAAGAAGTCTGATCAGGAGATTAACAAAGTTGACGTTTGTGTGTTAGCTGCTGAAAAAATAAAAAATAATAAAAAAAGGAAATCTGTGTAACCAGACCTTTTCCTGGAATTGCCAAAGAAAGATTAGGCTGAGCTGCTAGATGGCCCATAATCTGCAAGGCCATAAAATTTTCCCTTGATGCTCCACAGTCTCAGTGGCACCAAAAATATTGTGGAGATGTTAAAATGCGTTTATTCCTTTTCATACAGCAACCTTGTTGATTGATGTATGGCAATTTATGATTGTTCAAGTTTTAAAATGGATCATTCTACCATGGACAATTCTTCCCCCCGCAGTATGGAATTGTAAACTTCACTTAGTGTGTAGAACAGATATGTCTCAACATGTTAGGAAAACATTTCGGCCCATTACATCATTTTACTCAGTTCCCATTAAGACATCGTCATTGTTTCCCTTTAACAGGTCAGTTTAGATTGTTTACGGAGATGTGAGCATTTTTGTTGTGGGGACGGATGAGTACGATGAACTTGCATGTGAGTATATATCAATTTCTTTAGCTAGTCAATAAACAATTATGCAATTTTGGAAACCAATTAGGCCTTTGAAAAATCATTTTGAGGGATTTGCAATTAAAGCTTTAATTTTGTTCCCCCTCTTGATTCCAAATGTTCTTGCGTGCTATGTATACCAATTCCTGCTCCTTCGCTGAGATTCCGTAGATTAGGGCCCTGCTGCCCTCTCATTTCGTTGTCTCATATTATCTTGAAGAAAAGATCTTGTCAACACATGTACACACACAAAACATAGGGACCGAAAAACATTAGTAGAGCACGAGGATATGCTGAAACTGTTCTATGGGTGGCCTTTTTCTCCTTCTCTTCTCAGAATTTTCTTTTCCATCTCCCAAATGTGGTTTTTCTTTAGTGGCAGAACTTATCTCTGGCTATCACTTCAGCCATGAAGAATGCCTGTGGTTTTTCTTCCTACTACGTGCTCCATATGAGCTAAATTTGGCAGGATGGAATGTGCCGTACCACACTGGCAATTTTTGAAAGAGTTGGTATTTTGTTGACTTTACCTACCCCTGTGTGGCCCTATATTTCATTTCCAATGGTGCATTCACATTTTTCTTATCTTGGTTATTTTCTCCATGTTAATTAAATGCCTTTCTAAGAAGCATTTTTCCTTCTTGTGCATGAAGGGATTGCTGGAGAATACGGATAAAGATAGAATAAGAGGATTAGCAAAGATTAAAACCTCCAACAGAGGTCTATGCTCGAAAGCTGCTTCCTTTTTTTTTTTTTTTTTTCTTTGTGAACCTGTACTGGAGATTGTCATAATCTTTTAGTATTCAGACTTTTTTATTACATTGGAGAGGCATAGTGAATTTTTTACCGTCGAACAATAAATTGATTCATGATGTATTCTTCTGAACTTGGTCATTGCTCTTGGTGTTGGATCTTGAGTTATAGGTGTCTAGTTTTCTCTGATTATGTGATTAGTTGAAGGAGGTTGATTGACCGCAATTAATAAATAAAACGTAAAAAATAGTTGCTAAAAAAATTAACTTAAACATAATTATTAAATTTAACTCGGTCATTAATAGTCATTAGTTCAATTAGTGAATGGTTGAATTGATAAATAAATAATACTTAATATTTTATAATATAAAAATAAAAATTTATTGTGATATATTGTAATTAAAATATTTTTAATTAAATAAAAATTAAATTTTATATTTTAAATATTTTAATTTACATATAATTATTATTAATAATAAAATATTTTGATATAAATTTTAATATTTAAAAAATAAAAATAAAAATTCAACTTACCTAATTTATCATTGAAATTAATCTAAATTAATAATTTAATTAAATTTTATAATACATCAAATTGATCTAAATTCTCGGTCATCATCTCACAATTTAATTATACAATTAGATAAAAATTTAATAATTATATTTTAAAATGCAACAGTATAAATGTCACTTATTTGGTAGAGCCAAATAAAAAGTCATAATTGTGCGAGCATTTGGCTACTCCCCGGTGACAAAGGTACTGACTGGAATCGCACGTGTGACTCAGTGAGTTGGCCAACACAAAGATCGAAGGCGAGAAAAGGATTCCCAAAAAACCTCTACCCCTCTTGTCTCTACAAAGTAAGTTATTTTGATCTTTTTACGTATATATATATGTTATATTTAGGGTATGGTTCTTGTGAATGATTTCATCTCAATTGCTCTCTGGCTCCCTGCATCTAAGGTGTTTGTTAATTCGCCTCTTAGAAACATGGGTCTTATTTTTGTGAATTTCATATATATATATATATATATATATATATATATATATATATATATTTTAGCCTTGAGACTTTATGCCCAATCAATTCAATACATTCTTAAAATCAAGTTGGTCCGAGTGTTTTTTATTTTTTTTTAAAAATTTTTTTGGTTTTGTTTGGATTAGAAATTAGGTTTTAGATTTAAAAAAAAAAAAAAAGTCAAGTTCAGGGTTTTTGTTTTTTGTGAATTTTCTAGGCTTGTGGAGATTAGAATGTTTCAGAAAGTTATAATTTTGCATTTGCCAGTTATCATTTTTCATTAATTGCTTTTTCTTTATTGAATAAGATCAAAATTTTGCCATTTGGGGATAAATAGGAGTACGTGGAATTTGCTTTTTTTTTTTCTTCTTCCTTCCCTTTACTAATCTGTTTTTGGAGCATGAGCAATTTTTCTTGTTCTGCATAAGTTTAATATTTTGGGTGCTGGTTCCTGCATTTGGTTTGGTGGAATGGTTTGTGATAATATGGTTGCCACTGTTTCTGAGCTATGGATTTTGGGGAACTGAATTGTGTGTCTATGATTGCATAAAAGCTTGGAGCTTTAGTGAGAATTGAGAAAGAAAAATCCAAAGGTAACCCCTCCATTTGTCGTTAGTTGAAAGAGCCATTAAAGAAATTTGTGTTCACTCAATAAAAGAATTACCAAAACTCATTACAAGTGTTTTATTGATATGAATACAATAGTTCAGCTCATTTTCTCTTTCACTTATTTTTGGGTTGCGTTGTAGCAATGCAAGATTGTTATAAAATCCAATCTGATAAAACCTGAATGTGTGTAAAGAATAGTTTTTCTGCTTTCATGTGTTAGTTTTTTAATGTCATTTCAGTTTTAGCCTTCTCTGGTTACCATGCTTGTGGAATTTCAGTACAATTTTTTTTTTTTTTCCTTTGAACATTTTGGGGCTCAGAATGATGAGATTTTATTCCTACAATCTCTCTACAAGAAGGTGTTCTCTTCAGCAAATGATGATTTGATCATTTGCTCAAAACCTTAATTTAAGTACAAGAATAAACCAAGTGGATCTTTATCTTTCTAGATACAACAGCTCTGATTTGGATGCCAAATTTTTTGTTTTTTTTGTTTGTATTGTTGTATGATATGTTCTGGACCAAGTTGAATAGACAGGAATCTGTGTTATGATGTACCCCATTCTTGGAATTCAGAAATTTGACCCCATCATATTATGATAAAAGTCTGCAGAGTCATGTTTCGGGCGTCTCTTTACAGGTCTTCCTTACATCGCTGGATGATTTCATTGGTTTGATTTGGCACTGGACTCTGGCCATTTAGAAATTAGCATGAATCCATGATCTAATTCTGCATGTGTAGTTATTGTCCATCTCTGTGAATCTGTTATTGTACTTTTCATTCAGTTCAGGCTGAGAGCAGCTGGATAGTTTTGTTCATGTAATTCGTTGTCTTCTTTGTTCTCTGCTCTTGTCTCCTTGTCTTCTTCTCCTAACTCATTTCACAGAATCTTCGTATAGAATTATGTGGAAAGCATTTAACACTGTTTTTGTCTAATAATCTTTGATTCAAAATCTGAAATCTAACCTGACTATGACTAGAATTCCTTATTCTTTGAATAGGAATGAGCAGGTCACAAGGACCCACTTCCCTGAAGCGGAAACGCCCAGAATCAAAGTCTCTGGACCAGTCTATGACTGAACATGAGCGTGTAATCTATGAAGCTATTCGAGCCAAACAAGACATGGGAATCTGGACCAGAGACCTTAAAAAGGAAACAAATATTCCTGACAATATGGTCAATAAATCCCTCAAGGCACTCCAACTCAAGAATTTGATAAAGGAGGTAGTAAACATTCAAGGCAAGGGGAAAAAGCATTACATGGCCACAGAATTTGAACCATCGAAGGAAATAACTGGAGGGGCATGGTATGATGTTGATGGGAACATTGATACGGAGTTCATTAGGACTTTTAAAGAGTGCTGTGTGAAGCAAATTTCTAGGCTGAAGATTGCTACGTTGGAGAAGGTTACAGACTCCATCAAAGGGAGTGGACTTTTCAAGGAAGAACCGACAAAACTGGAAATTGAACAGATCCTGAGGGCCTTGGTTTTGGACAATGAGATAATGGAAGTGAAGAGTAATGGAAGGGGTGAGTTTGCTTCCATCTCAGTTGGAAAACTTTGTTATAAATACATCACTAAAACAAGCTCAAAAATAGGTGCAATGGCTTCCATTCCATGTGGTGTTTGCCCCCGTATTAGTCAGTGTACTCCTGATGGCATTATTTCTCCAACAACTTGTGTCTACTACAGCAAGTGGCTGGACTTTTAGTTTCCATTTAGCTCCCAAGTTCTGGATGTGATTCTGTAGAACTATACCGACAAAAATTGCTCCATGCATATATATTACTGTTATTAGAATGGTTGGATTTTCTGTTGTTGGTCTTGAAGCTCTCATTCTCGTTTTTACTCATTATTCTTCATGTCTGTAAATCTGTTTAACAATTTGAGCTTTCGCGAACATGTTTTAGAGAAATGTTGATGGCTACAGGAGATCATGCTCTGTGGCTGATACAGCCAACTATTGTTGCAAATGTATAGTTTTGCATGTTATGTTTCATGGTTATGGTTTGAACCGCAACTGAAAATGGTTTGGTTTGGTCACGGTTGGAATTTTTTATCTACCGAACTGCATGCTAACTGACAATGGTTCACTGTAACTGAAAATAATAATAATAATCAGCATATGCTTTTCTCTTTTATAATTACGAACCAAACCGAACCCAAATTGTTTCTAGCTTGTGAACCGCTGATTAACCAAAATCAACCCGTCTCAGGGTCAAGTTCACCTGCATGGTACTGGTTTAGGTTAAGTTCCAAAGGATGACCCAGCCCAATTTATGATTACATTTATAATTACATCCAGTCTGTGAACAAGCAAAGAGTATTATCTTTCCTGTCAATTAAAAAAGAAAAACAAATGAAAAGGAAAAATAAGAATTTTATTTGTAGACATGTCAGAATGGATTTTATGAGTTGAGTTATATTTAAGTTGTTTTGAATTTAAATTACTTAAAATTTCGTCGGATTTAGGTTGACTTATCGTTGATAAAATACTATTTAAAAGTTAATTTCTTGTTTTTTAAAAATAAAAATATTTGTATATATTATTATTTATATTTTATTATTATTTATTTTTATAATATATATATAATATAAAATTTTTAAAATATTATAAATGTATAAAATAAAAATAATTAATTATGCAAAATATATAAATAAATATTAATATAAAATTATTATATATATATATATATATATATATATTAATTTTTAATTTCTTTATTTGCTCATCAAATCTAAATAAAAAATTTTATTTTCTGTTCAATTTTTTTTCCTTTAATTTCTATTATATCCAAACAATCATCGAAAAAATTATTTTTTTTCTAGTAACTTTCTTTGAACCCCCATCTTAAATCTAAATACACAATAAGTTAGTAATTCACTAGAAATCTACCATAGATGATCCTAATTTTCGAAATGTAAGGGCATTTAGGTGAACCAAAAAAATTCAAAAAAGCGAAAAGCGGGCAAACTGGAAAATTTTTGAAATAAAAATGGGCCGCCAACAGCCGACGCCAACGGACCTTGTTTTTTTTTTTTGAATTCATTTGTCTTTTTCCCTTACTTCCATTAAATACCCACCAACGAGATACACGTTCAACCCCTCTCTCTCTCTCTCTCTCTCTCTCTCTCTCTCTCGGTATATTACAGCCTCGTGTCTGAAGTGTGAAGAATCAACAAAACAACATTGTTCGTGTTTGGTTGGGGTTGCTCAGATTTTCATTCGCTCATCAAGTCTGAGTTCTTCTTGGGGTTCTAACAATTGTGGTCAGTGCACCGGCTTTTACTTTTGTCTTTTTTTTTTTTTTTTCTTTTTGTTTTTAATTCAATATTTTTTTCTTTTTTATTTGTCTTCTTAGAATTATGGTTACCCAGCTAGAATTCGTATTTGTTAGTGATTCTTTGTAGATGGGGTGCCAATTTTGCTCAGTTTAGACCAGGTTGTTCGATCTGTTGCCCGAGTGTTTGGGGCTGGTCTGTGCCTTCCAAGCTGCAGCAGCAGCCTTGGCGCTGTACAGAGTAGGGAATTGAGCAGTTAGGGTGGGATTGCCAGGGGATCTTTTAGTTTTGGTGCTATTCTCGTATAAGGGTGCTTCGTGGTGTCTAGTTTTTATGGAGCTGTGATTTGCAATTGATATGGTGGATTGAATTTTATATGGCTTGGCAGCTTGGCTTTTGGGGCAGTTAGAGGCCTTTGGGGGCATGTTACTGGTGTTTGGTAGAGTGCTTTTAAATAGGGTTGTTGCTGTTGGTTGAGCGTTTGCAAGGCAGTTTGGACTAACTTATTAGGATTGCAGCACAGCAAGTTGATTAAATACTACGGGGGAAGATGTGATTTTGCTAATCTTGGGTTATGCTACTGTTGATGGATAGTTAATTTTAAGGTCCTTATGTGTAATTTGGGCAGTTTTTGGTGTTGCCTGGAAAAAAATTGAAAAAAGAAAGGAATTATGTAAGGTAGTTCTGAAGAAGTGATGCGGTTTTATTTGGGTTCTGGGATTACACTTGCAGATTGGCAGGATTGTGATGCCTGTTTTTTTTTTTGGGGGGGGGGGGGGAACTGCAGATTGGTTGTTGCTGGGGTTTTTATTTTGCACTTCAGTGTTTGCTGATATGACTGTTTGATTTGTGCACAACCTTTCTTCCTTAATTGTACTTTTACTTGGTTCTTTTCAATTCCCCCAGTCTTATGCATTATAGTATAGATTCACTAGCTTCATTCTATGATTTTCTGGGATTTTAGTAAATCAATTGAAACAACTAATTGTGAATGCCAAATAAGAAGAGGCATGGTATGGAATGTTGCAATTATTGGTGGGCAAATGATTAAGTTATGTTTTTATGATGATGGCTTGAACAATGAATTTTCTTGTATACATATATATATATATTTTTAAATTAGTGGAATGGTCGCTTTCTATTTTTAAGTTTTTGTCCCTTACCTGTTTACATTTATTTTTTTTTGGTTTACTTTTTAATGGGAATAAGAAATTTGATGTAGTTAGAACAATCAGATATTCAATTTCAAGTATTTTTCTTTCCATTTTCCTTTTTTTATGTTCAAAAAACCTATTTGTTGGTGCTCTCTTTTTGAATGGCCTATTGTATCCTGTCATTGCTTCAATTTACTTTGGTTATATTAAAGATGCATTATTTTTGGTTGAATAAAATCAAATACTTGTGTAAATATTAATGATGAAAGGTGTTGACAGAGATGGAACATAATGTTTCAAGCATGCTTAAAATGATTAAAGAAGAGATATCATATCTGGCAAATAAAGCTGGAATGTGTGAGCAGACCAGGCCAGAATTGATTAGTCAATTTGAGGAATTTTACTGCATGTATCAATCGGTGGCTGAGCGCTATGATCACTTGAGAAAGGAATTGCAAAGTACTGCTGATTCTGAATCTGGCTACCCCTCTCACTCTCCTCCACTTACTCCTGATAATAAGCTGAATTTCAAGACCAGTCATCCAGTTGCATCAGCCTGCTCTAGTGGTGGTAGTTTCAATCATTCGTTGAAGGAAAGCTCTGGGTCTTCTACACCATCCTCAGACTATGAATTTGAATCTATAAATTCCTCTGGCAATGTCTATTTCAGCCTTCCAATGGACACTGATCGTAAAGGACTGCACAAGAAGATTATTGAATCGGGTAATGAGTTCTCAAACATGCAACAGAAATTCAAGTGGGATGCAGAAGAAAAAGATGATGGTATGTGGAGCATTGAGCAGAGAGATTATGGAGTATCATTTGGGAATATTGGCAGACATGAGGAAGAGCTGAGAGCCTTAAAGCTAAGGCTCCAACTTTCAGAGGATGAGGTTTGCAAGTTGAAAAATGAACTCCGGGAGAGTGTCTCTCTTCAGGAACTTTCAGGGGCTTTGAATGCTCAACTTAAATCGGCACATAAAGTAGTCAAAATGAGGGAGGCTGACCTTGAAGTGGAAAAAAGAAGAGTATTGGAGCTACAAAAACAATTAGCTGATGGTACAAATGAATTACAAGGTCAGCTTGAATTGGCTCAGGAAGGTATAACGACATTGAAAGACACACTTGACTCCAAGAGTATGCAGGTCTTGGCATTGCAGGAAAGGATCTTAAGGTATGAAAATGATCTTGCTGATCGTGACCGTGAGGTCCGGGAACTAAATGTTGGACTGCTTGAGGCCCAAAAGAATTTGTCCATGCAGAAGGCACACTTAGAATCTGATATATCTAATTTGTCATCGAAGCAAAAATTGTTGGAGGCAAGAAGTAGAGAATGGGAGCTGCAGTGCAAATCCTTTGAAGATAAACTAACGCAATGTGAAGCCGAGAAGATGAAAATGAAAGACTTGTATGACACCTTGGAGTTCGGCATGCAAAAAGAGATCAGCCAATTGAAGTCAGAACTCATTGAAAGAGGTGGCCATGCAGAAGTTTTAAATAAAAACTATGACAGCCTTAAGCTCAAATACGACATGCTGATGGCTGAAAAAGATGGGATGAATGCCAAGGTGAGCACACTCATAGCAGATGTTAGTTGTCGAGACTATCAGATCAGGCAACAGGAGGAGAATCTGGAAAAGCTGAATATCGAGCATATGGAGCTGGTTGTTGGGTCTGAAAGAGAGCGAAAGCTTGTTGATGAATTAAAAGGGAGAGTAGTAAAGCTGGAAAAGGAGGTGGATAGGCAGAGAGTTGAGATTTCAGCTGGGGCAGAAGAGAAAAGGGAGGCAATAAGGCAGCTTTGTTTCTCTCTGGATCATTACAGGAGTGGATATAAGCAACTCTGTCAAGCACTTCTTGGATCCAAGCGGCATATGATCATGACTTCTTGATGTCTCTAAGTTGTATAATTGCTGCTTCATTGAGCTTCCCATGGCTCATCTATGCCTTCTATTATGTCATTTCTTGTTTTTGCTTTCCCATGGACATTCTTAAGTTGTTCAAATTATCTTTTGGTACACTGTTGTTGATTAAACTTTCCAAAAAGTATAGTTCTAATAATTAATAAATTGAAAAAAAATAAAATATATAAGGGCAATTACTTGGTTAAAATTTTTAGCAACAATATCAACAGCAAACAATTTGACCCTAAAATCTAGAGATACTTGATGGAATTAACTATTTTTTAGTCAATTCAAATGACAGTATTTTCTTATTATATTTTAAAATAAAGGGTGTAATTAAATCAAAATTTTCTAAATTCAAATTGCATCTCAAGAATTCAAATTTCAGAACTGACTTCACACTAGATATGGATTCTCGACTTTATAATTTTAATCAGTGTTGCACAAAATCTGGTTTTAAATTGTCACTAAACCAAATACAGCTGGCATCAGAGAATCGAACCAGCAGAATTTTTGGTACATGAAAAGAAGAAATGGAAGAACTCCCTTGTTTTGATTTCGGTGTTTTGTTTTTTTGTTTTTTTTTGGATCAATTTAAAATAGAAGTATTTGTTTATTTACCAAAGTAAATAGTTAATAGTAAAATAGAGATGGAGCATCAGATACACTGCTCAAGATAATACAGTGTTGACATGGAATGCAATTCCAGCAGAAGGCATCTTAGGTAGATTTTTGCCTGCTTACACTCGGGACTTCTGTAAGACTTTTCAATCTGAGATTGTGTACAATTGTCCAGGAATGAATACAATGAACTTCAGTTTTTGGCATTCTAGCACTTTGAACTTGCGAAGTTACCATTAAATTAATCCCAATTTCTTTGTTTCTTTCATGCATATTCCATGTTTGCGGAGGCCGAGACACTAGAGCTTTCTTGTTTTTAACTCATCATTGGTTTCCTTTGATTAGAGCTCCAGAGAACATTTCAAATAATTTGGTTCAACCATAATAAGTTTTCTGCTGGTGTCTGCTGTAGCTAAAATGGTCAAAAGCAGTAGATCTATGAGATGTTACATCAAAAGTTCAAGCAGCAGTTCACTTGTACAATTTTCCAGCAGTCTGCGCGATAAAAATGACACTGGTGATGGCGGTGGGATTCCAGTCATTTGTTCTGGACAATTGCTTCTTCTGGTATGTGATTTGCTGCAAATCTTTTGCACTGCATAGGCTGATTATGTATTTTTCCTCACGTGAACTGGAATTATGATCTGCCTCAGCATTCCAATTTGCTGTCATTACTATCTCAACCTTTTTATTCTTTCTTGGGCTAAACTTTCCAATTATTTTGAATAGAAAATGAAAATGCACGGTATGAAGACTGTTGGTCAATTCTAGTTGTGCAAATTTCAGCCTAATCGTTAAAATGGACGCCTAAGACCAAGAGGTCTTGAGTCCAAATTCCACCCTTCAGCCATCATACACACACAAATTAAAAAATGCAAAAAAAAATAAGAAATGTTGTTGGGGTTTGGAAGGACTTGAAATTAAATGAAGCAAAGTACATTAATTGTTGTTGAAATTGATTAACTACATTATGCGTCTAGGAACAAGAAGTAGGGGTTGTTCCTTTTGTAAGGTAATGCCAAACTTATCGTTCATGTCTAAGCTGGAAGGATCCTGGCCATTTGGAAGGGACCAGTCAAAGTGATACAGCAAAGAGGCTAAAATCAAGGGAAGTTGCCTAGTTGCCATTGGCATTCCAGGACAAATTCTTCTTCCCCCACCAAATGCAGGCAGCAACTCCAAATCGGCCCAACTTTTTCCGAGGAATCTCTCTGGTTTAAATGATAATGGGTCTTCCCAGACCGAGGGATCGCGTCCAATAGCCCAAACATTGACAAGCACTTGAGAATTCTCTGGAAACCCGTAATCCATAATCTGGCAGGTCTCAGCCACACGACGTGGAAGGAGAAAAGGTGCAGGAGGATGTAGCCTTAGCGTTTCCTTTATGCAAGCGTTTAGGTAAGGAAGCTGAGAAACCTGACATTCCTTGATCGAGTTTCCATTAATTTCTTCTTTAAGTTCTTCGCGGACTCTTTCCATGACCTCTTTGTTTTTGAGCAGCTCGGCTATAGCCCACTCTGTTGTTGTGGTGGTTGTCTCACTACCTGCAAATAACAGTTCCTGCAAACAAATGATCGTTCTTGCAAATTATAAATTACTCATCCTGGCTCAAGGAAGATGCCCCCAAACATAGAATAAATAAGGCAACAAAGCAGAACAAGGCCTGCATCGATCTACTTACGAAAAGCAACCAATTTATCTGGTCATTATCAAGTCCAGTAGCAATAAAGGTATCCAAGAAATCGCCTTTTGGAGAACTGTGCACGTTGGTCTTTCTTCTTTCCTTGATGCAACTTTCCCACACGGCAAAAGCTTCTTCAAGACAATCCATCATCTGCCTTTTCATACCTTGAGGATCCAACCCAGCAAGGATTGGATAGAAATCCGAGAAATTTGGTGCAGCTGCCAACACCATAATTCTCCAGACGAGTGTTTTCAATCCACTTGCCCCTCCAGCTCCATCCTCAAAACCAATAAGCTCCCTTGAGAGCAAAAGGTTGCCTAGGGTGTTGAAGACAGTAGCAAACACTGCCTCACCAATGTCAACAACTTGCCCTTCTTTGGTACCTAAGAATTGGACCATTTCTGCCACCCTCTTCTCTCTTAGATTGACTTGTGAGTCTAATGCTTTGGCAGAAAATAGTTTATTCTTGCACATGGCTCGCAAGGACTTCCAATGTTGGTTGTTGCAACGGGAGGCCCAAATGATTGACAGACGGTCAAGGACGTGGGTTTCATGTGGGAGAGCTTTAGGTACCTTTCTACCAGCAAGCAAACGATCATGGGTTTTGAGGATTTCAGTGGCTGCCTTTGGAGATGACCCAACAATAAGGAGTTGAGTGCCGAGCCTCAGTGAAATCAGAGGACCATAAACTTTGGCAGTGTTTGCCAATGATATGTGAGGCTTTTTTCCCAAATGGATGATATTTCCGATGATAGGCCATGGCTTGGGACCTGGCGGAAGTGGACATGGAGATGCACGGGTTTTGAGTTGAATAAAGATAAGATGCAGAACAGCAAGAAAAGAAGAAAGAAAAAGAAGAAGAAAAAGATCGGAAAGTTTTGACAGGCCGGGCCATATTGTAAATGCCATTTGATCCATTGTCATCAGAGGATGACTCCAATCCGTTTCGGGAGGCCTCAGGTGATTTGAGTAGCGCTTTGCGCATGCGAGTAAGCAGAATAAATAGAGTTCAATATCAAAATAAATAATAGAAAAAAAGAAAGAAAGAAGGAAAGAAAAGGATGATCGCAAGGGAGTCACTAATGGCTCCCAAATCAGGAAGTATCAAATCAAAATTGTAGATAACAGGGAGTCACCGGCATTGCCATCCCGTTTCATCACAGGATCCAAAAATATCTTTTGCTCTGGGAGCATGATATTTTTTGGGAACGTAAAGTCAAATGGACGGCGGCAAAGTTAGGCCAACTGATCTGGCGGGACACGCAAGGACGGTAGTAGCTGGTCCCCTCCTCAACCCACACAGTAGATTTCGAGTTTTTTTTTTTTTTTTTTTGAGTCATAGATATTTTGGATTACGGATGGATCTAAGATTAGATTGATTAAATGGAAGATATTTTAAGTTTTAAATTTAATTAAATGTTAAATTTATTGAATTTTAAATAATATAAAATTTAAATATTTTTTATTATTAAATTTATAATTAATTAAATTTTAAATATATTATATTTTAAATTTAATAAATTTTATTTTATTTTTTAATTTTAAAATTAAGTTATTTAAATTTTAAATTTAAATTATTTACTCTTTTAATTGATACGTAACAAATAAAATTAAATTTCAATAGAATTAGTCCAGTTATATAAATTGATCTAACTTTTAGCATTTTGCCACCTGCAGTGCTTCAACTTTGCGCAAGTGGCAAGATTGACGGAATGTGACCCAGCCGACGGAATGAAGGAAGGGAAAGCCCGTACATTTAACGATACAAATGTGGAGTGTGTACATCATAACGTGGCAGTCATGTGGGCTGGTTGGTGCAGCGTTGTAAATGTGATTTGATTCGGCGGAGAAGAAGAAAAGGATTGGGAAAGTTTGACAGGCCGGGCCAAACTGTAAATGCTATCTGATCCATTGTCTTCAGAGGATGACTCCAATCCGTTTCCTGAGGCCTCCGGTGATTTGGGTAGCGCTTTGCATTATGCGAGTGCGCTGAATAAATAAAGTTCATTATCAAAAAAAGAGGAAAAAAAAAACAGAAAGAAAGGGGGCAGCACAAGGGGGCTCACTAATGGCTCCCAAATCAATAAATATAAAATCAACATTGTAGATAGCAGGTAGTCATCGCCATTGCCAACCGGTTTCATCACAGGATCCAAAAGTATCTTGCTCTTGGGATGCAACTTGAGTTAGCCAATGGCTTTGGGAACATAAAGTCAAATGGACCCCAGCAAAGGTAGACCACCCTATATGCCAGGATATGCTTTTTGTCACTTCTAATGTTGTTGAGTTATAGATCCTCAGGGTGGAAGAAATATTTACAATAATTGGGATGTATTTGGCGTTAAATTTTCATGAGGTTTTTTGTCGGTATGAAACCCACGGTAACATTGCAATAATATCGTCGTCTGATGGAGGCATGGAGTTAAAAGTTTGAATTTATATAGTCGTAGAAACAATAATAAATTTTAAAATAATTTCTTCATTTCTCAAGATATAATAACAAATTTTTGATAGTATAAATATAAAAATTATTTTATAATAGTTTAATTTAAATATTTAAATTAATAACTATAATATTATTAATTAATTTAAGCTAAATATATAAACATCAACTAAAAAATCTTTGATCAAAAATATTCCTTAGTATATACAACTAATAAATCTTTAATTGACAATCTTCTTTAGCATGCCTCCTTAAGATGGTAGTTGAAGGAAGAATCCCAATCTTGACATATAAAGATTGCAATTGGTGTCTAGAAAGTAGTTTTGTGAGCACCTCGGCAAGTTGGTTAGCAAATGAAATATGAGAAATGCAAATAGTATCATTTTGGACGTTGCCTTGAACAAAATGAAAGTTAACAACAATATGTTTCCTACTTAAGTAAAATACCATATTAGCACAAAGATATGTCACACTAATGTTTTTCATAGTAGATAACGGGAGTAATAGGTAATTTTGTATCTAATTCATAAAGAATGAACTAAACTTAAGTGATTTTAGTTGTGATGGAGACAATGGCTTGCTACTTTGCTTTAGTAAATGAATATGCAACAAAATGTTGCTTTTTGGAGCTTGGGGAGATGGCATTTTGATCAAGAAAGAAGACATGGGCACTAATGGAGGTGTAGTCATCAAGATTACTAACTTAATCAACATTAAAGTAGCCATGCAACAAAAGTAAAGAGTTTCCATAAAGGAATAAGCTGTGAGTGATTATGCCATGTAGGTACCAAAGAAACCTTTTAACTGCAAACTAATGAGAGGAGGTGCGATAGTGCATAAATTAAGAGAGTTTGTTGACTATGAAGGCATTTTCAAAATACGTAAAAGATATTGCAAACCTCTAATAATGGATCAGTATGTAGTGACATCAATGATAAATTTGCTATCATCAAGCGTAGAAACATTACTTAAGGATATAGAAATGTGGATAATTTTGACATTAAACATCTTAGTTTTCTCGAGGAGATCATGGATGTAATTTTGTTGGGAAAGAAGAATGCTAGAAGAATTTTGTATGACTTCCACATTGAGGAAGTAAGATAGTGAGTCTAAATCTTTGATTTAGAATCTTACAACAAGAGTAAAGGTGAACTAATCAATAAAAGTATCACTATTATTTATGAGAATAAAATTATTAACATGCACTAAAAGAAATATTTGTAAGTAATTTTGTTGGAAGATAAATAGTAAAATACTAGATTTAAAAGTGACAAATCCAAAAATAAGTAAGAATTGATATAATTCATAATACTATGCCCAAAAAGTTTACTTAAGATCATAGATGACTTTGTATAGATGACATACATAAGTGGGGTTAGTTTGGTTAATGAAACTAGGTATTTGATTCATATAAACATTTTCTTAAAGGTGACTAGACATGAATATATTATTGGCATCTAACTATTTAAAAAATTAATTTTAGATTAAAGTAAGATAAAATATAAAAGAAATAATAATTAATTTAATAATAAGATTAAATAATAAAAAAAATAATATAAAAAAGAAAGAAAGTAAAGGATGATCGCAAGGGAGTCACTAATGGCTCCCAAATCAGGAAGTATCAAATCAAAATTGTAGATAACAGGTAGTCATCGGCATTGCCATCCCGTTTCATCACAGGATCCAAAAATATCTTTTGCTCTTGGAGCATGATACTTTTTGGGAACGTAGAGTCAAATGGACGGCGGCAAAGTTAGGCCAACTGATCTGGCGGGACAGGCGAGGACGGTGGTAGCTGGTCCCCTCCTCAACCCACACAATAGATTTCGAGTTTTTTTTTTTTTCTTGAGTCATAGATATTTTGGATTACGGATGGATCTAAGATTAAATTGATTAAATGGAAGATATTTTAAGTTTTAAATTTAATTAAATGTTAAATTTATTAAATTTTAAATAATTTAAAATTTAAATATTTTTTATTATTAAATTTGTAATTAATTAAATTTTAAATATATTATATTTTAAATTTAATAAATTTTATTTTATTTTTAATTTTAAAATTAAATTATTTAAATTTTAAATTATTTACTCTTTTAATTGATATATAATAAATAAAATTAAATTTCAATAGAATTAGTGCAGTTATATAAATTGATCAACTTTTAGCATTTTGCCACCTGCAGTGCTTCAACTTTGCGCAAGTGGCAAGATTGACGGAATGTGACCCAGCCGACGGAATGAAGGAAGGGAAAGCCCGTACATTTAACGATACAAATGTGGAGTGTACGTCATAACGCGGCAGTCATGTGGGCTGGTTGGTGCAGCGTTGTAAATGTGATTTGATTCGGCGAAGAAGAAGAAAAGGATTGGAAAAGTTTGACAGGCCGGGCCAAACTGTAAATGCTATCTGATCCATTGTCTTCAGAGGATGACTCCAATCCGTCGTTTCCTGAGGCCTCCGGTGATTTGGGTAGCGCTTTGCATTATGCGAGTGCGCTGAATAAATAAAGTTCATTATCAAAAAAAGAGGAAAAAAAACAGAAAGAAAGGGGGCAGCACAAGGGGGCTCACTAATGGCTCCCAAATCAATAAACATAAAACCAACATCGTAGATAGCAGGTAGTCATCGCCATTGCCATCCTGTTTCATCCCGGGATCCAAAAATATCTTGCCGTTGGAATGTAACTTGCGTTACCCAATGGCTTTGGGAAAGAAAAGTCAAATGGACCCCGGCAAAGTTAGACCACCTTATCTGGTTGAATATGCTGGGACCAGTAGGAGTTGCTCGCCCTTCAACCCCACATAGTAGATTTTGAATTTTTGAGTTATAGATATTTTGGATTATGGATGCATTAAATTTTAAATTAATTGTATAGAAGATATTTAAAGTTTAATTAAATGTTAAATTTCTTAAATTTTACATATTTTTTATTATTAAATTTATATTTAATTAGACTTTAAATATATTATATTTTAAATTTATTAAATTTTAATTTTTCTTTTTAAATTTTAGAATTAAGTTGTTTAAATTTTAAATTTTATAAATTTAAATTATTTTAATTTTATATTATTTATTCTTTTAATCGATACATAAAAAGTAAAATTAGATTTCGAGAAAGTTAGATGACTTACTTAAATTGACTAACTTTTAGCATTTTGCTACCTTCACGCGTTCAACTTGCGCAAGTGGCCAAGATTGATGGACGTGACACCGCCGACGGAATTAAGAAAGGGAAAGCCCGTACAAGTAACGATAAAGATGTGGAGCAGTCATGTGGGCTGGTTGGTGCAGCGTTGTAAATGCGATTGGATTGGGCTAATTGGAGACGATGAACTTTATCTCTTTTTTTTTTTTGTCATTTCTCTTTTTTATTTTTTTATTTTTTTTATTTTACTGCATTGTTATTAAATATATCTTTAAATTTTATTCACTTCTTAAAAATTATATATAAAATATATTTTTTATTAGTATGATAAATAAGATATTAATACAAAAATAAAATTATTATTGATATTAATAAATATATTTTAACTTAATATTTTGTTATTTACATTAAAATTTTGATTTGTAAATATTAAAATATAAGAAGGTGAGAAATTAAACGTAAAGAGGAAAACATAACAAAGAACAAACGAGAATTGTGCACCGTTTCTTGTTCACAGCAGTCAAAATAAATGGTAAAGGAAACAAAAAAAATATTAATCACAGCATTAATGCAGTGTAATGAGTATTGCCTCACATTGGATATACGCAAAATTATAAATGTTGACATTTTATTTAAGTATAATTTATGAATTTATTATTAATTTTAAATAAAATATTTTATTATTATTATTTTATAAAAATAAATTAAATATAAAATTATATTAAATTTAAATAATAAATTTTATTTTAATATAATTTATAAATTTTTTATTATTTTATGATAAAATATTTTTTAATTATTTAAGAAAAATAAAATAATTATTAAATTCTATATATATATTTATATTTTTAAATTTTAAATATATTATTATTTTTATCATTAATTATTATTTTCATTAAAAATATTAGTTTAATTTTAAAAATTTAGTGAATGTATTATAATAAATTAGTATCTAAATTTAATTAATCATTATCTAGTGTGATCTTATTTATACATATATACAAGATAGATATAAGTTTTTTTATATCACTTTCAATGTTATTTAATTATATATCCTTTCTCTTATGTTAAAAGAAATATTTATAATGGTTGGAAAGGTATTTGGATTTAAATTTTCATAAAGTCTTTTCTTAGTATGAAATCCAAAATAGCATTATAATACTGTCATTATTTAATGGAGTCACAGAGTTAAAAGTTTAAATCTCAATGGTCTCTTACATATAATTATAAAAATAGTAAAAAAAATTTTAGAATAATTTCTTTATTTTTCAGTGGTATAAACAAAAGTATTTATATAAGTTTTGATTGCCTAAATATATAGTGTGTTTTTATTAAAGTTTTAAGAATCAAATTAATTATTGAACCAAAAAATTTAGAGGTATAAAATTCAACCAGTGTAATTAGAATTAAATTAATAAAATTAATATTTAATATTAAATAAATAAATAATATATATACAAAATATTTAAAAAATGTGTTATAATTAAAATAAACAAAATATAAATATTTCTTAAAGTTGATACATTTCAAAATTTAAAAATAATAACATAATAATGGTTGAATTTCATCATCACTCACCATTTTAACTATAAGATCAATTTTACTTCCAATACTATGTGCAACACCAAAGCAACGAATAACATTAAATGAATTCACATCAACCATATCTAATCAACAAATTCATCACTTTTGTTTGTTTCTTGATTAAAAACATTAGAGTTAGGATATGGATTATCTTTATAAAGAGCTCTCTCTAATTTTGCATAATCAAGCTCTAGGGATGACTCTTTTTCTTCTTCAATTCAAAAGTCTATCTTATCAATGCATTCATAATCAATAGGATCATAAGTTCTTTTTTTTTTTTTTGAAATTAAGCTTATAAAAATGCATATGAAAAAATGAATTAATTAAATATTGTAAGTTATTAAAAAAAAAAAACTAAACATATTCACGTATATACCAATTACCTATTTTTTAACTTCAAATTGTAAATAATATAAATGAGATCATTAAGTCTTTGATGCTTTAATCTATCTCTTCTCTTAGTATGAATATGTTAAAAGACATTTAAATTCCTTTCACATTTTAAAGAAAAAGAAGTTTGACTAAGGATGTGAATAACAATTTTTTGTAAATTAGGGGCATTATGCCGAAATAATCCCCATAATTCATTTGCATTCAAAAAAGAAACAATTATTTAAGTATTGTGACATAAAAATGCATTATATATATGAAAGAAAAAATGACATAACTTACCAGGTTAAAATGTTTTGCTTAAATTACAAGTTTATTATCTACCAAAATTTCCTTCATGATCCAAATAAGTCTTTATTTTTTTCATGGTAGCAACATCATCACTACAAATACTTTTAATTTCAAGCAAACTAAAAAGGCCACTCATGATTTTATCATTCTTCCAAAAGTTTTTCTCATAAACAAAAGTAGGGTTGAAGAAATAAAGTGCCACATATAGATCTTTCATAAGATGTTTATCCCAATGTTACTCAATGACTCTTATGAAAGGCATATATGATCTTGCCTTTTGCTTGAAGATGTGTACAATTCCCTTTATAACCCTTTGCATGCCTTTATAAACATAACCCAAAGAAGGTTTTTCATCAAAATCAATAATGCGCAACAACTTCATAAGTAGACTAACCACCAAGTAATCATCCCAAATTTACTAAGATAGTAGTACACACAGTCTTTCCTTCCACACTCTTTACAAGTTTAGGACTTGTGAAAAAATTACTAGATACAAAATTTTGTAAAAATTGTTTATGATCATAGATGCCCTTTAAAGGAATAAATGTAGTTGTAAAACAAGTTGGTCCTAAATGCACAATTTCTCTCCAATCATAATTTTTTCTCAACCTTGCTAAAAAATATAGATAATTGTAGACAAATTTTGTAATGACAGTAACACATGATGCAAGATCAATTACATGAGGCATCTTACTAATATTTTTTAAGATAAGGTTGAAGTAATGAGCAATACGAGGAGACCAATATATATATTCATACCTTTTGTGAAGTAATCTTCCAGCTCCTACATATGAACTATCCATAATAACATGAATAACATTTTATGGCATAACTCATTCAATAATGTCTGAAAACAAATTGCATAAACTTGTGGCATTCTTTATAATATTTTAGGCATCCACTAATTTGACAAATGAAATTCTTGTAAAGTAATAAACTAAGAAATTGATTAAGGTTTTATTTCTCTGATCCCTCCAACATCTATTATAGTTGTTCATCCATTTGTAACCCACTTGCTTTTATAAGTTTTAATAAGTAATTAACATTCTTTTTTACAATCTTTCATCAAATTGACACACATGTCATTATAAGATGGACCTTTATACCCAGAACTAATTGCAAGACTAGCATCTAAAGTAAGTTAAAAGTATGGTGAATACAAAGGAATAAATGAAATACAAGCATAAAAAAACCACCTTGCCCAGGCCATGTAAGCTCTTTGCACGACTTCTTTACCAACCAAGACACTTTTTAAACTAGGTTAAGCTCTAAGAGTTGTTCTCCAAACAAAATATTTTTCAATTCCATGATTGACTTTTCTTTTTACCTTATCCTACATAAATTTTTGTCCTTTTAACACATTTATTCCAATTACTTTGTCTTCTTTCTCCTCTAACTGAATATCAGAAGGATCATCACCAAAACTATAGTCTCTAGCCTTTTTAGCACTTTTTTTTTTCTCTTCAGATATTTTTTTAAGAATGCAAAGCATCCTTGTTTGAACATTATATGAAATTTTTTTGCATGAAACTATTTGACCTTTGATTTTAGCAATATGTTATTTCATTCTATGAATTCTCCCACCCTTGAAACTACTACTATAATAAAGACAAATGAGTTTAGCTTTACCATTAGATCAAAACTTAACCCTTTCAGAAAAATGCGCCCAAGCTAGATCGTTCATGGGAAAAATGAATTGAGTACTATGTATGGAATTCATAGATTGCTTTTCAGATGATTGAGATGAGATATTGCAACTATCCATTATAAAACTTGATAGCAGGAGAATGTTGTGTAATGGTAGAAGGCGCAACAGAAAGACTGCATTGAAATATTAAAAGAGAGTGTCAGAATTCATACATTCACACAAAAATTTGCCTAAAGTCATAGTCACCAAATAAATTAAAATTAGGAAAAAAAAAACTTCTTATGTGATTCTATTGTCACACACTGTACTTTTTTGATGATTTGAAATGCATTTTATATGGATGCTGCAGAGTAATGGATGCACGTGTTTTAAATTCTAAAATTCTTGGGCTACAACCCTTGAACATGTCATGCATGTGTCCTAAACATGTGATTTTATCATATCATTGTTACCCAAAGGAGAAGAGTATTTGGGGTAACTTAGATTAGTATCATAAAGAAGGGCATGTTTGTGGTTTGTCGAAGAAAAAATATGTTCAATTTTTTGAAATAGACAATGGCAACAACAATGATGTGAAAAGAAGATTCCATGTAAAAGAGCTAGTTAAAGGATGAAAGAATAATTCTTTTAGCAAGATAGCATCACAATTACAATCCTACTAGCTTCCTGCTCTTCATTCAAAGATAATATTTTACCATAACTCCACTTAAAACCATCAAAATTTGTAAAAGTTATGATAATAGTTGTTGTGACTTCTTATCATAATGACATATGTTATTATCCTTTCCATGATATCCATTTGCATTGCACCTGAGGTCTTGCACCGAGGCAAAGGCAGAGGCTAAGGCCAGACAAACACAATTAAAGTATTACCAAGTTACCACAAACATCAACATGCCTGTATTTTTATTAATTCTTAATATTATTTGCATCCTTATTATTGTTTAATTATTATCATTATCATTATTATTTTTATTAATTGTCCCTCTTTTTTCTTGCCAGAGTTTAACTAAAGAACAAGAGAGAGAAACATGCAAAAAGAAACAAGGAGACAGAGATGGAGATTCAAACTCACTAATAATCCCTTGCACAACCTAATTAAATGAAAGTTTTCATTTCAACACCAAAAAACCAAACATAATTTTTAACACAATCAAACTGATCAAATTTCCCCCATAAAGTAAGAGGACAAAAAAAAAAAAGGAGAAAGAGTGAAAAAAAAAAAAGAGAAAATGAAAAATTGATTTTATTTAAACTAACCTTATTCAACTACATAAAGATAGAGAGTGAGATGGTATGGTGAAGGGTAATGAGAGGTATGGAGATTTGGAGTGGTAGAAGTAATGACAAGTGTAATAAGGGGGAGGGTGATTTGGAGTAGGAGACTTGAGGTGGTGTAGGGCAATGAGAGGTAAGGTGAAAATACAAATGTTGGCTTTTAAACAAATTATTTTTTTTAACCAAACTGGTCAACTCGAGAAAATTGGGTTTAGTTCACTAATTCTCGATTGAACTAGCTGATTTACTGATTTTTGTATTGGTTCATATTTTAATTAGTTTTAAGAAAGAATTAAACCAGATTAGGGTTTAATTTCTAATTTTTCTGGTTTGACCGATTAATTTGGTTTAATTCTTTCAACATTGGTTTTTATTCATGTTTATATATAATATAGACATAAGTCTGCTTTATGTCACTTTTAATATTATTTAATTATATATCCTTCTTTTAGGTGAAAGAAATATTTGTAATGGTTGGAAAGATATTTGGTGTTAAACTTTCATGAGGCCTTTTGCTAATATAAAATCCATAATAACATTACAACACCATCATCACCTAATGATGCCACAAAGCTGAAGGTTTAAATCTCAATAGTCTCTTGCATATAATTGTAAAAATAGTAAGATGAATTTTAGAATGATTTCTTTACTTTTTAGTGATATGAACAAAAGTATTTATATAAGTTTTAAGAATAAATAAAAATAATAAAAAATATTTGATTGCCTAAATATATGGGTTGCCTAAAATAATTTAGTCTAAATATGCATATTAACAATTATAATATTATTAATAATTTAGGCTAAATATGTATACAACAATTAAGAAATCTTTGATCAAGAATATTCCTTTATATATATATATATATAATGAAGAAATCTTTGATTGACAATCTTCCTTAATATGCCTCCTCAAAATGGTAGTTGAAAGAAAAACACCAATCCTAACATGTAAGAAATGCAAATAATGTTTGGAAAGTAATTTTGTGAGTGTCTTAACAAGTTGGTTTGTGTGTAAAACTTGGGAAATGCAAATAATGTCATTTTGGACTTTGTCCGAAATAAAATGAAAGTTAATAGCAATGTAATTCATGTGAGAGAGTTTGTTAATCATGAAGGTAATGTTAGAACAAGTAAGCAGAAGATACTTTAAGCCTCCAATAATGGATTGGTATACAATGATGTTAGTGACAGAGTTGCTACCATCAAGCTAGGAACATTACTTGAGGGCATATGAGTGTGGAAAACTTTAACATTAAGCATCATAGTTTTCTCAACAAGATCATGGATGCATCTTTATTAGGAAAGTAGAATGCCAAAAAAATTGTGTATAACTTCCATACTGAGGAAGTAAGATAACATGTCTAAATCATTGATTTAGAATCTTATAGTAAAAGTAAAGGTGAATCAACCAAGAAGAGCATCACTATTACTTATGAGAATTAAATCATTGACATACACTAAAAGAATTATTGGTGAATGACTTTGTTGAAAGATAAAAAGTGAAGTGTTATACTTAGAAGTGACAATCCTAAAATTAAGAATTGACATAATTCATGATACAATGCCCAAAGAGCTTACTTAAAATTGTAAATGGCTTTGCAAAGATGGCATACATAGGTGGGGTTAGCTTGATCAATGAAACTAGTTGGTTAAACCACATAAATATTTGCTTAAAGATGATTATAAAGGAATACATTATTGATGTCTAAATTGATTAATAGGCCAACCTTGGACTAAAGCAAGAAAAAAGATAAAAGGGATAGTGACGGGTTTAATGACAAGACTAAAGGTTTCCTTAAAGTCAATACTAAGGTGTTGGCAAAAGCCTTTAGCAATTAGGTAAGCTTTGTGACAGTCAATAGAATTATCAAGATAGTGCTTGATCTAAAAGACCCATTCACAACCTACAACATTTTGATATGAGTGAAGGGGAACAAAATACAAAGTACCATTATATATTAAATTATCAAACTTAGCAAACATAGATACTCGCCATTGAGGGTTTTTGAGGCTTTGTGTTACGGTGGTGGATATTGTGGGAAAGGTAAGATCATAAATAGTGGCAAGGCTAAGTTTATGAAGAAGTTTATGAATGTTGTTCTTGGCTCTAGTTTGCATGGGATGGACATTGGTGGTTGGAGGTGGTGTAAAGGAAACATAAGGAGTTGAGTCTTGCCAAACATAGGAAAGGAAGGTAGATTTTAGTGAAGTGTCATCACGTGTAGAAAAGGAAAGTGTTGAAGATGTAATAGGTGAGAAATAGAGATATGTGGCTAGTTCAAAAGAAGGAGGTGCTTAAAGGTAAATATTTGTATTTTGTGAAAAAAGTACTAATTATGAAATGGTGATTAGTCTAAATTGCCCATTTTCTCTTTGGACTCTTATTTGTTATCCTTTTTGGTGTCATTTGGCTTTTGTAAGTATTGAATCAAATGAGCTTTTTCCTAGAGAGTTTGATGGATTAAACTCATATAACTTGTATTCAAAGAGAATATGTCAATCAACCTTATTTGGATATATGCAAGGGAGATTTGATATGTTTATTAGAAAATTAATAAGCAAAATAAGCTGTGAGATTTTGTGAGTAGTGGTTTATTACAATTTGTTGATCTTGATTTCAATGTATAAAAACATTCATGTAACTAACTCATGTTAAGATTGTTGAATTTTCTAGTTTCTTTGGTAATGAATTATTATTGGACTTGTTGTTTTTGTGTGGGTTGTAAGAGATAACAAGCCAAAAAGGTTATGTGAACATTAGAAGAAAGATCAAGATGAGAAATAAGCATTATTACCCTATTTGTAAAGTTAAGTGTTGGGTTTAAATTCAATGATAATTGAATGTTTGTTTTATAAAGGGAAAAAAGTTGTCTGATTAAATAGTTGCATGATCATTAGTAAATTAACCATAATTCTTTCTATCCACATAATAAGATCAAAGTAACTATCATTTGTATAATGCACACCAAATGGGCTAGTCAATAAATTACACAAAGGTAAGAAGCATATTAGGTTGCATGAAACCTTCATTTTAAATTAACTACTATGTAAAGTAAGTGTATTCCTGTAATGCCTATAGTCTCCACAAACTTCTTGATTAATGTCATCCTTACTAGCCATTGTTGTATTAAAAGCCATATTGTCTATTGATTTTCCTTTACTAGGTTATGTGAACATCCATACTTTATTACATTGCAGGTTTATTTGATAACATGGCTTACAAAAGTGAACATAAATGGCTAGAGGTGAGATCAAATTTGAAGTCAATTCCTTGTTAATTATGTTTCTCTTTTGAAAACTATTACTCTATTGTGACTTAAAAGATCATAAGTTCATGCAAATAATCTTCTTGTGAAACAAGGATATGATTGTTGTGTTAATCTCACTACTTAAAAATTGATGAAGTTAGATTCTTTTATTTATTTTTTTATTTTTGGTGTGTTTGCATATATGTGTGCTTATGTGTTTATGTGTGTGTGTGTGTGTGTGTGTGTGTGTGTGTGTGTGTTCTTATCTATGCATATGCACAAAATAAATATAAGCCTACTTAATGTCACTTCCAATGTTGACTAGTTATATATGGTTCTCTTAGGGTAAAAAAAATATTTGTATTGGCTAGGGAGGTATTAGGTATTAAAACTTTTATAAAGTCTTTTACTAGTATGAAATTCATAGTAACTTTACAATAATGTCATTGTTTGCAGTCAAAGGTTTGAATCTCGATGGTCTTTTGCAAAGGGTATTTATTTCAAGTATAAATAATCTTTCATGATGCATTAAAGTTCAATTTAGGTATAGATCATCAAAACATTAGGTACAACAATTTACACGATTTTACTACTTTTAGAACTTATTTAAATCTTAATTTTTTATTTTTTTATTTTTTTAAAAATTCAATTCACTTAATAAATAAAATTTAATTCTACTTAAATTCTACTTTTTATTTTTTTATTTAATATAAATAAATAAGTTAAATTAAAATTTTTTAATTTTTTAAGTGATAAAATAAAATAAATTAAATTATATTTAATTATCATTTATTATTATTTTATTTTTTATTTTAATATATAATTTAATTAAATATTTAAAATTATAATACTAAATAAAAAATTAATAAAATTATAATTTATAAATTTATTAAGAATATTAATTTAGATATAATATAAAATTTACATTATTATAATAAATAATAGGTTAAATTAAAAAATTTATTTTGTTTGATTGAAAAAAAAAAAAAGAGTAAGGCTACGATTTTCTTTTTCAAAATTCAAAGTCCATATTTGATGTCATGTTACTGTTTACAATGATGAAATGGCCAGGCTGCCTAGAACAAATTTGAAAGGGTATAACATTTAGGCATCTCTTGGGCTGTGCATCTAGGCCTAGTTCCGTTTATGGATTTACGTTGAACAACTAGGCCACGACCCAGTGGCCTTCGAAGCCAAGCCAAAAAATATGTTTCAGATCATTAATGAATTACAATTCATTTGTATTAAAATTGTTTTTGAGATTGAAGATATCGTGAATCACAATTAATTAAGAAGGAAAAAGAAGATTTAAATTGAGCAATTTCATAATTTAATAGTCATGAGCTAATAGTTAACTGTTATTTGGTAAAAAAAAATATAAAATAATATTATATGAATTAATTTAATAAATTTGATATTTTTAAATTAAATTAAAATTATAGTTTAGAATAAAAAATAAAATATTAAATTTTACTATTAACTTATTTTTTTATAACAATAAATGATAATAATAATAAATTAATTTTTATTTTATATTTATTAATTAGCTGTTCATTACACTTTTTAAATAAAATAAATTTTTATATCAAATAATTATTTTTTGTCAAATATAAAAAAAAAAATTAATAATATTATTTATAATCTTATTAAAAAAATAACAATAAATTAAATGATATTATTAAATTTATAAAATAACAAACTTTATAATATTTGATAAAAAATTCTAACCATTCTTACAATGATGTATGTTTAGATGTGCATTTAGCGTTACCTAATACTTTAACATAAGTACATGATACGAACGAATCCAATGATAACTGATGGTTCATACAATTTCGTACTGGACAAGTGGTGACACCAAAACATACAAAGAAAGAGGAGCTCTGAATAATTCGTCGTAAAGCTTAGGTTCCTAGTCGGTGGAGATGGGAAGGACTTGGAAATTAAATGAAGCAAAGTACTGAAATTGATTAACTACATTATGCGTCTAGGAACAAGAAGTAGGGCTGCTCCTTTTGTAAGGTAAAGCCAAATTTACCGTTCATGTCTAAGCTGGATGGATCCTGGCCATTTGGAAGGGACCAGTCAAAGTGATACAGCAAAGAGGCTAAAATCAAGGGAAGTTGCCTAGTAGCCATTGGCATTCCAGGACGAATTCTTCTTCCTCAACCAAATGCAGGCGGCAACTCCAAGTCACGGGCCCAACTTGCTCCGAGGAATCTCTCTGGTTTAAATGATAAAGGGTCTTCCCAGACCGAGTGATCGCGTCCAATGGTCCAAACATTGACAAGCACTTGAGAATTCTTTGGAAACCTGTAATCCATGATCTGGCAGGGCTCAGCCGCACGACGTGGGATGATGTAGTCCTTGCGTTTCCTTTATGCATGTGTGACGGAATCCTACGTCGGAACGGAGAAAGGGATCCTTGAGCCTTATAAGTGTGGGCGCTGCACACCCCAATAGGTTAGTCTTTTGGGGAGAAGGTAATGGCCCCGTGACAAGTGGTATCAGAGTCAACCCGTCCCGAATCTGATGTCCGCCGCCGAGCGCTCTAGGCCCAAGAGTAGGGGGAGTAGGCAGGGGGGCCCCGGTTCACGACGAGGACGTCCATGGAATCGGTGGGGGAGAATGTGACGGAATCCCACATCGGAACGGAGAAGGGAATCCTTGGGCCTTATAAGCGTGGGCGCTGCACACCCCAATAGGTTAGTCTTTTGGGGAGAAGGTAATGGCCTCGTGACACATGCGTTTAGGTAAGAAAGCTGAGAAACATGACATTCCATGGCCCCGTGACACATGCGTTTAGGTAAGAAAGCTGAGAAACATGACATTCCTTGATTGAGTTTCCATTAATTTCTTCTTTAAGTTCTTCGCGGACTCTTTCCATGACCTCTTGGTTTTTGTGCAGCTCGGCCATTGCCCACTCTGCTGTTGTGGTGGTTGTCTCAGTACCCGCAGATAACAGTTCCTGCAAACAAATAATCGTTCTTTTAAATTAAAAATTACTTGTCCTGGCTCAAAAAGATGCCCCCAGAACATAGAATAAATAAGGCAACAAAGCAGCACAAGGCTTTTATCCATCTACTTACAAAAGGCAACCAATTGATCTGGCCATTATCAAGTCCATTAGCAATAAAAGTGTCCAAGAAATCGCCTTTCGGAGGACTCTGGACATTGGTTTCTCTTCTTTCCTGGATGCAACTTCCCCACATGGCAAAAGCTTCTTCAAGGCAATCCATCACCTGCCTTTTCATACCTTGAGGATCCAACCCAGCAAGGATGGGATAGAAATCTGAGAATTTTGGAGCAGCTAGAAACACTCTTAACTCTTCAGACAAGCTTTTTCAATCCACTTGCCCCTCCAGCTCCATCCTCAAGACCAATAAGCTCCCTTGAGAGCAAAAGGTTGCCTAAGGTGTTGAAGACAGTAGCAAACACTGCCTCACCAATGTCAACAACTTTCCCTTCTTTGGTGCCAAAGAATTGGACCATTTCTGCCACCTTGTTCTCTCTTAGAGTGACTTGTGAGTCTAATGCTTTGGCAGGAAATAGCTCATTCTTGCACATGGCTCGAAAGTACTTCCAATGTTGGTTCTTGCAACGAGAGGCCCAAATGATTGACAGCCGGTCAAGGACGTGGGTTTCATGTGGGAGAGCTTTTGGTACCTTTCTACGAGCAAGCAAACGATCATGGGTTTTGAGGATTTCAGTGGCTGCCTTTGGAGACGACCCAACAATAAGGAGTTGAGCGCCGAGCCTCATTGAAATCAGAGGACCATAAACTTTGGCAATGTTTGGCAATGTTTGCCAATGATATGTGAGGCTTTTTTCCCACATGGATAATATTTCCGATGATGGGCCATGGCTTGGGACCTGGCGGAAGTGGAGATGGAGATGGAGATGCACAGGCTTTGAGTTGGATAAAAATAAGATGCAGAACAGCAAGAAAGGAAGAAAGAAGAAGAAAGAGGTTGGAAAATTTTGACAGGCCGGGCCATATTGTAAATGCTATTTGATCTTTGCCATAAGAGTGTGACTCCAATCCGTTTCCCGAGGCCTCAGGTTTATTAAATTTTAAGTTTAATTAAATGTTTAATTTATTAAATTTATAATAATTTAAATTTTAAATATTTTTATTATTAAATTTATAATTTATTAAATTTTAAATATATCTTATTTTAAATTTAATAAATTCTAAATGTATTGAATTTTATTTTTTAAAATTAAAAATTAAGTTATTTGAATTATAAATATTATAAATTTTAATTTTAATTTAAATTCATAATAATTTTAAATTATTTATTTTTTTAATTGATACGTAATGAGTAAAATTAAATTGACCAACTTTTATCATTTTGCCACCTTCACGGCTTCAACTTGCACAAGTGGCAAGATTGATGGAATGTGACACCGCCGACGGAAAGGAAGGGAAAGACCGTACATTTAACGATGAAAATGTGGAGGGTACATCGCCAAGCGGCTGTCATGTGGGCTGGCTGGTGCAACGCTGTAAATGTGATTTGATTTGGCTAATTACAGACGATGAACTTTGTCTCTTTTTTTGTCATTTGTCTTTTTTTTTTTTTAATTATTTTTACTAGTTATTAAATATATTTTTAAATTTTATTTATTTTTTATAAATTATATGTAAAATATTCTTAATTTAGTTTAATAAATAAGTAATTAGTAAGAACAATAATAAAATTATTATCAACACTGATAAATATATTTTAATCTAGTATTTTGTTTTTTATTTTAAAATTTTAATTTGTAAATATTAAAATATTAAAAGAAGACAAAATTAAAAGTACAACAAATTATAACAAGGAACAAAAGGGGAAAACAAACAAAGGGTTTTTCTTTTGTGCAACATTTCTCGTCGGTAGTAGTCAAAATAAATGATAATATTAAAAAAAATAATAATAAAGGCATTAATGCAGTTTAAAGAGTGTTGCAATACATCGCGTGTATGTGAGATTATGAATAATGAATTTCATTTAAGTATAATTTGTAAATTTGTTATTAATTTTAATAAAATATCTAATGATTATTTTGTAAAAATCAATTAAACGTTATATTACATTGAATCTAAATAATAAATCTTATCTTAATACAATTTATGAATTTTTATTATTTTATAATAAATATTTTCTAATTATAAGAAGAAATAAACTAATCACCAAATTATATTTATATTTGTATTTTTGAATTTTAAGTAATTATTATTTTTTAACAATAATTATTATTTCTTTTAAAAGAATTAGTTTAATTTTAAGGATTTAGTAAATGTATTATAATAAATTAGTATATAAACTTAATAATCATTATTTAGTGTGTTCTTTTTCATGCATATGTACAAGATAAATGTAAGTTTGCTTTATATCACTTTTAATATTATTCAATTATATATCCTTCTTTTAGGGTGAAATACATATTTGTAATGGTTAGGAAGCTATTAGGTGTTAACCATTCATGAGGTCTTTTGCCAATATGAAATCCACAATAGCATTGCAATAATGTCATCATCTGATGGAGCCAAAGATCTGAGGGTTTGAATTCAATGGTTTCTTGCATATAATTGCAAAAATAATAAGACTAATATTGTAATGATTTCTTCACTTTTCAATGATATGAACAAAAGTATTTATATAAGTTTTGAAACTAAATAAAAATGATAATAAATCTTTGATTACCTAAATATACGGGTTGCCTAAAATAGTTTAGCTTAAAGATATACATTAACAACTATAGTATCATTAATTAATTTATGCTAAATATGTACATAACAACTAAGAAATATTTGATCAAGAATATTCCTTGATATATGCAACAACTCATAAATCTTTAATTGATAATCTTCCTTGATATGCCTCCTCAATATGGTATTTGAAGGAAGAACACCAATCTTGACATGTAAGGAAAGCAATTAGTGTTTGGAAAGTGGTTTTGTAAGTGTCTTAGCAAGTTGGTTGACATATGAAATATGGCAATGTGAATAGTACCATTTCGAACTTTGTCTCAAACAAAATGAAAGTTAATAGCAATGTTATTCATGTGTAAGTAAAGGACTAGATTGACATAAAGATATGTTGCACCAATGTTATCATAATTGATAACTAGTGTAGTAGGTTGTTTTATACATTAATTTATGAAGAATGGACTAAAGCCAAGGTACTTTGCTTCCATAGAGGAACATGGAACAGAATGTTAATTTTTTAAGCAACAAGAGATGGCGTTGTGACCAAGAAAAATGACATGGGCACTAGTTGAGGTACAATTATCAAGATTACTAACCTAGTGAGCATTAAAGTAGTCATATAGTAGAAGTAGAGAGTTTCTACAAAGGAATAAGTTGTGAGTGATTGTGTTGTGTAGGAATTAAAGAAACCTTTTAACTATAGACCAATGAGAGAAGGTGGGATGGTGCATAAATTGAGAAAGTTTGTTGATTGTGAAGGCAATGTTAAGATGAGTAAGTATAAGATATTGTGTACCTCTAACAATGGATTGATATACAAGAACATTAATGACAAAGTTGTTATCATTAAATGTAGGAATATTACTCAAGGACATAAGGGTGTGGACAACTTTAACATTAAGCATCTTAGTTTTCTTAAGGAGATCATGGACGCATTTTTGTTGGGAAAGAAGAATGCTAGAAGAATTATGTATAACTGCCATATTGAGGAAGTGAGATAGTGGGCCTAAATCTTTAATTTAGAATCTTGCAGTAAGAGTAAAGGAGAATATGCCAAGAAGAGCATTATTATTAGCCATGAGAATTAAATCATCCACATACACAAGAAGAAATATTAGTATGTGATTTTGTTAAAAGATAAAGAGTGAAGTGTCATACTCAGAAGCAACAAAACCAAAAGTAAGTAAGAATTGACCTAGTTCATGATGCCATGTATGAATTGACACAGTTCATGATACCATGCCAAGGAGCTTAATTAAAATCATATATAACTTTGCAAAGATGGCTTATATAAATAGGGTTGGCTTGGTCAATGAAACTAATTAGTTGAGCCATGTAAACATTTTCTTAAAGATAACTATAAAGGAATGCATTATTAATGTCTAACTGATTAAGAAACCAACCTTGGGCTAAAGCAAGAAAAAGGATAAGATTGACAATGGTGGGTTCAATGACAAGACTAAAGGTCTCCTTAAAGTCAATACTAGAGCATTAGTGGAAGCCCTTAGCAATTAAGTGAGCTTTGTGATCGTCAACAAAATTATTTAAATAGTACTTGATCTAAAAGACTCATTCACAATCTATGACATTTTGAAATGAGTGAAGGGTAACAAAACACTAAGTACCATTTTGTATTAATTCATCAAACTCAATAGACATAATTACTCGCCAATGAGGGTTTTTAAGGATTTGTGTCACAATGGTTAATAATAAGGGAAAGGTAGGATCATAAATGGTGCAAGGCTAAGCTTGTGAAGAAGTTTATGAATGTTGTTCTTAACTTTAGTTTACATGGGATGACATTGGTGGCTAGAAGTGGTGTAAAGGAACATAAAGAGTTGAGTTTTGTAAGGCATATGAAAAAGAGGTAAATGCTAGAGAAGTGTCATCACGTGTAGAAAAGGGAGGTGTTGAAGATGTATTAGGTGTGAGATAGAGATGAGGCTAGTGAGTTTGATTTGTATTTTGTGAAAGAAGTTATGATTATAGGTAAATATTTGTATTTTGTGAAAGAAGTTATAATTATAAAATGGTGATTAGTCTAAATTGCTCCTTCTCTCTTTGGACTCTCATATGTTATCCTTCTTGGTGTCATTTGGTCTTTGTAGGTGTTGAATCAAATGAGCTTTTTCCTAGAGAGTTTGATGAACTAAGGTTGTGCAACTTGTGTTCAAAGGGCCCATGTTAACCAACTCGGCTTGGAGAGATGTAAGAGAGATTTTATATGTTTATTAGACAATTAAAGAGAAAATAAGTCGTGAGATTTTATGGGTAGTGGTTTGTTATTATTTATTGATCTTGATTTCAATATATAAAAATGTTCATGTAACTGACTTGTGTAAAAATTGCTAAATTTGCTACTTACTTTAGCAGTAAGACATATTGTTTTTGTGTGGGGTGAAAGAAATAACAAGCCAAGAGGCTTATGTGAACATAGGAAGAAAGATCAAGATGAGAAGTAGGCATTCTAACTTGATCTGCAAGGCTATGTGTTGGGTTTAACTTCAACAATAATTGAGTTCTTGTTTTTTAGAGGGAAAAAAGCTGTGTTTGATTGAATAGTTGTGTGATCATTAATAAATTAACCATGATTATTTCAATCCACCTAATGAGACCAAAGTAATTATCATTTGTACTAAGCATACCAAGTGGGCTAGTTGATAAATTGCATAAAGGCAAGAAGTAGATTGAGCCGTATGAAACCTTCATTTTAAATTAACTACTATTTAAACCAAGTGTATACCTGTAATGTTTAGGGTCTCCATAAACTTCTTTGATTAATGTCATCCTTGCTGACCATGTTATATTAAAAACCATATTATCTACTAACCTTCCTTTACGAGGTTATATGAACATCTATGCTTTATTGCATTATGAATTTATTTGACAACATGGCTTACAGAAGTGAATATAAATGGTCATAGATGAGATCAAACTTGAAGTCAGTTCCTTGTTAATTATGTTTCTTTTTTGGAAAACTATTACTTTATTGTGACCTAAAAGATCATAGGTTCATGTCAAATTGTCTTTTTATGAAAATAAGGTTATGATTGTTGTGTCAAACTTACTACTCAAAAATTGATGTAGTTAGATTCCAATTTCATTTTGTGTGTGTTTGTGCGTGTGTGTGTGCATATACATGTGTTTGTGTGTTTATGTGTGTGTGAGTTTTTATTTATGCATATGCATAAAATAAACATAAGCCTACTTGATGTCACTTCCAATGTTGATGAGTTATATATGGTTCTCTAAGGGTAAAAAAAATATTTGCAATGGTTGGAGAGGTATTAGGCTAGAAACTTCCATAAGGTCTTTTGCTAGTATGAAATTTGCAGTATCATTACAATAATGACATTGTCTACAGCCAAAGATTTGAATTTCGATGGTCTCTTGCAAAGGGTGCCTGTTTTAGGTATGGACAATCTGCCAAGATGCATTGGAGCTCAATTCAAACATAAATCATCCAAAAACTAGGTACAACAATTTACATGATTTCACTCCTTTTAGAGCTTGTTTGGAACCCAATAGTTGGCTTTTTTTTTTTTTTTTTTTGGAAGAGTTTAATTCTCTTAAATGTATGAAATTCAATTCCATTGATTTAATAACTCAATTCTAGCTTTCATTTTTTTTTGTTTTCTATAAATAAATGAGTTAAACTGAATTCTTTTTATTTTTTAAGTGGTAAAATAAATTAAATTAATTTATACTCATTTATTGTCTATTAGTGTTTTCCTTTTTTTTTTTTTTTTGGAGCGTAATAATTAGATTGAACGCTTAAAATTATAATACTAAATGAAAAATTGATGAAATTGTACTTTCTAGATTTGTTAAGAATTTTAGTTTTGGTATAATATAAAATTTACTCTATTATAATAAATAATAGGTTAAATTAGAAAATTTATTTTTTTTTGAAAAAAAACAACAAAAAAAAAAACAAGATTAAGGTTATGAGATTCTTTCCCAAAATCTGAGGTCCATTCATTTGATGTCACACTGTTGTTTGCAATAATGAAATGGCCAAGTAGCCTAAAAAAAATTTGAAAGGATTTAACATTTAGGCATCTCATGGGTTGTGCTTGTTAGTCTGGTTCCATTTATGGATTTATGTTTAGTTGAACAACTAGGCCATGACCCAATGGCCTTGGAACCCCCTAAAAAAAATGTTTCAAATCACTAATAAATTATAATTTATTTGTATTAAAATTGTTTTTAAAATTAAAGTTATTATCAATTATGATTAATAATTAAGAATAAAGAAAATTTAAATTCAGCAATTTCATAATTAAATAGTGATGGGCTAACAATTAACTATTATTCAGTGAAAAAATAAGAGAAAACACAATATTGTATGAACTAATTTAATGGACTTGTCATTTCTAACCTAAATTTAAATCATGAGTTGAAACAGATCGTAAAAAGAAATTAAATTTTACTATTAACTCATTTTCCTTTTATAACAAAAAGTAATAATAATGATAAATTAATTTTTATTTTATATTTATTTCACATATCTATAAAATAATTGTTCAGTTAATAATTTATTAGTTGTTTATTGCATCTCTCAAATAAAATAAATTCTAAAATTAAATATTGTTTTTGTCAAATATAAAAAAAAAATATTACTTATAATTTTATTTAAAAAAATTACAATAAAATTATTAATGTATTGAATCTATGAAATAAGAAACTCTATAGTATTTGATAGTAAAATCTAATCATTCTTATGATTATTTCTGTTTAGATGTGCATTTAGCCTTACATAATACTTTGACATAAGTGCATGATACGAGCAATTCTAATAATAATTGATGGTTCATACAATTTTGTACTGGACAAGTGGTGACACCAAAATAAAAAAAGAAAGAGGAACGTTGAACAAGCAATCCAATTGGTCTTCAAGCTTTGGTTCCTAGTTGTTAAAGATGGGATGAACTTGAAATTAAATGAAGCAAAGTACATTTATTGTTGTTGAAATTGATTAACTACATTATGCGTCTAGGAACAAGAAGTAAGGGTTGTTCCTTTCGCAAGGTAATGCCAAACTCATCTATTAGGAAAATGCTTCAGGACTAAAACATGTCCATGTGTAGTTTTCTGTTTTGTTGTCCTATTCTTAAGGAAGCAGTTAAGTGGTTTAATCTTATCTTATATCATATTCTTTAGGAAGCAGATTGTTTAATCTTTTCTTATCTGTAAGATCATATTGTTAGTGGTTAATTATCTTTTTACATTTAAATTGTAATGTTTTCCAAAGAAGAAAAAAATCCCCAAATTTGCTGTCATAGACTTCTCCTTTTCCTGTTCCTTTTCTTGTCAAAATTACCAATAATTGGTATCAGAGCTCTTTTCTTATGGGATCTATGTGTGAGTTTTTGAAAACTTCATGGAAGTCAAAGCCAGTTTTTCCTTAATTGCTCCACCGGTGTTTGACGAAGAAAACTACTAGATTTAGGCAGTTCGTATGGAGGCATGCCTGGATACTTTGGATCTTTAGGAAGCAGTGGAAGAGGACTATGATGTTCCTGCACTTCCAGAAAATCCCACTATGGCACATATCAAAACGAATAAGAAGAAGAAGATGAAGAAGTCGAAGGCCAAAGCATGCTTGTTTGCTGGGGTGTCGTCAACGATCTTCACAAGAATAATGCCCTATAAAACAGCTAAATCTATATGGGATTATCTTAAGGAAGAATATGCAGGAGATAAAAGGATTAGAGGAATGCAAGTTTTAAATTTGATAAGGGATTTTAAGTTGCAAAAGATGAAGGAATCTGAAATAATCAAAGAGTATTTAGATAGACTTCTTAAAATTGCAAACAAAGTCAAACTACTTGGGTCTCAATTTAAGGATTCAAGGATTGTTGAGAAAATCCTTGTCATAGTACTTGAGAGGTATGAAGCGACAGTTACAACCTTGGAAAATACCAAGGATCCGTCAAAGATTTCCTTGGCAGAATTACTTAATTCTCTGCAGGCACAAGAGCAAAGAAGGCATATGAGGCAAGATGTCAACATTGAAAGAGCCTTGTTTGTTAGACATTATGGAGTTGACAAAAAAAAAAAAAGATGAAAGGCCAAGAGGAAGATTCTTTTGTTCCTACTTTAAGTAACAACAAAGGCAAAAAAAGATCCTTCAAGGGTAAATACCCTCCTTGTCATCATTGTGAGAAGGAAGGTCACCCTCCACTAAAATGTTGGAGGAGACCTAACACAAAATGTTCCAATTGCAATCAAATGGGACATTAAGCAAAAATTTGCAAAGGAAAAGTTAAGCAATAAGAGGTTGAAGCCCAAGTTGTAGAACAAGAGGATGAAGATCAACTTTTTGTGGTGTTTTGTTTTGTAAGTAGTTGTTCATATAAAAGTTGTCTAATTAACAATGGTTGTACCAATTACATGACTAATGACAAGGAATTTTACAAAGAATTGATGCCAACTAACATCATCAAAGTTAGAATCGGCAATGGTGATAACATCTCAGTCAAAGGAAAGGGGACCGTTGTAATAACAAGTTGTTCAGGTACAAAACTAATTTATTCTTTTTGTTCCTGAAATTTAACAAAACTTGTTAAGTGTTGGTCAACTAATTGAAAGAGGCTTTAAAGTTGCTTTTGAAGTCAAATATTGTTTAATTAGAGATGCAGTCGATCAAGATATTTTTAAAGTTAGGATGAAAGGCAAAAGTTTTACTCTAAATCCATTGGAGGAGGAGCAAGTAGCCTTCTCAGTTAGGGAAAATATCACAGAAGTTTGGCACAAAAGGCTCAGACATTATCACCATCAAGGGCTGCTGCAAATGAAACCCAAGATGATGGTAAAAGATCCTTTAGAATTTGAAGATCAAATTCCAAACTACCAGGCATGTCAATTCGACAAGTTCAATAGAAAAGCATTTCCAAAGGCAACTGAGAGAGCATCAAGGAAGCTACAGTTGATTCACATAAATGTCTTAGGCCCTCAAAGAACACCTTCTTTAAAAGGTAATCTTTATTATATTATCTTTATTGATGATCTCACTAGAATGTGCTGAATTTTCTTTTTGAAGTTTAAATCAGAAGTAGTTTAAGTTTTTTTGGAAGTTTAAGGCAAGAGTTGAGAATGAAAGTGGTTGCAAAATTTAGATTGTGAGATCTGACAATGGGAAGGAGTTTAAGCTAATTGGTCTCTCTGATAGTGACTGGAGAGGTTCCATTGATGATATGAGGAGTACTTCAAGCTACTGTTTTACTCTTGGATCTGGTGTTTTCTCATAGAGCTCAAAGAAGCAAGAAACTGTGGCTTAATCTACTGCTAAAGCAAAATTTGTTGCTACAACAGTTGCTATTAATCAAGTTTTGTGGTTAAGGAAGATTTTAATGGATCTCAATTTAAAGCAAAAAGAAAGCACTGAGATTTTTGTTGATAACCAAGCTGTTATTGCTATTTCTCATAATCTTATATTTTATGGAAAAACTAAACATTTCAATATTAAGTTATTTTTCTCAAGAGAAGTGCAAAAAGAAAAATTTGTGACTTTAATTTATTGTAGATCTAAAGATCAGCTCGTATATTTATTTACAAAGTTACTTTCAATCAATAGGTTCGAGTTTCTAAGGCAGAAAGTTGGTGTTTACAACTCCTTAAACAAGGAAGAGTGTTAGGAAAATGTTTCAAGACTGAAATACGTCCACGTATAGTTTTCTATTTTTTTTCCTATTTTTTTTATAAACATTTAAATTATTTAATCTTATCTTATATCTTATTTTTTAAAAAATAAATTATTTAATTTTATTTTATTTATAAAATTATATTATTAACATTAATTATTTTTTTACATTTAAATTATAATATTTTTCAAAAAAAAAAAAAATCCCCAGATTTGCAGATTTGCAGTACCATCCCACTTCTCCTTTTCCTGTTCTTTTTCCTGTCAAAATTACCAACATCATCGTTCATGTCTAAGCTGGAAGGATCCTGGCCATTTGGAAGGGACCAGTCAAAGTGATACAGCAAAGAGGCTAAAATCAAGGGAAGTTGCCTAGTAGCCATTGGAATTCCAGGACAAATTCTTCTTCCTCCACCAAATGCAAGCAGCAACTCCAAGTCAATGGCCCAACTTGTTCCAAGGAATCTCTCTGGTTTAAATGATAATGGGTCTTCCCAGACCGAGGGATCGCGTCCAATGGCCCAAACATTGACAAGCACTTGAGAATTCTCTGGAAACCTGTAATCCATAATCTGGCAGGTCTCAGCCGCACGACGTGGAATGAGAAAAGGTCCGGGAGGATGTAGCCTTAGCGTTTCCTTCATGCATGCGTTTAGGTAAGGAAGCTGAGAAACCTGACATTCCTTGATTGATTTTCCATCAATTTCTTCTTTAAGTTCTTCGCGGACTCTTTCCATGACCTCCGTGTTCTTGAGCAGCTCGGCCATTGCCCACTCTGCTGTTGTGGCGGTTGTCTCAGTACCTGCAGATAACAGTTCCTGCAAACAAATGATCATTCTTGTAAATTAAAAATTACTTGTCCTGGCTCAAAGAAGATGCCCCCAAAACAAAGAATAAATAAGGCAACGAAGCAGCACAGGGTTTTTATCGATGTACTTACGAAAAGCAGCCAATTGATCTGGTCATTACCAAGTCCATTAGCAATAAAGGTATCCAAGAAATCGCCTTTTGGAGAACTGTGAACATTGGTTTCTCTTCTTTCCTTGATGCAACTTTCGCACACGGCAAAAGCTTCTTCAAGGCAATCCATCACCTGCCTTTTCATACCTTGAGGATCCAACTCAGCAAGGATGGGACAGAAATCTGAGCAAATTTGGAGCAGCTACCAACACTATAACTCTCCACACGAGTTTTTTCAATCCACTTGTCCCTCCAGCTCCATCCTCAAAACCGATAAGCTCCCTTGAGAGCAAAAGGTTGCCTAGGTGTTGAAGACAGTAGCAAACACTGCCTCACCATTGTCAACAACTTGCCCTTCTTTGGTGCCAAAGAATTGGACCATTTCTGCCACCTTCTTCTCTCTTAGATTGACTTGTGAGTCTAATGCTTTGGCAGAAAATAGCTCATTCTTGCACATGGCTCGCAAGGACTTCCAATGTTGGTTGTTGCAACGGGAGCCCCAAAGGATTGACAGACGGTCAAGGATGTGGGTTTCATGTGGGAAAGCTTATGGTACCTTTCTACCAGCAAGCAAACGATCATGGGTTTTGAGGATTTCAGTGGCTGCCTTTGGAGATGACCCAACAACAAGGAGTTGAGTGCCGAGCCTCGGTGAAATCGGAGGACCATAGACTTTGGCAATGTTTGCCAATGATACGTGAGGCTTCTTTCCCAAATGGATAATATTTCCTATGATAGGCCATGGCTTGATACCTGGGGGAAGTGGAGACGGAGATGCACTGTTGGAATTTTCAAATAAAAAGGAAGAAGGAAGGAAAAGTTGTGGCTATTGAGATTTGAGTAATCATTGGTGTAGACTCTCAAACAGTTATTTATTGTATTGATTAAGTAATAAACGTAATTTTTATTTATTGTGTCCATTGAATAATAAGCGCGACTTTTAATAAATAATTGTGTGACCTTTAAATAAATAATTGTGTGACTTTTAATAATAAGCGTGACTTACTTTTAATAAATAATTGTGTGACCTTTAATAATAAGTGTGATTTTTAATAAATAATTGTATTGTGTCGGTTAAGTAATAAGCGTAACTTTTATTTATTGTGTCTGCTGAGTAATAAGCGTGATTTTTAATAAATAATTGTGTGATCTTTAATAATAAGCGTGACTGCTGAGATTTGAATCTGAGACTTTTAAGTTAGAAATATTAATCATAATCGCTAAACCAAATAAATATTATGAGTTAATTATTGATTAATTGTCTTATTTGTCGTTTACAATAAATGACAAAAAATAAATAAAAATTGGGTTCGTACCATTCGAACTTGTGACCTTTTATTTAACTACTAGACCAAACACATTTGTTGTCTAAAGGTCACCATTACATTTATAAATACCCCATACCCATCATTTGTTCAATATATATGAAATTTCTTCCTTCTTCTTTTGGTTTCTCCATCTTCATATCAAGGATCCGATTGTCTATATTATTGCTGCAAAAATATTATAGACATTCCAAAGAGCAATTCTAAAAAATACAACAACTTCTCGAGGGCTGGATTTTAGTAAGTGCAACCCGCAATCAAGTGTGCTTCATTTTATCCTGTGAGGGAATTTGTATAAATCTCTGTTGCATATTAGTGAGGGTGAATTTTGCCTTAAGGAGAGTGGCATTGATACAGGACTTGAAACAATCATCTTCCAAGTTCCAAGATAATCAAGAGGTCTGATCCAACAATCTTAAGGCAAAATTCTTGACTATAGTTGGAATGTTGAAAAAATTGGCTTCAAACTTCGTGAAATTAGAAAGATTTGATGGAGGAAACTTCATTTGTTGGCAAAAGAGAGTTCATTTTTCGTTAGTATCACTGCAAGTAGCTTATGTTTTGAACACGAGAAGACCAAAAGAGTCTGAAAATGAGACTACTGCTGATATTAGGAAGAGACAAAAATGGGCAACCGATGATGAGATATGCAGGGAACACATCCTAAATGCCATAATTGATTCATTATTTGATGTCTACTACAACTTTCAAATTGCAAAGGAACTATGAGAGAAATTAGAGGTGAAATACATGCAAGATGATGCAATAAGTAAGAAATTTCTTATCTTTAAATTCAATAATTATAAAATGATTAATGGTAGACTAGTAATGGATCAATTTGCTGAGATTGAAAGAATACTCAATTACTTCTCACAACACAAGATGTCTATGGATGAAACCATTATTGTGAGTTTAATAATAGATAAGTTGCCTCCTTCATGGAAAGATTTCAAGGGAAGTCTTAAATATAAAACAGAGGATATTTCTCTCGAAAAGCTTGCTAACCATCTTCGTGTAGAAGAAGAATTTCGCATGCAAGAAGAAAGCAAAGAGCAAGGCTCTTATGTTTCAAAAGTGCATGTAATTGAGGAAGGACAATCAAGCAAGTCCTCTCATAAAAGGAAGAATCAATCTAGTGATGACAAAAACCATCATAAAAGATAGAAGAGAAATGACAAATGTCATTTTTGTCATAAGAAAGGATACTACAAATATGAGTGTCGGTTGTTCAAAAAGCAAAAAGAAAAGCAGACATCTTTTAGAGCAACAAATGAAAAAATGGTTGCTATGATCATATAGATCAATTTGATAGAAGATGAAACTGCATGGTGGATTGATTTCGGGGTTACTCGACATGTTTGCAAGAACAAAAGTCTCTTTAAAAGATTAAAACCAGTAGTTAATGGCACAGTTGTATACATGGGAAATTCTATTATAATTCTTATTATAGGAATTGGGGAAGTAGAATTGCAATTCACTTCTGGGAAAGTCATTACTCTTACCAATGTATTCTATGTTCCAAAAGTTAGGAAAAATTTGGTTTCAGGTAGTCTGTTGAATAAATATGGGTTTAAACTCGTATTTGAGGCTAATAACTTCATCCTCTTCAAAGCAGGTGTGTTTGTGGGAAAGGGTTATCTTTGTGATGGGATGTTCAAACTCAATATTGTTACTAATAATAATACTACTAATGTTTCTACTTATATTATTGAGCATGCTTCTTTATGGTATAATAGATTAGGATATATAAATTTTAGAAAATTATATGATATGATTAAATTGGAATTGTTGCCACATTTTGATGTATCAAATGATAAATGCACACTGTGTATATTAACAAAAATAACTAGAAGTGCATTTACAAGTATTCAAAGATCTTCCAATATATTAGAATTAATTCATAGTGATATATGTGATTTGCATAACACACAAACACTAGGAGGGAAAAGATACTTTGTGACATTCATTGATGATTACTCTAAATATTGTCAGGTTTACTTATTGCATACTAAAAATGAAGTTCTTGAAATATTCAAAATCTATAAATCTAAAGTTGAATTACAATGTGAATTTGTTATTAAATGCTTACGATCAGATAGAGGAGGAGAATATTATGACACTGCATTCTTTGAGTCCTTGGGAATTATTCATCAAACAATTTCTCTTTACACACCACAACAAAATGGTATTGCTGAACACAAAAATCAAACATTGATGGAAATGGTTAATGTCATGTTGTCAACTTTTGGCTTAAGCCATGGATTTTAGGGGGAAGCATTGCTTACAACATGCCACATTTTGAATAAGGTTCCAACAAAAAGGAACAAAACAACCCCATATGAATTATGGAATAGAAGGAAGCCAAACCTTAATTACCTAAGAGTTTAAGGCTGTAGAGCAATTGTTAGAGTTCCTGAACCCAAAAGGAAAAGGTTGGGTGAAAGAAGAATTGAGTGTATCTTCTTAGGATATACTCACAATAGCAAAGCATATCGATTCATGGTCATAGAGCCTAATAACTTTATACCTATAAACACACTCATAAAATCGAAGGATGCTATTTTTAATGAACATAGGTTCATCTCTATTCCTAAAATTTCAGAACAAAAACAAGTTCTTTATAAGGAAAATGATATGTTGGCAAAAGGAAATAAAAATGATGAAGTCATTGAACTTCATAAGAGTAAAAGAGTAAAGAAAGTAAAGACTTTCGATTCTGATTACTTCATATTCCTAATAAAAGGAACAAGGAAATCAGTGAGTAATCAAATTTCATATTACTTCAATATTGAAGATGATCCTAAAACATTTGATGAAGCGATGAAATCGCAAGATGTTATGTTTTGGGAAGGAAGCAATAAATGATGAAATGGATTCCATTGTGGGTAATAACACCTAGAAATTAGTAGACCTCCTACCTGGTTCAAAGCCAATTAGATGTAAATGGATTTTCACAAAGAAAATGAAGGTCAATGGAACTATAGACAGTTTAAGGCCAAGTTGGTTGCAAAAAGCTTTACACAAAAACAAGGTGTCAATTATTTTGACACATATTCACCAGTGGCTAGAATTGCCATAATCAAGTTACTTATTACACTTGCTTCGATTCATAATTCAGTAATTCATCAAATGGACATGAAAACAACATTTTTAAATGGTGAATTAGAAGAAGAAGTGTATATGGAGCAACTTAAGGGATTTGTTGTACCTAGTTAAGAGGGAAAGGTCTGTAAATTGGTTAAGTCCTTATATGGGCTAAAACAAGCACCTAAGCAATGGCACCAAAAATTTGATCAAGTGATACTTGCCAATGGATTCAAGATTAATGAATCAAATAAGTGTGTTTATAGTAAGTTCAAAGAAGGAAAATGTGTGATTATCTGTTTGTATGTAGATGACATGTTAATTTTTTGGACTCATTTAGAAGAAGTTGAAGTTACCAAAAGGTTTCTATCTAGCAATTTTGATATGAAAGACATGGGTGAGGCAAATGTCATCCTTGGAATCAAAATTTTACAGGACCAACGGAGCATAATGCTTTCTTAATCACATTATATTGAAAAGGTTCTCAATAAATTTAATCACATAAATTATATAATAGCCTATACCCCATTTGATCCCAACATGAATTTCACCAAGAATGTTGAAAGTCCAGTATCACAATTGGAATATGCCAAGGTGATAGGATGTCTAATGTATGTAATGACATGTACAAGACCAGACATAGCCTATGCAATTGGAAAAATGAGTAGGTACATAAGTAATCCAAGTGACATGCACTTGCATGGAGTAAAAAGAATCTTGAAGTATCTAAGGAAAATAAAAAATTATGGTATAAGTTACACCGGTCATCCTTCTGTTATAGAAGGATACTCAAATGCTAATTGGATCACTGATAAAGAAGATCATACCTCTACCAGTGGATGGATCTTTATGCTTAGTAGGGGTGTAATTTCTTAGGGTTCTAAGAAACAAACTTGCATAGCAGATTCCACTATGGCTGCAGAATTTGTAGCATTAGCTTCGACAAGTAAAGAAGCAGAATGGTTAAGGAATTTGTTATATGAGATTCCTTTGTGGCAAAAGTCACTAGCACCCATTTATATACATTGTGATAGTGCTGCGACACAGTAAGATCGTATAGTCAAGTATATAATGGTAAGTCTAGGCACATTAGACTTAGACATAGCTATGTGAGAGACTTGATCACGAATGGAGTGATTACAATTGATTTTGTAAGATCAAGTCAAAACATGGCTGATCCTTTAACAAAAGGATTAACAAGAGACATGATGAATAAGACATCAAAAGGGATGGGTCTCAAGCCCATAAATACAAATCACCCATGATGGAAACTCAACTCAATGCTTGATACAATGTCAAGTCTTAAGTTCAATGAGTCAAAGTACATCATCAGTGTGATTAAAGCACTATAATTAATTTTATTTTCATCCCAGGGTTATATAGTACTTAATTCCTGCAGTATATTAGGAGGATGAGTGTTTAACACTCTTAATAAACTTAAAAGGGTGTCTTACAATAGGGGCCCTAGTCTACCTATATGAATGTAGAATGTTTAGGCCATTCCATTAAGCTAAAGGGCTTGGCTTTAAAGCATTCATGAAAAGGATATGGACACAATGGCCTTAAATGTGTCAATTACTAAAAAAAGAAGTATAATGTTGTACCATAATGTGTGTGAATTGTTTTTACAACTTACCAAAAAGAATGGTTGGTTCAAAGCTTATTTACCATATTATTTAGATGTGTTGTAATGCACTTTTCACTCTATAAAAGTTCAATCTTTAAAGCACCTTTATTTACTATAGAATTACTAGAGATCTTATATATGTTTTGATATTTTGAAAATGGTGGAGAATTGTTGGAATTTTCAAATAAAAAGGAAGAAGGAAGGAAAAGTTGTGGCTATTGGGATTTGAACCCAAGTGGTGTGACTAGTGGGCAAAGGATGTAACCATTGGTCTAAACTCTCAAACAATTATTTATTGTGTTCGTTGAATAATAAGCGTGACTTTTAATTGTGTCTGGTAGGATTTGAACTCGAAATAACCACTGAACCAAACAAATGTTATAAATTAATTATTAATTAACTGTTTTATTTGTCGTTTACAATAAGTGATATAAATAAATAAAAGTTGTGTCCGTACCATTCAAATTTGTGACCTTTCATTTAAAAAATCAAGTTCTTAACCGTAAGACCAAACACATCTACTATCTAAAATCACCACTACGTGTATAAATACCCTAAACCTGTCATTTGTTCAATATATATAAAATTTCTTCCTTTCTCTCTTGGTTTCTCTATCTCCATATTAAGGATCTGATTGTTTATATTGTTGCAGAAATATTATAAATATTTCAAAAAATAATTCTAAAAAATACAATAACTTTTTGAGGGTTTGATTTCAGTAAATATAATTTACAATTAAATATATTTTATTTTATCGTATGAAAAAATTTGTATAAATTTGTATTGCATATTAATAAAGGTGAATTTTACTTTAAAGAGAGTGACATTGATATACGATTTGAAACAATCATCTTTTAAGTTCTAAGATAATCAAGAGGTCTGTTCTAACATGTACAGGTTTTGAGTTGGATAAAAGATAAGATGCAGAACAGCAACAAAAGACGAAAGAAGAAGAAGAAGAAAAAGATGAAAATTTTGACAGGCCGGGCCATATTGTAAATGCTATTTGATCCATTGCCATCAGAGGCTGACTCCTATCCGTTTCCCGAGGCCTCCGGTGATTTGGGTGGCGCTTTGCGTATGCGAGTGAGCTGAATAAATAGAGTTCAATATCAAAATAAATAATAGAAAATAATAATAATAATAACAATAAAAGGAAGAAAAAGGAGGAGCGCAAAGGGGCTCACTAATGGCTTCCAAATCAATAAATATAAAATCAACATTGTATATAGCAGATAGTCATCGGCATTGCCATCCTGTTTCATCCGGGATCCAAAAGTATCTTGCTGTTGGAATGCAACTTGCGTTAGCCAATGGCTTTGAGAAAGAAAAGTCAAATGGACCCCCGCAAAGCTAGACCACCTTATCTGGTTGAATATGCTGGGACAGTAGGAGTTGCTCGCCCTTCAACCCCACATTGAATTTTTGAGTTATAGATATTTTGGATTATGGATGCATCAAAATTTAAATTAATTGCATAGAAGATATTTAAAGTTTAATTAAACGTTAAATTTATTAAATTTTACATATTTTTTATTATTAAATTTGTATTTAATCAGATTTTAAATATATTATATTCCAAATTTATTAAATTTAAAATATATTAAAATTTAATTTTTTTTGAAAATTTTAGAATTAAATTGTTTATAAATTTAAATTATTTAAAATTTTAATTATTTTAATTTCAAATTATTTAAATTTTAAATGATTTATTTTTTTAATCGATACCTAAAATCTAAAATTAGATTTCAGCAGAGTTAGTCGACTTACTTAAATTGACCAACTTTTAGCATTTTGCCACCTTCATGGCTTCAACTTGCGCAAGTAGCAAGATTGATGGAATGTGCAACCGCCGATGGAATTAAGGAAGGGAAAGCCCGTACATTTAACGATTAAGATGTGGAGCAAGTGGCAGTCATGTGGGCTGGTTGGTGCAGCGTTGTAAATGCGATTTGATTGGGCTAATTGGAGACGATGAACTTTGTCTCTCTCTTTTTTTTTTTTCTTATTTTACTGCATTGTTATTAAATATATCTTTAAATTTTATTCACTTTCTAAAGATTATATGCAAAATATTTTTCTTATTAGTATGATAAATAGATAATTAGTAGAAAAAATAATAAAATTATTATTGATGTTGATAAATATATTTTAATTTAATATTTTGTTATTTATGTTGAAATTTTGATTTGTAAATATTAAAATATGAAAAGGTGAGAAATTAAAAGTAAAGAAGAAAACATAACAAAGAACAAAGGAGAAGAAGAAAAAAAAAAAACTAAGGGTTTTTTTTCTTGTGCAACATTTCTTGTTCATAGCAGTCAAAATAAATGGTAAAGGAAAAAAAAATATAAATTAATCACAGCATTAATGCAGCTTAAAGAGTGTTGCCTCACATTGGTTGTACGTGAGATTATAAATGTCGCATTTTATTTAATTATAATTTATAAATTTGTTATTATTTTTTAATAAAATATCTTATCATTATTTTGTAAAAGTAAATTAAATATAAAATTATATTGAATTTGAATAATTAGTTTTATTTTAGTACAATTTGTAAATTTTTTATTATTTTATAATAAAAAATTTTCTAATTATTTAGGAGAAATAAATTAATTATCAAACTAGATATACATTTGTATTTTTGAATTTTAAACTTGTTATTATTTTTTATCACTAATTATTATTTTCACTAAAAAAATTAGTTTAATTTTAAGGATTTAGTAAATATATTGTAACAAATTAGTATCAAAATTTAATTAATTGTTATCTAATATGATCTTATTCATATATATATATATATATATATGAAAGATAGACATAAGTTTCTTTATGTCACTTTCAATGTTATTTAGTTATATATCCTTTCTCTTATGATGAAAGAAATATTTACAACGGTTGGAAAGGTATTTGGTATTAAATTTTCATAATTTCTTTTCTTAGTATGAAATCCACAATAGTATTGCAATACTATTATCATCTAATGGAGTTGAAGGTTTAAATCTCAATGGCCTTTTATATAGAATTATAGAAATAGTAAGAAAAATTTTAGAATGATTTCTTTATTTTTTAGTGTTAGGAATAAAAGTATTTATACAAGTTTTGATTACTTAAATATATAATGTGTTTTTATCAAGGTTTTAAGAATTAGACTAGTCATTGAATCGAAAAATTTAGAGATTCAAGGTTCAATCAGTATAATTGGATTTAAACTGATAAAATTAGTATTTAATATTAAATAAATTATATATACACAACATATCTAAAAAATGTATTATAATTAAAATAAATAAAATATAATTATTTCTTAAAATTGATACATCTCAAAATTTAAAATAATAATATAATAATGGTTGAATTTCATCATCACTCACCATCTCAACCGTAAGATCATTTTTACTTCCAATATTATGTGTAACACCAAAATAATGAATATCATCAAATAAATCCACATCAATCATATCTAATCAACAAATTCGTTATTTTTGTCCTTTTCTTGATTAACAAAATTAGAGTTAGGATATAGATTATCTTCATAAAGAGCTCTTTCTAATTCTACATAATTAAGTTCTAGGGATGACTCCTTTTCTTCTTTAATCCAAAAGTCTATCTTATCAATGCATTCATAATCAATAGGATCATAAGTTCTCTTTTTGAAATTAAGTCTATAAGAATGCAAATGAAAAAATGAATTAATTAAATATTGTAAGTTAATTAAAAAAAAAAACATATTCACACTAATACCAATTACTTATGCTTTAGCTTTAAATTGTAAGTAACATATACGAGAACACTAAGTCTTGATGCTCTAATCTATTTCTTTTCTTATTATGAATATGTTCAAAGACACTCTAATTTCTTTCACACCTTGAAGAAAAGGAAGTTTGATTAAGGATGCAAATAGATATTTTTTGCAAATTAGGGGCATTATACCCAAATAATCTCCACCATTCATCTGCATTTAAAAAACAAGCAATTATTTAAGTATTATGACATAAAAATGTATTATATAAATGAATGAAAAATGACACAATTTACTAGGTTAAAGGGTTTTGGTTGAATTACAAGTAGTCTACCAAAATTTCCTTAACAATCTTAATAAATACTTTAAATTTCAAGCAAACTAAAAAGGTCACTCATGATTTCATCTTTCTCACAAAATTTTACCTCATAAACAAAGCAAGGTTAAAGAAATAAGTTGTCATATGTAAGTCTTCCGTAAGATGTTTATCCCAATATTACTTAATGACACTTATGAAAGGCATATATAATCTTGCCTTTTGCTTGAAGATGTGCTTAATTCCCTCTACAATCCTTTATGTGCCTTCGTAGACATAACCCAAAGAAGGTTTTTCATCTGAATCAACAATACACAACAACTTCATAAATGGACTAACCACCTTCTCAATCACCAAGCAATTATCCCAAAATTTACTATCTAAGATAATAACACTTATAGTCTTTTCTTCTGCACTCTTTACAAGTTTATGACTCATGAAAAAAATTGTTTATTACAAAATTTCGTAAGATTTGCTTATGATCATAAATACTTTTCAAAGTAATAAATGTAGTTACAAAATAAGTTGGTTCTAAACACACAATTTCTCTCCAATGATAATTTTTTTTTAACCTTGCTAGAAAATTTGGATAATTGTAAACAAATCTTGTAATGGCAGTAACATATGATGCAAGATTAACTACATGAGGTATATTACCAATATCCTTTAAGATGAAGTTCAAGCAATGAATAGTACAAGGAGACTAACATATATGTTCATGCCTTTCATGAAGTAATCTTCTAGCTACTACATAATTAGATGCATTATTCATAACAACATGAACTACATGTTGAGGCCTAACCCATTCAATAATATCTAAAAGCAAATTGCATAAACTTATAACATCCTTTACAATATTTGAGGCATCCACAAATTTAACAAATGAAACTCCAATAAAATAATAAATTAAGAAATTGATTAAGGTTCTATCTCTCTAATCCCTCCAACCATCCGCCATAATTGTTCATCCATTTTTAACCAACTTGGTCCTATAGGTTTTAATAAGTAATTGATAATCTTTTTCTTACAATCTCTCAATAAATTGACACACATGTCATTATAAGAAGGACCTTTATATCTAGGACCAATTGCAAGACTAACATCTAAAGCATGTTGAAAGTATGGTGAATGCAAGGCATTAAATGGAATACAAGCATAAAAAAACCACCTTGCCCAGGCCATGAGAGCTCTTTGCATGACTTTTTTACTAGCCAAGACATTCTTTAAACTAGGTTGAACTCTAGGAGTTGTTTACAAAACAAAATATGTATCAATTCCATGACTTTCTTTTTCCCTTTTCTTGCATTAATTTATGTCCTTTTGACACATTTATTCCTATCACCTTGTCTTTTTTCTCCTTTAACTAAATATCACAAGGATCATCACTAAAGCTATAGTCTCTAGCCTTTTTAGCTTGTCATTTTTCTCTTCAGATGTTTTTTTAAGAATGTTAAGCATCCTTATTCAAACATCATATGGAAATCTTTTGCATAGAGCTATTTGACTTTTGATTTTAGCAATATGTTGTTTCATTATATGAATTTCCCTACCATTGAAACTACTACTATAATAAAGACAAGTATAAATGGAGTTAGTTTTACCATTAGATTCAAACTTAACCCTTTCAAAAAAAATGTGTCTAAGCTGGATCATTCCTTAGAAGGATGGATTAAGCATTAGGCATGGAATCCGCAGATTGCTTTCCAGATGATTAAGATGGGATATTGTAGTTATACATTATAAAACATGATAGCAAGAGAATGTTGTGCAATGGTAGGAGGCGTGACAGCAAGAAGGGTCAATAACTGCATTAAAATATTAAAAGTGAGTGTCAAAATCCATGTATTCACACAAAGATTTTTCCAAAGTCATAATCACCAAATAAATGAAAACCGAGGGAAAAATATTCTTATATGATTCATATTGTCACACATTGTAATTTTTTTGATAATCTAAAATGTTTTTTATGTGGATACTACAGAACAATGGATCCACGTGTTTCAAATTCTAAGATTCTTGGGCTAAAAACCCTTAAACATGTCATACATGTGTCTCAAATATGAGATTTTATCATATTATTGTTGCCCAAAGGAGGAGAGTATTTGGGGCAACTTAGATTAGTCCCTTAAAGAAAGGTATGTTTATTGTTTTCCAAAGAAAAAATATGTTTAATTTTTCTGAAATAGACAATGGCAACAACAGTGACATGTAAAGAGGATTTCATGTGAAAGAGCCAATTAAAGTATGGAAGGATAATTCTCTTGGCAAGGCAACATCACAATTACAATCCTCTTTGCTTCCTACTCTCCATTCAAAGGTACCATTTTACTATAACTCCACTTAAAACCATCAAAATTTGTAAAAGTTATGATGATAGTTGTATGAATTATTGTCTTAATGACATATGTTATTATCCTTTTCATGATATTCATTTGCATTGCACTTGAGGTCCTACACCAAGGTAAAGGTAGAGGCCAAGCCCAAACAAACACAACTGAAGCATTATTAAGTTACCACAAGCATCAACATACTTGTATTTTTATTAATTCTTTATATTATTTGCATCTTGATTATTGTTTAATTATCATCACTATTATTATTATTTTTATTACTTTTCCCTCCTTTTTCTTGCTAGAGTTTAACTAAAGAATGAGAGAGAAACATGCAAAGAGAGATAGAAAGATAAAGAGACAAAGATAGGGATTTAAGCTCACTAATAATCCCTTACATAACCTAACTAAATGAAAGTTTCCATTTCAATAGAATGAAAGTTTCCATTTCAACACTACAAAACCAAACACAATTTTGATACAATCAAACTGATCAAAATTTCCCTACAAAGTAAGAAGAGAAAAAAAAAAAGTAGAGAGAGAGAGAGAGATAGAGAAAAGAAAAAGAAAAAGAAAAAGAAAATTTGATCTTATTAAAACTAACCTTATTTGACTACAAAGAGATAGAGAGTGAGATGGTGTAGTGTAAGGCAGTGAGAGGTACAGAGATTTGGAGTGGTGAAAGCAATGGCAAGCATGGTAGGTGGGATGGTGATTTAGAGTAACATGAGGCTTGGGGTAGTGTAGGGTAGCGAGAGGTATGACAAAAGTGCAAATTTTGAATTTTAAACATTTTCTTTTTTCAAGAAACTGAACCAATCAACTTAAGAAAATTGAGTCCAATTCACCTGTTCTTAGTTGAACTAGTTGATTTACCAATTTTTATATCAGTTTATGTTTTAACTTATTTTAAGAAAGAACCAGACCGAATCAGGGTTTAGTTTCTAATTTTACTAGTTTAACCAATTGGTTTGGTATAATTCTTTCAACCTTGCTTCTTATTCATGCATATATACAAGATAGACATAAGTTTGCTTTATGTCACTTTTAATGTTATTCAGTTATATATCCTTCTCTTAGGTGAAAGAAATATTTGCAATGGTTGGAAAGGTATTTAGTGTTAAACTTTCATGAGGTCTCTTCCTAGTATGAAATCCACAATAACATTATAATACCACCATCATCATCTAATAGAGCCACAAAGTTGAAGGTTTGAATCTTAATGGTCTCTTGCATATAATTGTAAAAATAGTAAGAAGAATTTTGGAATAATTTCTTCACTTTTTAGTGATATGAACAAGAGTATTTATACAAGTTTTGAAACTAAATAAAAATGATAACAAATCTTTGATTGCCTAAATATATGGGTTGCCTAAAATAATTTAGTCTAAATATGTACATTAATAACTATAATATTTTTAATTAATTTAAGCTAAATATGTACACAACAACTAAGAAATCTTTGATGGAGAATATTCCTTGATATATATAATAAAGAAATCTATGATTGACAATCTTCCTTGATATGCCTCCTCAAGATGGTGGTTGAAAGAAGAACACCAATCTTGACATGTAAAAAATGCAATTGGTGTCTAGAAAGTGGTTTTGTGAGTGTCTCAACAAGTTGGTTGGTAGATGAAACTTAGGTAATGCGAATAATACCATTTTGGACTTTGTCTAGAATAAAATGAAAGTTAATAGTAATGCAATTCATGCGTAAGTAAAAGATTACATTGACACAAAGATATATTGCATTAATGTTAACATAATAGACAACTAGAGTAGTAGGCAATTTTGTACCTAATTCAAAAATAATGGATTGAAGCCAAGTGATTTTAGTTGTAACTAAGGTAATGACACTTTACTTCAATAGAGAAATGTGCAATATAATGTTGCTTTTCAAAGATTTAGCAGATGGCGTTATGACTTATAAAAATGACATGTGTATAAATGAAGGTGAAAACATCAAGATTATTAACCTAGTTAGCATCAAAGTGGCCATGCAACAAAAGTAGAGAGTTTTTACAAAGGAATAAGTTGTGAGTGGTATTGAAGTGTCATTATGTGTAGAAAAGGGAGGTGTTGAAGATGTAATAGGTGGCAGGTGTAGGAGAGGCAAGTGTTTAAAAGTAAATAGTTGTATTTTATGAAAGAAGTTCTAATTATGGAATGGTTATTAGTTTAAATCACTCATTTTCTCTTTGGACTCTCATCTGTTGTCCTTTTTGGTGTCATTTGGCCTTTGTAAGTACTGAGTCAAATGGGCTTTTTCTTAGAGAGTTTGATGAATTAAGCTCGTACAACTTGTATTCAAAGGGAACATGTCAACCAAGCTCGCTTGGATAGATGCAAGGGAGATTTGATATGTTTGCTAGATAATTAAGTCGTGTGATTCTGTGAGTAATGGTTTGTTACTGTTTATTGATCTTGATTTCAATGTATAAAAACATTCATGTAACTAACTCATGTTGAGATTGTTGAATTTGCTAGTTACTTTAATAGTGAATTGTTAATAGACATGTTGTTTTTTGTGTGGGGTGAAAGAAATAACAAGCCAAAAGGGTTATGTGAACATAGGAAGAAAGATCAAGATGAGAAGAAGGCATTCTTACCCTATCTACAAAGCTATGTGTTGGGTTTAAATTTAACGATAATTGAGCGTTTGTTTTTTAAAGGAAAAAAAGTTGTGTTTGATTGAATAATTGTATGATCATTAGTAGATTAACCATGATTATTTATGTCCATCTAATGAGATCAAAGTAACTATCATCTGTATTAATCACACCAAGTGGGCTAGTCAATAAATTACACAAAGGCAAGAAGCATATAAGGTTGCATGAAACCTTTATTTTAAATTAACTATTATGTAAAGCAAGTGTATTCCTATAATGCCTAGTGTCTCCATAAACTTCTTTGATTAATGCCATCCTTGCTAACCTTTGTTGTATTAAAAGTCATATTGTTTATCAATTTTCCTTTATTAGGTTATGTGAACATCTATGCTTTATTACATTGAAGGTTTATTTGACAACATGGCTTACAAAGGTGAACATAGATGGCTAGAGGTGAGATTGAACTTGAAGTCAATTCCTTGTTAATTATATTTCTCTTTTGAAAAACTATTATTTTATTGTGACCTAAAAGATCGTACGTTCATGTCAAATTGTCTTCTTGTGAAAACAATGATATGATTATTGTGTCAATCTTACTACTTAAAAATTGATGAATTTAGATTCCTTTTTTTTTTTTGGGTGTGTGTGCATATATGTGTGCTTATGTGTTTATGTGTGTGTGTGTGTGTGTATTCTTATTTATGCATATGCACAAAATAACGTAAGCTTACTTGATGTCACTTCCAATGTCATCTAGTTATATATGGTTCTCTCAGGGTGAAAGAAATATTTGTTATGGTTGGGGGTATTAGGTGTTAAACCTCTATAAGGTCTTTTGCTAATATGAAATCCATGATAGCATTATAATAGCCAAAGGTTTGAATCTTGATGGTCTCTTGCGAAGGGCATCATTTTTAGGCATAAACAATCTTCCAGGATGCATTGAAGCTCAATTTAGGCATAGATCATCAAAAGACTAGGTACAATAATTTACACGGTATCACTCCTTTTTTAGCTTGTTTAGATCTTAGTTTTTTTTATTTTTTTCTTTCCTTTAAGAGTTTAATTTACTTGAATGTATAAAATTTAATTTCAGTGATTTAATAACTCAATTCTAACTTTTATTTTTTTTGTTTGGTATAAATAAATGAGTTAGATTAAATTCCTTTGGTTTTCTAAGTGGTAAAATAAATTAAGTTAAATTATACTCAATTCTCCTGTATTGGTGTTTTTTTTTTTTTTTTGGGTATGATAACTCAATTGAACTCTTAAAATTGTAATACTAAATGAAAAATTGATGAAATTATATTTTGTAGATTTGTTATGGATTTTAGTTTTGGTATAATATAAAATTTACTTTATTATAATAGATAATAGGTTAAATTAGAAAATTTATTTTGTTTAAAAAAAAAAAAAAGAGTAAAGTTAGAGATTCTTTCCCAAAGGTCCCTTCCCTTCATTTGGTGTCACGTTGTTGTTTGCAATGATGAAATGCCTAGGCTGCCTAAAACAAATTTGAAAGGATTTAACATTTAGGCATCTCTTGGCCTTTGCATGTAGGTCTAATTTTGTTTATGGATTTATGTTTAGTTGAACAACTAGGCCATGACCCAGTTGCCTTGGAAGCCAACCCAAAAAAAAAAAAAAAACAAATTGTCTCAGATCATTAATAAATCACAATTCATTTGTATTGAAATTATTTTTGAGATTGAAAATATCATCAATCATAGTTAATTAACAAGAAAAAAGAAGATTTAAATTAAGTAATTTCATAATTCAATAGTGATAGACTAACAATTAACTATTATTTGGTTAAAAACAAAAAAGAAAATAAAACAATATTATATGAACTAATTTAATGGCCTTGGTATTTCTAACCTAAATCAAAATCATGGGTCGGAACAAAGAGTGGAAAAATTAAATTTTACTATATGAACATACTTTTTTCTGATAATAATAGGTAATAATAATAATGAATCAATTTTTATTTTATATCTATTTCACATAATAATGAATATAACTCTTCAATCAATAATTTATTAGTTGTTCATTATTCCCGTCAAATAAAATAAATTTTCCTGTCAAATAATTTTCTTCTTTTTTTGTCAATTATAAAAAAAATAATATTACTTATAATCTTATTAAAAAAATTATAGTAAATTAATTGATATTATTAAATTTATAAAATAACAAATTTTATAGTATTTGATAATAAAATCTAATCATTTTTATAATTATTGAATTTATGAAATAATAAATTTTATAATATTTGATAATAAAATCTAATCATTCTTACAATTATGTATGTTCAGATGTACACTTAGCCTTACATAATACTTTGACATAAGTGCATGATATGAACGTATCCAATAATAACTGATGGATCAAAAAAACTTTTTCTTTTTTTTTTGTATTATACTGGACAAGTGGTGACACCAAAACATAAAAACCAAGAGGAGCGCTGAACAAGCAATTCAATTCGTCTCAAAGCTTTAGGTTCCTAGTCGTTGGAGATGGCAAGGACTTGAAATTAAACGAAACAAAGTACATTAATTGTCGTTGAAATTGATTAACTACATTATGCGTCTAGGAACAAGAAGTAGGGGCCGTTCCTTTTTGTAAGGTAATGCCAAACTGATAGTTCTTGTCTAAGCTGGAAGGATCCTGGCCATTTGGAAGGGACCAGTCAAAGTGATACAGCAAAGAGACTAAAATCAAGGGAAGTTGCCTAGTAGCCATTGGCATTCCAGGACAAATTCTTCTTCCCCCACCAAATGCAGGCAGCAACTCCAAATCGGCCCAACTTGTTCCGAGGAATCTCTCTGGTTTAAATGATAATGGGTCTTCCCAGACCGAGGGATCGCGTCCAATGGCCCAAACATTGACAAGCACTTGAGAATTCTTTGGAAACCTGTAATCTATAATCTGGCAGGTCTCAGCCACACGACGTGGAAGGAGAAAAGGTACGGGAGGATATAGCCTTAGCGTTTCCTTTATGCATGCGTTTAGGTAAGGAAGCTGAGAAACCTGACATTCCTTGATTGAGTTTCCATTAATTTCTTCTTTAAGTTCTTCGTGGACTCTTTCCATGACTTCTTTGTTTTTGAGCAGCTCGGCCATTGCCCGCTCTGCTGTTGTGGTGGTTGTCTCAGTACCCGCAAATAACAGTTCCGGCAGACAAATAATTGTAAATTAAAAATTACTTGTCCTGGCTCAAAGAAGATGCCTCCCAAGCATAGAATAAATAAGGCAACAAAGCAGCACAAGGCCTGTATCGATGTACTTACGAAAAGCAGCCAATTGATCTGGTCATTATCAAGTCCATTAGCAATAAAGGTATCCAAGAAATCGCCTTTTGGAGAACTGTGGACATTGGTTTCTCTTCTTTCCTTGATGCAACTTTCCCACACGGCAAAAGCTTCTTCAAGACAATCCATCATCTGCCTTTTCATACCTTGAGGATCCAACCCAGCAAGGATTGGATAGCAATCTGAACAATTTGGAGCAGCTACCAACACCATAACTCTCCAGACGAGTTTTTTCAATCCACTTGCCCCTCCAGCTCCATCCTCAAAACCAGCAAGCTCCCTTGAGAGCAAAAGGTTGCCTAAGGTGTTGAAGACAGTAGCAAACACTGCCTCACCAATGTCAACAACTTTCCCTTCTTTGGTGCCAAAGAATTGGACCATTTCTACCACCTTCTTCTCTCTTAGATTGACTTGTGAGTCTAATGCTTTGGCCGAAAATAGCTCACTCTTGCACATGGCTCGCAAGGACTTCCAATATTGGTTGGTGCAATGAGAGGCCCAAACGATTGACAGGCAGTCAAGGACGTGGGTTTCATGAGGGAATGCTTTTGGTGCCTTTCTACCAGCAAGCAAACGACCATGGGTTTTGAGTATTTCAGTGGCTGCCTTTGGAGATGACCCAACAATAAGGAGTTGAGTGCCGAGCCTCAGTGAGCCTCGGGACCATAAACTTTGGCAATGTTTGCCAATGATATGTGAGGCTTTTTTCCCAAATGGATGATATTTCCGATGATAGGCCATGGCTTGGGACCTGGCGGAAGTAGAGATGGAGATGCACGGGTTTTGAGTTAGATAAAGATAAGGTGCAGAACAGCAACAAAAGATGAAAGAAGAAGAAGAAGAAGAAGAAGAAGAAAAAGATTGGAAAATTTTGACAGGCCGGACCATATTGTAAATGCCATTGGATCCACTGCCATCAGAGGATGACTCCAATCCGTTTCCCGAGGCCTCAGTTGATTTGAGTAGCGCTTTGCGCATGCGAGTGAGCTGAATAAATAGAGTTCAATACCAAAATAATAAATGGAAAAAAATAATAATAATAAAAGAAAGAACAAGGAGGAGCGCAAGGGGGGTCACGAATGGCTCCCAAATCAGTAAGTATCAAATCAAGATAGTAGATAGCAGGTAGTCATCGGCATTGCCATCCCGTTTCATCACAGGATCCAAAAATATCTTTTGCTCTTGGAGCATGATATTTTTTGAGTTAATATCTTTTGGGAACGTAAAGTCAAATGGACGGCGGCAAAGTTAGGCCAACTTATCTGGCGGGATAGGCTAGGACGGTAGTAGCTGCTCCCCTCTTCAACCCGCACAGTAGATTTCGAGTTTTTTGAGTTATAGATATTTTGGATTACGGATGGATCTAAGATTAGATTGCTTAAATGGAAGATATTTTAAGTTTTAAATTTAATTAAATGTTAAATTTATTGAATTTTAAATAATTTAAAATTTAAATATTATTTATTATTAAATTTATAATTAATTAAATTTTAAATATATTATATTTTAATTTTAATAAATTTTATTTTATTTTTAAATTTTAAAATCAAGTTATTTAAATTTTAAAGTTTATAAATTTAAATTATTTTAAATTTTAATTATTTTAATTTTAAATTATTTAATTTTTAAATTAATTGATACGTAACAAATAAAATTAAATTTCAATAGAATTAGTCCAGTTATATAAATTGATCAACTTTTAGCATTTTTGCCCCCTGCAGTGCAAGTGGCAAGATTGATGGAATGTGACCCAGCCGACGGAATGAAGGAAGGGAAAGCCCGTACATTTAACGATACAAATGTGGAGTGTGTACATCATAACGTGGCAGTCATGTGGGCTGGTTGGTGCAGCGTTGTAAATGTGATTTGATTCGGCGGAGAAGAAGAAAAGGATTGGGAAAGTTTGACAGGCCGGGCCAAACTGTAAATGCTATCTGATCCATTGTCTTCAGAGGATGACTCCAATCCGTTTCCTGAGGCCTCCGGTGATTTGGGTAGCGCTTTGCATTATGCGAGTGCGCTGAATAAATAAAGTTCATTATCAAAAAAAGAGGAAAAAAAAAACAGAAAGAAAGGGGGCAGCACAAGGGGGCTCACTAATGGCTCCCAAATCAATAAATATAAAATCAACATTGTAGATAGCAGGTAGTCATCGCCATTGCCAACCGGTTTCATCACAGGATCCAAAAGTATCTTGCTCTTGGGATGCAACTTGAGTTAGCCAATGGCTTTGGGAACATAAAGTCAAATGGACCCCAGCAAAGGTAGACCACCCTATATGCCAGGATATGCTTTTTGTCACTTCTAATGTTGTTGAGTTATAGATCCTCAGGGTGGAAGAAATATTTACAATAATTGGGATGTATTTGGCGTTAAATTTTCATGAGGTTTTTTGTCGGTATGAAACCCACGGTAACATTGCAATAATATCGTCGTCTGATGGAGGCATGGAGTTAAAAGTTTGAATTTATATAGTCGTAGAAACAATAATAAATTTTAAAATAATTTCTTCATTTCTCAAGATATAATAACAAATTTTTGATAGTATAAATATAAAAATTATTTTAAATAGTTTAATTTAAATATTTAAATTAATAATTATAATATTATTAATTAATTTAAGCTAAATATATAAACATCAACTAAAAAATCTTTGATCAAAAATATTCCTTAGTATATACAACTAATAAATCTTTAATTGACAATCTTCTTTAGCATGCCTCCTTAAGATGGTAGTTGAAGGAAGAATCCCAATCTTGACATATAAAGATTGCAATTGGTGTCTAGAAAGTAGTTTTGTGAGCACCTCGGCAAGTTGGTTAGCAAATGAAATATGAGAAATGCAAATAGTATCATTTTGGACGTTGCCTTGAACAAAATGAAAGTTAACAACAATATGTTTCCTACTTAAGTAAAATACCATATTAGCACAAAGATATGTCACACTAATGTTTTTCATAGTAGATAACGGGAGTAATAGGTAATTTTGTATCTAATTCATAAAGAATGAACTAAACTTAAGTGATTTTAGTTGTGATGGAGACAATGGCTTGCTACTTTGCTTTAGTAAATGAATATGCAACAAAATGTTGCTTTTTGGAGCTTGGGGAGATGGCATTTTGATCAAGAAAGAAGACATGGGCACTAATGGAGGTGTAGTCATCAAGATTACTAACTTAATCAACATTAAAGTAGCCATGCAACAAAAGTAAAGAGTTTCCATAAAGGAATAAGCTGTGAGTGATTATGCCATGTAGGTACCAAAGAAACCTTTTAACTGCAAACTAATGAGAGGAGGTGCGATAGTGCATAAATTAAGAGAGTTTGTTGACTATGAAGGCATTTTCAAAATACGTAAAAGATATTGCAAACCTCTAATAATGGATCAGTATGTAGTGACATCAATGATAAATTTGCTATCATCAAGCGTAGAAACATTACTTAAGGATATAGAAATGTGGATAATTTTGACATTAAACATCTTAGTTTTCTCGAGGAGATCATGGATGTAATTTTGTTGGGAAAGAAGAATGCTAGAAGAATTTTGTATGACTTCCATATTGAGGAAGTAAGATAGTGAGCCTAAATCTCTGATTTAGAATCTTACAACAAGAGTAAAGGTGAACTAATCAATAAAAGCATCACTATTATCTATGAGAATAAAATCATTAACATACACTAAAAGAAACATTTGTAAGTGATTTTGTTGAAAGATAAATAGTGAAGTGTTAGTCTTAAAAGTGACAAACCCAAAAGTAAGCAAGAATTGATACAATTCATGATACCATGCCCAAAAGGCTTACTTAAGATCATAGATGGCTTTATGAAGATGGCATACATAAGTGGGGTTGGTTTGGTTAATGAAACTAGGTATTTGATCCATGTAAACATTTTCTTAAAGATGACTAAACATGAATATATTATTGACATTTAACTATTTAAAAGACCAACCTTAGGCTAAAGCAAGACAAAAGATAAGACAAACAGTAATTAGTTTAATAACAAGACTAAAGGTTTCCTTAAAGTCAATACTAGGACATTAAGGAAGCCTTTAGCAATTAAGCAAGCTTTGTAATGATCAATAGAATCATTAGAATAGTGCTTGATCTAAAAGACCCATTCAAAACCTATGACATTTTGAGATGAATGAAAGGGAACAAAAGACTAAGTATCATTTCATATTAGAGCATTAAACTTAATAAATATAACTATTCACCATTGAGGGTTTTTAAGGGTTTGTGGCACAGTAGTGTCATCACATGCAAAAGAATAAAGGAGTAGAATGACGAAGCACTATAAGGATGTGAACTAACTTAGAGAAGGAGGACATGCAGTAGGATCATTGATGTAAGTTGTCAAAGAATAGACAAGAAAGATTAAACTTAAGATAAATAAAAGGAAAGACAATTTTGATGAGGACAACATAACGAGAGATAAAGATTTGTTAAGTATGTGGTTTAAGACATTAGAAAGCACTTTGATTGGGTGAGTAACCAATAAACTTATAGGGTTAGGAACACAAAAGAAGTTTATGAGTATCATAAGGGTAATGCTAAAGGTATCAAAGTCAATTGAAGCCTTTAATTTTAAGATAGGTGACCTTTGAAAAAGAAGCAATAAAGTGGGCTTTGACATTTAATTGATGATGTAGACAACAATTTGTAAGGCATATGACTAAAAAGTGAAGGGCAAGTGGGAGTAATGAAGAACAGATAGACCAGTTTTGACTATGTGACAATGACAATGCTCAAAGAGACCATTATTTTTGGGTGTATATGGTTACGTGGTGAGATGAGATATATCATAGGTGGCAAGAAAGGATTTGATAGAGATGTATTTACTACCATTGTTTATGTAAAGAGTAATAATATTGTGTTTAAAGTAATTTTCAATTAGTGCTTTAAAATGAATAAAAAGATCATACATATTAGATTTTCATGTGAGAGTATAAAATTAAATGTAATGAGAAAAGTGATCAAAAAAATAAGATAATATTTATCATTATCAATAAAGAGTATAAGAAAGGACATCTAAATAAAGTCCTAATGGATGTGAATTAGTGAGGAAAGATGATGAAATGATTATTTATATGTTTTCTTGCAATAAATAAATTACATGAAGCATTTAAGATGGATGATGAGGTAATGGGAAAAGTCTTTGTGGAAAGTAAGTGACATAAAACATCAACAAAAGGATGACTAAGGTGATCGTGTCATTGGTCAACAAAGACTTTGATGGATGAAAGGGTAATAAAAGGCTTGTGGGATAGTGTCAAATGTGGTTACGCATGGACACCTTCTTTAGTTGTGCCTCGTAAGGGAATTACTTTTGTACAAAGGTCCTTAATAAAAAAAAAAAAGAAAAAAGGTAAACACTCAATGGAAACTTTATTAGTGTTATGAAATTAATAAAAATAAATGAAATTTGTTTCATAAAAAGAACATGAAGCATATTATGTAAATGAAAAGGTTTAAAAAAGAAGGGAAGAGTAATGGAGCTAATAAGGGTGATAGGAAGGCTAATGATATCTCCAATGATTATGCTGTTGGGTTTATAGTAGTCTAAGTTTAGGTATAGATTTTACAAATCATTGGTGATATGGTGAGATGCGCCAAGGTTAGTGAGCCATTCAGTAGAGGATGATGCTTTAGGAGTTGTTATGTTGGCTTAAGGAATTTTAGAGGGTTTTAAGCAATTTTGAGGAGTAATTGGTCCAAGGTTTGTATTTGTAGGTTAGGCATCATTTAGCAAAATAACCTTGAGTACCATAAGGTTGCCACTTGCTTAGATAAGGTTTAGGTACTTTAGGTTAAGCTAGTGAAGATTATTACTAGTATGAGATGTTTGAGCATTTGAAAGAAGGGTTAAGTGGTTGATGTTGAGTTGTTGATAGCTGATAACGAATGTTATTATGTTTGAAAAATGTTTTATGTGTAAGAGTAACAAAAGTTGATATGTTGGTAAATGTGGATTTCTTTTGCACTTTAGACTTAAGATGAACTTCATGATTAACGAGTTTTTCATGTAACTTATCGAAGGTGATTAAAGTTTCACAAATATGTTTGGTAAAGTAAATGTTTTTGTAGGATTTTGAGTACCAAATCTTCACTATCAATGGGTGCATTAAGCATAACAAGTTCATCTATAAGAACTTTAGTTTGTTGCATATATTTTGTGATTGATTGAGTGCTTTTTTGAAGGAATCTTAGACTTTCTTTGAGTTGATTGATGCATCCACAAGATGGCTTGCCATAGGTATTAGCTAAAATAGTATAAACTTCTCTTGAGGCCTTAGCAAAGGTAATGAAAGGAACAATATTAGGAGAGATAAATCCACCAATGGCACTAAGAATCAATTGATCTTAGCAAATCCAAAGAAAGTAGTTATTTAGGTTAGTGATTAGAGGACAAGTTCAAGAGCCATCAATGAATCCCATTAAGTCATAACATAAGAGAAATGTTTGAAATTAAAATCATCACAAGGGGTAGTTGGAGGAGTGTAGTTTGACAAAAATTTGTATAGAAATGTTGAATAAAAAATAAAAAAGGAGTTGTTCTCGAAAGAGTTAATAATAAAAGGCTAGTTTTGGGAGTTAGTGGAAGATGTAATGGAGGTTATGAAAGAATTAGTCATTGATGAAGGATACTCATGAGAGTTATAAAGAATAAATTTTGGAATAATTTCTTCATTTTTCATTGATATGAATAAGAGTATTTATACAAGTTTTATAACTAACTAAAAATAATAGAAAATTTTTAATTGTCTAAATATAAGAATTGCCTAAAATACTTTGATCTAAATATGTACATTAATAATTATAATATTATTGATTGATTTAGGTTAAAAATATACATAACAACTAAAAAATCTTTGATTGAGAATTTTTCTTAGTATGTATAATGGATAAGAATTTTTAATTAAGAATCTTTCATAATATTGCAAAGAGCACTTGTTTGGGGCACAAATAATTTCTAGGATACATTGAATCTCAATCTAGAGAAAGCAGAAGATGAGATAAAACAATTTATACAATTTTACACCTTTTAAAACTTATTTGGAATCAATCATTTATATTTATTTATAATTTAAAGAATTTAATTTATTTGAATGTATAAAATTCAATTTAATTCAATTGATTTAATAATTTTATTCTAATTTTAATATTTTATTTGATATAAATTTTAAAATAAATAAGTTAAATTAAATTCTTTTAATTTTTTATGTGATAAAATAAATATTTAATTTCTAATTTTTATAAATTTAAATAAATTAAATTAAATTATATTTAATTCTTATTTATTAATATATATTTTAAAATGTGAGGATTTAATTTATTTTTTAAAATTATAATACTAAATAAAATATTAATGAATAAATTTTATAAATTTATTTAAAGATTTATTTTGGTTAAAAAGTTTTTTTATTATAATTTTAAAATAATAGATTTAATTATATATATATATATATATTATTGAAAGTAAATAGTTAAAATCTTATAAATAAGAATAATTATATTAGTATTTAATAAAAATTATTAAATTTTTATAATATTTATAAATAATAATTAATTTAAATTAAAAAAATTTAAAAAATATATATTTTTAAAATAATTAAAATATATAATTCACTCGTGAATAAACTATAGTATTTCTCTTTCGAAACATACGTGTCAACCAAAATCTCATTGAATCAATTCTTGATAGTTTCGAAAGAGATTTGTCCGAGTGCTGTTTCGTTTGTAAAAACGTAAATAAGGTCACGGAACTCTTTTCCAATATCCGACGATCCTTTATTGGTTGTCACGTTAACACGTCATATGGACTAGTTTAATGGGCTGCCCATTTCTAGCCCAACTCAGAACCATGGGCTTGAAATTGAAGAAAAAAAGCAATTTTGTTCAAATTTTTCCACGAAAACCAAATAATGCAAATCTATTTTACGAGTTCGTGTTAAATGACTTTCAAGGAAATGTGTTAACCATTTTTCACATGAAAATTCTTGATTTAGTTAAGAAAATAACTCAAGATCGACACTGCATATCAACAACAACACTTAAATAGAAGTGTTGGCAAGCTTCAGGCTGCCTGGTAATTATCAAAGAAGCCACCATTCTAATATTAAATAGAAAGGGTAACAACATTCTTTCAGAATGAGTTTCTTGCTTCTTTTTTTTTTTTGGGTCTGATTCAACTATTGCAGTAACATGACAGATAAATTTGAAAACATTTTATGACAGAGATAATTTTATAGTGTCAATTGTCTAATGGAGTCGAGCAAAATTCTAAAGAAATGTTTGTAAGTTGGACAAATTAATGAAAAAAAAATGTGGCATAATATTATTTTAACTGTTAGTTATTGAATATATGATCACAATTAACAATATATATATATTTTTTTTCATGAGAATATAATTATTTCCTTTATCAATTATTATTAGCGAAATTTATTATCCAACATCTTCTAAAAAAAAAAATTCTTTACCACTATTATAGCTGCCTTCGCCAAGATGAACAGAAAAATAAATGCAAAAAGTTAAATCAATACTCTTTATTCTACTAAGGTAAAGAGTAAGCTATGTGTCGTGTTTATGTAATAAAATTCTTTCCAATAATTAAAGCTAAATGGGAAACTTCGGAGCAGGTGGAGATGGACTGACATAACCTTCGCGTCCTTGAGAGCCCATTAATACAGACGACACCAGCATTTTCCCGTGGGGTCTTGAAAGCACAGGAAAAGCAGAAGAGAAAAAATAACATTAATAATAATGAAAGGCAAACAAGTGTTGTTTTTCCTCTGCTGGGCTTTCATATTCACACTCTCACAGGCTGGGCCTACCGTTTCACCGCCACAACCTCTCAGATCCTTCAAGATCAACACAACCCTGGTACACAACCCCCATCCATATTTACTCGTTGAAGTCGCTTAGAGTTTACTTCCTGCGTGTCAAGAAGAAATCTTGCTTTTCATTTCAAGATTGCCCATTTATTGGATCAAGCACTTGTTTGCTTGGTTGTTAATTTAGTGGGGTGTTTGATGGGTTTAATTTGTGAAATCTGTGTTGTAGGATGCAAGGCTCAGCAGTAGCTGCTATTACAAGGTGAAGATAGTAACTAGTTGTTCTTCAACCAAGTATACAAGAGATCATATCAGCCTTGCATTTGGGGATGCTTATGGCTATCAGGTTAGCATACCAACTAGGTTGACCCAAATATTTGGGTCTCTTATTCTTGTTCTTTTTTTTTTCTTAATTTTATTTTTGGTGGGATAAGAAAGAACTTGAGGATATAATTCAGATTCTAGCATTGGGTGAATGAATGTCCAAGTCAAAAGGAAAGGGATGTGCCTTTACCAAATTTTTACAATACTCACTGAACTTATGGGCTAATGCTTCAGCTTGGAATCATGGTAAGCAGGCATTTTGGAAAGGTCCCTATTTTTTGGTACCAATCCATGTTAAAGTATTAGGGTCAGATTGACGTCAAGAGGAAAAAAGTACAATTTATGTGACAAATATATCGTATGTCGTAGGGTTTTGGCTAGCGTAAACATCAAGTGAAACTATGTCCAATTTCTGTGACAAGTATAGTGTATATCAAATGGGTTTGGCTAGTTTTACCTTGGCTGTAACCTTTCTCATTGATACGGGCTTGGGACTGGCAATGCCGAATACAAGTTCTGAGTTTAACTCGGGCGCAGTTCCATAGTTCATATTCATTTTGGTTTGGTAAGTATAAGACTTTTGCAATATAAATGTTAATCAAAAGTTGCAACCCCTCGCTACTTTTGGAACATCTGAGTAGGTGTATGCTCCTAGACTGGACGATCCACATTCAAGAACATTTGAGAGGTGTTCTACAGACACATTTGAGATAAAGGGACCATGCACATACCAGATCTGCTATTTGTACCTCTACAGGAGCGGCTATGATGGATGGAAACCCAAGAGTGTGACTGTCTATGGCACGTACACTTCCTCTGCTACATTTTACTACGACACTTTTATTCCAAGTGGAGTCTGGTATGGCTTTAATCACTGTAATGGTGGCTTGGCTTCCTCCTAAACAATATAGGCTCCATTTATGTTGTATCTTGATTTGAAGGTCTTCTGCAGAAAACTTGTTCGTTTGTTCTGCCAACTGTTGTTGAGGCGATAAAACAATGCTCCTTTTGTGATAGCACTTGGCCTTTTTTGAAACTGGTGCATTTTGCAAAATAAGGATATAATTTCCTGCCCAAGTATTATAATTCCCATAGAAATTATAATTCAAAGAGAAAGTCTTGGGTGTGGATATTGATTTGTTGTTACACACTATATTTGATTTCCAGTAGACATAAACATTGAGAAAGTGTACAATTGCCACAAACACAATGGTACAGGTTGCTATACATCTCTGTTTTTTTCTTTTTTGGTCTAGTTAAAGTGAGGGAAGAGATTTTAACCTCAAGTGAAGTTTGAGATGCAAACCCCATATCTCATCCCAAGCTTTAAACTTGGTGGTCACTAGACTATACTTAATAGTTGCAAATTGCAATACATTCCTACAAATATGAAAAGTAACAAAAATATTTGATAAAATTCTTCAAGTGCAAATGTAAAACAGGATATTGCACTAAGTTGCCAATTCTTCTGCACCTCATTAGTAAACTATAGGTGAAGGATAAAGGAGGCACTTCAATCCTCCCCAAAACGTCTTCTTTTATTGTAATTATGTTGTTAAGAGTTTAATGTTTGATTTATTCTTAGACCTTACCAAATTGCTTATTTTTCTTTGGTTGAACAATTTTTTAACGTGATATTGATCTTTTATGTATGAGAGGTATTGAGTTTGTCCTATTCTTTGCATTTAATAGTAAGTTTTTATAGGATTCTAAGAGTTTGTGCTTTGTTCATGCTTTCAGGTCAATGAGCTTATGCATGAGAGAGTGTGTTATATCCATTCTTCTGCATCTCATTAATAACCTGTTAAGTGAAGGATAAAGGACTGGACTCTGATCCTCCCCAACACATCTTCTTTCATTGCACTTACAGTGTAAATAACACCAAAATATTCGGCCTTTTGGAGTTTTCCATCCTGAAAATGGACCACAATGATACCAAAGAGACTAAATGCCCTTGCAATCTGCAAAATTTTTAGGGTGGAGAAACCCAGTATTGCGAGGAAAGAGAAAGTGCTGGTAGTGAAGTGATGCAACTGAAAATTAACAACCGAGTATGTTAACAGTTGTATAAATCAAACGACCAAACAGATGATGCTTCTGGAGAAGCCAACCCCATATCAGTGGTGAAATCTCTTCAAATTCTGCAACTGTTCTCTCTCGCTTCTACTTCCATAAGACTCACAACTTCAATTGACCCATAAAATCTGGAGAGTTACCTCACTCTGCAAAGAAAACACCATATGACATAAAAATGACTGGAGTAGACATTCTGTGTGTGTTTGTAAAATTTTCTTAAGTCAAAAGGTAAATTTTATCACACAGTGATTGTGTCACTGGTGTTGTGAGTGTCCAACCGTTAAAAAAATATCTCAATAAAATAGATGTAGTGGAGTTGAGAATGCTTGAAAGGATTTATGGGCACTCTAGACATCTATGTTAATTCAGACATGTCTAATGTTAAACTACAAATACTTTGATTAAAAAGAGATGACAAAATCCAAATGGATGGTCAGAAAAGATTAGAGAAAAAGAGTTATATTGACTTGAACATTTTTAATCAGGGAGCATTTAAAAATAATTACATATAATCATAATCTTAATTTATAATAAAATAAAACAATGAGAAAAGATTCGCACAATGATCCCATTTAAATTCTGAATTAAGACTTTGTTGCTGTTGCCTTGGATAGTTTATGGATCACTTATCTATTTGTGGTATAATTGCTGGATTTTGTGTTACTTTTTGCTAGGCGATTAGATGTTCCTTCATTCTTATGAACTTGATATGGTGAGAAGGAACAGTTAAGGCAATTACCCATGTAAACATCTAAAAGAACACTGGTGCAGTGATTTATTCATGGAACACTGGTGTATACGTAATCTGTCTGTAGTTTTGGATCTGGATTTCTCTGAATAGGCAGGCCTATTGGTTAAGGGTGTACAAGATCAATTTAAAACTACTAGAAGGTGTATAGGAATGAAATCAATTAAACTGTTATTAGAAGTTACAAATTAGTTTAGTTAATATGACGATTGAAATCATGTTTATGAGAAAAAATTAACTTTAAAAAATTTAATAGCTAAAAAACCAAATCAAAAAAAAAAAAAGAAAAACAATTACATAGATAACATAAATAAAATTATATTCTAAGTAAACTATTTTAGAAAAATAATTACATCTAAACACAAATATATAATTACATTGAAATTCTAAATCTCGTGAAAATCACTGAATTCTTTTTTTGAGTGATTTATATTTTTATAAAATATAATTTTGAGTTACAGTATTATTATCTGGTTAATTTGATTTTAACGGTTGCTAGATTTAATAGTTTGCCAAAATTACAAATTATAACAAATATATTTTCATATTTTTGGTAATTTCGATTTGATTTTAGTTGAGTTGGTTATGGTATAATTTTCGGAAATTATCTAAATGGGATTTTGTTACTGTTGGGACTTGGGATTTTCTCTGCGTAGAAATTGGAAACTTGAGATATATACGTCAATAATAATAACAATAATAAAGTTACTAATAACGTATAGAGAAGGCAGGCTAAAATCTATGGTGATATTCAATAAAATGATTAATATTCAAGTTTTACTGGCTAATTTTTCTAGCCATATCATAAAGTGATAAAACAGTCTCCTGTGGCCTTGGCGGTAGTAACGGATTGATGCTTCTGAGGATAATCGTTTAATTTTGGGTATTTTAACTCGGGTTATTCAAGTCAAATATTTTTTTTTTTTTTTTTACACACCTAGGCGTTGGTCGCAACCACAATAATAAGAAAAGGAACACTAAAAGGGATGGTCTGAATACTGAGATGCTAATCTGTACAAGTAAAGTACTGTAATAATATCTACGATGAAATATTCCTTTTTGAGTTTTTTTTTTTTTTAATAAATGAAATATTATTTTTAAAGGTCAATAAGAAAATATCTCCTTCCTCATATAATCAAACAATCTTTTCACGTCAACATTTCCTCTTTAATGGACAGTACAAAAGGTTCAAGTTATGGGGGAACAAAAAAAATTGATATCCAAATAAAAAAAATATATATACCTTTTTGTTTTCCTCTGCTTTAATGATGTAAACATATTTTTTTTCTAAGTTTTTGCAGTTTTCCTCTGGTTATATCATTTTTTGGATGATTTGTTATTATTAATTATGATTAATTATAATAATTATATATATATATATATATTTAATTTTAATTGATAATTCACATTGCATCCTGTCCACTTAATTCATTAATTCTGTTTTTCCTAATTGAACTCGTCTAACAAATAATAATATATTTGAAAAAAAATAGAAAAAGACCACCCAACTAAAAGACTGTTATTCATTTTCCCAAGCTTAATAAAAATTCTGCGTGTCTTTATTATTTTTGTAACAGAAGATTTCATTAAAGCTTAAGAAATCAAAAGGAAATAGAAAACAGAAAACTGAGGAGCTCAAAAAATATTGGCGCAACCTTTGCGCATATGACAGATATGGGAACTAAGTCCCTGCTGTTGAATGCCTACCGCCATAGGGATTTAGTAATTACTGTTTTCCAAGATTTACATGGCTTGAAGTAGAATAATAACTTAATTAAAGTTTACTTAAATTATACATTAGAACTAATTTATTTTCACGATTTTGGAAATTTTGGTTTAATTTTAGTCAAGTTCACCGCTAACCCCCGAGAATCTCTACGGATTATGTTCATGATCATGGTACAATTTTTGGAAATTATGTGAATGGGATTTTGTTACTGTTAGGACTTGGAATTTTCTCTACATAGAACTTGGAAACTTGCTATGTATACGTAAAAAAAAGAAAATGGAAAGCTAAAAATTCAATCCCTTCCCCATGATCAGGATATTCAAAAAGACAATTAATATTCAAATTATATGCTAATTTTTCTAGTGATATCATTGTGACAAATCAAATAAAATAGTAATAAACCAGCCGCCATAGCTTTGAAATCAGTAACGTGTTCCAAAAGGATGGTTTGAGTAATTCGCTGCTAATATGTAATAATATCATTGACGAAATATTCCCTCATGAATTTTTTAAGGAATGAAATATTATTTTTGAAGGTTAAAAAAAAAAGAAAAGAAAAGAAGAAAAACCTCTCCTTCCTAATCAGAGGACTTTTTCATGTCAACATTAAAAAAAGAATGCTATTGAAAAAATCACCTTATTTTCCCTCTGCCTTGGCGATACAATCATTTTTCTAAATTGTTGATCGTATCCAAAATTAAAAAAAAAATAAAATAAAAAGAAAAAAAAGGGAACAGTAAAGCTATGGCAATAAGTTTATTCCCGTAATTTATCTACCTCAATCGATGATAATGTTATGTTAGGAAGCTATTAAATTACTGAATCTACAATATCTCTCAAAATCTATTTAGTAGTAATTTATGTTTCTAAGATAACCCTATAAAAAACGAGAAGTAGTGGACACTGACAATTACCCAATATTGTTTGTTTTCTGAGCCACAAAGCCTATTCCATTGCACTCCGCTCGCCATTGCTTCTTTCATTATGGTATGGTATGCATCTCAGAAAAATTGTAAATAATGATCTTCGATCTTCATTTTTGCAGTTTTCCTCTTGTCATATGATGTTTTTGATGATTTATTATTCTTCTAATTGCTAGATATATATGAGTTAGTAAGGGTTTTTGCCAGATATACGTGAGTTGGTAGGAGTTTTTGTGGTCTTGTCTTTTATGGTGAGGGAGGATTAGACCATTAATTATAGTTAATAATAATAATTTTTTTGATTTTATTTAATTATAATGGACGATTTAGATCATATTATTTTTATCTCGTTCATCAATCTTGCATCCCTTAATTGAACTCTTCAAACAAATACTAATCTACCAGAAAAAATAAAAAATAAAAAATAGAGTAAAAAAAAAAATACATCATCCCAGTTGGAAGACTGTTATTCATGCTCCAAAACTTAAAAGAAATTCTACTTGTAGTCATTATTAGAAGAACTTAAACTTTATATTCTGAATGACACTGATTGTCTTTTCTGGTTTGTACAGGAGTACACCCTTGTAGCAATCTTGATTCTGTTCATTGCAAGTTGGGAAGCTCGGTTTGTATTGAGCCAATATTATCCTTCGGGTTTCACTGACGGGGTTGACTATGGAGTCACTAGGGATGTATTTACAGACGAATATACACTGCCAAAGAATCCTCCAAGTTTTGGTGATGGAATAACAGATGATTCACTGGCAAAGAATCCTCCAAGTTTTGTTGATGTTGTTGAATATGGAGCCATTGGTGATGGAATAACAGATGATTCACTGGCAAAGAATCCTCCAAGTTTTGTTGATGTTGTTGAATATGGAGCCATTGGTGATGGAATAACAGATGATTCATTGGCAAAGAATCCTCCTAGTTTTGTTGATGTCGTTAAATATGGAGCCATTGGTGATGGAATTACAGATGATTCACTGGCAAATAATCTTTCTCAACAGTTTTTTTTTTTTTTAACCATTCTTTACAATATATTTTTCACATATATTTCAATAAATTAATTATAAAGACACTTAATTTGAGATCTTTATTTTGAATATGATTAACATAATTGTTATTTTCCATTTTGACGGAAGCTAAGCTCTTAGGATGTTCTTCCCGTGGGATTAACATATTCTTTTTATCTATGGAACTTAGATCTTAATGGAAAGGATAGTCATTTATGTGCGGCAATCATATTTCTATCTTGTCATGGAATTTATCAAAATCTTGGCATGCATATTTTTGGTCAGTTCCTTTGGAAATTAAATTAAGGGTAACGAGCTTTTATGCACAGGCTTTTCTCAAGGCGTGGAGAGACGTTTGTGGGTCTTCGGTTAATGGTCCTGTTCTCAACATACCAGAAGGGAAAAATTTCATGTTGAGACCCGTAACTTTTCAAGGTCCATGCAAACCCTCTTCTGTCATTGTTCAGGTAATTTCAACATTTTGAATTTAAAAATAAAAATAAGTAGTTGCTCAATGTCTCGAATCTTATTCATTTTTATCTCAATCCAGTAATCTTATGAATTCTTATGTGTTCATCAAATAATCTTTTGAGTTATTTCAATTTCAATTATTCATTTTTTATTCAATTGAAATTTAAATTTTTCAAATTGGATTCCATGTAAAAATATTTAGTTTGTATTTCCTTTTCTTCGTTAAATCCAAAAATTTCACTCTTGTAATTTTCTGTTCTAGACATCAAGTTTAAATATTTAATAATAGAGGTGAATTTTTTTTTTTTTTATATCTCGAGTCAAAAAACAAAAAAAAAAAAAAAAAGAGGCCGCTGATCATTGCTGCTTTGTATTTGCGATAATAGGTGATGGGTGATATCGTTGCACCAAGCAGCATTAATGGATGGAGGAGCAATGGCAATCAATTCCAAGCTTGGATTTTCTTCTCAAATGTGAATGGATTAACCTTGAAGGGCACTGGCCGCATTGATGGTCAAGGGAAGTTTTGGTGGCAAAAAACATATAATTCGAATAATGGACCGACTGTGAGTTCAAATACTATTTCTTCACCTTGATAAATTTGGTTTTCTTGATCATGGTGTAAATCCGAGATCTAAATCGCATATTGGAAATTGTCATCAATGTTGAAGCTCCATTCTTTGTATGCTGAAACTGTTCCTACTTAATTGTGTTTGCCAAATATCTTACCTAGTAGGAGAAAGTTAAGATTAAGGTTTTCTAATTCAACTTACGCTCGTGAGATAATTGAGTCAGCTTAGTACCAAAATGTTTTAAAACAAACTTAAGTTAAACCCACCACTGACTAACAGAGTTGGGAAAAGGTTTTAGTATATCATAGGGATAGCAGAAATTTGAGACTGTGTCTTCAAAAATATTGCTTTTCCTCCACAAATGCTGAAAAGGATAAAAAAAAGAAAGAAAAATAAAAAATGGAAAAACAAAAATTGCTTATTATTCAGCCTGAATTATGAAAATTGGGATTTCTGGTTTAGGAACCTGAGCTCTACTTAGAAGTGATTTTCTTGTTTCAGGCATTATCCTTTGATAGCTGCAATAATCTTCAACTCAGTGGACTCACCCATCTCAATAGTCCCAGGGCTCATATATCCATTTCTGACTGCACGGACGTGACAATAACTAATACTTACATAACTGCCCCTGCATTGAGCCCCAACACTGACGGGATTGACATAAGCCACTCAAGCAGAGTTAACATATCCTACTCCACGATTGCAACTGGTATGTATTTATTTGACTCTCATATTCTTATTGACCCTGAAAGTTTCATTTGATCACCATGGCATTGGATTTTTCACCAAATCCTCTTTAAATTGTCTCTAGGTGATGATTGTGTTGCCATTAATGAAGGTTGCTCCTTCATTTACATAACCAATGTCGATTGCGGACCGGGACATGGAATAAGGTCTGATTTGAAATTCTTGTCATCCAGTTGAATTGGGCAAAGGGGAGTCAGTCAATTGTACCTGACTTCAGAACTCTCACCTTGAAATTTTATGTCTTCAGTGTCGGAAGCTTGGGGCGAAATGCAGAAATGAGCACCGTGGAAGAAGTGCATGTCAAGAATTGCACCTTTAAGGGAACTTCAAATGGAGCAAGGATCAAAACATGGCAGGTAATTGTCATGCAAAGTTAGTTGTACAAGCGGAAAATTAATCCAACATTCTGGCAATTGACTTCGGAGTAGTATCATTCATCACTTTTTAGGGAGGTTCTGGATATGCCAGGAAGATTTCTTACCAGGACATTATGCTTCATGGAGCTGCCAATCCTATCATTATTGACCAATATTACTGCATTGATCGAGGAATGTGCCAAAACAAGGTCAGTCCAACACATTATTAACTTCTCCAACCCATTTAATCAACATACGTTCTTTTCTTCTTTGTATCTGGTTTGAACCGCAATCGTTTAAGCTGCTACAAGTATAGTTGCTGCTTATGAAATATTGCAATAACCACTGGTTCGACCAGATCTGTTGGTTTGCCACCTCTAGTTATTTGTGGGGCAATTGTTGTGTGATTGGAGCATTCCATTTTAATTATGTGTTAATGTGGCAGACAGCAGCAGTCAAGGTGAGCGATGTTACTTACAATAGAGTTTATGGGACATCAAGCACAGATGTGGCAATCAATCTCAGTTGCAGTCAAAGCATTGGATGCAGTAATATTGTGGTAACCAACATCAACATCAAACCTGCAAACTATAAGGGCAACCTTCGCGCCACCTGCCTAAATGCATATGGAAGATCTGGAAACTCATTCCCTGCTGTAAATTGCCTACAGCCATAAGGATTTTGTAATTATTATTTTCCGAGTTCTTCCGGTGATTTATACGGTGTTTAGTGAATTAGATGGGTCTATGGGCTTGAAGTAGGATTATAACTTTGTCAGATGATACGTTTCAGAATTTGCGTAAGCCTTTGATTTCATGCTTTGCTACCTCCCTTCTCGAGCAATAAGAATGAAATAATTATTGTTATTTTCATACATAGTCATGCATCTAATTATAATAATATAAAAAACTTAAGCTTATTTTTTGAAAGGGAAAGAGATCGTTGAAAATTTTAAAATGTTATAATTATTTTTTAAAAAAAGAACAATTGGACCAAATTAGTTGAATCGAAGTAAAACATTAAAGGAATCAAAACTCAAATCAGCAATCGAATTGGATCGGAACTGAACTAGGAATATGCCTAATATTATATACACAAATAACGACAAGAACCAAAAAAAAAAACATAAAACTAAATTTCCAATCTTTGGAGGAATGTTTTGGCAGGTATGGAAAATCTTAAAGTGCTATTGTACCACACACACACACACACAAGAAATTTTAATAAAATTTGGGAAGTAACAATAGAACGAGGCTGTTTCTCCCTATCTTTGCTTCCATCCATCACTACAAATTGAATAGCAGATTGATTGTGATATCAAGCACTCATTTTCTGTGACATTGTTAGTATTTCTGCCGCCAAATCTTTCGACTTTAAAGAATGGTCAGCTTGACTTTAAAGAATGGTAAGCTCTTTTGTTCCTTAAAGCCAGGGGCATTTGATGTAACCAAGCTTGGTGGTGTTGGAGGCGGCCACACGTGACGATTCCATTGTATGTCACTTATATCTAACAAAAGTTTCCCTACATGTAATCTCTGTGGACTAAAAAATGTAAGATCTAACGAATCGTGAGTAGAATTATATATATAAAAAAAAAAAAAAAGTGAATTTATTTTTGTATATAGAATTTTAATTTTTTTTTATTATTAAACAATTAGCCCTTCTCTCATTATACTTTAAATTTTTGAATTAAGTTGTCTTTTGGGCCCTTGGACCTATTCAATAAATGGGTTGTGCAGGGGCCTGGACACGCTTAATAAAATACAAACTTCAAGTTTTCCCCCCGAAAGGCTTGTTGACGCTGTTAATAAAGTCACTGGAAAATGTCATACACACCGCCCATGGAGTCTCCTCACATTGATCTATGCATTGCCGGAGGTGAAATGCCAAATGGAGGTTGGAAAATGCAAGGACCAACAAACAGCCTGAGCTGGGAACCAGAAAGCAACAACCATCGCTTCATAGTTTGACTTCGACCTTTGTATGATCATCACACACGCCATTACTCGAGGCTGTATCAACCTAAGACCAGTATCGTTTGATGCATTGAGCCCTGATTTGTCCAGCAGTGCTCCCACGCATTGATCAGAATGAAGGGTGGCAACGATTGTTGCCTCAAAGCTAGTCATTGTCATCGATTCCACCCTCCACATGTGTTTCTTCCAGCTATCGACATCACACAAGATCAATATCGATTGACTCAGTGAGCGATGATCTACTCATTGGTGTCTCCCTCATCTATTTCCAAGAAAAAAAAAATAAAAATACCATTTTTAAAGTCAAGTCATAGCTTCTAGCACCAAAAATGACCAAAAACTTGTGATTGAGGTTTTTGAGTCCAAAATCATAAAAATTGGTCTGAAATGTGAGGATATAGAGAGAAGAGAGAGAGAATGATTTTGCAAAGCACAAAATGGACAAAGAAAAGAAAAAAAGGGGGGTGATGGTCATGAAGGCAAAAAAAAGAAAAAAAATAAAGTAAATCTAAAAAGAAAAAAAGAAAGAAAATGAAAAGATAAAAAGAAAAGAAAAATGAGAAAGATAAAAATTTTAAAATAAAAAAGAAAAAAATTGAGATGCAAAGTTTCTGATGACAACCTAATTGAAAGGGTGCCACATGTGAGCCCACGTGTTCAAACTCCTTGAAACTCAAGGATTGTGTGTACTCTTATAACAAAACATAAAAAGAGAGAGAAATAGATAAAGTATTAGGAGGGAGAGTATAGAAAAACAAAAAAAAAAAGAAATTGAATAATAGTACTATCACTTGCAATAGGTGTTTGGGTTAGTTGTGGCCAAACATAATCATTCTCATGAACTTCAAAAAACCCTAGTAAAGCAAACTAAGTCACTTATAGTATTTCAATTTCACGTAAAATAATTGCTGGTAACTTTAAATTCAACTTACATGCATTATGACACTCTCTATTACTCTTTGATATTCACTAATTTTCAATTTACAACACATTTCCCCTAAAATGGGGTGTCAAACATTGTGCCTCCCTCCACATCCACCAAGCTCTCTAACCTTAGGAAGCTTGTCATGACTGCTTGGCAACTCCACTAGGGACCTCTTAAGAGATAGGTTGTTCTAACTTATTTTCTATGCTTCTATTCATTTCCTACTTGATATAATATTAGCTTTCTCTCACATTCTAATATTTATGATTGTCATATACATCATAATGTTGATTACACACACTTAAAAAGGCATAAAACTTAGCCTATACCCTTCATAGTTTAAACAAGAGAAAGTACAGGTCTTTCATGAAACCTAAGACTTCCATATAGGACAATCATGAAGTCTTTTACTTAGACTAGTAACTTTGATTCAAGCCTTGAATGGTGAGGGAAGGAACATTATTAGGAGCTTTAGCCTAGTTTAGATACATCAAACCACACACCTATTGTTATACAAGTAGAATGCATCCTTATATTTCTAATATTTACGATGTTACCTTACATTTTATGTTTTACTTACTTTATACTGACACATTTCCTTTGAGTCTTATTTTGTTACCTTTTTTTTTTTTTTTAATGTTATCCCATATCTTTCATTTTGGCAACATTCACCCCTTAAAGTGTTAGCTATTATCTCAAAATATAAGTTTAGTCAACATGATTATCATTGAGCATGCCTATAGTTATGTAAAAGAATACTCTGAAGACTTTTAAAGGTAGGCAAGAGATTGCTCTTCCTTAGAATCTATAAAGGTCTGAAGGGATTTCAACTTAAGGTAATCAAAATTCTTTGTCCTTAAATAGATTTGGAACACTTGGATCCCAAGTAAGAGAAGTTCCTTTTGGGAAATTTATGATGACATTAGCTATGTATTAGATGTTATGATCCAATTAACAATGTTAAAGGCAATCATACACTTTTGGGACCTAGCTTATCAATGCTTTGTCTTCTTAAATGTTGACATGGTCCATTTGGTGGAAGAAATTAAGAACTTGCTGAATTTTCTAAGCACCATATATTGGGATGTGCATTTGCTAAGTCTTGACACTAACCATGCAAACAAGTTATCAAAATTGATTAATCAAAAATGAAGTGAAATTCATATTGTGACCAAAGGGAAAAACTAAGAGGAGTGCATTCTAGTAGATCATATTATCAAACATGTGATGAAATATCCAAAGATAGAGTTCACTCATATGGATTACTCATCTATAGGTTAATATTGTTCCTTAAGGTCATCAGGCATGTTCATTAATGGGTTATTGAACTATTTTATAAGGCAAGGAAATGTGAGGTTAATCTAGTCTTGGCCATAAGTACCAAAATGATCTTATCATCAATTCACTGCTGAGTTCAAGTAAAAGGGAAATTTAGGGCTAACTTAGCTCTATTATATTGTGGCTTATGAACCATTTAGCTACACCTCTTCACTAATGCACTCACCCTATGTGCCAAAATAACATACCTCCACCTAAAGAATTTTGCTCGATAGAATAACCCTTTATGTCAAAAATTTTGGAATGGATGGTCTAATTTTGAGAATTAAGCTTTCATTTACATGCCAAATGGTTAGGAAGAGACACATGTAAGGAATATTTGTGAGTCTCTCTCATTAGGATAATGAAAGCGATTGCTCATGTTTTCATAATAGTCATTGGGCAGATAAGGAAAAAAAAGATTTGTTCCAATCACTAAAGGGATGAAAGATATTTATTTCATCTTTAGTAGTCTTAAAACTAATGAACATCTTTAACCCATCATTTAAAGTCATCTACAAATATTCTAATCATCCTCTCTCAAAATGATATGATTTATGGCATGCAACAAGAGGTTATGGAATCCATATTTCTAATGGGTTAGTAAGTCATGTTGTCTCTAAAAGAAAGAAAATTAAGGATGATTAGGCATATATTTGTTAGACTTAGATTAATTAAATTTTTTAATATAAGAAGTTATTATTTCTTTTTACCATGATTAATCAAATACTTCAGAGGACTTATACCAAAATTTCCTCATTAATCAACTTATTTAGGAGTTGGACATGTCCAAAGGAAGAAATGAGAAATTAGCCTCCTAGTTATTAGAAGCAAATCAAGCACTCTAAAACATGAAGGCAATATAACCAAATTAGGTTTAAAAAAAGAAGCCCTCTATTTCACTTTAAATCAAAATAAAGCCCTTTATTAGAAAAACTCTCACCTTTAAGAGTAGTTATACAATACCAATGCCTAACTCTTTATTAAACAAGTAAGTCATGTCACACAAAAAAAGTTTACTCACATAAGAAAACCAAAGTCTAACAAATCTAGTGGGTTTACGAGAGAGAGCCAGAGAGAGAGAGAGAATTAAAGCGTAACACAACAAGTGGATTTTCTTGTTTAGAAAAATCAAACCTTGACATAACAATTCTTGGCTCAAGATACCCAGATCTAAGAATTAACCATCTAGCTTTAGTAAATAGTAAACCACCTTTGTACCCGAGAATTCCAAATGTCATAATGGATTAGGAGAATTAGGTAGAGCTAAGGCATAACAAATAACGCTAGAGAGCTATAAGTTGAAATCCTACCATTACATCCATTTGATGAGCACTTCAATTGTTTCCTTGAAGAATCCTTTAGGCATTTGAATTCATTGCCTATTTTATATGAAAACCTAAGTTGTAGCCATTAACAAATGCCTTTTAGCCTTTTGAATTATAAACATAAGTGAAGGAAGATGTTCCTTAGTTTATACCAAGATGTCCCTGTATTTTTGATCTCATCATATAAAAGAAGAGTGTGCTTTTCTTTCTTAACCTAATATATGGTTTGTTACATTAGCCAACACTATATAAGGTGAATTGTGTCCATCTATATATGATGACATTCAGTTTAAACATTATATTTAAGACTTTATAATTAAACTTATTTGCTTCAGATGAAAAGTTGTAGCTTTTAAGTAGCTCATATAATAATGGGTTAAGTGCTTGCCAAACGATTTCTCAAAGAGGTGGTAATCACCAATCACATTTATAATGAGTTGTACTTCACCTAAATAATTAAAAACATGTTGTTTTACTCAATAGAAGGGCTCAATGATCATTATAAATGGCATGAGACTAAGTTGCATTCTACTTATAGGTGTGCAAGGTTTGAATAATTTTTGAAAGGGAAGATAATGACAAAAGAAGTTGTCTTTACATTGGTTCAACTCTAAGCAATATATCTTAACATTCAATTACATGAAGTTAATGGACTTCAACTCCTGTATTATGAAATTATAGGAAGCCCTTCCCATCCATCTATAATCTTTCATGTTTAGAACTTGAGGGCATGGAGTCTAATTTTAAAGATGAAGAAGATGACCCTCTTAAATCATTAAGGACAAGCATTGGTAATAGTGAATAAAGTCTCGTTCTACCCAATCTTACAAACATCTTAAAAATGGCATTGATGAAAGTAATTACCAGGGATACATTCAAAAAACAATATTCCTTCATGATAAACAAATTATAAAGATTCCTTCTCAAACATTATGGACTCACTAACACTCTTTTCAAATTCATTGACTAGCATCTATAATACCCTCTCATAAACTTCCTTTTCATTTCTCTTAAACACTTTAACAACTTTTTAAAGGAGGCTCTCTATTTACTTATGTACCTTGCTAGAAGGTATGTTATTGGCATGCTAATATGTTGACCATGGGTCAATGCTCTTATAAGTTATTGGGAGCAAAATCTATAGGCTTAATCTTTGTTACATTAATGGTTTAAACTCTTTAATTTTCTCTTAAAATGGAGGAATATCATTAGTAGCTCTAGAGACCCTTCCTTTATCTTCTACATTTTCCATCTTCACTTGGATGTATGGGTCTAAAATAAGGAAACTAAAATGTATGTTAGCCTACTTGTTTAAAAAATCATTAATTATCCTTTTAATGTTTTAATTGATCCTTACACCAATTAAGTTTCTTGGCAAGATGTCAAAATCATTCTTTATAAGTACAATGGGGTGAATTTGGATGCTCTTCCTCTAGCTTTTTTTATGTCTGGCACTTATCATTATGATGGAAGCATTGACTTAAATATCAAGGCACTTGCTTTCCACTATGCTTACTACCTACATCATTAATGACTCCATTATCATGCACAAATTGATTTGAACTTTAAGGACACACAAGTTATCAATGATGAATATAACCTAAATAGTAATGAGCAACATTTTGTCTAAGGACAAAAGAGTGAATTAGGTTTAGAACAAAGTGTAAAACCAAAAAGGGCATTTACCTTTGTTCACTTATCATCAAATAAATTCAATTAGTTATAAAGTCTTTTATGTGTGTAGTTAAATATTTCATAAATTCAACATATCATTCAAAAATATTACAAATACAATCACTTCTTTTAATATGATGAAATAATAAAGATATAATTCAATAAACCGTAAGGCATTTATAGTTGGTGAGATGTACAATCCTAACTCAATCTTGACAAAAAGAATGGAGGAAAAAGTTAAAGAACTAGCTAATCGCAAGGATGAGATTTAGGCTTTAATTGAGGAACTAAAAGAGCAAAAACAATAGATAGCTTAAGCACTCACTAAAGAAAAGATAGTTGTGGGAGATATTGTTCCTTAAGAAAGCTTCCTTACTTAAGTTGACGGACTATTTTAGACAACCCTAGTGTTGAGAATTTCTTTAACACTTTTTATCTATTCTTAATTAATTATGTATCCTTTTTTAGGACTAATAGCAATTGCATAATCATGAGACACTAAAATAAATGCATCGAACATCATTCAGGCACATCACTTTATTAAGGCCATTCTTAGAAAATATAAAGTTACCTTTAAATTAGAAGATGAAGTCATTGGAAGTGTAAAGCATTTTATGAAACAAAAAATTGATCTCTTATAGGAAGAAGTCAGAGATATCAAAGGGGAAGACATTCATACTCTTTTAAGTATGTAAGACCTTTGTCTAGTTCAAGATGTAGTCTTAACCCTTAAATTTGAGGTCCTAAAGTTTGAAAAATATTACAATATAGGGTCATGTGTAGACCTTCTAATCTTGTTTGTTTAGAAGATGATAGCATATGAACAGAACAAAAAAAAAAAAACTCTAAATGCATTACTTTTAAAATAATCTAACAAGTGTGGCCTCCTGATGATATATCAAGCAAAGATGTCACAACTTAGATATAACTAGTGGCCACTTTTATGGCCACATTTAAATATATCTTTAAGCTAGAACCTATGTGAATGGATCTCTAGACCATAAAAAAGAAGTGTTGAGAGATATTTAAGTAGTATGTACAACGATGACACAACATAATAGTATAGGTCCAACCTTTACTACTTTTTTCTTAGTATATTGAAAGCCCTCTAAACAATATAATGGTGGGAAGTGCATTGGGAAGCTTTGTTGATTTGGTGATCATTAAAAAAAGAATTGATCATACCCGTCTTGCAAGGATAGTCATTCAGTAATCATATTAGTCTTATGATATGATAGCCTTATTGTCCTTCTAAACCCCTTAACCATGACTTTTACAACTAAATGTTTATACACCAATACCTCAAAGTAATTACGTTAACCTCAAAAAGCAAGAAAGAAAGAAGATTGACCTTATACTAATGCCTTACTCAAATTTGCTACCCTAGCTTGTTTAAAAGAAATTAATTACTATCATAGCTAAATAATAATTGAAACCACCTTATCCTTACTAGTATGACACCAACATCAAGTGTGAGTACCATGGTGGACAAATTAGACATAAGTGTAAAGTCTAGGATTTAAGAGATCGAGGATGGATTGACTTTTTAAAAATTATAAAAAAGCCTAACATTAACACTAACCCACTTCCCAATCACAAAGCAATAAATCAAGTTAAAGAGTATTTAAACAATAATTATTTAAGACCAGATCCCAATTTCTTTGAAATTGGTATGATTAAAGCATTAGCTCATATGGACCCACCCTCTCACCATCAAAGAAACCTGACATTACCCAAAATATTTCACTCAATCATTTAGGCCTTATCTCCTCCGCTAATGCTTTATTACCCCCATTAGAATGGTAAAGTAATCCAATTGGATTACAACCATCAGGTGGATTCCCATAATTAAATGCCTACATTAAGGTTAATGCCTGTAACAACATTTGGTATCATAAGATTTAAAGGCATCACTTGAAATGGGAGATGATACATCCCATATTACGTGAGGAAGCTTAAATAGGAAAAAGAAAAGTCATTATAATCTTAGAGGTTGTTAAGGAAATCCCTCCTCTAAATGTTGAGAGAGCAAAATCATCCAATAAGCAAAACTTTGAACATAAGAAAATTGCCACCAATAAGGATGGTGGGATGTATCATACCAAGTAATCAATGAATTTTATGTCTCATCGAAAGTCATTACTACATAATCTCAATTAGGCATATGTTTCACTTAACATTTCCTTAGCCAACTTTGGCCACAATGTCAATAACATTATGATGAGCAATTGCATTTTGATTTTGGAAGAAGAAATCATAGTTGAAGGGCATAATCATACCAAGGAAATACACATTTTTGTCATTTATCATGGCTATAGCATATCTCGTGTCCTTTTTGATAATGGATCATCCTTAAATGTCATGCCTATAGACATGTTAGAACAATTAGTAATTGACATTGTCATCATAACACTGAGTCATATGATTGTTCAAGCATTAGATGGTACAAAGTGTTAAGTTAAACGGATCATCAAACTCCCAATATATGTGAGACCATGCATTATTGGCATGTCCTTCCAAGTCATAAACATTAAAACTACCTATAATTGCCTTTAGGGTTATCCATGGATTCATGCCACAAGAGTCGTTTCCTTTACCCAACTAAAGAAGCATTGTAATGCAATTTTTGATCTTTTGAAATCAAATGTGACACCTTGGTTAGAGGAGTCATTTCTTAAGATGCTAACTTTACCATTTAAAACATTATTGTAAGCAACCAAGGTAATGAAGAAGAATGGTTAAAAGGAATTGGAAAATATTTTCAATTTATTACTACTCTTATACAACTTAATGTACAACAAGACTATTTTAGGATTGGATACTAGCCTAGCCAAGGTGATATCGTCCAAGGATGCTTGGAAGATAAGGTAATTAAGCTTATACTTCCTCTAACTTGCTACTTCAAGATTGTAGGGTTCATCAATCAAACCCATGATGACTAAGACACCACAATCAAAGTCACTATTAAGTTGGATGCATTAAAGATCCATGTGATCTTTAAAGAGGAGAAAAGGATTCACCTTAAATCCCATTGATCCAGCCGTGTAGCTTGAACCCTCTGCAAGTAATTAGCAGGCTTGAGAGATTTCTCAATCACGTGAGTCTTTAGTAACTTAAATCACCTACTTCTTGATGCCTATGGTATTTAAGGGAAGCTGTACAACAAAATTGATAGCCTTTTGTCACATGTCGATTAATAACATATGTTTATGTTAATTACACTTATAATCCTGATGTCATCATCATCTTAGCATTTACTTTTATAGATATAAACCATCCAAACAATACTTGTTCATTTCTAATGACTTCTTATTTATTATTTAGGATGTCTAAAGATTGAGATTGATAATTTAGCTATACTTACCTTTAGCCTAGATCCAAAAATACATTTGATGTGTTGACCTAAGATGACTTATATGGTGAAAAAATCCCATTATACCTCCTAAACCTAATTAGACAAGAAGAGAAGTAGTCCATAACTAATAAAGAGCCAATTAAGTTGATTAACTTAAACATCACAGGGAATTGGTGATAATTCAAAATCAACACTAGACTTCCCCTAAAAAGTAAATAAGGCATCATTCAGTTGCTCTTAGAGTACATAGATGTGTTTGCTTGGTTATATAAGGATATACTAGGCCTAAATGCCAACATAATGATGCCCAAGCTCCCACTAAAAATAGAATGCAAATTCATACATTAGAAGCTTAAGAGAATGAAACCTAATGTCTTATTAAAAATCAAGGAAGAAATCAAAAAATAACTAGATATTGGCTTTTTTTTAAGTAGCAAATTACATAGATGGGATAGCTAACATTATGCTAGCACAAAAGAAGAATGAAAAAATCTATATGTGCGTAAACTACAAAGAATTGAATAAACAAAGTGTAAAAAATAATTTTCCTTTGCCATACATTGATATCCTTGTGGATTATACTATTGGCCATTTAATGTTTTCCTTTATTAATGGCTTCTTAAGCTATAATCAAATCAAAATGACATTAAAAAATATAGAGAAACCACATTTATTATAATACGAAGTACCTTTTATTACAAGATCATGCCATTTAGCTTCAAGAATGCAAGTGCCACTTATTAACAAGTAATGGTCACCTTATTTCATGATATGATGTGTGAGGAAATTAAGGTCTATGTTGATGATACAATCATCAATCCCCAGTAGGCAAAAACCATTTAGCAATCCTCAAAAAGTTTTTCACTAATTAAGGAAGTTTTAACATAAGCTCAACCTGACCAAATGCACTTTTGGAGTGACTTTACATAAGGTAATAGGTTTTAAAATAAGTTAGAAAGGCATCAAGATTGATCCTAATAAAATTAAAGCCATAAAGGAAATGACCACACCTTTAACACCAAAAGATATATAGGGATTCTTATGAAGGATCAATTATATTGCCTACTTATATCCTAACTAACCATAACATGCGAGCCTATATTTAGGATACTTTGTAAAAGCAACCTAAGGTGATAGGATGACTAATGCCAAGAAGCCTTCTACAAGATCAACAATTACCTCTTTAATCCTTTAGTTTTAGTACCACCAATTTGTAATGACCACTTATATTGTATCTTATCATATAGGAATGATGCATAAGTTGTGTCTTAGGTCAACACAATAAAATGGGAAGAAAGGAAAAAGTCATCTATAACCTAAACAAGAGATTTACAAATCTTAAGACTTAGTATTTAGATTTGGAAAAGATCTATTACTCTTTGGTATAGGAAATTATAGACTTTGGCAATATATGTTGTATCATTCAACAAAACTTATTTTTAAAGATGATCCCCTCAAATTTGTCTTTAAAAAGCTAGCTTTTTAAGACAAGTTGCTTATTAATAGGTTATATTGTTAAAATATGATATTTACATGTTAATTAAAAAGTTATCAAAGGAAGTGCAATAATAGATTTCTTGGTAAATTAGGCCATTCTAGAGTATGAACTAATGCAGTTTAATTTTCCAAATGAAGACAACCTAACCATAGATCAAACTTAGGAAGATGACAAATGTGGTTTGATGAAGCATCCATTGCATGACAGTATGGAATTGGAGCAATTCACATTTCTTCTAAGGGTAAATAATATTCAATCACAATAAAATTTCAATTTAAATACATAAACATTGTAGAATATAAAGCATATGCAATGGGTTTATTGTATGCTTTAAAAAGGAAAGTTAAAAATCTTTAGGTATATGATGACTTAACACTAGTCATCTATCAACTATTTAATAATAAAGAAACATGAGACTATAAATTCATCACTCATCACTAGTACATCAAGAAATTGGTGGCATAATCCAATTAGATCACTTTTAGCCATATGCAATAGGAAAAGAATCAGACTTTGAATGCTTTGGCAACTTTGACAACAATTTACAAAATCAACTTTAAAGCCAATGCTCAAGTGATCCATATCAATATCTATCACACACTAGCTCATTACATGCACAGATAAAGAGAGGTAAATGGTATGCCTTAGTGTTATAACATAAATTACTACCTTAAAACTTGGGAGTATCTTAAAAGTATGAATGAAAATGATAAAAGAACTTTATGAAAGTTAGTGATGAATTTCTTCCTTAATAGAGACATCCTTTACAAGTATAACTATTATCTAATCTTACTATAATATGTAGATGTAAGGTAGAAATAATTATGAAAGAAGTGCAAAAGGACCTATTTAAGTCATATGTTGACGGCCTTTTCATGGTTAAAAAGATCTTAAAAACGTGATACTACTAGCTAACTATGGAATTAGATTATTTCTGGCATGCCTAAAATGCCACAAACGTCAAATACATGCAAACAAAATATATATGTCACATACTTCTTTACATGCTATGACATCCCTATGACCTTTCTTTGTTGAGGGAATAGATGTGATTAGTCCTATTACCCTAAAAGCATTTAATGGGCATCAATTCATCCTAATGGCAATCAACTAGTTTTGAAAATGGATTAAAATAGCATTTTATGCAAGCATCACCTATAAAGTAGTCATTAAATTCATCAATAAAGACATCATTTGTCATTATGGTATGCTAATGTGGCTAATAGCAAATAATGTCATAAGCCTTAGAAATAAAATGATGACTGACCTTTATGACTAGTTCAAGATCAAGCAACACAACTCTGTACCATGCTAGCCGAAAGTGAATAGGGCTATCAAGAAAACAAACAAAAAATCTTAAGCAAATGATAAAAAAAAAAATGATGGTTAAACACAAAGATTGACATGAGATGTTGCCATTTGCACTGTACACATACTGTACCATAATACAAACTTCCACAAAGTTAACCTTATTTGCATTGGTCTATGGAATTAAACTAGTTTTGCCAATTGCAATGGAAATTCTTTTCTTAAGGATTCTAATTGATATATAATTAAAAGAGACTGAATAGATCAAAGTGAGATATGAAAAATTGAATCACATTAAAAAGAAAAAGTTGAGTGTAATCTGCCATAAATAGTTATACCAATATCAAATGAGACAAACACATGAGAAGAAAATACATGCTTAACACTTTAAAGAAGGAGACTTAGTATTGAAAAAGCCCTACCAAATCAAAGTGACTTATGATGCAAGTGAACCAAATTATTAGGGTTGATATGTGGTAAGAAAGGTATTCTTAAGTAGAGCATTAATTATGACAAATATGAATGACAAAGATATGCCAAAATTCATAAACTAAATATCATTAGAAAATATTTTGCATAACCCTTAGTTAAGGGTGAAATCAGCTGATCATCTGACATTGGCTTAAGGCAAAAGCACAATGAATGAGATCAAAAAGATGTAAGACATAATAAGATAGACAAAATTTACATATGAGGAGGATTATGATCATATCAAGTTGCTAGTTATATTATTGGTCTATATAAATCCTTATAACACTGATTTAGTTACCTTTTGGTCACTCACCTCCAAATGCATGACTTCTATTAACCAAAACTACAGAAGATTATTTTTCCCTTTATTTTGACTTACAAACTAATTGTTTGTAAGCCTTGACATGAATGTAATTAATATAATAATATTATTCAATTAACACATGCCAATAGCCATTTAAAAAGTAAACATAATATATATTACATTTCTTTGTTTGAGATTCTCATGGATTTATGGAGTTCTTCCTAAAGCCATGCCTAAAACCTTAAGCAACACCAACCAACAAGCATGGGTCAATAATTTGAAATTCCTTATAAGACTAAAATAATAAGCTAAAAAATCAAGCATTCTCCTCAAAAAAAAAAAAAAAAAAAACAAAGTGAAACTCCACCAACATGATGTGTTATAGGTCATAAGGGTTCTAAATAGTAGACTGAAATTATAGAGGGAGCAAAGTAAAATCAAAACACATGATAGGGAGTGAGAGACTCAAGAATAAGGAAATAACATTGACTATGATAAGCTAAAACCAGAAAAGATTTCTAGAGAATAATGCCTTCTCCACAAAAAAGGTATTTAGGAAGAATGTAAACAATAAGCAAGGATTGAGAAAGGCCAACCCTCAGCAACATCATTTTAGTGCAAGTATATGTAAACAACTACAACCAATAATACCAGCAATTTTATACATGTTTGAGATTGCATTCTATATTGGTGACCTGAGCAAGTGGATAATGCAACCATTTTGAACAAGTACGAGCAAAATGTCAATGTACTTTTGAAATTTCAACTAGAAACAATAGTTATGAGCAATTATATACATGTTTAAGAGTATGTTTTGCATTAATGACTTGAGTGAAAGGATAATATAGTCATTCTAAATAATTATAGGTAATATGTCAACATATTTTTGAAATTTCAATTATAAATGGTAGTTAGGAGCAATAATGTGCAAGTTTAAGACTGTAATTTACATTGGTGACCTAAGTAAAAAAGTAATACAATCACCTTAAACAAGTACAATTGAAAGCAATTTTGTGCACATTTGAGACTTTGTGCTACATTAGCAACCTAAGCGAAAGAATAATATAGTCATCTTAAGCAAGTATAAACAACTTGTCATCTTACTTTCAAAATTTCAACTATAAATGGTAATTAGAAATAATTTAGCACTAACCTAAGAATGCATTTTATGTTGATGACCTAAGTGAAAGAATAATGTAATTAACTTGAGCTAGCTCAAAAAGTACACCAATATTTTTTGGAATTTTGACTAAAGAATAATGGATTAAAACTCTATTGGCACTAGCTAAGGCACATTATGAAATTCTTACATATCATACAAATTAACCCTTTAGTAAAGCCATTAATTAAACATTAGTTTAACTATAAGCAAAAAGAATCACCAATGCAGTATCATATATTTTCTAGCAAAATCATAAGTCCCTCAATAAGACTTTCACATTATCATCATCGGCAAAATTGTCCCCAACATACAAATAGCAATCAAATATTGTAAACCAATTAAGCACGCATTGTGTACTTGTTTCCCAATCCTAAGCACATAGACATTCAAACAGTGGAGAAAATAGAGATCCAAGGAAGACTTTATTCATTCCTTTATGTCAAGGTAACTCACAAAGAGGGATAGCTATTATATCCCTATTTTGTCTACCCTAATTAGAAGGGTCTCATACTCATTCTTATGATTAGATGCACATAAGGTTTATTTATAGATTACATTCAGATTATAAGTTGTATATTTGGACACAAAAGTAAAAAATAAAAAAGGGGAAAAGAGCATCAAAACAAAAATAAAATAAAATAAAATAAAAAGAAAAACAAGAATACTAATTAGATTGCTACAAATTAGTTTACAAAGTACAATTATGATATATATCCACCTCGAAAGAAAGAGCTAGCAACTCTTCTAGTCATCAGTCTAAATCCAAAGCTAAAAAATATTATTTGTAGATATAAGTAACATCATCAAACCATAATGGAAGGACCTTCTTTTCTCAAAGACTCCAAACCAAGTATTTAAGTGTAGCAACTTCAATCCACTAGACCTCTCTATAAGGCCTAATAGCTTGATTCAAGTGCAAATTTTGCAAGTCAAAGGCCTAAAAAATATTAAGTATAGAAATAATTCCAACTATCTAACCAAAAAAAAAAAATCAATCTTAGTCACCTAGCAAAAGGCAAGTCAACCTATACCATCCAACAAGAACAACCAAAAATCAAGGACGGATATTAGGCAAATCTCATTATAAAATCAAGTCTCATTAATGAAGCAAGAGAGACGTCACTAAAAGCCGAAAAAGAAGGGCTAATACTATCGAGAGAGTATCGAAGAAATTAAGCAACCCCTTAAATGAGAAAGCATTAATTGTAAAGGGGCTACAAAAGGAAGGCAAAGGCACTTTAGGTGCCAAAGAAACCATCGAGAGACCACAAATTAGAAGCATCTAAGAGAGGCGAAAAGAATAAAGAGAAACAACCTCCCATCAAACATCCCAAAATGTACAAAGAGCAATCCAGGAGGAGAAACAGCTCCCTCAAACCAACAATGGTGGGAATAAAGGTATCCTCAATAGAACTATAAGACCTTTTAATTCTTACTTTCATTTTTATTGCACTTTTAAGGAAATAATCACAAATAAATGGTACAAATTGGGCTCAAAATCATGATTAGGACAAGAAATAAAATTAAAACCAAATATTAATGGCTAAAGTTCCAATCAATAGGCATTGTTTCACCCACCCAAAGAGGCATGGATGATCATTAAGGAGAACTTCAATGAATTTGGCACCAGAAAATGTCATTATCAACAGAAAGAGGGTCAAGCTTCCTCCTAAACAAAGAATCACAGCACACAACCACACTTACAATCACCAAAAATTAGTCAAGAAAACACATATCTAGATATGTATTGCCCTTCCTTCATCTTAAGCAAGCCTCTCCCTGCATAAAAGGTATAAAGATACATTTTTCTTTTTTTAGTTTATGCATCAACACATACCTGAAAAAAAAAAATCAACAAAAAAAAAAAAAACACTAAAAGGGATATACTGCCACCAGGGGGCTCGCCGCCAACACCATCGCCAATAAAGTCGCTGGAAAGCCTGAAGAATCTTGGTAAAGCAAACCAAATTACTTCTGATGTTTTGAACAATCTCGAAACAAATAGTTCAAGCAACTCCATTATTAGACCTTGAAGCTAGTGACAAAAATTGTAATTTCAAGTTTCACACGTTCACCAAATCAAAAGAATTAACCCCAAGTGAGCACATATATATAAACCATCCTTTCTAATCTCTTGCGTTGGAGGAATGTTTTGACACACATGGAAAATCTTAAAGTGCCCCAGTGTGTTTGTGATATGTTATTAACACACTTTATACATATAAGGAATGTTTATATAGTTTGAGAAGACACAATGGATCTCTATCTTTGCATCCGATCATCATTATAAATAAAATAAACATTCATTGTCTAAGTTGTCATTGCACCAAAACTTTCTTCCTTAAAGAATGGTTAGATCTTTTGTTCCCTTTTCTTCATTTGACACTTTTTATACTTTAACTACATAATATTACAATTAAAGCACATAGTTAGCTCACATATCTTGCATTTCACTAATTGTCTAACACTTTTGGTAGAAAATTTCAATTATACTAATTATAAATAAATTAACTTTCAATTTTGAAAACAATTCTAATAGTATTAGATTTCAGTTTATCGGCATATAGATTCAATCTTTACACATATGATTAGCCAATAAACCTCTGGATCTATAAGTGCTAATTATGTTAATAGACAATTATTCATATAAATTCCTAGCTTGTAAATGGAAAGATAAAAAGATAAGGTTGAATGCATCTTTTTATTTTTTTTTGAGATTTCATTGATATGTGTATCAGGTACTAAAAGGACCTTTATTCTATGAATAAAACCAGAAAAGTCAAATAATCATCTGCGTTTAAAATATCACAAATTCATTTGGTAACCAAACATTTTTCCTGATATTTATCGTAGCATCTAGATATTATGTATTCATGCACCTGAAGGTGTGTTGTATTTTGTACAGAATGTTCTTGCCATCTTTCTAATCTTGTGCGTAGCTGGATTGGGGACAAGCAGTAATGATCATCGCGCTCATATAGCTGGATCAGGAGAGGCATTCGATGTAACCACTTTTGGGGCTGTTGGAGACGGTGCCACAGACGATTCCTGGGTATGTCACTGACACCTCACAAATGCTTCGGTACATGTAACTTCTAATTTTTATGAAGGCCTTCTAATTAATCCGCCAAAAGCAAAAAGTTAAACAATTTTAACTTTTATGAACCCAAAATATAGAGAGATTTTTTTTGTTTTTTGTGTTTATGAAAAAAATTATCAGATAATAAATTATACAATAAAATAATTATTTTAATATTTATAAATTTTATTTTTTCAAAAAATAAAATTTAATATTTTAAAAATAAAAATAAAAATTTTTAATTATTGAATATTAATAATAGTGATCCCTTTTGTATGTGATTTTGGGGCGTTACTGTAGTTTAAATTTTCATAATGATATATATATATATATATCAGTATTGAAATGTCTGTTGCGTTCTGGGGACGTGACATCTCCAAGTTGTGAGTTTGAATCTATAATCAATAGATGCTTTGAGGTCCAAGATTTTATCAACTATTAAAGGGGTTTGAAACGGGTCAGGCCGAGGAAGGCTTTGATAGACCATGCAAACCCAAGAAAATAGGTACTTTTGTGATGAAGTTTATTCAAAATTGATTTTGATAATCTAACTCTGTGGTTAAACGTGAAGGCCTTTAACCGGGCGTGGGCAGAAGTCTGCACAACAGGAGCAGGAACTCCCACCCTCTTCGTTCCAGCAGAAAAAACTTTCTTATTGAATCCTATACGATTCAATGGTCCATGCAAATCTCACAAGATCCAAGTTCAGGTAAATTTTGTTATAGAATTTTTTTAGAAAAAAGAAAAAGATTATACTAATAGATATGATTGAAATATTTACTTACATCCTTAATGAGAAAAAACAAGAATTATATATATAATATAATTATAATAGATATAATAAAATAAAAAGTTATATATAGAAATTAAGTTATAATTATGTGACTAAACTTAAAAATTTTTTTATTTGTAAATATAAGTCTCCAATGAATCAAATCACCAAAATTAAGTTTTTAAAAATTATTTAATTTTAATATAAATAATTTACTTTTAAATAGATTTTATCTACGATGGATTTAGAGAGAGACTAGGGAGGCAATTGCCCCCCACTGCCCCTTCAATTTCTATTACCAATCAGCCCCACGACTAGTTTAGTAAAAAGCACGAAGAGAAGTGACTGATGTTACAATGTGCAGATCGAGGGAAACATCACAGCTCCTGCGAGCCTATCCTCTTGGAATGGGCTGGACCGGAGGTTTTGGATTTTATTTCAAAAGGTGGATGGGCTGACAGTAAATGGGTGTGGACAAATTAACGGCCGAGGGGCTCAATGGTGGGAGACTTGGGTACGTGTGAAAATAAGAAAATAAAATAATAATAATAATAACAGCAAAATAAAAGAACCTGTAATATTTTTTTTTTTTGACTTTTTCTTTCTTTGACTTTTTTAATGTTTGGATCAAATTCTTATTAACGTTTTTAATTTTAAACAGAATCAATATTTCACAAGACCTACTGTAAGTAAATTTTTTTTTTAATTATTAAATATATTTTAAATAAAATAATATTAATTTTATTTTGAATTTTAAATATTTTTTTATTTTGATTAATTAATTTTTTTCTTTCTTTAATAAATCATAATTACCAGGCATTGTCATTCTACTTGTGTAACAATCTTCAAATCAATGGGCTGAAAAGCATCAACAGCCCAAGAAGCCACATCACTATATTTCGCTGCAACAATGTGTTTATATCTAACATACAGATAAATGCCCCAGCATCAAGCCCTAATACAGATGGTATTGACATCTCCCAATCAACCTTTGTTCGTGTTAGCAACAGTTTCATTGGAACCGGTATATCCTCTTTGCAATAAAGTGAAGTAATTAGACCATTTATCGTATATTTCTCTCGTACTTTGTAAAAAAAATTAATATGTTTTGGTTAAATACATAAATGTCTAAATAATGCCAAGTTATATATTGACGTTAATACACTAATATTTAAGTTAGTAAAGACTCAGTAAAAGTTAGTAGGAAAAGTAAACAAAAAAAGATAAGCATACCTTACCCTGTGTTGGTCGTGTGCGATATGTTCAGGAAAACACCTCGTTAGTAGATTTTCAATTTAGCAAAATATGACGTCATATTTAGTGTGTATAATATGACTAATCCTATTTTGTAATGGAATAGCTGAATTGGGTCGGAGCAGGAATGATGCAATCTCACATATGAGTCTGAGAGTCTGAGGAGTGAGACCTAGATGCGATGGACCTTAAGGACTTGTGCCCAAGAAGTTCATCATTCTAAGCCTGTAGCCTAGCTGGTGTTGTGTATGTTAGAAATTATACTGAAAGAGAGCCTACACATGATCGCACTGCGAGCACTTAAGGGTGTTAATATGCTTACTGTAAATGGTTCTTTTCTTTTCTTCCCTAATAGGAACATCTTTCTATGTGCAAATGTAGGTGATGACTGCATTGCAATTAAGACAAGATGTTCCAACATCAACATTACTGGAATACAATGTGGTCCGGGTCATGGTATAAGGTTTGTCAATACGTCTTCTTTTTTTCTTTTTCTTTGTTCATTTTAAGTTTGTTTTTTTTCCATAGCTGATATTCTTAGTGAATTTTCAAAACATTCTCATTAATAAACTAAAAAAATACAATTTACATGGAAACCCTTTAGGAAATATGGTCATGGTATAAAGTTTGTTAATAGAATTTATGGTATTAGTTGATATTACAAGCAATTAACTTCTTGCAGTGTTGGAAGCTTGGGAGATGGAGAGGAAGGCTCAGTTGAACAGGTAAATGTAACGAATTGCACTTTGACTGCAACACTTAATGGGGTAAGGATCAAAACATTTCAGGTACGTGAAATGATGAAACAAATTTCATCGGTTAAACTAATTTAGTGCAAAAATATAAATTTGATAAATTTCTTGGTGGGGTGTTTTTCCCTGTAGGGAGGATTTGGTTACGCTAGACAAATCACATTTAAGGACATCACAGTTACGGCAGCATACAATCCAATCATAATGGACCAGGATTATAAAGATGAATATACTAATGTAAGATGAAAATCTATTGAAGTACATAATATTTATCACATGATTGCATTATTAATGACCATTACAGCTAATGGTTACAGTTATTTTAAGGAGAAAATGAATTTTGTTGTACAATATTTTTATTAAAAAATAAAAAAAATATAATAATTATATTTATATTAAATTTGAAAAACAAAATATTGATTCTTTTGATTATATATTTTTTTTCTTGATTACATATGATTTTCAAAACTCTTATCTTATTAAATTTATTACAATTAATTAAAATATAAATAAAATTATAATCAAATTAAATTAAGTTAATTATACAAATTTTAAAAAATAGTATCAATTTTATATATCTTAATATTTAATTTTTTTGAATAATTATATTGTATATACATATTATTTTTTAATTAAAAAATTATTATACAATATATTTATTATTATAATTATAAATTAAAGATAAATAACAAGTTAATATTTTCATTTAATTTACTTTTATCTATGAATTAAAAAGATAAATTATTATCAATATTTTTATTCAATTTATTCATTGTAAAAAGTTTATTATCTAAACTTAAATTTGATTTAAATATTAATAATTTTATAAAATAATATTATATAATTATCATAAATTATTATTTTATATTTAAAAATAAATAATAAAAAAATTAAAATTAAAATTAAATTATTATTTTATATATTATTTAAATTATTTATATGGGTGTATATTCTATTTTAACGTATACTTTTTTTTGTTGGGGGTTATTTTAATCAAGGGCGTGGAAATAAGTGACGTTTCGTTCATTGGAGTGAAAGGTACATCTAGCGGCCCAATTGCAATCAACTTAAAGTGTGATGCCTCCGTTGGGTGCACCAACATTCAACTGCAACATGTCCACATTGTACCAGCTGTCAAAACCAAGACTGTTGTTGCTTCCTGCGTTAATGCCCACGGAACTGCTGTTGACACCTTCCCCAATGTGACCTGTCTTCAGAGACTCTGATATTCTCATTCCTCATTATCACAAGCAGACGTAACAGCAAGCAAATTTAGGAATGATTTCATGTTGACAACAATTGCAACAAAGTTTTAACCTTAAGTTTAATAAGAGTAAATTACATTTATCTCAAGTTTTGGCTAAGTCAATTACATGTATTTTCATTTTATTCTGATTTTACATTTTTAGTATTCTATTATTTTGTAAAATTTGGTAGTATGCTCCCATACCTACTACTAATAAAATTTATTATTTTTCATTATCGAGTTATCAAAATTATAATTAAACTCATATTTGTTACTAGAAAAAAAGAAAAAAAGTTAAATGTGCCTGGTAGTAGAAATCATTTTTCCAAACTTTTTAGAATCATATAAATTTGAAAACAGATGTGTAAAGATCGTAATACTTATTGGGTAATGCATCCATTTATCAGGAGGCTAACGCTCAAGCTTTAACACACAAATCATTAGTATTAGTATTATGATTACATAAAGCATGCTCCTAAATCTCTCTCGACAACACATAAGATAATTATAGTATTTGGTTCAAATTTCTAAGTTTTTTAGTTGTTGTTTAACTTTCAACAACACCTTAGAGAGTGTTTACTAAGTTTCTTTTTATGTTTACTAATTGATACAAGTACTTAATAATTAATCTAAAAAATAACTTTTAGTTACTTTTTGGCTTAACTGATTGTTAATTGATTTATATTAACAAAATTACCCTTACACTTTTTGTCTCGAACCCTTTTTGGAGTCAAAACCCTACTCAATAGTTAGTCATTTGACTATTTAATAGCAATTGATAATATTAGTTTAACTAAATACTATAATTTTTTTAATTTATCATTAATAATAGTTTAATAATATCAAATAATAATAATAATCAACAATAAGTAAACTAAATAGACTCAATAATCCTATCTATAACTCATTGGTTTACAAATAGTTTATAATGTACTGCAACAAGGGAGCCTTAGCACTATTAATTCAACAAAATCCAAGAGGAGCACAATTGATGAATTTACACGCTAGCAACTTGTGTAAAAGATTTTAATTTTAATCCATCAACTTGTGTAAAAGATTTTAATTTTAATCTATCTACCAATAAAGGGCAAATCACAAAGCTTTTAAGCTCAAGTTTAATTGATGTCAACTACATTTAGACCAATTGACCCTTGTAATCAATGCAACTGTATATAACAACTATGGGACATTCTTTCAGCAGATCACCAAGTGTGCATATGTGAGGAATGATTGCTTTATTCAATCATAATATATCTCGCACACTTCTAAAAGACAAAAAATTGTGTAACAAGTATTTGCATCATTATCGTATGCAAAATCCCTTATGAACCTGTGAACATTGGAGCAAGGGATTCCCTATTTCAACTAGTTTGCTTAAATACAATAGCTTACAAGTAACAATAAGCAAACTCATAGTGGCACAAGCTTAAGAAAAAAATGCAAGTCTATGTATTCCATTATCTTCATAACAGCTTCTGACTTGATGTATGATTTGCAAATTCAAAACAAAATTCCTGGTCTCATCGTTCCATCATGACAACAACATATTTAGCGTAACTCATTCACAATTTTTATACCTCATTCCTTAAAAAATTATAAAGAAAGACATGCAAATGTAAGATAAAAATCTACTTAAGTACATGATATTTATTACATGATTGCATTATTATCAATAATTTAATTTTGAAATTATGTATTTTAGGTAAAAATTAAAACTTTTTACCACTTCTATTTTAATTTTTAACTGAAATTTATGAATAGGGTCTAATTGTTATTCTCTCTCTCGCTCTCTCTCTCGCTCTCTCTGTATGTTTATGTGTGTGTGTATCTCTCTCTCTCTCTCTCTCTTTATTCACACACACATACACACACACACACACACACAACAACAACAACCATTAAGGCGAGTGGTCAAAGTTATTTTAAGGAGAAAATGAATTCTCTTGTGTTACATTTTATTGAAAAAGAAAGAAAAATATAATAATTATATTTGTATTAAATTTAAAGAACAAAATATAGATTCTTTTAATTATTTTTTTTTTTTCTGACTCATATTTTCTTTATTTAAAAATATAAAAAAAGCACAAACTCTTAAACTATTAAACTTAATGATAATTAACTAAATATTTACTTTTTTTCATGAACTATTTTATATATATTATTTTTAAGTAAAAAAAGAAAAAATAAAAATATTTTGCACTATATTTATTATTGTAATATGAAAATAAGATTACTTATTAATATTTTTATCCAATTTACCTTTATTTATGGGAAAGGATGTAAGTTGATATTTTTATTCAACTTGGTCATTAAAAATAGTCAAATACTCAAGTTTATGTCAGATTTAAATATTAACAAGTTTATAACAAATATTATATAATTAATATAAATTTTTATTTTATATTTAAAAATAAATAATAGTAAAAAAATTTAAAGTGAAACTAATAAAAAAATATACTAAATTATCTCTAAATTATACCTCATATGTATTGCTTAAATTATTTATATATGTGTATTCTATTTTAACGTATACTTTTTGTTGGGGTTATTTTAATCAAGGACATAGAAATAAGTGACGTTTCCTTCATTAGAGTGAATGGTACATCTAGCAGCCCAATTGCAATCAACTTGAAGTGCACTGCCTACATTGGCTGCACAAACTTTCAACTGCAACATGTTCGCATTATACCAACTGTCAAAAGCAAGACTATCGTTGCTTCCAGTGTCAATGCCCATGGAACTGCTATTGACACCTTCCCCAATGTGACCTGTCTTCAAAGACTGATATTCTCATTCCTCATTATTACAAGCAAACGTATCAGCAAGCAAATTTATGAATGATTTCATGTTCACAACTACCGCAACAAAGTTTTAATCTCAAGTTTAACTAGAGTAAATTACATTTATCTCAAGTTTGGCGAGTCAACTACATGTATTTTCATTCCGTTCTGAGTTTACATCCTTATTATTCTATTATTTTGTAAGATTGGCCATATGCTGCCATACCTACTACTAATAAAATTTATTAGTTTTTCATTATCGAGCTACCAAAGTTATAAGTAAACTCGTATTTGCTACTGAAAGAAAAGGAAAAAAAAGGTTAAATTTGCCTTGTGGTAGAGATCATTTTTCCAAACTCTTTAGAATCATATAAATTTGGAAATAGATATATGAAGATCATAATACCTATCGGGTAATGAATCCATTTATAACCTTCAAGGTCTAGCATACAAATAATTAGCATTGACTTTCAATCAATAATAGTTATGTAAAATCCTATTTTTAGAGTCTATAGTATTAGTATAATGATTATATAAAGTACACTCCTAAATCTCTAGAAAATATGTAAGATAATGATAAAATTTGATTCAAAATTCTAAATTTACTTATTGTTGTTCAACTCTCAACAACAACAACACTTTTACTAAATTTTTCTTTATATTTGCTAATTGATACAATCACCTAACAACTAATATGAATCTTTTAATTACTTTTTGGAATTGTTAATTGATTTATATTAACAAAATTATCCTTACGCTTTTTTGCCTTTAACCCCATTTGTAATCAAAGCCTTACTCACTAGTTAGTCATTTGACTATTTAATAATAATTGATAACATTAGTTTAACTAAAAAAAATAATATTTTTTAATTTATCATTAATAATAGTCTAATAATATTAAACAACAACAATAATCAATAATAGGTAAACTAAATAAACTCTATAACCCTATCTGTAGTTCATTGGTTTGTTAATAGTTTATAATGTATTACAACAAGGGAGCCTTAGAACTAGCAATTCAACAAAATCCCAAAAAAGCACAACAAATGAATTTACATGCTAACAACTTGTGTAAAAGATTTTAATTTTTATCCATCTACCAAAAGAGGGCAAATCACAAAGCTCCTCAACCTAATTTTAATTGGGATTGATTACATTTAGACTAACTTATACTTCTAATTACAGTAACCATATATATCTATTATAGGGCATTCTTGTAGTGGACCACCAACTATACATATACAAGGAATGACTGCTATATTCAATCGTAATATATCTCACATGCTTATGAGTGACCAAAAATTGTGTAACGATTATTTGTAGCATTATAGTATGCAAAATCCCTTATGAACTTATAAGCAATGGATCAAGGGATTCTCTATTTCAATTGGTTCCCTTAAATAAAATTAGCTTATGAGTAATAATGAGCAAACTCACAGTGGCATAAGCTTAAGAAAAAATGCTAGTTGGGGAAAAGGTAAGTTTATGCATTCCATTGTCTTTAGAATAGCTTCTAACTTGATGTATGAACTACAAATTCAAAACAAAATTCTAGGTCTTGTCATTCCATCATGACATGCACATATATAGTATATCCCAATTCACAATCTTTATAACTCATTCATAAAAAAAAAATATATATATTTTAAGGTGATTTGATTAACAAGAGCAAATTGATCACAAAACTTTGGAATGTAATGCAAGCTAGGAATTTAGGAACATTTTTAGTTTCTTTATTAACACATGGTAATAAGGAAACATTTGGACCTTGATCAAATAACTATGCCTCAACCATGATCAAACATGATCTCAAGAAAACCATTTTTACAATCTCCACACATTATTAAGAGCTCTTCCTTGATAGAAAATTGTAGGAATACTTTAATTTTATTAATCTAATAAAATGACCACACATAATAATTGAGAAGTACAAATATAATATAGATATCATGTCTTTATATAACAATAAACACCTAAATCTACCCAAATAGTCAAACTTAAATTGGATTCAATTAGACTTTTATCATAATAAACTTATAATCTAAATTAAAATAACATCCCTCTTTAATTTTGATTAAGTGATACTCTTAATCCTAACATCTATTTCAACTTAACAAATGCTTCATAAGAATATCGGCCACTTAATCTTTAGAGTTGCAATAAACCAATTCAATCTTTTTTTTATCAACTTGATCTCTTAAAAAAAATGAAAGCAAGTATCAATGTGTTTATTCCATGCTCTAAGGGCTCAGGTCATATAGTGCTCTCTTCAACTTATACACCTTTTTTTCACTTCCTTTCTTCACAAAACCTAGTAATTGCTTAACAAACACTTTCTCTTTAAAAAGATCATTAACAAGCTAACTTTACTTCTATTTAATCAATTTTCCAAGGATTTGGTGTAGGCAAAGTAAATATAAATCTGACAGTTTTCATTTAAGCAACAAGAGAGAATTCCTTATGATAATCATGGTCAAGTCATTGTTTAAATCCTTTTACAACCAATCTTGCTTTATATCTTCTCCATTGGACTTCTTCTAAGTCTTAAAGACCCACTTTACATCAATAGCATTTTGATCTCATGGAATAGTAGTAAGCTTTCATGTATTATTTTTCTCAATTGCCTTGATTTCTTCCTTCATGGCATTCATCCACTTTGTATCTTAAATTGCCTCATCAAATGACACTCATTCACAATTTGTAAACATAGCAGAATGCACTAAATCCCCTTTATTGTTAATAACATTATTAGGGATAACTTCATAATCTTGTAATCCAACAAATAATTGGTGATTTCTCTTAAATCTTCCATTTTCTTGTAGAGCTTATGGCGTAGGATACTATGTACCAATTGGTGAGACTTCCCCATAAGTAGGTTACTCTTTATGTCTGGTATATAAAATATATATGAGATGTAAGTATAATCTTCATTCTTCAACTTAATGAGAATTTACCCTTTTCTCATCACAGGAACACTCTATGATCAATAAACTTGATTATGGAGTAAAATCAAGAAAAAGTTTTTTTTTTTTTCACACATATGATTGGCATACATGGTATGAAAGAACCAAATATTATAGCTTGGTGTTTTAGCAGCTACAATAAGCATCTTAAATGCTTCATTTCCATTATATAAATCTCCCTCTTATGCATAATAAGTTGTCTGATTATGCTTTTGAGACATATACTTACTAGCATAATGGTCATGCTTATGACATGAGTAACGCTTAACATGAGACATATCATACCTTCCTCTACCACAATCTCTTTCTTGGCCTCGACCTCAACCTATATATGTTTGGTCCAATCTCCTTAGGCCATTGTATTGATTGTCACCATTTTAATAGTTGTTATAATGACCTTCTCAACCTTTATTGTTGTAATAATTATTACTACATCTTTGTCCTCTACCATAAGAAAAATCTTTCTTCGGCTTTGATTCATCACTCTAATTACTTTTGGTAAAAACCTAACTTTGAAGTGTTTGCTTTATTAGTTTCTCAGTGTGCTTCTTGTTCATGCATTGTTTATAGGCTCACAACGTATATCAATTAACATCTATGACAAACCATGTACTTCTTTTATAGTAACCACGATATGCTCATACTATGATATCAATGTCCGTAAGATCTTTTCAACTTTTACCTAATCATTTAACTACTTTCCATAAATTCTCATTTGATTTGTCAGGGAAAAAACTTACTTATTTAAATTGAAACTAGTTCTGAAGCTTCCATCTACACAAACTTAAATTGACATCATAAGATTTGAAATTTCACCTTTCTAACTTTATGTACACCCTAGAATGATATCACCAAGATATCCCATGCCTATTTTAATGAGGTTATTCCTATGATCTTCTAAAAAATTTCATCATTCACCCCCTAACAAATGAAATAAAGTGTCTTTTTGTCATTCTTTAATAACTCTTAGTGAGTAGCTCTCTATATTTTTATAGCATTTATTATAAATTTTGTAACTTCATTCTCCACAATACTTAACAATTCATTATAATCAAACAAAACTTTCATCTACAGACACTATTAATTGTAATTTTTTTCCATACAAAATAGGAACTAAAATAAGGATCACGTCATTTATATTGAAATTCAAGAATTTTTTGATCTGGTCCCCAAACTTTTATTATTTGTAATTTTTCTCAAAACTTTTGTTATTTCCAAGTAGACCCCACATGTTTTTTTTTTTCAATTAGACCCCTTAACTTTGAAAGAAGGAAAAGCCAACTTTTCCAGAGAGATAATGGTGCATCATTGAGCTAAAGAGGTAGAGTAGCAATGCCTAAGTAAAAATTGTTAGGTTTGGGGTAACAACAACTAATAGTGACAACATAATTAGCAGTAAAAAATGATGACAAACCTTTAAAATTTTGTAGATTTATGATGTTTGGAGTTTCTCTAAGGCATGTAGTGGTCAGTAGCAAATCTCTGACGATGACAAGCTACAATTTCTATAACTTATGTAACTTTAACAACTTTATGGTGGCTCTAGTGACTTTTGTAGTAGACCAGTAAGACGTATATGTTTTTTCTCGATCTAAATCAAAAATACTCACTCTGATACTAGCTCTTAAATTGAACTGACTTTAATACCACCGATAGAAAATTATAAGAATACTATAATTTTAATAATTTAATAAAATAGTTATACATAATAATTGAGAAATACACACAAAATATAGATATTATGTTTTTATATAACCATAGTCACTAAAATATATCTAAACAGTCACTTCTAATCTAGATTAACATCAACATTTATGACCTCCTCAGTAACTTTTTTCCAATCTCACTTTATAGTGCTTCATATCTAATCCTCTTGCCCAGGAATAAATGAAAAGAGGCAAAATTGTTGAGAGCAATAGAAAATGAAGCCTAAGGCATTACAAAAGACTATTAAATATGAGCCATTAAATCAAACAATTCAGTTGTCAAGTCCTCAATTAATGAACATACAACATTCCCACAAGAAAGGCAACTTTTCAATAAAATCAAGGACAAATCAAATTTTATCCTTTAATTTAATTTGGTTATGTATTGTTGTCATCTGAGAGCACTTCTAAAAAGAAATAATCTTCTTTTCTTCTCTCCAAAAGTCTTGTAAATCATAAAAATAATAATAAATTTATTCCAATTTAGTCAATAAATCTCAACTATAAAAACAATTGTTTATTTAATTTTTTTTTTTTGATTTTTTGTGAAAAACAAACTTAAGATTGCTAACATTTAATTCTTTTTAAGATCTAAAAATAACATTTTTATCTCCATCTCAAGCTTAGGTTTAAATTTGATTCTAAGCATAAACCTAACAAATCTAAAAGTATAAACCTATAAAATAATTAAATTGTCATAGAACTCATGTAAATAATACCCTTTTTTTTTTCAAAGAAAAAAGCCAAAACAAAAAAAATCTTGGTAACTTTCACTAAAAGCAATCATTTTCCCAAACTTTGAAAAATTTTAGTATAATAAACCAAGTTACTTATAATATTTTAATTACACCCAAAAGGATCAATCTTTTTTTTTTTTTTAAATCTTTAGTAGGTGTTAATCATGTGAAGTCTCATATTCATTAAGAATCATTAATGTATTACTACTAAGTTTTAAGTTTTTGAAAAATGTAATTTCTTTTAGATAAAGTTTGAATTTTATATTTGAAATAAATGGTTCAAATAATCCTATTATGAGACCTTGTGACTAATGACAAAAATCACATATTAACCAAATCAAAAGAATTAACCCTGAGTGAGTCTATATGTACAAACCATTTTTTCCAATCTCTGGCATTAGAGGAATGTTTTGACACACATGGAAAATCTTAAAGTGCCCCAATATGTTTGTAATAAGTTATTAACACACTTTATACATATAAGGAATGTTAATAAAATTTGGGATGCCAGAATGCATTCTCCAATTTTTGAATGTTTCTATCTTTACATCCCATCATCATTATAAATACAATAGCAAGTAAATTGTGACATCAAACATTCATTGTCTAAGTTGTCATTGCATCAAAACTTTCTTCCTTAAAGAATGGTTAGCTCTTTTGTTCCCTTTTCTTCATTTGACACTTTTTAAACTTTGACTACATAATGTTGCAATTAAATTACATAGTTAGCTCGTATATCTCAGATTTTGCTAATTGTTTGACACCTTTAGTAGGGAATTTCCATTATACTAATTATAAGTAAATTAACCTTCAATTACAAAAAAAAATTTCACTACAATTAAATTTCAATTCATTGGCATATAGATTCATTTTTTCCACGTATGATGAGCTGATAAATCTTTGGATTTATAAGTTCTAACCATGTTGATGGATAATTGTTCATATAAGTTCCTAACTGGTAAAAGATTATTTCCAATAGAGGAAGATATAATATGTGACCTTAGAGATAAACCTTATGAAATGATATTTTGTTTATTATATTTTTATTATTGACTGTATGAAAAAATAAAAAATAAAGATGAATGCATCATAATTTTCTTGAAATTTTATATTAAGCGTGTGTATTGGATATTAAGAATACCCTTAATTTATTAATAAAATAAAAAAAAGACAAATAATCACTTAATTTAAAATGTCACAAGTTTATTTGATAATTAAACATATTTTTTGATATTTACCGTAGCATCTAGATATAATATCTTCATGCACTTGAAGGTGTGTCGTATTTTATACAAAATGTTCTTGGCATCCTTCTAATATTGCGCGTAGCTGGATTGGGGACCAACAGTAATGATCATGGCACTCACATAGCTGGACCAGGAGAGGCATTTGATGTAACCACTTTTGGGGCTGTTGGAGACGGTGCCACAGACGATTCCAGCGTATGTCACTTACACCTCACAAATGCTTCGGTACATGTAACTTTCGATTTTTATGAACGTCTTCTAATTAATGCGGCAAAAGCAAAAAGTTAAACAATTTTAACTTTTATGAACCCAAAAAATAGTTTTTTTTTTTTTTTATTGTTTGGTATGTTTAGGAACAAAATAATTAAATAATAAATTATATAATAAAATAATTATTTTATATGTATTAATTTTATATTTTTTAAAATTAAAATTTAATATTTTAAAAATAAAAATATAAAATTTTAATTACTGAATATTAATGATAGTGACTCCTCTTTTATCTAAATTTGAGCCGTTACCGTAGTTTAAATTTTTGCATACATACGTACGTACATACATACATATCTATATATATATATATATAAATGTCTGCTGGGTCTTGGAGATGGCATCTCCAAATTGTGAGTTTGGACCCATATTCAATGGATGCCTCAAAGCCCAAGGCATGATAGACCATGCAAAACCAAGAAAATGCGTACTTTGTGAGGCCGGGTTGTAGAAGTTTATTCAAAAATGATTTTGATAATCTCACTCTGTGTTTAAACGTGAAGGCCGGGCAGAAGTCTTATTATTAGTTTTAAATATTGGAGTGAAATCACAAAAATTAAATTTTTATGAGTTATTTAATTTTAGTATAAATAATTTATTTTTGAGTAAATTTTATCAAGCATTGATTTAGAGAGAGACGAGGGGAGGCAATTGCCCCCACTGCCCCTTCAATTTCTATTACCAATCAGCCCCGTAACTAATTTAGCGAAAAACACAAAGAGAAGTGACTGCTGTCCAATTTCAATGTTACAATGTGCAGATTGAGGGAAACAAAACAGCCCTGCGAATCTATCGGCTTGGAATGGGCTGGACCGGAAATTTTGGATTTTATTTCGAAAGGTGAATGGGCTGACGAGACTTGCGTAAGTGTGAAAACTAGAAAATAATAATAATAACAAAACAAATGGAATTTCTAATATTTCATTTGATCTTGTTCTTTTATTCTTTGTTTTCCTTAATTTTTGGATTAAATGTTTATCATTGTTCTTAATTTTAGACAAAATAAAAATTACATGAGACTCACTATAACTTAATTTTTTTGTAATTTTTAATTATCAGAAATATTTAAATAAAATAACACTAATATATTTTGAAGTCTTTAAAACTCTTTGCTTCAAACATTTTCCATTTTAAGTAATTAAGTTTTTCCTTTCTTTTATGAATCATGATTACCAGACATTATCGTTATACTTTTGCAACAATCTTCAAATCAATGAGTTGAAAAGCATCAACAGCCAAAAAAAAGCCACGTCACTATATTTCATTGCAACAATGTATTCATATCTAACATTCAGATAGATGCCCCAGCACCAAGTCCTAATACATATGGTATTGACGTCCCACAATCAACCTTTGTTCATGTGAGTAACAGTTTCATTGGAACTGGTATGTCTTCCTCGCACTAAAGTGAAGTAATTAGATCATTTATTGTATGTCTTTTTCTCATTCTCTACAAAGAAAATGATGTGTTTTGATTAAATATATAAATTTTTAAAAGAGTGTCGAGATGTATCTTGACATTAACATACTAATATTTAAATCAATAATAAACCAATAAAAATTAATAAAAAAGGTAAATAAGGAAAGATAAAAGTAACGTACCTTCACCTGGTCGTGTGTAATATGTTTAGGAAAACACCTCGTTAGTAGGACGTTAGGCTCAATGGGTATAATATGACTATTCCCATTTCGTAATGGAATAGCTGAATTGGGTCGGGCAAAACAGGGTGGGAGCCGGATGATGCAATCTCAAATATGAGTCCGAGAGTATGAGGAGTTATGCCTAGATGTGATGGACCTTAGGGACTTGTGCCCAAGAAGTTCATCATTCTAAGCCTGTAGCCTCGCTGGTGATGTGTATGTTAGAAATTATACTGAAAGCGAGTGTACATATGCTTATTGTAAATGGTTGTTCTTTTCTTCCCTAATGGGAACATCTTTCTATGTGCAAATGTAGGTGATGACTGCATTGCAATTAAGACAGGATGTTCCAACATCAACATTACGGGGATATAATGCAGTCCTGGTCATGGTATAAGGTTTGTCAATAAGTTGTTTCTTTTTGGTCCTTTGTTCATTTTAAATTTTTTATGTCATTTTATACCATAGTTGATTTTCTTAGTAAATTTTCAAAACATTCTCATTAATAGATTAAAAAAGAACAATTTACATTGAAACTTTTTAGGAGATATGGTCATGGTATAACATTTGTCAATAAAGTTTATGGTTTTGGTTGATATTGCAAGCAATTAAATTCTTGCAGCGTTAGAAGCTTGGGAGATGGAAAGCAAGGCTTAGTTGAACAAGTAAATGGAATGAATTGCTGTTTTACCGAAACACTTAATGAGGTAAGGATGACAAAGCAAATTTCATCGGTTAAACTAATTTAGTGCAAAAATATAAATTTGATAAATTTCTTGGTGGGGTATTTTTTCCTGCAGGGAGTATTTGGTTACGCCATACAGATCACATCTAAGGACATCATAGTTATGGCAGCATATAATCCTGTCGTAATTCACCAGAATTATAAATATAATTCTGTCCTAATTGAACAGAATTATAAAAAAAGAAATGTTAATGTAAGATGAAAATTTATTTAAGTACATATTATTTATCACATGATTGCATTATTTAAACTTATTTTTTAGAAAAAAAATTGAAACTTTTTACCCCTTGTATTTTAATCTCTAAGTGAAATTTATGCATAGGATCTAATTGTTGTTTTCATAGAGAAAATGAATTTTTTTTTACAATTTTTTATTGGAAAAAATAAAAAATATAATAATTATATTTGTATTAAATTTAAAAAATAAAATAAAAATACTTTTAATTATTTTTTTTTTGTCTATATATTTTTTTCTATTAGAAAAATAGGAAAAAATCACAAACTTTCAAACCATTAAACTTAATGATAATTGATTAAAATATAAATAAAATTATAATTAAATTGTAAATTTAATTAATTGTAAGGAATAAAAATTTAGTATTGACCTTATTTGTTCTAATATTTAATTTGAACTAATTGACCTTCGTAATTAAAGTAACTATATATATCAACTATAGGACATTCTTTTAGTGAACCTCTAATCATGTATATGTAAGGAAGGACTATTTGATTCAATCATAATATATCTCGCATGCTTCTAAGTGACCAAAAATTTTGTAATGATTATTTGTAACATTTTCCTATGCAAAATCCCTAATGAACCCATGGATCTAGGGATTCCTTGTTTTAACTAGTTTGCTTAAATAAAATAACTTACAATTAACAATAAGCAAACTTACAATGGCACAGGCTTGAGAAAAAATGCTAGTTAGAGAAAAAGTAAGTTTATGCATTCCATTATCTTCAATACAACTTCTGCTTGATGTATGATCTACAAATTCAAAACAAAATTCTAGGTCTCGTTATTCCATCATGACACGCACATAGCATAACCCAATTCACAATTTTTACACCTTATTCCTCAAAAAAAAAAAAAATCTTTTAAGGTCATTTGATTAACATAAACAAATTGATGGCAAAACTTTAGAATGTGATACATGCTTGGAATTTAGAAACATTTTTAGTTTCTTCATTACCACATGGTAACGAGGAAACATTTGGACCTTGACCAAATAACTATGCCTCAACCATGATCAAATATCATCTCATGAAAATAATTTTCATGGTCTCCACATACTTATCCTTTTCAACAAGCAAAAACGCTAGAAATATCATTAGGAGCTCTTCTTGACCTCCTCAAAAAGTTTTTTTCTATCCTTACTCTATAGTGCTTCATATTTAATTCTTCTGCCCATGAATATATGAAAAAAAGGCAAAACTATTGAGAGTAAAAGAAATTGAAGACTAAAGGCACATAAATGACTATCAAATATGAGCCATTAAATCAAATAATTTAGTTGCTAAGTCCTTAATTAATGAACATACAAAGATTTCTACAAGGAAGGCAACCTTTCAATAAACTCAAAAATGAACTAGAATTTATTTGTAAAGTCAATTTGACTATATATTATTATCATCTGAGAGTACTTCTAAAAAGAACTAAATTAGGGATGTCACAATGCATCCTCTACTTCTTGAATGTTTCTATCTTTTAGAAATAATATTTTTATCTCCACCTCAAGCATAGGTTTGAATTTGATTCCAAGTATGAATATAATAGATCAAAAGAGTATAAACTAATAAAATAATTAAAATTGTCATAGAAATCACGTAAATAATATCCTTTAAAAAAAAAACCAAGAAAAATCTTGGTAACTTTTGCTAAATGTAATTATGGTTTCAAACTTTAAAAAATTCTAATAAAATAAATTAAGTTACTTATAATATTTTGATCACACATAAAACAATTAATTTTCTTTTATCTTTATTAGGTGTTAATCATGTAGAGTTTCATATTAACTAAGAATCATTAAAAAATCACTGTTAAGTTATAAGTTTTTCAAAAATGTAACATCCTTTTAAATGAGATTTTAAACTCTATATTTCAATTAAATAATTTAAAAAATTTTAATATTAGATTTTATAATTCATGACAAAATTTGTAACTTCAAGTCTTACACAATAACCAAATCAAATGAATTAATTTTGAACTTTATATTTGAAATAAAGTATTCAAATAATTTTATTATTAGATCTTATAATTAGTGAAAAAAATTATAACTTCAAGTTTTACATGGTAACCAAATCAAAAGAATTAACCCCTAGTGAGACTATATGTGCAAACCATCTTTTTCAATCTCTGGCAATGAAGGAATGTTTTGACACACATGAAAAATCTTAAAGTAACCTAATGTGTTTGTGATAAGTTATCAACACATTTCATACATATAAGGAATGTTAATAAAATTTGGGATGCCAAAATGCATCCTTTACTTCTTGAATGTTTCTATCTTTGAATCTCGTCATCCTTATAAATACAATAGTAAGTTAATTGTGACATCAAACATTCATTATCTATATTGTCATTGCACCAAAACTTTCTTCCTTAAAAAATGGTTAGCTCTTTTGTTCCCTTTTCTTCATTTGACACTTTTTATATTTGACTACATAATGTTGTAGTTAAATCACTTAATTAGCTCACACATCTTGCATCTTGCTAATTATTTCACACCTCTAGTAGGAAATTTCAATTATACTAATTATAAGTAAATTAACCTTCAATTGTAAAAATAATTTTTTTACTATTATATTCCATTTCATTTGCATATAAATTCATTCTCTACACAAATGATGAGCTAATAAACATTTGGATTTATAAGTTCTAATTATGTTGATAGACAATTGTTTATATAAGTTCCCAACTAGTCAAAGATTATTTTGATTTTAGAAAAATCTAATATGTGATTTTTGTATCAAATATTATAAATATTCTTATTTTATAAATAAAATTAGAGAAAATAAATAATTATTTATATTTAAATTATCACAAATTTATTTAATAAATAAACTTTTTTTTTCTTTTGATATTTATAGTTGCATCTAAATATAATGTACTCATACACTTAAATGTGTATTGTATTTTGCACAGAATGTTCTTGGCATCTTTATAATCTTGTGCGTAGCTGAATTGGGGACAAGCAGTAATGATCATAGCACTGATGTAGCTGGGCAAGGAGAGACATTTACTGTAACCACTTTTGGGGCCGTGGGAAACGGCGCCACAGACGATTCCGCGGTATGTCACCTCCACCTCTCAAATGCTTCGGTACATCTATCTTCTGATTTTTGTGAAGGGCCTTCTAATTATGAACCCAAAAAATAAAAAATTTTTTTATCTGTCTAAAAAAATTATTAAATAATAAATTTTATAATAAAATAATAATTTTTTTATTCATAATTTTTATATTTTTTTTAGATTATAATTTAATAATTTTAAAATTTTTAATTATTAAAAATTAATAATAATAATTTTTTTATATGATTTTGAAGTGTTACTATTATTTAAATTTATATATATATATCAGTATTGAAATGTTTGTTGGATGCAGCAGATGACATCTCCAAAAGTTGTGAGTTTGTACCCATTTTCAATATATGCCTCAAACTAGTCCGAGTTTTTATCAACTATTAAACGGATTTGAAACGGGTCAGGTCGAGCAAGGCTTGATAGACCATGCAAACCCAAGAAAATGCGTACTTTTGTGATGCATGGTTGTAGAAGTTTATTCAAAAATGATTTTTGATAATCTAACTCTGTGTTTAAACGTGAAGGCCTTTGACAAGGCGTGGGCAAAAGTCTGCACAACAGGAGGAGCAGGCACTCCCACCCTCATCGTCCCAGCAGGAAAAACTTTCTTATTGAATCCTATACGATTCAATGGTCCATGCAAATCTAACGAGATCCAAGTTCAGGTAAATTTTGTTCTAGAATTTTCTTTTCTTTTTTCAAATTCTCCTCAGTAAATATGATGAAATAATTTCCCTCATATCTTTAATGTAAAAAAATAAAAGATATATATATAATATAATCATAACAAATATAATCAAATAAAAAAAATATATATAAAAATTATATAATTAAATTTATAATTTTTTTATTTATGAATATAAATTTTGAATATTAAAATTATATTTTTTTAAATAATTTAATTTTAGTATAAATAATTTATTTTTTATATAAAATTTATCAAAAGACAGATTTAGAGAAAGATTAGGGAAGCCAATTGCCCCGTCAATTTCTACTGCCAATCAGCCCATAACTAATTTAGTTAAGAAGACAGAGAGAGTGACCACTGTCCAATTTTCAACGTTACAACGTGCAGATCAAGGGAAACATAACAGCCCCTGCGAATCTATCAGCTTGGGATGGGCTGGACCGGCAATTTTGGATTTTATTTCAAAAGGTGGATGGGCTGACAGTAAGTGGGGGTGGACAAATTAATGGCCGAGGAGCTCAATGGTGGGGGACCAGCGTAAGTGTGAAAACAAGAAAATAATAATAATAAAAAATAAAGTAAACTTCTAATATTTCTTTAATTTTTTTTATTTTTGTTTTTAAATTTTTGGATTAAATTCTTATTGGTATTCTTAATTTTGAACAGAATAAACAACTCATGAGACCTATTGTAAGTTAAGTTTCTATTACTTTTAATTATTCAATGTATTTTAAATAAAATAATATTAATTTATTTGAAATATTTTTCATTCCCAATAATTAACTTTTTCTTTTTTTTTATGAATGATGATTACCAGGCATTGTCGTTCCATTCCTGTTACAGTCTTCAAATCAAGGGGTTGCAAAGCATCGACAGCCAAAAAAGCCACATCACTATGTTTGACTGCAACAATGTATCCATATCTAACATGCAGATAAAATGCCCCAGCATCAAGCCCTAATACAGATGGTGTTGACATCTCCCAATCAACCTTTGTTCGTGTTAGTGACAGTGTCATTGGAACCGGTATGTCCTCTTTGCACTAAGGTGAAATAAATAAATTATTTATATTATGTCTTTCTCTCATACTTTGTAAAGAAATTGATGTGTCTCAGTTGGATACATAAATATTTAAAGAGTTTCAAGTTATATTTTGACATCAATGCATTAATATTTTTGTTAGTAGAGAGCCAATAAAGATTAATAAGAAAAGTAAACAAGCAAAGATAAAGTAACATACCTTACCTTGTGTTGGTGGTGCGAAATATGTTCTGGAACATCTTTCTGTGTAAATGTAGGTGATGACTGCATTGCAATTAAGACAGGATCTTCCAAAATCAACATTACTGGGATACAATGCGGTCCCGGTCATGGTATAAGGTTTGTCAATATGTTTTTTTTTTGTTCATTTTATTTTTTTATTTTTTTTGCCATAGTTGATTTTCTTAGTGAATTTTCAAGACATTCTCATTAACAGACTAAAAAAAAATTTAAATGGAAATCTCTTAGCAGATATGGTCATGGTATAACATTTGTCTGTAGAATTTATGGTATTAATTAATATTGGAAGCAATTAAATTCTTGCAGCGTTGGAAGCTTGGGAGATGGAAGGCAAGCCTCAGTTGGACAAGTAAATGTAACGAATTGCAAATTTACCAACACACTTAATGGGGTAAGGATCAAAACATATCAGGTACTTGAAAAGATGAAACAAATTTCATCGATAATACTAATTTAGGACAAAAATATATATTTGATAAATTTCTTTGTGGGGTGTTTTTTCTTGTAGGGAGGATTTGGTTACGCTAGACAGATCACATTTAAGGACATCGTAGTTATGGCAGCATACAATCCTTTCATAATTGACCAAAATTATAAAGAAGGATATGTTAATGTAAGATAAAAATCTCTTTAAGTATATCATATATATCACATAATTGCATTATTAACCACTAGTATAGTTAGTGGTCAAATTTATCTTACAAAGAAATTGAAATCTCTTGTGCAAGATTTTAATAGAAAAATAAATAAAAATATAATAATTATATTTGTATTAAATTTGAAAAATAAAATATCAATTTTTTGATTATAATTTTATTTTTTCTGATTATATATTTAAAAAAAAATGAAAAAAATACAAACTCTTAAACTATCAAATTTAAAACAAGTCATAAAAATATAAATTAAATTACAATCAAATTAAATTAAATTAATTATAAAAAGTAAAAATTTAATATTTATCTTATTTATTTTAATATTTAATTTTTTTAAAAAATTATATATATATATATATATATATATATTATTTTAATTAAAAAAATTACTTTTTAACATATTTTATAATTATGAACTAAAGACAAGATTACTTATTAATATTTTCATTTAATTTACTTTTTATTTATAAATCAAAGAAATAAATTACTATTAATGTGTTTATTTAACTTATCCATTGAAAAAAAATTCACTATTCAAGTTTACCCTTAATTTAAATATTAATGAATTTATAAAATAATATTATATAATTATTATAAATTATTATTTTATATTTAAAAATAAATAAAAAAAAGTAAATTTAAATTAATAAAAAAAATATATTAAATTATTATTTTATATTACTTAAATTTTTTGTTCGTGTGTATTTAACGTATATTTTTTGTTGGGGTTTATTTTAATCAAGGGCGTGGAAATAAGTGACGTTTCGTTCATTGGAGTGAAAGGTACATCTAGCGGCCCAATTACAATCAACTTAAAGTGTGATGCCTCCGTTGGGTGCACCAACATTCAACTGCAACATGTCCACATTGTACCAGCTGTCAAAACGAAGACTGCTGTTGCTCCCTGTGTCAATGCCCATGGAACTGCTGTTGACACCTTCCCCAATGTGACCTGTCCTCAAAGACTCTGATATTCTCATTCCTCATTATCACAAGCAGACGCATCAGCAAGCAAATTTATGAATGATTTCATATTAAGCACAACCCGCGACAAAGTTTTAATCTCAAGTTTAAACATAATAAAATTTAAATAAAATAAATTATATTTATTTTAAATTTAACTAATTAATTATATATATTTTTGTTTTATTATAATTTATATTTTTATTATTTTATTATTTTATAAAATTGGTCATATCATCTCAAACATACTACTAATAAAACTTGTTAGTTTTTCACCACTGAATTATGAAAGTTATAAGTAAACTCATATTTATTATTCAAAAAAAAAAAAAGATGTTAATGTACCTTGTAGTAGTGATTATTTTTACAAACTCTTTAAAATCATATAAATTTGAAAATAAACATATGAAAATCATAATACTTATTAGGCAATGCATCCATTTATCACGAGCCTAACCTTCAACCTCTAGTATACAAATCATTAACATTGACTTTCAATGTAGAATAGTTATGTAAATTTTCATTTTTTAGATTTATAGTATTATTATTATGATTATATAAAATAAACTCTTAAATCTCTAAATAATACGTAAAATAATAGTAATATTTGGTTCAAAATTTTAAAATTACCGATTGTTGCTCAACTCTCAACAACACCTTATAAAGTGCTTGCTAAATTTATCTCTATATTTATTAATTGATAAAAATATTTAACAATTAATCTAAAAAGTACATTTTAATTACTTTTTAACTCAATTAATTATTATTTAATTTATATTAACAAAATTATCATTATACTTTTTTACTTCTAACTCTTTTTGCAATCAAACATCCATTCATTAGTTAGTCATTTAACCATTTAATAGTAATTGATAATATTAATTTAACTAAACACTATAATATTTTTTAATTCATCATTAATAGTAATCTAATAATATCAAATAATAATAATAATTAATAATAAGTAAATCAAATAAACTCAATAACTCTATATGCAACTCATTGGTTTACAAACAATTTATAATCTACTACAAAAAGAGAGCCTTAGCACTATTAGTTTAACAAAATCCCAAAAAAGCACAACTGATGAATTTACACCCTAGCAAGTTGTACGAAAGATTTTAATTTTAATCCGTCTATCAATAGAGGGCAAATCACAAAGCTCTTAAACCCAAGTTTAAATGGAATTAACTACATTTAGACCAACAAAACCTTGTAATCAGTGTAACTGTATATATCAACTATGGGACACTCTTTCAATGGACCACCAAGCGTGTATATGTGAGGGACGACTACTTTATTCAATCATAATATATCTCACATGCTTTTGAGCAACCAAAAATTGTGTATGGATTGCAACGTTGTCCTATACAAAATCCCTTATGAACTTGTGAGCATTAGATCAAGGGATTCCCTGTTTCAACCAGTTCATTAAATAAAATAGCTTACAAGTAACAGTAAGCAAACTTACAGCAGCACAAGCTTGAGAAAAAATGCTAGATGGCGACAAGGCAAGGTTATGTATTCCATTATCTTTAGAACAGCATCTAACTTGATGTATGATCTGCAAATTCAAAACAAAATTCCAGCTCTCATTATTCCATCATGACACGCACATATTTAACATAACTCAATTCACCATTTTTATACCTTATTCCTCAAAAAATTATAAAGAAAAACATGCGAATGTAAGATAAAAATTTACTTAACTACATGATTTTATCACATAATTGTATTATTAACAACAATTTAATTTTGAAATTATGTACTATTAATCTTATTTTTTAGGCAAAAATTGAAACTTTTTACTTCTTATATTCTAATTTTTAGGTGAAATTTATGCATAGAGTCTAATTGTTAGTTTTTTTTCTCTCTCCATATGTTTTTGTGTGTGCATCTCTCTCTCTCTCTACACGCGCACGTGCGCGCACACACACACACATAATGACCATTAAAGTAAGTGGTCAAAGTTATTTTAAGTAGAAAATGAATTCTTTCATGCAACATTTTATTGAAAAAATAAAAATAAAATATAATAATTATATTTGTATTGAATTTAAAAAATAAAATATAAAGTATTTTAATTATAATTTTTTTATTACATATTTTTTTTGATAAAAAAATATACAAAAAGTATAAATTTTTTAACTATTAAATTTAATGACAATTAACTATATATTTATTTTTTAAAAAAACTATTTTATATATATTATTTTTAGACAAAAAAATATTTTATATTATATTTATTATTATAATTATAATATGAGAATAAGATTATTTATTCATATTTTCATTCAATTTACCTTGACGTAAGTTGATATTTTCATTCAATTTGGTCATTAAAAATAACCCACTACTCAAACCCAGGTCTAACTTAATTATTAATAAGTTTATAATAAATATTATATAATTAATATAAATTTTAATTTTATATTTAAAAATGAATAATAAAAAAAATTAAAGTCAAATTAATAAAAAAAATTGTACTAAATCATCTTCAAATTATACCTAGTACATATTACTTGAATCATATTTAAAAGCATGTGTGTCGTCTATTTTAACATATGTTGGGCTTATTTTAATCAACTATGTGGAAATAAGCGACGTTTCCTTTATTAGAGTGAATGGTACATCTAGCAACAGAAATGCAATCAACTTGAAGTGCAGTTCCTATGCTGGCTGCACAAACATTCAACTGCAACGTGTCCACATTGTATTAGCTATCAAAACCAAGACTGTTGTTGCTTCTTGTGTCAATGCCCGTGGAACTGCTGTTGACAACTTCCCCAGTGTGACTTGTCTTTGGAGATTCTGATATTATAATTCCTCGAGATCACAAGCAAGTCACATCAGCAAGCAAATTTGCCAATGATTTCATGTTCATAACAACCGTCACAAAGTTTTAATCACAAGTCTAACTAGAGTCAAGTCAATTACATGTATTTTCGTTTCGTTCTGATTTTACATCTTAGTATTCTATTATTTTGTAAAATTGGCCATATGCTCCCATACCTATTACTAATAAAATTAGTTAATTTTTCTTTATCAAGCTACTAAAAAAAAAAAAGGTTAAATGTGCTCTGTGGTAGAGATCATTTTTCCAACCTCTTTAGAATCATATAAATTTGGAATCAAATGTATGAAGATCATAATACCTATTAGGTAATCCATCCATTTATAGCCTTCAACTCACAAAATCATTAGGATTGACTTTCAATTTAGAATAGTTATGTAAAATCTTATTTTTAGGGTCTATAGTATTAATATAATGATTATATAAAACACACTTTTAAATCTCTAGACAATATGTAAGATAATGGTAGTATTTTGTTCAAATTTTTTAGCTTACTGATTGTTGTTCAACTCTTAACAATAACACCTCTTTTACTAAATTTCTCTTTATATTTGTAAATTGATACAACTACCTAACAACTAATCTAAACCTCCTAATTATTTTTTGTCTTAACTAATTGTAAATTGATTTATATTAACAAAATTATCTTTACACTTTTTTGTTTTTAACCCCCTTTGTAATCAAAACCCTACTCACAAGTTAGTCATTTGAATATTTAATAGCAATTGATAATAATAGTTTAACTAAACACTACAATATTTTTTAATTTATCATTAATAAGTCTAATAATATCAAGCAACAACAATAATCAACAATAGGTAATCCAAATAGACTTCATAACCCTATCTATAGCTCATTGGTTTGGCCTAACTCCGTGACACTTAGCACTAATAGGTCAACAAAATCCCAGAGCAACACAACTATTGAATTTACACACTAGCAACTTGTTTAAAAAGATTTTAATTTTTATCCATCCACCAACAAAGGGCAAATCACAAAGCTCCTCAACCCAATTTTAATTGGGATCGAATACACTAAGACCAACTTATCCTTCAAATCAAAGTAACCATATATATTTACTATAAGGCATTCTTTCAGTGGACCACTAACCATGCATATATGAGGAATGACTGCTTTATTCAATCATAATATATCTCACACGCTTTTAAGTGACCAAAAATTGTGTAACGATTGTACGTAACATTGTTGTATGCAAAATCTCTTATGAACCTGCAAGCAATGGATCAAGGGATTCTCTATTTTAACTAGTTTACTTAAATACAATAGCTTATAAGTAATAGTAAGCAAACTTACAATGGCACAAGCTTACAAAATAATGCTAGCTAGGGAAAAGGTAAGTCTATGTATTCCATTGTCTTTAGAATAGCTTCCGACTTGGTATATGATCTACAAATTCAAAGCAAAATTCTAGGTCTTGTCATTCCATTAAGACATGCACATATTTAGCATAAACCAATTCATGATCTTTATACCTTATTCATTGAAAAATAATCTTTTAAGGTGATCTAATTAACAAGAACAAATTAAACATAAAACTTTGGAATGTGATGCAAGCTTGGAATTTAGAAACATTTTTAGTTTCTTTATCACCACATAGTAATAAGGAAACATTTGGACCTTGATCGAATAACTATGCCTCAACCACGATCAAACATGATCTCAAAAAAATCATTTTCGTGGCCTACACACATCATGAGGAGCTCTTCCTTGATAAAAAAATTGTAGGAATGTTATAATTTTACTAATTTGATAAAATGACCACATATAATAATTGAGAAGTACATACATTATATAGACATTGAGTCTTTATATAACCACAAACACCTAAATTTGTCTAAATAATTAAACTCAAATTAAACTCAACTAAATGTCTATCATAATAAAGTCCTAATATGGATTAATATCAACATCTCCCTTAATCTTTATTAAGTGATGCTCTCAAACCCATCATCTGCTTCAGTTTAACAAAAGTTTCATTCTTCAATGACTTCATGAGAATATCAACCATTTAATCTTTAAACTTGTAATAAACAAATCCAATCTCTTTTTTATCAACTTGATCTCTTAAAAAATTAAAGCAAGATTCAATGTGTTTATTCCATGCTCTAAGGGTGCATATAGTGTTTTTTTCAACTTATACACCTTCTTTTCACTTCCTTTCTTCACAAAGCCTAATGGTTGCTTAACAAACACTTTCTCTTCAAGAGGACTACTAAGAAAAGCTGACTTCACATCCACTTAATCAAATTTTCAATGATTTTGTGTAGACAAAGTAATTATAAGTCTAATAGTTTCCATTTGAGCAACAAGAGAGAATACCTCGTTATAATCATGGTCAAGTTGTTATTCAAATCCTTTTTGTAACCAATCTTACTTTATATCTCTCTACTTCTCCATTATACTTCTTCTTAGTCTTAAAGACTCACTTTACATCAATAGTTTTCTGACCTTATGGAATAATAGTAAGCTCTCATATATTATTCTTCTCAATTGCCTTAATTTCTTCCTTCATGGCATTCACCTACTTTGTATCTTGAATCATCTCATCAAATGACACTAATTCACAATTTATATACATGGTAAAATGCACCAAATCCTCATCATCATTAATAACATTATTAGGGATTATCTTATAATTTTACAACCTAACTAATAGTTGGCAATTTCTTCTTAGCTTTTCATTATCTTACAGAGCTTGTGGTGTAAAATGCTATGCACTAATTAGTGAGACATTCCCATTTATAGTAGGGATTGTAGCTTAAGTTTCCTCTTTTCCTAAAATAGCAACTAGACGTCTCTGAAAGTTATTTTGCTCCTCAGCATCAAAGTTTTAAGCTTTATCTTCAGCAAAAGTCATATTTCTACTCATAATACCTTTTTCGTCATAAAATTATATAGGTTATATCCTCATTTTATATAGTCAAGAAAAATTATCTTCACTCCTAAATTATTTAACTTTGTCCTTCTTTCTGTTAGAACTTAAGCATAAGTATTCTATTATTTTGTAAAATTGGCCATATGCTCCCATACTTATTACTAATAAAATTAGTTAGTTTTTCTTTATCAAGCTACTGAAAAAAAAAAAAAAAAAAAAAGGTTAAATATGTCTTGTGGTAAAGATCATTTTTCCAAACTCTTTAGAATCATATAAATTTGGAATCAGATGTATGAAGATCATAATACCTATTGGGTAATCCATCCATTTATAACCTTCAAGGTCTAGCTTACAAATCATTAGCATTGACTTTCAATCTAGAACAATTATGTAAAATCTCATTTTTAGGGTATATAGTATTAGTATAATGATTATATAAAACACACTTCTAAATCTCTAGACAATATGTAAGATAATAGTAGTATTTCGTTCAAATTTTTGAGTTTACTAATTGTTGTTCAACTCTCAACAACAACACCTCTTTTACTAAATTTCTCTTTATATTTTCAAATTGATACAACTACTTAACAGCTAATATAAACCTTCTAGTTATTTTTTGCCTTAACAAATTGTAAATTAATTTATATTAACAAAATTATCTTTGCACATTTTTGTCTTTAACCCCCTTTGCAGTCAAAACCCTACTCACAAGTTAGTCATTTGAATATTTAATAGCAATTAATAATAATAGTTTAATTAAACATTACAATATTTTTAATTTATCATTAATAGTAGTATAATAATATCAAGCAACAATAATAATCAACAATAGGTAATCTAAATAGACTCCATAACCTTATCTATAGCCTATTGGTTTGCTAATAGTTTATAATGTACTACAACAAAGGAGCCTTAGCATTAGTAAGTCAACAAAATCTTAGAGTAGCACAACCATTGAATTTACACACTAACAACTTGTTTAAAAAGATTTTAATTTTTATCCTTCTACCAATAGAGGGCAAATCACAAAGCTCCTCAGCCTAATTTTAATTGGGATCAATTACTTTTAGAACAACTTATCCTTATAATCAGAGTAATCATATATATTTACTATAAGGCATTCTTTCAATGGACCACCAACCATGCATATTTAAGGAATGACTGCTTTATTCAATCATAATATATCTCACAAGCTTCTAAGTGACTGAAAATTGTGTAATAATTGTTTGCAACATTGTTGTATGCAAAATCCCTTATGAACATGTGAGCAATGGATCAAGGGATTCTTTATTTCAACTGGTTTACTTAAATACAATAGATTATGAGTAATAGTAAGCAAACTTACAATGGCACAAGCTTACAAAAAAATGCTAGTTAGGGAAAAGGTAAGTCTATGTATTCCATTGTCTTTAGAATAGCTTCTCACTTGATATATGATCTACAAATTCAAAGCAAAATTCTAAGTCTTGTCATTCCATTAAGACATGCACATATTTAGCATAACCTAATTCACGATCTTTATACCTTATTCATCAAAAAATAATCTTTTCAGGTGATATGATTGACAGGAACAAATTGAATGTAAAACTTTGAAATGTGATGCAAGCTTGGAATTTAGAAACATTTTTAGTTTCTTTATTACCATACAGTAATAAGGAAACATTTGGACCTTAATCGAATAACTATGCCTCAAACATGATCTCAAAAAGATCATTTTCATGGTCTGCACACATCATGAGGAGTTCTTCCTTGATAAAAAATTGTAAGAATATTATAATTTTATTAATTAGATAAAATGATCACATATAATAATTGAGAAGTACACACATAATATAGACATCGTGTCATTATATAACCACAAACACCTAAATTTGCCCAAATGGTCAAACTCAAATTACACTTAACTAAATGTCTATCATAATAAAGTCCTAATATGGATTAACATCAACAGCTCCCTTAATCTTAATTAGGTGATGCTCTAAAACCCATCATCTGCTTTAAGTTAACAAAAGCTTCATTCTTCAATGACTTCATGAGAATATAAACCACTTAATCTTTGAGCTTGCAATAAACAAATCCAATCTCAATTTTATCAACCACTTAATCAAATTTCCAATGATTTTGTGCAGGTAAAGTAATTATAAATCTGACAGTTTCCATTTAAGCAATAGGAGAGAATACCTCATGATGATCATGGTCAAGTCATTGTTCAAATCCTTTTTGCAACCAATCTTACTTTATATCTCTCTACTTCTCCTTTAGACTTCTTCATAATCTTGAAGACTCACTTTACATCAATAGCTTTTTGATCTCATGGAATTATAATAAGCTCTTATGTATTATTCTTCTCAATTGCCTTGATTTCTTCCTTCATGGCATTCACCCACTTTGTATCTTAAATTGCCTCATCAAATGACACTAGTTCACAATTTGTATACATGGTAAAATGCATTAAATCCTCATCATCATTAATAATATTATCAAGGATTACCTTATAATTTTGCAATCTAACTAATAGTTGACAATTTCTTTTTAACCCTCCATTCTCTTGTAGAGCACGTGGTATAAGATTCTATGTACCAATTGGTGAGACTTTCCCATTTATAATAGGGATTGTAGCTTAAGTTTCCTCTTCTCCTAAAATAGCAATTAGAGGTCTTTGAGAGTTACTTTACTCCTCAGTATCAAAGTTTTAAATTTTATCTTCAACAAAAATCACATCTCTACTCACAATTACATTTTTCGTCATTAGATTAAATAGGTTATATCCTCATTATATGTAGCTAAGAAAATTTTTCTTCACTCATAAATTATTTAACTTTGTCCTTCTCTTTGCTAAAACTTGAGTATAAGTAATAGTACCAAACATTTTGAGATGTTTTACACTAGGCCTCAAACCACTCTATGCTTTTCAAAAGTGACATTCTGAATACTTGTTGTTGGATATTTATTAAACAAGCAAACAGAACATAAAATAGCTTTTGCTTAAAATAGATTAGAACTCACTTGGCCTTTAACAAGCTTTTCACCATATTCATGATTGATTTGTTCTTTCTTTTAATAACTCCATTATATTATAGGGTATAAGGAATTATGACATCATACTTTATTTCTTATTTTTCATAGTACTCTTTGAACTCATTAGAAACATACTCACCACCTCCATCAATTCTTAAAATTTTAGTATGGTACCCACTTTGACTTTCAACATAGGCCTCAAACTTCTTAAAACAATCAAACAACTCAGACTTTCTTTGCATGCAATAATTTCACGTCCTTTTTGTAAAATCATTAATTAAGGTAAGAAAATACCTATTGTTACCATGTGATAAAATACTCATTGGGTCATAAACATCAGAGTGGATAAGTTAGATTGATTATCTTGCACATCAATTCCTTGTCTCAAAGCATTGTCCATTCTATTTTGCAAGAATACATACTTCATAAATTAGTTTAGGATGATGTATCCTTGGCAAGTATATCACTGTGTTTCCTTGTACAAGCAACTTTAAATTGTGAAAATTTAGATGGCCAAAACAAAAATGCCACAACTAAGATTTAACCTTGATAATAACACTAAGATAAGTATAAACATCAATGGCAATATCAACTTGAAACAACTAATTCTTCATTAAAGGAGATTTAAGAATGAGTGTACCTCCCCTATTAAGAATTATCAAATAGTTATCATGTAATTATATGTTATAAACCTTTTCAAACAATTAACCTAAATTAAATGGGTTACTTTTCATGTCTGGTATATAAAATATATTTAAGTTGTAATTATGATCTCAATTATTTCACTTGATGAGAATTTGCCCTTTCCCAATCATAAAAATGCTATTATAAGTAAATTTGATTGTGGAACAAATTGACTCATTAAAATCAACAAAAAAACTCTTTTCCACACATATGTTTGGTATACCTAGTGTTAAGGAACCAAGTATTAAAAGTTGGTGTTTTAGCAACTGTAGTAACCATTATAAGTGCTTCATTTCCATTATCTCAATCTCTCTCTCATGCATAATAAGTTATTTGATTATGCTCTCAAAAATTTTGTCATTCACCCTCTGTTGGATGAAATAAAGTGTCATTTTGTCTTTCTTTTATAACTCCTAATCAACAGTTCTCTATACTTTTGTAGCATCTACTATGAGTTTTGTAACTTTATTCTCTATAATACTTAATAATTTATTGTAGTCAAACAAAACTTTCATTTGCAAACACCATCACTTGTAAATTTTTTCCATCTAAACGAGGATCATGCCATTCATATTGAAATTCATCATTTTCTTTTTTGATTTGGTGCCCAAACTTTCATTACTTGCAATTTATCTCAAAATTTATGTTATTTACAATTTGACTCCTTAACTTTTGTTATTTTCAAATAGACTTCATTTTTTTTTATTTTTAATTAGAACCCTTAACTTTGACAGAAGGAGAAGCAAGTTTTTCTAGAGAGCTAATGGCACATCGGTGAGTTAAAAAGGTAAAGTAATGACCTTCAAGTAAAATTTGTCGGGTTTAAGGTAACAACGATTAGCAGTGTCAACATAACTGGTATTAAAAAACAATGACAAACCCCTAGAATGTCGTAGATCTACAATGTTTGGAGTTTCTCCATGGCATGTGGTGGTCAATAGTGAATCTCTAATGATGATAAGTTACAGTTTTTATAATTTTTGTAATTTTAACAACTTTTATGGTGGCCTTAGTGACTTTTATAGTAAATCTGATAAAACTTATATGTTTTCTCTTGATCTGAATCTAGAATACCCACTCTAAGACTAGCTCTCGAATTGAACTGGCTTTGATACCACTAATAGAAAATTATAGGAATATTCTAATTTTGTTAATCTAATAAAATAGTCACACATAATAACTAAGAAGTACACACAAAATATAGATATTGTGTCTTTATATTAACCACAGACACCTAAATATATCCAAACGATTAAACTCAAATTGCATTCAAATAGACTTATATCATAATGAACTCATAATATAAATTAACATCAACATTCCTGACATCCTCAGAAACTTTTTTCTAGCTTTACTATATAGTGCTTCATATCTAATCCTTTTACCTAAGAATAAATGAAAAGAGGCAAAATAGTTGAAAGCAAAAGAAAATGAAGCCTAAAGGCATCATAAAAGACTATTAAATATGAGCCATTAAATCAAGCAATTTAATTGTCAAGTCCTTAATTAAAGAACAAACAAACATTCCCACAAGGAAGGCAAGTTTTCAATTAACTTAAGAATGAATCAGAATTGATTCGTAAATTAAAATTGACTATATATTGTTGTCATATGATTAGCACTTCTTGAAAGAACTAATCTTCTTTTCTTCTCTCCAAAAGTCTTGTAAATCATAAGAATAACAATAAATTTATTCCAATTTAGTCAATAAGGCTTAACTCACAAAAACAATTGTTTATTTATTTATTTATTATTTGGTTTTTTATGAAAAAAAAAACCTAAGATTAGTAACATTTAATTCATTCTAAGATCTGACACAATACAAGAGTTTCATCAAACAGAAATACAACCTTTTTAGCCTTATAGACCATAGACTATATATAATAAAAATAACATTTTTATCTTTATCTCAAGCATAGGTTTGAATTTTATTCCAAGTATGAACCTATAGGTCTAAAAGTATAAACCTAAAAAATAATTAAATTGTCATAAAACTCATGTAAATAGTATCCCTTTTTATTTTTCAAAGAAAAAAGCCAAAAAAAAAAATTCCTAGGAACTTCTGCTAAAAGCAATCATTTTCCTAAACTTCAAAAAATTTTAGTAAAATAAACTGAGTTACTTATAATATTTTGATCACACCTAAAATTATTAATCATTTTTTTTTAATCTTTATTAGGTGTCAATCATGTACAGTCTCATATTAACTAAGAATCATTAATGCATCACAGTTAACTTTTAAGATTTTGAAAAATGTAACTTTTTAAGACTAAAGTTTGAATTTTATAATTGAAATAAATAGTTCAAATAATCCTATTATTAAACCTTGTGACTACTGACAAAAACTGTAAATTCACATTTCATATATTAACCAAATCAAAAGAATTAAACTTGAGAGAGTCTATATGTACAAACCATCTTTTCCAATCTCTGGCATTAGAGGAATGTTCTAACACACATGGAAAATCTTGAAGTGCCCTAATGTGTATGTGATAAATTATCAACACACTTTATACATATAAGGAATGTTAATCAAATTTCATATTCTAAAATGCATCCTCTACTTCTTGAATGCACCTTTATTTGCATCCTGTCATCATTATAAATACAATAGCAAGTTAATTGTGACATCAAACATTCATCGTCTAAGTTGTCATTGCACCAAAACTTTCTTCCTTAAAGAATGGTTAGCTCTTTTGTTCCTTTTTCTTCATTTCACACTTTTTACACTTTGAGTACATAATGTTGCAATTAAATCATATAGTTAACTCATATATCTTGCATTTTGCTAATTCTCTAACACTTTTAGTGCAAAATTTCTATTATACTAATTATAAGTAAATTAACCTTCGATTGTGAAAACAATTCTACAACTATTAAATTCCAATTCATTAGCATATAGATTCATTCTTTTCACGTATGATAAACTAATAAACCTTTAGATTTATAAGTTCTAACTATATTGTTAGACAGTTGTTCATATAAGTTTCTAACTAGTAAGAAATTATTTCTAATAGGGAAAGATCTAATTTGTGACCATTGAGATAGGTCTTATGAAAAGAGAATTTGTTTATTATATTTTTATTATTAATTATATAGAAAGATAAAAAATAAAACTGAATATATCATATTTTTTAAAAAAAATTTTATATTTGTATCAAATATTAAGAATATTCTTATTTTATAAATAAAATTAAAAAAATAAATAATTATTTATATTTAAAATATTATAAATTTATTTTATAATTAATTTTTTTAATATTTATTGTAACACTTAAATATAATATACTAATACACTTAAAGGTGTGTTTATTTTGTACCGAATTTTCTTGGCATCTTTCTAATCTTGTGCGTTGCTGAATCGGGGACAAGCAGTAATGATCGTGGCACTGATATAGTTGGGCAAGGAGAGACATTTGATGTAACCACTTTTGGGGCTGTTGGAGACAGCGCCACAGACGATTCCATGGTATGTCACTTCCACCTTTCAAATGCTCCGGTACATGTAACTTCTGAATTTTGCGAAGCCTTAATTAATGCATTAAAAGTAAAAAGTTAATTATTTTTATATTTATAAATTTTATATTTTTTAAAATTATAATTTAATAGTTTGAAAATAAATTTTTAAATTTTTAATCGTTGAATATTAATAATAACAAATCCCTTTCTATGTGATTTTGAAGTCTTACCATAGTTTAAATTTATATATATATATATATATATATATCAGTATTGAAATGTCTTTTGATCCAGCAGATGGCATCGCCAAGTTGTGAGTTTGTACCTATATTCAATAGATGCCTCAAAGTAGTCCAAGTTTTTATCAATTATTAAACGGATTTGGAACGGGTCAGGCCGAGCAAGGCTTGATCGACAATGCAAACCCAAGAAAATGCGTACTTTCTGAGGCAGGGTTGTAGAAGTTAATTCAAAAATGACTGATAATCTAACTCTGTGTTTAAACGTGAAGGCCTTTGACAGGGCGTGGGCAAAAGTCTGCACAACAGAAGCAGGCACTCCCACCCTCCTCGTTCCAGCAGGAAAAACTTTCTTATTGAATCCTATACGATTCAATGGTCCATGCAAATCAAACGATATCTAAGTTGAGGTAAATTTTGTTATAGAATTTTCTTTTTTTTTTTTTTTCAAATTCTCTCTGATAAAATAATTTCACTCACATCTTTAACGAGAAAAAATAAAAGTTATATATACGATATAACCACGACAAATATAATTAAATTAAAAAGATACATATAAAAATTAAGTAATAATTATATAATTAAATTTATAAATTTTTTTATTTATAAATAAAAATTTTAAATATTTAAAAATTATATTTTTATAAATAATTTAATTTTAATATAAATAATTTATCTTTAAATAAATTTTAGATTCAGAGAAAGACTAGGAAGGCAATTGCGCCCGCTGCCCCGTCAATTTCTATTAGCAATCAGCCCATAACTAATTTAGTTAAGAAGACAAAGAGGGTGACTACTGTCCAATTTCAATGTTACAATGTGCAGATCAAGGGAAACATAACAGCCTCTGCGAATCCAGCTTGGTATGGGCTGGACCGGCAATTTTGGATTTTATTTCAAAAGGTGGATGGGCTGACAGTAAGTGGGGGTGGACAAATTAATGGCCGAGGAGCTCAATGGTGGGATAGTTGTGTAAGTGTGAAAATAAGAAAATAATAATAATAATAACAAAACAAAACAAAGTAAACTTCTAATATTTTCTTAAACATTTTTTAATTTTTTGTTTTCTGTAATTTTTGGATCAAATTATTATTAGTATTTTTAATTCTTAATAGAATAAAAATTGTATGAATTTATTGTAAATCAATTTTTTATTATTTTTTATTATTATGTGTCATAAATAAATTAATATTAATTTTTATTTAAATATTTAAAACTATTTATTTTAAATAATTTTTATTCTCAATAATTAATTTTTTATTTTTTTTATGAATCATGATTACCAGGTATTATCGTCCTACTTTTGTGGGAATCTTCAAATCAGTGGGTTAAAAAGCATCAACAGCCAAAGAAGCCACATCACTATATTTCAGTGCAAAAATGTATTAATATCTGACATGCAGATAAATGCCCCAGCATCAAGTCCTAATACAGATGGTATTGTCATCTCCCAATCAACCTTTGTTCGTATTAGTAACAGTTTCATTGGAACCGGTATGTCCTCTTCACACTAAAGTGAAGTAATATGTTTAGGAAAACACCTCGTTAGTAGGTTTTTAATTTAGTGAAATAGGGCGTTAGGCCGAGTGTGTATAATATGACTAATCCTATTTGGTAATGGAATAGCTGAATTGGGTCGGGCTGAAAAGGTGGGAGCAGGAATGATGCAATCTCACATATGAGTCTGAGAGTCTGAGGAGTGAGGCCTAGATGCGATGGACCTTAAGGGCTTGTGCCCAAGAAGTTCATCATTCTAAGCCTGTAGCCCAGCTGGTGATGTGTATGTTGGTAATTATACTGAAGGAGAGAGTAGATGTGATCGCGCACTACGAGCACTTAAGGGTGTTAATATGCTTATTGTAAATGGTTGTTCTTTTCGTCCCTAATGGGAACATCTTTCTACGTGTAAATGTAGGTGATGACTGCGTTGCAATTAAGACAGGATGTTCCAACATCAACGTTGATGGGATACAATGTGGTCCCGGTCACGGTATAAGGTTTGTCAATACAATTTTTTTTCTTTGTTCATTTTATTTATTTATTATATATATATATATATATATATATATATATATATATATATTTTTGTCATAGTTGATTTTCTTAGTGAATTTTCAAAATAGTCTCAGTAATAGACTAAAAAATACAATTTACATAAAAATCCTTTAGGAGACATGGTCGTGGTATAAGATTTGTTAATAGAACTTATAGTATTAGTTGATATTGCAAGCAATTAATTTCTTGTAGTGTTGGAAGCTTGGGAGATGGAGAGGAAGCCTCAGTTGAGCAAGTAAATGTAATGAATTGCAATTTTACGGAAACACTTAATGGGGTAAGGATCAAAACATTTCAGGTACGTCAACAGATGAAACAAATTTAATCGGTTAAATTAATTTAGTGCAAAAATATAAATTTGATAAATTTCTTGGTGAGGTGTTTTTTCTTGTAGGGAGGATTTGGTTACGCCAGAGATCACATTTAAGGACATCACAGTTATGGCAGCATACAATCCTGTTATAATTGATCAGAATTTTGAAGAAGAAAATGCTAATGTAAGATGAAAATCTATTAAAGTACATAATATTTATCAGCATTATTAACGACCATTAAAGCTAATGGTCAAAGTTATTTTAGGAAGAAAATGAATTCTCTTATGCAACAATTTATTGAAAATAATAAAAAAGAAAATATAATAATTATATTTGTGTTAAATTTAAAAAACAAAATATCAATTCTTCTAATTATACTTTTTTTTCTGATTACATATTATTTTTAATAGAATAATTAAAAACAAAAAATCTTATCCTAATAAATTTAAGTCAATTAATTAAATTATAAATATAATCAAATGAAATTAAATTAATTGTGAGAAATAGAAATTTAATATAAGTCTTATATGTCCTAACATTTAAATTTTTTGGAGAATATATATATATAACATTTTTGGTTAAAATACCTATTATATAATGTATTTATTATTATGATTATAAACTAAAGATAAGATCACATGTTAATATTTTCATTCAATTTATTTTCATCTATGAACCAAAAAGATAAATTATTATTGATATTTTTATTCATCTCATCCATCGAAAAAAAAGTTCACTTAAATTTGATTTAAATATTAATAACTCTATAAAATAATACTACACAATTATTATAAATTACTATTTTATATTTAAAAATAAGTAATAATAAAAAATTTAAATTTAGACTATTAAAAAAATTAAATTAACATTAAATTATTTCCTTATATGTATTAATTAAATTATTTGTATGTATGTGTATTCTGTTTTAACGTATTTTTATTGGTTGGGGGAGATAAGTGACGTTTCCTTCATTAGAGTAAACGGTACATCTAGCGGCCCAATTGCAATCAACTTAAAGTGCGGTGCCTACGTTGGCTGCACAAACATTCAACGGCAACTTGTCCAGGTTATACCAGCTGTCAAAACCAAGACTGTTGTTGCTTCCCGCGTCAATGCCCATGGAACTGCTGTTGACACCTTCCCAGTGTGACCTGTCTTCAAAGACTGATATTCTCATTCCTGATTGTCACGAGCAGACGCTTCAGCAATCAAATTTATGAATGATTTCATGTTCACAACAACTGTAACAAAGTTTTAATCTCAAGTTTAACAAGAGTAAATTACATTTATCTTTAATTTGGTCAATTAATTACATATTTTTTATATAATTATAAATATTTAAATATATATAAATAATCAGATATAAATTATATTATAATAAATTTTTATAATAATAAATTGTTAATTTAAACTAATATTAATATTTTTTATCTACTTTTTCTAGTCTCAATTTATAATACTTTATATCTAATTCTCCTACACAAAAATAAATGAAAAGAGGTAAAATTGCTAAGAGCAAAAGAGAATGAAGCTTAAAGAAAATGAAGTTTAAGGACATCACAAAAGACTATTAAATATTAGTCATTATATCAAAACATTCCCACAAAAAAGGAAACTTTTCAACAAACTTTTTTAGATTAAAGTTTGAATTTTATATTTAATTAATTAGTTCAAGTAATCTATTATTAGATCTTGTAACTAGTGACAAAAGTTGTAACTTCACATTTCATGTATTAACCAAATCAAAGGAATTAACCTTAAGTGAGTGTATATGTACAAGCCATCTTTTCCAATGTCTGGCATGGAATGTTTTGACACATATGAAAAATCTCAAAGTGCCCTAATGTGTCCATGATAAGTTATCATCACACTTTATACATATAAGGAATGTTAATAAAATTTCGGATGTCAAAATGCATCGTTTACTTCTTGAATGTTTCTTCCCTTGCTTCCCATCATCATTATAAATACAATAACAAGTTAATTGTGACATCAAACATTCATTGTCCAAGTTGTCATTGCACCAAAACTTTCTTCCTCAAAGAATGGTTAGCACTTTTGTTCCCTTTTCTTCATTTGACACTTTTTATACTTTGACTACATAATGTTGCAATTAAATCACATAGTTAACTCACATATCTTGCATTTTGCTAATTGTCTAAAACCTCTAGTAGGAAATTTCTGTTATATTAATTATAAGTAGATTAACCTTTAATTATGAAAACAAGTCTACTATTATTAAGTTTCATTTTATTGGCATATAAATTCATTCTTTCCACGTATGATGAGTTGATAAACTTTTGTATTTATAAATTCTAATCATATTAATAGAAAATTATTCATATAAATTCTTAATTAGTAAAAGATTATTTACAATTGAGGAAAATCTAATATATGACCTTCGAGATAAACTTTATAAAAGAGTATTTTATTTATTATAATTTTGTTATTAACTCAATAAAAAAATAAAAAGTTAAGGATGAATGTATTAAAAATTTTTTAATATTTTATATACAAATGTATTAAATATTAAGAATATTTTTATTTTATTAATAAAATAAAAAAATTAAATAATTATTTTAATTTAAAATATTATTAATTTATTTAATAATTAAACATATTTTTTGATATTTATCACAGCATCTAGATATAATGTTTTCGTGCACTTGAAGGTGCGTCGTATTTTATGCAGAATGTTCTTGGCATCCTTCTAATCTTGCGCGAAGCTGGTTTGGGGACCAACAGTAATGATCATGGCACTGACATAGCTGGACCAGGGGAGGCATTTGACGTAACCACTTTTGGGGCTGTTGGAGACGGTGCCACAGACGATTCCAGCGTAAGTGACTGACACCTCACAAATGCTTCGGTACATGTAACTTCTGATTTTTATGAAGGTCTTCCAATTAATGCGCCAATTTTATCTTTTATAAACCCACAAAATAGAGTTTTTATTTATTTATTTATCATTGTTTGGCCTGTTTAGAAATAAAATAATTAAATAATAAATTATATAATAAAATAATCATAATTATATTTATTAATTTTATATTTTTTAAAATTAAAATTTAAAATTTTAATTACTGAAATATTAAGGATAGTGACTCCTCAATTATGTAATTTTGAGACCTCCACGTAGTTTAAATGTCTGTTGTGTCCTGTAGATGGCATCTCCAAGTTGTGAGTTTGGACCTATATTCAATAGATGTCCCAAAGTCAAAGTTTTTATTTCTCAAGTTTAACAAGAGTAAATTATATTTATTTCTAATTTCACCAATTAATTACATAATTTATTCCAAACACAAATCTAATAGGTCCAAAAAATATGAACAGATAAAATAATTAAATTATTGTAAAACTCATATAAATAATATCTTTTTTTTTCAAAGAAAAAAGTAAAAAAAAAAATCTTGGTAACTTCAACTAAAAGTAACCATTTTCTCACATTTAGAAAAATTTTAATACAATAAATTGAATTACTTATAATATTTTGAATACACTTAAAATGATTATTTTTTTTAATTTTTATTAGGTGTTAATTATGTAAAATCTCATAACTAAAAATTATTAATATATTACCATTAAATTTTAAATTTTTGAAAAATATAAGCTTTTTAAATTAAAATTTAAATTTTATATTTGAAACAAATAATTCAAATAATCTATTATTAGACCTTGTGACTAGTGACAAAAGTTGTAACTTCACATTTCACATATTAACCAAATCAAAGGAATTAACACTAAGTGAGTGTATATGTATAAGTCATCCTTTCCAATGTCTGGCATTAGAGGAATGTTTTGACACACATGAAAAATCTTAAAGTGCCCCAATATGTCCATGATAAGTTATTAACACACTTTATACATTTAAGGAATATTAATAAAATTTGAAATGCTAAAATGCATCCTTTACTTCTTGAATGTTCCTTTCTTTGCATCTCATCATCATTATAAATACAATAACAAGTTAATTGTGACATCAAACATTCATTGTCTAAGTTGTCATTGCACCAAAACTTTCTTCCTCAAAGAATGGTTAGCACTTTTGTTCCCTTTTCTTCATTTGACACTTTTTATACATTAACTACATAATGTTGCAATTAAATTACATAGCTAACTCACATATCTTGCATTTTGCTAATTGTCTAAGACCTCTAGTAGGAAATTTCCATTATATTAATTATAAATAGATTAACCTTCAATTGTGAAAACAATTCTACTATTATTAAGTTTCATTTCATTGGTATATAAATTCATTCTTTCCACATATGATGAGCTGATAAACCTTTGAATTTATAAGTTTTAACTATGTTAATAAAAAGTTATTCATATAAATTCTTAACTAATAAGAGATTATTTGCAATAGAGAAAGATCCAATATATGACCTTTGAGATAGATCTTATAAAAAGATATTTTATTTATTATATTTTTGTTATTAACTCAATAAAAAAAATAAAAAGTAAATATGAATATATTAAAATTTTTTTAATATTTTATATATAAATGTATTAAATATTAAAAATATTTTTATTTTATTAATAAAATAAAAAAATTAAATAATTATTTTAATTTAAAATATTATAAATTTATTTAATAATTAAACATATTTTTTGATATTTATCGTAGCATCTAGATATAATGTTTCCGTGCACGTCGTATTTTATGCAGAATGTTCTTGGCATCCTTCTAATCTTGCGCGAAGCTGGTTTGGGGACCAACAGTAATGACCATCGCACTGACATAGCTGGACCGACATAGCTGGACCAGGTGAGGCATTTGACGTAACCACTTTTGGGGCCGTTGGAGACGGTGCCACAGACGATTCCAGCGTAAGTGACTTACACCTCACAAATGTTTCGGTACATGTAACTTCTGATTTTTATGAAGGTCTTCCAATTAATGCGCCAAAAGCAAAAAGTTAAAATAATTTTATCTTTTATGAACCCACCAAATAAATTATTTATTTATTTATTTATTTATTATTATTTAATTTATTTAAAAATAAAATAATTAAATAATAAATTATATAATAAAATAATTATAATTATATTTATTAATTTTATATTTTTTAAAATTAAAATTTAAAGTTTTAATTACTGAATATTAAGGATAGTGACTCCTCAATTATGTAATTTTGAGGCCTTCACGTAGTTTAAATGTCTGTTGGGTCCTGTAGATGGCATCTCCAAGTTGTGAGTTTGGACCTATATTCAATAGATGTCCTAAAGTCAAAGTTTTTATCAACTATTAATGGTGTGGTCAGGCCGAGCAAGGCTTGATAGACCATGCAAACCCTAGAAAATGCGTACTTTGGGATGCAGGGCTGTAGAAGTTTATTCAGAAATGATTTTGATAATCTCACTCTTGTGTTTAAACGTGAAGGCCTTTGCCAGGGCGTGGGCAGAAGTCTGCACAGTAGAAGCAGGCACTCCCACCCTCTTCGTTCCGGCAGGAAAAACGTTCTTATAAGTTTTAAATATTGGAGTGAAATCACAAAAAATAAATTTTTATGAGTTATTTAAGTTTAGCATAAATAATTTATTTTTGAGTAGATTTTATCAAGCATTGATTTAGAGAGAGACTAGAGGAGGCAATTGCCCCCACTGCCCCTTCAATTTCTATTACCAATCTGCCCCATAACTAATTTAGCGAAAAAACACAAAGAGAAGTGACTGCTGTCCAATGTCAATGTTACAATGTGCAGATTGAGGGAAACAAAACAGCCCTCCGAATCTATCGGCTTGGAATGGGCTGGACCGGAAATCTTGGATTTTATGTCGAAAGGTGAATGGGCTCACAGTAAGTGGGAGTGGACAAATTAATGGCCGAGGAGCTCAATGGTGAGAGATTTGCGTAAGTGCGAAAACTAAATAATAATAAAACAAAGGGACTTCTAATATTTCTAATATTTCATCTGATCTTGTTTGTTTCTTTATTTTCCTTAATTTTTGGATTAAAATTTTATCATTATTCTCAATTTTGAATAAAATAAAAATTAAATGAGATTCATTATAAATTAATTTCTTATATTTTTTTAATTATTGAACTCATTTTAAATAAAATAATATTAATTTATTTTAAAATTTTTAAAATTATTTGCTTCAAACATTTTTCATTTTGAGTAATTAAGTTTTTCTTTTCTTTTATGATTCATGATGACCCGGCATTGTCAATCAATGGGTTGAAAAGCGTCAACAGCCAAAAAAAAGCCACGTCACTATATTTGGCTGCGACAATGTATTCATATCTAACATTCAGATGAATGCCCCAACATCAAGTCCTAATACATGTGGCATTGACATCTCCCAGTCAACCTTTGCTCCTGTGAATAATAGTTTCATTGGAATTGGCATGGCCTCTCCGCACTAAAGTGAAGTAATTAGATCATTTCTTGTATGTCTTTTTCTCATACTTTGTAAAGAAATTGATGTGTTTTAATTGAATATATAAATTTTTAAAGAGTATTAAGATATATATCTTGATATCAACACACTAATATTTAAATCAATAATAAACTAATAAAAATTAGTTAAAAAAAAGCAAACAAGAAAAGATAAAAGTAACATGTCTTTACCTGTGTTGGTCATGTGTAATATGTTTAGGAAAACACCTCGTTAGTAGGTTTGCAATTTAGTGAAATAGGACGTTAGGCTTAGTGTGTGTAATATGCTTAATCCTATTTCGTAATGGAATAGCTAAATTGGGTTGGGCTAAACAGGGTGGGAGCCGGACGATGCAATCTCACATATGAGTCCGAGAGTCTAAGAAGTGAGGCCTAGATTTGATGGGCCTTAAGGACTTGTACCCAAGAAGTTCATCATTCTAAGCCTGCGGCCTTACTGGTGATGCGTATGTTAGAAATTATACTGAAAGAGAGTAACGTATGATCGCACGAGCACTTAAGGGTGTTAATACGTTTATTGTAAATGGTTGTTCTTTTCTTCCCTAATGGGAACATCTTTCTATGTGCAAATGTAGGTGATGACTGCATTGCAATTAAGACAGGATGTTCCAACATCAACCCTACGAGGATACAACGCGGTCCTGGTCATGGTATAAGGTTTGTCAATACGTTTTTTCCTTTTTTTTTTTTTCTTTGTTCATTTTAAATTTTTGATACCATAGTTGATTTTCTTAGTAAATTTTCAAAACATTCTCATTAATAGACTAAGAAAATTACAATTTATATAGAAACCTTTTATGAGATATGGTCATGGCGTAAAATTTGTCAATAGAATTTATGGTTCTAGTTGATTTATGATAAATAATATCTTTTTCTGCTAAAAAAAATGATAATTTTATTAAAAGTAATTATTTTCTTAAATTTTGAAAAATTTTAGTAAAATAAATTAAATTATTTATAATATTTTGATTACACCTAAAATTATTAATCTTTTTTTAATCTTTATTAGGTATTAATCATATAAAATCTCATATTAATTAAGAATTATTAATGCATTACTATTAAATTTTAAATTTTTGAAAATTGTAACTTTTTTATACCAGAATTTGAATTTTATATTTAAAATAAATAATTCAAATAATTTTATTATTAGACATTGTGACTAGTAATAAAAACTATAAATTCACATTTTATATATTAACCAAATCAAAAGAATTAATCCTAAGAGAGTCTATATGTAAAAACCATCTTTTCCAATTTCTGGCTTTAGAAGAATGTTCTAATACACATGGAAAATCTTAAAGTGCCCTAATGTGTCTGTGATAAATTATCAATACACTTTGTACATATAAGGAATGTTAATAAAATTTGAGATACTAAAGTGCATCCTCTACTTCTTGAATGTTCTTTTCTTTGTATCTCATCATCATTATAAATACAATAGCAAGTTAATTGTGACATCAAACATTCATTGTCTAAGTTGTCATTGCACCAAAATTTTCTTCCTCAAATAATGGTTAGCTCTTTTGTTCCCTTTTCTTCATTTCACACTTTTTATACTTTGACTACATAATGTTGCAATTAAATCACATAGTTCACTTACATATCTCGCATTTTGCTAATTGTCTAACACTTTTAGTGTGAAATTTCCATTATACTAATTATAAGTAAATTAACTTTTGATTGTGAAAACAATTCTACTACTATTAAGTGTTAATTTATTGACGTATAGATTCATTATTTCCATGCATGATGAGATAATACACATAAAAATTAAGTAATAATTATATAATTAAATTTATAATTTTTTTATTTATGAATATAAATTTTGAATATTAAAATTATATTAAAAAATTATATTTTTATAAATAATTTAATTTTAGTACAAATAATTAATCTTTAAATAGATTTTATCAAAACTAAAATTAGAGAAAGACTAGAGAAGGCAATTACCCCGCCGCCCCGTCAATTTCTACTACCAATCAGCCCATAACCAATTTAGTTAAGAAGACAGAGAGAAGTGACCACTGTCCAATTTTCAATGTGCAGATCAAGGGAAACATAACAGCCCCTGCAAATCTATCAGCTTGGGATGGGCTGGACCGGCAATTTTGGATTTTATTTCAAAAGGTGGATGGGCTGACAGTGAGTGGGGGCGGACAAATTAATGGCCGAGGAGCTCACTGGTGGGATAGTTGTGTAAGTGTAAAAATAAGAAAATAATAATAATAATAAAACAAAATAGACTTCTAATATTTCTTTAAACTTTTTTTTTTTATTTTTCGTTTTCTGTAATTTTTGAATCAAATTCTTATTAGTATTTTTAATTTTTAACAGGATAAAAATTGTACGAAACCCACTGTAAGTCAATTTTTTTGTTACTTTTTATTATTATATATATATCATAAATAAATTAAAATTAATTTATATTAAAATTTTTAAAACTATTTATTTCAAATATTTTTTATTCTCAGTAATTAACTTTTCATTTCTTTTATGAATCATGATTACCAGGCATTATCGTTCTACTCTTGTAACAATCTTCAAATCAATGGGTTAAAAAGCATCAACAGCCAAAGAAGCCACATCACTATATTTCAGTGCAAAAATGTATTAATATCTGACATGCAGATAAATGCCCCAGCATCAAGTCCTAATACAGATGGTATTGGCATCTCCCAATCAACCTTTGTTCGTATTAGTAACAGTTTCATTGGAACCGGTATGTCCTCTTCACACTAAAGTGAAGTAATTAGATTATTCATAGGATGTCTTACTCTTACACACTGTAAAGAAATTGATGTCTCGTGGTTGAATACATAAATTCCTAAACAATATCAAGTTATGTTGATGCCAACACACTATTATTTAAGTTAGTAATGAGCCAATAAAAATAAATAAGAATAGTAAACAAGCGAAGATAAAGTAACATACCTTACCCTGTGTTGGTGGTGTGAAATATGTTCAGGAACATCCTTCTATGTGTAAATGTAGGTGATGACTGCATTGCAATTAAGACAGGATGCTCTAACATCAACATTACTGGGATACAATGCGGTCCTGGTCATGGTATAAGGTTTGTCAATACATTTTTTTTTTTTTTTTTCCTTTGTTCATTTTATTTTTTTATTTTTTTATTTTTTGGACATAGTTGATTTTCTTAGTAAATTTTCAAAACATTCTCATTAATAGACTAAAAAAAAAAAAAAAAAAATACAATTTTCATAGAAATCTTTTAAGAGATATGACCATGGTATAACATTTGTCAATAGAATCTATGGTATTAATTAATATTGGAAGCAATTAAATTCTTGCAGCGTTGGAAGCTTGGGAGATGGAAAGCAAGCCTCAGTTGAACAAGTAAATGTAATGAATTGCAAATTTACCAACACACTTAATGGGGTAAGGATCAAAACATATCAGGTACGTGAAAAGATGAAACAAAATTTCCTCGGTAAAACTAATGTGGAACAAAAATATAAATTTGATAAATTTCTTTGTGGGGTGTTTTTTCTTGTAGGGAGGATTTGGTTACGCTAGACAGATCACATTTAAGGACATCCTAATTATCGCAGCATACAATCCTGTCATAATTGACCAAAATTACAAAGAACCATATGTTAATGTAAGATGAAAATTTCTTTAAATATATCATATATATTATATAATTATTTTATTAATAACTATTATAATTAGTAATCAAATTTATCTTATAAAAAAAATAAATATTATACAATTATTATAAATTATTATTTTATATTACTTAAATTATTTGTACTTGTGTATTTGACGTATGTTTTTTGTTGGGGTTTATTTTAATCAAGGGCGTGGAAATAAGTGACGTTTCGTTCGTCGGAGTGAAAGGTACATCTAGCGGCCCGATTGCAATCAACTTAAAGTGTGATGCCTCCGTTGGGTGCACCAACATTCAACTGCAACATGTCCACATTGTACCAGCTGTCAAAACGAAGACTGCTGTTGCTTCCTGTGTCAATGCCCATGGAACTGCTGTTGACACCTTCCCTAATGTGACCTGTCTTCAAAGACTCTGATATTCTCATTCCTCATTGTCACAAGCAGACGCATCAGCAATCAAATTTATGAATGATTTCATGTTCAAGTAAATTTATGAATGATTTCATGTTTACTGCAAACCCCAACAAAGTTTTAATCTCAAGTTTAAATAAAATAAATTATATTTATTTTAAATTTAATAAATTAATTATATATATTTTTTATTTTATTATAATTTATATTTTTATTATTTTATTATTTTATAAAATTAATAATATAATTTTATACGTATTATTAATAAAATTTATTAATTTTTCATTACTGATTTATAAAAGTTATGAGTAAACTCATATATACTACTAAAAAAAAAGTAAAAAAAAAGAAGTTAATGTGTCATATGCAAAATTCCTTATGAACTTATGAGCATTGGATCAAGGGATTCCTTGTTTCAACTAGTTCACTTAAATACAATAGCTTACAAGTAACAGTAAACAAATTTACAACGGCACAAGCTTAAGAAAAAAATGCTAGATGGTGACAAGGCAAGGCTATGTATTCCATTATCTTTAGAACAACTTCTAACTTGATGTATTATCTACAAATTCAAAACATTCCAGCTCTCGTTATTCCATCATGACACACACATATTTAACATAACTCAATTCATCATTTTTATACCTTATTCCTCAAAAAATTATAAAGAAATACATGTGAATGTAAGATGAAAATCTACTTAACTACATGATTTTATCACATGATTGCATTATTAATAATGATTTAATTTTGAAATTATGTACTATTAACCTTGTTTTTTAGACAAAAATTGAAACTTTTTACCTCTTTTATTCTAATGTTTAGGTGAAATTTATGCATAGGGTCTAATTGTTAGTTTCTTTTTCTCTTTCTGTATGTTTATATGTGTGCATCTCTTTCTCTCTACACACACACACACATAATGACCATCAAAGCAAGTGGTCAAAGTTATTTTAAGTAGAAAAAGAATTCTCTTATGCAACATTTTATTAAAAAAATAAAAAAATAGAATAATTATATTTGTGTTGAATTTAAAGAATAAAATATAATCTTTTAATTATAATTTTTTTTATTACATATTTTCTTTGATAAAAAAATATATAAAGTATAAACTCTTTAACCATTAAACTTAATAACAATTAACTATATATTTACTTTTTCTCAAGAATTATTTTATAGATATTAATTTTTAGGTCAAAAAAAGAAAAATAAAAGTATTTTATATTATATCTATTATTGTAACTATAATATGAGAATAAGGTTACTTATTCATATTTTCATTCAATTTACCTCCTTTGTTGTTATCTTCATTTAGTTTGGTCATTAAAAATGGCTCACTATTCAAGCATATGCCTGACTTAAATATTAACATGTTTATAATAAATATTATATAATTAATATAAATTTCAATTTTATATTTAAAAATAAATAATAAAAAAATAAAGTCAAACAAATAATAAAATATACTAAATTATCTCCAAATTATACCTCATACATATTGTTTGAATCATATTTAAAATCATGTGTCTTCTATTTTAATGCATGCTTCTTATTGGGGTTATGTTAATCAACAATGTGGAAATAAGCGACGTTTCCTAATAGTACAATAATACTTTAACTAAACACTATAATATTTTTTAATTTATCATTAATAGTAGTCTAATAATATCAAGCAACAATAATAATCAACAATAGGTAATCCAAATAGACTCCATAACCCTATCTATAACACATTGGTTTGCTAATAGTTTATAATATACTACAAAAAAGGAGCCTTATATCACGGGGTCGTTACTTTCTCCCTAAAAGACAACCTATTGGGGTGTGCAGCACACCTGCTTATATGGCCCAAGGTCCCCCTCTTCCTTGACAATGTGGGAGTGGCACAGACAGGGAGCAACCCGTTAGATCCTCTCACACCGAATTCATTGACGTCCTCGTCGATGTTCTTAGATACCCACCGAGCCAGTGAAACCGGGGGTTCTCGGCATACTGCGCTAAGTCAAGATCCCACGGCTGGAGGGGTAGGTTCTGATACCACTATGTCACGAGGTCATTACTTTCTCCCCAAAAGACAGCCTATTGGGGTGTGCAGTACACCCACTTATATGGCCCAAGGTCCCCTTCTTCCTTGACAATGTGAGAGTGGCACGGACAGGGAGCAACCCGTTACATTTAGCACTACTAAGTCAACAAAATCCCAGAGCAACACAACTATTGAATTTACACAATAGCAACTTGTTTAAAAAGATTTTAATTTTTATCCATCTACCAACAAAGGGTAAATCACAAAACTCCTCAGCCCAATTTTAATTGGGATCGATTACTTTTAGACCAACTCATCCTTTTAATTAGAGTAATCATATATATCTATTATAAGGCATTCTTTCAATGGACCACCAACCATGCATATTTGAGGAATGACAGCTTTATTCAATCATAATATATCTCACAAGCTTCTGAGTGACCAAAAATTATGCAACAATTGTTCACAACATTGTTGTATGCAAAATCCCTTATGAACCTACGAGCAATGGATCAAGGGATTCCTTATTTCAACTGGTTTACTTAAATATAATAGCTTATGAATAATAGTAAGCAAACTTGCAGTGGCACAAGCTTGCAAAAAAATGCTAGTTAGGGAAAAGGTAAGTTTATGTATTCCATTGTCTTTAGAATAGCTTCTGACTTGATACATGATCTACAAATTCAAAGCAAAATTTTAGGTCTTGTCATTCCATTAAGACATGCACATATTTAGCATAACCCAATTCACAATCTTTATACTTTATTCATCAAAAAATAATCTTTTAAGGTGATCTGATTGATAAGAACAAATTGAACGTAAAACTTTGGAATGTGATGCAAGCTTGGAATTTAGAAACATTTTTAGTTTCTTTATTACCACATAATAATGGGGAAACATTTGGACCTTAATCGAATAATTATGCCTCAACCATGATCAAACATGATCTCAAAAAAATCATTTTCATGGTCTGCACACATCATAAGGAGCTCTTCCTTGATAGAAAATTGTATAAATATTATAATTTTACTAATTTGATAAAACGACCACATATAATAATTGAGAAGCACACACATAATATAGACATTATCTTTATATAATCACAGATACCTAAATTTGCCTAAATAGTGAAACTCAAATTAGCTTCAACTAGATGTCTATCATAATAAAATCCTAACATGAATTAACATCAACATCTCCCTTAATCTTGATTAGGTGATGCTCTCAAACCCATCATCTGCTTCAACTTAACAAAAGCTTCATTCTTTAATGATTTCATGAAAATATCAGCCACTTAATCTTTAAACTTGCAATAAACAAATCCAATCTCTTTTTTATCAACTTGATCTCTTTAAAAAGGAAAACAAGATTCAATTTGCTTATTCCACACTTTAAGGGTGCATGCAATGCTTTCTTTAACTTATACACTTTCTCTTCACTTCCTTTCTTCACAAAGCCTAATGGTTGCTTAACAAACACTTTCTCTTCAAAAGGACCAATGAGAAAAGCTGACTTCACATCCACTTAATCAAATTTCCAATGATTTTGTGCAAGTAAAGTAATTATAAGTCTGACAGTTTCCATTTAAGCAACAAGAGAGAATACCTCGTGATAACCATGGTCAAGTCATTGTTCAAATCCTTTTTGCAACCAATCTCGCTTTATATCCCTCTACTTCTCTATTAGACTTCTTCACAGTCTTGAAGACTCACTTTACATCAATAGCTTTCTGAACTCGTGGAATAATTGTAAGATCTCATGTATTATTCTCCTAAATTGTCTTGATTTCTTCCATCATGGCATTTACCCACTTTGTATCTTGAATCGCCTCATCAAATGACACTGGTTCACAATTTGTATACATGGTAAAATGCACCAAATCCTCATCATCATTAATAATATTTTCAGGGATTACTTTATAATTTTGTAATCTAACTAATAGTTAGCAATTTCTTCTTAACCTTTCATTCTCTTATAGAGCTTGTAGTGTAGGATTTTATGTACCAATTGGTGAGACTTTCCCATTTATAATGGGGATTGTAGTTTAAGTTCCCTTTTCTCCTAAAAGAGCAATTAAAGGTCTATGAGAGTTATTTTGCTCCTCAGTATCAAAGTTTTAAGTTTTATCTTTAGCAAAAATCAGATCTTTACTCACAATTACCTTCTTCTTCATAGGATTAAATAGGTTATATTCTCATTATATATAGCCAAGAAAAATTGTCTTCACTCATAAATTATTTAACTTTGTCCTTCACTTTGCTAAAACTTGAGCATAAGTAATAGTACTAAATATTTTGAGATGTCTTACACTAGACTTAAAACCACTTCATGCTTTACAAAAGTGACATTCTGAATACTTGTTATTGGATATTTATTAAACAAGCAAACAGAATATAAAATAGCTTTTGCTTAAAATGGATTAGAACTCACTTGGCTTTTAACAAACTTCTCACTATATTCATGATTAATTTATTTTTTTCTTTCAGTAACTCCATTATATTATTAGGTATAAGGAATTATAACTTCATGTTTTATTCCTTGTACTTCACAGTACTCTTTGAACTCATTAGAAATATACTCACCACCTCCATCAGTTCTTAAAATTTTAGTATGGTACCCACTTTGACTTTAAACATAGACCTCAAACTTCTTAAAACAATTAAACAACTCAAACTTTCTTTGCATGCAATAATTTTAGGTCCTTTTTGTAAAATCATTAATGAAGGTAAGAAAATACCTATTGTTACCATGTGGTAAAATACTCATTGGGTCATAAACATCAGAGTGGATAAGCTAGAATAGTTGTCTTGCATGCCAATTCCTTGTCACAAAGCATTGTCCATTCTGTTTTGAAAGAATACATACTTTATAAATTAGTTTAGGATGATGCATCCATGGCAAGCATATCACCATGTTTCCTTGTACAAGCAACTTTAATTTGTAAAAATTTAGATGGCCAAAACAAAGATGCCACAACCAAGATTCAACCTTGATAATAACACTAAGATAAGTATAAACATCAATGGCAATATCAACTTGAAACAACTAATTCTTCATTAAAAGGGATTTAAGAATGAGTATACCTCCCCTATTAAGAATTAAGAGACAATTATCATGTAATTATATGTTATACACCTCTTTAAGCAATTAACCTAAATTGAGTATGTTACTTTTTATGTCTAGTACATAAAATATATTTAAGTTGTAATTATGATCTCCATTCTTTACTTTAATGAGAATTTGCCCTTTTCTAATCATAAGAACACTATTATAAGTAAATTTGATTATGACGCAAATTGACTCATTAAAATAAACAAAAAACTCTTTTTTACACATATGTTTAGTATACCTAATGTTAAGGAACCAAGTATTATAGTTTGGTGTTTTAGCAATTGTAGTAACCATTATAAGTGCTTCATTTCCATTATTTAAATCTCTCTCTTATACACAATAAGTTGTTTGATAATGCTCTTAAGACTAGTACTCACTACCATAATAGTCGTATTTACGACAAGAGTAACACTTAACATGAGATGTGTCATACTTTTCTTTACCACAACCTCTTCCTTAGCCTTAACCTCAACCTCTATAGGTCTAGTTTGATCTCTTTTGGCCATTGTATTGATTGTCATTATTTCTATAGTTATCATAGTGACTTCCTTAACTTTTATTGTTGTAATAATTATTACTACATCCTTATCCTATGCCACAAAAAGAACCTTATTTCTACTTTGATTGATCACCTTGATTACTTTTGGTAGAAGCTTGACTTTGAAGTGCTAACTCTACTGGTTTCTCAGTGTGCTTCTCATTTATGCATTGTTTATAAGTTTGTAACATGCCTATTAGTACTTCAACTGACACCTGTGACAAATCATGTGCTTCTTTTGGTGCAACCATGATGTGCTCATACTACGATGCGAGTGTCCGTAAGATTTTTTCAACTTTCACCTAATCATTCAACTGCTCTACATGAATTCTTATTTGATTTATCAAGGTAAAAACTCTACTTATATAAACTGCAACTAGCTTTGAAGTATTTGTCTACAAAAGCTCAAACTCACATCTTAAGATTTGGAACTTCACCCTTTTAACTTTGTCTATACCCTAAAATGAGTTATCAAGACATCTCATGGCTATTTTGATGAGGTTGTTCTTGTAATCTTCTCAAAAATTTCGTCATTCAACCTCTGATAGATGAAATAAAGAGTTTTTTTTATCTTTTTTTTATGACTATCAATGAAAAAAAGATTCACTTAAATTTGATTTAAATATTAATAAGTTTATAAAATAATACTACACAATTATTATAAATTATTATTTTATATTTAAAAATAAATAATAATAAAAAATTTAAATTTAAACTATTAAAAAAATATTAAATTAACATTAAATTATTACCTTATATGTATTAGTTAAATTATTTGTATGTATGTGTATTCTGTTTTAACGTATTTTGTTTGTTGGGGGTTATTTAATGAAGGGCGTGGAGATAAGTGACGTTTCCTTTATTAGAGTAAATGGTACATCCAACGGCCCAATTGCAATCAACTTAAAGTGCGGTGCCTACGTTGGGTGCACAAACATTCAACTACAACTTGTCCACGTTATACCAGCTGTCAAAACCAAGACTGTTGTTGCTTCCTGCGTCAATGCCCATGGAACTGCTGTTGACACCTTCCCCAATGTGACCTGTCTTCAAAGACTGCTATTCTCATTCCTGATTGTCACAAGCAGACGCATCAGCAATCAAATTTATGAATGATTTCATGTTCACAACAACTGTAACAAAGTTTTAATCTCAAGTTTAACAAGAGGAAATTACATTTATCTCTAATTTGGCGAATTAATTACATGTTTTATTCTAAACACGAACATAATAGGTCCAAAAAGTATTAACAGATAAAATAATTAAATTGTCATAAAACTCATATAAATAATATCTCTTTTTTTTTTTCAAAGAAAAAAGTACAAAAAAAAATTTTGGTAACTTCAACTAAAAGTAACCATTTTCCCAAATTTAGAAAAATTTTAATAAAATAAATCAAATTATTTATAATATTTTGAATACACATAAAATAATTTTTTTTAATTGTTATTAGGTGTTAATTATATAAAATCTCATAATTAAAAATTATTAATATATCACTATTAAATTATAAATTTTTAAAAAATATAATTTTTTTAATTTAAAATTTAAATTTTATATTTGAAATAAATAGTTTAAGTAATCTATTATTAGACCTTGTGACTAATGACAAAAGCTGTAACTTCATATTTCATGTATTAACCAAATTAAAGGAACTAACCCTAAGTGAGTGTATATGTACAAGCCATCTTTTCCAATATCTGGCATTAAAGTAATGTTTTGACACTCATGAACAATCTCAAAGTGCCCCAATGTGTCCATTATAAGTTATCAACATGCTTTATATATATAAGGAATGTTAATAAAATTTGGGATGCCAAAATGCATCCTGTTACTTCTTGAATGTTTCTTCCTTTACTTCCCATCATCATTATAAATACAATAACAAGTTAATTGTGACATCAAACATTCATCGTCTAGGTTGTCATTGCACCAAAACTTTCTTGCTTAAAGAGTGGTTAGCTCTTTTGTTCCCTTTTCTTCATTTCACACTTTTTATACTTTGACTACATAATGTTGTAATTAAATCACATAATTAGCTCACATATCTTGCATTTTGCTAATTGTCTAAGAGCTCTAATAGGAAATTTTCATTATACTAATTATAAGTAGATTAACCTTCAATTGTGAAAACAATTCTATTATTATTAAGTTTTATTTCATTGGCATATAGATTTATTCTTTCCAGCTAATAAACTTTTGAATTTTTAAATTCTAACCATGTTAATAGAAAATTGTTCATATAAATTCTTAACTAGCAAGAGATTATTTGCAATAGAGAAAGATGTAATATATGACCTTTTAAGATAGATTTTATAAAAGAATATTTTATTTATTATATTTTTATTATTAATTCAATGAAAAGATAAAAAATTAAAATGAATGTATTATATTTTTTTAATATTTTATATATGAGTATATTAGATATTAAAAATATTTTTATTTTATTAATAAAATAAAAAAATAAATAATTATCTTAATTAAAAATTTTACAAATTTATTTAATAATTAGATATAATTTTTGATATTTATCGTAACATCTAGATATAATATCTTCGTGCACTCAAAGGTGTGTCGTATTTTATGCAGAATGTTCTTCGCATCCTTCTAATCTTGCGCGAAGCTGGTTTGGGGACCAACAGTAATGATCATGGCACTGCCATATCTGGACCAGGGGAGGCACTCGACGTAATCACTTTTGGGGCTGTTGGAGACGGTGCCACAGACGATTCCAGCGCAAGTGACTTACACCTCACAAATGCTTCGGTACATGTAACTTCTGATTTTTACGAAGGTCTTCCGATTAACGCGCCAAAAGCAAAAAGTTAAACAATTTTATCTCTTATAAACTCACAAAAATTTTTATTTATTTATTATTAGTTAGTCTATTTAACAATAAAATAATTAAATAATAAATTATATAATAAAATAATTATATTTATATTTATTAATTTTATATTTTAAAAAATTAAAATTTAAAATTTTAATTACTGAATATTAACGATAGTGACTCCTCAATTATGTAATTTTGAGGCCTCCACGTAGTTTAAATGTCTGTTGGGTCCTGTAGATGGCATCTCCAAGTTGTGAGTTTGGACCTATATTCAATAGATGTCCCAAAGTCAAAGTTTTTATCAACTCTTAATGGGGTGGTCAGGCCGAGCAAGGCTTGACAGACCATGCAAACCCAAGAAAATGCGCACTTTGGGATGCAGGGCTGTAGAAGTTTATTCAGAAATGATTTTGATAATCTCACTCTTGTGTTTAAACGTGAAGGCCTTTGCCAGGGCGTGGGCAGAAGTCTGCACAGTAGAAGCAGGCACTCCCACCCTCTTCGTTCCGGCAGGAAAAACGTTCTTATAAGTTTTAAATATTGGAGTGAAATCACAAAAAATAAATTTTTATGAGTTATTTAAGTTTAGTATAAAAAATTTATTTTTGAGTAGATTTTATCAAGCATTGATTTAGAGAGAGATAAGAGGAGGCAATTGCCCCCACTGCCCCTTCAATTTCTATTACCAATCAGCCCCATAACTAATTTAGCGAAAAAACACAGAGAGAAGTGACTGCTGTCCAATTTCAATGTTACAATGTGCGGATTGAGGGAAACAAAACAGCCCCGCGAATCTATCGGCTTGGAATGGGCTGGACCGGAAATTTTGGATTTTATTTCGAAAGGTGAATGGGCTGACAGTAAGTGGGAGTGGACAAATTATTGGCCGAGGAGCTCAACGGTGAGAGACTTGCTAAATAATAATAAAACAAAGGGACTTCTAATATTTCATCTGATCTTGTTTGTTTCTTTGTTTTCCTTAATTTTTGAATTAAATTTTTATCATTATTCTCAATTTTGAATAAAATAAAAATTAAATGAGATTTATTAGTGAATTTTCAAAACATTCTCATTAATAGATTAAAAAAAAAAAAAACAATTTATATGGAAATCTTTTAGCAGATATGGTCATGGTATAACATTTGTCAGTAGAATTTATGGTATTAATTAATATTGGAAGCAATTAAATTCTTACAGCGTTGGAAGCTTGGGAGATGGAAAGCAAGCCTCAGTTGAGCAAGTAAATGTAACGAATTGCAAATTTACCAACACACTTAATGGGGTAACGATCAAAACATATCAGGTACGTGAAAAGATGAAACAAATTTCATCCATAATACTAATTTAAAACAAAAATATATATTTGATAAATTTCTTTGCGTGGTGTTTTTTCTTATAGGGAGGATTTGGTTACGCTAGACAGATCACATTTAAGGACATCCTAATTATGGCAGCATACTAATTGACCAAAATTATAAAGAATGATATGTTAATGTAAGATGAAAATCTCTTTAAATACATTATATTCATCACATGATTGTATTATTAATTATAAGTAGTGGTCAAAGTTCTCTTAGGTAAAAAAAATGAATTCTCTTACGCAAGATTTCATTAAAAAATAAATAAATAATACAATAATTATATTTATATTAAATTTAAAAAACAATCAGCCCCATAACTAATTTAGTTTCTCTTTTCTTTTATGATTTATGATGACCCGGCACTGTCAATCAATGGGTTGAAAAGCGTCAACAGCCAAAAAAGCCACGTCACTATATTTCGCTGCGACAATGTATTTATATCTACCATTCAGATGAATGTGACGGGAGAAGGAGTGCAGCGGATTATAAGTTAATAAACTTTTGTCGCTTGCTTGAAATTACGAGGAGACGATTGAATAATAAAAATGACAATGCAAATAAATTACATAAGAGAACATATCAATTTGATGTAAAAATTTTTTTTAAATAAAAAAAAGAAAAAATCACGATACTTTGAATTAGAAGTGAACTCTACTATAATTAAATAAGTATAATAAAAGTATACAATGTTAATTACATCAAATAAATTAAATAGAATTCAATTTGAATTAAACAAAAGATTAATGAGTTAAGCAAAATAGGCCAATTACGTACTGTCAACTATAACTCAACAAGTAAACCTCAAGGCAGTAATCCAACCGTTCAAAATAAACCCCCAGATGTCCCCTACCAGCTGTCCAAATTTCAGCTCAATTGGACCACGGATCAATAATCATTCATATGGTTTACCAATTCTGCCACAGATGAGAGAGCAGAGAGTTACCAAAATTGAGAAGTTTCGGTTCGAATGGAAAACCTGCCCTTACAGTTCACAGAAACCCAATCCAACCATTTACAAAGAAGATCTATATGTCCTCCAACTACTGACCAAAAATCAGCTCGATTGGACCACAAACAATCTTCCAATTACACAGTTGACCAATTCTGCACACAGAAAATTGCCCAAAGTATAGACCTACGAAAACTAAAAAAAAGCAGGACTTACAGTACTCAAAACCCAATCTCCACCATTCAGAAATAAGAACCAAACGCCCTCTATCAACCATCCAAATTTTAAACTGATCGGATACCGATATCCTTTCTAAACGTAAGATTAAAGAACACTACCTTTGATTTTTCTCTTTCTGTGGCATTCTTTTTTTTTCTCCCTTTCGGCAGCCTTTTTTTTTTTTTCTCACCGCCAACAGCTCTCACCTCTTCTTTTAGGTTTTTTCCTACTTTTGTTTTTCAGCCAAAGGGGTATTTATACCCACTTTAATAATTTATTTTTAGGTTATGGCTCCAAAACATTTGAATTATATATCCATATAGGAAGGGACCAATAAACCCAATAATTCTCTCCCTCCCAACTATGTGGAAATATTGTCCATCCCAACCAATGTACAACACAACTTAAATTTCCATTTTGATAATACCTTTATCATCATATCAGCAACATTATTATCTGTATAAATCTTTTCAAGTGCCAACTGTTTAGAATGAAGAACATCTCATATCCAATGATACCATACATCAATATGTTTTGACTTAGCATGAAAAGTTGGATTCTTACCAAGATGGATGGCACTCTGACTATCACAATACAACACATAATTTGATTGTTGAAAACCAAGTTCCTTCATAAACCTTTTCATCCAAAACAACTCTTTAGATGTTTCAGGTATTGCAATAAACTCTGCCTCTATAGTGGACAATGCAACACACTTCTGCAATCAAGATTGCTAACTCACTGCTCCCCCTGCAAGAATAATGACATAACCTAAAGTAGACTTTCTGGAGTCAATGTTACCTACCATATCTGAATCTGTGAATCCCATAAGGATAGACTTATCACTCCTGAAACAAAGTTTCAAATCAGTAGAGCTTTGTAAATATCTCATTATCCACTTCACTGCATCCCAATGCTTTTTACCGGGATTTGAAAGGAACCGACTAACTGTGCCAACTGCATGAGCTATATCAGGTCTCGTGCATACCGTTGCATACATCAAACTACCCACGGCTGATCCAAATGGAACTCTTTGCATCTCTTCCTTCCCTTTCTCTGTGGAAGGACATTGGTTAATGGATAATTTAAAGTGTGTAGATCTACGAAAACTGAAGAAAAGCAGGACTTACAGTGCTTAAAACCCAATCTCCACCGTTTAGAAATAAGAACCAAACGCCCTCTATCAACCATCCAAGTTTTAAGCTGATCGGATACCAATATCCTTTCCAAACATAAGATCAAAGAACATTACCTTTGATTTTTCTTTTTCTGCGGCCTCCTTCTTTTTCTCTCCCTTTCGGTAGCCTTTTTTTTTTTTTTTTTCTCACCGCCAACAGCTCTTACCTCTTCTTTTAGGTTTTTTCCTGCTTTTGTTTTTCGGCCAAAGGGGTATTTATACCCACTTTAATAATTTATTTTTAGGTTATGACCCTAAAACATTTGAGTTATATATCTATATAGGAAGGAACTAATAAACCCAATAATTCTCTCCCTCCTGACTATGTGGAAATATTGGCCATCCCAGCCAATGTACAACACAACTCAAATTTCCATTTTGATAATACTTTTGTCATCATATCAATAACATTATTATCTGTATAAATCTTTTCAAGTGCCAACTGTTTAGAATGAAGAACATCCCATATCCAATGATACCATACGTCAATATGTTTTGACTTAGCATGAAAAGTTAGATTCTTACCAAGATGGATGGCACTCTGGCTGTCACAATACAACACATAATTTGATTGTTGAAACCAAGTTCCTTCATAAACCTTTTCATCCAAAGCAACTCTTTAGACATTTCAGTTATTGCAATAAACTCTGCCTCTGTAGTGGACAATGCAACACACTTCTGCAATCGAGATTGCCAACTCACTGCTCCCCTTACAAAAGTAATGACATAACCTGAAGTAAACTTTTTGGAGTCAATGTTACCTACCATATCTGAATCTGTAAATCTCGTAAGGATAGACTTATCACTCCTGAAACAAAGTCTCAAATCAGTAGAGCCTTGTAAATATCTCATTATCCACTTCACTGCATCCCAATGCTTTTTACCGGGATTTGAAAGGAACCGACTAACTGTGCCAACTGCATGAGCTATATCAGGTCTCGTACATACCGTTGCATACATCAAACTACCCACGGCTGATGCAAATGGAACTCTTTGCATCTCTTCCTTCTCTTTCTCTGTGGAAGGACATTGGTTAATGGATAATTTAAAGTGTGTAGCAAGAGGAGTACCTACCACTTTAGCCTTATCCATGTTAAACCTTTGAAATACCTTTTCAATGAATGCTTCTGGGACAAGTATAACCTTTTCTTTTTCCTATCCCGAGTGATTGACATGCCGAGGATCTTCTTTGGTGGTCTCAAGTCCTTTATGGCAAAGGACTTGCTCAACTCTTGCTTCAACTTGTTAATTTTAGAAGCATTATGACCAATAATAAGCATATCATCAACATAAAATAGTAAAATGATAAAATCATCATCAGTAAATCTCTGAACAAAAACACAAGGATCAGAAGTAGCCTTTTTATAGCCTTACTCCCCTATAATAGACTCAAACTTCTTATACCATTGTCTCGGAGCTTGTTTGAAGCCATACAAGATTTTCTTCAACTTGCACACATAATCCTCTTTTCCTTCCACCTCAAATCCCTGTGGTTATTCCATATAAATTTCTTCTTCCAAGTCACCATGGAGAAAAACTGTTTTCGCATCCATCTGCTTAATCTCTAAGTCATGGCTAGCAGCCAAACTCAACATAACTCGAATGGAAGACATTCTCACCACCGATGAGAAGATCTCTTCAAAGTCGACGCCTTGTTTCTGACTGAATCCCTTGACAAGCAATCTGGCTTTATATCGTGGACGTGAAGTATTTTCTTCTTACTTTATTTTGTAAATCCATCGATTCTTCAAAGCCCTCTTACCTTTAGGTAACTTTACTAACTCATAAGCAGAGTTATCATATAAGGATTTCATCTTATCAATCATAGCATTGATCTAGTGCTGCCTGTGCTCACTTTTAACTGCTTCTATATAGCACTCAGGTTCTCCCCCATTAGTTAACATCACAAACTCATCAGGAGAGTACTGAGTAGAAGGCATTGGAATTCTATTGGACCTTCGTGGCTGAAATGGAGGTGAATGTATGTGTGGATGATCTTCTATTGAAGCATCAATATCACCTGCACCTTGCATATTCTGATCCTGTTGAACATTCTCATCACGTTCTTGAATATCACCATGAACATCAGGATCACTTAAAGATGTCTGAGGAAATGGAACAATATCGGCAAGATTATCATTAACCTGATGAGTTGACTTCTCGATGTGTTCAATGTTTTGATCCTCAACGAACACAACATCTCTACTCCTTACAAGCTTTTTCTTAACCGGATCATATAAATGGTACCCGAAGTCATCTTCACCATAACCAAGAAAGATACACTGCCGAGTCTTCACATCTAACTTCCCTCTTTCATCTTTAGAAACATGAATAAAAACCTTACAGCCAAAGACTCATAAATAATCATAAGAGACTTCCTTACCAAACCAAACTTTGTCCAGAACATCACCTTGTAGCGGAGTACTAGGAGACAGATTAATTACATATGTCACTGTATTCAAGGCTTCACCCCAAAAGGACCTAGGTAATTTTGCATCTGAGAGAAAACATTTGACCCTTTCAATCAACGTTCTGTTCATCTTTTCTGCTAAACCATTTAACTGTAGTGTCTTGGGAGGTGTCCTCTGATGTCTGATCCCATACTTTCTTCAATATTCATCAAATGGACCACTATACTTACCACCATTATCAGTGCAGACACATTTCAACTTCTTACCAGTCTATCTCTCAACAAAAATATGAAATTGTTTAAATACATCAAAGACATGATCTTTAGTCTTCAACGCATAAACCCAAAGCTTCCTTGAGTGATCATCAATAAAAGTCACAAAATAAAGAGCACCACCAAGTGAGCATACCTTCAAAGGGCCACATACATCAGAATGCACCAAATCAAGCAACTCTGATTTCCTTGAAGGCGAGTGACTTTTAAATATAACTCTATTTTGTTTCCCAACAAAACAATAAGGACACTTCTTTAAAATTGCACTCTTTATGTCTGGAAGTTGGTTCTTTCTTACCAAACAATCCATCCCCTTTTCACTCATGTGATTGAGCTGCTTATACCATAATTCAATGGAATTATCATTCTCTGCTGCATTTACAACATCTTTGAAGATAACAGCTTGCATGAAATATAAACTGGAGCATTTCCTACCTCGTGCCACAATTAAGGAGCCTTTGGTAAGTTTCCACTGGCCATCACTGAAGGTACTGCAAAAACCTTCATCATCTAGTTTTTCCGTTGAAATCAAATTCAAACGAATATTAGGGATATGTCTAACATCCCTTAATATCAGCTGTGCTCCATTGCCAGTCTTTAAGCAAATATCACCAATGCCAATGACCTTTGCTAAGTCGTTATTACCCATCTTCAAAACTCCAAAATCACCAGGAGTATATGTTATGAAGAATTCCATTCTTGAAGTAACATGAAGAGAAGCACCACTATCTATGACCCAATCAGTCTCATGAGATGTCAAATTAATCACATCCCCATCATAAACAATAATGAGGACATCAATACCAGAAGTGGATGCAGTAGCAATACGATCATTACTCATATTCTTTTTCTCATGCCTATCATTACCATCTTTATTTTCTCTCTTCCACTTGTAACACTTTTTTTCTGAATGTAACCCATCTTCCCACAATAATGACACTGGATATTCTTGTACTTAGATCGTGACTTACTTTGGCTCTTACTTCTACCATTTTTACCATTTCCTTTTTCTTGACTTCTCCCCTTATTTTCAGTAATTAAAACCTTTGCTTTGGATGATGATGAACCTTGAGATTTCCTTCTCATCTCCTCATTCAACACACCACCCTTTACAAGTTCCACTGATAAAACACCACCGAAGGCAGAATTAGCGAGAGACATTCGAAAAGTCTCCTAAGAATCAGGTAAGGTAGCAAGTAACCATAACCCGAGAACTTCGTCATCAAACTTAATGCCCATGCCTGATAGTTGATCAATGAGACCTTGAAACTCATTTAAGTGGTCAACAACTGAACTCCCTTCATTATATCTCAACTACATCATTTTCTTTAACAAGAACAACTTGTTATTACCAGACTTTGAAGCATACAAAGTCTCAAGTTTGCTCCACAAAGTTCGTGCATGTGTCTCATTGCAAATGTGATTATAAACATTATCATCAACAAATTGTTGTATAAAACCACAAACCTATTCGTGCTCAAATTCCCATTCTTCATCAGTTTTAGACTCAGGTTTCGTAATAGTAAATACTGGCAAATGCAATTTCTTCACAAATAGGAGATCTTTCATTTTACTCCTCCATATATGATAATTCGTGCTATTTAAATAAACCAATTTATTCACATTCAACTCCATCATTCAAACAAGCCAGATACACCAACCTGGCTCTGATACCACTATGATGGGAGAAGGGGCGCAACAGAGTATAAGTAGCCCAAGAAACTTCTCCCGCTTGCTTGAACCTATGAGGAGATGATTGAATAACAAAAATGGCAATGCAAATAAACCACACAAGAGAACACACCAATTTTACGTGGAAAACCCCTTCAAAACAAAAAAAAGGGAAAAACCACGGACACTCCGAACCAGAGGTCAACTCCATTATAATCAAGTGAGTACAATAGAGGTGCACAACCTCAATTACATCAAACAAATTGAATAGAATTCAATTTGGATTGAATGAGAGACTAATGAGTTAAGCAAGACAGGCCAACTACGTGCTGTCAACTACAACTCAACAAGTAGACCTCAAGGTAGTAATCCAACCTTTCAAGATGAACCCCAGATGTCCCCTACCAGCTGTCCAAATTTCAGCTCAATTGGACCACGGGTCAATAATCATTCATACGGTTTACCAATTCTGCCACAGATGAGAGAGCACAGAGTTACTAGAATTGAGAGGTTTCGGTTCGAATGGAAAACCTGCCCTTGCAGTTCACAGAAACCCAATCTAACCGTCCACAAAAAAGATCTATATATCCTCCAACTACTGACCAAAAATCAACTCGATCGGACCACAAACAATTTTCCAATTACACAGTTGACCAATTCTGCACACAAAAAATTGCCCAGAGTATAGACCTACAAAAACTAAAGAGAAGCAGGACTTACAGTACTTGAAACCCAATCTCCACCGTTCAGAAATAAGAACCAAACACCCTTTATCAACCATCTAAGTTTTAAGCTGATCAGACACCAATATTCTTTCCAAACATAAGATCAAAAAATACTGCCTTTGATTTTTCTTTTTCTGCGACTTCCTTCTTTTTCTCTCCCTTTTGGCAGCCTTTTTTTTTTCTCACCACCAACAGCTCTCACCTCTTTTTTTAGGTTTTTTCTGCTTTTATTTTTTGGCCAAAGGGGTATTTATACCCACTTTAATAATTTATTTTTAGGTTATAATCCCAAAATATTTAGGTTATAAATAAACCCAACAGAATGCCCCAGCATCAAGTCCTAATACTTGTGGCATTGACATCTCCCAATCAACCTTTGCTCTTATGAATAACGGTTTCATTGGAATTGGCATGGCCTCTTCTCACTAAAGTGAAGTAATTAGATCATTTCTTATATGTCTTTTTCTCATACTTTGTAAAGAAATTGATGTGTTTTGATTGAATATATAAATTTTTAAAGAGTATCAAGATATATCTTGATATCAACACACTAATATTTAAATCAATAATAAGCCAATAAAAATTAGTTAAAAAAAAAAGTAAACAAGAAAAGATAAAAGTAACATGTCTTCACCTGTGTTGGTCATGTGTAATATGTTTAGAAAAACACCTCGTTAGTAGGTTTGAAATTTAGTGAAATAGGACATTAGGCTTAGTGTGTGTAATATGCTTAATCTTATTTCGTAATGGAATAGCTAAATTGGGCCGAGCTAAACAGGGTGGGAGAGTCTAAGAAGTGAGGCCTAGATTTGATGGGCCTTAAGGACTTGTGCCCAAGAAGTTCATCATTCTAAGCCTGTGGCCTTGCTAGTGATGCGTATGTTAGAAATTATATAGTAACGTATAATCGCACTACAAGCACTCGAGGGTGTTAATACGTTTATTGTAAATGGATGTTCTTTTCTTCTCTAATGGGAACATCTTTCTATGTGCAAATGTAGGTGATGACTACATTGCAATTAAGACAGGATGTTCCAACATCAACACTACGAGGATACAACGCGGTTGTGATCATGGTATAAGGTTTGTCAATACGTTTTTATCTTTTTCTTTTTTTTTTTCCTTTGTTCATTTTAAATTTTTTATGCCATAATTGATTTTCTTAGTGAATTTTCAAAACATTCTCGACTAAAAAAAACAATACAATTTACATAGAAAACTTTTAGGAGACACGGTCATGGTGTAAGATTTGTCAATAGAATTTATGGTTCTAGTTGATTTATGGTAAATAATATCCCTTTTAGAAAAAAAAAATAAAAATAAAAAAAGGTAATTTCTATTAAAAGCAATCATTTTCCCAAATTTTGAAAAATTTTAGTAAAATAAATTAAATTATTTATAATATTTTAATCACACCTAAAATTATTAATCTTTTTTTTAAAATTTTTATTATGTATTAATTATATAAAATCTCAAAATTATTAATGTATTACCATTAAATTTTAAATTTTTAAAAATTATAACTTTTTTATACCATAATTTGAATTTTATATTTGAAATAAATAGTTTAAATAATCATATTATTAGATCTTGTGACTAGTAATAAAAACCATAAATTCACATTTCATATATTAACCAAATCAAAAGAATTATGTAGAAACCATCTTTTCCAATATCTGGCATTAGAGGAATGTTATGATACACATGGAAAATCTTAAAGTGCCCTAATGTCTCTGTGATAAATTATCAACACACTTTATACATTTAAGGAATGTTAATAAAACTTGAGATACTAAAATGCATCATCTACTTCTTGAATGTTCCTTTCTTTGCATCTCATCATCATTATAAATACAATAACAAGTTAATTGTGACATCAAACATTCATTGTCTAAGTTGTCATTGCACCAAAACTTTCTTCCTCAAAGAATGGTTAGCTCTTTTGTTCCCTTTTCTTCATTTCACACTTTTTATACTTTGACTACATAATGTTGCAATTAAATCACATAGTTAACTCACATATCTCGCATTTTGCTAATTGTCTAACACTTTTAGTGCAAAATTTCCATTATACTAATTATAAGTAAATTAACTTTCAATTGTGAAAACAACTATTAAGTTCTAGTTCATTGATATATAGATTCATTATTTCCACCTATGATGAGATAATAAATCTTTGGATTTATAAGTTCTAACTATGTTGATAGACAATTGTTCATTTAAGTTCTTAGCTAGTAAGAGATTATTTTCAATAAGGGAATATCTAATTTGTAACCCTAGCTTTATGAAAGGAAATTTTGTTTATTATATTTTTATTATTGATTCTATAAAAAAAGAAAAGTTAAAGTTTAATGTATTATATTTTTTTCAAAATTTTTTTATCTATTTATATCAAATATTAATAATACCTTTATTCTATCGATAAAATTAAAAAAAAAATTATCTATATTTAAAATATTATAAATTTATTTAATAATTAAATTATTTTTTAATGTTTTTTGTAGCATTTAAATATAATATAATGTATTAATAAACGTGTGTTGTATTTTGTACAGAATGTTCTTGGCATCCTTCTAATCTTGTGCGTAGCTGAATTGGGAACAAGCAGTAATGATCATGGCACTGATGTAGTTGGGCAAGGGGAGACATCTGATGTAACCACTTTTGGGGCTGTTGGAGACGGCGCCACAGACGATTCCATGGTATGTCACTTCCACCTCTCAAATGCTTCGGTACATGTAACTTCTGATTTTTGCGAAGGCTTAATAAATGCACTAAAAGTAAAAAGTTAAAGAATTTTAATTTCTATGAACTTAAAAAAATAATTTTTTTATTTATTTAAAAAATTATTAAATAATAAAATTTACAATAAAATAATTATTTTTATATTTATATATTTTATTTTAAAAAAAATTATAATTTAATAATTTAAAAATAACTGAATATTAATATTAACAAATTGTTTTCTATGTGATTTTGAAGTGTTACCATAATTTACCTATATTCAATAGATGCCTCAAAGTTGTGAGTTTGTACCTATATTCGATAGATGCCTCAAAGTAGTCCAGGTTTTTATCAACAATTAAACGGGTATGAAACGGGTCAGGCCGAGTAAGGCTTGATCGACCATGCAAACCCAAGAAAATGGATACTTTGTGACGCAGGGTTGTAGAAGTTTATTCAAAAATGACTTTGATAATCTAACTCTTTGTTTAAACGTGAAGGCCTTTGACAAGGCGTGGGCAAAAGTCTGCACAACAGGAGGAGCAGGCACTCCCACCCTCATCGTCCCAGCAGGAAAAAATTTCTTATTGAATCCTATACGATTCAATGGTCCATGCAAATCTAACGAGATCCAAGTTGAGGTAAATTTTGTTATAAATTATTATTTTTTTTCAAATTCTCCCCAGTAAACATGATGAAATAATTTCACTCACATCTTTAATGTGAAAAAATAAAGGTTATATATATAATATGACCACAACAAATGTAATCAAATAAAAAAATACACATAAAAATTAAGTAATAATTATATAATTAAATTTATAATTTTTTTATTTATGAATATAAATTTGGAATATTAAAATTATATTAAAAAATTATATTTTTATAAATAATTTAATTTTAGTACAAATAATTCATCTTTAAATAGATTTTATCAAAACTAAAATTAGAGAAAGACTAGAGAAGGCAATTACCCCGCCGCCCCGTCAATTTCTACTACCAATCAGCCCATAACCAATTTAGTTAAGAAGACAGAGAGAAGTGACCACTGTCCAATTTTCAATGTGCAGATCAAGGGAAACATAACAGCCCCTGCAAATCTATCAGCTTGGGATGGGCTGGACCGGCAATTTTGGATTTTATTTCAAAAGGTGGATGGGCTGACAGTGAGTGGGGGCGGACAAATTAATGGCCGAGGAGCTCACTGGTGGGATAGTTGTGTAAGTGTAAAAATAAGAAAATAATAATAATAATAAAACAAAATAGACTTCTAATATTTCTTTAAACTTTTTTTTTTTATTTTTCGTTTTCTGTAATTTTTGAATCAAATTCTTATTAGTATTTTTAATTTTTAACAGGATAAAAATTGTACGAAACCCACTGTAAGTCAATTTTTTGTTACTTTTTATTATTATATATATATCATAAATAAATTAAAATTAATTTATATTAAAATTTTTAAAACTATTTATTTCAAATATTTTTTATTCTCAGTAATTAACTTTTCATTTCTTTTATGAATCATGATTACCAGGCATTATCGTTCTACTCTTGTAACAATCTTCAAATCAATGGGTTAAAAAGCATCAACAGCCAAAGAAGCCACATCACTATATTTCAGTGCAAAAATGTATTAATATCTGACATGCAGATAAATGCCCCAGCATCAAGTCCTAATACAGATGGTATTGGCATCTCCCAATCAACCTTTGTTCGTATTAGTAACAGTTTCATTGGAACCGGTATGTCCTCTTCACACTAAAGTGAAGTAATTAGATTATTCATAGGATGTCTTACTCTTACACACTGTAAAGAAATTGATGTCTCGTGGTTGAATACATAAATTCCTAAACAATATCAAGTTATGTTGATGCCAACACACTATTATTTAAGTTAGTAATGAGCCAATAAAAATAAATAAGAATAGTAAACAAGCGAAGATAAAGTAACATACCTTACCCTGTGTTGGTGGTGTGAAATATGTTCAGGAACATCCTTCTATGTGTAAATGTAGGTGATGACTGCATTGCAATTAAGACAGGATGCTCTAACATCAACATTACTGGGATACAATGCGGTCCTGGTCATGGTATAAGGTTTGTCAATACATTTTTTTTTTTTTCTTTTTCCTTTGTTCATTTTATTTTTTTATTTTTTTATTTTTTGGACATAGTTGATTTTCTTAGTAAATTTTCAAAACATTCTCATTAATAGACTAAAAAAAAAAAAAAAAAAATACAATTTTCATAGAAATCTTTTAAGAGATATGACCATGGTATAACATTTGTCAATAGAATCTATGGTATTAATTAATATTGGAAGCAATTAAATTCTTGCAGCGTTGGAAGCTTGGGAGATGGAAAGCAAGCCTCAGTTGAACAAGTAAATGTAATGAATTGCAAATTTACCAACACACTTAATGGGGTAAGGATCAAAACATATCAGGTACGTGAAAAGATGAAACAAAATTTCCTCGGTAAAACTAATGTGGAACAAAAATATAAATTTGATAAATTTCTTTGTGGGGTGTTTTTTCTTGTAGGGAGGATTTGGTTACGCTAGACAGATCACATTTAAGGACATCCTAATTATCGCAGCATACAATCCTGTCATAATTGACCAAAATTACAAAGAACCATATGTTAATGTAAGATGAAAATTTCTTTAAATATATCATATATATTATATAATTATTTTATTAATAACTATTATAATTAGTAATCAAATTTATCTTATAAAAAAAATAAATATTATACAATTATTATAAATTATTATTTTATATTACTTAAATTATTTGTACTTGTGTATTTGACGTATGTTTTTTGTTGGGGTTTATTTTAATCAAGGGCGTGGAAATAAGTGACGTTTCGTTCGTCGGAGTGAAAGGTACATCTAGCGGCCCGATTGCAATCAACTTAAAGTGTGATGCCTCCGTTGGGTGCACCAACATTCAACTGCAACATGTCCACATTGTACCAGCTGTCAAAACGAAGACTGCTGTTGCTTCCTGTGTCAATGCCCATGGAACTGCTGTTGACACCTTCCCTAATGTGACCTGTCTTCAAAGACTCTGATATTCTCATTCCTCATTGTCACAAGCAGACGCATCAGCAATCAAATTTATGAATGATTTCATGTTCAAGTAAATTTATGAATGATTTCATGTTTACTGCAAACCCCAACAAAGTTTTAATCTCAAGTTTAAATAAAATAAATTATATTTATTTTAAATTTAATAAATTAATTATATATATTTTTATTTTATTATAATTTATATTTTTATTATTTTATTATTTTATAAAATTAATAATATAATTTTATACGTATTATTAATAAAATTTATTAATTTTTCATTACTGATTTATAAAAGTTATGAGTAAACTCATATATACTACTAAAAAAAAAGTAAAAAAAAAGAAGTTAATGTGTCATATGCAAAATTCCTTATGAACTTATGAGCATTGGATCAAGGGATTCCTTGTTTCAACTAGTTCACTTAAATACAATAGCTTACAAGTAACAGTAAACAAATTTACAACGGCACAAGCTTAAGAAAAAAATGCTAGATGGTGACAAGGCAAGGCTATGTATTCCATTATCTTTAGAACAACTTCTAACTTGATGTATTATCTACAAATTCAAAACATTCCAGCTCTCGTTATTCCATCATGACACACACATATTTAACATAACTCAATTCATCATTTTTATACCTTATTCCTCAAAAAATTATAAAGAAATACATGTGAATGTAAGATGAAAATCTACTTAACTACATGATTTTATCACATGATTGCATTATTAATAATGATTTAATTTTGAAATTATGTACTATTAACCTTGTTTTTTAGACAAAAATTGAAACTTTTTACCTCTTTTATTCTAATGTTTAGGTGAAATTTATGCATAGGGTCTAATTGTTAGTTTCTTTTTCTCTTTCTGTATGTTTATATGTGTGCATCTCTTTCTCTCTACACACACACACACATAATGACCATCAAAGCAAGTGGTCAAAGTTATTTTAAGTAGAAAAAGAATTCTCTTATGCAACATTTTATTAAAAAAATAAAAAAATAGAATAATTATATTTGTGTTGAATTTAAAGAATAAAATATAATCTTTTAATTATAATTTTTTTTATTACATATTTTTTTGATAAAAAAATATATAAAGTATAAACTCTTTAACCATTAAACTTAATAACAATTAACTATATATTTACTTTTTCTCAAGAATTATTTTATAGATATTAATTTTTAGGTCAAAAAAAAAAATAAAAGTATTTTATATTATATCTATTATTGTAACTATAATATGAGAATAAGGTTACTTATTCATATTTTCATTCAATTTACCTCCTTTGTTGTTATCTTCATTTAGTTTGGTCATTAAAAATGGCTCACTATTCAAGCATATGCCTGACTTAAATATTAACATGTTTATAATAAATATTATATAATTAATATAAATTTCAATTTTATATTTAAAAATAAATAATAAAAAAATAAAGTCAAACAAATAATAAAATATACTAAATTATCTCCAAATTATACCTCATACATATTGTTTGAATCATATTTAAAATCATGTGTCTTCTATTTTAATGCATGCTTCTTATTGGGGTTATGTTAATCAACAATGTGGAAATAAACGACGTTTCCTAATAGTACAATAATACTTTAACTAAACACTATAATATTTTTTAATTTATCATTAATAGTAGTCTAATAATATCAAGCAACAATAATAATCAACAATAGGTAATCCAAATAGACTCCATAACCCTATCTATAACACATTGGTTTGCTAATAGTTTATAATATACTACAAAAAAGGAGCCTTATATCACGGGGTCGTTACTTTCTCCCTAAAAGACAACCTATTGGGGTGTGCAGCACACCTGCTTATATGGCCCAAGGTCCCCCTCTTCCTTGACAATGTGGGAGTGGCACAGACAGGGAGCAACCCGTTAGATCCTCTCACACCGAATTCATTGACGTCCTCGTCGATGTTCTTAGATACGCACCAAGCCGGTGAAACCGGGGGTTCTCGGCATACTGCGCTAAGTCAAGATCCCACGGCTGGAGGGGTAGGTTCTGATACCACTATGTCACGAGGTCATTACTTTCTCCCCAAAAGACAGCCTATTGGGGTGTGCAGTACACCCACTTATATGGCCCAAGGTCTCCTTCTTCCTTGACAATGTGAGAGTGGCACGGACAGGGAGCAACCCGTTACATTTAGCACTACTAAGTCAACAAAATCCCAGAGCAACACAACTATTGAATTTACACAATAGCAACTTGTTTAAAAAGATTTTAATTTTTATCCATCTACCAACAAAGGGTAAATCACAAAACTCCTCAGCCCAATTTTAATTGGGATCGATTACTTTTAGACCAACTCATCCTTTTAATTAGAGTAATCATATATATCTATTATAAGGCATTCTTTCAATGGACCACCAACCATGCATATTTGAGGAATGACAGCTTTATTCAATCATAATATATCTCACAAGCTTCTGAGTGACCAAAAATTATGCAACAATTGTTCACAACATTGTTGTATGCAAAATCCCTTATGAACCTATGAGCAATGGATCAAGGGATTCCTTATTTCAACTGGTTTACTTAAATATAATAGCTTATGAATAATAGTAAGCAAACTTGCAGTGGCACAAGCTTGCAAAAAAATGCTAGTTAGGGAAAAGGTAAGTTTATGTATTCCATTGTCTTTAGAATAGCTTCTGACTTGATACATGATCTACAAATTCAAAGCAAAATTTTAGGTCTTGTCATTCCATTAAGACATGCACATATTTAGCATAACCCAATTCACAATCTTTATACTTTATTCATCAAAAAATAATCTTTTAAGGTGATCTGATTGATAAGAACAAATTGAACGTAAAACTTTGGAATGTGATGCAAGCTTGGAATTTAGAAACATTTTTAGTTTCTTTATTACCACATAATAATGGGGAAACATTTGGACCTTAATCGAATAATTATGCCTCAACCATGATCAAACATGATCTCAAAAAAATCATTTTCATGGTCTGCACACATCATAAGGAGCTCTTCCTTGATAGAAAATTGTATAAATATTATAATTTTACTAATTTGATAAAACAACCACATATAATAATTGAGAAGCACACACATAATATAGACATTATCTTTATATAACCACAGATACCTAAATTTGCCTAAATAGTGAAACTCAAATTAGCTTCAACTAGATGTCTATCATAATAAAATCCTAACATGAATTAACATCAACATCTCCCTTAATCTTGATTAGGTGATGCTCTCAAACCCATCATCTGCTTCAACTTAACAAAAGCTTCATTCTTTAATGATTTCATGAAAATATCAGCCACTTAATCTTTAAACTTGCAATAAACAAATCCAATCTCTTTTTTATCAACTTGATCTCTTTAAAAAGGAAAACAAGATTCAATTTGCTTATTCCACACTTTAAGGGTGCATGCAATGCTTTCTTTAACTTATACACTTTCTCTTCACTTCCTTTCTTCACAAAGCCTAATGGTTGCTTAACAAACACTTTCTCTTCAAAAGGACCAATGAGAAAAGCTGACTTCACATCCACTTAATCAAATTTCCAATGATTTTGTGCAAGTAAAGTAATTATAAGTCTGACAGTTTCCATTTAAGCAACAAGAGAGAATACCTCGTGATAACCATGGTCAAGTCATTGTTCAAATCCTTTTTGCAACCAATCTCGCTTTATATCCCTCTACTTCTCTATTAGACTTCTTCACAGTCTTGAAGACTCACTTTACATCAATAGCTTTCTGAACTCGTGGAATAATTGTAAGATCTCATGTATTATTCTCCTAAATTGTCTTGATTTCTTCCATCATGGCATTTACCCACTTTGTATCTTGAATCGCCTCATCAAATGACACTGGTTCACAATTTGTATACATGGTAAAATGCACCAAATCCTCATCATCATTAATAATATTTTCAGGGATTACTTTATAATTTTGTAATCTAACTAATAGTTAACAATTTCTTCTTAACCTTTCATTCTCTTATAGAGCTTGTAGTGTAGGATTTTATATACCAATTGGTGAGACTTTCCCATTTATAATGGGGATTGTAGTTTAAGTTCCCTTTTCTCCTAAAAGAGCAATTAAAGGTCTATGAGAGTTATTTTGCTCCTCAATATCAAAGTTTTAAGTTTTATCTTTAGCAAAAATCAGATCTTTACTCACAATTACCTTCTTCTTCATAGGATTAAATAGGTTATATTCTCATTATATATAGCCAAGAAAAATTGTCTTCACTCATAAATTATTTAACTTTGTCCTTCACTTTGCTAAAACTTGAGCATAAGTAATAGTACTAAATATTTTGAGATGTCTTACACTAGACTTAAAACCACTTCATGCTTTACAAAAGTGACATTCTGAATACTTGTTATTGGATATTTATTAAACAAGCAAACAGAATATAAAATAGCTTTTGCTTAAAATGGATTAGAACTCACTTGGCTTTTAACAAACTTCTCACTATATTCATGATTAATTTATTTTTTCTTTCAGTAACTCCATTATATTATTAGGTATAAGGAATTATAACTTCATGTTTTATTCCTTGTACTTCACAGTACTCTTTGAACTCATTAGAAATATACTCACCACCTCCATCAGTTCTTAAAATTTTAGTATGGTACCCACTTTGACTTTAAACATAGACCTCAAACTTCTTAAAACAATTAAACAACTCAAACTTTCTTTGCATGCAATAATTTTAGGTCCTTTTTGTAAAATCATTAATGAAGGTAAGAAAATACCTATTGTTACCATGTGGTAAAATACTCATTGGGTCATAAACATCAGAGTGGATAAGCTAGAATGGTTGTCTTGCATGCCAATTCCTTGTCACAAAGCATTGTCCATTCTGTTTTGAAAGAATACATACTTTATAAATTAGTTTAGGATGATGTATCCATGGCAAGCATATCACCATGTTTCCTTGTACAAGCAACTTTAATTTGTAAAAATTTAGATGGCCAAAACAAAGATGCCACAACCAAGATTCAACCTTGATAATAACACTAAGATAAGTATAAACATCAATGGCAATATCAACTTGAAACAACTAATTCTTCATTAAAAGGGATTTAAGAATGAGTATACCTCTCCTATTAAGAATTAAGAGACAATTATCATGTAATTATATGTTATACACCTCTTTAAGCAATTAACCTAAATTGAGTATGTTACTTTTTATGTCTAGTACATAAAATATATTTAAGTTGTAATTATGATCTCCATTCTTTACTTTAATGAGAATTTGCCCTTTTCTAATCATAAGAACACTATTATAAGTAAATTTGATTATGACGCAAATTGACTCATTAAAATAAATAAAAAACTCTTTTTTACACATATGTTTAGTATACCTAATGTTAAGGAACCAAGTATTATAATTTGGTATTTTAGCAATTGTAGTAACCATTATAAGTGCTTCATTTCCATTATTTAAATCTCTCTCTTATACACAATAAGTTGTTTGATAATGCTCTTAAGACTAGTACTCACTACCATAATAGTCGTATTTACGACAAGAGTAACACTTAACATGAGATGTGTCATACTTTTCTTTACCACAACCTCTTCCTTAGCCTTAACCTCAACCTCTATAGGTCTAGTTTGATCTCTTTTGGCCATTGTATTGATTGTCATTATTTTTATAGTTATCATAGTGTCTTCCTTAACTTTTATTGTTGTAATAATTATTACTACATCCTTATCCTATGCCACAAAAAGAACCTTATTTCTACTTTGATTGATCACCTTGATTACTTTTGGTAGAAGCTTGACTTTGAAGTGCTAACTCTACTGGTTTCTCAGTGTGCTTCTCATTTATGCATTGTTTATAAGTTTGTAACATGCCTATTAGTACTTCAACTGACACCTGTGACAAATCATGTGCTTCTTTTGGTGCAACCATGATGTGCTCATACTACGATGCGAGTGTCCGTAAGATTTTTTCAACTTTCACCTAATCATTCAACTGCTCTACATGAATTCTTATTTGATTTATCAAGGTAAAAACTCTACTTATATAAACTGCAACTAGCTTTGAAGTATTTGTCTACAAAAGCTCAAACTCACATCTTAAGATTTGGAACTTCACCTTTTTAACTTTGTCTACACCCTAAAATGAGTTATCAAGACATCTCATGGCTATTTTGATGAGGTTATTCTTGTAATCTTCTCAAAAATTTCGTCATTCAACCTCTGATAGATGAAATAAAGAGTTTTTTTTATCTTTTTTTTTATGATTATCAATGAAAAAAAGGTTCACTTAAATTTGATTTAAATATTAATAAGTTTATAAAATAATACTACACAATTATTATAAATTACTATTTTATATTTAAAAATAAATAATAATAAAAAATTTAAATTTAAACTATTAAAAAAATATTAAATTAACATTAAATTATTACCTTATATGTATTAGTTAAATTATTTGTATGTATGTGTATTCTGTTTTAACGTATTTTGTTTGTTGGGGGTTATTTAATGAAGGGCGTGGAGATAAGTGACGTTTCCTTTATTAGAGTAAATGGTACATCCAACGGCCCAATTGCAATCAACTTAAAGTGCGGTGCCTACGTTGGGCGCACAAACATTCAACTACAACTTGTCCACGTTATACCAGCTGTCAAAACCAAGACTGTTGTTGCTTCCTGCGTCAATGCCCATGGAACTGCTGTTGACACCTTCCCCAATGTGACCTGTCTTCAAAGACTGGTATTCTCATTCCTGATTGTCACAAGCAGACGCATCAGCAATCAAATTTATGAATGATTTCATGTTCACAACAACTGTAACAAAGTTTTAATCTCAAGTTTAACAAGAGGAAATTACATTTATCTCTAATTTGGCGAATTAATTACATGTTTTATTCTAAACACGAACATAATAGGTCCAAAAAGTATTAACAGATAAAATAATTAAATTGTCATAAAACTCATATAAATAATATCTCTTTTTTTTTTTCAAAGAAAAAAGTACAAAAAAAAATCTTGGTAACTTCAACTAAAAGCAACCATTTTCTCAAATTTAGAAAAATTTTAATAAAATAAATTAAATTATTTATAATATTTTGAATACACATAAAATAATTTTTTTTAATTGTTATTAGGTGTTAATTATATAAAATCTCATAATTAAAAATTATTAATATATCACCATTAAATTATAAATTTTTAAAAAATATAATTTTTTTAATTTAAAATTTAAATTTTATATTTGAAATAAATAGTTTAAGTAATCTATTATTAGACCTTGTGACTAATGACAAAAGCTGTAACTTCATATTTCATGTATTAACCAAATTAAAGGAACTAACCCTAAGTGAGTGTATATGTACAAGCCATCTTTTCCAATATCTGGCATTAAAGTAATGTTTTGACACTCATGAACAATCTCAAAGTGCCCCAATGTGTCCATTATAAGTTATCAACATGCTTTATATATATAAGGAATGTTAATAAAATTTGGGATGCCAAAATGCATCCTGTTACTTCTTGAATGTTTCTTCCTTTACTTCCCATCATCATTATAAATACAATAACAAGTTAATTGTGACATCAAACATTCATCGTCTAGGTTGTCATTGCACCAAAACTTTCTTGCTTAAAGAGTGGTTAGCTCTTTTGTTCCCTTTTCTTCATTTCACACTTTTTATACTTTGACTACATAATGTTGTAATTAAATCACATAATTAGCTCACATATCTTGCATTTTGCTAATTGTCTAAGAGCTCTAATAGGAAATTTTCATTATACTAATTATAAGTAGATTAACCTTCAATTGTGAAAACAATTCTATTATTATTAAGTTTTATTTCATTGGCATATAGATTTATTCTTTCCAGCTAATAAACTTTTGAATTTTTAAATTCTAACCATGTTAATAGAAAATTGTTCATATAAATTCTTAACTAGCAAGAGATTATTTGCAATAGAGAAAGATGTAATATATGACCTTTTAAGATAGATTTTATAAAAGAATATTTTATTTATTATATTTTTATTATTAATTCAATGAAAAGATAAAAAATTAAAATGAATGTATTATATTTTTTTAATATTTTATATATGAGTATATTAGATATTAAAAATATTTTTATTTTATTAATAAAATAAAAAAATAAATAATTATCTTAATTAAAAATTTTACAAATTTATTTAATAATTAGATATAATTTTTGATATTTATCGTAACATCTAGATATAATATCTTCGTGCACTCAAAGGTGTGTCGTATTTTATGCAGAATGTTCTTCGCATCCTTCTAATCTTGCGCGAAGCTGGTTTGGGGACCAACAGTAATGATCATGGCACTGCCATATCTGGACCAGGGGAGGCACTCGACGTAATCACTTTTGGGGCTGTTGGAGACGGTGCCACAGACGATTCCAGCGCAAGTGACTTACACCTCACAAATGCTTCGGTACATGTAACTTCTGATTTTTACGAAGGTCTTCCGATTAACGCGCCAAAAGCAAAAAGTTAAACAATTTTATCTCTTATAAACTCACAAAAATTTTTATTTATTTATTATTAGTTAGTCTATTTAACAATAAAATAATTAAATAATAAATTATATAATAAAATAATTATATTTATATTTATTAATTTTATATTTTAAAAAATTAAAATTTAAAATTTTAATTACTGAATATTAACGATAGTGACTCCTCAATTATGTAATTTTGAGGCCTCCACGTAGTTTAAATGTCTGTTGGGTCCTGTAGATGGCATCTCCAAGTTGTGAGTTTGGACCTATATTCAATAGATGTCCCAAAGTCAAAGTTTTTATCAACTCTTAATGGGGTGGTCAGGCCGAGCAAGGCTTGACAGACCATGCAAACCCAAGAAAATGCGCACTTTGGGATGCAGGGCTGTAGAAGTTTATTCAGAAATGATTTTGATAATCTCACTCTTGTGTTTAAACGTGAAGGCCTTTGCCAGGGCGTGGGCAGAAGTCTGCACAGTAGAAGCAGGCACTCCCACCCTCTTCGTTCCGGCAGGAAAAACGTTCTTATAAGTTTTAAATATTGGAGTGAAATCACAAAAAATAAATTTTTATGAGTTATTTAAGTTTAGTATAAAAAATTTATTTTTGAGTAGATTTTATCAAGCATTGATTTAGAGAGAGATAAGAGGAGGCAATTGCCCCCACTGCCCCTTCAATTTCTATTACCAATCAGCCCCATAACTAATTTAGCGAAAAAACACAGAGAGAAGTGACTGCTGTCCAATTTCAATGTTACAATGTGCGGATTGAGGGAAACAAAACAGCCCCGCGAATCTATCGGCTTGGAATGGGCTGGACCGGAAATTTTGGATTTTATTTCGAAAGGTGAATGGGCTGACAGTAAGTGGGAGTGGACAAATTATTGGCCGAGGAGCTCAACGGTGAGAGACTTGCTAAATAATAATAAAACAAAGGGACTTCTAATATTTCATCTGATCTTGTTTGTTTCTTTGTTTTCCTTAATTTTTGAATTAAATTTTTATCATTATTCTCAATTTTGAATAAAATAAAAATTAAATGAGATTTATTAGTGAATTTTCAAAACATTCTCATTAATAGATTAAAAAAAAAAAAAAAACAATTTATATGGAAATCTTTTAGCAGATATGGTCATGGTATAACATTTGTCAGTAGAATTTATGGTATTAATTAATATTGGAAGCAATTAAATTCTTACAGCGTTGGAAGCTTGGGAGATGGAAAGCAAGCCTCAGTTGAGCAAGTAAATGTAACGAATTGCAAATTTACCAACACACTTAATGGGGTAACGATCAAAACATATCAGGTACGTGAAAAGATGAAACAAATTTCATCCATAATACTAATTTAAAACAAAAATATATATTTGATAAATTTCTTTGCGTGGTGTTTTTTTCTTATAGGGAGGATTTGGTTACGCTAGACAGATCACATTTAAGGACATCCTAATTATGGCAGCATACTAATTGACCAAAATTATAGAGAATGATATGTTAATGTAAGATGAAAATCTCTTTAAATACATCATATTCATCACATGATTGCATTATTAATTATAAGTAGTGGTCAAAGTTCTCTTAGGTAAAAAAAATGAATTCTCCTACGCAAGATTTTATTAAAAAATAAATAAATAATACAATAATTATAGTTATATTAAATTTAAAAAATAAAATATGAATTTTTTTAAATATATTTATATTTTTCTTAATTATATATTTTCTTTAATTAAAAAAATAATAAACTTTTAAACTGTTAAAATTAAAATAATTGATAAAAATATAAATAAAATTATAATCAAATTAAATTAACTTAATTGTATATATATAATATTAAATTATTTTGTTATATAATTTATAATTATAAACTAAAAAAAATTATTTATTAATATTTTTATTCAATTTACTTTTATCTATTAATTAAAGAGATAAATTATTGTTAATATTTTTATTTAACTTATTCATTAAAAAAAATTACTACTCAAATTTATTTGTAATTTAAATATTAATAAATTTATAAAATAATATTATGTAATTATTATAAATTATTATTTTATATTTAAAAATAAATAATAAAAAATTTAAATTTAAATTAATAAAAAATATATTAAATTATCACTAAATTATTATCTCATATTACTTAAATCATTTGTACATGTGTGTATTCTATTTTAACATATGTTTTTTTGTTGGGGGTTATTTTAACGAAGGCGTGGAGATAAGTGACGTTTCCTTCATTAGAGTAAATGGTACATCTAGCGGCCCAATTGCAATCAACTTAAAGTGCGGTGCCTACGTTGGGTGCACAAACATTCAACTGCAACTTGTCCACATTATACCAGCTGTCAAAACCAAGACTGTTGTTGCTTCTTGCGTCAATGCCCATGGAACTGCTGTTGACACCTTCCCCAGTGTGACCTGTCTTCAAAGACAATCAACTTAAAGTGCGGTGCCTACGTTGGGTGCACAAACATTCAACTGCAACTTGTCCACATTATACCAGCTGTCAAAACCAAGACTGTTGTTGCTTCTTGCGTCAATGCCCATGGAACTGCTGTTGACACCTTCCCCAGTGTGACCTGTCTTCAAAGATTCTGATATTATTTCTATGTTTGAAACTTAGCTGTGTATCATGAGAGGTGTTATGGGCCAAACCAAATGTCTTGATTGAAAATCAGAATCATCAGGTGCATTGCAAGGCTAAATTACCTAATCGCTTCACCCTTTCCCTCCGAAGCACTGAAAGGAATTGTAAAGGGAACGGCAAGCTTGGCACAGGAGCTCTGACCTTCGAAGTACTTGTTTTGCCCGTGCTTTTCTGTGCAGAGGAGGACAATGAGAAATCCCAACTGCTTCTATAGGTTTTTAATCTCCCGTTCTTGTTACAGCCAACAGCATCTTGAAGAAATCACCACACCGAAGGACGAATTCAATTGCCATAGAAAGGAAAATGGAACAACACAAATAATTGTTACATGTCTTTAATCTATTTTATATTTTATACAATGATTAAAATTACTTATATCCAGGACTATTGTTATTTTACATCGCATATTTGCATCGTATAGTGTCCCACAATCATGGCAGCAGGCAGCTCCGTAGATCACCAACGAACGAACAGCTTTGGAGGCCCTCGTTGTCTTCCGCTGCCGACAAGCCGTGTTATTACAATAGAACAGAGTGTGAAAAAGAGAGGAATAGATTCTTGAAATGGCAGCAATCAATTTTGGTAGGAACGAATTGTGAGACTTCGGGGTGCCTGCGCAGGCTTTGAAAAGGACAATGAAGAAAATTCAATTCAGACCTTTACTAAAGTTTACGGGATTTGGTCGCGAATGGCAGGGCAGCACAATACACTAGGAAGAATAAGATACAGGGAAATAAAAAGTACTTGGCAATTAAATTTTCTCTCGTATCAAAAGTTGTTTAACTCTCAACAACGCTTTAAAGAGTGCTTACTAAATTTCTCTTTTAAATTTATACAAGTACCTAACAATTAATTTGAAAAATACCTTCTAGTTACTTTTTTACTGTAATTAATTTATATTAATAAAATTATCTTACACTTTTTTTTACTTTTAAAATTTTTTTTTAATTAAAATTTTACTTATTAATTAATTATTTAACTATTTAATAACAATTGATAATATTAATTTAATTAAATATTATAATATTTTTTTAATTTATCGTTAATAACAGCTTAACAATATCAAACAACAATAATAATTAAAATAAGTAAATCAAATGGACTCAATAACCCTGTATAGAACTCATTAGTTTACAAATAGTTTATAATATAATACAACAAGGGAGCCTTAGCACTACTTCAACAAAATCTTGGAGGAGCACAATTAATGAATTTACACACTAGCAAGTTGTATAAAAAACTTTAATTTTTATCCATCTACTAACAGAGGACAAATCACAAAGCTCTTAAGCCCAAGTTTATATGGAATCAACTACATTTAGACCAACAAACCCTTGTAATCAATGTAACTGTATATATCAACTATGGTACATTCTTTCAGTGGACCACCAAGCATGCATATTTGAGGGACGACTGCTTTTATTCAATCATAATATATCTCGCAAGCTTCTGAGCGACCAAAAATTGTGTAACGATTGTTTGCAACATTGTCGTATGCAAAATCCCTTATGAACCTGTGAGCATTAGATCAAGGGATTCCCTCTTTTAACTAGTTTGCTTAAATACAATAGCTTACAAGTAACAGCAAGCAAACTTACAGGGGCACGAGCTTGAGAAAAAATGCTAGCTGGGGAAGAGGCAAGTCCATATATTCCATTATCTTCAGAACAGCTTCTGACTTGATGTATGATCTGCAAATTCCAAACAAAATTTCAGGTCTCGTCATTCCATCGTGACACGCACATATTTATCATAACTCAATTCACAATTTTTATACCCTATTTCTCAAAAAACAATCTTTTGAGGTGGTCTGATTGACAAGAACAAATTGATCACAAAACTTTGGAATGCTTGGAACTTAGAATCATTTTTAGTTTCTTCATTACCACACCATAACGAGGAAACATTTGGACTTTGACTGAATAACTATGCCTTAGCTGCGATCAAATATGATCTCAAGAAAATAATTTTCATGGTTTCCACATACCTATCCTTTTCAACAAGCACAACGCTAGAAATATCATCAGGAGCTCTTCCTGACCTCCTAAGTAACTTTTTTCCAGCCTCACTCTGCAGTGCTTCATATCTAATCCTCCTGCCAATGAAGGAATGAAAAGAGGCAAAATTGCTATAAGCAAAAGAAGATGAAGCCTAAGCACATCACAAAAGACTATCAAATACAAGCCATTAAATCAAAAAATTCAGTTGCCAGGTCATCTATTAATGAACATACAAACATGCCCACAACTAAGGCAACTTTTCAATAAACTCAACGATAAATTAAAATTTATTCATAAATTAAATTTGACTATATATTGTTGTCATCTAAGAGGACTTCTAGAAAGAACTAATCTTTTTTTTTTTCTCTCCACAAGTCTTGTAAATCATAAAAGTAACAACATATTTACTTTATTTTAGTCAACAAGCGATAGGTTCGACTCCCAAAAACAATTATTTATTAATTTATTTATTGTATTTTGTTTTTTTTTTTTTTGTGAAATCAAACTTAAGATTACTAACATTTAATTCTAAGATTTGACACAATGCAAGAGTCTCCTTAGACACAAATACAACCTTTTTTATCTTGTAGACCACAGACTGTACAAAACAGAAATAACATTTTTATCTCCACATCTGGGATAAGTTTGAATTTGATTCCAAGCACAAAAAAGTATAAACTTATTAAATAATTAAACTGTCATAGAACTCATGCAAATAATAACCCTTTTTTTTTAAAAAAAAAAACAACTAAGCTAATTGACAACAAAGTAAAAACACAAAGACACAAAAAAAAAAGGTGGTGAAAAGTTGACCTGTTTCTATCGTTTTGACGCACAAACCTCACACCTCCATTGCAGAGGTTGCACACACCTATCAAAAACCCGAGTTTTAGTGAAACCCCATTTATCTTATATAAAATTGTTATATTTCAAATAATAATAATAATAATAATAATAATAATAATAATATTAAGAAAAATAAATTTTTTACTTTTCTGGGCTTACTTACCATCAAATAAAATGATGGGCCTGGAGTCACTGTGAAAGAAGCCATTGGTTACCTCACTACAATCCACCGCCGTTTCACTGCCGCCTCCAAGAGGGGATACAACGGCAGACACGTCGGTTCTACTTCTGACATGCGCAGCAGGCGTCACTTTTAATCCCGCGCACCCCACCGGAGCAACAACCGCCATTGATGACCAAGACAGAAGCATTAGGAAGGCCAAAAAGCAATTTTATTGACAGCCAGAAGTTCTTAGGAAGTTGAAGCGGAATGTTGAGAAATTACAGAAATAGCCCAGCGGATCATAGTCTAATTGCACTAAATGTTACTGGCTTTTTGGTAACTTAATTTGATTTCGCAGGATAAAGAGTTCAGTTGATGATGTGGCGTCCATTTTGTCACCACGTGGCTTTGGGACGACCTCTAGTTTCTCGATTTTTTTTTTTAACAAAATGAAAATTTCAGTTAACCAAAAATCAAAATTTAATTTAATTATAAATAATAGAAAATAACTACCTACAAAAGAGTTTAAAAAATAAAAAATTTCAATAAAACTAATAAATATTGAACAATGAACAAAGTATATCATAAGTTTATGAACATTATCGTGTAACATACTTGATGTGGGACAACGTAAGTGAGAATATTATAATTTTTATTTGTATATTTGTGTAATTATAATAATATATTTAATAATTAAATGATATAATAAACTTTAAGAGTCTATATTTATTCTACATTGTTAGGAAATGTAGATTCATGAAACACTTCCTTATCAAATTGGTTTATTTTGGGTTAAGGTTATGTAGAGGATTGAAAATTTTAGAATTACTTTTACGATATAGCCATGATAGTTTAATTAAAAAAAGTTTACATTTAACATTGTATTTTTGATACGGTAATGTAAACTGCCGAATGATGGAGCAATATTGCCTTGCCAATAAATCACTATAGACCTATTGCAAATGAGGAAATATATTCGTTAAAAATTTGGTCAATTAACTTGATATTATTCATTTAAACAAACAAGTAATATTTAAATTTAATTTTAAAATTTGTTTAATTAATAAGTTAAATCTAAAAAAAATAATTTAAACATATTTAAAATTGTGAACAATTTTTTTTAATGATTAGTTATATAGTTATAAAAAACTTATTTATTGTGTTATAAAATTAATTTTTACTAGACATAATACAATTAAATATTTATCATTTAATTAATTAATTTTTATAAATTATACATTTATTCATTACAATTCTTTTTATAAAGATAAATTTTTATAGTTTTAATTATTTTATTAATATTATAAAATTAATTAAGTTTATTATTAAAAAATTTAACGCTCAACTCATTAAAAATTATCTCAATTTAAATTTAACTTATAATAAATAATAATTATATCAATTTTCTTTTTTAAATTTAGGTTAATTTGCCACATTTGTAATTCTAGAACTATTCCTTGAGTTGTTTCATATTAATATATAAACTAATTATTTCATATTTATTTTGACCATTAATTTCCAAATGAAAGGTCAAATTTCCCTTTCATTGTCTAATTAATTTTCTCTCTCTCTATTTTTTTTTTATTTTAACATAAGGCCTTATTTTGATATCTTGTTCAAAGATAAAATAGATAAGTAATAAAAATTCCAATATTTCTCTAACCCATTAATTAAAATTATTCAAAAAATAAAAAAAAAATTTATGTAATTCAAATTATGTCAAGTATGAACAATAATGACCTCAACATCCTTATATGTCAAATAAATGTCAGGTAAAGGTGAATATCTCTATCTTTAATTGTGAATTAAATATTAAAAACTTTATAAATTAGTTAGTCAGAGTATAAAGATTTTTTTAATTATATAGAGATATTAAAGGAATAAAAAGTTATATTAGTAGTTTATTAACTAAAAGGAATAACTTCTGCTTAATAGGAATAAACAAAAGACTTAAAGAGGAGAGAAGGGAAAGTTTCAGTTAAAGATTGGTATAAAATGAAATAACTTCTAAATAGAGCATTTCTTCTTTTAAATTATGAGCAATTTTTTTTTTTGAAATATTAATGTTGTAATTAAAATAACCGGTCAATTCAAAAATACTCAACAAATTTTTTTAAATTGTCTGAGCACAATAACCTAATAGAATTATAAAGCTAATGAGTCTCGAGATACCTTGATGAATTAAAACTAATCATTTGAGATAAAATTAAAGTTTGAATATTGATGGACATATTTAAAACTAAGAATATGACATTAAAAGCTAAAATCATGATGTAAGAAAAGAATAAGGTTGAATCTTCTCTTAAGTTTTATATTGATTCTAATAATTTATTACAAAAAAAAAAAAGAAAAACAAAAACCCTTAAGCTAACAAAAAAAAAAAGGTACTTGATAAAACTGTAAGTAAACACCTACTTGCTAAAAAAGCCATAATCTGAAATGTCAATCCTTATGAAAAACTTATACTAAATAAGTGTTACAAGTATAATGAGATAAGTCATTGTTCTAATAATTAACCATACTAGAAAATAATGAATATAATAGACTAAAAGGGAACAATTGGAGTTAAAGATAATGAAATTTATTATTACCCAAATGGCAAAGAGTGTGAGTACAAGGATGACATATATATGTATATGGTGAGAAAACCAATGATAACTCTTAAGTAAGAGGATGATACTCAATAAAATAAGTTATTTCATATGAATTACATAATCAACAATACTTTGTTTGATTTGATTATTAATGGTGATAGTCAAAAAAATATTATTGAGATAGAAATATTAAGAAATTGCAATTACCAACAAAAAAAGCACTAAAATCCATACATCATTGAGTGAATCAAAATAGTTAAAAAAAAATCTAAGTAACAAAATGATACAAAGTTTCTTCCTCAATTGGTCAATACATAGAAGAGGTCTACTGTGATATTGTAGACATGGATGCTTGCATTTATTGTTTGGATGACCCTAACAATTTGACATTAATGCTCAACACTAAAGCCAAAAGAATGTCTACAAGTTTAAGAAAGACAAGATAAAATATACATTACTACCTATAAAAGGAGGGTCCTAAACTAAGGCTTCTCAAATAGAGGGTAAAACTTTTTTAATAGTTAGTCACTTAAATTAAGACATTAAACTTGTGATTAAAGAATCAAAAGAGATTTATATACTAATGGTAAAAGGTGAAGTAACTAATAGTCTAAAGATAGAGCTTTTAGAATTAATCAAGCTATTGTTGGAAGAATTAAGGGAGACTATACTTGAAAAGTTACTAAACAAGTTGCCACCAATGCATAACATCCAATATTAGATTGATTTAGTTCATACAGTTAGTCTCTCTAACCTGTCACATTAATAGATAAGTCTTAAAGAGAGTGGGATCATGAGGGAGAAAGTAGAAGAGTTGTTATGAAAGGGGTATTTCAAAGAGACCTTAAGCCCATGTGGATTACTAGCCTCGTTGACTCCAAAGAAAAATAATAGTTGGCAAATGTGTGTTATAGTTAGGTCATTAATAAGATTACTATTAGATATCAGTTTTCAATTTCCAAACTAAATGGCCTGTTAGAACAACTAGATGGATCCAAAGTGTTTTCAAATATTGATCTTTAAAGTGGCTATCATTAGATCAAGATTAGATCTAAAGATAAGTGGTAAACTACATTCAAAACTTAATATGATCTTTACGAGTGGCTAATGATGCCATTTGGTGTCTCTAATACCCTCAGCACCTTTATGAGATTAATGAATTAGGTATTAAACTCATTCATTGACAAGTTTGTGGTTGTATATTTTAATGACATTCTTATTTATAGTCAATTAGTAGTGGACATATTTCAACTTAAGAAAAGTATTAGTGGTACGATAAGAAAATAAGTTATATGTGAACTTAAAAAAGCATAATTTCATTATTGATAAGTTACTCTTTTAGGGATATATAATTAGTTTTAATGGTATCTATGTTGATAAAGACAAAGTGCAAACAATTGAGATTGACTTACTTCCAAAGTAATAAGTGACGTACAAAGTTTTCAAGGCCTAGCAACCTTTTATTAGAGGCTTATCTACAATTTCAATGTCATTATAACACTTATTATTGAGTGTCTTAAAAAAAGCAAATTTTAATAGATAGGTAAAAAAATAATGTTTTCTCTCATCAATGAGAAATTATGTACTATTTTAGTGCTAACGTTACCTAACTTTAATAAACCATTTAAAGTTCAATGTGATGCAAGTGGAGTTAGAGTCAATGTATTTTTTTTTTTTTTTAAGAAAATAAGTCAATTGCATATTTCAGTAAAAAATTTAGTGAGACTAAACAAAAATAGTAAATTTATATGGCAAGGAATTTTATACAGTTTGGAGAATTCTAAAGCATATGAAACATTATTTGGTATAACGTAAATTCATCTTGTACTCTAATCACCATACTTTAAAGTATTTTTACAATTAAAAGTGAATTAATTACGACATGCTTGCTAAGTGGCCCACTTTCCTACAAAAATTTTTTTTTTTCTAACTGTTTCGCAAGATAAGTCAACAAAATAAGGTTAATGATGCTATAAGTAAGAATGCATCATTGTTAATCATATTAAGTAATAAGATAATGAGTTTTTGAATATCTTTATGAATTGTATGAGCATAATGAGGACTTTGAAACAATTTGGGAGAAGTGTATTTTAATCACCATGCTTTAAAGTATCTTTATAATCAATAATGAATTAGTAGTGACATACATATTAGGTGGTTCACTTTTTTATAAAAGTCTCCTTTCTACAAGACAAGTTAACAAAATAAGGTTAATGATGTTTTAAGTAGGAAAGCGCCATTGTTAATCACATTAAGTAATGAAATAATGAGTTTTAAATTTTTTTGTAAATTGTATGAGCATTATGAAGACTTTGAAACAATTTGGGAGAAGTGTATTTAGATGTAACCTACATATGATTTTCATATTTATAATTGTTATTTGATGTATGAAAATTAGCTATAGATTCCTCAATCTTCATTAAGGGAGGAATTTGTTCATGATTTGCATCAAAGCAACTTTATAGGTCATCTTGGGTGTAACAAGACAATTGTTATTGTCTAGAAATGATATTATTGGACATAATTAAAGAGAGATGTTAGCAAATATGTCTAATAGTATTATATTTGTCAAACAACCAAGATCAATCACAAAATATCAAACTTTATAATCACAAAATATCAAACTTTATATGTTTTTACCTGTTTTAGACAATATTTGGGAAAGATTGTCTGTGGATTTTATTTTAAGCTTACCTTTTACCTAACACAATATGGATTCTATATTTGTTATTGTTAATAGATTTTCCAAGATAAGCCATTTTATTCCTTGCAAAAAAAAGCATATAATGCCTCAAGTATAACTCAATTTTTCTTTAAAGAGGTGGTACGCTAACATGGTATACCCAAAACAATCACCTCTGATTACAACACTAGGTTTCTCAATTATTTTTGGATCACTTTATGAAAGTTGTTTAATTCATCCTTAAAGTTTAGTAATACAGCTCACCCCAAAATAGATGGTCAAACTGAGTCACTCAATAAGACCATAAATAATTTTATTTAAAGTATTTATGAAAACAAACCAAAGTAATGAGACTTTGTCTTAATTCAAGTAAAATTTGTCTACAATAGTGTGGTTTATAGTGTTATAGAGTAGTTTCTTTTCTCTATTGTTTATACTTAATGTTTGCAACATGTTTTAGATTTGGTTAAATTTTCTCAAATATTAAGCCTTAGCATTGCCATTAAGCATCTTGTATAACATGTGCAATCTTTCTAAACTGAGGTGAAATAAAAGTTAGAAATTGTCAATGACAAATATAAGAGAGTTATAGACAAATATTAAAAGAGCAAGTTATTTTAAGAAGATTACATGATAATGGTGTTCATTTGTAAGGAGCAATTTGTTATTGATTCTTATAACAAGTTGCAGTCTAAGAAATATGGTTCTTTTTAAGTGTTAAAGAAAATTAATAACAATACCTATGTGATTGATCTACCTAAATAATAGGAAATTTCAAACACTTTCAATGTTGTAGATATTTATCTATTCTATTCCACTAACGAGTCTCTTTGTCCAGAGTATAACTTAAACTTGTGTTTAAGTTTCTCCCAATTGAAAGGAACTAATATAAAACAGATAGTTTAAAACTTTGTAGACTAGAGAGACAGTCAAAAATTCAAAAAAAAATTCTAAAAATATTTGACTTATAAGTATAATTTTACTATTTAAATATTATTTAAAATTATTTTATTTAATAATTTTTATTTTTTATTTTGAAGTATTTTTTATTTAATTAATTTTTTAAATAATTTTTAAAAATATTTTTTTATTTAAATTAAAATATTTTTTAATTAATTAAATAATTATATATATATAATTAATAAATTAAATTATTTTCATGAATAAATATTTTAATAAACTTATTTTCATTGATGTTGTATCAATATAACATCTCATGTGCTTGACAATTCAAGAATCAAGAAAATTATGTGTATTTCCTGAATTATCATTGTGTGCAATGACTGAGAACTCACACGAGTCGTGACGCGCTTCAAAGCAGCCGGTTAAACAATCAGGACGAGCTAAAACAAAAATCTTAGTGCCCAAAACCATCTAAAACCCAATCACAATCATCCAACCGTGGTTGCCAGGAATAAGAAAATAATGTATTTATGAAAAGTACTTTTAGACACGTACACAAAGAATAGGTACAGTTTACGGGCATTGCGAATAAAGAAAATTGTTTGGTGATCATCTATTCACCTATTTACATAAAAGTTCCAAGTGATCGAAACATGTTTGAGACGATTGCATGCATACTTCAAATGACTAGGTGACCACCAGCATTTTATATATGGTTTTAATTGTTAGAGAATTTGTTTGTATTATTAAATTATAAATTTATATTTTTGTCAAAATATTAAATAGAATTAAATGTATATTTAATTTTACATAATTTTAAAATAAAATTATTAAATAATTTTTATTAGATACATAAATATTATAATTTTTTTAATACCATTAAAAAATATATTTTTATTTTTATTTTATTAAAAAATAATTAAATAAATTTTTAATTTTAATGAATATATATATAAGATTCTTTTAATTATTTTGCATCTCAATTTACTTAAATCGTGATTTCAAACATTTTGGACAAGGGAATAAATGCTCATTAGTGTTCAAGAGTAAAATTATTTAACAAAATTAAATTATAAAATTAATATATCTTATTAAATATCAATTTAGAGGGTGCTTGTTTTTGTTATTTAGAGTGTGTTGTTACTCTTTAGTTTAAATTAGTAAAGTGTCAAGTGTTTGCTACAATTTTTTAACGATTGCTTTTTACTCATAAACCCCTTCGAGTAACCCCGTCCCTTTCATGTTACGGAAGAATTGAACTTCTCGCTCGAGTGGCTATTCGGAGTTATACAATAATTAATAAATAATATTTAATTTAAATATTTTTAATAATAATATTTTAATTACTTATATATTTATTTTTTTTTTCACAATAAATGAAAATCTTAATCAATAATTCTAATAATTAACCACAATTCAGTTTAACTAAATATTATTATTTTATTTTTTTTTTACCAATAACAATAATCACTAATAATAATTAACACTTAATAATTATAATTAACAATAAAAAAATAAGATTTTAATATAATTTAAAACATGGTGGTGATCAATAATTATAATTTTTTAATATAAAAAATTATATAAATATTAATTATTTTTGTGTAAATTATTGTTGTTATTTCATGGCAACTGGCAGAAGGCTCTTCAAACAGAAATTTGAAGAGGTGCACAACCGGCAACTGCCATGTCTAAAACCCTTCTAGCTCGTGTCAAACCTCGGCAGCCGACAAAACCAACTTCTTGGACTACTCACGTCAAGATTCTCGTCAATGACACCATCCGAATCCTTAGGACCCAAACACAATGGGAAGATTCCCTCGAAACCCGGTTCGAAGACGCGGAAACCCAAGTTTCAGAGATTGCCGACCATGTGTTTGATCGAATTCACGACCCCGAATTGGGTCTTAAGTTCTTCCACTGGGCCTCGAAGCGATTGGATTCTGGCAATTCCCTCGATGGGTTTGCTTGTTCTTCGCTTCTGAAGCTCTTGGCCAAGTCTGGAGTCTTTGTAGAGGTAGACAATTTGTTGAAGTTAATGGAATGTAATGATTTGGTGCCTACCCGTGAAGCGCTGAGTTTTGTTGTTCACTCGTACGCGAGTTCTGGGTTTGTCAATAAGGCTCTTGAATTGTACCATATTGTTGTTAGAGTTCATAAGTGTGTGCCCGATATTTTGGCTTGCAATTCATTGCTTAACGAGCTAATAAAAGTTAATCGAGTTGGTCTTGCACATGAAATGTATGAAGAAATGATTAAGAGAGATGATCAGGTGGATAATTATAGTGTATGTATAATGTTGAAGGGCTTGTGCAAAGAAGGGAGAGTTGAGGAGGGTAAAAGGTTGATCGAGAAGAGGTGGGGAAGGGGTTGTATACCAAATGTAGTGTTCTATAATACGCTCATTGATGGGTATTTTAAGAGAGGTGATATTGAAAAGGCTAATGGTCTTTTTAAGCATATGAAACTTAAAGGGTTTTTGCCTACAGTTGTGACTTATGGGACTATGATTAATGGGTTTTGTAAGGAAAGAAATTTTGAGGCAGCCAACAAGCTATTGGTTGAAATGAAGGAGAGGGGTTTGGATATTACAGCTCAAGTTTGTAATAGCATTGTTGATGCTCAAATCAGGCATGGTTGCAAGGTCGACACAGAAGAGACTATAAGATGGATGATCGGGAATGGTTGTGAGCCTGATATTGCCACCTACAATATTTTGATTAGTGGTTTGTGTAGGGATGGGGAAGTTAATGAAGCTGAGCAACTTCTAGAGCATGCAGCCAAAAAGGGACTGTTGCCAAATAAATTTAGTTATACTCCTCTTATACATGCTCATTTCAAACAAGCGAATCATGTGAGGGCATCAAATTTATTGATTGAGATGACAGAAAGGGGACATACTCCTGATTTGGTTGCTTATGGTGCTCTTGTACATGGACTTGTTACTGCTGGTGAGATTGATGCTGCGTTGACAATTCTTAACAATATGAGGCAGAGGGGGGTATCACCTGATGCAAATGTTTACAATGTTTTGATGAGTGGACTTTGCAAGAAAGGGAGGCTTCCAGCTGCTAAGCTTCTGCTTGTGGAAATGCTTGATCAAAACATAGCCCCTGATGCATTTATTAATGCTACTCTTGTTGATGGATTTATAAGACATGGAGACCTTGACCAGGCTAAACACCTCTTTGAGCTAACAATTGCAAAGGGCATAGATCCTGGTGTTGTAGGGTTCAACACCATGATTAAGGGTTATAGCAAATTTGGAATGATGAAGGAATCTCTATCATGTGTCAAGAGAATGATGGAAGGACAGCATTCTCCTGATGTGTTCACTTATTCCACCCTGATAGATGGTTATGTAAAGCATAGTGACTTGCACAGTGCACTAAGAATGTTTGGACAGATGGTGAAACGTAATTGCAAGCCAAATGTGGTGACTTATACCTCTCTAATTTATGGGTTTTGCAGTGATGGTGATTTCAATTCAGCTGAGAAGACTTTTGAAGAAATGGAATCTTGTGGATTGGAGCCTAATGTTGTCACGTACACTACACTAATTGGATACTTATGTAAGGGAGGTAAACTTGCAAAAGCTTGTTCCTATTTTGAGGTGATGCTAGTAAACAATTGCAGTCCTAATGACATCACATTCAATTGTCTTTTAAATGGGTTAAGAGACAATGTAGCAGTTGTGAATGCTAGCTTTTCTGAACCTCAAGAGAAAGAGAATTCTCTGCTCCTGGAATATTATGGTAGTATGATTTCAGGTGGATGGGATAAGACAACTGCTGCCTATATTTCCATCCTCTTCTGCCTTTGGCAATATAAAATGATTAAAACTGCTACGCAGTTATGTTATATGATGAAAGAGAAGGGGTTTTTTCCAGATCCCGTTGCTTTTGGGTCCTTGCTACATGATATTTGCTTAGAAGGGAGATCAATCACAAGGTTAAAATATTATTAGCCATGATTTTAATGAACAAACTTCCTGTCAAGTACTTGTGGAAAGCTAATTCAATTCCTACCTCAAGCACCAACTTCTGAGGCCTTGCATATTTTGACAAACATAACAGAAGTCTTCAAGCTGCATGGTTTAGAAGCAGAAAACTAGGAAATCTCATCAGGGTGAGATTGGTTTGGAAACCTCACCTTGATTGCACAAACAGTCTTGGTTCGTAAACACAGGGTGTTTGGTGTCTGCTCTGGCTGTACAGCCAAGTCCGGCGGGTTATACCTGAAGATCAGTTTCTTCACCATGTTAATGTGGTATTCATCATTGTGGCTGAATCCTGATATAGCTCTTGATTTATTATGGACGAGAAATTGGATTAACTGCTAGTGGTCTGGGGGTGCTAACTCAATCTTAGTGCTTCTGTCACATGATGTAGCTCAGTGCAATGTAACAGTATACTGTAACAGATCGAGATCAACTAATGAATGTGTAGAAGCTATGTATGGTCCTCTAATTTTGGACATGGCATAATAATTTTCTTTAAGCAAAATGATGTGGGACATCTATATATTTTGCGATTCTATTAAGTGACTAACACATGGTTTGAACTGCATCGTCTCTTTGGATCACTGTGTTGCCTAAATTTGAAGCTCATTCTAACAAGACATGTCAAAATCGTCCTTCTTCAATATTGTACTAGGTTCAAGTTGGATCCTATGTGCTAGGATACCTTGTTTTATTTAGACAAGGTATTAGAACTCTTTTTTAAACTACATGGAAAATATGTGCTCACCATGGAACTCCTTTTTAGTACATGTTTGAATTGCATTTCTCCTCAGACAAGTTCAGATGCTGTAGGGTTGGGAAAAGAATTAGGGATACACACTTTACTCTTGTTTTATACAAGTAGATTATTTCTATGGTAGTTTTAAAAATTAGACCAAACTAATAGTCGACCCAAAAAATTTGTAAATTGATTATAAATTCGGTATGGATTGATAAAGAAAAATGAGATAAGTATTGAATTGAAAAACAATTGTTCAATCTAGATGAATTCAATTGATTTGACCATCCAATTGAATCAATTAACCACATGGGTTTTAATAAATAGATAAATAAAATAATAAAATAAAATTTTGAATATTTTATTATCAAAATATCAAAGTACTAATAATATTTGTATCATATAAAAATAATATTTTAAATATAACAATCTATACCAAATATATATGAAACATCAAGTACTGCGTCTTATCTTGACATGCAAGATTAATAATATACACATGATCTCTATGCTATAATGATATTTTAAAAACTTTTGTGCATATGTGAGCAAAGATATAATTATACAATAATCATGAATAATTATACAAAAAAAGTTTCCATCTCACAAAATAAGCCGATTAGAAAGAATAACCATAATAGTGAGTACACACAAAACACATAAAATTTAAATAATAAATAATAATTTATATTACCAAATCAAAATTAAAATAATTAATAAATAATTTAATATAAAAAATTTAAACAACAAAGACTAATTTATGTTGGTATGTCAAATCTCAATAGGACCACTCAAATTCTCGCCTAAACCTCAATTCTCAATTAAATTGGAGTGAACATACATAGAATTTTATATAGAGATTATAATACATAATTCATAACATAAAAAATATTGTGAAACATGTAATATTAATTTAAAAAAAAAATTATTAAGGTAAAATATTTAATATTTAACGTTAAAAGATTTAGTTGAGAAAATATATATATATAATATAAGTTAAATATTTTAATTTATTTGTATTTATTTATTTATTTATTTTATATTTTATATTTATTAATTTTAAAAAAATATATATATATAATTTTATACATAATATTTTAATAAATATTTAAATTTATTATTATTATAAAAATTTTAAAATTATTAATTTTAGAAGCCTTTAAAAATTATCTCACCTAAAAAAAAAAAAGGATATTCATGAAATATTTTCTTATTTGTTATTTATATCAAAATAATTTTTTAAAACACCAATTTAGTAAAACTCGAACTTGCTCAGTTGGAAGCCTTACCACAGGGACAAAAAAAAAAAAGGGAAAAGCGAGATCCAGATCGGCGATTGCGCAGACGACTCGCCGGAGAGAATCGGAGATCGGTTTTTCAAATGACTGCGGTGTCGGTGAAGCCATTGTTCATTGCCATCTTCGCGCTTTCACTCATCGTCGCCGTTCTTTTTCTCTGGCCTTCCCTTACAACTTCGTTTTTGTCATCATCAGGCTCTGTTTCTTCCATCTCGCCTGCGTAATTAAAATTTAGATATTCTGCTGAATACCCAGTGAAAAGATTAAATTTTTTTGTTTAATTAATTTATTTGGATATTTATTTTAACATTTTTTGTGTTCATTTGCAGAGAGAAAGTAGATATATGGAGGGTGAAGAAAGCTGTTGAGTGGAGACCTTGCAAGTGGTGGCTTCAAGCCCACCTCACTGGTATCCTTCTTTTCTCTCTGCAATTTTAATGGGTGGAAATGAACATGCAAGTATGGATACATAGATATCACCCTGAGAATGGGTGGAAATGTGAATTTTAATGCTTAGAAGTTGGAAAGTATCTAACTTTCTTAAGACCCTTTACATGTTCTATGCAAATATCTTCAATTATATTGATTTTGTTTGTGGGTTGTTGATTAGGTTTGGAATTGGTGATTAGGTGTGGTGTTTTGGAAAATTGTTATTGGGGTTGTGTTAAAGGCTTTGAATTGCTTCTTTTGTTTTTTTTTTTTTTTTTTTTTTTTCAATTTTTTGTTCTGAGTCGATTTTAATTGGCTTTCATTGCAGACTTGCATTGGTTTTTTGTTGAAATACTGCAGCTCTGCCAGCAGAGAGCAATGGGTATATCCGCGTTGATTGCTATGGTGGTCTAAATCAAATGAGACGAGATGTGAGTTTTTTCCACATTTGTTTATCTTTACAAGCAGTGCTGGGTTTTCCTGTTTTGTTGCAGTAAAACTTTGGTATTTTCTTTAATGATGGGTGCAGTTTTGCGATGGTGTTGGTATTGCACGTTTGTTGAATGCAACTTTGGTTTTGCCTAAGTTTGAAGCAGCTTTGTATTGGAATGAATCAAGGTATTCTTGCCATCACATTAGTTTAGTTGTGTTTATCAATTCTCATCAGTGCAGAGCTGAGTTATATATTGATATATAGACTTGTATTGAATTCTCTTTCCATCTAGATTGAACGCGCAGATTACATTTTGATGTGGATAATTAAGAATAAAGACTTGTGTAGGGAGAAGATTGCAGATTCACAATGTTATGTATAGCATACATTTGTTTGTTCATGTTTTGGTTGGTCATGTTTGTGGATGCTATCAAGAGGTTTCTCAAATTCTTGTTTCTTTTTAGATGCCCACTTTTGGCGGAATATTTTTTTCTCCTAACTAACCATGAATTTATGTACAAAAAGGCATTGAAGAGAAATTTCTATCTTAGAGTGATGGTATTTAGACTCTTCACAGATTTCAGTATCTTCCAAAATAAGAAACTTTCCCTTTCTTTTTCCTCAAAAATAAGATTTGATCTTTGTTTATATCCATAATTATATCAGTTTTTTGAAGATAGTTAATTGTTAATGGGGCACCATTTTTTGGTATCACTTGCCAAGGAGCCCTAACGGCTTGTAGATGTATTTACCTGACATTATTGATTTCCCAGGACCAGTTTCCATACGTAACATCGTATTTTTGCCCCAGTGGTTTTGCAGATGTATTTGATGTTGATTACTTCATTCAACATATGAATGGCCTTGTTAAAGTTGTTAAAGAACTGCCAGCAGAGATTACATCAAAAGAACCTTTTCAAGTTGACTGTAGCAAACGCAAAGGTCAATTTGATTATGTTGAAAGTGTGCTTCCTTCCCTTTTGGAGCATCAGTATATTTCAATTACACCGTCAATGAGCCAAAGAAGGGACAGGTATTGCACACATTATGTGCTGCATTTGAATAATCTGAATTTTATCATTGTGGAATAACTTCTGTTTTTAGGTGAACAAACTGCTTGTGGTGGTTTGAAAATTTGTAATCAAGTTTAGATACGATAAAATAACATAATGCAAGTTTGTTGCATCAACTTGAAGCATTTATATTATATGTTAAAATTGGAGCTTTGTGAATATTTTCACACAATTATGATTTGTTTCTGCACTTTATAGGTATCCTGAATATGCAAAAACTGCATTTTGTCAAGCTTGTTATAGTGCATTACGTCTTACAAGGTTCTTGGAAAAGAAGGCTTCAGAACTTTTAGAAGCCATACCAAAACCCTTTCTGGCACTTCACCTTCGATTTGAACCTGACATGGTAGCATACAGCCAATGTGAATACTCAGGCCTTTCTTCTACCTCCTTGGATGCCATTGAAGTTGCAAGAGGAGATAGAAAGCCATGGACAGGAGAATTGGCTCATATTTGGAGGAAACGAGGAAAGTGCCCCCTGACACCTAATGAGACAGCACTCATATTTCAAGCTCTTTCCATCCCGACCACCACAAATATATATCTTGCTGCTGGGGATGGCCTGATGGAAATAGAAGGCTTAAAATCTGTCTATGGCAATTTGGTTACCAAATCTGTACTTCTAAGTGGTGAGGATTTCACAAACATGCATGGGAACACAAAAGCTGCCTTGGATTACTATGTATCTATCAACAGCGACTCATATGTGGCTACTTATTTTGGAAATATGGACAAGATGGTTGCTGCCATGCGAGCTTACAAGGGGTTGTACAAAACTTTGTTCTTAAACCGAAAAGCTTTTGCAGAGCTCACTTCTCAGGGCTTGAAAGGAAAGGAGCTGATGGAAGCCTTATGGATGGCTCACGAACAGGATTTTGCAATGGGAAGAGGATATGCTTTACCTGACTGCTTCTGTGAATTCAAATTGTGACTTCATGTTTTCGGTTTTACATTTGTTGAAATCTCTCTGTAATTTCCTAATGAACTTATGCATGCAATTTCACGGTTGGTTTCTGTCACTGCTTGGAAGGTGGGCAGGACATTAGTTGGGAAACTGTGAGCCTGATCAAACATAAACTCCGAAACAATTTTGCACATCAATGTAACTTTCATTGTGCTATTGGAAATCAATTCTCTTTTATAGAAAGGATGCCTTCTGTAGCCATGAACACCAGATTATCAGCAGATGCCGGTTTGCCAATGACTTGTGTATGCCAGGGCCTGGGAAACTGTCCGAAGTACTTGTTCCAGTAGCCATCAAACAAAATGATCTGCCTTGTGGGAGGCAGTTGAAGGCCACTTTAAAACCAAAACCCTGTTGATAAGGGCGTGTAACATCAAAAACTGGTGATAACTTTCTCTCTGTGTCTTTGCTTGGCAGCCTACATAACATTTTCAAGATATCAACAAATGTAACAGTTAAATGACAGCTGGATAGAACTACGAGGAACACCCACAAATAATTTCTTTGAAAGGTGTACAGACAATGTGCATATTATATATATATATATATATATATATACATGTATATGCATATGCAATGACAATGGGCAGATTCTGCAGCCATATTTGCTTCAGAATCAAATAAAATCCTGTCAATATGGGTCTCTACTTTTTGTGTATGTTAATAGATGTCAATGAACTTAAAACAACTTTTGACATGAAATGCTTTGTTGAAGTTTTGTTGCCTACTCTTGACTAGTGTTTCCTGGATTTAATAGACATTAGCATTGGCAAACCAGAGGCAATTAGACTATTTAAGATGTCACCTTCGGAATTAAAGAAGTTAAAGCTAAGCTAAGTTCTACAGAAGAACAATTTAAGGTCCATGTTGGCTTATCGGTTCTACAAAGTTCCTCGTCAATGATTCTACATGAATGGCTGTATCTCATTCTATCAAGTTTTTGTATTAAACCGAGCTTCATTACGGATATCATCACTGGATTCACTTCTTTTTTGAGAGTCATCTTTGTTCAACCAGGAGGCTTTCGTACATCGGCATCAATGAGGTCAGAATCAAGCCTGCAGTTGGCTCTACTACACCAAACAAAATTTTCAGCAACATGTAGAAATTCTTTGACTAGATAATGCAAGTTGATTCCCAAAAAAAAAAAAAGAAAAAAAAGTACCCTTTAAGTAGAATTATTTATTGGCATCCTGGTTCATTAACATATTGATTCAACATCTCCCATAAGAAAAGAAAAAAAAAAAAAAAACACCCACCATTCGAGTAGTGATAGCTTAAAGCGGGCTCTCCCACACTTCCACACTTGCCCACATTATTACTGAATTAATCAACGAATCCTTATTGTTGAAATCTTTGAGTTGAGACAGACAAAGTCCACAACCCGTCAAAAGTGAAAAAGAATGACTTGATAGGCACAAGGCATTCAAATAGAATAAATTGATAATGGTTTCGTGCATAGGTTGGCGAGTATGAAGCACGGGGACAGCAGTTTACGTTAATTGATTTATTCCATGACATGGAATCACATGAGATGAGATAGTTCTACGAATCTGTGGTTGACCAAGATTTTGTGAGCAAGATATCATATAACTTTCCTAGCTTGATTCCCGTCCAGAAATTTAGCATGGGAATCGCATCACCACCCTCATTAATCTTTATATGAGACAGTCAAGCATACCAATGGGAGCATTTAAATTAGATAACTGGGGTTTTTTAAGTGAGTCAAAATAACTCGTTACAAGGACCATTATTATTATTAATTTAATTTAATTGATTTTTCTTTTTCTTTTTTTGTTGCATTGAGTTGTTTTGAAATACTCAAAGAAAGAGAATTAAAATAGATTTCCTCCTGAAAATTAAACCACTGACAATCAGAATAAAGAATCTCTTATACATGCAAATCCACCAGAAAAATAAATAATAATTAATTAATAATAAAAAGAAGAAAGACCCAAAGGGCAAAAGGGGCCAAACAAGCCAGAGATGGGAGTGTGGCAAAGAGATGAAAGTGAGAAAACTAAGAAACAGCATATATGCATACCAGCCCTCCCTAATGGGAACTAGAGCATTTATCCCTGTTCAAAGATCAAATAAATCATTTAGTATTAGAAGCCTGTGTTGGAATTTCAACATAACCCTTCCCGACTTGTCACCAACTTGCATGAAATCCTTACAACATATGTGCTTAGCAACGTCTGTCCACCCTTTTGGTGAATGGAAAAGAGATCCTTCAGTAGCTTGGTGACATTTAAGTTCATAACAACAATAGAACTTTAATTTCAACTTTAATTGTAGTCGGATTATAATATATATATATATATATAATTTTTTTTTCTATTTTATTATAAATTAAGTTTAATGTAATATGTAAGTATATTAAATTCCTCCTAGTCAAATATTCTCTAGTCAGTTTAATTTGTTCTCTCCCTCTTCTTTCATCATCTACCCTTGATTTTAGCCTCTTCTCTTAATTAAAGCAAATGTGGGCATGGCTTATGTCCAAACCAATTCAAGCTATTATCCGCGGAATTCTATGTGCTTAAATTGGCCTCATGTGCTTGATTGTCATTTTCCTTGAAAACAACAGATGCTGATTTAAACAACCACTTGAGCATAGTAAATGAGGTTAAGGGAGCTCTTCCTGTGCTCTGATGACCTAGCTTTTGATTGTGCACTTTCTGTTTGCATTTGGCAAATATTAGCCCATTCTTGAAGGAATCAAAGGTGGAAAAAAATTGATGGAGTCAACATGGAATTAGTTAAGCTAAAAACCGTCAATGTCAATTCTTTTATTGCCATCAAAGGCTTATGTGACAGGTGACACGAAAGCATGACAGAAGTGTGGCCATGGCACAAGAATATACCAAAGGGTTTTGACAGGTGATCATTTTGTTTCTCTTCTTATAGATGGTAAGTTGGCATTAACAAAATAGTAACAAGACAACAACAATGCTTTAGAAATATCGAAAGTAACAAATCACATTTGATAAGCAAAGATCAAACAATCCTTTATGCCATAGTAAAAGATATAGGAATGAATGAATGCATGCATCCTCATTGACGCGTCCCAAGCCCCACTAGCGTCACAATGTGAGTTTATTGACGACGATCTTGCAATTGATGGACATAAATATGCAAAACAATTATTAAAATATGTCATAATAATGATGATCATAAACATAAATATAAACAAAACAAGACATTTATGGGATAACACATCTTTGGACTAGAAGAAGGCTCAAATTGCCAAACATTGAGTGCCAAACATTATTATTGTTATGTTACCAAACAAAGTGCCTTCTTACTCCAAACACATCTTTGGAATAGGCCCTCACTCTCTTGGCCAAAAAGGTCGGGCATAGTACTATTGCTCCCTTCCATAATCCTTCTATCTTAGTTATGGACAGGCTCCTACCCTCAGTATCGTGTGGAAACATCACACTTTGGTATTGAGTTAGCTTGCATCCACGCATGAGAAATATTAATGTCTTTGCGATATATTTTGGGAAGAAAAGTTAATATCAATATCATTGTTAAGAGTTGCTTTCAGCTCTAGCTTCTCTGTTAAAAGTATGATGCTTCAACTATTCCACTGATTCTTCAGCTCCTCTGAATCATAAAAATCAGCCCCACGACGGGTATTTGAAGACAAATTTCAGTCGTAACCAACTCTTTTGCGCATTTGGTTCAAACGTAACAAGTTTTCCAGTTTAGTTAGTCACTTAATATGGTTAAATAATTAGTACAAATTGCCTTTCAAAAGAATTAAAAAAAAAGAAGAAGAAGAAGAAGAATAAGAAGTTTCATGCTTGAACAGACTGTAAAATTATTTTTTTTTTTTTATTTTAGATTGTTATTGATTAAATTTTTTATTTTAATTAAAATTGGATTAGAAGTATAGCTTAATTATGGAACTAGACGTCGTATAATAATCCAACAAACTATATTTACCTCTTACTCTTTTATAAAATAAAAATATATTTAAACTTTATATAAAAATATGTTTAAATTTTAGGTTTAGGGCTGAAAAAGTCATTTAGTCTAAAATACGTTGTTGAGCTTTTTGATGACTAGACTTGACAACAAAAGTTTTAGTATAAATAAAGAGACTTGCCTCTTTTTATATAAGAAATCATGTTTCATTCTCTCCATTAAAACGAACGGTAAACTACAAATGGGGAAGGAGAGGAAGACGCTATCTCTATGTGCTTATTAGTGCATATAATACCGTGATTTATATTCACTATCCACCCCCGCGCTAACAAGAAATATGCTTAACCCCATCTTCATATTCAATTTGTAATTGTTGTTCTGGTACATCCCTTATTTAAAAACAACAATGAAACCTTAATTCTAATTTAATTAGGCTAAACTACATGGACCTTGTCTTGCCATTCTATCTTATCATACGCTAAATTTAGAATTAGAATTAATTATTTTAAATTTTTTATAACTAAAGACTTCTAAAGTCTCCCAAGAAAACAGAAAAAGAAAAATAATAATAATAATTTCAAATCAATCTAAATCTTCCTCTTTTTCTACCATCTTAGATTTGATCACTTTTTCTAATTGGAGTATTATAAATTTAGGTTAGTTATGTCCAAATCAGCGCAAATGCTACTTCCTTACTGAATCTCTAATGGTTGCTTGGCCTACTTTGTGGCTGATGCGCTCATCCTAATCCTAGGTGTTCCTCACTATAGTGAACAACTACCAGTGTACTACAACACATCAATGCTGAAAATGGCATACAACAGTAGAGTTGCGGCCGAGAACAACCAATTGTGAAATAATGCTAATGCAATTGGCAACCCCCCGGAGTTATTTTCGCTTTCAAAAGCGACTGTGCCAATCAAATCAACCACAATGACACGGTTATAACCGTGGTTGCTGATCGTAGTTGAAAGCCTAGGCAAGTAATTAACAAAGGGACAGAAAAAGAAGAACCACATAAACCAGTTGAACTTTGTACAAGGTCTTGAATCTATAGCCCGTGGTTTTGTTTATGTATGGTCCCATGTTTACTAATATATTGTGAATTTAGCATTTCAAAAAGCACCCAATAGTTAAATTCTTAGATCATTAAGACAATAAAAACAATTATTTATGTGTCTTTTCTAGTGGTTTTTTTTTGTATGTCTTTTTTGAAGAATTTTTGTGTCTCTCTTCGTCTGTCGCATTCCTACCTTGATTGTAGTATATGGCCAAGTGATCTTCTGGAAGTTTAATGGCAATATCCCCGCCATAAATTACTAGTGATAATTTCAAAATTTTTTGAAAAATCGAGTGAAATCGTTATTAATTAGTTTCTAAGTAAGATTTTATTTTGTTTTGCTTTATTGAATTGTTTCTTCTTTTTTCTTTTTTCTTTTTTCTTTTTTTGGGATGGGATTCATTAACCAGTTTGCTTTTGTATATAAACAAAATTGCTCCCCAAAGCAGGATATAAAAGATGGACACATTAAAAATACGAAAAAAAAAAAAACCAATTTAAACTAGAATCAAATTATAAGATTGAAATCAAACATCAATTTCTATTTAATATTTTTTATTCGTTAGTCCATGAGTGTATCAATTTCTTATATTGATCAAACTTCTCTCTTAAATAAAATAGGTTAAATTACATATTCCCATCTTGTTTATGCTAGTATTTTCTTGCAAAAATATTTCGTCTCACACACCAGAGAGAAAAGCACGAACAAATGCTAATCCTTTCGTCATCTTTCTTGAGGTTCAATGGCCCAAGTAAACATTTAATTGGAAACTAAACAGGAAATTACTTTTAATTAGAAAAAAAAAACATATATTATTGAACAATAGGGACTTTAAACTAATATTTTAAAAATCAAACAGATTGAACAGCCGAATCAGAAGAATCAGAATTGGTTGAATTTAAAAAAAAAAAAAAAAAAAAAAAAGTCAACATTGCTTGCGTGGATGACTGTACCATGTAATGGCAAAACATGTGTACATTGTGTACCCGCCCCTTACTTGAAAAACCATCACAAGTAATCGGGTTGGCAAGTGATTGCTAGCAAATTTCATAATTATCCGCGAAACTCAAATGCGGTACAATTTAGAAGAATTTAGATTTAGCATGCTCTGGTCTGGATCCTGCAACGATTCACACATTACATTTTAAAATATACCAACATGACTAAAATCTGTTTGTCAAATATAACAAAGATTATTTAAAAAATAAATCTACCGTTTCTTTCAGCAAAGTTTGTGACATTCCATAATATTAACAAATCGCCAAAAAGAAACGTGAAAATATAGTTTTCTACTAAAAACTTTCAATAGGTATGGGGTCACAAAGAAATCAATACAACAAATAATCCAACCCAAAGTTCAACCTACAATTGGCTTTTTCTTTTACGAAGTAAACGGCAATTTAGTCCCTTTACGACATTACTAATGATAATTTTGTAATCATCTCAAATTTTTATTAAAATAAAATTTACAGAAGAGACTAATTATTATTTCACTAAAATTTTTAATACGTTTTTTTTATTATATTTTAAACTACAATGTGTGAATAACTATTAGATTCAAAATAGAATATATTAAATGTAAATTTTCCTACAATTTAACAACAAGAAGTTAGCTTAGCATTACAGAATTTGACAAACAAGTGTTGGGTCGTATCTATAGAGTTCAAATCCCACTGGTCTTTGGCACTTGGTAGGTCTACACTCAATCACAAATTTGAATACCCATAAAAAAAAAAAAAAAAAGCACAAATTTTTAATAAAAACTGTTTCTTGTATTACTCTTTATTGATATAATATAATCTAATTAAAATTCCATTTCCTCGTAACATGGAATTGTAATAAAATTTATTTATGGATGATAATTATGTAGTTTCGCAAAAATAATAGAGCATTTGTTTTATTCTCTTTCTTGTTTATCGTACCGTATCAGAGGTGTTAATGTCATGCCTCGAGATCGAATAGCGACGGCTATTACACGTAGACTCTACGTGCCCTCCAGTCCTCATCTTCTCCTTCGGCGTGGCACACGTAAGTTTCACTAGTCCGCATCATAATCTAATATGAATATGGCTTTGCAGTTACAAAGTATATAAAAAAAAATAATAATAATAATAAATAATTAATTAGTGATGTGAATTTGGTCATTTTTAATCAAATTTACATTTGTATTGTTATAATTATTATAGGTATATTTTAAAATTTTTATTATTAATTATAAATATTTTTTAAAAAATAAAAATATAAAATTATATATCTAATAAATAAATAAATAGAATTTTACCATTCGGCTCTTCTGCTTCTATAAATAGTTGTTCCTATTTCACTCTCTCTTCCGTGGAGTTCCGTGGCTACTGCTGCTCCGCATTCTTTTCTGTTTCTTTTTTGGGTTCAAACTTTTCTCTGTCTTTGCTTCTGATCCATTTGATTTGGGATTGTTTTATGAATTTTCTTGGTTGTTTTTCTTGGCTAGTCAATCCGTCAAAGTTGATATCTTGGGGGTAGTGGGTTAGTTGTCTTGAGCTCCTGATCGACTTCTTGGAAAATGAAAGAGAACGCAGGAAACCCACTTCATCTCGAGTCTGTGAATCACATCTCACTTGTGTGTAGATCGGTTGAGGAATCCATTGACTTTTACCAGAACGTTCTTGGATTTTTCCCTATCAGGAGGCCTGGATCTTTTGACTTTGATGGGGCATGGTAATTAATTAGCTTTCAAATTAGAAAAAAAAAAAAAAAAAACTAAAATAATAATCCACTTCTGCTGTTTTTTGCATTCAAAGCACAATTTGTGAGGTTTTGATTGTCTGATATGGTTATCTTTGTTTATATTGTTTTTTGCATAGGCTATTTGGCTTTGGAATTGGAATCCATCTATTGCAGTCTGAAAATCCTGAAAGCATGCCTAAGAAAGATAGAATTAACCCCAAGGATAACCATCTCTCTTTTCAGGTAATCTCTCTCTGTCTCTCTGTTTTTTGTATTTTCCCTGTCATTTCGCTGTTTTTTCTTTCTTGTTTTGTGGTAAAGGAGGAAAAGTCAAATAATTTCGACCTAGTTTGTAAAGTAACGTGTCTCTAGCTTTTTACATGTAAGTTTAGTCCCTCACGGCTTCGCCACTTGAGCAAACGCATGGGGATTAGGTGGATGCACACCAAGAGAATTCACTGTTTCTTTCGCTTGAATGAGAAAATGAAAAATAGAATGCAAACAAAAATACAAGACGTATATGATGACACATGGGAGAAAAATACAGCCATCAGTTGGACGTATGTAATTCACGAGAGTCTCGTATTACGAGATATATGCATACTTTTATTATTATTATTTTTTTACAAATTGATTCTTTTCTGTGATATCTAATAACAATAAAATAACATTTATTGTTACATCAATCCTCATCTTCCAAAAGCACTACCTTTAGTTGGTTAGGTAATTTCAAACATGTCACGTTCAAACTTGTACAGAGATTTGGAATTGTGAGTCAGATATTGCGAGCACAAATATTTATGGTGGGTAGCAAGTGAATAATCTTATGTGTGCAAGAAAATTAGAAGCTGATTTTTATTTTTATTTAAAAAAAAAAAACAAAAAAACAAAAAATTCTGTTTCTGAAATGGCCAGTGTGAGAGCATGGGAGCAGTGGAGAAGAAGCTGAAAGAAATGGGAATCAAATACATCAGGGCTGCGGTAGAGGAAGGTGGGATCCATGTTGATCAATTGTTCTTTCACGACCCAGATGGATTCATGATCGAGATATGCGATTGTGATAATCTTCCTGTGATCCCTCTTGCCGGTGAGATGGCAAGATCCTGCTCCCACGTAAGCCTCCAGATGATGCAGTGTCAGCACATGCACCGAGTGGTCCAGTAGTAGTAGACCTGCAATTAAGTGGCAATATTGTTAAATAAAACTAAAAACGCAATGGGGTTTGGTGTTTTTAACGTGTTTCTTTCAGCTTTTGTGATGTCTGGCGATTTGGTCGATCCTCTTGTCAGCTTTTTCAATTATCAGTGTCGTTTTTGTTGTTTTTTTGCACGGGAAATAACGTGCAAGCCATGATAGTAAAGCTGTCAAGCAAAACACTTCAACTTCTTTTCTTTTTTTTTTTTTTTATTAAGAATAAAATATGATGATATTAATCTTAATTTATTATATAATTTATTATAAAAAAATATGTAATCTTAAATAAAAAAGAAATAATCTCATATATTTAAAAATAAAAAATAATATCGCTATATTTTATGGTTCGTGGTACACATTAAGATTTGAAACTACCCAACCTAAATGCAAACCAAGCCCATTGGTTTGCATCTCTACGTTGAATTATAAAACAAAGAACAAATAATAAAATCATTAAACACTAACGTCAGGTTTAATTTTGAAAGGAAAAAAAAGAAATATGAATTATACAAAGTATAAATCACACCAACTCTTTTATGCACATGATTTGCGTCTCCCTTTCTAACTTATTACCCTAAGTTGCCCTTGTATATAAGTTTGTCGCTTTTCTTGCCTTCATTATTCTCTCTCGTCTTTTATCTTTCTCTCTATGTATATACACACACATTAATATTCTTACACAGTCAACGAGATGATTAAATACATGCATTTAGGGATCACCTTTATCCATCCAATTTCTAATAAAATTCAATGAATCCATGTGGGAAAATAAGAATGCTAAATATAGTTATGGTGAATAGTATTTTCCTACAAAAAGTTACTAGAATTTACTTCAGTTAATCCATTTCGCGGATAAAAGTATATTTAGTTCAATTTGTTGTTGATTTGCCATGTTTTTATATTTGATACTCTCCTCTAATGCTATTAAAATAACCTTTTTCTTCCCGATCATTCCCTCTATATAACCTCTACCAAAATTGACTCAGCCTATATAGTTAGCAAATACTTGCAAGAGTGTGACATGTTGCAAGCAGTGGAGCTGCATTCATGTGGAGGTTTCTTGTTGAAGGGCATCTGAGGATGTAAAAACCTGCGAATTGGGAAAAATAAAAAAATAAAAAACTTTTTTCAATAATATCACATAATCTTATCTCCATCCCCATGAATTTGTTAAACAAATTATAATTAAAATTTGATCAAATAGAATCATAATTCTATATTAGTCACGCCTTATGATTTTAGCTTGATGACAAATAACTTAATCTTAAGAATTAATAAATTAGATCTTAAATAGTGCAGATTTTAAATATTTTAATAGAGTTTATTAAAAAAAAAAAAGGGGGAAAAATGAAAGAAATTGAAATGAGATCTTTGGTTTCCTCATTTAAGCACTCGATCTTAATAAGATAAATGTTTTATTTTTAACTACTATTATGTTTCAAATATTAAAAAATTAAAAATCATTTCTCTCTTTTTTCCTCCAAATATTTAATTTTTTTTCTTCAAAAAAATCCTTATAGAAGCATATTTATTGAGGGAAAATAAAAGGAAAAAATGGGATGACATCATTGATGAAACATTTCAAGACTTTTAGCTTTGTACAAGAAAAGTCAAATATTTAGTTTTAATCCCCAAGGCAATAGATTATTAGATTTTTCCTGTTAAATATAACAAAATGGGTTATTTAAAAAAAAAAAAAAATTATAGAACGTAGATCTTCAGCAATAAATCATTACAACAAGTACTGATATGCTTAAACTTTTCCTAACTCCCCCTCTGTCAATATTGTCAGAATGTTAGGCTAATATGATGTTTCTTTTTTTTTTTTTTAATCTTTTTTATTTTTTGGCTAATTGACTCTATCTGAAAGGAGTTCAACAGGTCGGGTAATATCCCGCAATCCGCATGAAAATGATTGAGAATTATTATAGTGTGTGTGTGTGTGATATTTCATTTTACTTGTCAAAAGCTATTTTATTAAAAACATGTATCTCCTTTGGACCTTTTATGGCAAAACAAAGCTTACCCTAGGAGATAAAAGAGTGTCTAAGATTAATGTGCAGATTGATTCACTGTTGTGCTGCATTTGCAAGGCAACGAGTCTCCCCTCTCTTCTGGGGCTTGTACAAAATGACAGGATTTGGGACCAAACAAGTAATGGAGTTTCATAAACTCCCTTAGCCATCTGACTAGGAAAATTGCAATTACATGAGACACTCTTGGTAAAACCTCTTAATTTTGCGTTCAAGTCCTAGTAACTTTGTTCACTTTTTCCTTTTTTAGATCCTCTGGCCTTCTTACAAGTGAAAAAATAAACAAAAAAAAATTGTCAATGAATGTTGCGTCAGGTGCATAGAACAACCAAGGATGGTATAGGCTTATCCTATCTTGTTGGATAGGACAACAAGGGAGTCATATTTCTTGATATATCTTGGGCTAAATTGTCTGACACCAAATGGTTAGGTTTTTCAATATTGTGAGCCGGGCCTAATAGAGCAAAGAAGTTATATATAACTACAACAAAGAAAGCAATCCACCTGTCTTCGACGCCTCTCCACGGATGGATAAGACTTTGCATTTAAGCTTCTTCAAGACACGAGTATTTATTTTGGGGCAAACGAGATAAATAAATCAATAAAATCTAAATTTCGTCTATCAAATGACCAATTTATCTAAACCAACAAGATTGTCGTTGCAATTTGATACTTCGAATCGTAACACATGAATCAAATTACTCGGGGGTCAACCAATACACGGTAAATTCACAAATATATATATACATTAAAGGTATCATTTTTGGAGGATGATGAATAAAGTTATCAAGTCTAATTAAGAATGGTGACCGAATGCAAGCATATGGTGAGATGAACAAAAAGAGAATAATTTAAATTGGTTCGAAAATATTTAGTTAGTTACGGTCTGGCATAATTAAATCTCATTTTTAAAGATTTTGTTGTTGTTAATAAATAAGGATATTGACTACAAAAATTGGCATGAATTTTTATAATATAATGCACGCCACTAGTTTCTGACTCTAAAACGTACATATAATCACGCAAGAGACAGCAAAGAAGTAATATAATTACAACAAATGGAACAATCAACTACCTACTTGTGTGACACATCGATTACCAATCGATTGGAAATAGATCATCCACTTAAAGGCCTCCTGCTAGCATCCGCTCCAAATTCTCTATGGATTGCAGCCTCTGGATCAGAAGCTGCTGCCTGAATTTCTTGATGAATGCCTCGGCACTTTCATTGATGTCCATGGATGGTTGGCTTTCTAGCTTTTCCGTTGGCTTGTTCTCTGGAATATGATGAGACTCCACGGGTGGTCTATCTTCTTTATAACCATTGATTGCATTTTCTTTTCTTTCAAAGGGTTCGGTGTTGTGGTGTGGAGGAAGAGGCAAGAGGCTATTATTGTTCATTGCTTGCCTTTTCTTTGTTTTGATGAAAACCCACTATCTAGTCTCAGGGTGATACCTACGTATCCATGCTTGCATGCTTTCCAATATATATGTGTGTGTGTAGGAAGACAAATGAAAAGGGAGATACCACCTTGAATTTTTGGCTAAAGGAGCAACTTTTCTTGTAAAATAAAATTGAGACAGTCCTAAGTTGAAGTTAAAGATATTCTTGTCCCCCAAGGGGCAATGGTCAAAAGTGCATATGCTTGAGGCTTTTGCTATCATGCTTTGTAAATTTCTTCATTGCAAATTTTATGGTAACTTTTCCATTCCAACACTCTTCATTAACTTTATTGATTCAAGAAAATTCACAAACACTTTTTTTTTATTGGTCCTAAGTTGGAGTTTGGATATAGAATGATGTAAGAGTAGGATCAAATTTTCAAAACTGGCCTAATTTTTAGATATAATTCAAGATTTATATTAGAAAGAGAGTCGGCTTAGGGATTAACAAAAGGGAGTGCCCAAGGCAACCGTCTTTGTTGACCTAAACTGAAATTTTATTAATTAACAATTATATGATATATATTTAATTCTCTTTTTCTCCTCCTTTTTTTTTTTTTAATTTTAATTCAATCAATCAAGTGTAGGTAAATTAAATGTCATATTTGCTTTTAGTGCCCATGAAACTCCTAGATGTTGTTGCCATAATCCCCAATCCCCAATTTTAAAATTAATAAAATCATAAAAAAAAATTTTAATTACCAAAATTAAAAACTACAAAAATCTTATAGTATAAATTAAAATCACATAAAAATTTTTTTAAAAAAATATAAACCCCGAGAAATTTAAATGTATTTAACCCATATATAAAATAATGACCTAATCATGGCTTGTAGTTTTAATAAATTGCCGATTACAGTTATAATAATTTTAAAAAATATGCTAAATTTCAATATATATATATATATATATATCTCAAAAAAAAATTTTGAAAAAAAAAAAAGCCGAAAATGGTAATTTAAAGAATAGGCGTATTGCATTTGTGAGGAATTAAAAAAATAATAATAAAAGCCCAAGATGAAGAAGCAAGCCCAAAATGGTGGATCCAAACAGGAAGCACTTGATCTTCAATTTCCTCTTTTCTTAAACCCTTTTTGTGATCCAAAACCTCTCAAAACCAAATCCCAGAACACCAACGGGCTCTAATGGAGACCTTCCACCGATTCTCCCTTCGTCTCCGCCCGCTGTCTCTGGCGGAGAAATGTTTGAGACCCACAACATTCGCCCCGATATCTCGTTCGATCCGGATACCCGTCTCCAAACCCGAATTCATAAGTCCGAGCCCCAGGTTCACCACCCGGAGGAAATCTCACCCTTCGCTTTCGGTCGCCAAAGCGGGTTGGCTTCTGGGTCTAGGAGAGAAGAAGAAATTGATCTTGCCAGATATAGTTAAAGCGGGCGACCCGGTTCTCCATGAACTGGCCCGGGAAGTTGACCCGGAGGAAATTGGGTCGGAGAGGATACAGAAGATGATTGATGATATGGTTAGAGTCATGAGGGCGGCTCCTGGCGTTGGGCTTGCTGCGCCTCAGATTGGAATCCCACTCAGGGTCAGTGTTCTTTTTTGTTTTATTTTTTGGAATTAATTTTTGGTTTATCAGTTTTAAATGTTTGGCTGATGAGAAATTAAAGCATAATAGAAGAGAAAAAAGTAATGATTTGGTAAATATAGTTGAGATTAAATGAAGCAAAAAAGTCACATCGACGTAGGGAATTGGATGCGTCCTAAATGCAGCCCACACATTGCAATGTCAGACTGTTATCTGATGCAGTTGACGATGAGACCACAAATTTAACCACTTGTACAATGTGGGTTTGCGAGTGGAATACTTTAAGTTGACTGCCTCCGTGTAATGAAGATATAAATGGAGTGGAAGTGACGGTAAACAAATGGTTGATGTTGCAACTTGGATGCGGTAAAGGTTTTCAACTCTAAGCATCTCTTCGGGAATTCTATGTGGAACTACTCGTTGCTCACTTATCAAATGATGGATTAGCCTTCAAATTATGTCTTAAAAGTTGGGATTTGTGCCATAAGGCCTGTTTTAGATGTTGAAAATTAATAATGCATTTAGTGGTGTGTCAAAAAGGACTGGAAAAGAACTGGTTAATTATAGACTTTTTGCTGCTCTCAAATTTCATCCTAAAACCGGTATTCTATGCCTAAGGATTTATGTCTGTGTGTGTTTGTGTCTGTTTCTGTGTCCATGTCTGTGTTTGTGTCTATGTGTATATTTATATAAATTATTTCTTTTGTACCCACTTGTGTGCTGACTCCTTGGATTGGCCAATTCTTTAATGGGATCTATTTGAAACTATGCAAGGGATCTGGATTCTAAGATAATTATGAATTTTAGCTTTTTACTTAGTTTTTCATTTTGCTGCACATGATTGCACTAATGCTGTGGTTGGGTTTGGACTCATAGTGTTTTGGAAATTGTTGGGTTTTGATACATTCTCCTGTTTCTTGGTTTAAAGATTCCTTCCTACTTGAAAATGGTAACTTAATTTATGGTTTCTTGCATATAGATATGGGGCCTGAATTATGGGAAAATTGGGATATATAATATTTCCTTATTGGGCATTGGGGTTTTGTTCTATTCTGTTGTGCCATTTATTGTGATAAAGCACATAATTCTTGGATAGGAATTGAGCTGTGCAGTTAAAACCACGTCAACATGCCATTTATTGATATCAGTATGATTGGTCAATAACATAGTCTGTCTGATTAAAAGAATGTAAGTCCTATTTGTAGGACTAGCTAAGGACTAATATAAAACTAAGTGGTAAGATACCTAGCATGTCTAAATGAGAGAATATCACAATTGGCACTTCTTTGTAGTCTTCTAAAATTTTTGTTATAATATCTCTTATTATTAGTATCTACATCACTTTGTGTCCCCGGGACTTTTTGGAGAAGTCTATAGTTTTCCTAGAAGTTTTGCTTTATTAATGAATATCAAAGATGACGCCCACAAGCACGATTATAATGAATTTGTGACTTCTAATTATGAGGTATAACTTACCAAGATGACAAATCTAACTTGCTAAAGCAAATTCTGCATTGTTGGGGATGCTCTTAGAAATTTATTAGGATGTCTAGAATCTGTGTATGAAGAGTTCTTTTTACATGAGGTTTTGTGCTGTGTTAGAGCACTTGATGTAGTTTCATGTATACTTTCTTGAAATATCAGTATCTCCTGAATTTAAGAAAAAGTTCCCCAGGCAATGAAATTTTACTGTAACTTCAACACTTTTTAGTTCATTATACTCGTTTCCCCTACGTGTGATAAGATATCTGCATTCTAATAACAGCTTAAGAACTCTTTCTTGGCTTACATAGATAAGCACCATATTTAGCGGACATTTGTGAATTCAGGAAAATTTGTCATTATGAGACCAATTGATATCCGAGGTGCTAGAATAAATCCAGTTCATCTCCCAACCATTCTCACTATGGGATGTGATTATAGTTTGTTTTTCTCATCTCTGCAGATTATAGTTTTAGAAGATACAAGAGAATTTATAAGCTACGCACCCAAGGAAGAGATTAAAGCACAAGACAGGCGTCCTTTTGATCTTCTGGTATATTAACCTGTGCAAAATAATTCAATTGGCATTTTTATATTTGGATATCTATGATTTCCACTTTTCATTTACAGTTTATTAGTTACTTTGAGCCAGGTGATTCTGAACCCAAAACTTAAAAAGAAAGGCAACAAGACTGCACGTTTTTTTGAAGGATGTCTGAGGTAAGAACAAAATAAACAGTGAATTCTGTTGCCTGTCTGATGGTTTATTCTCTGTCTCCACTTTCAGCTTGTATTTCCATGAGGTTACAATATATAAGGAATTTCAATCTCTTAGTGATTCTTGATGATATTGCACATCATTGTATTGATGGTCAATCATCTTGATTTGATAAACTATTTGAGTATTACCAGTTTTAGTTATGACATAGTCTAACTGTTAATCTGTGTAGCCTACATTATAGGTGATCTTATTTCCTTTTGTTCATTATTGTATTTTTTTTAGTGTTGATGGATTCAGAGCAGTTGTGGAGAGACATCTTGATGTTGAGGTTACTGGCCTGAATCGTGATGGCCAGCCCATTAAATTGGATGCTTCAGGCTGGCAGGCTCGAATCTTACAGCATGAATGTGATCATTTGGATGGAACTCTTTATGTTGATAAGATGGTCCCCAGAACATTCAGGACTGCAGAAAATTTGGACTTACCTCTTGCTGAGGGATGCCCTACACTCGGTGCCAGCTAGCAGATGTTTGACTCCATGGGTCAAGTTACCGTTCGAAGAGCAACGAGACAAAGGTTAACACCTGGTTTCTGGGACTTGGGGACAAAGGCTGATTTTCCATGTTCCAGAAAAAGAAAGCATAAACGATTGTTGTTAATGCTTTTCATTTTTCCCAATTGTTTGTGGCGGAATGTGCCATTTAGTTACATGTAAAGCACTCGATACTGGAATACTGAATTATTTGAATTGGAGAATTATCTGATGGTGCAACTTATTGACTATTTCATAGCTGGGAAATGTAAGTCTCAAAAATGAACATTATTTGCTCTATTATTTTGACAATCCAATGGGAAGGGGATTTCTGTTTCTCTTTTTGGACTCTTCAAATGCAATGTTTCTGCAGCGAATGGCGTGAAAATGATTGACAATATTTGTTTCATGCAATTTTGATGCCAATGTAGATGAATGACCAACTAATTTAACGTAGTTTGAAAGTGTCTTCCCAGTAGCACAATTACTGTCATTTGCAGTTCCAATAAAAATTATAGTGACTGCATTCGTAACAAGACACAATGAAAGTTGTCTTTAAGCGTTGATATTATATTTTAATTTACGCATAGAATCCCAACATCAGTAGCTCAGCTACTGGTGATGAACTGCTTATAGTTTTCACCATAACACGGTATCTATTTTTTATGCTTATATGCAACTTTGGACATATATAACAAAAAGAATGACAAAAGAATTCGCATACAACAATGGTGCTCTATAAGCTAGTCTTACCCACAGCGTCATGTCTGTTCATGAGACTTTCCTTATTGGGTAAAATAGGCAAAAGTGCTTGCTGAAAAAGAATTGGAACAACCCATGTTCTAGTTTGGCCTTTTTATAGGTAGAACATAAAGTCTGTCTTCAGAAAGGCTGGAGGGAGTTGGATGGAACTTTCTGCTTGATGAAGCTTTCATTGCATGAGAAACAAGGTGAGGGATGTACAAGACCAACACTAGAGCCATAAGCTTCCCAACAAAATGATGTCGTGATTCCATCGCTCGATGAAACAAGTTGAATATCTTCTAAATATAAACCTTCACATGGTGAGTAATCACTGCAAGCAAATCTCATTGCTTCCTTTGTAGCTGAAGTTCCTTTGATCCGTATAAAGGATATATTTGACACTTTAACAGCAGAAGTCTGCATTTTATGGGGATGTCAAATCATGTTATGTCTTCTAATCACAAAAGATACGCACATAATATACAGTCATAGTAGAAGGAAATAAAAAATTGGTTTTATAGGCATATTGTGAAGATAAGTTTCTTGAGGCCACTTATTAAGTACATGGGTACAGTGCACATGTTTACAAGCTCTATCATTATGGAAGCTGTGAATTGTACTAGGCACATGGCTCTTCAATATTCCTTATGACTGGGACAAGTATCACATATATATATTTTATTATAGTAGCAGTAGTTGACAATTGAAATGAAAGTCCTTGTATGTTTGTGTATCGATAGGATGGATCGGTTTTACTACCATCCATAAATAAAGTTGTGAACAAAACCAGATTTGTGCAAGCCAATTGCTTTCATTGGTATCATGTTATCCACAACAAACAAGCTGGTGAATTTTATGTACCTGATTTGCACATGGCAGTGGTGAATCGCAATAATATTGATTCACTATAAGTGGATTTGCTACATTTTGCATGAACATGTTCTGGAATGTGATCTCAGTAGCATTACCGCTACCTCCCTGACACAGTTTAAAATAAAATAGGTCTCAATAACTATGAGTTCACTGGATACAAGTATCAATTGTTCTAACACACTCGAATAAGCAGACTTCATCTGCCTCCTGAAAGAGAAACACAGATTTTGAAGAGATTACCTGCCATGTTTTAATCCGTGCCCCATTATCAGTGCCGGACAGGAATGCTCCATCAATAACAACATCACGCACCTGTGATGATGAGTTTGATTTTCCCAGGCTTCCAATGCTGGTGGATTAAAGATCAAAATCAAAGAAGCTATTTGGGGAATTAGAGCTATTTGCAGTGAAATTGCTCCTACCTTATGCCATGCCCTGGCCCACATGCAATGTTTCTGATTCTGATCCGTGTAGTGTTGCCAACTATAGAAATGCAGTCATCTCCTGGACACATAATCTAAAGCACATAATGAGAATTAACCTAAAATGGACCTAGAAACCTCTCCCCTTACATAGTTATTCAAAATGAAAAACACATCAACATAACATTTCAGTCACAATAATCATTTGAGACACATGAAACTGAAAAAAGGGAACCAGCTAGAATTGAAGAGAAAGTTAACTTGATTTGTGAACTAGACATTTTTTTACGTTCTCGTTTTGAAAGTTAAGCAACCCAATTTATGTTCAGGCTTCAAACATCTACAGGGTACAGCATTTTACGCTTTAAGTCCACAAGTTAAAGACATCAGATAGCTAGCAATGATCAGGAACCCAAAATACCCAATTGTAAAAGCACAAAAATGAAACAAAAAAGTGCAAGCTGAATCCAAAAAAGAAAGTCCTTTTGCATGAGACTCCCACACTGTGAGATCTTGGGAAGGGTCAGATGGTTGGATCAATTTGTGTCAGTCATCAATGATAATTTCCCTATTTGTACCAATAATTACATCCTAGTATTCCTGAAAAGTTATAATACCTATGAATGAGCATGGAGCAATAAAAGAATGGTTTCAATGTTATAGAAATTTGCAAAATAAAGATTGCAGCAGTTTCAAAAATTAACCAACCTGTTCCAACCACGCTATCCTTAATTTTCACACCACGGGATGAACTAATGTGGATTCCATCTGTATTGGGGCTGAAAGCAGGTGACTTCACTGTAAGTTTGGATGCTGCAACTCGGATGCAATTAGTGAATGCCAGGTGCATCTTTTGACTGTGAATCACTCTAAGGTTATTGATTTTTAAATCCTTGCACTTGTGGAAAGTAATGGCCTGCAGAGTAATTTATATGCCAATTGAGAATATAAGACACTGATGGGTAGGCAAGAATATATTAAAACAGAAAGAAGAAATTCATGGAGCTAACTGCCATACTTTAAAGTAGCACTCACCGTAGGAGCATGTCTGCATGGCTGCCACAAACAAACATAAGCCCAATTCAGAAATGTGCACAACAGAAAAAATTATTAATAAAAAAGACATGACAATGAAGTACATTAGTCTTGTTGATCTTGCAAGACTGTGCCCACCATCTCCATCCCTTGCCATTAATTGTTCCTCCTCCACCCAGTGTCAGGTGATTTACCCCATGGAAATAGAGCCATTTGCGACGATTTAAACCAGTCCAAGAAACAGGATCTTTTGGAGCAATAATAGCACCAGATATCTATTAAAGTACAATTCCAATTCAGTTATCAGCAAATACAGCATGTCCAAATTAGAAGAAAAAGAAAGAAAAAGGTGAAAACTTTTGTCTAATAGGTTGTGCAGCTGAGTGATGAAAACGATAACATGGTTGTTGATGCTTACACTAATTGAGACTTTTGATTTACAAGGGCCGGCCAAATCCACGGGATGGACCAGAAAAGTATACCCATCAGGTATTATAATTCTGGTTCTTCCAGTGGAAGAACATGCCCTGTCCCATGCATCCATGAAAGCCTGAAAACCCAAAAGCAGTACAATATTTAAAAAAAAAGAAAAAACTCTGCTCTTAATATGGTTTTCAAATGGCTCATAAGATGGCATCTAAAGACACTCTTCAAAGTATATGAAATAACAGAAAACTTTAGGCTACCTACTTGCTGCATATCAACAATGAGTAATCAGAAACCTTTCCAAAATTTAGAAGGAAAAGCAAAATTTTCCTTTTACACTTTCACTCAAAAAATTTAAAGAAAACAACTAGTTCAGGTTTGACAGCAACCATAATCGGATCCCAATGTAATCGGGAGTCCAGAATCTTATTTCTTTTGCCCAGTTCCTAGAGCAACCAAACATAGTCACTTGCCAAAGCACTTGACTTACGTACACAGTGGCTATGGACATCTGACACTCATTTCCTACTCTCCACTCCGCATGACAGAATCATATATAAGTATTGCAGTGTATAACCTCAACAAAATGTAGTTCTACTTCAATATCAATACAGTTTCCTTCCCCAGAAAAGCACATATAATCACGGACTCCAAACAAACCGTGCAGAGCTCAAGTTACTCAAATATCTTCAAAACATGACATAAACTGAACATTTCTGTAAAATGTTTGAAATGTCTCTAAACATGGCCTACAGCAAACAGATAGAACACGCCACCACAAGCATTAGATAATCACTAAGAAATTCCAATAATCCTCCGTTTAAAACAGACGGATAGCCAAATTATTAGGCATCAAACAAGCAAGCAGACAGATGAACACAAAAAATCAGCGCAATGTAACCTTTTCTAATGTCTTTACCTGGGTGTCATTGTGAAAGCCATCACCTTTAGCACCAAAATCACCAACAGAGAAGACCCCTTTGGATCTGGGTCGGATTCTTGGCGACCCAGAACGTGGGAGCTGAAGCAGTGGCTCAAATCCTTCTGCACCGACAAGAGCCGTACAGATTACACAGGCACTCCATAGCAACACACATGCTGAGCACCAACCAAATCCCATGTTTCTCGTGTTTCTCTTTAAAGTATCTGTCCCAATGGCTTGTCGTTTCTTAACAAAGGAGGAATGTTTTATGCTTTGTTTCGTACGAGGGAAAATGGGTGGGAGATAGAAAAGGTGAGTGTAAAGTTAAAGTTGTTACATTTGAGAAGATGCATGATTGCTCCGTGGGGGAAGAAATTGCTTGCTTTTTTCACCTTGGCCCACTTTCCTCAATTTCTCTAATATTGAAAAACAATGCTCGTGTTTACATTGCTTATAATAATTTTAGATTAAATTAAATATTATTACTCAAGTTATATTAATTTTTTTAAAATAATATTTTACGTGATAAAATTTTTTATTTTATAATTTTTTTATTTTTTTAAAAATTATATATTTTTAATATTATTAATTAAAAATATTTTTTAAATTTATATTAAATTATTGTATAATTTTTAATTAAATATTATATAAAATATAAAATATTAATTAATATAACATGTTAAATATAAATATTTTTTATTTTTTAAATAATTATATAAAAATAAAAAATAAATTTTATTTTTTTATAATATATATATTTATTATTTTTATAATAAAATTTTTTAAAAATAATATTTAAAAGTATTTATAATAAATAATTTTTATATAAAAATAATTTTAAAAATAAAAAATATATATAAATTAAAAAAATTATAATAAAAAAATAATTTTAAAAATTTAAAAAATATTATAATAAAAAATAATAATAATTTAATCTAATAATTTACCATGATAAAATCTTGTACGGGATTCGAGCGATAGATGTTTGCTGTCATGTTTTGGCTCGACAGCTGAGCGCCGGCATCAACAATAATCTTTTTAATTTTGGATGGATAGATCCATGAAAAGTTACAATTCCCAACTCCGACCAAATTGGATTGTCTATCTGTCATTCTACTGACAATTTCAATCTTTCTTGTTTATTTAAATTCATAAACAGGCAAGATAAATAATGTAAATAATATTATTTATCAATAAATGTAAAAATTGTGTTGCATAATTTTGTTAAAAAAAATACTTTTAGAATTCTAAAACGGCATAAAATAACGGTTGGGAGTATTGCATACATGTAAATCTAGTTCCATATATATATATATATATATATTTCATTTTATTTCACATGGAAGGCAAAATTAGAAGTCTTACGTAAGTTATTTTCTATCTTCTTTTTTTTATTTTTACTTATTTTTAAAAAAAACTATTTTAATTTTCCCATTTAAAATTACATTCTCCCAAACATAAAGAGAGGATGAAACTTTTTTTTTTTATTATTATTTTCTGACTTTAATTTCTCCTATTTTTCTTTCTTCCATTTTCCTCTCCCGTACCTTTCTTTTCCAAACAAGGTGTTTGAGGAGTTGTAGGAATCTGACTTTGCCTGAAATAACAAATTTTACTTTCAATTCCAACAAACTTGAATTTCAATTTTGAAACCCATATTTCAATATGATGACAAAAATATTAATAAGTACATAAAAGAATTGAAAAAGAATAATATAAATATCATATTATCCCTAACAAAACAAGTTGGACCAATGAATTTTGGTTTAATGTTGCTCAAGATTTTTCAAGGTTTTGAACCCTGACTAATGCTACTTTGAAAAGATTCAAAAAAAAAAAAGAAAGGATTGATTTATATTCAGAATAGGTTGTGTCCGGTTGGACAATTTTTCTGAGATGGGACTTGGGAAATCCTGAACAATATTTTAGGCTTAGCATCAATTCATAAAATAAATCATTTTTGTTACATGCAACCTTTTTTTCTTTCTTTCTTTCTTTTTTGTTACAATTAATTTAACTTTAATTGACTGGCATGATATCTTAAATAATATCTTACTACTTACAGGAAACCGTTTTTTTTTTTTTTTTTTTTGTTAATGATATGGTATTTATTTGATAGTTTTGGAGATAATGTGAAACACAGTGCACATGGCAATTAATATAGAATTTTCCTTTAATACAAGCAGTTCAGGTCATTCCCATGATGGCTCGTGGATCAACTCTAAAAGCTTAAGATTATTAGGATTTCATGCTAATAATTAGGATCAAATTAAAAACTTTACTTCAAAACCTTTAATTTTTTTTTTTTTTTGGCCTCAATTATAATTTGATTTAATATGAAGTCTGGAGACCCCCGGATGATTTTTTTTTTTTTTTTTCTTTCCCCATAATTAGTTCAGCAACACATTTTTCTCCGCTTTTGGGTTTTGAGACTAATTGAGAACAGAAATTCAATGGACCTAACTGAACCCAATGGACCTAATCTTCTGGGCCTACAAAATTAGCTTCTTAGTATCTATCATAAATAGATGTATTTCCAATAAATAAGAATTTAAATTTTTATTCTTCAAATTTTGAATTTTAATTTTTAAAAAGAATTATGAGATTTAAGAAAATAAAAAAATTATGATTTAATCAATTTTTAATTAAAAAAAAATCCATTTAATGGTCACAAGGGCCTAAGCAGGAGGCTCAAACCCATAAATTATCTACATTCACAATGAGAAATGCTAGGTCGGCGTGGTGCGGTGGGAGTGAGACGGGGGCAACTTTGGAACATGAAACTTTCAAAGGGGATGAAGAATCACTTTTGTTAATAAACGAAGAATAATTATCTATATATTATAAGAAATTGCATTTGGGCACCAAACAAAATGGCTAAGACCAAAAACATGGAAAAGGGTTTCATACGGCTGTGGCTGGCTTGCTATCCGATACTTTAACGTCACCATCAAGTTAGCATCTTGGAATTAGCTCTCGTATTTTAATTATTTAGGATGCTTGCATTTCATAAAATAAAATTCGGAAAAAAAAGAAAAAGAAAAGAAATTTATACTAATTGATGTGACATAAATGGAAACCGTGCTAATAAATGCAGGCTCTGCGGTCAAGGTGCTCGTGAGCTCCATTTGCTTTTTATCTTTTTGAATCGTTAGGTGTGAATACTTGTCTCTAGGATTGTTGTTGCAGTGGTGGTATTCTTTATGTAGACCCTTTTGGTGTCCATTACCGGGGCAAACAATCCCGTCGATTGTACTTTGGAATCAAAGAAAGTGTTCTTCTGGTCTAGCCGTCGGGTAGTGTAGCACCAAATACGTTCTCCACTCAAATAAAAATTCAAGAGGGATGGGCACGGGATGACAGTGATGTGCAATTGTGGGCGACCTCATCTACTACAGAATGTGGTGCAAATTGAAAGTGTGGAAAATGTCGGTGACAGTCTGATTAAAGGGTCTTGAGTAGGTCTGGCGGTGGTGACCACATCTTGACAAGCAATTGCATCATTGCACATATTTTATAACACATTCACATTGCACGAATGTTTGCCACCAGCTAGATAAATGTAAATTCGGTTTGGAACTAAGATGTTAGGTTAGACTTAGAAGCTAGAAAGATTAGTTGATAATGTTCCCCCTTCTTTCCCTAATTTTACATCTCAAAAAATGAAATCTTTAGTTTTTGTATAAATTTACCATTTAATATGAAGAGTAAAAATTAACGTGAATTGAATTCAAAATCTCTCAATCGTATAAATTTTAATATTATGTTAAGAAATCAATTAATTTTTTAATTTTTTTTGAGTGAAATTTAAGGATGAATTATAAATTAAACTATAATAAAATATTTTTTTTACAAGTTTGTAACTCAATTTTAAGGATTGAATTTTAGTAACAATATTAGAATTATACTGACTTCGTTAATCGAATTCATTCTCGGTTTTTTTCTTTTTTTCTTGTTGTGCATTCAATTGCCAGAGATTTAGACTGGTGAGAATTCAAACACAGCCTAGTGTTATGCAAAAGATCGTTTTTTCTCTCTTCTGCATTTTTAGTAGCCGTCTAGTATTTGGTGCCGTGCAATTTATACGTGGAATCTTGATGCCAGAGGATAGGAATGGCCTTTGGAACTGGGTGGAAATCTAGGTGGCGACTTGGTGCCAGCCCCAAGAACGGACTTATGGAGGCGTTGCGTACCCAAACAATTTTGGCGATGAAATGCCAGAGTAGTTGTGCAATAGATGTGCCAATTGACTTGCTGGGAAAACTATAAATCAACGATTTAAAAAGCCCAGCGCCCCCCCCCCCTCCTTTTTCCTCGTCTTTTGCTGAGAACAGAGATAAGTTTTCCTGTTCATTAAGTTCATTCATTGAGAAAAAGTTTATTTCAAATCTTCTATAAGAAGTGACCTGACCAACTAAACTAAGTATATCTGCATTTTTCTATGTATGTGCCAGCACATATTCATACTATTACGTGGTTTTAGACATGTAATATGAAGTATTAAAATAATAAAATTTAAGTTATATTTTTAATAATAATTAATTAAGTTAATTTATTTTTAATTAAAATTTAAAAACAGTTAAATAATTTAAAATTAATTTAGTTATTCATTACAATTAGTATAGGAGTTTTTAAGCTTATATTTGTATTTGTGGAATTGAATTAAGAATCACAATACTCTTTGCCCTCGTAGAAACATGTTCTGATACACTCCACCGAGGGCAAGGTCAGAGGAAATTGATTGGGGTTCAGGGATTTGTGGCTTGATTCCCAAATTTTTATTGAAGGGTGGAGATGAAGTTAGCATTTATATTTTCCACTTCGGTCCTGACACTGATCCCAAATTATTAGATTACAATTTTATCCTTTGTATAATGGGTATACAATATTATTTTTTTTTATATAGATGGACAATTAAGTAAATTAACATGATAATTATAACCCTATTCATGCACTCACTCCTTGTTATGTTTCTTTTCATATTTTCCATGGATAATGTTTTGCCCCAAAAGAAAGATTGTTTTTTTTTTTACTCTCAGTATCAGTCTCTACACGTGGCTTTCACTCCATCATCAATATGTCAGTCTTCGTCATTGCCTTGCTTAGAAGACCAAATCACCAACTCGCTTAAAATGGAGCAATTCCCTTTAACATAAGCTAGGAATGTCTTTTATTGTTTTTGTTCCCTAAAACAAAATTTAATTGTTATATTTTTTTTTCATCTATTTCTCTCACATCAACTCTTATAAAAAAAAAAAAAAGTCAACATGGAAGTTGTTTTGTTTTTTAAAACGATAGTGATTAGTTTCATATTTTGAAATTTGAAATTTTACTTTGAAAATTGTTATTTTATACCAACAAAAAAAAAAAAACAATAGGGTGAGATCAAGTATCCTGATCCCCTTGGGAATAAAGATAAGAAAATGTGAACGTTAAAAAATATAATGAGATTTATAAGTAAATTATGAATTCAAATTTTAAAAAAATTAAATCAAATTTAACAAATATTTTTATAAAAAATTACTTAATATTTATTAAAAAAAAATATGAAGTAAATATATAAATCAAAATTAAAATATTATAAAAATAAATTTAATAAGTTGTAAAATTCTTAAAAGAATGAAAAATAAAATAAAATCTTTCAAATTTATTACAAATTAATTAGTTAACTCATAAAAAATTAAAATAGTAAATTTAAAATAAAATAAAAAATAACAAATTTATCTAATAAACTATTAAATAAAAGATTAAGTTAATTAAATTTATATTAAAATATTATTCAATTTATTATAAATATAAAATAACTAAATAACATGCATATCTATTAAAAAATATAAGATACGTAACCAAATTGTGAAAAGAAATAAGACATGAAGTTGTAAAAAGATATAAGGTGTGCAATTGAGTCAAAAATTCAGCCCAAATTATTTAAATAAATTGTTATTGAATTTGTATGAAATTTATTGAATTTTAACATTTCTTTGAAATATTTTTGTTGTGTGTTGTTTTTAATTTAAATAATTTTAATAAATTTATTTTAAATTAAATTAATATTAAAAATTATAAATAGTAAGAGTCTATTTATAAAAAAAAAATTAAAAAAAGTGTTAATCATCAAAGTTATTGATTATCACAAGTAAAAATATTAATTTAAATTAAAATTAAATTAATAAAATAATTAAAACTTATTTTTCTTTTTATTAGTTATTCTTTAATAATAAAAGAAAGTTAGCTAAAATATTTGGCTTGATCAATTCGTTTCATCTCACATGTACGAAAAAATCTCCTAATGAAAAAAAAAAAAAAAGAGAGAAAATTTCTCATCATTTTAATATACCTATAGATACATATAATTACATATTGTGATTGACAAATGCATATATGCATTTATGTCAATTTTCAAGTTACTTTGACAATTCGTTGGGTTAGAATAAATGGGTGAGTCCCCAAGTATTAATCACAAATTTATGCCTAGGCGAAGTCATTTGAAAGCAATTTTTGGTGGATTCATTTTTCTGAAATGGTAAATGATTTTATTGGTTTTCCTACAGATGTATGGAATAAGAACATGGTCATCATTATTATTATGAAGAAAAATATAATGCCATGTCACTACGAGTAACACGCAACTCCTTACACATGTTTGTCATTATGGGTGCTTAAATCCCTACTTTTTAGGGATTGGTCATTGGGGTCTCTCTGTCATCATTACTAGAGAAGAGAACGAGGATTCCTGCTTTTGCAAAATTGTGGAAGGTAAGGTCCCGAGCATCCTTCGTTGCCTTTTCCAATATCGAAGTTTTATCGAAATTTTAAAAATTAAATTAATTGTTAAATTAAAAAAAATTAAAAATTTATTGTTTAATAATTTTAATTAAAATTATATTTAATATTAAAAAAATATAAAATTTTATAATATAATTTTTATTTTTTAAAAATTAAATTATACAAAAATTTTATTTGTTTAATTTTTTTAATAATTTTTTAAAAATAATTTAAAAATATTTGACTAATTTATCAATTTATAATTTAATTATTCAATTTATTAATTTTTAAAATTATTAATTTTTATAATAAATTAAATTAAATTATAATTTAATTTTTAATTTTATTAATTTTGATAAGTTAATTTAGTTTAATTTTTAAAATTTTGAATTTTTTTTATAAACTATGTAAATAAAAATAGTTGCTGATCCGGGTAATTATTCAAAAGGGAATTTTGTTGTCCAGTATAATACAGTCACAGATATATAAAGTATTATGTTTTCCTCGTAATCTGGTTCAGGCATCGGTGCTTTTCAATGTCAGCAATCGTTTTTAAGTCAGTAGGTTCTAATAAGCCATTCTGGATTTTTGTAAATAAATTTCGGGAAAACGGTCTCATGTTAGAACACATCTTAGTCGTTTAATCAAGTGATTATACAATACAGCACTTGATCGAACGATTTACATGTGCGCTTGCTCAAATAAAACTGTTTCCATTTTTTAATTTTAGTTCAAAGATTGTTACAAATCCTTCCATAATTGGATTGGTTGGTGAATAATAGTGATATTTGTTATAATTATTATTATTATAATTTGTAAAATAAAATATCTGATAATTTATTATTTATCGGTATGTTTTTTTTATTTATTAAAAATTTTTGAATAAACTTAAAAATTATATATTTAAATAAATATAATCAATTTTATATATTATATATTTATTAATTTATATTATTTTAATATTTTACATATTACATAAATTCTTTTTATATATTATCAAAATTAATTCAATTTACACAAATTTATTACTTTTAAATCGGATAGTCCTATCTAATAGTACTAGATTAGACAAGGACAGCTACTTCAATAATTAGACTTGGCATTACCAAAACCATTAAGACGCTACATTACATGGATGGCTGAGGGGGCCGTGTGTGTCCCGCGTATTGTTTATTTTTAAATTTTTTTGAAAATTATATGATGTATAAATAATATATAATATACATATATATAAATAATAATAATACATTTTTATTGTTCTCATGAAAATTTTATTTAGTTCTACAGACATCATATTTTTTTAAAAAAAATAAATAAATATACGCGAAATTTATGCAGACTCCACGTCTAACATGCCAATCTCATCTGTTCAGCTTATCCCATCCTTGTCCCTTTTTTGAAAAAATTATTAAGAGAAACACCAATTTTGTTGAAACACGTCTGGATTTGAACAAATAATTCAATTATCCAAAGTTTGAATTTTGAATATAATCATTTAAATAAACAAAAACAAAAATTAATTGAATAAGGCACAAATGCAACATGTATAGGATTGTACAGATTTCAGACTTTCAAATATATTATTTCAACGTAAGAAATCACAACCATTCACCATTGAAGCTAAGCCTTGTTATCTAATTAATTCAAACTAATATAGGCGAGAGTTAATTAGGATATTTTTCTCTGTCTCTCTCTCTCTCTTTTTTTAAAACCCTTTTGTAAACAGCATGATGCCATTGGATGCCCCTTTTATGATTGGGAGGTGAGTGGGGTAGTTGTGATGTATTTATATGTGATGCAAAATTTTCCAAATCAGAAAAAAAACTGAATACGAATAGGTAAGTGTCTGGGGAAAAAGGGCATGGTTAATAACAAAGTACAAACCAGAGTGGCCTCATAATAAATCAATTTGGTCCACTTCCTTTCTCTTTTTGGGTCTATTAAAAAATTTATTAAGTTACGAATATATATATATATATATTTTTTTTATTTTTATAAATTTTATAATTTTTTTAAAATTTAAAACTGATATTTTAAATATAAAAATTAAAAATTTTTAAATATTAGTATGTTTATCAGAGAACTTGGTCCACTCCTTTTTATGATCCCAATAAAACCACAATATCTGCCAAAGGATGTTGAGGCCAGTGAGGTTCGCCAGTGAGGTTCACCAGTGGCTGAAATTTTTATACGGTTTGATAGAGTTGCACTGATAAATTTGGCCAAAACGAAGGCATATATATTCCTTTACATGTTGAGCAACAAGAGTTGCTCATCAAACATAGATAGTTAGATGATCTAGATTCAATCCCAACTTGGTTGGCAAATAGAAATAAGAATTATCAATGAACAAAAAAAAAAAAAAAAAACTAAATTTCCTTGGTAAAAAATTCATATACGCATAATTACATCCACCCAAAACTTACCACAAAGCCATCTCTAAAATCTGAATTAACCAACAATAGAGATAAATATATATATATATTTGAAAAAAAAAAAAAAAAAAAGGCACAAACCATGACAAATCTAAAGAGTCTCATAACTTTGGTTTTTGTCTCCTATAAAAAAGAAGTCTTGTATCTCACTTTATTGAGGTAAAACTAAAAGTTTTAAGAAGGACCTAAAAAGGTACCTAGCACCTAGTAACTTGTATAGAATTTACCAATATTCTCACCGGTAAATTCGATCTCCGGTGACCGGGAAACGTGGAAGCTACCGTGATCTAGCTTTGATGGGCTTTTTGGGGTGGTTCTTGGCCGGTTTTCCAAAGGCAGAACAAAACCCACACGCAGAGACCTTTGGGGAGGGTGGCTCTATTGCCGGAGACACCCTGCCAGTGCGGTAGCCCCTTTGTCCGCCGTTGGATCGGCTTCTTTCGATGGTGTTGACCAATCTTGATGGCGTCCCGGCATCCTTTTCTTGTTTGATATCTAACTTCTCTTCTTGTTCTTGTACTTCATGCTTTTGGGCCACTTCGTTAAGCTCTCCTGATAAAAACTTGTCATCCCACACAAACCCTGAAGAGCCCTGCCTTCTGAATGACACTGCAGATCTTTGCAAACCAGCCATGGCTGCCTCTCTCTCTCTCTCTTTAACACACACACACACGCACGCTCTCTCTCTCTCTCTCTCTCTCTCTCTCTTTATATCTCTGCCTGGATATTTCTTTCTTGGGGGGGCATGTGAATGTGAATGAATGTATTGTTTTATAGGTTCTAACTTCTTTGCTTCCACACACACGATTTTGTTTTTATGTGTAGGTTTGTGTAGGGTTTTTTTTTTTTTTGGTGGGGGAGGGGGGAGTATTAATTAAAGAAAGAAACGGTCATAACGAGGCAGCCAAGTCAAATCAATTATGAGGATTTGTTTACCCTTTCCCTTTTCTCCTCTTGGCAGTTGTGAGGTGCAAAAACAAATACAAATTGGCTTGAGACAGTTATTATGGATTTAGTGAAGGAACAATGAACAAATTTGGAAAGATCCCGTCGCATTTATGTCAGAGTTCACGGTTTTGTGAACCTTCAACTGTATCTTAAAAAAAAAAAAAAAAAAAGGAATTGGGTAAGTTTCCCAGTAGGCCAATACAAAATAATATCATCTTCTCACCCGGAGGTAAATGGCATGTACACGTCTTTCTAGTACCCAGATGACTTGACGTGCTAGAAAAATTAAAGTTTCTGCCACAGATTGGCATTTGCTTACTCATTCTTAGCATCAAAGCCGCCTCAACTTTTGATCGACTCTATGACATAGCTTTTGCTTTATTCGACCTAGTGACTATTTTGAACGAGATTTTATAATTTAAGAAATTAAAATTTTAATTAATTTAATTAAATTTAAATCAATAAAATTAATAATATATTTTTTATTTTTTTAAAAATTAAAATATAAAAATTATTTTCTTGATTTTTTATATTTTTTTTAAATTAATTAAAATTATAATTATAATTAATTTATTGATTTATTATTTAATTTATTAATTTAATTACTAATTTTTTAAAAATTAATTATTTTAAAAATAAATTAAGTTAAAATTTAAATCTGAATGCTTTACAGTCCTGAGAGGGTTTTAAATTCTCACTCCCCTTCTCGGTCAACATCGAACAAATCATTTATTTTAATTTTTTTTTTAAGTGATTATTTTTAAGATGGTGCGAGTCCACTGGCATATGGGCCCAATAAGAGCCCATCATGCATGCGTCCACAGCCGTACGTTTCACGGCATAATGTAAGACGCGTAGAAGTGCCAAGTAGATCAGGTTGACCGATTTTGAATCAGGTTAATTTGGATTTGAGGTAATTGTGGTCGAGTTATTTTCAAGTTATTTATATTTAGGTCATTTTCAGATTTAGGCAAGTTTTGGTCCACTTATGAATAGATAAGTTATTATTTAAAAATAAAAAAAAATTATTTTTTCACAAATTTTATCATATATTAAAGTTAATAAAATTATTATTATTTATTTTTATATATTAATTTGTATTAAAAATATTTATAATTATTCAATTTTTAGATATTAATTTTTTCATTTTATTACTAGTATACAACAATTAACTTACTAATTTCTTAAAAAAATACTAACATTTTATTTTATCATATATATATAATAAGTGAAAATGTGTTATTATTTATTATTATTTTTTCATATATTAGTTTATAAAAATATATATATATAAAGTAGTGTACATTTGCATTGCATATATACTTATTTATAGATAAATAAATTAATAAATAAAAATATAAACAATATTTAAAGATAATTTTTTTTCCATTTCCAAAAAAAAATTCAATTTTGCAAATATAAAGTCATATTTTTCAAGTTAAGAGGGTTTGAGTTAGGGTTACTTTGATTTGAATCATTCGGATCGGGTTAATTTTAGGTCATGTCACATTTTTGGTTGAGTTGGCTCAAATATTCTGTTACGGAGTTCTAGTCAGATGGACTTTTTACACCTTTAAATACCTGGTAGATAGCAGTCTAATGTCACGGTTATTGTTGTCCCAAAAAAAAATGTTAGGGTTGTTGAGAGTTTGGCTTTAATAAATGGAAAATAAAAATCTGATACTAACAAAAACAGCGAAAATATAATATAAGCCTACTTAGGAACTTGGCTAATCTCATTAAATTCCTAGTTAAAAAGAACAAAAACAAAAAAAAACTACGTATCTAACAAATAATTTGGTAAAGAAGAAACAAAAATAATCTTAATAATATTCATATTTTATTTAATTCTTTTGTGAAAATTAATTAAAATTTATTATTAAATATTAACATTTAAGTATAAGTTAAATAATTAAATTATATTTTTATAAATTTTTAAAAATTAATTAAATTTAAATAAGATCTATTCGTATAAATATTTAAATATTTTAATTTATTTTATAGTTAATATAGATATTGACAAATGTTGTTATTATAATTTGATATTTATATTAATAATTCTTGTCAATTAATTATATACGACATTTTTGACATTAATAAAATTTAGTATTATTTCAATTAGCTTATTGGACAATGTTATGAAATGATGAAACACTTCTTGTTGTTTAGTGAATTGCTTCCACCAAAACTAGAATTTTAATATTATTAAGTGAAAAGTCATTGGTGGATATTTAAACAAAAGCTATGTGATAAAATGGATCAAAAGGTTTGCTTCAAGCAAGGGATTAGCCACTTTCATTCTTTTCCTACATGGATTTTCATAGAATTCTGAGACAATACTGCACATTGCAGTATGCAACTTTTTTTTTTTTAATCTTATCTTATTTTCAGATCTCTGAGAAAATGAACCCGCGGAGCAGGATGCCACCGTCTGGGTTGGTGAGTATGTGGGCGCGACAAGGTCAATGGTGATGAGTGTTGTTGACATGTCGGCTGGACTCCTTGGGGCCAATGAATTATGACCCTTAATTGTTGTCTGCAGCTTGTTCAGTGGATGTTACAAGACCTTTATGTGAGTGACAATTTCATCATCTTAGAACAATCATAACAAGGATAAATAGTGCACATTGCATTGTGCTCTTTTTTCTTTTTTTTCTTTTTTTTAAATCAGTTTAATTTTTTTTTTAAAATAATAGTATACAGTGAAAATGGAGTATAAAATTTGGAAGTAATATTTAAAATTTAAATCTCAAATTTCACTCATAATTGAATTTTCTTAACCAAAAATAAAAAATAAAAAACAGAGAGAATGTTCATATTGAAATAACTCAAGGACTTGGAAAATTTTAAGGGTTTTAATTAGCACAATTGGTCATGCCTAGAGCAAACGGGACGGTCTGCCTTTTTTTTTTTTTTTTTGGTGAAACTTTTACAAACTTTCTAAACTAACATGATGAAGCACAAGAAGCAACTTGCTCATTATGTGTGGTTGAAAGTCCAAAGACAATCAAACAGGAATTTATTAATATCTCAATCCTCGTTATCACATCATCATAGATTTATAATCATTGCTTTAAGATAGATAATAACCCCTCGTGAAGGTAAAATCTAAAATATCCTGTCAACAAAACATGTTGAAAATTATAGTAAATGTTGTTTGAAATATACTGAAAATATTTTTCAATTACACCAAAAAATTATTACATATGACTATTTGCTTCTTACCATACTTGAATGAATTATAAAAAAAAAAAAAAAGAAAGCAGAAAAGTTACATAAACACTCTAAATTAGATTGAACTTCACAAATTACATTATTGTCACCATTAATTACTCACATTTAATTTTTTTAATAAATAATTATAATTAACAATAAGAACTACAAATAACAATTTATATCAACTGCAACAAATAAATCAGGTCCATGCAATGAGCATAATGAAGCTAATAAATAAATAAATTTACCTTTTTTTTTTTTTTTTGCATGCCATGATAGATCCAAGAGCCAAATAAAAATTTTGTAAATGGACCCATATAATGAAAAGGACAGCCCATTCAATCATATTCAACCTCGCTGTACATCCATGACACAATAATGAGATAATGGACACAATACCGTGGCATCTTGAAAACTTGTGTTCCTGTGATCATTGCCTTTCTTTCCTTTTTATTTTTTTATTTTTTAATTTTTTGCCTTCCACCCTTTTTTGCCCTTAATTTTTTTCGACAGGTTTGTTGGGTACAAAAATATATGCTGTGTAACAAGGAGTGGGCTGACCATTAGTCCCAGGTTTAGACTCACCACCAAAGACGACAAGCAACTGGACCAAAGAGAAAAACAAAGCATAACGAGGAGCATCATCCGTGGCAGCTGAGTAAACGTAAATTCAATGAAGAGAGTCAATGGCGAAGGTTCCCCCCTCGCCATCCAAAGTTTTAAAAGGTTTAAAAAATAAACAAAAAGAAAGACTACATATAGAGAGCCAATCAGCACATTAAAATAAGCAACCCAAACAATATCTTAGATTTGGTGATATTAAAATTGTATGGAAGAGAAATTTATTTAAATTTATTAATATTTAAAAATAAATATTTTTAATTAAAATTACGATAAACAATATATTTATTATATATATATATATATATCCAAAACCGCCTGCTTTTAAGCGGGTGCTTTTGAAACGCGGTAAAATTTTTCCCGCCAATCAAATTTTTGTGTCTAAATCTTCCGGTTTCTCTTACTTTCCTTCGTTTTCTCTTTGGCCAAACAGCCCAAAATAGTTGGTCCCCCTTCACTAACTCAAAACCCCATTTCCCAATCATTTCCGCCTGTCAAATACTCTTTGCTTTCACTGCTCTTTGGTACATTCTCTGATATATACGTATATATATTCACTTGTTCATGTGACCGGGATGGTTGGGGATACTGCATGATTTTGCGATTGAGATACATAACCCGTTCGAGAAAATGTTTGAATGAATGCATTATTTGTTTTTATTCTGGGATTTAAGGTTTGGGTACACTTTGATTCTTCTTTTTTCTTTTTCTTTTTTTGGACTTGTTGTCAGCTTTAGAAAGATGTATGCCAGAAAGGGTTATGAGCTAGTGAAAGATCTCGCTATGGGCGAAAAAGGCCAGCTTCAGGCTTTCAATGTAAGTTCCCTTGCTGTCTTGCATGAAAGTTCTCCATTTATGTTTGGTGCATTACTAGAGTTGGTTCTCTGTGCTCTGTGAATTTGATGTTGTAGGAAGATACTTTTAATCAAGTCATTGAGCAGTGCAGTCAACATTATCTTGAGCTTCAGGCCTTGATAAGGTAAGGCTCATTCTCTTTGATGCAATTTGTATGTCTTTTGTTTGACCCTTTTACATTTTCTTACTTCAATTGAATTATGGAATATGGATCACCAATTGATGTGCTAGTTACCAAAGTTGTCAATAGAGAGGGGAAAAAAATAGCATTCTCGTTGTTGAGGTTCCCACACGGTAGAATCCGAGGATGACTCAAATGTATGAAGTCTTGTCTTTGTTTTCATAAAGAGGTTGTTTTTGTGACTTGAACTTATACCTCTTGCAGTGGAGTAAAATTGTTTTTACTCTAGAGCTCGCCTTTCAGTGGATCTCTTGAAATTATGCTTACTAATTTAATATGATGAACTTTCAGTAGTCTTTGATGGTTTGTGCTCTTGTGAAGTTTTAAGCTTTATTCAAATTAGCCCCGCAGCACTTCTAGAGATTTAGTTCAATATTTTTAGATAAGCTTGAACTCATAATGGACCACATTTCTGTGAAAGCTGACCAATTTTACCTTGAAATTGCACGACATAAGTATCTGGTTAATAACAATTTAAGCCATGGTTTACATGGGGATCAGTGCATGCATGAATTTATTTCAATAAGTGAGAAGTGAATCATTTTACAAGTCTGCTCTTTTATCTCTTATTTGTGTTCATGCTCTAAGTTTTTGCTGATGAAGTCTTGAAGAGAACATAAGAAAATTCTGTTGCTTTCTCCCACATGTTTCATAAAACTTGATATGAATATAGGAAAATGCAACAAGAAAACGTGGATGTCAGAGTAAATAGAAATGCAGACCACTATGGTGCATTGATTCATCACTTATCATTGATCCGCAACAAACGCTGCTTAATGGCATATATGTGAGTGTTTCTCCAGGTTTCATCAGTATGCATGGGCTAACTGCTTTTAGCTAGTTATATTCATCAATCCTTTGGGCTTATTATATACAACTATCAGGTACAACCGAGCAGAGATTATACGAAATTTGGCATGGAATGTAGGACTTGAGCTCCTTGAATTCCCAGAAGAAATTCAAGAGAAGCTCAGTCACTCAGAGAGAAACTATTTTGGGAAGCATTCTGCTGCTCTGCAGTCATACATGGCAGACATGGGAATTGATTTGAATGTGGTATGCCCTCTCTCTCTCTCTCTCTCTCTCTCTTCATGTGTGCGGTGTACTTCCCTGCATTTTAGCACACAGAGACTCACACAAGAACTGCATCTTTCTGAAATGATGGTTTGTTTCCAGTTAGCTGGCCAGATCACGTAGTCTAAGTCATGTCATAACCTCCATGAAATAATTGTTCATCCAAAAATAGTTTAGAAATAGCTTCTAAGTTCTAGAAAGCTGACTCATTGTTTTCCATGAGTTCTCTCAGAAATAAAGATTTCTTTCTTTGTGTAAAAGTCTGTATTTCCAGACACAGCTAGCCATGCATTTTCTTTTTTCCCCATAATCCAATCTGTTTTCAATTGGGGGAAATGCTAGGTACAATATTTTAAGACTTGTGCAATTTAGAAACAACTTGCAGAATGCAGGCTGTTGCCCTGCAGATAAATTGGAAAAAGGCATGCCCTTCGGATGCACTAGAGAAAAACAGTGGAACTTACTGAAAACCAAGATTGATTAAAAATTGTCACTGCTCAACAGTAGTTTGGACTAAGAGGGATTTTGGAGCATCCATGGGGCAATGAATATTTTCACTACACGTGCAGTGAATTATCTTTCCTTTTTGTCTGTTATTTATTAATATGAACGGTATGTGTAAGCAATGGATGTAAAGGGTGCATAAACAATGCATTGTCTTTGGCGATGTCAATTAATTTGCAAATGCATACAAAAAAGCCAGAATACGTGCAAGCAGACCCTTGACTAGAGTGAAAATGTAAATAAACTTGTTAGTGCCATTGACTCAAGAACTACACTGTTGATTTTTATAGCATGATTAAAAGGCACCTCAAACTAAATTTTTGCATTCTGCAGGATATGGTGCCACCAAAGGATCCCTACATCAAGGTAAGAGTTCTTGATGATATGGGTGAAGGTATATTGTTAAGTGATAAAACGGCCAATCTTGCCCGCCACTCTATGCACTTTCTGAAACGAACTGATGCTGAGCAATACATTGCACGGGTGAGTTGCACATAATTTCTCATCTCATGTTCCCTTGTACTGTTGCATTGTGAATTTAGTTCAAACTGCCAGTCACCAATCACTTTCACTCCTTTTCTTTTTGGTCAATCATCAGGGCTTGATGGAAGAGCTCACAGGATGACCTGAATGCAGTACTTTCTCTTATAAATTCATGGATAGCAATGTTTTATGACTCAGATTTATTGGTCCTGTCAACTGCATTATATATTAGTTCTGTTTGTCATTGTTGCTTGCTCAGAGAAAATTTCAATGGAGGTTGCAATCCTTAATTAGTTTGTTTATATTCAATTCCATTCAAGCTCAAATTGACAAATATGCTTCAAATCAAACATAAATAAGTCAGACCCTGATTTCCTCTTGCAGCTTTCTGATTGACTCTTTTGTTGGTTCTTTATCTTAGCATACATAATATCTCAATGGAAATCGTCATTATCTTGTTGTTATCCTGCACTGTTTAATTACCCTCAGTTACAACGTTATTCAATTGGGAATGAATAAGGTAGTAAAGCACAGAGACGGTACAACAAAAGTCTAGAACATAGTTTTGCACGATCTGATGGAACTGGAAGGGAGAAGGGATCAATTCACCAACTAATACTTGGGCTCAAAGGTCTTTAGACTAGTGAAATATATCCCTTTGTACTTGGTTTGAATTATTTGCAATTCATTGACGAAGATGATGCAATGGTGAAAGTTCAAAAGCATTTCAAGGATGGTAAATTATCATTTAATTCTTCATTTCTGCCCCCAATTTTTTAGATGAAACATTATGTACAAGAAAAAGCACTTCAATGGGTTCACCAAATTATCATTCAGAGAATGAACAAAATAGAAAACAACAAAATTGTGACAGCCTGCAATTCATCACCAGCCACCGAGGAGAACATAACCCAGCTGAGGATGGCACAAGGTGCACATTTATGCGGTACCTGTGCATCAATAGGACAATGATGAATCAGGATCGTGTATCCAAAAAATCATGTCCTAAAACTAGAGTGCATGAAGAATTTACAGGCTGCAAAGAGCACGAAAGAAAGCATAGACGCGGCATTGCCATGGAACTTTGCATTCACAAGAGAGTGTCGCGTGTAGTTTAACTAAATCGTATTGTTCCCTTGCATCAATGTGTAAATGTGAATATACTGGTGGACATGCCTTGAAGAACTGGATAAAACGACTGCTTTTTCTACAATTACAGCATCACTTTTTGTGTCTAATACTATCACCACTGCTGGCACCCCTTGACCCCTCAGACACACAGGCATCTACAGCTGCTACCTACCAGTACTTGAACTTCAGATTTCTGTGCCTTTTAGGGATGCCCTTGTCTTCCTAACCACTTGTTGCTTCCTCACCCTACGCTCCATCACTGAAAGATGCTTGCATTTGTACATGCCCTTGAGAAATCCAGCTACAGTTTCATCACACCCCCTCGATAAAACACAAGTAGCATTATGAATTTCATACTCAATAGTTAAGAATGAGGAAGGACAAAGACTCACCTTGGACCTTGGTCTTTGGATGACAGAACAAAGAAAAGTGAAAGTGCATTAAAATATGCGAAGCATTGCTACTTCCTAAGAGTGATGATACACATGCCTTTCTCTCTTAGATCTTTAAAAGAGAGACATAAAAACTGGAACAACCATAAAATAACATAGAGCCCGTGTGCATAAAAATAAACAAAATGAGTAAATAAACCAAATAAATATTCGTAAAGATGAATTAAATGTATAAGATTTTAAAATATTATCTTTATTATTGGTTTTTAAAATATATTATTTAGATTGTTTTCCCATTTTATTAATTTTTATACATATTTAGCCATTTTTATTAAAAAATAATATATATATTTAAAAATATTATTTTAATATGAATGACATTATCATAATTTTACTTAGGTAGACCCTGTGTCGGACCACGTTTACTTTTTCCGTTTCGGTAATGGGACTATAAAAAAAAAAAAAAAAAATTACAAGCCTTTCTTGGTTTGTCAACATTATATCTAAAAATAATAATAAAAAAAAGGTTTTTGTTTTTTTCATATGTACACGTGCTGAATCATGAAGATCCCAGGGAAACGTGCACACCGCAAACAACTGCTATTCCTTGGTGCAGTTGTTTTTCTTTTTAGTTTTTTTTTTTTAATTTATTTTTTGAAGGTTATATCGTGGGGCCCCAGAATTTACATTTTCCTATTTCAGAAAGAATTATTTGTTGCAGCAAAAAAAATTAACAATGGCTTCTTCGTCAAGAAGAAGGGCAAGCATGATCTCATTGATTGCCTCTTTATTGCATTTCTTTATCATAATCTTCCAAGTCCCTCTTTTCAGGTAATTTAAAATTTGCCACACTTTTAATTCACTCAAGTGCCCTTTTTGCAATCATGGGGTCCTTTTCCTTCAAATTAAATTTCCCTTTTGCTTTAATAATATTATGGTTCTGAAAATTTCCCATTTTCTGCATTCATATTTTCATGTTTTTTTTTTTTTTTTAAATTATAGTTGATGTTCAAATGCAATTCCTTCTTGGGGTTGAATAAAATTTTTTATAAAAGCCTTTTGCCTGAATGCCATTTCTATCAACATGAATCAACTATGTTTTTATGGTGTAATCAGCATTATATCCAGCACTTAAATTTTTGGTATTGCTTGGAGTTAGAAGGAAGGATTCATGTAATGAACGCATTCTTAGGGCAGCAAATGAAGGTAATGTATTGAATTTGAGACTCAAAGAAAATGATGATAACAATAATAAAAGCTATGAATTTCAAGTGGAAATTGGCCCAGAAAGGAATTCTTGCAATATAAAGCAGCTCAAATAGAATAATGGTCTCAAACTAACCTTAATCTACAGATTAGGGTCAAATCAAAGACTCTTAGACAAGTTTGAGCTCCACAAACATAAAATGGGCTAAAACAATAATTTGATCCCTCAAACTTTGTTCTTGGCTCATAAAATAGTTTAAATCTTCCTATTTAGTAGTAAGGAATTGACTGATCTGAAATATAATTCCTGCCTATGTAAGCCTTGGATACCCTTCTGGTGCAAAATCATCACATTAATTGAGTGTACTGGTCAGTGAGTCGATCCAGTGATTTCAAAAACACATTAAAGTGTCTTCACAATAGCACTAAATCATTTTTCTTAAGCTTTTGCTAGTGCTTGATTAGAAGACAACTCAATTCAAGTATTTTGATAATTTGTCAAAAATTTTTGTGCTAGTGACATGTTGGACTGAAGTCACTATTTCCTGGCTGAAAATGCATTCAATTCTTATAGTTATGAACACTGCACTTTGTCTTTGAGAGTGCCTTCTTCACCCAAGAAGGAACTGGACAAGGAAAATTGAATAGGGCACTTATACCATTCTTTTGTATGTTTTTAACTGCTTACACATTGTGTCTGAACTGATAGGGTACCTTGTAGAGTTGGCATATGTACATCCCCTATACAGTTGACAACTTCCCAGTTGATAGCAACTGAACTCTTCCCTGCCTTTGCTGTCAAGGTTCTTCTGTACCCCGGTGCCATTGCAAAAGCTTTCATCAAGCATGCTGACATCCCGAGTTCTAATAGATTGTTGAGGTTGTATAACTTCACCAATTTGAAGAAAGTCCCCGCAACAACTGATCTCCTTCATCTGGAGGTTTGTATCTATATCTAGTTAAAGCTTGTTCATATGGCTTATGTCATTGTTTAAAAATCTTGCTCTTACAAGTATTGCTATGCAGCTATGTTTGGTTGTAAACTGATGCAATTGTCTAATCTCACAATGTATCTGCATTTCTTGCTCCTAGTTCATCACTTAATAATTGACTATTATGTATGCATTTATTGCTCCTAGTCTATATCCAGTTAGGTTTGTTCATATTGCTTGCTTTAATAGTAAGGTTACTCCATTGTGACCTGGAGACACAAGTTCGAGTTGCAGAAATACTCTTTTACTATGCATCTGACCCCTATTCAGAAGCTGCAACGTAGGAGCCTTGTGCACTGCAAAGGCCCTTTATGTTGTGTGTACAGCCATTCACTTTAAAATCTACAGGAAATCTAATCATTTGTTGCATGACGTTCAACTAATAGTTAGATTCAGGGTACTTGATGGAGATTATACATTTCCAAATCTGCAATAAGGAGGGAAAAAAAGAGAGAAAAAGTTGTGTTGAAGAAAAATACAACAGGATTTTTCCCATAGTTAGTAGTACTGTATTAGTTTCCAACTCATTTCAGTTAAATTCTTATATTAGACATTGTCCTCCGTTAGATTCTTGCAGGAAGCTACTTGTCTGTGGCAGGAGCGCTACTAGGCCTGCTGAAACCAGGACGAATGAGCCTTTTTGGAGCACTTCTTATCATATGGGGTTTTATGAGGGAAGCCATTCTAAGAAAATCTGCTTTGTATCCTATCAAGGCGATTCATATCCCAGCAATGTCCATTGTTGTAGTTTGTGCTTTCCTATCTATAAGAAGAGACGTTAGGAAATTTATCAGAAGTGGAAAAGCTCGTGGCAGCGCCAACTCCCTACGATTCAAAGCAATGTGACCTTTAGTCCTGTAGAAATTTTAGCATGCTCAAATGGCTGACTGTCTAATTTCTGTTGCATGAACCTATGGAATATTTGCAAGGAATAGAAGAATTTGTTATTTTGATAGAGTTATTGAATTATGTTGTATGAAGGGTAATATATGTTGGAAAGACAGAGTACTAGAAAGTGGGTTTTGATTCATCGGAGTTTCAGAATCCTTTTATAACTTGATATCATGTAGTTGGTTTGTCAACACTTTTGTTGTTATCCTCTGTGTACAGAGCTGTTGCTCTTTTTCTTTACCGGAAAGAGATTTTCCAATTTTCTTGTCTGCTTTACATTTAGGCACATTGAATAGTAATATTCTTCCTGACTAATGCACTAAGCCACTTCTTCAAGAACCAAACCAATTGCCAACGCTAGTCATAGTACCCCGATGATATTTAATAGCACAGGAAGAGGAAGACTAATCTTCGTTGGAGGAGAGCTGAGTTTCATCTGATTGGCAATGACAGATGAAATCCTCCACAAGGAAACTTGGAAATTTGTGTTACAATATTTAGACTTGATTTGTTGCCTGTGTCCCTTATAAAGAGCACCCCCTTATAAACCAATTTGATGGTGTTGAAATCCAATCAGAAGGTCTAAAACGCCAATTGATCATAATTTTTAGAGCATTGCTCATAGCCAATCTCATTGTTCTTCAAAGCCAATCTCTTTGTTTTGTTAATTGGCTCCCCTAAACGGTAATACTAAGAATATGCCTAATGACTAAACCCAAGACTTTGAATCAATATGTTTCATGCTCAAATCACATCCCTCACATCCCCCCCCCCCAAAAAAAATATATATATATATATAGAGAGAGAGAGAGAGAGAGAACATGTTCGGTAGTATGTAATGGAAATTAACATCAAATATAGGGTCATATTTTTCTCTCAAAAATTCTAATTCAAATTCTGTGCATTAAATTTTATTGCATTCCATTGAATCATACCGAGAATATCCTAATAATGTTGCAAATATGACACCACATTTGTTAATATTTAGTAATTTTATTCATTTTATAATAATTAAAGTAACTTAATTTCCTTGAAAACATCTTGAGTCCCGTTAATTTTATATTACAACAGATTAACTTTTTTTTTTTTTCATAAAAATATCTATTAAGACATGAATTACACAATAAGAATAACTCTTCCCATTTTCATAAACTCTATATCTCTTCATTCTTATCAACTCTATATCTTTTATACTTGTATAAAATTTAAAATTTTTCACCACTAGAAGATTACAACCCATTTAAACAAATAAACAGTAACTTAAATGTCAAAGTAAATATTTAGCCACTACTGAATGGTTGAGCTGCTAGCCTAGGCTGTAAACTCTATCACCAAAGAACCAAAAAGCAAGGGAAGTAAATTTCTAAGGACCTTCATTTCCCAAGGATAGAGATAAAGATAAACCAGACATCCATTTCAGAGCAGGCTAAGAAGGGCCCATGTCTCAAGGTTGCAAATTGAATATGGACAAGGTAATTAACAGACAGAAATGTGGGTTCCATTGAATTATTTTTATTATCTGTTTTTGGAGTGTTGTTTTCACTGACAATGTGACATTTGTGATAGGACATGATGCAAAACTGAAATGATAGATTAATAGGCAGTGTAGAAAGGTCCAATATTTGATCCCTACTTGCTATGACTGATGGGTCCATTTTTTTTGTTTGATTTGTTTTTAAAATTTGGAGGCTTTGCGTCTTTTCTTGCTGCTATCATTGCCACTTGCCTTATGTCAATTTCGATCTTTGTATTGGGTTCTTTTTGTTTTGTTCATGTAATTCTAAAATGATTGAGAAAATTTTGTGGCTTTTGGAATTGGCGGTTTGCTTTTGGATCTGCAAATGCAGCAGGTTTTCCACTGATTTGCCTCGCTGAAGCCTGCATGGGCTCCCGCAAAAATTATGGATTTAAGGCTGAAGATCTGAAATTTGAAGTTTGTTAAATTTAGGAAGGTTGCTTTTCTTGTGGGAGGCAAAAAGATTGAAACTTTTGCATACAGGCTTTCCTTCACTAGAGTAGAGTTGTGATTATTGAGCATTGAAAGTACCAAATTCGTTTAGGATTAAAGAGATGCAGTTGCTTGGGTTTCACATAGGAGACGATGATAGGAACTTGATCATGTCCTTTTTTACTCATTGAATTACCCTTCCTGTCTTCATGACATTTGTATTTGTAGAATCAAAGAAATATGTGCATAAAAAAATTATGGATCCAAAGATGAATTGTGTCTCAATGGTGAAAGGATACAGAAATTGATTAGTATCTTTCCGGCCAGGATTCAAGCAATGGGATGGAAGTACCAAATGCATTTTCTTGGCACATTTTCATAGTTTCAATGTGAAAATTTCTTTGACCTCATCTATAAGTAGCTGTGGTAGATATGTGAAAGCCAACAGAAGAGTCTCACTGTACTGGGAATACCGTTTTTTTTTTTTAAATATAACAAATATGAAAATAGATGCAACACCATCTTTCTTGAGAATTGATGTTATAAAAGTGAAGAAAAAAAAAAAACCTGCAATGCAAGTACAAAGTTACAGTTTTACAATAGATGTAAAGATGGATGTCTGATATACCTTCATTCATGATGGCCATTATGAGAAGAGTGGTGAAGGATGCCAGTTTTAATGGACAAGCTAACTAACAGACAAACATGTTTTCCATTGACTTGTTTTTGTCATCCTTTTATTGTTCTGCATTTTTTTGTTAACTGTCTGTGGTTAGTCTATTAGGTTTTTTGGAGGAGATTGGGAGTTGAACTCATCCCCAGCACTAAGTGCTGGTGGCCACCTAGGCAAGCCTGGGTGATTGTTCTGCTTTTTCTAAGCAGTGGCACACTGGCACTTATGGCAGAACATAATGCAAGTTGAAATGTGGGGATGATTTTGCAGTGTAGTACCATACAGAACCCACAAGGATTCCTTGCCAACTTGTCATGATTGCTGGGTCCATTGTCGTTTGACTGGTTATTGTGAAGTGAAAGAAATAAAGAATCGTTATAACTTGGCCACTTGTCTTCTCTCAGGTTTTGATCTTTACATTGGGTTTTGGTTTTTTCCTCAAAGTTTTGGACAGATGGAGAAAAAATTTCTGCGTTTTGTTACTGAGTTCTGCTTCTGGACCCACATATGCAGTGGGAGAATTCATGGATTTGCTTTGCTGCAGGAGATTGCATGTTTTGGGGAGCTATTTTGGTGACCAACAGAGTGTTTAAGTCTTTTATTTTATATATAAATAAAAGTTTAAATCTTTCAACCTGGCCTCCCACAAGGATTTTGGATTTAAGCTCAAGATCTGGACATTTGAAGTTGTCTGCTACTTTAGGAAGGCAGGTTTCTATTGAGCAATGCAAAAGGGAACTTACACTTGCAGATAGGTTAAATAGATGTCTTAAATCTTTGGTTTTAACATAGGACATCTTACGGAGCTTGAAAATGTCCTTATACTCATTGAATCATCCATCTCATGCATTCAGCCATGTTAAAACACAAATATTTGTGTCTCAAAAAAGATTGGCTCCACTTCTAGCCATGCCCCCATCATCAATTTTCAAGCACAAATCCAAGAAGGTTTCTGGCTCAAGCAGTAACTCTTCTGGTTTGTTGCTGACTGAAGCACATACTGTGGGAATAATAGGAGGTGCATCTGTTAATTCTACTTTGAATTTCTTGAATAAACTAGTCGAGTGGAGTTCACCAGATGGGAAAGATTGCCTTCCTTTCCTTCTTTGCTCTGATCCACTCTTAAATAAGGAGCTGTTATGGCATGAGAAAAATTCTTTTCAGTCTTTTGGCAGGCAAAATGAGCGTTATGAATTGGATTACACTCCAATCATCGAGAAGCTGCAAAATAAAAGAATTTTTCTTGAGAAATCAGGAGCCCGCTGCATAGTGATGCCCTGCCATATTTTGCAATGTTGGCATGATGAGGTTTCTCAGGAGTGTTCTATTCCTTTCCTTCATGTTGGTGAGTGTGTAGCTAGGGAGCTCAAACAAGCTAAGCTGAAGCCACTAGAGGCCGGAAGTCATTTAAGAATTGGGGTGCTGGGGACCAATTTTATTTTGAATGCAGGGTTTTATCAGGAGAAACTGCAAAATGAGGTAATTTTATCTTGTGACTTACTTCTGCTTCTCTTTGCATTCACATTTGCAACTATGGAATCTAATGTTTGGTGATCTAAACAACTGGTTGTTTAATTTCCAAATTACCAAAAAGGAAAAACCCACCGGCTGTTTCAAATTGCAATTGATGGCAAGGAAATTGGAGATGGAATGGTTCTACTTTTGATTATTGAATGCCTTAGTAGGCATTTCAGCAGTGTTATCAGCTTTCTGTCAGATTCTTTCACCAGTCTTTCTGTCTAGTGAAGAATCATCAGAACATGTGAGATGATGGTGTAATGGAAGTTTTAGAAATTGTTTACTCGTTCGATTCTACACCTAATAAATCTTATCCTTAGATTGCCTTAATTGAATTTCTGTTATCTCTTGGGTAAGATAGAAATAGATTATTCATTTAGAGGTAGTTCGTAGTCCTATTTATATAGTTGGCCAATAATCTCCATGACTTTCTTGGAGCTTTAAAATTTGTTTGTAGCGTGAAGGAGTAAGAAAAAATTTTTATGCATTTTCAATTACTTGGTGAAGTCTCCCGTGGGGAATCCCTTAATTGATATTCAAGCACGTCAGAATCAGAAGGGAGCAAATTCAATTGCAGATGAGTTGCAAAACAAGCCGTTCACAGATCTCAAGAGTTTGTGACATGACTCTGACTTCAGAAAGCAATCAAAGCAGGTTTCTTTAGAAAGACAGTAGAGTGTTTTATGAGACATATGTGCTGTCTTTGTAATGGTTGCAAATGATTCTTCCATTCTCTTATTAATTAATAACATAGGCTCTTCTTTTCAAAAAGAATAAAAAAACTTAGTGAAGTCACAAAACTTCTGTTTATCCCTTTTCCATGTCCTTTTTATGTTAGATGTTTTCAGTGATTCTATGTGATTATTATTGTTAACAGGGATTTGAGGTCGTGCTGCCAGATAAAGCAACCATGGAACATATTGTAATTCCTGCAGTTGAAGCTTTGAACAGAAGGGACCTAGAAGGTGCACAAAATCTTCTGAGGATAGCACTGCAGGTACTTCTGGTGAGGGCTGTAAGCACTGTCATCCTGGCTTCTGATGATATAAGCAACCTTTTACCTTGGGATGATCCTCTTCTCACGAAATGCATTGATCCAATGGATGCATTGGCTCGTGCAACTGTCAGGTGGGCGCAAACCACTGAACAAGGTACAAAAATAATGTTGAGAATGTTACACACTTACACTATGGTCTTCATGGATTATTGGTGCCACAAAATTCTATCATTTGCTCACTTTTTGGATTTTGTTACAGAATCATGCAAGAGCTAGAATTCCAAGTCATTTTCTGGTCCAAGCCATTCCAACCACCAATAACAGCAATTGAAGTCAGAAAGTAGCTAGTTCTAGTTAGACCAGAAGGAGCAAAGCAGAACAATAGCAGCAGCGCTTAGTTCCAGCAGAAACTTCCAGGGGGAAATGAAGAACTTTGCTTTTTACATCCAATTTTGGCCTCTCTTCTATGTCTTGTGCGCTTTACGAGCTCTAAAGATTTACGGGCAATTGGTGCTGTCTAGGTAAATTATTGTGTTGGATAAATCATTTACACTAGAGATATGCTGGACATTTACCACAGAAGTTCCTCAAAGTGCCTGGAGAAAATGAAGTAAGTATGTAAAATACTTTTGTCAGTGCTTGTTGATGAAGCAAATCACTTGAGAAAATGAAACAAGTATGTAGAATACTTTTGTCAGTGCTTGATGATGAAGCGAATCACTTGAGCAGATTGTTTTGTATTGCTTATCGTTCGTTAACTCCAGTGGTGTGACCATTTCATCCCATTTTGCTTGAACTCAAATGATAAATTATTCATGTTCCTTATTGGCCAAATTGTAAAGTCACTATGTACAAAATTGTAGTACCTGTTTTGTGTAATAATGTCATTCTCAAGCAACTGAGTAGCACCTAATGAACAAAAGCTCCAACTCAAATATCGTTTGAATCATATCACCTAACCTCTGAGCTTAGCCGACTAATCGTCAGAAGATGCCTTTCATGTTTTGTTTTCCAGATTCATATTTGGACAAAATTTGCAACTTTAACATCAGCCTTTTGTTCAGACTGATATAGGGGCTTAAATAAGATAAAATGTGTTATTTGTACCAAGTTTCACACGCATGCACATAATTGGGAAGACAGAACTTAACAAATACGAGATAGGAGTCTCATCGTAAAACCTCGAGTGGTATTACATATGTGTTCTGAAGTCCAGAAGTTTGATACCACAACAAAGTAAAAGTAGCTAATCCTGACTCAAACTCTTGACAATTTGAATGGTGACAATGGGTGACGTTGTTTGAGAAGTAAGGAAGCAAGAAGGTTAGTTGCAGCTTCAAAAGTAGCAGATATCTTGGACCTAGTCTGAAAGATTTCATCTCCTGATCCACACAAGTGCGCAGAATTCTACGCTGCCTCCATCCTTGAGAGACGAAAGGAACATTATCAACTCCAGGGATCAAAGTCTACAAAGCAGGGCAGGAATGTGATTTTTGTAGCATCATCCTCTCATTCAAGCTTTTCTTACCATTTTTTCTCAGATTGAATAGCAATGACACATACCTGAACACTGTTAGAGCTCAGGAAAGCATTCTAAGCCTTGGACAATTAAACACCTGGATTCTCTGGAGATGTGGAAAGAGCAGGTCTTTCTACCATATGCTCCCCAGCTGCAGCAAATACTTCAATACAAGAACCCCATGCATAGCAAGTGTATTTAGATTTTCAACATCTGAAGCTTGACCCCATTTTGCAGCAATGATTATTTCTATCATACTTTCACAAAACAATGATGCCAAGAATTGTCAGATTTGGTGCAAGAATAAGCCCTGACAGGTCTTTCAAGTGTAAGCAATTTCTGACACTCAATTCTTGAAGTCTGTTGAAGCAATGTCTCTCAGTTACGTGCCTCTGCCTGAAGATGTTTACCATCATTTTATAGGACAGAGTCAGTGTTCATCTCCTCCAAATCATCATTGTCAGATATTTCCAGCCAGCATAGATGCTTCATACTTACTACAGTAGAAACCATTTAGTGATCTCGAACCAAGAAAGTTCTATAATTACAGAACATGAATACAACTTGTTAATTTGTAGGTGATACAGAAACTATTGCAGACAGAAGCACATCTTATTGTGAAGCTCAATGGCGCAGCGTTCAGTGAAAACAAAACCATTAGATACTCCAAAAACCTCATTTCCTCTATAATCACCACAGCAAAACATCTTCAAAACCTGCAACAACAAGGAGGTTATTCTGATGCTTTCCTTGTATCTTACTCCTGAATACTTGGAAAAGAAAGAAACAGAAAGTGGACAAAACTAATCCCGAATGCTTTTCTTGTATCTTACCCCTAGAAAATATTTGTGCCGACAAGAGGTACAAAGCAAGGTAGGATAGTCAATTTGGTAGCTTTGTTTTCCCACTCCATGTTATTGCGTCAACTTTCCATTGCTGTGAACAATTTTGCAATTCTTTGCACTGTTAGAGTTGAGTGGAAGCCTCTTAAGGCTTTGTCAACCCCATACTCAAATTGTTGCATGGATAGAGCATTCCAATATACACCTTTTACATTAGGTGCACCCCAGAATTCGAGATACTTAAGTTGACCAAATATGTTTTAATTTCCATCTGCATCCAGAATTCTGTGCAATTCTCCAATACTGACTCAAATTTGGAGCAAGAATTATTTATGTCTGGTGTAGCAAAAGATGACGACATGTAAAGATTACTTCTTGAAGGCCGTTGAAGCTTTGCTCCTTTACGATTGTTGAGGTGGACAAACTACTAATTGCTTGTGTTTCTACTCCTATCATTGAGCTAACATCAAACTCTTACAGAGAATCAGATTGTGTGACACGTAGTTGCTTCATTTCTATTACCAAGGAAATATCAAGGGATTCTACACCCCTGAAATTCCAAAGCTGTAGAGTATGAATGCAACTTGGTAATTGTTGGAGGGTAGAGGCATCACATACAATGATACACGACACACTTAAATGTGCTAAAAGTAGCACTTCCTCCACAACTAGTCTACTTTCTTCTTGTACTATTCCATTAAAACATGCACAACAAAACATCTCAAATTTTGTAACAGAACTGGAGAGCAAGCTCTGTCCACTCAATGTTCAGATATTTGAGTTTCACCAGCTAGTTCAACTCAAGTGGCAATTCCTCTACACTTATATGGGTATTGCCGTAAAACCAATTTACACAAATCTGTGATTTTACTATATGAAAGATTTAGTACTGTTAATACAATAATAAACCAAAAAAAGTCATCATGCATTATGACAAGAGGATTATGACTAAGAACAGTGTAGAGGGATTGTGGCACACAGGTACTTCCTCTATCTTCTCAATCTTGTTTTCCAACAAAAACATCATTTTTTATCTTTTGCCATTCTCCCAAATTTGATCCTTAATTGAGAAATTGTTTTCACAAAAAACCTTTATCCTGTAACTTCATGGTTGCTTGCTATTCGTGTCGTGAATCACGTCATGCATCTTCACGTACTCTCTTTCTACATACTCAAAAAAACAAAAAGTTAGTAATATCATGATATTCCATCATCTCCCTTTTTTTATCAATTCCTCACAAGTCAAATACTCAATTAGATCATCTTTCGCGCTTTTGTAACCTTCAAGAAATAAATAACAGTTCAAAAAACCAGATCCAACCAATTAATTGGATAAATTATTATAACTACCCTATTATCTATACTTTCTAAATTTGAAGCAGAGTTTCTCTGGGAAGCATAACTCAACTAATTGCAACGAGTGCAAGAGGCAAACCATCACATTCTCTTGCAACATCTTCTTTGTACTTTGGGAAAGAAACTCCAACCTTCTATTAATTAATCATCTATCATAAATTATCTAAAATTAACACAAACATTTTACTGAATAATACATAAAAAATACCCGCCGCCTTGTGAACGAAACATTTATTCTTCTATTACTTATTTTCACAAAATCATAAATTTACCCTAAGTCATATCTGATCAAAATCTTTACCTATTATGTAGAACCTATCGTAGATCTGCCTCAAAAGTGTTATTTTACCCATGCCAACCATTCCATCAAGCCTTTGCTTCTTCAATGTTTCGAGATTGTTTTCACCCTGACATAAGCTTGTTGCCCTCTTGGACCAGCTATCCCAACCAGCACAGATCAGGCCACCGATAGCAACCCTAAAACCCATGAGAGCTTGCAAGAATTTGATTTGGTGTATTGAATAAAGAGAAATTGATAAGTTAAACCCAGAACATTGAGCAACTCAGACCTCCCAGAGAGAGAAGTGCCATGGTCTTATTAATATATAAAAAAAAAGAAAAAAAAGAAAAAGAAAATATCTTAAACGATGACGTCATTTCTCGGTACAATGTTTAGGAAAATAATTGTCATCGATTAATTTCTTAACAACACGCTATCCAAAAATTTTGAAAGAATTTAAATTTTTATAATAAATGTCTTAAATTTCAATTTTAATTTTAAGGAGTGGTATAATATTTTTTAATAATATAAAAATGTATTTATAATATAATTTGTTATCTATTAATAAGAGGAAGAAATATTTTGCTAGACAGGAGTAACCGAGTCATTCACATGTCTGAAGTCTCGTTTCAGTTCACATGCCAAGTCTGCCAGTTGGCTTCCATCAGCGGTAAAATTCTAGGAACCCCCAACACAAACGACAAACAGCTAATTGAAAGTCTTAAACAAATAAACGTCCTTACTTTGCGGGGGGAGAATTGGCCTGAGTTAAAAGACTTTTTTGTTTTTGTATTTTATTAGTGGTTATCCACCAATTTTCATTTTTTATATTTTTTTGGGGTGGCTCCCAAATAAATAAGAACCGAAGCAGCCAGATGGGTGACTCCCCAATAAATAATTAGTGCCATTGGATTTGTGTCAACTTTGGAACACTTCATCTTGAAAACACGCTAAATCTGGATTTGCTTATTTTGCATACCAGTATTAAAAGAAAGAAAAATAAGTTAATACTCCAATCTGGAATGGGCGTTCTTGTTAACGAGAATTTCTGAAGTAAAACAATAGCTGGGGAGTTTGAGAGGCAACAAGGGATGCATCCAGAACAACTTTTCAAGAGAATAAATTTTTTGAGTGGAGGAAAAGAAAACGAACAAAAATAATTTTTAAAAATGTATAATAAGCCCTGGCTTCGAACCCACGACATTTGGGGAAGCAACAACACTTGTCACCCAAGGCAAATAACGGGTTACATACATTGGAGTATGTATATATATATATATATATATATATAGAAATTAATACCAGTGGGCAGCTGTACCTTAACAGCCTCCCCCCATCAAGAAGAAAGAGCTATTGGGGGAATCAGACTCGACAAAATCCACAAATATCAAAATGATCGTGGAACCAAATAACCACACCAATCAATAGATACCATTGGTCAACGGCTAATGGCAAAGTGAGGATGGGGAAAGTTGACCCTCCTCGCCCCCCCGATCCGCTCATCATGGAATAAGAGAGGGAAAAACATGAAAGAAAGAGAAATAAAGGGGCTCTTGCCATTGCAGGCATCCCGAGATACCAACCCGACCAGGTACATGAATACAGCACGACATAGATAAAAAGTCTTGTGAAATCCTAAAAAATTAAGACACAAATATAACGTAAATTAAAATTGTAAAATATATGTACTAGATATGTTATATACGAGACGAGCCCCACTGCTACACGGACGTATCTCTTAGGTAAAGCCGCTTGACATAGCGACGTGGTGGGCATTTGTGGAATACTCGTACTAAAAAATATTTTTCAGTTGAAACAAGTTCTCACATTTTTCAAAGTGGGCAAAAAGAATAATTTTATTTATTATATTGAAAAATTTTTGTAATTATATTCATCTTATTTTTTTTTAAAATTTATTCATTATGTTAATTTCATTAATCAAACTTGGTTTATATTGAACATTTTTTTCAAATGTAATTATGTAATAATCACTAATGCGTAGTCATGATAAATATATCTCCCTTTTATTATTATATTATTAAATTTATTAATGTTATACAAATTTTAATTTAAAAAAATTAAATATTATAATTATTTTTATAATATTTAAAATTATTTTTTATTTTATTAATTTTTTAAAATTTTTTTGAAAAAAATTAAAATTTATACTACGCGAACAACTTTAACGACATGACGATGAAAAAGAGATACATTTACTACGTGACATGTGAGTAACCATTACGTGGTTGTACTTGACAAAAAATGTTTAATGTAACTCAGGTTTGACAAATGGAGTTAATGCGGTGGTAAAATTTGACTAAAAAAATAAAATGAAAATAATTGTAAAAATTTTCTAACATGATAAATAAAATTAGTCTTGTTACCTTAAAAGGTCTTCAAAAGTGATTTTGATAAAAAAGATATCTATAGAAATAATTTTAAAACTCAAGCAATAATTTTATAAATTTTGTAGATCAAGATAAATCAAATCAATTAATTGCATTAGTTAACCAGAGCATTGAAAATGAAAATAATCCTCCAAAAATTTTAATATGGTTGGCCTAACATTTCAAATTTCAATGTTTTCCAATTGTTAAAAGTCTTTCAAGACTATCTAAAATCCATACTAAGTAACACAGGGAGAAGAATTGAGATGATTAAGCTATCTTAAGCTCTTTTTAATTATATTAAGTTTTGTGTACTAAAGAGAAGAAGAGAGGACGTAAGATTAGGAGTCATTTCTTGTTTCTTCCTCTCAATCTTATTTATTATTTTTCACAATCAAACATGATATTAAATTATTACTTATCTTGTAATTATTTATTTCTTTGGCATATATTACATACACAATTTGTTTTTTTTTTTTTTTCTTCCCATTATACTTGTCATTCCTATTGAATTTGTTTTTATTTGATACATGTCCTTGCAATCTAACCCTGCTAGTTATTTTTAGGACCATTAAAAAGAAGAGTCTTGATTATCTGGATCCAGTTAGGTTTCTGGAGTTTTCAAATGAGACTTTCAACTTGAAAAACTCCATGTTATTGCAATGACGGCATTAGAATAACAAAATGAACACCCTTTAAAAGCATGAGAGAATGCCTCTTAGCCCTTGACGGTGATGACTAAGTCAATAGTCATTAGTAGCAGCTGAACCCTACGGTAATTTTAATTTGAGTCTAACTCGTAAGTTGGTCCATATATTTTTACTTTTGCTAATCAATTTCTTAAAACTTTTGTTTCACTTCTGCTTTGGATCTTCTGTCTGTTTGATTTTGCCTTTTTCTTTTTCTTTTTCTTTTTTTTTTTTTTTTTTTGGGTCCAATTTACTAGTAGACTTACTGGTCAAAGAGATTGTTTTATGGGAATTTTTTTTTTTTATATTAATTCTAAAAGATGACCCTCTTCATCACAAAAGATGATGTTCTCAATAATCGTTATTTGATTATCAATCCTCTTCGCGTAAAATGTCAATGAGCCTAGAATGCCAACCAAACCATACACAAACCACGTTATTGTCTTTTGAACTGGCTTGGAAACTTCATTGGCCAAAAATGTCAACCTATTCGATCCATTTGAATTTAGAAGTGTCTTTTTGTCTTTTTTTTTCTTGGTTCTCTCGCATTTTTCCTTCTCTTGTTTTATTATTTGCCTCAGGAGGTCTCTTAGGCTAATTCAGGCACAACCAAATTTGTTAATGTCCCATTTGGGGTCACTCTACGATTATATATGAAATCAATTATTTTAATCACGTTAGGATCTATTTGAGGTAATATTTTGGTAAAATCTCGATTCAAATTGTAAGATTGGTAGAATTTTGATCTGCTTTTACAATTTTGATCTTTTTTATAATAAGTTTTTGAATTTTTTTCGACTAAAATATAATAAAAATCTTATAATACATTTCTTACTTTTACTCGTACTGTTTTACTAATTGATTACTGTTTTATATCTTATTTTCACTTTTGATGACTAAGAAGTTTTAAAATTTTATACTCATTACTGATAAAAAAATATTTTATTTAAATTTAAATACTAAATATATGAAATAAGTAATTAAATGTAAAAAATAATTTTAATTATTATTTTTATGTAAAATAAAAAAACTATTTTTATTTTTTTATTATTAAATTGATATATAAGTAATATTTAATTATAAATTATATCTTTTAATAATTTTAACATGGGTAAAACAGACAATATTGGGGTGTCCTTTTACAACACTATTGTTTAAACATTATTGAATAAGATGGCATAAAGAAAAAATGTAAGCCCATTCATGGGTTGAAAAGTGATAAGATTTTTTCTTTTTTTTTTTTTTTTTGAACAATTTTTTAGGTTTGCAGTGTGTAAAGAAATCAATTAATGATTAATATTTTATTAATTAAAAAAAAAAAAAAAGAAAAGAAAAGAAAACAAAGTCATTCGAGAGAGAAATGACAGGGTGTTTTAAGATATTTTCTGAAACTTAGTATTTATCAGAAAAAGTGGTCAAATGCAATTTAAATTTGATTTGACGACAAATAACTTCAATTTATTTATTTTGATAATTCGTTATTCATGTTCCTTCCTTTTATTCGAATCCAAAAAGAAAGATTGGAGAACAATTCTCCCGACATAGTTTTTCTATCTTAAAGTCGTCAAGTCAACATAGGGGTTATTCTGCGTCAAAGACTATGTCATACTAGGAAGAATCTCAGCAGTTGCAAGGAAATTACGTTACTCTTAGTTACAGACTTTATCACGATACATATTATATATTATAGATGAAAGGAAATGTTATTTTATAGCTATAAAAACAAAATTAAATTTATTTGTTTGATATTTTATAATAAATTATTTATTTTTTTGGATGTAGAATTTGAAATAAAGAAAAACAAGGATCAAATAAACAGAAACTGGCTGGGCCAAAAATCAAAAGTCTACGAAAGTCTCCTTGAGCGTAAGTTCCCCTCCGATCAGACTCTAGACAAAGGTAAGGTGTCCAGGCCCCAGAACAGAAGAATTCGTAGATTCTTCCACGCATTTGATCACTCCCTGTTGTTTCTGTTGAGAAGTTATTTCGGTTTAATGGGTAATTGCTTGAACTTCCAAATCTCATGTGATTCCTTGATCACTAACTGCCGGAACTGCATTGCTGGAAAGGCAGCTTATGTTTGGCAACTCAAGGAGAATCTTGAAGCTCTGCAAACTGCAAGAGAGGAGCTGATGACAAGGAAGAATGTCGTGTGGCAGAGGGTCGCCATGGCGGAATTGCAGCAAATGAAGCGCCTGGAAGAGGTTGAACGATGGCTTTCGAGGGTCGAAACAAATATTGGTGAAGTTGACCAGCTGATAGAAAGCGGCCAACGAGAAGTTGGCAAATTGTGTCTCAAAGGCTTCTGCTCAAGGGATTGTCAGTCCAGTTGCGGCTTTGGGAAAATGGTTGCCAAAAAGTTGAAAGATGTGAATGATTTGATTGGTAAAGGATATTTTGAAGTGGTGGCTGAGAGTGCAGCTGCAAGGTCGGCAATTGAAAGGGTTATTTGGCCAACGGTGGGCATAGAAACAGTGGTAGATAGGGTCTGGAGCTGCCTTGTAGAAGAAAGAGTTGGAATTTTAGGCATTCATGGCATGGGGGGTGTTGGTAAAACTACCCTGTTGAATCACATCAACAACAAATTCCTTACTCTCGCCCATGATTTTGACGTTGTGATCTTTGTTACAGTGACTAGAGATTTCAGACGCCAAAAAGTTCAAGATGAAATTGGCAGAAGGATAGGGTTGTCTGGTGAATGGAATCACAAGTCCCTTTATGACAAATCACTTGACATCAATAGGGTATTGCGGGGTAAGAAGTTTGTGCTGCTGCTAGATGACATATGGGAATCATTTGGCCTCGAAACTTTGGGCATCCCTATTCCGGGACTGGAAAATGGGTCCAAGGTAGTGTTCACAACAAGGTCTGAGGGAGTGTGCTGCTCTATGTTGCCTCAAGAGCCCATCAAAATGGAGCCTTTGACAAGCGATCAAGCTTGGGAATTGTTTCAGAAGTATGTTGGAGAACCTGCCCTTGGTATTGATCCAGATATACCTGTCCTTGCTCATGCTGTTGCAGAAAAATGTGGTGGATTGCCTCTTGCTCTCATTAACATTGGTCGTGCCATGGCTCGCAATAAGTCATGCCAAGAATGGACTAATGCTCTGGAGGTTCTAAGAAAGTCTCCCTCAAACTTGAGAGGTATGAGGGATCACGTATTTCCTCTCCTGAAGTCTAGTTATGATGAACTGCCCGATGATGTAGGTAGATCTTGTTTCTTGTATTGCACCCTATTCCCAGAGCACTTTAGAATTCTTAAAGATGACCTGATAGACTATTGGATTAATGAGGAATTCTGGAATAGAATTGAAAATGTAATAGATGACCGATATGAGGGATACCAGATTATTTGTACCCTTGTTAACGCAGGTCTGCTGGAAGATGAAGGTAGATATGTGACAATGCACACTGTGATTCGTGGCATGGCTTTATGGATTGGGAAAGAAAGCAATTTGGTGAGAGCAGATGGTGAATTGAAAGCAGCACCAAAGATTGAGGCGAGGAAAGGGATAAGAAGAATGTCTTTGATGCAAAATTCCATTGAGAATCTAGCTGAGGTTTCCACAAGCACCGAACTTTTGACTTTGTTCCTGTGTCATAATCCTTTGAAAGTAGTACCCAGCGCCTTCTTTGGATTTATGGAATCGCTAACAGTTCTAGACTTGTCAAGTTGCCATATAAAAGAATTGCCACCAGAAATTTCAAAGTTGGTTGCCTTGCAATATCTCAATCTATCCCGTACCCAAATCATAAGACTGCCACTTGAACTGAGGATGCTGGTCAAGTTAAGGTACTTGAACTTGGAGCACACTGAGTTCCTGACTATAATCCCAGGGCAAGTAATATCAACCTTCTCATCTTTGCAAGTATTGAGGATGTTTCAGTGTGGTGATTTCTATGAAGAAACAAATAAAATTATAGAGGAAGTGACGTTTTTGGAGCATCTGCAGGTCTTGAGCTTCACAATAAGATGTGCTTCTGCCCTCAATTATTTCTTCGACAGTCCCAGATTAACAAGTTGTACTCAAGTTCTGTCTCTACAGGACTTTTCTGATTCAAGATCGCTAGATGTTTCCCGATTAGCAAGTATGAAGCATCTATCCAGGTTGGAAATATTAAAAAATGATGATTTGAAGGAGATGATTGCTGACTCTGTCATGGAACGTATTGTAAACATGGTCAGGGAGAGGCGCTTAATTGAGAGATATTGCTTCCACAGCCTTCAAGAAGTGGGTGTCAAAAATTGCTCGCACCTGCAAGACCTATCATGGCTTATTCTTGCACCTAATCTGACAATTCTCAGCATCAAGTCTTGTGAAAGTATGACAGAAATCATTAGTGCTGGAAGATGGAAGGATCAAGCTCCAGATGTAGCTAACAATCTAAATCCATTTGCGAAGCTTGAAGTTATCATATTAAAGCATTTGCCACAACTGGGTAGCATACATCAGGAAGCCCTGCCGTTTCCATGTCTCAAGAAAATCCAGGTATGTAACTGTCCAAGGCTTAGAAAGCTTCCACTCAGCTCTAACAGTGCTCAGGGATGTTCCATTGCTATTCAAGCTGAGAAATATTGGTGGGAAGAGCTTGATTGGGAGGATGATCCTACAAAAGCCAGATTCCTGCCCTGCTTTGCTGACTTTGATCCTTGGGGTTGATAATGTTCTGTGTCTCTCAGGGATGGAGATGGCTTAGAATTTGAGCTACTTTTCTAACCTTCCTTGCTTTTTTATGCTTCTAAAACTTCACAACATGTCACAATTCCAACTGTCAGCAGTGTGAGTTAGGATGAGCTGCTTTTGCTTGTGTTACTGTGTCAAACTTATGGAATTCAGAACACACATATAAAACGACTTTGACTTTGTATGGTCACACTCTTATTCCATAATTGTTGTGTTCTTTAATCCCAATGATGTGTACGGGTAAATAAAGGAATCAGAAAGAAGGTCATAATAGATTTTGACACCAAATGTCTAGATATTGTTATTATAGATTTGTAGAAAAAGAAAAATCGTAAAGCTAATGATTTTTTTTTTTAGGCCTGGTTTGGTTACGGGGTAAGATTTTTGCTGTCTAACGTTTTGATTTCAAATGATTACAAACAAAATCATGCTTAATTGCATGTTGGTAGCTTGAAATGATTGCTACCCTCGCAGATTATCCTTCAAAAATTACAAAGCTCAAAGATTGCTTTTTCACTGTTTTAGTCAAGCAGGAGTCACAGGGCAACAATGGAGTAATTATAACTGGACTTAAGCTAGTGCAAATATCTCTAATTCACAAATAAAGCAAGCTGCATTGTTTTTGAAGCTTGGCCTTCAACCCAAGCAATTTGGTTGGCAGGATTTACTTAATGTGTCCGAGCAGCCAGGGATTTCAGACAAGGGGCAGCGCTTGAGTCTGCCGGAGCTGACAGAGGAGGCCGGAGTGGTCGCTACTTGTTGACTCCGCCAGAAGGAACTGACGGAAGAGGGGATGGATGCAGGAGTTTCTACTGCTGTTGGTGCCTATGGTGATATCATAGCAGAGTATATTTTGACAGCAGCATGGCGAAAACAACTTTCTGATGATTTCACAGAGATATTTCTTAAGAAATTCATTTCAAATCAGATTAAAAAAGAAGAGAAAAGAAAAGAAAAGAAATTGATTTCAAATTTTAAAGAAAAAACAGAATAAAACAAATTTTGTCACACCTCATTTTTGTTGTCTGCGTGAAAATACGACGGAAATCCCAACCATACCAAACAAGGCCTTAGTAATTAACTCATGATTTTTTTTTAGTGAATAATTAAAAATATAAAAAAGCATAAAACTATTATATTTGTAAAATTTGAAAAAAAAAAAAAAGAGAGATATATTAGTTTAAAAAAATATATTTCTTTTTCAAATAAATTTATGAAATATATTTTAATGACACATTAAATAATTTCTTTTAATTATTCTATATAAGATAAATTTTAAATAGTTTTTTAACTAGTTATTCATAAATTTAATTACACCTAATATGCTCTTATTTAAATTTGATTTATTTATTAAACGAATTTTAATATCAAATTTTAATCGAGTTTCTATTGAGTTGAATTACATAACTTTTAACTTGCCTGTGTTATTTACAACCTCAGGTTGTAATAAGCGCAACAAAGAAAAGAAAGAAGTTAAAAAATGAAATACGCACAAAACAAAAAGGGAAGAGGTAGATTTTGAAGGGAGTTATATATGCCAATCCATACCTGACCTAAATGGAATCAGAAGGAAGAAAGAGCCAAGTTGGCTTTTGAAGCTATCTTGCACGCAGAGGAAATACTTCTCCACGGGATGCACGACCAGACAACGAGTGCGGTTCGTTGAATTGCAAAATGAAAAGATTTGCAGCACAGCTTCGATGTCATTCCTCTATAAATACTCAGGGTCTTTGGTCATTTAAGCTTCAGCCTTGGACTTATAAAAGGCTACAAATGGGGGGTTAAGTGTATAGATTTCTTTTTTTTTTTTTTGGTTATTTGTATGTCTTGGCTGTGGGAAGACAATAGTTTAATTTGAAAATCTCGTGTTATTTTATAATAATTCATTTTCTGATTGTTTTCGATTCCAGTGAGAATCAAAGTACATAAAATTTTTATTGTCTTTGACTTTTGTGTAGACACGTAAAATGGGTCGGTCTAATAGGAACCAAGCCGTGCACAGCTTGCAGAAAACAGCACAGGGTCGTGCCCAACACGGCTGCCACTTGGTCTTAAATTGGACTGAGTACCCCCGACTTGTAGGCCGTGCATGGCCCGTGATGGGCTCGTGCTCAGGTATGACCCATTTTGGGCCTTTTTTTTTTTTTAATTATATTATTGAATACCTTGGAAAATATTTTAAAAGTTTTTATTATATGGTTAGATTAAAAAGAATTATCTCATAAAAATGCACAAGTTATTTTGTATAATTTAAAATATTTAAAAAATTTGACGACTTATTAAATAAAAATAACTTATTTCTCAACATTTAAATATTATTTTTTTATTCTTAATTCATTAATCTTATTTTTTTATTTTTTTAATTTTATAAGTTAAAATATTTTTTTAATTAATTATAAATATATATGTAAATTCAAGAGTTAAACACCTTAATATCTTAGTAAATTATCAATAAATTTTATTTATATAAATTATCAATAATTTTTTTTAGAGTTATTATCTTTTTTAGTAATTTTTTTTATTAAAAAAAAAAAACCCTTTTAAAGATTTAGGTGAGGATTGGCCTTTTAGTATTTATTTATTTATTTTTAGGTGCTTCCGTCCTACATCAAGAGTCAAACTAATTCTTGAATATATTTCATGATCACACAAAGGTTGGCGGCGAAGTGTGAAGTGAAAAAATGTAATGGCAAGACACACGGGACAATATTATTGGGGGAATCAGACTCGAGAAGATCCACAAATATCAAAATGATCGTGGAACAAAATAAGCGCAGCAATCAATAGCAGAGTGAGGACGGGGAAAGTTGACCCTCCTCGCCCTCTGGATCCGCTCATCATGAGTAAGAGAGGGAAAGACATGAAAGAAAGAGAAACAAAAGGGCTCTTGCCGCTACAAACACCCTACGATCTCAACCCTACTCTGATGCATGGACACGACCAAGGCACCGCATGGACAACAAGGTTACGCGAATTGCTAGAAAATTGGGACACGAGTACAATGTCAAATATACGCTAAATATATTTTATATGACCCACGAAGCCTCTGACGTGACGCGGACATTTTTGAAAGAAAGGATCGCGTTGTAGCCTTTCAAGATGACACTCGGTTACCCATTGAAACAAAATTGCTGGCGCAAAAGAGAATTCTCTGTACTAGAAAAATTTTTTAGCTTGGGAAATTCAAAGGATTCCCTATAAGGAATGATTATTAATCGATGAATTTTGTCTAAACTCAAAAGGGAATGTTTGGAGTCTAAGTTCTCACATTTTTTTGGGAATTCTTCAAAGTTTATTTGATGGATCCAAACACTAATTCTAAACATATTTGAGATTAAGAAAAATCAAATCCTCCAAAACATTAAGACTGTATAAAATCCAGAGAAAATTTGAAATTATTCTTTTTCTTTTGTTTCATGAGGATTACAAAATTAGGAAAGATAATTTAATTGATTATTTGATTTGTGAGGAACTAATACAAAGCAAATGTGATGGAATTGGATACAATGATATTGGTAATCTTGTTCCAGTTTATGAAGCCATTGAATTACTGAGTTTGTTTTGCATCTATTTTATACAAGTATAAAGGAATTGCCACTTGGGTCGAACCGGCTGGTGGTGGAGCTCAAATATCCGAACACTAAGTGGACACAGGGCTGTTGCAAATTTTGATGTGTTCCGTTGTGAGTATTTTGAGCGCACGAGAGCAAAAAGAAAGCAAAGAACAGCTAATTTTTGAGACATTTTAAGTGTGTTGAGCATCACAGTGTCTGACGTCGCCGCCCTCCAACAATTGCCAAAATGCATTCATGCCCTGCAGCTTAGGAAATTCCCACAGTGCAGTATCCCTTGATATTTCTTTGTTGACAAAAATGAACAAGCTAGAGGCCTAGATTCTTCTTTGCAAGAGTTTAACGTTAGCTCCATGAAAGGAGGAGGAGCAGAACCAACAGGTAGTCTGTAAACCTCAGGAGAGAAGCTTCAACAGGCTTCAAGAAGTATGCTCTGCAGGTCGTAATCATTTGCTGCACTTGACATGGCTAATTCTTGCTCCAAAATTTGAGAACACTGCGAGTCTTTGTGTACGGAAGAGCTAGAGAAATAGTAATCGCAAGAAGTTCCAGATGCAAATGGAAATTGAAACCCATGTGGTAAACTTCAAGTTTTCTGTATTATGGGGTGCAACTAACCTGAAAACTATATATTGGAATTTTCTATCCTCCCCATCTCTGAAGAGAATTCAAGTGATGCATTGCCGAATCTTATTAGTCTATGTATCTCGGTCGCAAGCTTTTGATTGTGGTCAAGCAACACAAATAATTGTGCATATGTACGTGTAAAATTGGGAGTGCAGCATTGATTGAAGAAGTTATATTAGCGTGAAGTTAATTTTCATCATCACTCTCATGTGAAACACTTCTCTCACTTTTATTTTACTTAACTGAAAATGATAAGTAATTCTTATTAGTTACTATGCAATTTTACCTTTTTTTTTTTCAATTTAGTGTAGTTACTTAATTCATTATATGGATTGATTAAACTGTGAGACACTCCTCTTATTTTTTTTACTCATCAATAATAATAATAATAGCATGGTCTTACTTTGCTTCCCATTTATTTAATAATTATGTAGAATATATTATCAAAATTGGAAAAAAAAAAATGAAGTTGTAATCTTTTTATTATATCATTAATTTTACTCACAGAAAAAAAAAATCACTTAATTCTATTTTTTTTAAATAAATTTCTATAGTTTTAATATTTGATAAAATTTGTGAAGTACAACTATAGACACAATGACGTGAATGCACATAACGGGACATGTCCACTTTGGAAAAAAATTAAAAGATGAACATAGCGTAGTAAAATATGCCCCAAAACCCATCTGGTAAAGTTCTCTTGTTATGTGGTGCAACTAACCTGAAAACCATATATTGGAATTTTCTACCCTTCTCTTCTCTGCAGAGAATTGGAGTAATGTATTGCCGAAGCCTATTAGTCTTATGTCTCTCGGTGTCAAGCCTTCGATTGCTCCGCATCAATTTTATTGTCAAGTGTGAATCGGCCAAAAATAGGTGAAAGCGGTTGAGAAGCTCGCACCGACGAATGAGGGAAAAGTAGCAACCGACTGTTTTTAGGCGTTTTTGGTTCTAGTAATGAGTTTGCTGGTTTCAGTTAATTTGTGTTGCGCCAAAAAGGGGAAAATGGATTATGGATTGATGTGGAGAGACTGAAAGCTTGACATTGAGATATATAATTGACGCGGAGGACTCGACACCTTGACATTGAAATTTATAGACTAATAGGATGAAAATTACATGACAAATATTTTAGAAAAACACGAAATATTTAAATTAAAAAAAAAGGGCAAAAAATAAATATAAAAATATTTTTATCTACATTAATAATAAGAATAGAGAGAAAAAACACAAAATATGGACGTTAAAAGATATTAAATAGGAGTGGGATGGATGTGTCCAAAAGAATAATCGGTAAATCATGGACAAATGTTGAAACTCAAGAAACAAATTGAGTCGGAAAAATAATTGGTTAAAAAGAAAAGTGAGAAAAAAAATAAAATAGTATAGCTAACTCTAAGAAACTTTTCATTATTTATGTCCAATGCACGCATAATCGATATGAAAATTTTGGACTGAAAGTCTTCTGAGTTGAAAAAATCGATTGATCATGGGGCAGACCTTAAAGTTATTGGTGAGTGGTAAAAGACTGGTATTCAGAAGAAGACTGCGCATTAACTTTGCTATAAAGGACAGGCGACACTGTTACTGTGACGCTCATCGATTGTTTTTTTTTTTTTTTCCATGAGAGCTGTATTCCTGTGACCAATTTGATTATTTTGACAGAAAATTTAATAAACTGTACATCAATATCGATGCTTTATTATTTTTTTTAATTTTTTATTTTTCCAAATACATTATACTAATGTGAATGTGAAGGAATCTGCTGGCCCATGATACCTCACGGAATACAAGGATTTAGAACTGGGATGGGTTGTGGCGTCCAAGGATCTTTAGTCTTCACAACGCTCAGGGTGATGAGCGATGGCAGACGAAAAGCTCAGAAAGCCACTCGGATATTTAATGTATTGTGCAACAACAAGAAGTTCATGTTAATTTTCGATGACACATGACAGACAGTAGATATAGAAAAAGCCGGAGTTGCTCGTCCAGAGAAAGCTTAGCATTTGTTCCGAAAGAAAGAAGAGGGAGAATTGTCCCAGGCATATATGCAACCATTGTCTTGTAAAATATGCTAGTTCAATTGCTAACAATGCCAAAATTCCCAGCATTTTCAATCACTAGGCTTCCAATCTGTGTACAGTAATCAATTAACTGCAATTTTAACTGCATGCCCAGTACAGTTCCGCACACGGGACATGCCGAGATTGCATTCATGGAAGATAAATCTACTGAAGCTTCTTAATCCCAGGAAATGATGGGAGAATTGCAATAAGGGCATCACTGTATCCAACCGGTTCTGTTGAGTCAAAAGGCATTAGATGAGCGTGATGTTGAAATAACATTGATTAATGTCATCAAACTTACTCAAAGATGAGTGCAACTCACCTCCATCCTCCCTCAGTATCTTGATAACCTCCCCAGTTACGTCAGACTGGGAAAGAAACAATGATAAAGTAAGGAGTCGACTTGCGCTCTAAATTGAAAATTCAGTCCAAACTGAGCTGTTCAATGTGCATTAACCACACAGGCAAACTGAGCCTGTGCTATGGCTTACAGTTCAAAAGAACTAGCTGGCCTTTTGTGCCTAAATCTTACTCAAAGAAGCTAAAAGCTTGGGCAATTTTTGAGAATTTAGAAATGAGTTTCAAAGCTTCAACAGTGAACAACCATCATTTTGTTGACACTTCTATTCAGATACCTGCTATAGCAAGCTTAAAACTAAAAAGGTACTTAAGTTTGGGCACATTTTACGTTCAATGAATAATGTTCAGGGGTATACACATGTACATGTAAAATTGTAAGTGCAGCATCGAATGAAGTAGTTATATAGCGTGAATTTAATTTTGAATAATATTTTCATTATCACCCTTAGATAAATCTGATTATCTATTTCATATTTAATCCCTTAGCCGACCAAATTTTGATATCAGACAAATCCCCAACCTCTCTCTTAAATGAAGACTAGAAAAGAAGAGCCAATTTTCTAAATGGCAATGTTAGCTTCAGTAATCTGCAGCAGAAAGCAGGAAAATGCAAGCATTCGTTGATAATTAATTCCAACCACTGCCTCATGCTTAACTCATACCAACAAATAAAACAATTATACAAAGTCAAGGCACAAACCTCGATTGGTAGTTCACCACCAAGTTGTTCAATGTAGCAAAGCACTTGTCCCTCCTTGACTGCTTGCTTCTGTTGAGAAGAAGCTATCAGTATGATTTTATAAGACTTATAAGTACATAAATATTGCACAAGATAAAAGCACGGTCTTTGGTTCAGTGAATAAGCATTGGTACACAGCATACTCACAACCAGAATCAGACTCATAAATCGACAAAAAAAAAAAAAAAAAATCCCAAAAATCTGAAACCAAAAGCTCCTTCAAGATTCTATAATAAATTCCTTAAAAATAGCATCTCACTTCTCTATATTTCACAATCAATTAGCAACAAGGAAATATTAAATTAAAAGTAAAAAGAAAGAAAACCAGGTTAAAAGGAAAATTTATAGCAAAGAGTAGAGCAGAAACTTTCATAACATCCAAGAATCTATCTTAAAACTTGGGCTGAATTCCTATTTCAAAAGGGAAAAATGTAAGTCATGAAAAGAGCACATATAGATCTTAAATTTGTGCAAACACAAAAGAATTCAGAGAATCCACCACTCATGTAAAGTTTAGCTAAGTTCCTCTCCTATTCCAATGATGCAACCATTATTTACAGGGAAACAACAAGATTCTTTTGATCCACACAATTTGGTTACAAAAGGAAAAAAAAGAAAAAGGGAATAAGCAGCAAAAACCTAAAATGAGTTTTTGTCCAAACCCATGACACAATCAAATTTGTTCTCTCCTTCTATTATCCACTTTTGGCACTCAATCTATACTTTATCTTTGCTCAAAACCATGGAAGTTCATTTAAAAGAGCACCTGAAACAAAAAATGCTCATACTTTTTTGTACATAAAATGCTTCAATATCATTGATTAATTTCCCGAAGTGTATGTGTTACTTTCTTACAAAATCTCATGAGCCACTACCTCATTACATGCTGGGGGAGCTCGCTTTCCCTTTATAGTTCGAGATCTTCGGAAGAAACCCACCTGCACCATTACAACCTTAGCATGCTGGTTAAAAGAAAATAATAGAAGCATTTAATAGAGGCTAGCTTCTCACCCTTGGAGACTGCAGTATCATTAAGCCTTCATCTGCAGCTCTATCAACAAATGACTGAATTCCTCCATAAGCAGGTGCAGCTTTGGTGATAGCTAAAGATGTAGAAACTGACTCATTTGAATCAGATGCCTCCTTAGAATTCTTACTGACTGGCACAGAAGCAAGAGGGAGAGGAGGAGAGACTGGAGGTGGAGGTTTGCTTTTCTCAATTAAGTCCCTCATCACATATAGCCTAAATCCACCAAGCTATCAACAGGGAAGAAGAAAAAGAAGAACTTAAAATGGATAGATGCCTTCATCCCATTTGGAGAAGAGAAATAAAAATAGTTGCTTGGATTTAAATCATATTTAAGTGCTATATGTGAGCATAAAACACCTTATGATCACTTACTTTCAACTCAAACTCTGTAATTGAAGTTGTATTGCATATTTGTGTCACTAGAGATTCAATCTGTAGAAAAGATTTTAAGTGATATGAACCTCAAGCCAAAGCAGAAATTTCCAAATGAGTGTATTCAATGCCACAGGCAAGGTAAACAAATGTATAGGACACATAAATGATTTTTAGTGCGTAAACATGAAAACATGGATCAGGAAATTGAGTCCAATACAAGACAATAATGGATTTGCATGGGGAACTTGCTAAGTTTAATTACAACATTGCTAAGCCTCACAAAGAACATTGTGAAGTACAGGATGGTCATCATCCTTTACTTTCATGCACACATATACAAGACATTCCTGCAGAGCAGCAAAAAAAGACATGCGAAATGAACAGTGTGACCATAACGAAAAAGATAATGTGACATTCTGTGTGTAACTTGAAGAGATGTAGTAGTTGAAGACTATAAAAAATTCAAAGAACAAACATGATCATATGCCATTCAGCAAAAAGGAAGACACGAACAAATTCAACAGGTGGCTCTTGCAGTTACATTACAAAAGAAAGAAATAATTAACGTAACATATACGAAGGTTACACGACCACCTATTGCAAACAAGAACAAATTGAAAATGTCAGATATCCATCAGTAGCAAATGACATAGAAAAAACGATTAAAGAACAAAAGCAATCTAATTTAACATGAGACTAAAGTATATTAAGATAATGGTTGGACAGCTAATGGTAAGGAACTCACCTCAGATGAATTTGGAATAAGTTGGCTTGTCAAAACAGATAATTTGGCCTCTTTAAGTGGATCTTCTCTACTTGTGGTAGCTGCAAATTAAAGCATGTAAACACAAGCTATCAAATAAGTGAAAGAGATGACAGTCGCAATCAATCAACGTCATAGAAAGATTCCAATTACTAAGGCTTGCAGTAAAATTTTGTGTTTGTTCAAAAAGCCAAGAAATGGTACACATAGGAACTAAAAAGCACTTACACTCTCTTTCCAAAGATGAAACACAACATACATTATATGTTTTCTTTGATTCCTGAGATACAGCTAAACCTGCATGCTGCAGTTGTTTCCTCCCTATCCATGCTCTTACATCATTTTGTTGCCACAAAGTGTTAACCTTCACTCTGCCAAAATTCAACTTTGAGAGTTTACTATGTGAGGCTCCTAAACTACCAGTGAGAACCGAACCTGAAAAGGAATAAAGCAGGTCACAGTATTTCTATGGCATACAATTGGCCTGTTGGTGTAACCCTTCTTCTTGCTAAAAGATACAGAATTTCATCATTTTAGTAAAGAAAAACACTTTCCAAAATCAGAATTAAATTTAGGAACATGAATAAATCTACTGTACCCAAGAATCTGCTAACTTAACATGTACTTTTGAATGTTTGGTTGAAATGATGACATTCTCGCAGCACTGATCAGAAGAATCTATGGTTCATTAAAAAGCCATTAGATACTGAAATAACCAAAAATAAGATCACTTTTGCAAAAGGGATTGGGGACTTTCAGAATTGAGTCACTTTTTGTAATTAACTGATAGCAATTGCAAAATTATGTAGGAGTTGTTTGCAAATTGAGGTCAACTAAAAGTCCAACAACAGTAATTTTTTGTATTTTAACTCAGGCTTAGTCATATTTTTATAGCCACTTCCCATAAAAATAACATTCTTTTCAGGAATGGAGGCCAAAGGCCGTTACACATAGAGCTACCAAAGTTCAAACCTAGAACCAACAGATTCCTAGAGAATGTCCATTCCACTGTGCCATGTGCACAGGGAAAAAACCAAGTCAACCAACAGCACTAGAAAATGCTAAAACATGGATTGATCAACTATTTGAATGTAATCACCTCCAATGAAGTACCAAACTATCAAAAAAACAAAAAAATTTGGAAAATGCTCATGATGGAAAATGAGTGTGTCAGCGCCCACAATAGGGAATTCTATTAATTTTTGGGGAGAAAAATGGTGAAATGGCTGAGGTTGATGAGCCACAACCAAATTTTTACCATGTCATTGCATCACCAACTTTTGAGATCTGTGTGATAGCCAGGGAATGATAGTGTCCAATGAACTACTCATTGATCATGACCAATAAAGCCAAACATTAGGAATTTACTCTATGGGGCATAAGTTATTCTTCCCAAGCTCAATCTAATTCCTCAGTATCATGCTAGTTAAAGAAAATTAAAAAGAATAAAAGGCCATGCTTTAGTACAAAATTTCAACTACTGAAGAACATAATCCAGCAAAAAAAAGAAAAACACACACTGAAGCCAACAAGTGTACTGAACTCACATGCAAGATCAATAATTGATATTGAGCTTTTTCGAAAATAATAACTAAAACTAAACGTTTCTTGACAATCAAAACTGCATTGCAAGAATAAGATTTAAGCAACCAAACCCAGAAAACCCAACCTCCCAGTTTTCACAAAAATTAACTTCATCAAACACCCTTTTGCTTCCATGCAAAAATAAATGACTTGAAAATATTCGCAGAACAATTTAGAACCCCAAACCCAAAATTTAAATTGTATCATTCAATTCAACAGAAAGAGAGAGAGAGAGAGAGAGAGAGAGAGAGAGAGATTTACGGGAAGCCATTGAAAAGTTTGAACCTTGGAGCAATAGAGATTGCAGAACAACTTTAAAGTCTCCAGAAACAACAAATCCCAGTTCAATTCTAAGATTATTACTATCTTTAAAAATATGGGAAAAAAATAAACAAAGCTCACAATGTGTGCTTTGTCTGTGTGAGAGAGAGAGAGAGAGAGAGAGAGAGGGCGTCTGTGGCTGCCGGGTCGCCCTTAACGATCACTATGTCGGCCTTTTTTGTCAGCTTTATAAGCATCAGAGAGAGAGAGAGAGACGGCGTTAGACCCCACAAACCCCCAAAAGTCTACTGTTAACAGAAGAGAATGAGTCAGCTAAGAACTCTGTCTCTAAGCCATTTTCCACAAAAACAAAATAATAATAATAATATTTCTATTTCATTTTCCAAAAAAAAGCATTTTTACTTATATAAGCTATTTATACCATAGCTCTGAAATTGAATCAGATCTTGATCCGGCTTAAGGTCCGATTCTACGAATTGTTGCTTTGATTGTTGACCTAACAGTAAGATTAGTAGATCAATTCTTATTTAAAAAATAATGAATAATTTTATAATAATTCTTTTATTTTCTTGCTTAATTAAATAAAAAATTAGAATGATTTAAATTTAAATTATTACTTTATCGAATCCACCTTAAATGCGGCTTTAATTTTTAAAACTATGATTTAGACTTACTTAATTCTACGCATAAGGGTGCATGACAAGTGTCGTGAGGAGGTCTAAGCGACCACATTCTTTGACTTGTCTCGTGTGTCTAGCACCTTCTGCTTATTGTCACATGGAAATATTATTTCTATAATTAAATTTTAATTTATTACAGTTATATCACTTAATTATAATTTTGTGTCAATTTAACTGTTTTGTTATTTTATGTGGATAATATTAGATAGATTCACCAACATCTTAATAAAATAAAATAAAATAAAGTGAGATGTGTTAAGCACCTATTCAATTCAAAACTTAAATTATAAAATAAGATCTAATAATAAATCACAAATCAAAATTTTTATACAATTTTTTAATGTGTAATTTTATTGAGTTAAAAGCATAAATAAAAAAAATATATTTTTATTTATTACAAAAATTAACAATTAGCACAATAATATTTAAACTCTTTTCCTTCTGGTTAATAAATCATTGAACTTAAAAATTTAAACAATTGTCTGAGATTAGAAGGAGTGCAAACAAGAGCAAGGGAAAAGTCAGAGAAAGTGCAGTGGGCTCGGGTTCCGATAGTCTACTTTAGGTACTTCTTTTTCAAAGCGGAAGACAAGTATGGCTTGAATTCAAGAGTTCGATTTGGATTTGGGTTTGAATTTCACATTGTGTATTGAATTCTGTTTTTGTGACTCTTTGTCGATGCTATGATTACTGGATACTTATACGGGGCCTCGTCATTAATTATCGTAATATATATATATATATATATATAATTTGGCTGCAAAATAAATAAATGTTTCTCAGCTGTTTCATTATTCCATTTTTTTTTTTCTTTTTTCTTTTTCAAGACAAACTACGAATTATTCATGGTTTCTCCAGCAAATCTCGCTTCATTTTATTCTAATCCGAATTAAAATTATATTAAAAACTCCCATCTCCCCTAACTCAACTAAGGATAATAAAACACTCAATTTAAGGAAATATGGCAAAAATAAAAGGGTAATTGCTAGTGTAACTCTTCATACAATATTATTGAATTACGGATGGAGAGTAATTGCGCTAAATACAACCGAAATTGCATGATAATCACTGTTATTAGAATAATAGCTGTGGATATTTCTTTTTAGCACATGAAAATTGTTATGGATAATGTCATGCTCCTCACATCCTTGTAGGAAAAGAACTCCTCTCTATGATGCCCAGAGACTCACAATCCATGGACCCTCTACTCCTCCATCTCTCTACCCCCAACTTACATTTTTTCTTCTTTTTTTTTTTTTTTTAAACACTATTAAAACTAAGATCACTAATTATCATTTTGGTTTTGATAATAACAAGAAAACTAAACAAGCAACCTCGTACAATTGAAAACAAATATTGATTTTATAGACATCATATACATTCACATGCAACCCACCACATCACACTTAGAGGTATTAAAATTTATCTCATTTCAAAAATTTGACTCAAGCTCAACTTAATTTCAAAAATTTGACTTAAACTCAACTTAAAATAAATGTGATATCAAAATAATTTAAATTTAAGATCCTATTTGCAATTTCTTTTTTTTTTTTTTGTTCTCAATTAAAAAAATTATAATATTTAAATTATAAATTTTAAAATTAATATATAAATATAATATTAACTTCCAAATAAGTAAAATAAAATTGATAATATTTTTATTCTAAATTCTAAGGTTAATATATAAATATTACACTATTTTAAAAAATTATCTTGTTTGAGTTTAGATAGAATTTTTTTAATTGCACCCTTAAAAACACCTCTAACATTTTGTTATTATTTGCACGCTCTAAAATATTTGTCTATGTAAAAAATTAATTACGTGATACATTACATATTATACGTACACTTAATTTAAAATTATGTTAAAATAGAATACAATTAATTAAGAAAACAACATTAGTGGCTGCAATATATCAGTGATATGTGTTTGTGCATATCTATATATATATGTATGTATGTATGTATGTATGTATGTGCGTGCGTGTGCGGCTTCCAAAACAAAAAGAGTTGTCAGAAAAAAGAAGAGTTAAGAAATAGCTGCCACCAAACAAGATTGAATATTTGTACGGTCGCAGACCTGGGACTGACCTCACCATATTGTTGTCCTTGTCAACAAGATCCATCTAATACAGCGAAACACCCCCCCTTTCCCTTCTTGCAAAGAGCCTCGAAACAACACCATCCAACCTATCTTAGACGCAGAAAGACACCTACAGAGATTCTTAAACAGGGAGAGAGAGAGAGAGAGAGAGAGAGAATGTCTTTAACAAGTGTGAAGATGTCAGAGGACGTTTGGCTAACGTGCCTAACCCACGCTTTGTCTACAGAGACTGAGGAGATCATGGGCCTCCTCCTTGGTGATATTGAGGTTAATCAATGAAACCCCTTTTCATCCCCATGATTATTTTTGCATCCTCAAGCTCCTTCTCTCTTTCTCTCTCTCTCTGTTTTTTTTTTCCCCTTTCTTTTTCTTTGTTCAATAGATTGTTTCTGTCTGTGGTTTTGTTTGTATATTCATTGTGAATTGCAGTGGATAAGTATTGTTTGTATTTATGCTCTCTTTTTCTTTCAAAATTTTGAGCTTGATTGAAAAGATTTTCACCTTTTCTTGTTGCTGTCATTGTTATTTTTGTTAGGGGTTTTATTTATTTATTTTTTTCATTCTAGAATTCAATTCTTTAAGTTTGTTTCCTGTCTTGCCTTTTCTAACATGGGTTCTAGCTTTTGGGGGTTTTCTGATTGTATAAAGTTCCAAACTTTGCTGGATTGAAATATGGGGCGTTGTTGCTTCACTATGAAAAGTTTAAGCTTCTGCTCTGAATCTCATTTAAATTGGTTTTACTTGTTTTTATCTGTTTTTATGCTTTTACTTGTTTTGGAAAATTGGTTATTTCTGGAATGGAAAGTCAATTTTTCGCGGTGATTAATTAGCCTTGACTTTTGCCAAAGGTAATCATACTGAAATATTATAAAGACAAAAAAAGGAATGGATTTTTCTGAATTTGGCGGAGAAACTTTAGGTTCTGGTATATATTACTTGACTTGAGAAAACGCTTGTCCCAATGTGGTATTTTATCTGTGTGCCTGTGCATCGCATGATGTTTATTGTGGAGATCAGAAAGCAGCAGACTTTAGGATTTTGTATAGTTAATATCCACTATCTGAGTTCAAATTGATGTGAACATGATTACAGCTTCAAAGTTGTCTAACCCTCATCATCAGTTTGCTAAGATTGAACAAATTTGTGTTGGCAAACCCATTAACAGATATAACTTATCATTCACAACATAGATCTTTTATAGGGAGTTGCTGCATCCTACATTTAACATTTGAATTCCTTGTATGACTCCTAGCAGAATCAAATCAAAATAACAAAACATGGTCCATAACCCCTCCCTTTTCATTTTGATGGAATGGTTCTCAAGGTTGCACCACATTTCTTTGCATCGGACAATGTATGAAACTTCATCTGTTGACTGTCACAGATGTTAGCAATCATTTACTATTGTCCCTCTATAGAATCTTGTCCACCAAAGGCTCCTTTGAATGAGTAATCCTGTCTTCCATGATTCCATTCATTTTTCTCTTGTTTATTTGTAATCCTTTGGACATTCTCTGTTTGTATCTCTCTGGAAAGTACAGTGCTCATTCTTGTTATTATATGTGGATTTCTTTGATTTGGAGCCTTGAATAAAACTGATAATTTTGTATCCAACTTTGATTTGGCATATATAACAGATTCAGCTTGTTGGGATAGTTGAGCTTTTAGTTTCTTGAAAAATATACCAAATCTAATGGAATTGCATCATTGATTCATGTATTTAACAGTTCAACTGCATCATTATTGTTATCAGTTATGACCTTCTGAGGTCCTTCAAAATGCTTATAGAGAAATAGTATGTAAATGAACATGCATAATATAATTAATATAAATAATTCTAGACCTGTGTGCTGTGCCTGGATTTCAGACTTAAACAACCACTCGTTTGTTCTTATCCTAATTCAGCAGTTATGTGCCATGGAAGAGGACTTAATCATTGGTTCTTCAATTCTTCAGTTCTCTTTCTCTCTCATGCACCTGCCGCCCCTTCTGTTTAACTTTATTTTTCTATTTTTCCTTCAAGGAATTTATGTGATGTTTTTGTCATATTGCATGTATGTGGTGCATTGGTGTGCTTGTGCATGTAAGAACTGAAGGATGTTTCTATTTCAAATTGTGATGGTCTGCCTTTTTTTTGTTGGTGAAAGTTCAGTACTTGAAAAATGGTAGTGTAACTGCACTAATTTGGGGAGCATCGCCTCAGTCAAGATCTGATAGGCGAAAAGACCGAGTAGAGACAAATCCTGAACAACTAGCTGCTGCATCAGCTCAGGCTGAGATATCCTTACCTATCTTTTGTTTGAATGCCCTATCTGTCTCTGAACAGCTTTTTGTTATTTTTATCTGAATATTTGCTATTCTGGGAGGAAATTGGTGTTGTTGGAGAATGGAACAAGCTTAGTCTGTACAACTTACTTTCTTATGAAGCATAAATCAAAAACCTTTGCTAACCTAGCAAATGCAGAAAGATGAAGCGGTTGGCTGCATGTAAAACATGTTCATGAAGTTCAATTTTTATTGACATGAATTTGGCCCTAGGTCCCCATTTCAACATTTTAGTGGTCTTTTCTTTTATAACTACAGCTAGATTGTCATAACGATTGTTTGTTGCAAGACATTGCACCGGCATGCTAATTTTGCTGGTAATATTGTGTACTTGACTTCATAGCACAGAATGACTGCAGCAACAGGACGAACAACAAGGGTGATTGGGTGGTACCATTCACACCCACATATTACGGTTTTGCCATCCCATGTTGGTAAGCTTGAAGTCCAATAAATTTGATGCAGCTCTTAAATGATCCTTTGTTTTGTTCTTGATTAGTATGCTGTTGTGTTACTCAAGATTTTCAAAAAAAAAAAAAAAAAAAAAAAAAAAAAAAAAAAAAAAAAAAAACACTGATCAGGGCTATGTGGCTAAAACTGACTTTATCAGAATGTATCATATTATGAGCAATATGGGCAGGTCATGTGCACAGAATAAAAAGTTCTGTCAGTGTAAAATGAATCTGTATGGGTAACTGCAATTAGTCGTATTGGGTCTGCAAGCTATATGCTTTTCTACATCCTATTTATTATTTTCTCTGAGTCTACACTTTATCTCGGTTGAGTTCTATGACTAAGTGTGAATCTTTCAAACGGTTGCTGACTAATAACGTTTTCCTCCACTTGGGACGTATACATAGATTTTTTACAATACACTTGAAATTGTTATCATTGGTGCCGGACATTTGTAAGTAACTTCTGATCCCTTGTCACTGGTTATTTGTTACCAACTTCTGTCCCCTTTTCTGCAGATGTGCGGACACAGGCAATGTATCAACTGCTAGATCCTGGCTTTATTGGGCTGATATTTTCCTGTTTTAGTGAGGATGTAAATAAGGTCTGTATTGGATGCATGCTATGTTGATAGTGGTCCCGGAAAACATTTTTATCCAATAAACATAAAATGTTCTTGATAATTTCAGGTTGGAAGAATTCAAGTTCTTGCTTTCCAGTCATCAGATGGAAAGCAGAATAACATACCCAGATCCAATTCTGTATCACCTTTTAATAAAAGTTCAATAATTGATGTTGAGTCATCTTTAAGCTCTTCTGAAATTGCTTCAGTGATTCCTGGAACTGCAAGTGTGGACAGCCCTGAACAAGACACAGGCGATTCAAGAACCGCATCAGGATCTAGTAAGGTATAAATTCTGATCCGTGAGGTTGGCATTTCTAGTGTAGTTTGGCATGACTACTCAGTATGGCTTAAACTTGGGAAAAAGGTTGGAGAAAGTATAGATTTTCTAGAATATGGATGATTTGACGTATGTTTTGCTGTTATTCTGCTAAATTGTGTGGGAGTTTGGGCAAATTTGTACACTGGTTAGAGTAATTTTCCTTCTGATCGAGATTTTTTGGGTTTGCCCAACTCTCTTTTATGATCTCTCTTTAGGGTTATTGTCTCTTGCCAGACACCTAGAGGTTTGTGCCGGGTAATCAATCTGGTCTCTATTATGAATTGCTTTTTTGGGACAGTTCTGTTTGGTGGTTTTAAAAACAGATGCTATGTGAACAGCAGACTTGAGGAGCTTTTTTAATTTGTTAAAGTAACAAGAATGCTTGTAACATATCAGCTAGTGGGCCTTGCTCTGATTTCTGGTTCTTACATTTTCATATTTCCCTTGTGTTCATTATCTTCCTAATTTGAAATGGATATGCCAGACTGACTGTCAAATGCATCTCCCACATTCATCTCTTTTTTAAGTTATTGAATTGAATAATGATAAAAATGGGTGCTGAAAGGTGACAAATGGCAGCCTCCTATTTATATACTCTATTTGGTTAGTACATGGTATGTGGTTGGGTTCTTCCAAAGTATTCTTTGGATTAAGTTAAATGTCTTATGAGCCCGATAATAGAGTTATGTGAGTGTTCAGTTACTTTTTAAATCCTCAGATAGAAGGCAGTTTTTTTTTTTATCAGAACATTACATCTCAAAGGTTCAAATTGCAGAAATAGAGTTATGTGAGTGTTCAGTTTCCTTTTAAATCCTCGGATAGAAGGCAGTTTTTTTTTATTATAATATTACATCTCAAAAGTTCAAATTGTGGAAATAGCCTCTTTGTGAGAAACAAGGGTAGGGCTATGTACATTTGATCTTTTCCATACGTCATAGTGTGAGAGAGCCTTATGCATGGGGAACATCCTTTTTACGTTAAGTCTCTATAAAGGTCTCAAACGATGGAATGCTAGTGTCTCAGTGGCTTTTGGTCACTTTTCCATCTGTATTTCCTTCTTAAAATTGATAGATAAGTTTCCTTTCAAGTTCCAGAGGTTATATTGTCTTATTATCCAAGTTGAGGATTTTAGAATATATTTTGCTTGCCTTGACTATCTACATTCTATAGATGTTGTGAAGCATCTAGATTACTAATTATTTAAACTTGGCATGGCAAAAAAGTTATGGTGTGTCGCCATGTTTGGCCTTTTCATGTGGAGAGGGATTCATCTCACATGCTTTTTCCTGCAATTGAGGAAAGCAGAAGAGACAGGAAAGTGCTGGCAAGCCATGCTCGCCGGCTACATTTATCTCTGTCTCTTCTCTCTCTCTCTCTCTCTCTCTCTCTATATATATATATAAAATTTTGAATAGAGAATCTAGGATTTAGCCTTACCACTAGACTACACAGCTAGTGGCAAATGGTGCAATCTGGTTGAAAATGGAGCTCTACTTCTTACCATGGAGGAATCCTACTACAAGATTTTACTGCATCTGCATATTGTACTTTTTCTCATCTCATCCCACCGATATCTGCCTAAGTTGACTTGGGAATCTCTGGTTAGGAAATACTTGGAACACTTACATCTAACACCAAGCTTGGTTCATGCTATATCGGATTGGGGAAAAAATATTTGTGTAGGCGACTATAATTAAATTTGGGATTGAGGCTTGGTTGTTAGTTGTTGTCATCCTACTGATCTCTGATTCCGACGTGCAATTATATATAAAAGGAAATGAAATTGCTGTAACACTTCCAATTTGTGGTTACTCTCTTTAATCTTTGTAGAAATGGTTGACTAGGGTGGGGCAAGTTCATTGGAACTGGGAAATTTCTTTGCTAACGCTGATGCCAACTATGTTGGGAAAGAAAACCGGAGTGGAAATATAGATGCGATCTTTGTTGATATGGACCCAATGGATATATCAGAAAGTATGCAAGAAGCAATGCACCACTCAAATTTGGACTTGAGGTATACTTGCATATGTCTTGTTCACTTTTCTTTCTTTGTTTTGTTTTAGGTTAATCTCTTCTTTGTGCTAGATTTTGTGTCTGCTTTCATTTAAAGCAAGAGAGCAGTTGTTTTACTCTTGTGTAGAATTCCTGTAGACATGGTATAGAAATTCCATAAATCTGTGTTCTTTGGGAAGACACATTATTATTTATTTGTCATTATTATTATTTATTTTCATTTATTTTTTTGGTGCTCAAAAGTTATCCTTTTTTATGTTTTTCTCATAGTATTGGTCATCCATTCACCAATTGACCATATGTTAACCTTTCTATTATTGTCAGTAGAGAAACTTCATTTTAAATTCTCAGATTGCTTCTGTTTGCTAACAGTGGTGCAGGGTATGCCAGGAAAGAGGTTCCCCTTTATGTTTTGCCATCCCAGTCTTTGCTTAAGCTTGATTCACCTCTAATGTCATTTACGGATCTGCAACGTGTATTGTATGAAGAAGAAAAAGGAGCATATAACCAAGCCATCATACAGAATATGAGGTGATTGTTGTGATATGGTGTCACTTGCCACTAATTTGTACTTTCATGTTCATCCAGTCATGGTATTTGCCATTTACTGTCTTCTAATTTGCTGCAAATTTTGCTCAGGGAGGGCAAAGTACATCCCCTTACTTTCATTCATCACACAGCAACATATCAGGCTTCCATTTGCAAATTGATCGAATATTGGTTCGCAACCGCAAACCATCTTTCTTTTACTTTTTCATCTTTATTGTCATCTGGGATTAATTTCTGTCAGCACTTACTTTATTTGGAACATGTGCAGTTTAAGTCCTGCCATAAATGCACTTCATGATCGCTTGAGAGAGAATGAAATTCGGGTATAGAACAAAACTCCATATGCGGCTATTTAATGGGCATTGTAGAATACTTACAACTGAAAAAGATGATTCAGATTGTATGGGCTAGTAAAATGGTTAAAATCTTTTGCCTTCAGCTAATGGGTAGCCCACTTGCCCTTATGCTGAGGATCACCTCTTCAGAAAGAATCCTAGCGACTGTCAATACTTGGTTTTCTTGGAACCATAACTTCATTGCGATTGTCAATTCCTTTCCATTTCTCTGGATCTATGATAGATGATATAAACTTGACTCATTCTGACCTCAATTTTGTTTTTGCGGTTCCCAGTCTTCTGAGTTAAGGTGACTGCTTATGATTGCCCTCTTGCCACATAGTTTCTTCTGTCATATGCTCAAATAAATTACACATTTCCACTTTAAGCCATTAAAATAGCCTACAATTGTTGACTGTGGCACCAAAGGATCCATCCTATTGACCATCCATCTGTGGGCTCATAAAAAACTCTTTTTGTTTCTATCTAAATAGTGCTCCTATATTGACTCAGTTTTTTACTGAAACAGTTATCAATGTTGACCAATGAGGCCAAGGTTTTGGAGGCTGAAGCCTTTAGAGCGAGTGAGTCAAGTTCTAGATCTCTGCGACAAGCTCCATCACATGGAGTCCGAGGAAGTGCTTCTTCACCTGTTCAGAGGGAGTCTTGGGGTTCAGGATCCACGAGTATGAGGACCTTCACTGGTCCCAGCACACGAAGCAGAACAGGGTCTTAATAGAACTCTGAACAATGCCATTTCAGAGTCTTGTAAGTGTAATCTGAGGTTCATGGACATTTTGTTATCTCCATTTATGATTATTTTACCTATTATCTGTCCAACCCTGAGATTTCATGAGTAGATCCCCAACTAAGCACATCTTGACTTTTTTCTTTCATCAATAATGCATTTGAAAATCTGATGGTGAGTGTGTCAATCCCCAGATTGCTGGCTCCCTTCATATGGCCTCTGTCTACTCCAAAAGGATTGCTTTTGCACCTTTGGTTTGTATGATATTCTTCAAAAGAGGAACCCTGGCAGGAGCTAGGCAATTTATGATGGGGAAGAGCATTATAATCATGTATATTTCCTCCTGGGTTCCATATAGTTTGTAACAATGCTTTTCTGTTGTGGGCTTCTGTACAGCATGGCATTCTATGACCGTTTTCATTGGTTGGCGCATGTTGCTTAGGGCAACCGCTATTGTAGTTCTTGCTCTGCATTATCAAGTTGTCTTATTGAGCAACTGGCTCGAGTCTTGGGTTGTCCTGCTCCTGCCCTCTTGTTCTGCCCGCATACTATTGTTGTAGAAGCATAAAATGTATTCCTGAATTGCAATATGGGAAATGAAATGGATGAATGCGTTACAATTGTGTATTCATGGCTGGATTCTGGTTACCATCTCTTCCCCCCCCCCCCAATGGATTGTTTCATTTCTATTAATAATGTGGATTTGATGGCGCGAAAATGTTGTCTTCCACAGAGATTTTGGTCTACTCGAATATTTTAGTGGATGGATTGCATTCTAAATTTGAACTCCAGCATGCATGAACGTAGTCCAATAAAAAGCTTAGCATCCTACGCGGGCAGATTTGCTTGTACGATAAAAGGATGTATAAGGTTTCTTCGCTCTTGATTTTCGATTATCGGTCAACAGTAAGCTTATTGCTTTGGCATGTTATACAAGTATGTGGCTGTATTTACAGTGGCCGCCAACTTGCCTTAACCCTCCTCCTGTATCCGGACTTGGGATTGGCAATGACTATCACAAAGTTTAGGTCAGCTTAAACCTAACAATTCCGAAGGAAACCACCAAAGAAAGCCCTCAAGAATTGGCAATATTGTGGGGTAACTGAGATCATCCACTCTGGTGGCGATGGCGATAATGCTCTGCATGTCTTTTCCTTGGCTTCTGGCACAAGAGGAGAGCACTGCTTTGAACCTTGATGCCTTTTCTGGTCACATGAGGAGGTTTAAGAAACGGGAATCCAAGGCCAAGCATATGAGAAAAATAGCCATGATTCCATATTATAATACTCTGGTGTTTGAACTCATGATTTTATACTAAAAAATGAAGCCCTTGTGAAACTACTGATGGTCAGGTTAGTGGTATGGGTAAAATTAGATCGTGGGGTTAAGCAAGCGATTCGATGCTCGAATCTTTCTATCTATGTGAATTATATGAAACAAGTTGGAATTGCAGCAGCGGGAGCTCTGTTAGCAAACCCAATATTTCTGTGAAATTGATTAGCAACTGTTGGATCAGCTCATGTTTCAAAGTATACATGAGGTATAATTTTTTTTTGATGACCAAAAAATTTGTATTGGACAATATGCATTAAAGGAGATCCCAACCTTGAGACTGTACGTTTAATTCACACAATTTCAAATTTGTCCACTTACCTGAGTATGAGTACATGAGTAGGGGTGATTTTTGGTCGTGACTCATCGCTAGGAAGGTAGCAAATGAAAAAGAAAAAAGAATGTGATGACTGAAAGTGAGCTAAGGTTAAAGCAAAAGTAATAGTCTCTTTTTACCAAAACACACGCGCACACAATTAGCACAAAAGAAAGGGTACTTCTTGGATGTTGATTGATATGCTAAAGCTAGGCAACCAAACCCAAGAAAAGAAAAAAAAAAGAGGAAGAACGTTATTAATAAGTTGGTCGTGGTCATATGCATGGGTGTGGTTTTCAAGGAGAGAATCGAATCAGCAGCACTTCCCCCTTTTCTTTACGGTTTGCCCCTTGAGACCCTTTACCCGATCTCCAAGAGAATGGAGGCCAGACCTTTATATGCCTCTCCATTTTTCTATAACTATATTTATTGTGGGTTTTCTAAGAGAAAGATACAAGAGATTTTTTAATATGTCAACTTTAATAAAATTAATTAAATATACAAAGACCAATTACAACAATACAAAATACTAATAAAAGTATAAAATTTTCTAAGTATGATATCCAAACTATAAAATCAGGTATAAAATATTCATAGAAGTGTAAAATTTTTAGAATATCAGATCCAAATTATAAAATGAGGGGTTTCTATTTAGAAAAATAAAGAGATTAAAGATGGTTTGGGGGAAGAAAATGGGAATAGCAGCCGCAGAAAAGGAGGAAAACAAAAATAAAAGATAAAGATGGTCAAAATGAGACCTCGAAAACTTGTTATTCCATGCTTTCCAGCTTGAAACGTCTTTATTGAAACTCACCATTTGTAGCTTAATCCTTTTTGTTTTTTGTTTTTTTTTGTTTTTTTTCCCTCTCTTATTTCAATTTTAATTATTTCCGATCTTCTATTTTATAATGAACTAACTTTGGTCTGAGTTGTAAATGTTCTAAATTCTTATTGGCGAAAGACTATTAAGTCAATTGAGTCGTTCACCTCTTCCTCGTCCATAAAATTGTTGGAACGCTTGCACATGACACGATATGCCTAGGCGGTAGCACGACATGTTGCTTGCAGAGCACACACCCTACACTCTCACTCATTTCTCACTTCACCAAAGCTCTGATGTAGCGCGTCTGAAGTAGAGAATGCTACAATGGAATTGCAAAGATTCATGTTATGGAAGGATTTTGGCTTTGTAATCCCACAATCTCTATGAAATGCATATGAATTTGGAGGTCTAAAAACTAAATATGGTCTTTTAATATATTACATCACTCACACATTGTAAATATAGAGGACCTAAAGTATATGTAAAAAGAAGGGAATATTCAAACTTGTAAAGTATAAACAATTTAGCCATGCACTTAGCTTTTTTCAGTTTGTTGATTCTCAAAGTGTGATTGATAGGGACCATACCTCTTACGGAAACACTAGATTTTAAAAGAAAAATAATATAAATATATTTAAAAATGAAAGGGGTAGTCGAAGTTGGCCTGCCTACATTTTGAATGCTAAAGGTTGTTCATCACATGATAGGAGAGTTTACTTTCTTTAACAACAAGCTTATTAGTTGGCATAAGTTGGCAAGATAGGTATATTCTTCACATTATTGACTAAAATTCAATTCCAAGCATTAGCTTATAAGGAGATGGTTTCTGATTATGAATTTCTTGTTCCTAAAATGTTTGGATGACTTTCTTTTATCGAATAAAAAGATAAAACTAGCTGAAATATAATGTCATCTGACAATAATATATATGAAACAAACAAAATGAATATACACTTTATATTCATTTATTATTTGCTTTTGGGGTTGGGGGAGGGTGAGAGACTCATCTTATCTTCCTTGTGTGCATGCAGCCAGTCAGTTTTTCTATTTTATTTTATTTTATTTTTGGGCGGGCAGGGGTAAGGAAGGGATGTGAAGTTCTTTGAAGGATCTTCAAGATTAGTGACTAGAGGGTCCCATGGATTGGTCAAATGACTTTTGTAGGGTTTATTTTTCCCTTGATTGAATGGATTTTTTGATTAAACCTGTTGTGTTTGTAGGCTGACAATATCTTCTGTTTGCTTTATGTGGGATCCTGATTTTTGGTCTAACTTGCATGGACTGAAAGTGGCCATCCAAAGTTCAACTTGATTCAGTTTTGACTGGCAAAGCCTTCTAGTGCATGCCAATGAAAATTCATGATTGGAGCCATTCTAATTTCTATCACAACACCAAATTTGCAATTTAGTGAGAATATGGAGCTTAAGTCACAGTGTCATTTTTAAGTGATGCCCCGGCATGCGAGGACACTGCATGTTAGCCTGGTGACCACCTCAAATCTTTTAAAAGGATTTAAGAGACTAAGAGGGAGAGGCTAGGAATTCAGATCCCACATTTCCTTTAAGATTCTCTTACCGAAAAAGAAAAAATTCACATTTTTTTTTGTCTTGTTTTGATAAATCAAAATCAGATTTTATTAATGAAAGTAATTAAAAGTTACAAGAAGCAATAAGCGAGGAAGGAGAGCAAGGAAAAGGAATTAATGTCAGGCAATGAAATTTGATTGCCTAGTAATTTTTTACTTTGCTAGACTATCCACTATAAAATTACAGTTCTTGCTAATATGATGAAAACACCAAGAATTACACAGATTTAGAGAGCCAGAAGCTTTTGAAAAGAACTGTTTCAACTTTCTTAGTCTTTGCTCCTTCTTCTTTAACCACATGAGCGCAATGCTAGAATATGATTACAGTGTAAAAGACAAGTGCCTAAAGCTTTCATTTGATTTTGTTAGTTCAATAGCCTTGAGAATTGCTAGCACTTCAGCATGATTAGAATCAATTTCACCCATATAGCAAGAAAAGGCACAAAATGAAGTGCCCTTGGTGCTCTCTAAGAACACCAATGTCACCAGGGCTAGGCTTTCCAATAGACTAAATTCCTTTTTAGTGTGATTGGAATCCATGCATGCAGCTGTGTAGATGATTTAGAAAAGAATTCACTTGTCAAACCAAATAGTTGAATAAATAAAAATTCTTCTTTTTTATGTTTCAAATAATTGCACTTAACTATTCCATTAAATCAATTTTTACTACTGAAGCTGGGGCTATATAATTTTCCTGAACAAGTCTAAGAAAGTTTGAATAACACCAGGATAATAACCACATGGCTCAATGGGAAAAAAAAAAACAAAACAAAAAAAAGGATCGTGGGAGCAATAGATACGGATATGCAGTAATGATTTACACAACTTTTAATAGTAGGGACATGCACCAATGCAAACCCATGAGTGTGTCTTTGTGCAATCTGTGCATGCATTTCTCAATCTTCACGTCAAGAAACCCTATAAAGCAATCAATGACTAGGCAAAGTATTGTGTCCAAAATTTCGAAAACGCCAAGTCATTGGAATCATAGCTGGAATTCTCCTTTATCTCTTTAACCTGCTTTTGATTTTTGTTTGATTCCACATTTACCAAGGATTGCCAAGATAAAGAACACGAAAAAAAATACTTAACTCGACCTTCTGTCTATTCCCTTCCTTTTTTACCTTGTGCTAAAACATGTATATAAGCACCCCCATATCACCCAATTTCCCTCACCATTCATTTCCTTCATCTTCTTTGCTTCATCTTGATCAATTATCTTGACACCCCTTTTTCCTAACCACAAAAATTTTCCAATCTTCCCACTCAATTCAAAGGTCAGCTTTGGAACTCTCTAGCCTTAATATACACATAAATATGCGCATATTTCTAGTTATACAATTGGCTTTTCCATCCAGTATTTAGACCTGTTTCTTGCCTAGAAACTTGCAACGAGCTTTGCTGGTTGCTGGGTACTGGCAAGCTAGTGAGATTTCATACGTGGGTCACTCCTATATATATATATATATATATATATATATTATTTATTTATCTTGTTGAAATTGGAGGGATAGTTAACTATTAATGAGGTCTGAGCTCACTTCCAAATTTTATGTTTGGCATTCCATGTTGTCTCGCTAGCCTTGAATTGGAGCACTGGTACAAGTAACCAAAGAACAATTAAATTTCCTACAAGTCATTGCAATAAATAGAAAAAATTAAAATGCTGTTATCAACTATTTCATTGCCACTGAATAATTCAATTTCGATGCAGGGAAAAATAATGAGTAGGCCAGGAGATTGGAACTGCAGGTCATGCCAGCACCTCAACTTCCAGAGGCGTGACTCCTGCCACCGTTGTGGGGAGCCTAGGTTTGGAAGCGACTTGGGTGGTTTTGGCGGGCGAGGTGAGTCGTCCTTCGGGTTTTCCGGGTCTGACGTCCGCCCTGGTGATTGGTACTGCGCCGTCGGGAACTGCGGGGCACATAACTTTGCTAGCCGCTCAAGTTGCTTCAAGTGTGGTGCGCACAAGGATGATTCAATTGGGGGCTTTGATTCTGACATTCCTCGCTCTAGGGGGGGTGGTGGCAGTCGATCTGGATGGAAATCTGGGGATTGGATCTGCACCAGGTATATTATCACATCACAACTCATATTATTAATATTATTAATGTATGAATAATGCTAAATACGCCGCAAAAAATCTTTTTAATTTAACACGAAAACATTATTGGCATTAAGGTTAATAACTTTTTTAGTGTTTTGGTAAGTGGTTTTATTTAGTGAATAATTCACGTCAACAAAAATAATAGTATTTTCATGATAAATCGGATATGTGTAACATTTCTGCAAAATATCATGTATTTCTATGCCTACGGAATTAGCCAATGAACATAAGCTTGTTTATTTCTGTACTTGGTGGGGTGTAACTAACTGAATTTTGAACATCTTTTAATTTTTATGTGTTAAGATTTCTTTATGCAAGTTAGTAGTCCAAGAGACCAAAAGTTGCTAGATGTGCACTACAAATCTCACGTCCATGGCATTTTGAAGTCGGATAATAAGCTAGCTTTTGAGTATTATATGCATTTCTCTACGGAATCAATCTTGATGCTCGGCTTCCTTTGGATATACTAAAGCCTTTACTTTCTTGACTACTTTTTCAAGTGAAATTCTTTGAGAATCTCTCTCTCTCTCTCTCTCTCTCTCTCTCACACACACACACACACACAAAGGGATATTTTGTATGAAGTAGTATATTAATGTCTTTATGGAGTGCATGAGTTTAATCATCTGAGAGACTTCTTGTGGACAGGTGGGGATGCAATGAACACAACTTTGCTAGCAGAATGGAGTGTTTCAGGTGCAATGCCCCAAGAGATTTCAGCAACAGTACTTCATACTAGAAATCATGGGTATCATCACTACACTTCATCAAATATCAACTATAAGTCCAATATAAGATCATCTATTTATGAGCTCACAATAGTACATGTCATGTTTTGATTGCAGGGATTGTGTTTGAAATTCCAAGAGAGAAAGGCTGAAGAATGTGGGATAGCTAGCTAGCTACTTTATCTCTCCATTTTATATTTTTTTTTGGTTTAGGTTTCTTGGGATGAACAGGGTTTAGAACTCATGTTCATGTTTGCTTTTTGTTAGGCTTCCAGCTCCTATGATGCATGTAATCTTCTTTTGGTGCTTTTGATCTGTTATCCATTGTAGCCAAGGGAAGTAAGGTGGAAAAAAGAACAAAAAAGATCTACTTAATGTTTCCCCTTTAATTTTCAGAGACTTTGTTTATTGGATGGTGCATGGTTTTCTCAAAAGAAGATTCTCCTCTCTTTTTAGTTTCATAGATTAAAGAGCTTTTTTGATATTCATGATCTGATTTCTTGAACTTTGACTCTCTCTCTCTCTCTCTCTCTCCGTGTTAGGGTGTGAGGTGCAAGAAGTGAAAAAAGTGCAATATATATGGTACTAAGACAATTAGTAGTGTTGTACTTCGCTGGTGTATTTCATGCTTATATGAATTCTTTGCCTTCTTTCTAATAAAATTTTTTCATCTCCTCCGAAAAAAGAAAAAAAGAAAAGAAAAAAAATGGTGTAAATTGCCTAATCAAGTTACATGTTCCTACCTAATAATAGCAAGTTGGTCCAATGATAAATGACTCAAGGGTAGTCTCAAGAGCTCAAAACTTTAGTTCGCTTGCCATACACAACTTATCTTTTAATGATGAGTAATCCCTTCCGGGAAAGACTTCAATTGTTAGAGAGGCCCTCGTTGCTACGGCTCTTACTTGGAGAATGCAGATATCACATTTGGCTTCAAATTTGGAAGTATCATGACATGAACACAATTTTCTTTTCTCCAACTGCGTATGTAGTGATGATAATGGAGGCAATGCGAACGGAAATTGGAAGGTTTCTCATAGAGTCTGGGAAAGTTTTGGCTTGTCAACTTTTTGTGCGCTCCTTTGTGCATATATTATACATACATTCTTCTTTTCTTTTATAAATTACACATTTTAGAATTTGATTGCTTGCAGAAAATTAATTTATCATTATAAATAAATATATATATTTTGATGTTTGACTAAGATACTGCACCATAAAACACTCATTGCAACAGTAAAATTGTTGCTTAAATTTGTTAAATAACTGCATAATATCTAAAGTAGTGGTTGTTTTAGTGCAATTTTTGATAGACGCTGCAAGAACCTTTATTCAATGGTTTATTATCTTGAAAAAATAAAAAAAGTTGCACTAAATATTTAACTTAATGGTTTTTGGCATCAATAGTATCAATTTTTTAGAATTTTAAACAACACTCTGTTGGTGTATAAGCGGTAGTTGATTAGTCAATGACAATAATTTATAATTGCCGATTGAATGATTTTTGGTTGTAAAAGTAATGGTGTTAGTACAAAAAAGTAGCATTTTCAAGACAAAATTGTAGCGTTTTTTAGATTCAAAGGCAACAATGTTAAGATGAAAAGATAACAATTTTGATATATGAAAGTAATGGTTGTGAAACATAAAGACAATCATTTTAAGTAATAAAGATAATAATTTAAAGATATAAATGCAACAATTTTGAGATCTAAAAATAATATGTTTAAGTTTAATGATAATGATTTTAAGTAATAAGTACATCAATTAACATATAATTTTTGAAATAACGAATATTTTGTTTATTTATAAATTATATAAATAAATATAAAAGATATACAGGGATAAAATTCATAAAAATAGAATTTTATTATGCACATCTTTAATATAGTCTACTAACTAGTGGATTTCCTCAATGTATAGTTAAATAAAAGACTTAGTGCACCACTTGTACTTAGTAGACATTATTATTACTAATATTATCATTATCCTACAAAAAAGAAAATAATTAAATGAGTATATTAAATATATACACTCACTAAAAATTAAAAATATGAGTTTTAACAATTAAATATAACTGACTAATTAAAATTGAGTGACTAGAATTCATAAATCAAATAAACAAATGACATATATCTTTAGGCATTCTTGGTGTAATGAATGAACTATGAGTACGTATTGAAGATTAATAATTCTTTGGTTGGTTTAAATGGATTTTTGTAAACATATCAATTATAGATTTAAGTGGCCTACATGATAGCCTTCAACTAATCATGTGTGAGTGAGCATTGATAATCTTTATGCCACTATTTATGCATTAACTCTTTAAATGTTTTTATATTAAATATCCCATAATTTACAACTAGAAATTCTAATATTAAATATTTGAAATCTTAATAACTAAAATACCTATCAAAATCTGTTTGTTCTAATTTCTAACTTAAATTAACTTATTGATCATAATTTTAAAAATAACTTAAAGACATTATTAAAAAGCTTACCAAATTTGGAGTGACTCAACCAACAACTTTTGAAAGAATTGTCATCATTGTAAAATCCATAAACATAACATTGATAATCAATTTGATCATATTTAAAATTAATTGCAAACTTATTACAAAAAATAAAGCACTCACTGTCAAAGCTACTAGACATCTAGGCAAAATAAGTCTCCTTGGGTGATGCATTGATAGGATCTTCAAACAATTAATACAAGTTAGACAAGCAATTTCAAATAACAATATAACATATTTTATTATCATTCAAAATTAGAAGAAGTAAATTAAAAAAGAAAGAAAGAAAGAAAGAAAGAAAGAAAAAGTCATAAAATTATAAATGTTGACTACAATAACAATAATTGTCTTGTCACCGATCTTTGATAGAATGGTCATTGCAAGGAACTTCGAGAAACCATAAAAATCATTAGATAACAATCACAAAATTGTATAAAAAATAGTAAGATATTATTAATTCATATTTAAACAATGCAAATGTTGTCACATATGGGTGATTAATGTTGTTTGCCATTTAAATTTAAAATAAACCTAGTTACTAAAAAGAGAAGGATAATTGTAAAAAATGAAAAAAAGAAAAAGTATTGTAGCTAAAGCTAGATTTTAAAATTGATTGGCCGAGAGAGACAAAGAAGGATTGTAAGATACATAGAAATCAAATTAGTAACAAAATTCACAATTATTATTATTATTTTTTTAAAAGCCTTAATGGAAGAGTAAAGATACAAACTTATAATTCGAGACTAACAAAGTCGAAACGTGAGTAGTTAGGGTTTGAAACGGAGTGGAGAATGTAGGAGTACGATGACAAATGAAGAGAAGCAATTATAGTTTCATATCATATATGGTTTCAAAATGAGGGGAGAAGAGTAAATCAAGGTATCATTTAGGGTGGAAGTTATCATTTTATGAGAAGCTCAAATTGAAAGGAGTAATTGAGAGATTGTTTGAAACTAGAGAGATCATTTTAGATTATTTACTAGCTCTTCAATAAAACTTAGGGTTTTAGGATATAAAAGTTAAATAGGAAGAGATTAAATGACATATATTAATGGTTTTAAAAACTATTGTATTATTCATTTAAAATCACCACAAAATCTTAGTTTACAAACCATAGGTAAAACCATTCAATATTACTACATTTAAACATATAAAACATCAGTTTGGTATTGCGACATTAAAATTTATACCTCAAATTGGCATAGGGTGTAAGTAGTTCATTAACTTATTCAAAATTGATGCATAAAAAAATAAATGACATCAATCTTGTTTTATTGCCATAAAACTATTGTTTATAAATAGTGTGAGTTAAAAATTGCTAATAAAAATCACTTGGTTTGTAACTATTGTGGAAAAGTTATTATATAAAACTTATTATTACTACATAGTATAAAAATAAATTTAGATAATGATTATAATCACTATCTTATGTTATTTTAATAACAAATTTAAATTGCCACAAAGTAAGGGTTGCTATAAGTATTTTATAATGTAATGAGATAATAAAAAATATATTTGTATATTTGGTAAACAAATTAAAAAAAATTGTAAAATTTTTAAAAAAGTATATTATAACTTTAACTCACCTTAAATTTCTCTCTTTTTTATTTTTTTATTTTTTTCTCTTTTTATTTGATAAGAACTTAAAGTGATATGTGTCACTGTATCACTTTTTGTTTTCTATTTTTTTATTTTTATTTCATCTCTCAATCTCTTATTTAAAAATAATTATATTTAAAAAAAAAAAATTGTATTTCACGTTAAAAAGAGTAGTTTTGTTATTTTTTAAATTAAATTTTTTAAAATTTTTTTTTATAATATTAATTAAATTAGTTATTTTTTAATTAATAAAAAATTAATTATTATAATAATAAAATTATTAATTATTATTTTTATTTTTATTATTTATTTTTATAAAATATTAAATAAAAAAATATATAATGAATCACTCTCTTTCTTTTTTAGAGACTTAACACTTAATATTTTCTTTTGCACTTGTTATCTTATCAATTAAAAATTATTTAATTAATTAAATTAATATTTTTTCATATAACATCACCACTTTGTAATATTTTTGACAAAAAAAATCTATTATATCATTAAAAGATAATTCTTATAATGAGATTAAGTTTATAAGAATAGAAATTATCCTTCACAATTTAAATTTTATATCCATTATATTTAATTTATATCTTTTGCATCAATATTTATTATAGTTTTTCTGGCATGTTGTTTTGTTTTCTTTTACCATTATATTTCTTTCCCGCACTATCTCTTCTATCTCTCCGTGATTATCCTTATCTCTTTTAACTTTATATTTCTCTCATCTCTCTCTCCCTCCTTCTCTCCTCTTTCTCATTTTTGCTGTTATGAACTGTGCAGAAGAAAATGTTCTTTTTGAGAACTTCTGTATAGCTTTTTCCTATGTGAGAGATTGTTGTTCTTTCTAGACATTGTGCCGAAGAAGAAAATGTCATTTTCCTATGTATTCCTTTTCCATAAACAGGTAGAAAGGCTAAAGAAAATGCTGAAACTCTTTTAGGGAGCTTTATATATATTTGATGAAATAATGAGGCAAAAGGATTGTCCAATTAGTTAGCTGAAAATGTAGTTGCAAATGGTGATTGCAGACGTTGTGCCACATACCAATTGCACTGTTCCGAGCACTTGCAGCCAGAACTTTTCTTTTACTGAGAAAATGGAAGGGCAAAAAGATTAAAAAAAATCAATATAGACAAGGAAACAACAGCTATTAATGGTCGACACAACAGAATATTTCAAAGTAATGAATATTGTTTGCATGTAAGAGTATTATAATGTAGACGCAGCATTAATCTTTGACATTACCATTGTCTTACCATATCAAGGTAAGATTACATAAGTGTGATTTAAAGCTATAGGTTTGAATTATAAAAGATAATCTCTTTGTATAAATAAGAATATAAATTGGAATTGCGGGAATAGTCTCTTTACAAAAAATAATAGTAAGTTTGCATGCATCCAACTCCTTTACACACATTTTAGTACGAGAATCTAGTGATCTAAGACTATCTTTTTATCTATAATCTCTTGTCCATATAAAGCGTATGTCGAACATTTTTTTCCATGTAGGCTCGAGTGATGGGAGTTCCCATTAACTAAATATTTACCGAAGAAAAGCATAGGGAATATTATTAAAAAATCAAGGCCAAAACATAGGATTCCCTTCATTGACCTGTAAAATAAGCAGCTTTAAAAAGCAGTTTTCCCACAACATTATAGTTAATGCTAGGCTTTAAAAAAGATTCTCGTCCTCTTTTTCAACTAGTTTTATGTTGACATTTTGTTGCATTGGCCAGAGTACCTTTCTCTGGCTAACAAGTTGCATTCATGGCATATTACATTCAGGGGGCCCCGTGTGTTAGCATTTAATAGCGTGCATTGAGGTATAATTGCTTCTCTTTGTACGTTATCCCTTGAAAAGCATAACATTATTAAATACGTGACCTTTTTTTTGATTGCAAGTACACCAATTGCCTGCCTCCGATATTGATAAGAACTCAGAAGTAAAGAATTACTGTGAAGGCAAAAAGAGAAGCAACTCTTTCCACTTAAGGTGCATTTCTAAAATATTGAGATGTATTCTTTTGATCAACAGAAATTTTTTCTCAGACAAAATCTAAATTGTCAACGTAGTCTCTGCTGTCGCATAACCCTCACTTGAAGTATGAAATGTGTTCAATGAGATTCAAAATTAAGATGATGCATTTAAACCACATAATTTCCAATTTGCCCTGACTACTAGGCGGCTGACAAGGTGGGGTTCATTGGCGTGTATCTTATAGTCAAAGTGATCATAACCCTATCGTGTGAGATGAAAAATTCTTATGAAACCCTACGATGCATTAGTTGTGAATTTAACGTATAAAGTTGTTGGATTAAAAAACTGACATGGCCTGGTAAAATATTTGATTAAACTTAGAAGTACCACAAGAAAACAAAGTATTTCAAACTCTGGCTTGTTTCTTCCCTTGTACAAGGGACCCCCCCACTGAATTTTACATGTCCTGAACTAAATGGAGAAGACAACAAGAGTGGATTAATGAATAGATTAATTATCATAATTTTATTTATTCAGCCTCTTGTCCATGTTCGAGAGTCTGGAGACTAATTAATCATGTAGGTGAGAAAAGTAGGAGTGAACTAAAAAATTTAGTTAGTGGTGGAATCAATCAACAAATACCTTTCAACTCTTTTAATTCAACGTATATGTTTTTGCTAGAGAGTTTATGTTCATGTGAGCATGAACTATTCAAAACACAAATGTTGGCAGGATCGAGTTGACACTTGTTTTCAGCGTGTGTGCTCATATTTTGGAAACTAAGGGACACACAACCAAGTCAACAAGTGACGTGGTTTTAGGTCGAGCCGAGGTTTGTGCCATGTTACAATTATTATTGTTGTTGATTAATATGATCAATCAAATTATATTAGGAGTTGTCTTGTATTGAATTCTATTATTAAAGAGAGGAAATGGAGATTCTTATTTTGGTAAGAGTTTTTGGGTACAAAATCTCCAACATCCTTTACTCTCTTCACAGGGCTAAAATCTTGCCTCAACTCAGCTATGAAAACCTAATTTAACTCAGATTTTGGGATTTTTCAAAATTAATTGTATTTCATTTGATAAGCCGAAGATCATTGCTTAAAATGAATATTGTCAAAAAATGATGACCTTCAGCTTAAAAGCACTACAACATTTCATGCCACTGATTACATAAATACAAGGACAGAAAGAAAGAAAACTTAGATCATGGCATGTAGTGCATATATTTAACCAGTGCCCTATGTTTGCTGCTACAAATGGGGCTCAGAAAACTCCAATTTCCAATAACACTTGAATTAACAAGCCAAGCCTAGATTGCTCTACAAAACTGAGAAGGAAGAACGAAATTCCTCCTTTTTTTTTTTTTCTTGTGTCCCCTGTTTCAGGCTCTGCACAAAATTTTCAGTCATTGAACTTTTGAGATTACATTGTAGACGATCTTGAAACTGGGATTTCATTGAAACCCAGATTGAAACATTCTGCCCTCTACTAAAATTCATGGCCTACTATAAGGGGATGACATCAAACCTCATATATGTTTTGCCCGCTATATCAACTTGAAACACCCTTTTCATGGATAACATTTTACTCGCTCATACCATCGCTTAGCTCAATATCACTGCCGTCAATCTTCATTAAATGCTCCCTCTTCATTGCCATCGATATCAGTTTCCGTGGAGCCTTCAGATTCCTGTTCATCACTGTCATCCTTGTCCTCAAAAATTACAGGCACTATTTTCTCATTTTCTTCTAGAGAGTCATCAACAACCTGTTAAAGGAAAAGACTTCATTTTTTAAGCAATTATTGATTGTGTAAAACCACTATATGCAGCAGAGACAAGTCAGAAACTCACCCCAGCAAAATGAGAGTCCAGGCAACTAGATAGTTGAATGGCCGACTGGAAGGTTGAAACTCTGGACTCAATGATCTGCCACGTAATGATAAGATATTTCAGAAAGTGGAAAGAAGAAAAAAGTAATTGCTTGATTGAAACCACCGTAATCTATCATGCAAACAATAACAAATATTTCAGAAGTCTGTTAGAGATTAGAATGTAGGAGTAGATAAACCATAATCTGACAATCAATCTGCATCTTCATGATGGAAATTGCTTCACATTGTTATGGAGTGCTAATTTTCACCTGATATAAAGAGTTCAAAGCAACTAAAGATGATTCCTGGGACATTATTCCACTTGCATGTTGAAGAACTAAACTTTTCAGCCATGGAAGAGCACATGCTACAATTGCACCCCTGCAACCAACATATAATATTTAACCTCATTGAGATCTGCACTGAGCCAAACAGCTTTCAGCTCCATGCCAAGTATTTGAAAACAATGGCATAACTGAAATGAAATTCGGAAGAAGTAGCAACTTTAATAAGTTTTGGCTTTAGTAAAACCTAAAAGCTTTCATCGCTGTGCTTGTTTAACAAAAGAACTAGCAGATTCCCCAGAGAAAAGAACTTTACCTTGACTGAATAATCGATATAAGAAAATGTAAAAGCTTAATAGCATCTGATGTTCTGAGCTGTGAGATGGAATTAACAATAACCTGTCAACAGGATATTTTGGGGTTAAACTCCATTAAGATTTTATGTTTCTCGTAAATAATCAGTTAGCTGAAGAAGATTGTACATGAGAAACCTCTTTCATGCTAACACAAAACCTCTTTCATGGTAATCTTCATAATTTATATTGGTAGAATTATTTTAATACAAGAAAAGGAGATGTAAACCTTCTTGTCTTGTGTATATAAGCAATCTAACAAAAGAGCACGATCATCAGCATGCAGTGCTTGCTTAAGAAGAATGTCAACTGAGTCTGCACTTGGAGGATTTGCATGAGAAGGCGATTCTTGTTTAACATGGCTCTCCGCTTTCTGGTCCTCTAGCAAATTTAAACTTGCAAGTTTCTCACCCATGGTTGGCTCATTCGCATTATCTTCGACAAGGATTCCATCCATAGCTTCAAAATCTTAATCAAACATGACCAAGTTAATGCACAAATATAAAACACGTAAGCATGCATAAAGAATAAATATTGAGTCTAGATAATTGATTGTCACAAAATATGATACCATAGCACATATTCAATTATGATTTGCTGCACAAGAAGCTTGATAGATATGTTTGCTTTACACTAATGCTTAAGCTGAACAAATTATAAGGTGCAATGGAGGACCAAATGCTTCTTTTATCCAATGCTTCACTTAGTGATAGAAAAATGAGAAACAGAAGCTGTTGCCAAAACTTCCAACCAAAACTGATTTTGTTGTGAAATCCTAGGGTCACCTATAAGCTTCATCATAAGCAACGACAGGAGGTACATATAAGTTGGATGCTAACATATAATGCATGTATTCTAAAAGCTCTGAACATGTTAACTGAAGGCTTATTTCTATCCTAGAGGGATAAAATTAAATTGCAAGCAAGGAAAAAAAAAAAAAAAAAAAGTACCAGTGTGAGTTGCATGATCCACATCAGATGCAGGCCGTTTTTTCTTTGCTTTCCTACTTTTGTTTGAGGCAACTTTTGCTTTTGATTCCAAATCTGCAACAATGTTTTTCCTAATTATAAGAAAGAAATACAAGAAAGGAAAAAAAGAACAAAAAAAGCAAAGGAAAAAGGAAAAAAGAATTAATTGCAGTTTCTTCTTCTTTCTCTCTCTCTCTCTGTTTTTTTTTTTCTTTTTTTCATTTTGGCAAAGAATGACTCTGCAAATCTCTCCTTATTCAAAATTGAACTCTATATTAGGATTTGAAAATCTACAACATATGAACTAAAACGTCTATAAGCATTTTTTGTTCAACATCATTAAACATTTTAAAATAATTAAGAACTTTTGGTGGCCACTAATATTTGGCTCAAAAAACAATTGATTGAAACTTTGTGAAGTGGAAACGGTCCCTAACACTCTGGGATTTAAACACTCCCTTAACAGAACCAACTGAAAGCAATGACTTTTGCAACCATGAAATCAACAGAAATGCCATTGAGAAGCATGCTGCCACTCTTTTCTCTCTCCCTCTCCTCCTCCTCCTCCTCCTCCTCCTCTAATCCAAAGCCCCCATTTCATGCTCTGAAAGTTCCCTTCACTTACTCTACTTGACTCTAAAACAACAAAAACTAAGGGCCTTCCAGAGGCTTCCACACCGTTGTGTCTTGAGAAGGAGAAGGGTACGCAATCTTACTCTTATTATTCACAAAGAAGTATTCTCCACGACTTGAAATTATAACCCCAAAGAGTAAAATCTACCACTAAGCTAAGCTCACCCTTAGATAAAAACAACAAAAATTCCAATCCCAAAAACCTCATTTCCTCTCCAATACGACGCTGGCTCTCTAAGTGGCCTAACCAGCCAAGAAAAGCCGCTCCATTGGGTGAGAGGAAAAGACCCAAAATTTCAAGACAAACAGGAATTGTCAGCCGTCCCGGCGATTTGGAGACGCTGACCGGGGAAGTTAGATTGTTAGGAACCTTTTTCCATACCCAACACTGTAAATTTCAAAAAAAAAAAAAAAAAAGGAAACAACCCCCTCCAAAAAAAGGGACAAGATTTCAATAAATTAACGAAGTTTATTAGATATTTCAACGCCAAATTACGCAAATTTGACCTAAAAAAATAGCCAGAAATCTTCAGTTAAAGAGAAAAAGAACAAAGAAATTAAAGAGAAATTCAACGAGAAGCTGTCTAACCCTTGCCCATGGATCTCCGCCAAGCGCCGTCGACCTCCACCGCCGCCTTTCTCTTTTAAGCTCGTCTTTGATGTTTGTATATTGAGAGAACGAAGGCTTTGAGGTTTTAGAAAGGTTTTAGCTAAATGGGCAAAGTCTGATTGTCAATCCATCTAACGGCTCCTCTTTCTACTTTTTACAATGACACCTATCTAGCGGTTCTCCACTCATTGACCAAGGCTGGTGATGGCTTTACGCTTTGTGATTTGTTTTTGTTCACGTTTATGCTTTGTGATTTTTTTAAACCAAAACAAATTTTAAAAAAAAAAAAAAATTAATTATTGCAAATTACTTATAAAAACAAATATTTTCTAGACGTTTTTATCTGAGGATTGTATTAAATAAAATTCATTAATTAATTACTAATAAAATTAAGTAAAATTTGACTAAATATGATTATGGTGTGTTAACAAATTTGCAATGTATACATCATCTCACAACTTTATTCACTAAACTCCCACTTGGGATGGTTTGAGCTATGAAAGTTAACACTGCAAGAGTTGTATTCTTATTGTCGAATTTCTTCTCAAGTCTAGACTGAGACCCAATTGTTGGAATTTGACATTACATTCCAAGGAATCACAATGAAATTGAAAACGCCAGGGAGATAAAATCTCTAGTACGTAAATTATTTCATTGAAATTTAGTTGTACAAACTCTTTTTTCTTTTTTCCATGTACATTACAGGCGTATTAATAATTAATAATAATTGTGCACCGTATTTACCTTATTTTGGATTCAAGAAAGTAGATGTTTCAAAAACTCACCAAAAGGCCGGCCGCCAAGAGAGAGAGAGAGGCAAGAAGGGACGCTCTTCTTGAATTCCCAGTGATAAAAAGTCAACTGGTATTTTGTGCTCTAAACTCCCCCAGTGGGGTCACACTGGAATCAGCAATTTCCTCTTTGTGTGGTGCAATTTGTTTTTTGCACATTAGATGACACATGACAACTATCAGAAGAATAATTCGACAAAAACAACTTTTAATTGTCGACAGCTTATATATATATGTATGTATATTATATTTTAATTTTCTTTGAGCAAGAAAGGAGCAGCCAGGAAGTAGCAGAGAGTCACGAACCCTGACAACAGGTACACCGAAAAAAGATTTAATTTTTCTTCCATTTTCCATTAGTTCCCTCGGCACCCAAACACATGTTTTTCTTGAAATCGCCAATTCGCTAAAAAAAAAGAAAAGAAAAGAAAAGAAAAATTCATTTCTCACTTCATTTTTGGGATAAAATTGTGGTAAAAACCCTTTTTATTCTTTTCCTTTTTTAGTTAGTTTTTATGATATTTCTTGGATTCTTTTTAATGGGTTTTATTATTATTATTATCTCTATATATATATATATATAGATAGTTACTGAAAGGTAATGGCGAGATTGGTGTCGAGCACACTCTTGAGGGGCATCGGTGGTCTTCCGGCAGTACTGTCTAGCAGAATAGTAAGAACCAAGAATCCACAGTTTGTTTGAGTGGTTAGTTTGCTCTTTTGGGTATGTTAATTTAACATAGAGCTGATTGTACGAGATGGGTTGTACTTTGTTTGCTTAAAAATGCTTGTGTGGAAAATGGGTCTTCGTGAAAATTTGATTTCACGCAAGAAATTAGGAGAAGTATAATGATGTTTGTCTAAGTTTAGACATAATGAGTTCAGGCATAAGTTTTAATGTTGGCTTCTGTTGGTACTCGCTCTTTTGTGGGTTATTCTTTTGTAAGGTTTCTTGTTGTGATGTCGAGGTCACGGGCTTGCCCTGGCTGGGTTTTCTTCAGTTGAGTAACCATACATGGTGTAGCTTGCTGACTTGAGAATGGAAATTGCATTTTGTTTTTTTTCACTTGCTGAATCAACTGCATTTTGTATGAAGGGATTTTGGGGTATTGGAACCAATTTGTGGACATTACATTTAGGTTTAAACCATAAAAAGGTATGTATAAAGCTAAAGGTCTATATGAACTGTTGTGTAGCGAGAATTTTCATGTTTAAGGCACTACATTTTTGTCTTAACTAGGAGCACGAGTAGGCAGCTTGACCGGAGGTTTATATGAAATTATTGTGATTTTATGCCAGCAAATGTCACATTCCAAAAGACAAGTTCTTCTTGAAGACCACAATGACACTATTTATAGCATGCATTGGGTTATTTGTAGGTTTCTGGATCTGCTTACCACAATGGAATGAGATACTTGGCCACTTTACCTGGTGATCCTGACACACATGAAGATTTTCTACCAACTAATAAGGTCAAGAGTTCTGACATTCCTTTACATGACATTATTGAACAGGTAAATTATGTCTGCACTGTACCCACATTACTTTTTGTGCTGCAGCTGATCTCTCTTTTTTCTGTTCTCTAGATTGTTTTTTTTTTGGTATAATCTCGTGTGTTGATGATAATGTGCTTTTACTGTAGGATATCAGAGAGAACCCTGTAATGATATACATGAAAGGGGTTCCTGATGCCCCTCAATGTGGATTCAGTGCCCTGGCAGTGAGAATACTGCAACAATATAGTATGTATTGATTAGTGATAAAGTGTTCTCCTTGAATGGCTGATATAGTTTTGCTCTCTTTACTGTGTGTCCGAATGATTTTAGGCCTGCCTTTGACTGATGACTGTATATATGGAATTATTGATACATAAATCTACAAACAATCTTATATAGGTGCTGTTACACAATTGGTAATTTGATGATTTTTTCATTGAAGAGATAGTGGGTGGCCAAAAAAGTAAAGGAACTATTAGAGCAGCAGAAACTGTCTTCTTGCAAGGACAGTTTCATTCCCAATTGTTGTGTGTATGAAATGGTGTTTTTGTGAAAGTAGAGACTTTTTAGGGCCTGAATATGAGCATCAGTCATAAACAGATATCTTCGATCTTGTAACTATATGTGAATGTATTAATTTGAACCAAGGGCCTTTTGAAAGTGTTAGTTTCTTTGTTAACCGTTTCCGATTAAAAGGATAGAATTATGTCAAGGCATTATCATACAATTCAAACCCTTCTTTCTTTGTTAAGTTTGTCTATGGCGATACTTAAATACCTTTGCTCCATTAAAGTATGATTCCATTTAGTGTTTAATAAAATGAGTTTGTTAGCTAAGCACTGATGTCCTTTAGCTGTATTTATTCAATAACTTGATAGTAAGAGTTTTGTGTGCATGTGTATGTGAGTAGCTTGCATGGTATTCTTACACTCATATGGCTTGTTCAGATGTGCCTTTAAGTTCAAGAAATATTTTGGAGAATCCAGAAGTGAAAAGTGCTGTAAAATTCGTCAGGTAAGGCTTATTCAGGGTCCTTTATCCTTATGGTTGGTTGAGGTGTTGATATATACAGCGGGGCTATCCAAACTTCCTAGGATAAATTTCTATCTGCTGTTTAAGAACTTTAACATCATTTTTGAGGGAAGTTATCAGTCTGATCTTCTTAGCTTTTTTGGTAAAATTTGTCATCTTAATATTGGAGGCCTGCATTTCAGGTGTTGCCTAGCAACATCAATCTCCATTGACTTTTTGTTGATATTTGATTGTTTTCCTTCTGAAGCTATACTATCATTCTGCTTGCTGATTGCTGTTAGCCATCACCTGGAATTTTTCAAACTGACTTTTTACTGCAGTACAGAATGGATAGGTCCCTTATCTTCTTGGTTATGATGATGTAATATTTACTAGGTTCAAAAAAAAGATGGTTTCTAAAAGCAATAACTAAATACCACATCAATAAAAGCATTGACTATTGGGTTGTTGTGGAAGGGATTGCTGAGAAACAACTAAACTGCAATGGCCCGGCAAGCTTTCAAAATTACAGTCTCATCTTGTAATTTTGATATCAGCATGCCTTGATGGTTCTATATGATGTCATGCCTCTAAGTCAACGAGTATTAGTAAGCATCTGTTGTGGTCAGATGGAAGAGAATGCTTTGGTGACATCATACAAGAAGCTCTAGACATCGAAATTCATGCAAGAAAGGGAACGAATGTAGATTTTCTTCATAAGTATTGTTGCTTTTGTGATATCTACTGAATTGATGATTTGCTGCTGTTGTATACCTCTCTCTCTCTCTCTCTCTCTCTCTCTCTCTCCATCGATGTTTTGTTCCTTCAGTGTGTTACAATTGCTTCAAAACTTGCATACTAATTCCCTTTTATTTTTTTGCAGCAATTGGCCCACATTCCCTCAAGTTTTTATCAAGGGAGAGTTCATAGGTGGCTCGGATATAGTCATGAATATGCACCAGGTACCTCTCCTGTTTAAGCCCGAGCCTTTTCTTTCTCATCTATTGTAAAAATTTTCTGATCCATTTTACATGCAACGCACTAATCTGAATGTGTGGGATGGTTTTGGCAGACTGGTGAGCTGAAAGGAAAACTCCAAGATGTTAAATCAGCATGAGTCATTGTGGATGTAATTAAGAATTTTTTTGTTACGTCTGTTGTTTCAGAAAGATAAGATGAAAACTCCTCTCTTGTTTGCTCTTGTTTGCCAATAAGCAAACTTATGGTAACCTTAACAGTTGAAACTAAAGTTGAAACTATAGGATTAAGAACCTGTAGATATTGTGCGATTGAACAGTAGTACTTTTATGGCACACTTTACATTATGAAATCATAAATGGACAAACGTATGCAAGATCAAATTCTAATCAACATCCGGATCACTGTTAAAGAAATCAATCTGCCCCTCACAAATGAGGAGGGGCAAGGACTCAAAATTTTGATAGGGCAAGCCTACGATCAAGCAGCTGAGGTCCTCCAAACGGTGGACTAATCTTTTTGCCCCTCTCCCTAAAGGGCTCTCCTCTCCAGCTATCAAGACGCTTCAAGCCCCTTTATTGCATGCTCTATCACTGTAAGAGTTTCTCACATCAGATTTTGCTCCTAGTCTTGGTGGGAGTGAGTGTTGGAACAAGTGCCTTCAATCTTGTCAATTGTTGCACCAGGTGATCATGCTAGCCTTGGCTGAAGCGGCATGCCTAGTCCTCCTTTACAACATGAGAATTGGATACATGAGATGTATTTGCTCCCACTAGTTTGATGCAAATACCGACTAGCTGCTAATGTGGGGCATCACTTGTTGGTAACTGATGAGCATAAATACCGAAGCATATATTCATTAGAAGAACAAGTATCTGCCAGATCCTGATGCATTCTTGTAATTGCCTTAAGCAAAGATTTCAAAGCAGGAAGAAGATTTCTGGAATTTTGTTGAATAGAGTTTCCACGAGCTTTGCAGAGCTCCTGTGATGGAAAAAAAGAAAAAAGGAAAAAAGAAAAACAGATTATGACAGATGAATTAGATCTGAACACTAAGAAGATTCTGATATTGCAAAATTTAAGGATATTAGAAATTACTTGACACCAACGAAGTATAAACTCCACGTGTGGACAACTTTCTAAAAGATCAGCAAATGCATCTATTAGCCTTTGAAGATATCTGTCAGGGATTGAGGAGGATATGGCTGGTATATCAACTGGATTGACTGAAAAGATGCATTTCTTGATCAGAGCATCCTCATTCAAACGAAGGCTGAGAATTAAAGCTCTGCTTTGTTGATCTTCATTTAATGCTTCGTCAACTGCCTGCACAATAAATTAAAAGAAAAGGAAATGCTGAAGAAAGAAATAACTGCATATCAATGGGAAAGAGAAGAAGAAAAATTAATGCTAATAACATGCTTTCAATCCTTCAATGTAAGATGGTCAGAAAAGATGCAGAACAACCATGTTTCTTTTTTCATGGAACCCTTATTGGACCACATAATGGGAATCCATAGGATTGCAAAGTTAACCAGGAGAGAAAATGGAAATACCTCTGGTGTGACATCTATGTCAAGATCAGTGGGATCAAAGATAAAGGATTCATCAATTGAATAAACCAGAACTCCCTCTGTCGTTGCTGCCACAAAGCTACGCCCAGTGGGGGCAATTCTCAGGCATTTTGTTTGAATAATAGGCCTTCCGCGATTTGAAACAGATCCTGGTAAATCATAACCCAACTTCCCCTGGGTTTGTTTATCAATGCCTTCTTCTGTATCCATGCCATCATCATCTATTAAGTCAATCGGACCAGCGTCTGTCATTCTCTTTGAGTTTAAGAAGTCAAGTACTCCATCTAGTGAGAGGTTGTGGGTTATTTGAAAGCGACGCAGCATAACCTGCATTCAATGCATGAACAACTTACTTCACAACTTCAAAAATCAAACATTCATGTAGTCTGAGGAATAAACAAAGATTTAATCCATAATATCCGGTCATCCTTCTCCAGTAAGCTTAGAAAGAAAAATTTGTGAATGCTTTCACCAAAAGAAAGGATCCCATGAAAATTTTAGCACCTGATGGCAAAGGCCAGTTGATTGGGTCCGCAATGAATGCAAACTGAGGTATGTGGACAGATGAGCTATCAGACATTTATGGAAGCAGACTAACCTGATCAGCAACATCATACATACAGATGTATTTACTGTTTCCACCAGCCAGAATGTAACTGCCATCAGCAGAATAGCATAAGGTTGTGAAGCATTTTCCAGCAGTTGAGTTAGCTGCTGACCTACGATCAGTCATCAGGCGCCCTCCGGCAATATCCCTACGACCCTCAATGGTGTACATTAACAAGCCATCAACCGGGTCCCAGAAATGTATCTGCCCATCCAATGTGCTGCAAGCCAGTTGCCTTCCATCTGGACGATAAACCAATGTAAGAACATCATGTGTATGAGGGAATGTTTCAACAGCACCTTTTCCTTCAAAAACATCCCACAAGCGCACAGTTTTGTCCCATGAAGACGAAGCTAAGACAGCCTACAAGTGAAGCAGACCACTCAGAAGACTCCTCAGAAATCAATAGGCAAAAAGAAAACAATTTCAATACACAAGCTTATAATGTGTAAATATGCTTGAAAAAAGTTGCATGCCCACAAAGGATAAATGTCATGATCAAACTAACAAAGTTATGTGTGGATCATGTTTAAGGATGTACATAATGGGTTTAAATAACAAGAATAGCTAAGTGGAATACCATGAGCAGACCATGTTTAACAAAAGAAAAGTAACATTAAGTACTGACACTCAAGTTCCAACTTACGTTTGTAGGAGAAAACATCAGCCCATGGACAGGACCTTCGTGGCCACTAAGAACATCCAACAAGCGGCCAGTCTTCATTGACCAAACAAAGATCTATTGCGAGCAGAAATAAAGCAAAGAATTAGCAAAAGTAATGAATGAAAACAGATAAGTTTCAATTTTCTCACAGAAAAGGACATAGATACCTCAAATGAATCTAGAGTTCCCGCACAGATAACTTCACCACTTTGGTCTGCTGCCAAAGAAACAAACTGCCTTGAAGAAGGGGTAGTAAATGTCCTAAAATTGCGGTAACGGAACAAATCCCATGCACGAACAGTCCCATCCAGAGATGCACTTAAGAGACAATGGTTATTAGCCATGAAATGCAGAGCAGTAACTGCATTAGTGTGCTCTGAGAAAGTTATGAAGCAAAAGCCTGATGAAACAGTCCACACCTGTAAGGAAGAAGTACTAGCACATTAAGATACCATTCAAGTATAGACCCATTACAGGTCTGTCAGCCAACAAACAAAAAAACATGGCATGTGAATAACATAAACTAATCAGAGTGGAATGTTCATGTTCATCACATATAAAGCTAAAGACAAATTGTTGTTGAATCAGCAGAAATACTTCAAAATCTCCAATAAACCCAAGAGGGTTAGATTTTAACGTAGTAGGTAGAACTCTGGGCACATTGTGCATAATACAAGCTACTGAGTTGTATTTAGAATTGTAACAAAATCATGATGCACAGTTAGCAAAAGTCATGTGCCACATCAAACATGATCATGACTTAAAAATAAAAAAGCAATGAATTATTCCAAATCAAGCTTGCTGTCTTAAAAATTCCATTAATGCAATAGCTTGTAGTTAAAGAGCCTAAAGAAAGTGAAATTTCCCAGGACTATAAAATGGATCCAGTACAGTCAAATTATTGAACAGGAAATATGCACAAAAACAAATAATAAAAAGCAAAGATTAAAAAAACAAAGATGCAAAAACCATCCCCGGATGACTATAGCAAATGCAAGATCTGTCGGTGTCATTCTACAACAACAGTAAGCAATTGGATGACTATACTGAATGGATGCCAATCAAAATAGCATGAAGTTCATTGAAACACAGGCATTCGGAAGGTATGCCTTGCATGGAACCAATGGAGATGCATATTAACACAAATTTCTTCCATTACAAACTACATATACAAAAGGATAAAAGCTAAATGCAATCTCCAATGAAATCAATTTAAAAAGTGAAACCAGTGCATCAACCAAACAAGCAGAACTTTTCAAAGCTGGATAGCATCTCCCATGCTTTTTTACCTTCAATTTGTTATCATCTGCCCCAGTAGCCAATAGTTGAGAATCTGGTGAATAAGCCAAACAATTCACATCAAAGTAATGCCCTTGCTGCTTCAATACATAACTCTCAGACTTCCATTCCCATACAAGCAACTGTCCCAATTTTGCACAACCAAAAGTCAACCAATTCCCAATCTCATTAAACACTGCAGTGGTAATCTTCTCCCTTGAGATTGAAAGCAAATGAATGCAAACAAAATCTGGCATCTCGTACAACCCAAAAACCCCATTGGAAAACCCCACCACCACCATATCAAGTCCCCTATGATAATCACAAGCAGTTAACTTTGCCGGGGCCTGCATAAACCCATCTTTCCTCAATAACTCCCATTTTCCCCTGTGCAAATACTCCTCATTTTCACCTAAATTACCATCCTTAACATCAGAATACTTTCTTTTGCTCACCCTGCTCTCATTTCCACCATCCATCCCTTCTCCATCCCTTTCTGGGGTACCCGGTGAGGGCGGCTCCGAATTCTCACCATCACCAAGATTATTATCCTTACCATCATAACCCCAACTAATAATATACCCATCTCGAGCTATCGTATAAGCCTTATTAACCTTATTGGTTTTCTTATCATAACCAAAGAAGCAACCTACCACATTATCTCTATGCCCCAAAAACAAAAAGGGCTTATTCAAAATCCCATCTGATTTTAACCTCTCCACGAAAAATAGCCTTGCAGTCAAATCTTTAGACCCAACAAGCAAATACTTACAATCCAGGCTCCAATTCACCGCCGTGATGGTATCCTCGCAATCTGCCAGAGTCCTCACCAGCTCAAAAGCAAAGAATTCCTTCTTGAACCCCGGTGACCGCCAGATTTGGACCAACTTCCCGGTGGCCACCGCGATGAGCTTCCCGTCGGGGCTGAACTCGATAGCATGCACGGTCTTCTTGAAGGTTATCCTGTGCAGGACGACGCGGCGGGGGACGTTGATGAAGTGGCAGCGGTTGTTCTCATCGACGGTGAGAAGAAACGTGCCGTCCGGCGACGCGGCTAGGCGGCGGATGTTGGAGGAGGACTGGACGGGGAGGGTTATGGTCTGGGATTTCAATAGGTCGATGATGGAAACGCGGTTACCGACCGGTGAGATTAGCTGGGTGTTTTGGGTGATTATAGCGTTGCCTCCTCTGTAAGGAGCTCCTAACAGATTCTGGAATCTGTAATTCATCACTTAACGCACTGATTCTTATCAAACACCCTTTTTTTCTTTTACGACGTTTTCTTCCTGTTTGTTTGTGCTGCGAGAAAGTGCAGGACAATGCAAGAAAAATTCAGAGTTCAGGGCCACGAACCAACCTGATGGCGTTTTGTAGGGTTTAACGTTGGTTGTCGGTAGGGTTTATTGTTACGGACTTTTCTGGCACTTCTGTCAAACGGGTCAGCGGGTTAGGATTCAGGTTGTATTGAGTTAATATGGTTTGGATCTGGGTCGGATCATTTTTCTCCGGTTTATAATTCAAGCCGGGTCAGAGAAGAACTTGCAAGCGTGAAATGTCTCGGTGACCGATATCGGGCTACATTACGGAATTTTAAATTTTTAAAAAACTCCCTCTGCCGAGTAATTTAGTATATTATTTTTTATATTAATTTAAATTTAAATCTTTGTATTATTATTTTAAAATAAAAAATAAATTTTTTTAATAATAAAAATTAAATATAAACAATAATAAATGTAATATTGAATAAATTTGGTAAGAAAATAAATTTTCTTTATTTTTAATTTAATATATTCTCATGTAAATTTTATTCAATCAAAGATATAATTTATTTTATTTAATATATTTTCGTGTAAACTTTGTGCAAACAAAAGATACAAATAGAAATAGATATTGTTGCGCCAATGCACTTGCTTCCTATGTCCTTTCAATCTTTTTTCTATTGATTTATGTATTTTTCATTTAAGGTGACGGAGGACATTGTTATGGACTCCCGTGGAAGGACCATAGGTTCAAACCAATGGGCCTCCTGTGTCTATGTCTCCTGGGACCTGTCAGCTGGAAACCCTCGGATTGGGCTTCAGACTGCCCATCAGTAGCCCGACTACATTAGCCCGGACCAACCCAAGTATCCAGGTTTTAAAGGGAACCCCATGAGCCATTCTCCAAGCAAAAATCGTCCGCTAGCTCTCCACAAATCCCCCCTCCTGGAGCTTTTACACTCTCCTAAAGACCCCCACATAAAAAAAAAAATAAAAAAAAAAAGAGAGGGAAAAAAAGAATATGCATGAAAAAGGGAGAATAATAACACAAAGTTCACTGTGTTGAAACAGTAAATCAACTACTACAAAATGCACTGGAAGCAGAACTGCTGGACACAGATCAGTCAATTCTGTAACAAAATGATAAGAAATATAACAATGGCTTTTATGACATATACCAATGCTGGGAAATACAAAATGCATACAACGCTTTTTATTATTCAGGACAGGCAAGAAAACAAAAGGGTATCCAGGAAGGTTAATTTTATCTAAAGCCATATGCCCCATATCCCACTCTATTAACTACCTACTTATACAAATCCAATGGCTTTTCCCCCGTTCACATTATGGAAAGAAAACAACTTGCTCTTCCTTTTCAGTATCCTGAAGGGCAGTCTGATTCTGTGTCATAGGTCTCAACGTGAACCCTCGAGCCCCAGCCTGGCTGCAAGCCAATTGCGAACCTCGTCCATTTCTTTCGGGACTGTGTAATGACCAAGCCTGCACATCCAAATGATGCCACACAGAAATCCTGCTTTAGTTTTCAGCTGTCAGTTATGTTGCCAACAAAGAGAGTGGATATTTACCCATCATAAGTTTTGAATGTAAGTTGTCGAAAACCAGCTGAAGTCAAGAAGTGGGCAGATCTTTCTCCATGGGAGTAGGAAACTACATCATCACCTGTGAAATGATAGTAACTGGGTAAAAATTTGCATAAAGGATTGAATTTAAACAATTGATTTTGTATTATACAGCTCTGCACTGGAAGCATGTCACACATCTTGAATTATCTCCAGCTAATTTACAGGAACTTGTTGGTTCATCAGGAAGAAGTCACATAATGTCCAAAGGTCTGACAAGGTTATTAGGGAAGTACAGATTGAAGCAGAGTTTGCAGTCCATTCTACTTTTGCATTAAGGACTCAGTCTTTAGTATTGACCATTGATGATGAAGCACCATGGCCAGCTAGTTTTTTGCATGTGTTGTTGACTAGATGCTATGAGCTTCTGGGCTCAGCATAGAATCTCGATAGTCTAATGGACTTGTGATAGATACTAAAACCTCTCATCTCCAATGTGCCTCTTCTAATCATTTTAAGGTAACTACTGCTCTGCAAGAGATTTAGAATCAATTCTCTTATTTGACTTATAGGCATTGAAAGTAACACCACCAGGAATATTGTGCAGATCTCTATAGCATATTTTTTTATAATTTTAATTCACAATGAATAGAATGGCCATGTTTAAGGCAACATAAGATAGAGGTTCATACAAGTTCCATGACAAAGGAAAATGGGCAGGGATGCAGCACGCCTTGCAGCCTCATTTGATGCTTCTATTTTGGTCCTTAAGCTCCTGCAAGATAAGAACCTGTTAACTGACAAACATAAGATGTTGTGCAGACATGCAATGAGCAGTGTTACATGCTCTATTAATAAGGTATGCGGATAAACAATGTTATGATGAGCCATTTCCACAAAGTGAAGAAGTATAGCACAGATATGCTCTCCCTATGCAATCCCACTAATTACTGAAGGATTTATCAGATCAGGAAGTTCATGATACTTATACCTCGAACATGGAAGCCAGCCACTAAGCCCAACAACTGCCCTGAGATTGATGGGGTATGGATTGCCATTTCCATATTGTCCTAAAGAAGCACAAGTTGCAGAGTAAACGGCTGTTGCGGCACCCATACTGAAGCCGCCAATACCAACTTTAACTGTCACAGAAAAAGTGTGACAACAATGAGGTTTCCATAAAAGCAATGGCAGAATTATATGTATGACACAGAAGCAAATAAATATGTGAGGTGCTGAAGTGGTTGATAAAGGCTTGTAGTACAAGGGAAAATTCTTGATCTTGCTTTTTGTTGTTGAGTATGAACAAATCAGTCGATAATAAAGCGAACTGGTAAGGGCTAAAACCAAGGACTTCATACAGCTAAGCAGAAATATGAGTTGCTACCTTGAGTGAAGTAATTGCTCTTATCAAGGATTGAACACTGTTAATTCTATGGAACCTTATGACAAAATAACTTAAAAGAAAAGTAGTGTTTTCAAAAATCATAGACTCGAACATACCACCAGCTGGTTCTGTCGACAGTAAGTTTGCGACGTGTGCTGCAGAAGCATCCAAACCCTCCAAGTCATCGGGACCATCTTCTGAAATCTCCCCCACATCAAACCCTGCATGAGTTAGAAAAGCATTTTATGTGAATTTTTTATTTTTATCAGAATAAGACGTCTAGGATCGCGAATATGAAGTATTATCGTCTTGTTGCTTGAGTATGAGCATGATTTGGGTAACTGAAAGATAAAGAAGTCAATCTTACAAGCAGTGCAAGGAAATCCTCCCAATAATGCCACTGGACGGGTAGGAGCAGTGGGGCAAATCCATTTAATCTACGGTAAAGAAATCCAAACATAGAGCATTATAGTTGTGTAAACATAGGTATATTTTAGCCACCAGGAGATAAAGGAAGTCATGATATGTATGTGAAAGCATAAGAGAGCTGATAAGATGCATCCTTACATTTGGAAGAGGAAGGTTTTCCAGGAGCTGGGACCAGCTGCAACCAAACAGAATACAAATGAGAAATGTGTCTACATGAATCTTGTGCTCCCAGTGCTCTTCATCAGGACAATAAGCAGATATTTTAATCAGAAAAGAATAAGAATGCAATTGCAGATGGGGCTTGCCATGACCCCTCATTAGATGAAAACAAATATTGCAGAATGTTACGAACAAAAAGAAACACACAAATATTGTAGGATGGTAAAACATTTTTTCTCTGAATACTGGGACCACAAACTTTGAGCAAAAGCAACATCCCACAGGCTACAAGATACTAATATAAATATCTACAAGTGCTTAATGATGCAAATCATTATGCCACCTTGGCTCAGAGATTCCCATTCCTTGTGTCATCCCTTAGGATACAGATATTATACAATAGAAACAATCCACACCAACTTGTAAGTGCATGAATTTAATTGATTAAAGACCCTCATGGCTGCTCAGCTGCCAGAATCAAGTGAACTATTGGTCCACTGTTCACGAATTCTAATTATTCCTTCCTAAATTAAGCTTAGCATCGGATGAGACAACGATGGGAAAGACAAATAATCAAATCCAATTATTTCACAGCGCCGCAGCACTCCATAAGGAACATATTCGAATTGAGAATATCAATGAAAAGAAGGCCAACGCTAAAAAGATTTTGATATCACATGGACCCCTCGAGGAAAGAACATGCTAGTATGTTGACATTTGCAAACTCTTTTTCTCTTTCTTGTCCGTGGAACCAAAAAGTCCCCCATTCCAATACAGTAGAAGAAGAAAATTGTACAAGCTTTTGATGACAAGTCATGGGATAAACATTATGTTCTAACAATTAATCATTGCGTCCCCCACTAGCCCCCTCATACTGCTTCATAAGCCCAAGAACTTCCAAATAGTGATTAAGAGGTTGGTTATCCCCCAGAGACAAAGACATAGGGAAAATTTTAGGCCTCAACACTCTGGTGCATGATAGACTTAACTACAAAGAATAGCAAAAGGAGATCTTAATCAATTTCTTATAACCCCTTTTTTTTGGTTGGGGGCGGGGAGAGGGGGGGAAGGGGAAGGGAGGCTTACATTCAGAAAGAGTTTTGAATACAAAACTGGGCTTTGAATGAACAAATTGCACCAATAAAAGAACAGATCTAACAAAAGGGAAATGTAGCTATGATACCTGGAGCCATTATCGCCAAGACCATGCAACCAAACTATAGTGGCCTGGTGCTTCCCTTTTGGCCTCACCACATAAGTCCTCCCAAACTCAAATGTTCTTCTAGCAGTCCTGCTACCTAAAATTTGGTGGCAACCATGTCAATAATTAAGTGTCACGGAGACAAGAATACAAAATATCAACATAAATCGTGTAGATGAACCAAAAAATCGGCCTGACTCGAAAATGCACCGAAGATAATAGACAAAAAGGTACCTCAGCTCATTGACCAGGGCAGTTCAGATGAAATACAGAAAATAACTAATTAAAGCACACAAATTTCCAAAGCTAAAAGCCATCTACACTACATGCAAGAAGAAATAACGAAGAAACATACCAGAAGGCATAGAAGGATGTTGTTGGTAGCTCATATTGATGGTTGAAACAAGACACCCCAGCTATGGAAATGAGTGGGAGAAGGAGAGGAGGTGGCTGCAATGAAGAAAAACCCAAGACCAAGGTTGTCTATTTATAGGGTGGAAATGGAATAAAACAAGTGAATATGCATATCCTTCACTAGCAATCTGTGTGTAGTGTGTACACCAGCTGCACACTGGGGCTAGAAACCACGTAGGAACACAAAAAGAGGAAGGCATCCATGAAAAGGAAAGAGTTGAAAAAAAAAAAAAAAAAAAAACGAGGAAAAAGCAACAAATCTTTTCAACAAGGGAGAGAATCCAAGCAGAGCAGAGCACATTCATCCATTCCTGAGCCACCCAGCTAGGAAAGAGGAGGGGGATATAGCTCTCCGGGGTTTGCAACAAAAAAAGAAGAATCTTATGCTTGTGGGAAGTGGCCAAAAAAATAAAGCAGACCCAACACACCTATTAACAACAACAGCAGCAACAACAACAAGAACAGAAATCAACAACAGCTATCAAGAATATTTCTGAAAACAAGAGGGAATAATCTAAAGCCTGCGAAAAGAAAATCTTTTCTCAATCATTTGTTTATGAATTTTTCATGATTGATGGATACCCATTAACCACAAAAGTTAAAAAAGACTGAAGCTTTTAAGTTTCCAATTTCTCATTTACAAGCAAACTAAGTACCATGTAATTTAACTACTCAACAACAGAGTTGATGGAAGTACTGAGAAACTGTTCTTTTTACCATTTTCCTGACAAAACATAGTATTATCATTATATTATACAATTTTCAATTTTCTCTTTCACGAGACATGGAGGAAAAAGCTGCTACCTTTTTTTCCTTCTGTCTTTCTATTATCCCTCTTTCTTTTGCTTCCCCATTATTATTATTATTATTATTAACTTTCTCACACAAATGTGATTGAACCGGTATTGGACAAGCATGTTAATCTGTAATAAATTATTCTTGTACAAGGTATGAACTTTTGCATCTATTACTTGTCTATTTATTCACGCTGTTGCACATAATAATTTTTATTTGTTTTTTATTTTTTTAATTTGTTGGGTTTTGCTCAAGTCCCTCCAATAAAAATTTTTGTTGGTTTGTACTCATGGAGGAAACATTAATGAGCACATGGTAAGCCCAAACCTAAGCATTCTCGTAATCATTATCATGCGACCAAATGGTCTTCCATTCTCTCCTGTCGTATGCGGGCTTTACATGAACTCCCATATCATTTATATAAATCCAAAACAGGAATTGGCTTCTAGAGAAGTATGTTGAATGACTTCTAAGCTTATTGGGATCACTTCTTTTTTTTGATGCAAAGGTTGTTGCTATCACTAAATGTTAAGACCATCAATCACAAAACTGTTAATAACTTTGTTTGTTAGCATGTAATAATTAGGATTTGAACCGCCCTGCTACACAATTCCTTTTTTTTTTTTTTTTGTTTGCAAGAGTCATTGTCCATGAACTAAGAATGGTTTGGTAGTAATTTTAACATTTTATATGCTAGTTATAGCGTTAATGAAAGACATGTCATCCATGATAAGACTAAGAGACTAGAAGATTCACGATGATTTACCTTTCTTATAACCTTACTCTAAAAATTGAATTTCATTGAATAAGATCTATTCTATACATATTTTGCTACTTGGACTGACCCTCGCAACCAAGGAAACAGTGGCATGAGATTAAGATATTTGTAGCAGCTAATGGAGTTCTAATTGACAGTACAAGAGGCACAACTTGGGTGTAAATGTGGCAAAAGCTATAGTCATCTGAATAATTTGCTTAAATCTATTAATTAAAATGTAATTTGACCCATTGTTGATTGGTAAAAAAAATAGTAGGTTCAAACTCAAAATAACCTGAAGTGAATTTGATCTAGCATTCTCATTTGCCGCCTCTCCTGGGTTGACAATGCGTAAGTGTGCAACCTTATGTGGTTTAAACCATTGACAAATGCTGGTCGCACTAAGAGAAAGTGGTTCCGTGTGTTATGGTTGCAAAAAATTCGTGTAAACACCCAAAAAAATTCTCCTTGATGCTGAGCCCCTATATTCTATATTGTAAAGTGGCTTAACAATTGATGATCACTAATATTCTACTTTTGCAAATATAGAAAGTGTCTGCAATTTTGGATTAGAATTATTTCTAAATTCACTAAAAGCTTACAGAACTTAACGTTTACAATTTAATTAATCCCATCTTCTTCTTTTTTTTTTTTTTTTTCTTTCACTTTTCTGCTAAGTTAAAGAGGAATCTCTAAATGGGTGTCAATTCAATCAATGTCACTTAACATTAACACTACATAGGACCTTTTTTGTAGTCTCGCGACTTCTCTAAAACAAAATTCCCTTTGCACCTCAGACATTTTCCCACCAATATTACCTGATGCCTAGCCTGAATAAAAACGAATTGTGACTTGCACCCCTGTGGTTGGCTAACAATGGTTACTATATTTATAAACCAGGGGCAGTGGCATATATCCCAAGGCTCAGCAGGATAAGTCTTGATATGCATGCCCAGTGCCCACCTTCAAGTGTTTCCATTGGCAATAGGGTGAAAGTCAAGGGGTCTATGCTCTCACGATAACAAATTATTATTACATAAGTTGGATGTTTAGATCAAGATCATCGTAGTAAATCAAGTCCATTAATATCACTTGTGAAGTGTTGTTGATTTTGGCTTTTACGTTGGAAGGCGTGAAACTCAATTTTAAGTTACTATTTCAATCCTCTTCAAGACCAACTCGCTCTTACGATATCTGCTTGTGTAGTTGAAGTTCAATGTCGCGCGAAGATAAAAGGAATGATGGTAACCAAGCTCATGTGTGAGACTGTAATTCGATCTCCAATTCACAGATTGGTTTGCTTTTTAGTAGATATGTGATAAGGTGACCCTTCCACTATCAATTCAGCAATTCCAATTCCAAGCATTATCTCGATTTGCGGAGGCCGATAGTTTTACAGTTAGCTCGTGAGTCCATTTCAACAATTGGCCATAATAAATATAGTATATTAAATAATTTTTTTAAGACTTCGGTTAAAATTAAAATTAAAAAAAAAAAACAAAAAATAGACATGAAATAAACACAAACTCATCATAATTGTTAGTTACAATTACCAAAAAAAAAAAAAAAAATGTCAATTATAAACAATAAGTACAATAGATCGATAGTTATTTTATACTTATTTTCTATGTCTTTCCAACTTTTTATTTTTTCATCATCATACATCACTACGTAGATCACCCTATGAAATGCAGCCATCATGCAGCAGAAATTAGTGGAAGAAAATTCTGTTGGACAGATACGCACCCACAGTTGTATCCAACCCATTGAAACACTGGCACAATTGTAAGGTGTGAAAAATTCCTTTCCTCCAGGCCTTCTCTCTCATGGTTCATGGTGACACTTACAGCTTTAGACACAACACATAATAACTACACTATTGTGCCACTAATTTTTATAGCTTTAGCCAGTATTCAATTGTTAATCCCCTCCAGATTCCACGAACATAACAAAAGTTGCTCTATTTTTTAAGGAGTTGACTAAGCATTTCTAATAAATATCTGCTAAGAGGGTGCACCCCTATTGGTCATGGCAGTAAATGACAGCATCTGATTTCCTCTCTAGGTCAGGTACACTACTCCTAGTAGGTGCAACTTCCTTCCTTTGAGGGAAAAAAAAAAAAGAAGAAAATAGTAGTTCAACTTTTTGTTTGTCAACTCTCAACTCCACACCCCAAAAAGTCAATAAAGGAAGAATCACATCCCAGATACAAAACATGGGTTAGAGTTAATCTGGTGGGTTTGCTAAACAGGAGATAATATATGCTGCTGGCATCAATATTGGAGATTAAACTATATAATATGGTTGCATTGTGGGATCATGAATGAATTCAAATTACTAAAGTTGGAAATTCTGCAATACAAAAAGAATGATACCGTGCGTGCACTATTTTTTTGTTTTTAATTGATTTTTCACTCGTTGGTTTTGGTTGCTCATAAGCTGGCTCCCAAAATGTAATAAAGTTGTCTCTATACAGGAGCATATATCAAGGTTCTAATTTCGAACATTGTGAATAAATTGCGAGGCATCATATGCATCTCGTAGCTAGGCAAGAAGCTAGTGAAATTTCAATGACTAGACAGACATCTGGGAACCATGGCCGAATAGGCTAGGTCCCTTGTTTCCATTAAACATAATTTGATTAGTGAACGTGGATTGTAGCAATAAAGAAAAGATTAGCCTTTTCTGATGGGCCCAAAAAGAAACAAATATTATTGTTTGACATCGTGTAAAGGGAATGTAAATTGCTAGGAAGAGAGAAAAAAGATGTAACTTCTGCTGAATTTAGTGGATTTTGGCCAGGGAAAATGCTGGATTTCTGCTCTGCTGGTCAATTTCTTTGTCTTGGTCATCCTTTTATCTATGTTTTCTTTGACTTCGAACCAAATAATAATCAATCGTGTTAGCTTATCGGTAAATTAACTGGGGAAAGGGGACACAACTTTTTGAGATAAAGGTGAAAAATCTGTCTTAAGTAGCATATTAATGCATTTGGGGGAGTTTTTCTTTTTTCAAGTATGATAGAATTTGGACCTGTGCCTAGTGGTATTTTTTATTTTTTATTTGTTAAATCTATCTTATTGAACAAGACGCGAATCCATACAAACATTATAACTCAAACCGAGGACTCTCAATAAAATTCGAAGGTCTTTTGATCAATTGTGAGTGCTTGCAAGGACTGTCATGTCTTACTGTTGCTGAGAATCATCAAACTTTGAAAATAAAAAGGAAAAAGAAAATACAAGAAGTTCTTCCAGATTTTGACATTAAGACTCTGTCTTCTGTCAGGGGGCCAAAAGAGGGAAAAACATGGAGACTTTCTCATAATCAACCGCTTATCCTTCTTTTTTTTCGTTTCTCAATTTGAGGTACCTTAAAAATGGAGAAGTATAAGTTTCAGACGATCTAAATTTCCGAGAGTCAAATTTCTTTTAAACATATTGTAAGTAGGTGTCTCTCACTATGAAAAAAAAGGAAAAAATTACTTTGGTTATATAATAACTCACAATTGGTCTATAAATAAAATAAAATAAATAAAAAGAATTAGTGGGTGACCTAAACGTTGCATGGCATATCGTGAGGTGGGTAACTTGGGCATGACACTAAAAATGGAACGGAAGCCTTTCGAATCCACGGAGATGGTAACAATGACAACGGCAAACCTAAAAATCTTAAAGCTTCCTTTCCCATACAATTATTCTCCTCAGTTAATGTTATGAGGGAATAATCAATAAAAAGGTTGCGTTTTGTTCTTTTCCAAGGGTAAGATTGAGACAGGTATTTTGAATCAATTCTATAATTGGATACGGGGATACCCTCTTGAATTGTTCAACCAGAAATTCGCTTTCAGGAGCGGCCGCTTTCATTCTTCTTCATCTTATTATTATTATTATTATTATTTTAATGGTAAGTGTGGTGTGCAAAAATAGCCGTTCATGAAAAGTTATTGGGGAAATTGGTATCCAGCCTGTGAAGAATAATATAAACGTTGATCTTGTTTCCAGCGTGCCTGTCAAAATTAGACATCTTTTGTCCTTATACGCATGTAGGCTCGCGGGGTCAGATTGTACGGATTCATGTTCAATTCCCTGCCAATTGGGTTTGATTCTCTCCTGAACCCATCGGTGAACGCCCCATGCCTAAAAGGTTATATCATATACAACGCTTCTTCGAAGGTCAGGAGTCTTTTTTTTTTTTTTTTTAATTGAAAAATAATTTATTTATAAAAAACATTTATTAATTTTTTTCAAATTATTTTTTTATTTAATTATATTATTAAAATATATTTTTTATTTTAATTATTATAAAATAAATTAAGAATAATTTTAATACAAATTAATTATTATTAAAAATAAAAATATAAAAAATTAAATTATTAGTCTCAAAATTAAATAAATTTTAACACTAATTAATTAAAAAAATTATAATTATAATTATAAAATCAACTTATGATCAATAATTAGTAACTATTAAAAATAATAATAAAATTAACTTATTATTAATAACAAAAAATAATAATAATAAAATCAACTAATAACCAATAAAATTATATAACTATAAATAATTTTAAAATAATTTTTTCTCTTTAAAATTTACACACTAATCATAATGTTTGATAACGCGTAAATAATTTTCACTTGTTTTAAGGAAAAATCATTTCTCATGAAAATACTATTATTTTTTTTTGTTAAATTTATACTTATTTTTGTAAATTTAATCTTTTCAATTTTTCTAACACAGAAAAACAAAAAAAAAAATTACAAAATATATATATATATATATTTTACCGAAACAAATTAATCCTTAAAAACTGGGAATGCTATACGGAGATCTCACCCAAATCAGAGCAAAGTAAATTGGGCTTCATTACATGAACGCGTAACTTTCTAACATATAATGAACACAAATGAAGTGGCACTACTATTGCCATTAACTACACATTTGTGATTCTTGTAATTAATTGTGATCGTACATTAAATTAAAACAAATAAGTAATTTTTGTCTCGCATCAATAAACCTGCCTTCACGGAACATTTCTGAAACGCAGTGCTCTGATGTTTTCGAAATTGATGCACAGCCACGCTCAATAATTTCTAAATTAATCACATGACTAGAATCTATTAATAAAATTAAACACCAGAGGGGGTAGATGATGCAAGTTACCCCACAAGGTCGGATGACAATAACCAATGTAAGTTTCCCGGTGATTGCCCAGGACAGAAACGGTGGTTGATAATGTAATGTCATCCCAGTTTGTGTCCTGCAATCCCCGGATAACATGATTTTCCCGATAACATTGTTAGTCCTACGTACCGATCTGCTTTTGCCAGTAATCATTGTCACTCGCCCCTTCCCAGCATGGGGCCAGGTGCAGATGCATTTTGAGAACATCTGTTATCAAAGTGGGCTAACCTGCCAAACAGAATCCACTGCTAGTTCCTAGTCCCCACATAAATGGACAGCTTCCGCGGTGCAATTGTGATGTTTGTGCAGACCACTGCAGCAAGCCGCACCCTGTTGTGGCACCATTCAGCCATTTGCTTCACTGTTGGTATCCCATCAACAAAACCGGGAATCTTCTCACCGGAAGTACATTCTTTGCAGCTGAAGACTTGTGAAGTGGCAAAAGGGTGAACACATGGAACTCCAAAACATTTAGAATGAAACAATTTACATAATAAAAACGATGGAAAGGGTTCTCCAATTTCCTTTGAAATTAACATCAAGGTGTTTTGTTCCATGAAAGAATATAGTTGTGGCCATCAATTATTTGGCAATGCATAAAGGGAAACCTAACCAGATCCGTTGTTCCAACTGATGATAACCAGTCTCTGTCTACACAAGCACAAAAGAGATGCGTTCTCGATCGTTGCCAAAGCAACAGCCACAAAGACAAATGGCCAACCAAAAACAAGAATAAAAGGCTTTCAAGCTTTGAAGCCCCAGTGTATACTAAAAATTGGCCCATCATCTTCCCAAATTTTATTCCAACAGGAAATTTCAAAGCTATGATTAGTGATGTTCATCATCGTGTCCATCTGGAGGTCCTCCTGGGCCCACAACTTCCAGCTGTGAATCATCAACAACTTAATTAGGAAACCTCACAAATGCTGAAAACAATTTATAGTTTCATGTTAGGAGTGCTACAGATATAGCTTAGTGCAATTTTGTCTTCGTCTTGTTTCACAATTGTTGAGGGAAAATAACTAGGGATCATTTCCATATAACATTAAGTTTCCTGAGGATTAGTTTCCCTAAGCCAAGAATTTCAGTTGCTGTAGTTGATACAAGTGTGACAATGCTGATCTGCAGGCCCTTGCGAATAATGCAGCTGTTCAACTTGACCACAGACACAATATAGGGACTAAATCTAAAACAACAACAAAATCTTAATTCTAAATTTAATTAAAGCCGGCCACTTCAATATTTTCTGATACTATGTTAGTGTGAGATTTAGTCATTCTAAATCCTTCCTAGACAAGGTTGCTAAGTAAACTTAGGTCGCCTTCTCCCTCTCCTCTCACTGTCCACCTAGATTTGGTCTCTCCTTAATTGGAGCATTGTACGTCTATGTTGTCCAAATCAACGCAATAGTCACTTCCTCAGACTATCTCCAACTGGTGTCACAACTACTTTGCTAGAAGTATCCTCATTTTTTATTCATTCCTGCAGTGGCCACAAATCCATCTAGGCATTCTTGTCTCCACTTCACTCATTTTTGGATATGTTTCTTGATAGCACAATTAGAGAACCTCATAGCATTCTCATCTTAGCACTTAGAGAACTTTTTATAGCACTTCTTCTTTTTAATGGCATCTTCTACCTCATGACCCCAACATCATCATGTTTCCTTTGCTGGCGGACCATTTCCTTTGACATCCCCTAAATTTCTCTGCTGATCATACTAATCCAATTTTTCATTTTAGCCAAATAGTATTGGCACCTGCATGAAGGTTCCAATCCACTTCCTTCAACATTTTATTTTGGAATGCTAACTTCTGTTGTGGTTTTTGTATGTACTACTCCTGCATTGTTGTGTCTCTCCTCTCATCCTCATCACACATTTAAAATGCACACCTAAGACCACTAACCTATGTTGCATGGTGCTTCTCTCGGTATGACCTTACTGTCTTTGCCCAAAACACAGTCCATACAACTTTTTAAGAAAAAGACCGATCACACATATATACTTCTTGTATATGTGGTTGACTGTCATATTAACTTAAAAGTTGCAAAGTTTCCAATTCCACCTGACTTCTAAAATGATCTTGTAATAAGACATATACACTTATCATTGCCCAAGTGTGGCCTATACTATATTAGCAAATTGTTACCAAGAAACACACCTTCTAATTAATTTAATTTTAGCCAACAAATCCATTTCTATTATATGGTAAAATTTTGTACCCAAAGTCTAGCATGCAGGATGATCCAACAAAGAACCCAGTTCCCCTTGGATGAAAATCCAGTTGAGAGCATTGTGAAACCCACACAATTAATTGGCTAGGATCTTGGCCACAAGGCCTTCCATACATGAGTGCATTCACTCATATTCATGCATAAAGACAAACAATTCCAGGCTGATGGCTCAAATTTATGAATCACCCAAAGAACAAATGTGTTATTGCTCATTCCACTCCAAAACAAGCCCTACAATCTGTTAAGCATTTCAATTACAAACTGACTTACCTCAAAGTACTGTGAGCACACCGGACATTCATGAGGCTTGCCTTTCTCCAGCCAAAACCAGACAACATCATGCTCATCCTCTGTTATTTAAGGAGACCACAGATTGAGTCAAACTGATTTCATATAATGCAAAATTTTGATTTATTTGTGAAAATGAAGGCCAACAAATGCCAAGAACACAGAGCTAGATGATAAAACACGCCAAATGAAGAATAACAAACCTCCTTCACCTCCTGGGCATCCAACAATTCTCTTGTCATAATAGGATTTGACAATAGCAGGTGCTTCCTACATTCAGTTTGAACAAATCACACACAAAAAGAAACATATATGTTGTTATCCAATCAAAGTACTATGCAAATTGGGTAAACAAACACAAAATAAAAATAATATGGACAAACTAAATAACCCAGAAACATGGAGCTGATGAATGCTTGGCAGTCCAATATACTATTTTTTGGACTCGAGTTGAACTACCAGCTCCAATTTGTCAGAATGGAACATTAATTGGAACAGCCAAACCTAGAAAGCTTATCCCAGTTTTTTTAAAAAACAAAACAAATGGTAAACAAACATAGTTTGTAAAAATGGACATCCTGTAACATCAATTTGATGGCATACATGTGGGTAATTACCATCTTTCTTCAATTCCAAGTGGACCAACCTATGGGTGCAGCAGTTAGAATCCAACCAAAGTGACTTAAAATGCCTATGACGCTTTCAGATTTGTCTACTACAGTATGATGGAAATTTCTGCATCCTACATTTGATTTCAGGATATGCTAATATGGTCAAGTAAGCCAAGTCCAAAGACAGCCTCTTGTATTGAGGGCAGAAAAAATGAAAAAAGCAAAAAATATTGCCTAGTCTAATTTGTGGAAGGATCAATTTCATGTTATCTTTACCAAATATAATGGCTGAGATGTCAAGAGTATTATTAGTTAAGCAAACCATTAATCCAATTCCGCTGAAAGGGAAAATGACCCACTAAAGCATTCATTATAGAAACTAACCACACGATTGACCATAAGATTGAGCAAAAGAAATTAGGAATCCCAAGCTGGTTAGCTCTGGGCCACATGCCTTTATGCATGCAATTTGAATAAACAAAAATGGTAACAAATTACATCCTAGTATGAACAAGCATCTTACTACTATGGCACCACCATAATCACCAGTAGAAAGGAAAAAGGATGTCAAGCAATTATCTCATAGAAAAACTTAATTTTTTTAAAAAACAAATTATATCAAATCCAAGTTATTAATTTGTAAAAGTTAAGATCTGTTCTTAAATATTATGAAGCATCTCTTTGTGTTAAAAAAAGAAATAAAACAGGACTTTGAAGCCCAAAGACTATTTCATTCTGACTTAAAAGATAACAACTTCAGAAATTCTATAATGAATTAATAGACAAGCTAGTTCAAGGGTTATTATCAATATAAATACAATTTTCTGCTTTCAATCAATGAAGAGTTTCTATTCACTTGAAGGGAACAATTACTAAAAGGGGAGAAAGTGGGAGAGTAAGAAGAATATGGTGGTTGTGTTGATGATGATAATTATGATGGAAAACAAGCTCCTGAATAACAGAAGTTGGCCTGAGACAAGCTCAAGGCAAAATAAGAATTATTAGCAACAATTTCATAAGACCTCCTAAAACTCTGATTTAGTATCAGATCCAGTATTACTTACAAAACATGATAAACAGATAATCAACAAAATAGTGATAGAAAAAATGACATCAGATGATAACCAATAATATCAAAGTGCAAATCGCTAACCTTTGTGCCAAAAGGACCAACAGGACAGTTGATATCAAGTAATTTCTTTCCCTAAAAAGAAAAAGGAAAAAAATAAAAAGAAAACTCAAATGAGATCCATTGCAAAAATATCCAATCAAACCCAAGAAAATAACATAAACATTGGGCTGATGAAAGTGATGGAACATACTGAAAAGAAACAAAAATTATAGACACCATGTTGTCAGCGCCCAGCACGAGGCCGAGGTATTCTATTTCAAAATTATATTGCTCGTCTTGCAATGAATTCATTACACCACGTAATGAACATTTCCTTCAACCACACGTTCTTTCATATTTCTCAAATCTAGGGAAAATTACCTGAAGCTCAGCTTCAAGCTCCTCCCGCTCGTGTCCAGTAGCAATAGGCATCACATCCTCAACTCTCTTCTTCACAGTACCGTCCGCTGAAGAACTAAACAATTTCACGTCATTCATCTCACACACACACACACACACTCTCTCTCTCTCTCTCTCTCTCTCTCTCTCTCTCTTCCATTTCACAATAAAAATTTAGCTATATCGGAAAAGAACGCAGTACGAAACTGTACTTATAAATTAATAAATGTACAATAAAGCCACTCATTAAATACCGAATACCGTTAGCAGAAAATAAAGAAGATTCGAAAATGAACCGTAAAAGGTCAGGTAATGGAAGATCTCAACACTGATTCAAGAGTTAAAGAGAGAAAGAGAGAGACCGGAATCGGCGGTGAAGTAGCGGTGGAAGAGAGAGACGGAAAGCGACGGAGTAACACAAGATCGTGAGGAGGACGCGAAACGAGGAGCGGCGGCGGACGTCGATAGGGAGGCGAGGGCTTTGAAGTGTGAAGAGGCTAATTTTCTCAACATCATCGTCGTCGTTTCGGTGGGTTCTTGTTGCTCTCAGGTCACGCCCTCTGTGTATGTGTGTGTGTGTGTGTCTCTCTCTCTCTCTCTCTCTCTTTCTCTTTTTCTCTCTGTGATTTCGAGAGGCTTTTCTTTCGATCCTCTCTCTGCAAAATAACCGAAGAAGCAGAAGATGCGGGAGGGGGCGGCTCTCAGGGTTCAGTGCCAGTGTGGACACCGATTGACTGACTTTTGCACGTGGCATTCACGGGAAAAATTGATTTTTCTTTTTCTGAAAAAAATATTTACTAATAAAAGAAAAAAAAAAAAAAAAAAAACTCTCCTTTCCCTTAAATTAGACACCTCTTTTTAGTATATTAATTTAGCTATAAAAAAATAATAAGTGTTCACAAAAGTGATATACATAAATAGTCACAAAGAGATTTTATACATATATAAAACGTTAAATGCCTATTGATATTTTATATATGATATAAATTTGTTGTTATTTGGGTATACCGCACTTTCATACATCTAAGGGTAGACATATTATATTAATATAAGTAAATATAATATAATTTATATTACATGAATAATATTAAATATTATATAATAAAATTTTATAAAAAAAATTATAAATTTTTATATAAAATTTATATAATACTAAATTATATATATATATACACACACATTAAATTTTGTGTTTATATAAAAATTAAAGAACGAGACCACGAGGCTTCACCTTGGCTGGCATGCATGTAAGAGATAATTGACCTATAATACTATATATTTTTTTATTTGTGTACGTCGAAAAGAGACATGTTTTTGGCATTATATATATATATATATACATGCACAATATCTTTTTTAAAAAATAGATTAAGTTTTTTAAAAAATTGTCATACATTTTAATTTTTATAAAAAAAATATAAATATTATAATTTTAAAAAAAGAAATGAATATCTTTTTAAGATAAGGCAATATATTGACAATTGGAACCTATCAGTGTCAGCCACGAGTGCTGGCTAGCGGTAGTGAAAACAAGTTGAACGTAAAAACAACGAGGAAGTCAAGCAAATGTCAAAGATGTAATGACAAGTATTTTACAGGCCATTAATGTTTCGGGAAACCCTTGTTGCATGCTCTAAAAGGAGAATTATGGCCTAAAGGCAATGAAATTGAAAGTGAAAAAGTGGAGAAATTTTATGACTTTGACCTAGAAAAGCCATAAGATAGTCAAGGTGTCATTTCTATAAATGTATTAACTGAGTTTATTGGTCCCCATGCCATCAAACTTGATGGTCAAAAGGGTAGTATAACCTTATTGTTACTTATTCATTTTGGGAATACTCATAATTTCCTAGATGTTCATGTAATTAAGGATTTAGGTTGTACTCTGGATCTAGCTCATCTTGTATAGTGATGAATTTACAGTAATGAGTATGAAGAAATGCAATATCTTTGAATGGAGGATGTAATGTCATACATTTAGCATTGACTTGAGAATTATGCAAATTAAAGCTTTGGGTATGATTCTTAGGGTTAATTAGTTAAGTAAGTATAATTTTATATTAATTGACTTAAAAAATGTCAAGTTATCTTTTGCAGAGGATGGAAGAGCAATGAAGCTTCAAGGAACTACTCAAAATCAAGGTGTTACCCTAAAGGTTATGATAGGTGTAAAGATGCAAAAATTGTTAAGGAAAAAATTATAATGTTACAAGCTTATCTTTGTACTTTAGTATCTCTTTAAAAAGCTATAACATTACTTAGAGAGCTACAACAATTGTTAGATAGGTATGCTAATGTATATGCTACATCATCTAGGTTATTACCACCCCAATCCCATAATTATGGAATCCCTCCCAAACAAGTGGCACAACCAATCAATCCAAGGCCTTATAGATATACATATTACTAAAAAATTAAATTAAGAAACTTATGGCAAGATACTAAAGTCTTTTATAATCTAAACCAACACTAGTTCATTTACTTTACTAGTTTTCTTAGTGAAGAAAAAAGATGACACTTGAAGATTTTGTGCAAAATTTTCTCATATTAATTATTGATAACTTGTTAAATGAATTACATAAAGTCTTAATTTTTTTTTTCTAATTAATCTTAAAGGTGAAAGGTGGTTAACATCAAATCAAAATAAAGGTGAAAAATATTCCAAAAATAGCATTTAAAACTCATAGTGCCACTATAAATTCAAAGTGATGTCTTTTGGATTAACAAATGCACTCTCAAATTTTTAGCTATTAACGAATCAAATTTTTGGGCTTTATTTGAGAAAATGTGTTGGTACTTTTTTTATGACATATTAATTTATAGTGCCACTTTGGCAGATCATGTATCTCATCTCTCGTAAGCCCTTCAAGTGCTTAGAGAATATCAATTCTTTGCTAAAAGATCCAAGTGTTCTTTTAGTTAGAGTCGAGTCGAGTATTTGAGATACATCATTTCTAAAAAGTAGGTGTTAATAGTTTTTAATAAAGTAGATGTCATGTTTTCCTTGTTAATTCCCATTGCACTTAAGGAGTTGAGGGGATTTTTAGAACTCATTGGCTATTACTAAAAATCTATTAAAGGCTATAGAGTTATTAATAAATCATTAATTAAATTATTAAAGAAGAATAAGTTCTATTAGAATGAAGCTAATAATCAAGTATTTAATTAGCTAAAGCAAGCAATGGTGACTGCTTTAGCATTGGCTATACCTGGTTTTTCTAAGCCTTTTATCTTGGAATGTGATGTTTATTAAACAAATATAAGGGTTGTATTAATATAAGAAGGAAGACCTATATCTTACCTTAACAAAAAGTTACATAACAGACATCAAAGTCTGTCTATGAATAAGAAGAAATTTTTAGTCATCTTACTAGTAATGATTAAATGGAAATACTATTTAAAAGAACACTTATTCATTATTGAGATTGATCATGAGAGTTTTAAATTCTTATTATAATAGGAACTACATATATATATATTCAACTAAGAAGAGTTACCAAGTTGTTAGTCATATTATAATATTTTATTGTAAGAAAGGAATTAAAAATAAAATAGTTAATACTTTTCCTAAAAAGGAATAAGTACTGGCTACCACTCTTGTTCCTAATCAACATTCCTTTACTATGCCATCTCCTATTAAGTTCTTAAATGGTCAGCTAAAGTTTTGTTTAATTACATATTTGATTCATTATTACAAGAACTTATTCCTAAATTAATCATTTCTTTAAATTTTAAACCTCTTTATGCCTTTTCTAAGGAGTATATTTAGTTACTTCTAATAATCTCATACAGCAAATGCTGTAGTAATTCCATAATTTTACTTTTGAAAGTCATTTTGGTGTAAAGGTCTTTTGCCATAAGTTAAAGTAGTTTTTCTATTAGCTAAACTCAAAAGGGATGTACAACATTATGTTTAAGTTTGTGATATTTGTCAAAGATACAAGGGTGAAAATGTCAAATACTTAGGGTTTTTACAACCACTATCAATTCCATCACAGTCTTAATTTTATATCAACTTGGATTTTATTGAAGACCTTCCAAAATCAGATGGCAAAGCTAAAATTCTAATTGTCATTGATCATTTCAACAAGTATGATCATTTTATAACCCTTTCTTAGCCTTTTATAGTAATTATGGTGGCTAAACTCTTTATGGAAAATATTTTTAAACTCCATGGAATCTCTCATACCATTATTTTTTTATAGACTTTTAAAAGGGATTATTTTTTGTTGGGCATCAAATTGCATTTAATCACTACTTATCATCAATAGTTTGATGGTCAAACTAAGAGCCTTAACAAATGTATTAAAATCCACCTTTATTGCATTACATTTCAAAAACCCCACTTTTAGAGCAAGTGATTTTACCTAGCAAGGTGGTGGTACAATTGCATCTACTACATTGCTATCAAAATGTCTCCTTTTTAGGTTTTGTATGGTTTTGTTTCTATTGCCCCTATAGGGTCCTTTATTTAGGAACAATGACATATGCTTCAGTTACTCAAGGAGCATTTGGTTAAGACTTGGCAACATATAAAACATTATGCTAACAAACATAAGTCTAATCATTGTTTTTTCATTGGTGATTAGGTCTATTTCAAACTTTTGCCTTATAAATAAACCTTTGAGGCTTTTTGTCATAATCTAAAACTCACTTCTAAGTAATATGACTCTTTCATGATGATAGATAGAATTAGTCAAGTGACTTATAAATTAAAGCTACCTTTTGGGTTAACTATATACCTTGTTTTTCACATTTCCTTTTGTTAGAATTCAAGGATAATCAAAGCCTCAATTTCTTTTGACTGGTCAAGATGGTTAACCACTTGTTAAACCATTGTTATTTTGGATTGTCATTTAGTTAAATGTCATAACTAATAGGCCAACTTAGCTTCAAAAGACACTACCTATAAAGATTGATTCTTTATTAAAGCTCAACTCTTTACCTTATAACCTTAAGAATAAAGTTGTTTTTAATAGGAAAATTTTGTTAAAATTAGTAAAAGTCAACATCATGATAAATTATTAAAGGATTAAATTTTCAAGTAAATTTTTTTTTAATTATTTTCATTAATTTTGTTTCGCTAAGCAATAACATTATAGAGGATGTATTATTAGATTGAGTTTGCTCAACCAAAGGTAACTTGGAGATATAATAGTATAATATGTTAACTTTGTCTATAATTGTTAATGCATTTTTTTTTTATTAATTAAACATGTGTATAAAAATAATTGGCTCGCTTCTAAATAATGAAAAAGATAATAATAAACATCATTTTTAAAAAACCTTCTCTCTCTTACTTCCCTCCTCTTCTCAACTCTCTTCCTATTTTCCCCTTTGTTCTACTTTAATTTGGCTACCTAAACCAACAAGAAAACCTACAACAATAGGAAAATATTATTATTTTTTTAAAAAAAATCTATTCAAATCTTTATAAATTCAAATCAAAATATCAAAAAATTAAAAAAAAAAAACAGAATGAAGCCTTTTAAAAGAATAGAGCAAAGGAATTGCTAGAAAACATTAAAGAAATTGAGAAAGAGCAAAGTCATACTGAAAAGTCTAACCACAAAAAAAAAAAAAAAGCAGATTTAAAACCATAGTTAAACCCATACCCGAACATACAAAGTGAAATGAAGAAATGAAAACAGGCGGCCTATCATATGAACGAGAGAACACCTATCAATGAAAATAGTTCTTCAGATATAAGTACTTGTATCTATTAATCCTCTTCTTAAGAAATGAAAAGAAGAGCAATCAGATTAAAGAGATTAAGAAAATTCAAATTTAATTAATTCCAAAACTGATTATTATTACATGATTCCTTTTTTTTTTTTCTTTTGTTTTTTTTCAAAAGAATATGAAAGTGCAAGAGGCTTGAGTCATAACCAATGATAACATTCAGACCGACTTGATCGAATGAATCAGTGAGTTTGACCCCACTTAGGCTTTGTTAACCTTTTATTGGGCGTGATATTTAGAAGTCTACTGATCCTCTAGCTAATTTGTTTCTGGAACATGGTTTCTACCACAATCAGAACATATGTATATGCCTATAAATATGATTATCTCACTTGAGAATTTCCCACTATGAAAACCTAAATACAATACCATGCTCTGTGCCGTGTTCCAGTTTCAAATACATGAAGATATTGGTAAAAGGAAGAATTTATATAATTTATGTGGTCTAATAATAATTAAAAAAAAAAAAATCAATGGGGTGGTGGGGTAATGAGGTCCTAAGTTTTACTTGAGACAACTTTCCTTATATTCTGTCCAAAAAGTTTAGGTCCCAAATCATTGAAACTGATTGACAACAATGAAGTTATCCCTCAAGCTAGAGTAGCTCTTTTGCCCTTTGCATCCCTTGGCTGCAGATGTATAATTTAAAATTTCTTATAATCAAGCTTCAATCTTAGGAAAATGGGATATACAAGTGAAAAACATAAAAGTAACAACTGAGAGGGAGAGAGAGAGAGAGAGAGAGAGAGAGAGAGAGAGAGAGAGAGAGAGAGAGAGAGAGAGAGGAAGGGACCTGTGCAGTGGCTGATTTCTTTGAATCCAGGAATTGGCTGTATATGTCATATAATCTCTTCTTCTCAGATTCTGAAACCGATGGTCTTGCTTCGGAAGCAACAGATTTCAAAAGAGCATTAGTTATGGTTGGCATCTTGCCAGGCTCTTTGCCATCTGCATTATTTAGATGTTCATGAACTGCAAAAAGTTGTGCATCAGAAAGAAGAGCTTGCAGGTCAGCCCCACTGAATCCTTCCGTCATATTAGCCATAGCTTCCAAGTCAACATCGTTGGCCAGTGGGAGCTGCATCAATTGGTAGGAGGCAGCCAAGAGAAAAAAAAAAGCCAAAAAAAATAAAATAAAATAAAATAAAATAAAAAATAACAAAAACAAAAACAGATGGATGGTTTAGAATAACATTAATGAATTTTTAACGCCAAAAACAAAAGTTTGACAACCTTCATGTATATCTTAATTTTCAAACATTCAGTCCTCTAGGAGGCATAATGGCATGTTTACAAAGATATAGATATTTGTTGATTCTCTTTATGCCTAATGTAAAGGGAAATCAGAATAACATTGAATGACTGTATTTGAATCAAGGACTTCATACTGTCTATATATGCATTCATGCAAGTTCAAATCACAACAAAATATCCCTTTCAGAGGTTTTTTTCTTTTTGTTTTCTTTTTGTTTGGTGGGGAGGTTGGGAAGGGCAAAGAGAGAGAGAGAGAGAGAGAGAGAGAGAGAGAGGACATGTTACTAACCTTTCTAGAGAGAACTGCAAGGATGTCCAACCTCTCCTGTGGAGATGGAAAATCACAGAAAAGGAGGCGATCCAACCTTCCAGGTCTCAATAGTGCAGCATCAAGCAGATCGGGTCTACTGCTTGTTAACATATGTGGGCATAGAGATATCAGGAATGGATTTCAACAGGTCAATTGTTAGGATATGCAAATCACAGACCAAAAAAAAAAAAAAAGGAAAGACTAACTATATTCAAGATTCCCATAAAAAGAAAGAAAAAAAAAACATGGAAGACTAAGAATTTTGATATACAACATAAAGATACTAAAAGTCCTTGAATAAGTATGCTTCAAGTACTTTTCCACTCAATATCTGCTTCTTACTGGAAAGGAACTACAGCTCTAAAGAAGTATGTAAACTTAAACGCAGACAATTGAACCACAAAGGGCGCTCTTTTCATATTAGAACAGAATAATTAAATTTGGATGATGAATTGGCAGATAATATTATCCACTTCAGAACAGAACTAACCTTGTTGCGGCAAATACAAAAACACCAGTCAAAACTTCAACACCATCTAATTCAGTCAGAAACTGTAAAAGATATGTAGCAATGAAAAACTAATCATAAAAAACATAAAACAGAATACAACAAACAAACAAACAAGAAACTGACTTGATTAACCACACGATCAGTTACTCCAGTATTGTCATGCCCTCTCTTTGGGGCAATGGAATCAAATTCATCAAAAAAGAGAAGACATGGTGCTGCAGCAACTGCTTTCGAAAATATATCACGAACCTGCAGCCAAATAGTGTTTCAACAAGAGGCACGACACATTTCACATGTGCAGAAAACTAATAAACATATTTATGGAAGGATTAGCTAGTAGCCAAATATTTGAGATACATAATCAATTGTAGAAAAGAATGAAGCTTAAATAGTGTCTGGATTTCTATACCTAAAACAAAGTATAATGTGTTTAGGACTAAATTTGAAAAAATAGATAAGAAACACTGATTACGTGAAAATCCTTGGTACTTGCCACTACCAATGAAGTATACCTATCTACACCATGAACACTCATGCTCTTTATTTAATTTTCTTGCCATTCCATTCTATTATAAACCAAATAGCTTGGGTATATCACAACACTTAAAATTATTTATCCTAGCCCGCAAAACAAACAAAATGCACATTTCTACTTTCAAAACAAGTTATTAACACTAGATATTATGCACCAGAACCCATTAGAGTTGATTGACCATGATAAGTATAAATTACAGTCACAGCCAGGCTACTTTCAGAATCGATGTGTCTGTTTTTCCTTTCTTCTCTTTCCCCTTTTTTTGAAAGGAGGAAGGAAGGCGGGGTGGCAGTGGAGAATGTTGGGAAGAAGCCAACTCACAGCTTGCTCAGAAGCACCGATATATTTGTTCAATAGTTCGGGCCCTTTCACTGATATAAACCGCAGTGAACAAGCAGCAGCAGCAGCACCAACAATGTGAGTCTTGCCACAACCAGGAGGACCATATAGAAGAACATTTGATCGCAACCTTAAAGGAGCTTGGCCAAAGATATTTGGAAACTTTGATGGCAACTCAATCATCTGGCATCAGTGTTCAAGGGATAAATGAGAAACATAATGAAATGCCAGACCTAACATATGATACAGCATTGCAACTCAGTAAAATCTTCTTTTGATAAATCATATAATTTTTCTGGCCAGAAAAGAAATGCTAATACATGAAACATGCTATCCAAAAAAGGAAATGGTAAAGCAAGGAGGTTTAACTTATTGAAAATTATGCACTCAAAATAAGTATGATTACCCAAAGATGAAAAGATAAATTGAGAAAAACAAGAAGAGACCATACTCCAAATAAAAGAAATCTTAATGTCATGAAGATGTGCCTTTCCCATAAAGATTTGCTACTGTTCTATATTCAATAATCCATGTCAAACTGTTCACATTTCCAACTTCCAAACTTTATCTAACTATTGCAAAGGTAGTCCCATTCCATCATTCCAAAGAACATGTTATAATTTATAAGATGTACAAACATAAAATCGTAAAAAGCCAGGCTTTTATTAGAAGCACATTAACATCTGGATACTTGCCACAGTTTCATTATTTCTCATTTAAAAGGTGAAAATGAAGGCCATACCTCTTTAATAGCTTTCTGTATGTCACTAAGGCCACCAACGTCATCCCACCCAGAGCAACCAACTTCAGGAGCAGATTTAGTAATGTCTCGCATGGCAACAGGAAGGAACTCATGCATTGCGTGGGAAAAATCGTCTCCAGTTAAACTGGGTATTTCATATTTTCCACAACTAGAATGATATGACAAAAAACGGCCCACAGCAGCATGAACAGCTCTATCAACCAATATTTCCTGGTACAATGAAACCAATTCATTTAAATAATCTAAACTGTATACATGCATAATTTATACACAAAGTCAACATCACAACTGACATTAAATTTGACCAAAAAAAAAAGGGTCCAAGGAGTTTTTACCTTACTGACAACAATTATATGCCTGGTTGCAACATTTAAATAAACATAGGAGAACAAACACAGAAATTTCTGTTTTTTTTTTTGGTTGAAGGTGTCTACTCTGCTCCTCAAAAACAAGAGTAAGTGTGGCAGACCCAATGATGAACTAACACAGAGCCCTATAGCAAATTGATGAATTAACATCCACTATAGAGGAGCCAGCAAATAATTTGTTTATTGTTTATGCAACAAAGTAGATGCAAAGTCTTTAGAAGTTATGAAGCTCTGGAAGATAAAATTCATTTAGCCAAGCGTAGCCAATATTTTCTGATCAATCAACTAAATTAATGGTAAGAAATGGCATATCATGTGGAAAAGACATACATCAACTTGGTCTTGTAGCTGAATTGAAAATGGTATATTTGTCACTTGGAGGTCCATGTTGCTGAAACACCTCTTTGTGAAAACAAGGATACAACCCTTCCCTAGATACCACAGTTTGAGAACCTTGTGGAGTGGGATGCACTTTTTTTTTTGTCAAATCATATAGGTAAATTAAAATATTCTTATGAGTCCTAGGGGATCATATATCGTAGTTCTTTCAAGCATCATATCAAGGTTTGATTTTTCAATTACAATGTTTGTGACCTTGCAGAACAATTATAGTTCATCATTCTATCATGATTTTTCAGGACTTACAAAAATGATTCAATGTAAACCACCTGTAGAAACAAGAAAATTTTTTAAATGAGAAAACAAGGTTAAAGATAAGCACCCTCTTCAACTCCTATCCACTAAGACAAGCACAAGAAAGAAAGAAAGACGGCATAGAGGCATTCAAATTAAGAGCAGAAATATACCAGATCATATGCATCATATCCATCGCATTTGGAAGCTACATCCAGCAAGATTTCATCAGAACACTGCAAAGAACGCCTCTGGACCTCATGCTTTAATATAGCCCCACGCTCTGAGGAAGCAGGAGCAGGGAGTTGCACATGAAAGTCAAACCTTCCTGAGACCAACAGATTACATGAAACCACAATGAGAATCAGAAATACTGTAAAAAAGTACTAGTGATTCATTTTCTTCCATTAGCACAAGGAGTCAAACCTGAAGAGGTCAATGATTGTGGAATACTATCCAGTGTCTTAACAGAAGCTATAAAAGCAATAGGACCAATTCCGCATGTACTCTTCCTCTTTTCCTGTTCAATACAATGCTCATTAACTAATAGTGTTCAGAATAAAATAGCAAAAAAGACTGAAGCTCCAATCAGCCCACTACACAAAAGATCAGTAAACATAGCATCACTAAAAGCCAGTACTGTGAGAGAAATATTGTTCTTGTCATGCAAGTCAGCAATAACATTAGAAAATTGTGTGAAACAAAAGACAATATAATGTTGAACAGTTCAATTACAAGAGGCTAAGATATTTGCACGTTATTTAGAGGCCAGTTCCAATATAATACAAGGATAAGCAACTCCAGCTTAATTTTTTAAAATTCAAAAAAGAGAAGGAAAAGCATGACCTCATTTTGCCAACCCAAGGAGAGAGAGAGAGAGAGAGAAAGAGAGAGACAGAGAGGGGTGGGATAAGGGTTAAATAAATGATGAAATTTTTACTATAAAGTCAATGCAACTAAAGGAAACATAAAAAAGATGAACTGAAATCCAAAATCTCATCTTTAAAAAGGAAAAAAAGAAAAAAAAAAAAAAAGAAAAGAAAAGCAAATATCATGCAAAGACACAGTGAAACAACCAAAAGATGAAACTTTAACTAAACAATCCCGACAAAGCCTTTCTCATGATGAAAGTAAACCATTAGGCATTCACTGAAATGCACGATATGCTGCAACATGCTATTAATTACAGAGACAAAATGTGTTATTGTTGGATTAGAGTGGAACCCTGTTCCTAGTTCAGAGTCCATCAATCTATAATTATTAGGTGCAAAGTATCATTTCCTATTTAATCCCAAGGACACCAATTTAACTATAACAAGCTTCTAACCTAATGGGAAACAACTCCATATTCAGGAAAAGGTTCCAAAATATAAAAGTGGCACAGAAGACTGGATGGCCCAGAATAAATCTGAGAACCCCAACAAACCTGGTATCTGTGGAGGGTAGTATTATTTCGGAATAATTTCCAAAAGACAAAAGCATATAACCCCAAATGCGTGAAATTTACTCAAATACAAATTCCCAACTGTATTGTAAAAAAATGGGTAACTATTTTGATCCTTCAGCTAATGGCAGGCTTATATACTTGCAAATAATATAAGGAAAAAGGCATTTACTCAAATACAAATTCCTAACTGTATTGTAAAAAAATGGGTAACTATGTTGATCCTTCAGCTAATGGCAGGCTTATATACTTGCAAATAATATAAGAAAGGAAAAAAGCACTCCAGGCCTCAAAAGCGAGGGTGGGATCTACCACCTCTACTAACTAAACAAGAAAAAAGCACCCAAGGCCTTCCCAGGGGGAAGAACTAACTCTCACTACTGAAAGGGCACTGAATTGGTAAAATACCAGTCTCACCAGAGAAACAAAAGCAATCCAACTGCAGAAGAAAAAGTTGATGTCAAAGTAATCAAGAATGCTAAAAATATTTTACAGCTCCTTTGGCAAAAACTAGTTATTTTCAGCTAGCAATAAGCATCCTAACTTCCCACTGAGTTAAAGATCAAGCAGCAAAACCAACAGCTCTATGCATCTGACTTAGAGTAATAAATAAAGCCATGAAGCATTACATAACTGAACCACCTATTCAGACAACAGTTATCTTTCAGTGTTTGTAACATTCACCAAAATATTTGTAAAGTGTGTTTGCAATTGCAAATGAAGCATTTTACAGCTTTTATAATTAAAGAAAAAAAAAAAGATTATCCTAACAAGTGCACCCTTGGTGCATTTACTCCAAATATTCTCTACTAATAATTACACATTCTCTTCATTTTTCTTGAATATTGAGCTTGAAGGGGTTCTGTTATAACTTCTTTCATTAAAACTCATTTTTTCATGGAAAAATTGAAAAGAAAAATAACAAAAATTGTAACTGCACCCAAGAAAACAAAATAATCAGTAATGTTACACAAATAACTAAATAAAACATGCACACATAACAGCTTCAGCTATACTCTCTAGGAATCAATAAACACATAACCATGGACAAATACTAACCCCATATTCATCCATAATGTCCGTAAGAAATTTTGTAAGTGCAACAATAGAGCTTGAAGCCTGAGATCCTTCTGGATCAGACAAGAATGGTGTGATGCTATCAAGATCATCAAAGATGATGAGGGAAGGTGCATGATCCACAGCTTCGGATATGCAAGCAGAAAGTGCTTGACGAGTGGTTGAGGCTTTTTCTGCAGCAAGTCTAGAGCAGTCCACAAACACTCTGCAGACAGTACATTGGTTGAAATATACATATATTTTGCCATCTTGCCCATTGAAATACTAAATTGGTTTGCAACAAGCTCCAATGATCCACATTGGATCAAGTTTTTCTTTCAGCAAACACAGAACATAAATGAAAGATATCCTTACATGTGTGCTAACAGGTCTTTGTGTTCTTGAAGGGATTGTCCAACTGCTTTCACTAAAATGGTCTTTCCACAACCCTAATGCACAAAGAAAGACTAGCTTAAAAAATTAACTGATAAATTGGGAATAGGAAGTATGGGAGACTGATGAACCCAATCAAGAATTATAACTTAATCCCCCTCACCCTCACCTCACCCCCAATATAAAAAAACCAAAACACTTTCAACACAAACACACATCTAAACTTCTTTCCTTGTGGGTGTGTTTTTATTTTTTTTTATTTTTGGTCTATTTCTTTTTGGGTGGGGAGGGGATAGGAGAGTTTAAGGTTGCTTTCAAAGATCAAAGTGTACGAGTGTAGCACTATCTTGGAAACCTGCATTTCTACCAAATTGAAAAATACAGTACAATTTCTACGAAATTGAAAAATAAAGTACAACAATAATAATAATAATAATAATAATAATCTACAACCAAATATGAAACATTCATGTGTTGTAGACCTTCAAGGATTCATCCCCTAGCTTCAAATGTTATCTATACCATTTAATAAATTTAATTATGCATATCAGTTAATCACTTGGCTACATGCATCTGCAAGCACCTTCAAAAACAAATATTGTACGTCCTTTTCTCTTTATGGTTGGGTACCCATCCTGGTTGTTAGACAAATGAAGGCAGTTTGCAGTGTTGCTAAAGCATGTCTGAGGCGAGCATGCCAAGCACTAAAGACATAATGCACGTCTTAAACTATAACCTTGCTTCACATTCAGTACCTGTCTAGCAAAAATTAAATGAAGACTCAACTTACTTGTGACTGAATTGCCCAAGCTATAGTGCTTAGATAAATGGCACAAAGCTGTCATGGTTACATACACGAAATACAGATGGATATTGACATCTGTTGTTGGTAATAAAGTCAACCTTTCTAAGCCAAGGATAAAGATTCTAACAAAGAAATGATGAAAAAAAGATGCAACAACTAACAAATGAAAACACAAGTTAAAAAATGTTGATGAGGGGCAGTCCAAAAGTTACAGTGATAAGAAATTTGCCTTGGCTTGTTAAAAAAAAAAAAAAAAAACCACTGAAAAAAAAGTAAGGGATGCGTATTTCATTAGATCTAATAGACAGAAAATTATAGTTGAACAAGATACAGAACAGCATGGAAATGCTGAGACACTGATGCCTGATGCACTTGTAAATAAAACCTACATTGCATGGGAGGACCAGAGATATAATAACTACAAATCAGGAAAATCTAACAGCTAGCATCACCAATTTATGAATTAAAGGCTACCAATATCCTCCCTTATAAAAAGGCTGCTTGTCAATACAAGGCAGATCTCAGGCAATTTCAAAAAGCATCCAAAAGGCACCTATGTCTGATATTTAGCTTGAAAGTTGAGATACATTTTCTTATCTATGAGTATAGCTAGGTCATTAGCAAAAGCATTGATACCAGCACCAGCTTTCCATAGTACAGCCAAGGCATCCTCAGATTAAAGTAATAATGAGCTATCCTTCAAAACATGAAACATCAATAAAGTTACTTTTCCCAAAGGTGAGGAACTTACATGGGGTCCATATATCAAAACATGTCCGGGAAGAGGAAGATTGTAATTACTGAACCACATCTCAGAAATTGGAGACAACAACACTGTAATCCCTGCATTAATGTGAAATCAGGAGTTACATGTAAAAACAGCTTGCATCTCAATTGTTCATGTCATTCATGTCAGTAGTAGGAAAATTTAACTTAAAAGCAAACAAAAACTCATCTAATGCCTAGAGAAACCCTCAATGAAATTTAGCTCAAACAAGTCAACCAAGGAAATGACTTTTCAAAATCAATGCCAACAATATATGTATAGCAGTTAAAACTTGGAAAAACAAAACATTGAAGAAACATAATATTGGCTGTGAAACAAAATCAAATCAGCATTCACTCCTATCTAGTAACAAGGACAATTCAAGAAGCAAGTCAAATTGACATCAAGCAGTCATGCCAGCAACTATCTACAGCTTTTTGTCTCCTCTGTTCTTTTTCTTTTTTTTTCTTTTTTCTTTTTGCCTTTTCATTTAAGGCTTCCATAAATTTTGTTATGAAGATTCATCCTTCAACAGCACCAAAAGGCTCAAAATATCACTACTTGCATGCTTTAGAGTCCAAACTAACATTAAATTTAGCTAAATAAAATAGGCAATTTTAATCAGATGTGAAAAGGGGGAATTGTTACATGAAAATCCACAAAAAATTTTGTGGTATCAAAAGTCTATTTGACAATAGTATCCAATAACAATAACAGGCACGCAAAAAAAAAAAAAAAAAAAAAACACAAATGTCAAAATCCAAAAATACTTGACCCATTAGATTCCTTGGTGTCTATTATTGTTGCAATCTTAGCAAACAAGAAGAAACAATTTTTCTTAAATATTGAATCAAGCTTTGATAAATCTTAATTGTTGCATTTTTGTATGTTTTCCACTTACTAGACAGCTCTAAAACATATCTTGATAGCCAAAACAAATTAGAGTAGCTGACATTTCATTCTTGCTGTTCCTGAAAGTTTCATATGATCAGATTTATCTGGAAACCACAAACTTTGAGATGCAAGTAATTTCAAAGAAAGGATACCTACTGTTAATCACATCTTCAGCAGTAGTCCCCATCCAGCTCAAAGAAGATACATTTGAACTAAATCCCTTGGTCCTTTCTTTGGGATAATAAATGTAGACAGGGTCACCCCATTTCAGTTTTCCAAGCAATTCTTTGCCCCATAAATTATCTATTTTGTGGTCATCAAAATCAAGCTTGTATGCATCATTTTTTCCTTTATGTGGAGATTGCTCAGAGACAGTCAGCAAAAATAGAAATTCAAGTGGCCCTTTACCAGCCTTGTTTCTTTTCTCAGGAGATCCATTTGTATTAGACAATGCCTGTGGCTTACCCCTACTATTCTTCCCAAACTCATGCCCTTTCACTTCAACGTGAACTAAAGTTTCTATTCCTAAAATTAAGGAAATAACTTCCACTCCAGCAATTGCAGCAATAACATCAAGTTGGATGAGAAACCATGTAGAAAGGAGCCTTGCTAATCCCTTCTTGTTGTCAGAGTGATTAATGGTTTCCTCATCTCCTTTAACAGGACAATCAGAAGAAAGTGCAGCAACAAATTTGTCATGGGCTGACCCATCAGCTGCATCCATAAAAGTCCCTGAGCCTGCTACTGAGGGTGTGTTTCTTGGCTTTTGAGTCTTAATGTTATTGGGCAATTCCAGACTGCCTTTTGCTAGAAGGTCATCCTGTTCAAGCATCTTTAAGTAACAAGGAGAAAGAGAAAGTATGGCAATATCCTCCTTCAAAGCAGCTTTATATTTCCTTAGATAAACCCCTGCAGTAAAGAGGTTGTTCTTATCATAAACAGCAGATATTAACACTGAGAAGTTGAAAAAACGAAACTACATAATTGAACCGAATGAAAACAATAAAGAAGGGGAAAACTTCTCATTTCCTTATTGGAGCAATTCAAAAGTAAAATAGAGAACTTTTGTGCATTCCCAAGTAAAAAAAGGTAAACAGAACACAGATAATATGACTTCATTGGATGGTTTGAAAAAGTAACCTACATGAATGCAAGTCTGTTCTCAAATACAGACGCAGACACTGAGCAATCATCAGATGTCCTTTAGCCACTGAGTCCGAAAATAGAAGGCGAACAATTGCTTGGCGAACTTCTTCCCTATCAGACAAAATTCTGTTGCTAACCTCCTTAGGACCTGAAGCAGTTTTCATTCCCAACACATTGCTTTCGGGAGCTTCTACACTCCCTTTTAAAGACAGCCTTGGCATAATAATTACCAACTGAAGGGAATCTAATGAAAATTTAATAGCAGTTTCAGGATGCATATAAGCGACAGATGTGAGTGAAACACCAAGCTCGAGCCCATTAACATCATGTTTATAAAGAAATCTTCTATCTGAATCCTGAAGACGCAATGGTACCTTTGTAAGATTATTTTCCTCATTAGACTGCAAGGAAGTGTCTTGTTTTTTTGCATCCTTTTTCCGTCTCTTTGGAGCAACAGCAACTTCGGTTCCAGGCACAAGTTGAACTGGTAACAATCTCACAGGTCAGGTACAAGCCAAGTGGTCCAGGAAGAATTCCATATTTGCTATCATTGACCATCCATATGCAAATTTTATCACAATAATAACTAAAAGGGAAAATTTTTATTTACAATAAGGAATAAAGTTATATCTCATTGCCTAAAGTGCTCACAATATGATGCACACTTAGCTAATGAAGATTTCTACACTCAATTCTTACTACCAAAAAGAGCCAATCACTACAGGAAACTGCCAAATGCAGCAGGCAACTCTTAAAGTAGTAAAAGGAACCATAGAAGATATTATAAAACTTAAAGTAAGACAGCAAATACACTTTGAAGGAACAGTAGGGCAGAGATGAGTGTTATCAAACCTCAAATTAAACAGCTACTTATTAACATGCAAGGGGCAGATGCAGTAACAATATGCATATTATAATATGATACATTTCCAATAGAGTTGGACATAAATAGTAGCTAATTCATTTAATTGAAGCTCAATAATAGTCTAAATGTTATCTGATGACAACACGTTGATTCTGCCATCCTACTGTTTGTTTCAGCACTGAAGTATTTCATGTGCTCCATCATCTACACATGTCCTATTTCTCTCCTATCAAAAATTAGAATTGAGAATGGTAGACTTTTTATACTGAACTAAACATTCATTAACAATGAACCTTTGTTTTGTTGACTAATAGTTTACCAATACCATGCAAATGATAGAAACTCCAATTTCTTTTCAAAGTGTCTGAATCAAATTTGCCAGGTCAAAAGCCCACAGTTTGATATTGAATATATCAAAAAACTGATTCTTTAAATCACTAGGTTCTTATAATCTAGGTCCATGGTACCACTTCACTTGCAAATCCAAAAGAACAATGACCATAATTTCCACTTTATGAAGTAACAAATGAGAACATCCAACAGAGGCTAAATAACATAAAGTGAGAATGATAAGTGACATTAATTCTTCAAAGTACAACTCAAAACAATATTAATGTGTTAGGGGGAAGGGTGTTGGTGTTTCTAGGAATTAAAGAAAAGCAAAAAATATTAAATCAGCATCTTCCGTAACTCTAGTGCAACTTAGTAGCATATAAACACTGCAAGAGAGAAGCAAATTGTAGACATCATCTTACCCACCGGTTTCTTGGGAAATGTTGAAACCACAAAGAATGTGATGATAGCATGCCCATGCAACCACAAAGGAAATTTCATTGCTTCATGGACAGTCCTGACCTTCATTTGAGAGAAAAAAAAAGAAAAGGCACGCGTCAACAGCTGTTCAGGAAACAGTATAAAAGGAACCTTGACAAGGTTGCAAGATACACAAGCACAAGTAACCTATGTTTGGGCTTCTTATTATTAAAACCCAAAAGAATATTTTTTGTACTCAACAATCCCAAATTCAGCTCTAACTCTTTTATAATCTGAGAATTGAGGAAAAGAATCAAATATTTCTAAATCCAACCACAATTTTCCTATCAATATACACAGAAAAGGCTTCACAGAGGATTTCAAGCCATTGCAATCTAATAAAAATCCTAATTGCATCAAGCCAAGTGATAAAAACACACAAAACAGAAGTACTAAATGACAGTGAGGTACCTGCTTCAGAATGGCTGCTTCTGCTTGTTCAGCATTAAGTTCCAGAACTTCCCAATCATCCTCACTACTAGGCTCTATTGTCACTAATGTAGCATTTGTGACATTAGAAACAACTCGAGCTTGCACCATCATGTGATCCGGTAATGAAATGCAATCAGCAAATTGCCGAGCAACCTAAAGAAAACAAGCAAAAAACAAAAAAAAAAGAAAAAAGCCACAAATCAGAGCCTCTGACACAAGCAAAACTAACTAACAGTCAGTCATTATGGTACGCAAGCAATGATGCACGGATACGGACATAACAACCCTTAGAAAATTAAGACACAAGCATAGCCTGGACCCGACACATGTGCAAGGCACGTTGGACAAGTGTAGTGTCTGACATCCTTCTATAAGTATCCGTAAGTGCGCGAAAAAGAAAATTTTGCCAAAAAATAAGTGTGTGCATTGTGTTCAAATCGTTCAAATTTGGGTTTTGGTTGGCAAAAGTGCGAAAAAAATTTTGAAAAAATTATATAAAAAAAGAGGAATTGTAAGTAGTTTTTAATTCTTCAAAATAGCCAAAAAAAAGTTTTGAAGTTACTGATGCGCCTTTTGTTCTGGCTTACATCCAAATAACGCGTAGTTAGCTCTGAGTATTTCAGCTAGAAAATAAATTCGAATAACTTAAAAATGAACAATAATATAGTACTTCAAAAAGTGTGTGGGTTTGCGCGTACCTCGATGGAGGAGGAAGAGGAGGTGGCGCCAGACCAGGCGACGGTCCAGAGGCCGTCGGAAGAGGACGAGGAGGAGGAGGAGCGAAGCTCGAGAGAGAGAACTTGGGAAGAGAGGCCTGGTCGAGTGGATTCGAGAATTTGAATGAGCTGTAGAGGGAGGGAGACGAAGCAGTTCTCTATGCCGCCCACATGCCTCACTTCTAACTCCATCACAAAGAGAGAGAGAGATAGACAGAGAGAGAGAGTCTGAGGGCAGATGCCGCCTGTGACCGCCGCAGGCAGCTGGAAAACGGAGAGGCTTTTCTCGGGGGTTTCGGGAGGAGGAGGAAGATGAGGAGGAGGACGAGGAGGATCGCCGAAGTGATTGAAAATTAAAGGAGCGCTCGGCTCCAATCTATATAGATAATCTATTTATCTATTTAAATAATTTATATTTCCTTCATTTAAAACTCATTTCGTGGGTGAATTGAGCGAGACGAAGGGTTATATGTGTAAATTCATTGTTTATTTTTCATTCAAATAATAATTAAAGGTTAAGATTTTGAATTTAAACTAAAATTAAAATTAATAAACTAAAAATATAAAATATTAAACTACATACCAAAATATTTGACACGTAAATAATGAGATTGTAAAGTAGAAGAAGTTGAGTAGACTTTGACTTCATCTTCTCCATTTAATTCCGGCCCAGCTCATCTCACCCGTGCACTATTATCACCCCCTTTCAATATATGTTTTAAATAAAATTTTAAGAATTATATTGTTTATTAAATTTAAAATTAAAAAATTTTAAAATTTAATTTAATTATTTTAATTCATTAAAATTAAATTAATAAAATTAATATTTAATATTAAATATATTAAAAATTTAAATAATATAATTTTTATTTTTTAAAAAATTTTTTATAAATTTTTAAAATTAATTAAATTTAAAAAATAATAATTTATTTACTATTTTATAATTTAATTTATTAATTTAATTATTAAATTTTAAAATTAATAATTTTTAAAATAAATTAAATATAATTATAATTTAATTTTTAATTTTATTAATTTAGTTAAATAACTCAAATTAATTTTTAAAATTTTAATTTTAAAATACAAGTCATTGCATTATTTTCTCTTTACTCTTTATACTTAAGTTTAAAATAATTGTTTTTTTTTTATGTCATTGGGTGTTAGTTGTTAAATTAATTAATATGAGTGGCCTTTATTATTTAAAATATGATTCAAAATAAAAAATCTAATATGATGGTCGGTTAGATATAACGATAATTTAGGTCATTAAGTTTAAAATCCCTCCATTCTTCCTATTAAAAATAACCGTTACAAGAAGAGAAATATCTTCCCATTTAAGATAACAGAAAGGGAGAATCTTCCTATTTAAGGTAATGGTTATAGGAAAATGTATATATATATATATATATATATATATATACTATTACGGATTTTTCCTACTCTTAACTATTAGAGAGAAAATGTAAAGAATAGAAAGGGAAGAGTAGGAGAAAAGAGAAAAGCGTTCAAGAATAAAACGTAAAGAGGATTCTCATTTTAGCTACCGGACATCAATATAATGGATAACGGTATGTTGATTTTATTACAGTTTTATTACTAGTATTCGCATAAAGAAAAGATACTGCATTATAGAAATAAGAATTTTATAAAGAGAAATTTTAGAAAAAGTCTAACAATTGGTATCAGAGCAGGTCAGCGAATACTGCAATTTGTTTTCTTTTTATTTATTTGCGCCGCACAGTGTTTTATTTTATTTATTTGCACTAAAACAGGCGTATAATAGACAACAATAACGGGGCAATATACAATTGGTTTTTCTTTATTTTTGTTATTTGCTGTGCTTAACGGACGACGGCTAGCGTTGAAAGAGGAAAAGCCGGCCATGGAGAATCTTCACCGCTGAAATGGCTAGCGTCGAAAAAAAAAAAAAAAAAGGAAAGCAGGCCATGGAAACTGGACAGCCGCCGGACTCGAACGGATCTGGGTATGGCAAATCGGCCTCACTGTGAAGGCTGTGCTTTCGGGTACAGCCGCCGACCCGAACGGATCTGGGTATGGCGGAATGGTCTCCTGGCGAGGCTGACGCTCCGGGTATGGATGGCTGCCGACAGAGACTCCCTTCAAACGACAGCAATCGGGCTGTATCGCCAGCGGTGCGGTGGTACTGTCGCCGCAGGTACCTCGGCCGGAGGCAGCACGTGGGCGACGCCCGCAGTACAGTGGTGTTGCCACCGTGGGTCCCTGGTCGGAGGCAGCCCGTGGGCTATGTCGCCTGCAATGTGGTGGTGCTGCGGGTCCTCAACTGGTGGTGGAGAAGAAATTTTCTGAATAGATGCCGCCACGTAAAGGGGACCGGTTACTGGAATAATACGCTGACATGTATTGGACGGTGTTAACTCCCACATAATAAAAAATTTAAATCTTCATGAAGATTTTTTTTAAAAAAAAGAAAATTTATTAAGGTCACATCAACATAAATCAAATATTGAAAACTTGTTAGTCACCAAAGTGGCCTGACTTGAAAGGATTTGAATTGTTGATTGTGAATTTCAAATTGTTCATTTATTTGGATGCTAATAAAATGTTGTACAATTTTGAAATGAACAATTGTAGTTATTAATTATGAAGCTAGGAGATCATCCAAAGATGGATCATTGCTTGTAATTAATGACACTAAAGGGGATTGATTGATATACTGGGTAAACGTGATTGTATATCCAAAGATAACATTCATGTTAACTCTAATATGATTGATTGATCTATTAAAGTATATTTAAATTAGCATCATTATTGATTAAAGTTATGTATTTGAAGATCACCCAAAGGTGAACTTAAATCCATGATTAAAGTTTGTAGTGTATCTGAATCCATTTAGGTTTACTCAAAGCATTAACGTGTAAATTTGGATTATGTTTGCAGCTTCCAATAATGTATTCACCTTAGGTAATGCGATGATCAAATTCAATGGGCTGAACTATGCAGAATGGTCTGAGCATATTCAGTTTCATTTAGGTGTTTTGTGTTTGGACTTAGCAGTCATTTCGGATGAAAAGCTTGCAGCTATTACCGGGACCAGTACAGAATCTGATAAGTCTCTTCATGAGGCTTGGGTACGGTCCAATAGACTGAGTTTGAATTTGATGCGGATGACGATAGCTGAAAATGTATAGCCATCGATGCCTAAGACGGAAAATGCGAGGGAATTTATGATGAGAATTAAGGAATACTCTCAATCAGATATAGCTGATAAATCCATCGTAAGAACCCTAATGAGTGAGCTGACGACCAAGAAATTTGATTGGTCACAGCCTATTCATGATCATATGACTAGTATGGCTAATCTAACAGCAAGGTTGAAAACAATGGGCATGGATGTGAGTGACTCCTTTTTGGTTCAATTCATCATCAACTCACTGCCTCCTGAATTTGGCCAGTTCCAAGTGAATTATAACACTATTAAAGAGAAATGGAACTTTCAGGAAATTAAGGCCATGTTAGTTCAGGAAGAAGGGAGATTAAAGAAGATGAAAGATCACTTCATTCATCTCACTGTTCGTAATGATGCTAGTGGCAACAAGTCTAAACCATACAAGAAAAATAAGAAGAAGGACAAAGCCTCTATAAAAGTCACTGGAGGTCAGATCCAAAAGAATCAGAAATGCTTCTTCTGTAAAAGGATGGGTCACTTCAAGAAAGATTGTCAAAAAAAAAAGGTTTGGTTCGAAAAGAAAGGTATGTACTGTATATCGGTATGTTTTGAATCAAATATAATTGAAGTGCCCAATAATACTTGGTGGTTAGACTCTGGGGCTACTATTCATGTGTCACATATTATGCAGGGATTCCTTTCAATCCAGCCCATAATAGGAACTGAGAAGTTCCTCTATATGGGAAATAGAATGAAGGCACGAATAGAAGGAATTGGGACGTATAGACTGATCTTAGATACTAAGTGTCATCTGGATCTAGAAAAGTGTCTCTATGTTCCTGAATGTGTTAGAAATTTAGTTTCTGTTGCAAAGTTGGATGAAGTGGGATTTAACTTTAAGATTAGAAATGGTGCATTTTCATTGTATAAACATTCGTACTATTATGGATCTGGTACTTTGATTGATAATTTGTACTATTTTAATCTTGATGCTATATATGTTGATTTCATATTCCTTATTAAGCATAGTATAGGTAACAAACGCAATATGCATGATGATAGTTCTGCTTTCTTATGGCATCAAAGATTGGGTCATATATCCAAAGAAAGGATATTGAGGTTAGTGAAAGGTGATGTCCTGCCTCAATTGGATTTTACTGATTGGGATGTATGTGTTGACTGTATAAAAGAGAAATAAACAAGACATACATCAAAAAACCTAGCCATGAGAAGTAATGAGCCTTTAGAATTGATACACACTGATATTTGTGGCTCATTTGATATCCCAACATGGGGTGGTGAGAAATATTTCATCACATTTATAGATGACTACTCACGGTATTGTTACTTATATCTACTGTATGAAAAGTCTCAGTCAGTAAACACCCTAGAGGTGTTTATTAATGAAGTGGAAATACAGTTAGATAGAAAAGTAAAAGTGATTAAGTCAGACAGGGGTGGTGAATATTATGAAAAATTCAATGAAAGTGGATAATGTCCTGGTCCATTTGCACAACTTCTTGAAAGTCGAGGCATATGTGCACAGTACAAAATGTCTAGTACACCACAACAGAATGGCGTAGCGGAAAGGTGGAATCGCACACTTATGGATATGGTTAGGAGCATGTTAAGTTACAGTACTATACCTTTATCCTTGTGGATGCATGCATTAAGAACTGCTGCATATCTGCTGTATAGGGTTCCTAGTAAGGCTGTCCCTAAGACTCCTTACAAGTTATGGACAAGAAGGAAACCCAGTTTGAGACACCTTCATGTTTGGGGTTGTTCAGCAGAAATAAGGATATATAATCCACATGAAGGAAAGCTTGATGCAAGAACCATTAGTGGTTACTTCATTGGCTATCCTAAAAAGTCGAAAGGGTATAGGTTCTATTGTCATAACCATAGTACTAGAATAGTTGAGTCTGGTAATACTCGGTTCATTGAAAATGGCCAGTTCAGTGGGAGTGGGGAATCATGAAAGGTGGATATTAGAGAATTACAAAATGAAAGATCCACGGTGAGTACTCCTACTCAAGTTGGTATCCCACACCCAGTGTTTCTACTCAAGTTGTTATTCCTTTTGTTGCGTCACAGTCACGTGACATGCAAGGACAACAAATTGATACTCGAAACGCGCAAAGTGAACGCATAAGAGATGAACCAAGTGACAATATGCAATTTACAAATGAACAAGTGATACCACAAGAAATGGCATTACGAAGGTCTACGAGACCGAAAAGGTCAACTGTATCTAATGATTATGTGGTTTACTCACTTGAGCATGAATCAGAATTGAGCATTGATAAAGATCTAATCTCATTTAAATAAGCTATGGAATGTAATGATTCTGAAAAGTGGTTCAATGCCATGAAGGAAGAGATGAAATCGATGGATGTAAACCAAGTCTGGGAACTAGTAGAATTACCTAAAGGATCAAAACGAGTTGGCTGTAAGTGGGTCTTCAAGACCAAGCGAAACTCGAAAGGTAACATTGAAATGTATAAGGCCAGACTTGTTGCCAAAGGTTTCACTCAAAGGGATGGTATTAACTATAAGGAGACTTTCTCTCCAGTTTCTAAGAAAGACTCCTTAAGAATTATTATGGCTTTGGTGGCTCATACTGATCTAGAGCTTCACCAAATGGATGTAAAGACTGCCTTTCTGAATGGTGACTTAGAAGAGGAAGTGTATATGGACCAACCTAAAGGTTTCATCCCCACCGAGCAAGAAAATTTGGTGTGTAAATTAAAGAAATCGATATATGGACTAAAATAAGCCTCCCGACAATGGTATATTAAGTTCAAAAATACCATTACATCATACGGCTTTGTAGAGAACACCGTTGATTGGTGTATCTATATGAAGGTCAATGGGAGTAAGTTCATTATATTAATCCTATATGTCGATGATATTCTTTTGGCTGCTAATGACATAGGTTTGTTACATGATGTAAAGAAATTTCTCTTTGAAACTTTTGAAATGAAAGATATGAATGAGGCATCCTATGTGATAGGAATAGAGATATTCCGTGATAGATCACAAGGATTGTTAGGATTGTCTCAGAAAGGCTATATCGATAAAGTATTAGAGAGATTTAGAATGAAAAATTGCTTAACATGAATATCGATAAAGTATTAGAGAGATTTAGTTGCCAAGACAAATACTTACATTTTGTCTTGTTGAATTAAAATTTATTAACAACAAGACTCGTGTAGTTTGAATAAAAGTTATGGGTTTTACGGTGCATGTTGATTGAGCTATTTGGCATTAGCCGGAACCCTAGAGTTTAAATGAGAAACAAGAATTCGGAACTTCATATTTCTTACTTGTGCAGATACACAAACTGTAGGTCGCTTGAAACAGGCACAAAAGAGCCAAAAGCCACCGCCATTCAACTCGCTCTCACAAATGCATGCAGTAGAAGTGAAACATGCATTTGTGGACACATCGTCACACATCGTCAAACATGCTCTTTCTATCTCTCCCCTCATATACATATATAGGCACACAAACACACAGGTATATGTGTTGTAAATATATGTGTGTGTGTGTGTGCAAATTGATGCGTTTCAGTCTCTAATTGCATGTTTGGTGGTTGCAGGTCTAAGCAGAAAGATCAAACTCGGAATTGACCGTACACTTACCAAATGACTTCCCATTTTAAAAGCTCATTTCCCTTTTCATTTTAGTTAGTGTTTAAAAGTGTTCATTCTCTGATGGGAATTTTCTTTCCTTGTTTTTTTTTTTTTTTAATTTTTCTCTCCCTTGTGTTCGTTGTTGACATTGGTATTAGGATATACAAAGTTTGATCTTTTGACTTGTCGAGACACTCAAAGTGGAGACCGTGCTAAGGTGTTATTTTTGGGGAATTAGTGCTGGATGGTTTTGAAATGTACTCAACTTGTGATGAAAGTTTCTAGTGTTACTACGCGTGGGATTAATGGAACTAATCAGATAGTCATAAAAACAAGACAACACAAAATTACCTTTTAGCATCAGTTTCTCTATAGACCTAGAAATGTTCTAATTAAGAGGGGATCAAGTTGAGGTAGATGATAATAGGAGACAAAGAAAATTACTTAAATTAACTTGAAAATCTTTAGTTAGTAAAGAATTAGAATAATTATATAAAATGGCCTAAAAATAAATGATTTCAATTATGTAATTGACTTTAATTATATTTGGGACTAAAGTTTTATTATTGTTGATGGGAGAAGGGGCGCAGTGGAGTATAAGTAGTTCAAGAAACTTCTCCTGCTTGCTAGAACCTATGAGGAGATGATTGAATAACAAAAATGACAATGCAAATGAACCACACAAGAGAACACACCAATTTTACGTGGAAAACCCTTTCAAAACAAAAAAGAGAAAAAACCACGGATGCTCCGAACTAGAAGTCAATTCTACTATAATTAAGTGAGTACAATAGAGGTGCACAATCTCAATTACATCAAACAAATTGAACAAAATTCAATTTGGATTGAACAAGAGACTAATGAGTTAAGTAAGATAAGCCAACTACGTGCTATCAACTACAACTCAACAAGTAGACCTCAAGGCAGTAATCCAACCATTCAAGATGAACTCCCAGATGTCCCCTACCAACTGTCCAAATTTCAACTCAATCAGACCACGGGTCAATAATCATTCATACAGTTTACCAATTCTGCCACAGATGAGAGAGTAGAAAGTTACTAGAATTGAGAGGCTTTAGTTCGAATGGAAAACCTGCCCTTGCAGTTCACAGAAACCGAATCCAACTATCCACAAAGAAGATCTATGTGTCCTCCAACTACTGACCAAAAATCAACTTGATCGGACCACAAACAATCTTCCAATTACACGGTTGACCAATTCTGTACACAGAAAATTGCCTAGAGTATAGACCTACGAAAACTGAAGAGAAGCAGGACTTACAGTGCTCGAAACCCAATCTCCACTGTTTATAAATAAAAACCAAATGCCCTCTATCAACCATCCAAGTTTTAAGCTGATCAGACACCGATATCCTTTCCAAACGTAAGATCAAAGAACACTGCCTTTGATTTTTCTCTTTTTGCAGCCTCTTTCTTTTTCTCTCCCTTTTGGCAGCCTTATTTTTCTTTTTCACCTACCGACAGCTCTCACCTCTTCTTTTAGGTTTCTCCTCCTTTTGTTTTTCAGCCAAAGGGGTATTTATACCCACTTTAATAATTTTTAGGTTATGACCCCATAACATTTGGGTTATATATCCATATAGGAAGGGACCAATAAACCCAACAATTCTTCCCCTCCCGACTATGTAGAAATATTGGCCATCCCAGTCAATGTACAACACAACTCAAATTTCCATCTTGATAATGACTTTGTCATCATATCAGTAACATTATTATCTGTATGAATCTTTTCAAGTGCCAACTGTTTAGAATTAAGAACATCCCGTATCCAATGATACCGCACGTCAATATGTTTTGACTTAGCATGAAAAGTTGGATTCTTACCAAGATGGATGGCACTCTAGCTATCACAATACAACACATAATTTGATTGTTGAAAACCAAATTCCTTCATAAACCTTTTTATCCAAAGCAACTCGTTAGATGCTTCAGTTATTGCAATAAACTCTGCCTCTGTAGTGAACAATGCAACACACTTATGCAATCAAGATTGCCAACTCACTACTCCCCCTATAAGAGTAATCACATAACTTGAAGTAGACTTTCTGGAGTCAATGTTACCTACCATATTTGAATCTGTGAATCCAGTAAGGATAGACTTATCACTCCCAAAACAAAGTCTCAAATCAGTGGAGCCTTGTAAATATCTTATTATCCACTTCACTACATCCCAATGCTTTTTACCAGGTTTTGAAAGGAACCGACTAACTGTGCCAACTACATGAGCTATATCAGGTCTCATGCATACTATTGCATACATCAAACTGCTTACAGCTGATGCAAATGGAACTCTTTACATCTCTTCCTTCTCTTTCTCTATGAAAGGACATTGGTTAATGGATAATTTAAAGTGTGTAGCAAGAGGAGTACCTACCACTTTAGCCTTATTTATGTTAAACCTCTGAAGTACCTTTTCAATGTACTGCTTCTGGGATAGGTACAACCTTTTCTTTTTCCTATCCTCAGTGATTGACATGCCGAGGATCTTCTTTACTGGTCCCAAGTCCTTCATGGCAAAGGACTTGCTCAACTCTTACTTTAACTTGTTAATTCTAAAAGCATTACGACCAATAATAAGCATATCATCAACATAAAGTAGTAAAATGATAAAATCATCATTAGTAAATCTTTAAACAAAAACACAAGATCAGAAGTAGTCTTTTTATAGCCTTGCTCCCCTATATCAGACTCAAACTTCTTATAACATTGTCTCGGAGCTTGTTTCAAACCATACAAGCTTTTCTTCAACTTGCACACATAATCCTCTTTTCCTTCCACCTCAAATCCCTGTGGTTGTTCCATATAAATTTCTTCTTCCAAGTCACCATGGAGAAAAGCTGTTTTCACATCCATTTGCTCAATCTCTAAGTCATGGCTAGCAGCCAAACTCAACATAACTTGAATGGAAGACATTTTCAGCACCGGTGAAAAGATCTCTTCAAAGTCAACGCCTTGTTTCTAACTGAATCCTTTGACAACCAATCTGGCTTTATATCGTGGACGTGAAGTATTTTCTTCTTACTTTATTTTGTAAATCCACCGATTTTTCAAAACCCTCTTACCTTTAGGTAACTTTACTAACTCATAAGCAGAGTTATCATATAAGGATTTCATCTCATCTATCATAGCATCGATCCAGTGCTGCCCGTGCTCACTTTCAATTGCTTCTGTATAGCACTCAGGTTCTCCCCCATCAGTTAACATCACAAACTCATTAGGAGAGTATCGAGTAGAAGGCACTGGAATTCTATTGGACCTCCGTGGCTGAAATGGAGGTAAAGGTTTGTGCGGATGATCTTTTATTGGAGCATCAATATCACCTGCACCCTGCATATTATGATCCTGTTGAACATTCTCATCACATTCTTAAATATCACCATGAACATTAGGATCACTTAGAGATGTCTGAGGAAATGGAACAATATTAGCAGGATTATCATTAACCTGAGGAGTTAACTTCTCGATGTGTTTAATGTTTTGATCCTCAACGAACACAACATCTCTACTCCTTACAAGCTTTTTCTCAACTAGATCATATAAATGGTACCCAAAGTCATCTTCACCATAACCAAGAAAGATACACTACCGAGTCTTCACATCTAACTTCCTTCTTTCATCTTTAGGGACATGAACAAAAGCCTTATAGCCAAAGACTTGTAGTTGGTCATAAGAGACTTCCTCACCAAACCAAACTTTGTCCGAAACATCACCTTGTAGTGGAGCACTAGGAGACAGATTAATTACATGTGTCATAGTATTTAAGGCTTCACCCCAAAAGGATATAGGTAATTTTGCATTTGAGAGAAGACATCTGACCCTCTCAATCAACGTTCTGTTCATCCTTTCTACTAAACCATTTAACTGTGGTGTCTTGGAAGGTGTCCTCTGATGTCTGATCCCATACTTTCTGCAGTATTCATCAAATGAACCACTATACTCACCACCATTATTAATGTGGACACATTTCAGCTTCTTACTAGTCTGTCTCTCAACAAAGGCATGAAATTGTTTAAATACATCAAAGACTTGATCTTTAGTCTTCAACGCATAAACCCAAAACTTCCTTGAGTGATCATCAATAAAAGTCACAAAATAAAGAGTACCACCAAGTGAGCATACCTTTAAAGGACCACATACATCAGAATGCACCAATTCAAGCAACTCTGATTTCCTTGAAGGCGAGTGACTCTTAAATGTAACTCTATTTTGTTTTCCAGCAAAACAATGAGGACACTTCTTTAAAACTGCACTCTTTATGTCTGGAAGTTGGTTCTTTCTTGCCAAACAATCCATCCCCTTTTCACTCATGTGACTGAGCCACTTATGCCATAATTCAATGGAATTATCATTCTCTACTGTATTTACAATATCTTTGAAGATAACAGCTTGCATGAAATATAAATTAAAGCATTTCCTACCTCGTGCCACAATTAAACAGCCTTTGGTAAGCTTCCACTGGCCATCACTGAAGGTACTGCAAAAACCTTCATCATCTAGTTTTCTTGTTGAAATCAAATTCAAACGGATATCAAGGACATGGCTAACATCCCTTAATGTCAGCTGTGCTCCATTACCAGTCTTTAAGCAAATATCACCAATGCCAATGACTTTTGCTAAGTCGTTATTACCCATCTTCAAAACTCCAAAATCACCAGGAGTATATGTTGTGAAGAATTCCATTCTTGAAGTAACATGAAGAGAAGCACCACTATCTATGACCAAATCAATCTCATGAGATGTCAAATTAATCACATCCTCATCACAAACAATAATGAGGTCACCAGTACCAGAAGTGGATGCAATAGTAATACGATCATTACTCACATTCTTTTTCTCGTGCCTATCACTGCCATCTTTATTTTCTCTTTTCCAATTGTAACACTTTTTCTGAATGTGACCCATCTTCCCACAATAATGACACTGGAAATTCTTGGATTTAGATCGTGACTTGCTTCAGTTCTTACTTCTACCATTTTTACCATTTCCTTTTTCTTAACTTCTCCCCCGATTTTCAATAATTAAAACCTCTGATTTGGATGATGATGAACCCTGTGATTTCCTTGTCATCTCCTCATTCAACACACCACCCTTTACAAGTTCCACTGATAAAACACCACCGGAGGTAGAATTAGCGAGAGACATTCGAAAAGTCTCCCAAGAATCAAGTAAGGTAGCAAGTAACTATAACCCAAGAACTTCATCATCAAACTTAATGCTCATGCCTGATAATTGATCAATGAGACCTTGAAACTCATTTAAGTGGTCAGCAACTGAACTCCCTTCATTATATCTCAACTGCATCATTTTCTTTAACAAGAACAACTTGTTATTACCAGACTTTGAAGCATATAAAGTCTCAAGTTTGCTCCACAAAGTTCGTGTATGTGTCTCATTGCAAATGTGATTATAAACATTATCATTAACAAATTGCCGTATAAAATCATAAACCTATTCGTGCTCAAATTTCCATTCTTCATCAGTTTTAGACTTAGGTTTCGTAGTAGTAAATACTGGCAGATGCAATTTCTTCACAAATAAAAGATCCTTCATTTTACTCCTTCATATATGATAATTCGTGCCATTCAAACAGACAAATTTATTCACATTCAACTCCATCATTCAAATAAGCTAGATACACCAACCTGGCTCTAATACCACTCTGATGGGAGAAGGGGCACAGCAAAGTATAAGTAGCCCAAGAAACTTCTCCCGCTTACTAGAACCTATGAGGAGATGATTGAATAACGACAATGCAAAAAAACCACACAAGAGAACACACCAATTTTACGTGGAAAACCCCTTCAAAACAAAAAAGGGGAAAAACCACAGACACTCTGAACCAGAGGTCAACTCCATTATAATCAAGTGAGTACAATAGAGGTGCACAACCTCAATTACATCAAACAAATTGAACAAAATTCAATTTGGATTGAACGAGAGACTAATGAGTTAAGCAAGACAGGCCAATTACGTGCTGTCAACTACAACTCAACAAGTAGACCTCAAGGTAGTAATCCAACCATTCAAGATGAATCCCCAGATGTCCCTTACCAGCTATCCAAATTTCAGCTCAATCGGACCATAGGTCAATAATCATTCATACGGTTTACCAATTCTGCCACAGATGAGAAAGCAGAGAGTTACTAGAATTGAGAGACTTCGGTTCGAATGGAAAACCTGCCCTTACAGTTCACAGAAACCCAATCCAACCGGCCACAAAGAAGATGTATGTGTCCTTCAACTACTGACCAAAAATTAGCTTGATCGGACCATAAACAATCTTCCAATTACACAATTGACCAATTCTGCACACAGAAAATTGCCTAGAGTATAGACCTACGAAAACTGAAGAGAAGCAGGACTTATAGTGCTCGAAACCCAAGCTCCACCGTTTAGAAATAAGAACCAAATGCCCTCTATCAACCATCCAAGTTTTAAACTGATCAGATACCGATATCCTTTCCAAACGTAAAATCAAAGAACACTGCTTTTGATTTTTTTCTTTCTACGGCCTCCTTCTTTTTCTCTCCCTTTCAGCAGCCTTATTTTTCTTTTTCACCTGCCGACAGCTCTCACCTCTTCTTTTAGGTTTCTCCTCCTTTTTTTTTCGGCCAAAGGGGTATTTATACCCACTTTAATAATTTTTAGGTTATAACCTCATAACATTTGGATTATATATCCACATAGGAAGAGACCAATAAACCCAACAGTTGTTGTTGTTGCCGTCATCATAGAAACTCATGTTAGTGAAAGCTGTAAGTTTATAATGTTTTCAATTTTATTACTCTACTATAATATATGAATTCAGCTCAATGGTAAATGAACAACATTTGGCGAGGTCATCAGGTTTACCAGTAAGTTTATGCATCTTGCCATTCAATGTCTCTGTTACCTTTTCATGATCTTATGGGTATGGCATGCACTGAAGAAGAGGAAAAGGCCATGGCAGCAGAGATGGAGGTGGTTGATGGGCCTAATGATCAAGGAGAAATGTACACATGCCCAGGGAAATTAGGAGATCGTTTGCCACTGAAGGGGTATATACTCCAGATTTAAGCCTCATTACTACGGTGGTCACAAATGCAATGGAACTAAATTGGAATTCCTTTTCTTTTTAGTGTCTGATTTTAGGTTTTTTGGCAGACTCACCATAATGGTCAGAACTATGTATTTGCTCTTCTAACTGGCTATCGTGATCCTCCTGCTGGTGTCTTGGCACTCCTGATTTCTGAAATGATTATTCTTTGTTAAAGGAGAACGTGTGACTTGTATATGTGCATAAAATGCCTATTTTGTGCTTGATGCGGTTTAAGTCAAGTCAGATTTCAGATGATTAAGTCAGATTATTTAGTTGTTTCCGCTTTTGCAACCTGTATTAGTATGTACTTAACATCGTGTCAAGTGGATATTTTGGCTTGTGCTACTAGAAACTAGTGGGTAAACCCAAGACTGAAAATGCTTGGAGAATGGATAAACTTATGGTTAATTTTTTTTTTTAAGATGTAACTAGGTACACCACACATGTCAGTTATTTAGGTGATAAAGCTAAAGGATTACCATAAAAGGCATTTAACCAGTGATCTCTTAACAAAGGAATAAAGGTTATTGTCAAATCCTGGGTCTTAAATCTTGGACTAGGAGGAAAGTAATGATAGATGGCAAAAAAGGCAGAAAATTTCCTCCCCAACACTTTCTAATTGTCATTTTGCTTTGGATGAGCTCCTTGGTTCCCCATCTCTTGTTGTGCTCTTTTTCTTTCAATGGAGTGAATGGGAGCTTTGTTAGGTTTAAATTGTTTGTTGCACCTTGAATTATGGAATCATTGATATGTTGTCTTGCAAATGCTTTTCAGGCTAATTAAAGGTTACATTGTAATCCTTACTTCCCTAGAGGAGTAATATTTATGCCCAAAATGGTATATGATGGTGCTCTTGAATATGAAGATCTTACTCCAACAATGGAGTCACAAGTAACTTTGCTGGAAATCCTAGCTTCTTTGTTGTTCGAGTTGCCTCACTAACCTTGTCAAGATGACACCATACTAAGTCATCTGGACTTGCAACAATGGAAGTCTTACTACTTAAGCTTCAAAAGATGTTTTTGTTGCATTTCTAGTTGAGTTATAATGTTCTAGTTAAGTAAGTTAAAAGTGGAACATTGGTCTAATAGTTAGTGGGATTAGGTAATCTTATCAACTTTCTAATTTTTAAAGCAAGATAAATTGCTTCTTTAACTAATTTTGCTTCTTTCTAATTTAAGTAAGGCTGGTCATGTCTTACTTAATGATTATACTTGTAATGTAGTTGAACTTGACTCCTTAAGAGGGAAAGGAATCAATGAAAAAACGAGTTCTTTCTTTTGCATTCTTCTATTTTTAGCCACAAAGTTCTTTTTCTCCTTTGTAAAACCCTACTTCTTTCACCTGGTATCAAAGCATTTAAGATCATAAGAGAGACTTAAAAACCCTCATTGTAAAAACCAAAAACACAAAAAAAAATTGAAACCTTAGGCTAGCAAAATGGCAACCGATGGCTTCCTTACCTTATCACCTCCTTTCTTTTCAGCAAAAAATTATTTTATATGAGCAGTCGAGTTGAAGACATATTTAAAGACTCTTGACCTCTAAAAAATTGTAGAAGGAAAGGATTAAGTTCATCAGCTTCCTCAAAATCCAACCCTTACTCAAATAAGATATCACAATAAGGAGACTATTAAAGTCTTCAAAGCTCAGACCTACATCCATTCTACAATGTGAAATGTGGTTTCCACCAAGATAATGGCTTGTGAAATTGCCAAAGAAGCCTAGAATAAGCATAGGGAGGAGTTTCATAGTAGTGACAAGATTAGGCAAATCAAGTTCTAAACTTTAGAAGTGAGTTTGAGGCATTGAAAATGAAAGAAATAGAAACTATAAAATAGTTTACTAATAGGTTTATGAAAGTTATAAACCAAATCAGGCTGTTAGGAGAAGAATTGAGTGATTAAAGGATGGTTAAGAAAGTCTTAGTGTGTCTGCCAAAAAGAAATGAAACTAAAATTTCATCTTTGGGAGACTCAAAATACCTCAATAGTTTTACCATTGTTGAACTTATCAATGCACTGTAATCACTAGAGCTTAAGAGGCAAATCAAGAAGAGGAGACTCATAAGGTTACATTAATGGTAAGAGGTAAAGACAAGGGTCAGGCATATGGATCAAGTGCACATAAAGAAAGGAAAGAGAAAAAGAAGAAGGAAATAGGTGGAAGAAAAGTAGGGAAAAGGAAGAAGTTTGGTCCTTATAAGCATTATAAAATGATTAGCCATCTGGAAAAGTTTTGCTGGTACAAACCAAACATCCAATGCAACATTAGCAAAAGAATAAGACATATGGCTAAAGTTTGCAAAATTTAGCAAACCATGCAATTTGGAATTATGCAACAAGCTCAAGTTGCTAAAGGAAAGCAAGAAGAGGAGCAATTGTTTATGGTATCATGCAAAGCAGTAGAAAAAATCTCTGGAACTTGGCACATTAATAATGGTAATACTCATCACATAACCTATGATGCTACAAAGTTCAGAGATTTAGATCAAACTTTTCAATCCAAAGTAATAATAGGAAATGAGGACCATTTAAAGATTATAAGCAAAGAAACTCTTTTTCTAAATACTTTATTAGGTATGAGGTATCTTTCTAATGTCTTTTATATTCCACAAATTAATCAAAACTTGTTAAGTATAGGTCAATTAATGGAAAAACATTATGCATTGATATTTAAAGATGGAAAATGTAACATTATTGGTCTTAAAGGCAATAATCTTTTAATTGTTGTAAGGAAAAACAAAAGTTTTGCTATAACTTTAAATGAAGACAAGAGCAATGGTTACCCTAGCTTTCTTAATGAAAGCATGTAGTAGCATAAGAGACTAAGGCATTTTAATTTTCTTTCTATGAGACAAGCGCATGATTTAGCTTTAAATTTACCTGTAATCAAGGTTCAAGCTCCTATCTATGAAGTTTGCTTAAAAGGAAAGCAATCTCAACTTCCCTTTCCTAATCACAAGCTAGGAGAGCTACAAGAAGGTTATAATCGATCCACATAAACCTTTGTAGTCCAATGAGTGCTCTTTCACTTAATAACAATTGATATTTCATCATTTTCATTGATGATGCAACCAAGTTCTCCTAAATTTACTTCCTGAAATTCAAGTCTAATATTTCAAAAGTCTTTCTTAAATTCAAGGTATGAGTAGACAACTAGGTTAATTGCAACATTATCTCACTCAAATTAGACAATGGGCCTAAATTCATAGCAAGTAAGTTTAACAAGTTTTGTAAAAAATTTGGGATTCATCACTAACTCACTATGCCCTATACTCCACAGTAAAATGGAGTCAATGACAGGAAGAATAAGACCTTAATGTAAATATCAAAGTACCTATTATCTGAAAAAAGTATACCTAAATGTTTTTGAGTAAATGTTACAAATACTACTAATTATCTGCAAAATAAGTTGCCTACAAAAGCATTAAAGGGAAAGATACAATATGAAACCTAGTATGGAGTCAAAACCTCAATGTAGCATCTTAAGGTCTTTGGTTGTATTTGTTATATCCTGAAACTTGATGCAAAGAGAGATAAATTTGATGATAGGTTTCAAGTTAGTGTTTTTCTAAGATATAGCAACAGTCTAAAGCCTATAAGGTTTATAATTCAACAACTAGGAAAGTGATTATGAGCAGAAGCATCAAGTTCAATAAGGAGGCAAGTTGGAATTAGGACATTGTACATGCTTTAGCTAAAAAATTTATATCTAGTTCCAACTCTACTCTTTGATTGCAGAGATAAATACTCTTACAACTTAGGTAATTGATTATGATCATAAACTAATAAAATGAGTTATGTCTCTAATACATGTTTATATAAGAGGAAGTATGGCTATGATAGAATTAGAGAGCTTCACATAGACTATATAATAGGATATTTGGAAGGTTGTAGTGGAAAAGGAATTGCAATTGATTCACAAGAATCAAACTTGAAAACTTATTGACAGACTAATCAATAGAAAAATGATTGGAGTTAAAGTGGGTCTATAGGATTAAATTGAATGTAGATGGTTCAATTAATAGACATAAAGTAAGGTTAGTGGTTAAAAGCTATTCTTAACAATTCATTACTGATTATATAGAAGCTTTTGCCCCAGTGGCAAGGCATGATACAACCAAATTGCTATTAGCCTTGTCTACTACAAAAAGATTAGAAAATATTCCAATTAGATGTAAAATCAACCTTACTAAATGAAACCTTGGATAAAGAAATCTATATGGAATAACTAGAAGGATTCCCTATTGAAGGAGTTAAAGACAAGTTTATGTGTTGAAAAAAAGGCTCTCTATAGTCTTAAGTAGGCTCCTCAAGCCTGGTATAGCAAGGTTAACACTCACTTGCTTGTCATAGGTTTTTCTAGAAGCCAAAGTTAAGCCACCTTGTATAATAATTCAAAAGAAAGTGACTTACTAGTTGTGTTTATCTATGTTAATGATATGTTGGTCACTAGTAGCAGCAAACCACTAATTAATCACTTCAAAGATCAAATGCAAAGAGCTTTTGAAATGACTAACCTAGGTTTTAAGATGATTGACCTAAGTGAAATGAGTTTCTTTTTTTTTTTTTTTGGAATGGAGAATCAACAAGATTCTGATGGTATTTTCATTAATCAAATGAAGTATGTTATTGAATTACTCATAAAGTACAACATGATCAATTGTAAACTTGTTCTAACTCCATTAAATCTATAAGAGAAGCTAAGCAAGGAAGATGGTACAAAAAGAGTTGATAACCTAACATAAGCTTGATTATAAGTCTATTGTACTTAACAACCATTAGACTTGATTTAATACAAGCTACAAGTGTTTTATCAAGATATATACAAGCTCTAAGTGAGATGCACTTCAAATATTGAGTCATCCAAACTTGTAGTAGAGAAAGTTTTGCTACTCAAGTTTTAGGACATTTTTTTTGTTGTATTTCTAGTTGAGTTTTAATGTTCTAGTTAAGTAAGTTAAAAATGGAACATTGGTTTAAAAATTAGTGAGATTTGGTAATCCCATCAACTTTCTGATTTCTGAAGCAAGATCAGATTGCTTCCTTTTAATTTAAGGTTAGCCATGTCTTACTTAATGATCATACTTATAATATAGTTAAGCTTGACTCCTTAAAAGGGAAAGGAATCAATGAAAAAACGAGCTCCTTATTTTGCATTCTTTTCAGCCGTAAAGTTCTTTTTCTCCTTTGTAAAACCCTACTTCATTCAAACTTTAGAGACCTCATCTTTGTAATGTGATAACCACTCCAATTATCTTCGATGAAAGAACAGTTGATGAATGCCACTCCATAAATCCCTCATCTGTGTAAAACTTTGGTCTCAAGTAAATGGTATATAATGTGCTAGTTTTCTAGTTTTCATTTTTGTATGATGTTGGAGTTACATCATGCACATGGGCTCTAAGTGGATATTTTTACTGTTGCTTGCACTTCTCTTAGCAATTTACCACAAAAGATTGAGATGTTCAGTCCCCAAGTCCCGGAAAGTGGTCCTTGATGTTGTCAATTAAGCGCCTTACGACCTCTTTTTATCTATGTACATTATGTAGTTTTCAGCATGTTAGATGATAAACCTAGGTGAACGAGATGGATGAATAGAGAAGATCATAACAATGTCCATTACAATTGTTTTCTTTACATATAACAACAAGCATATTATTATCCTATGCAGTTATGCTTTTAAATTATAGAAATATGGTGCAGATGTTGGTTTTGAATGAAATTTTTAGTTGTAAATTAAGAATAAATACGATTTTGTTTTTTAGAAAAAGAAATTTTAAGATTATTTTATTATAATTTAAAAGTTACAAACTAGATTCATGAAAATAATTTCTTCATAAATAATACCGCATACATTCAACTCTTCTTCCAAAAATCTCGTGATGATGGAGATTAGGAGGAATTTATGTCGTTTGTAAATGTAAGCTACAGTAACTAAGGATTCGGTTTCATAAGCAATGCAAATGATTGATTAAGCACGATCACAGAATACGCCGCGGATGACGAACACTGACCAACTTCACATCATCTACCACTGGACCACAAAGAGAACCCGAATTGTCACTCTTCATGGTATAGTAAGAGCTCAGGAACACAATCCTTGTGTGGTCTTTCACGGCCTTGAACTGGAACCTGGCGGCTTTGAACCCTCCTTTGCCTTTGGACTCGTAAGGTACTTGAGCTCTATCATTACCAGCATACACTTCGACGGCCATGCTTCCCGGACAGCCATTGTTAGCATCGCCGACGTTGAAGGTGAGGACATAGGTCTTGCCGGGTATTGTCCTGACAATCTGCGAGATGGCACTCTCCTTGCCTGCTATAAGTTCAATAGCTCGTTTGCCTCCTGGAACTGAGAAGTGATCACTGTCTATATACTTCACTGCCTTGAGAGACTCAACTATCCAACCAGGTAGAGGACTATGATCATCTTCAGCCAGGGGTGGAATTAAAACCCCCACGGCTCCCTTCGGAATCATGCTAGGCCCCACTTCGAAATCTCCATTCTTGATCAGGTTGTCTGCCAAAAACCAGTGAAGTTATTTGTATTCCAAGAGAATTTGACACTCTCATTAAACATAATTTAATCGGGTACCTCAATCGGACTTTTCCTTCTAACAAGCTCCTTACCTATAATTTTAGTAATTCAATTCCACTAATCTAATGTTTTTCATTTGAAGACTATTTAATAACGGAGTTAAATTAAAATTTTTTTTTTTTTTTTTATGTCTGGTCTCGTTGATATTTATTAAAGAAACAAGACATATGTTTGGCAATTTAGGCCGACACCACCTTTTGTGATTTTAATGTAAGGAAATCAAGTCAGGAAAATAAAAAATTATAAAAAGTAAGGGGAAATCCATTTCACCGTTGGTGCGTTTGGGATTGGAAAGAAGCTTCATGGCAACGGAATCGATGAGCGGGCCGCAAGCCGGGTCCTCCTCGACACCGGGGTTATGGATCGATAACTCAACTTCTGGTCCATCAGCCTGGAACGCCCACGAATATGAATCCCACCCATTGCAGCTATACATGGTTTGGACCGGCAGAATCCCCCAGTCATTGAGCTCGGAAGTGGTGGAAGCAGAAACGTTCAGTTTCTCGTCTTGGGCACATGTTCGGGCCACGTTGAAAGTTATGGAGTAAAAGCTGCCTGTTGTGAGCCCACTGACCTTCTGCTTAATTAGAGCTTCGTTGCCTAATCTCACTGCAAAGGCTCCATCGGGTACCACCAGCAGCATGTCACCTTGTACTTGACCCCATTTTATGTACTCAACGTAGCCGGAAATCTCCCAGTTTGGGATTGCATGTTTTTCCTTTACAACTGTTCCGTTCATGGCTGTTTTGCTAGGGCCACGCTCAAAGTTGCCATTAGGCAGTAAACCTGAAAAAAAAAACAAAAGAAGAAATATTCATGGGTCCATGTTTTGTATACGTCTAATCTAAATCTAATACGGTGTCTCTATGGATGGAAATTATTCTGCAACCTGTGTGCATATGCTCGTTGCAACACATTACACGTGCTGTGTTACAAAGCAAATCTGGTGGGAGATATAGTATGCTTCACAGTCTGTCATGTGTTACCCATACAAGGCCCTCAAATATTAGTAAAATGACACTTGTTAATCATGTTGGAGTATCAGTTTGAATTAAAATCCCACACTTTCAACTCTGAAAATGACTTTTAAATCGTGAGATTTTTTATTTTAAAATTTTAAAAATTAAATTGAATCGATTACTTAAATTAATAATAAAATTATAATAAAATTTAATTTATCTTAAAATTCATTAATTTTAAAATTTAATGATTAAACTAATGAATTGGACAAATAAATAATAAATTAATGAATTAATTATAATTTTTTTGATTTAATTAATTTTAAAAAATTTTTAAAAAACTTTTTATATTTTATTTTTTAAAAAAAATAAAAGTTATATTATTAAAATTTTTTATATAATTAATATTAAATATTAATTTTATTAATTTAATTTTAATTTAATTCTTAAAATTTTGATAAATTAATTTTACCTTAAGCGTAAATTTTGCTGGGATTCCTTTGTGGGCAATATACGTGTAATTCATTTTGGGCTATCGCATTTACCCTTTTAAATAAACAAAATTTGCATTGCTGAAGGTTAGGAAGGAATCGCATTTGTAAATATGTATATTTTTTTTGAATCCAATTACCAACATTGTAAATTCATGAGCATTGGATAAGGTTGAGATTCTCCTACAAAAGGCTAAAATTTAAGATATTTCTATAATCACTGGCACTTAATTTAACAAGCAACGAAGCACATGAAGATATATAAATATATAATTGAATACCATTTACTACGTGCTACATATTGGTATGGTTAACAAAAGTGTGCCCCCACAGATCTCGAAGCAAATACCTCATTCCAAAGTGCATTTTGTAAGTAAACATCCAGTTAGTGTTCACTAGTTATACCAGTCAATCCATTCTACGTCAGAAAAAATATAAGATAAGTAGAGCACTTCAACTCTACAGTAAAGAGCATATATTTTTATTTGAAAGAACCGTTCTCTTATTAATCCGCATTAGCACAAGCAATTTTAATTAGAAAAAGATTCTATGTAAACAATCATATACGTAAACAGATTAAGAAATTGTAAAGTAAAATGTCTATATTATATAGTCACATAATTTAATAATTTTTATTCCTTTAAATGTATGTATTTATTCTTATGAAATTTTAAAAAATTATTATCTATCATAATTAAACTAATTATCCGTGAACCATTAATTAATATAAAATTTTCTAGTACCAATGAATTCGATCAATTTGATGCGTTTTAAATGTAAATCTACCATGAAAATATATTTAAAGTCGATAACAATATAACGCGAATCGCATCTAACATTGGTCAAGTTGACCATGTGTCAATGTAATGCTGCTTATGCAGATACACAGATTAGCAACACACATACAATACACACAAACACTCATGCATAGGCATGACGCAGATAACTTTGGAATTTCGTATCAAAGTCTGGTAATGAGCAATCAAGATGTTGTTGACACATTTACACTTGGTGGGCTAACTTTTGTTGCAGAAAAAAAACTATGAACTACTATGTAACACATTATGCAAAACCAACTGTGTCATCAGAAGCTTACCGTCATTGAAGGAAAACGCCACTCGGCAGATGGAACATAGTAGTATTGGTAGCAGCATTGTGGCTCTGTACATTTTAGGCTTTACAGAGACAGAGAGAGAGAGAGAGAGAGAGAGAGAGAGAGAGGGGGGGGGGGGGAGGGTGATTTGGGCTGGAATGGAGATCAAGGAGAGGAGCATTGGGTTTTATTTGCCTTCCTCCACGCAAAAGACGCTGGTTATCCATATTTGGACATCAGGGTGACGTTTATTTAATATTTCTCTTTTGTCTTTTACCCCTCGTGTTCTTACCCACTTTTTTTTTTTTTTTTTTTGAATTTTCATTGATATCGTCAATTTGATTCATGCTCATAATTGGATTGATTCGAATTCCGGATCACAAGGTGATGAAAATGGGGACGATGTTGATGTGATGTAGGCTACTCATTTGTCATTTTTCAAGTTTTTCTATGTAATATGTATCATCAATTATCGAAATATGGGTTGCCTCACTACTATCATTGGCAGGTTACTTGCTAGTCATTTTTTTTTTTTTTGTTTTTTCCCCATCTATTGTATTGTAGACTTGCAACAAGTGATAGCCTCATATTACATAAGCAAGTTTGGTTAGTAACGAAATCTTAAGAAGAACAATGTCAATAATAGGGCATGTAAATTTGCAAAATGCTTATTCGGGCATGAAAGCTAGCTAGAATCGTGTAATATTTATGAGTTTGGTATTGAAAATCATACTGAGTTTGTTTTGTTTCATAATTAAAAAAATAAGTCATTCATACTGAAATATGACTCACTGATAGAGTTTTAACTTCAAATTAGACCTTTATTTCAACACAGTGGAGCTAATCTTCGTGTACTCATGTAGTTTGGGAGAGAGGTGTGTGAAAATTACCAATTGTTGTGTAACTTACTGTCTAATATATTTTTAATAGATAAAATAATAATAATATACTTGTGCAGATGAACTAAGTCAGCAGTTAGAATTTTTAGTCAAAATAACATAGGAAATTAAAAATAAGGAAAACAAAAATAATAATAATAAAAGTTATAACTATGGTATTTGTTGCTTTCCTCCAACCATTAAATTAATAATTAATGGTGACCACTAAAAACTTATCGATAATGTAAATACCCAGATTTTTTTAATGGTTAATGGAGGATGTTAATTTGAGTTTCGTAGCAGGCATCAATATATTTTAGCACCGAGAAGCACATGGTCCTGGTAACACAATGTCTATATAGTATTTCAGAGAAGATGATCGGTGCACAAGATCAGTGCACCAGCATTAACTGACAAAATTACAGCTTCCAATGCTTCCAATGACACACACTTGCTCATGCATCAAGCTTTTTAATTAATCAATTTTCCAATTGGTAGGTCGTTTGAAGGAACAGAAACAAATAGTGATCAGTTTTTTTGAGACATGAACAATTTTTTCGATTTTCTTTTTTTGGGTCAAAGATCAATCAGATCTCATCCTTTCCAGACCCATGTGCTAGGACATGACTGATTGAGTATGCATTCAGTTTCTTAACGCTATCACCACTAAACTCTAGTACTTTTATAATTTTAATTTTGCTTCTCCTCGTTTTCTTGTCGGCAATCATACCATCAAGTTAATCGTGCAATTCAATGGCATGTGCGGTCAGTCAATACCGGGAGAGAAGAAGCCAATGTGGCAGGCAATTTGCAGACGGTTGCATGTTGGTACATCACATGGGTGATTAATAATGTGATTAATTTGTATGGACTTGGCTGATTATTAGAGTTTAACATGCTATTTATTCTTGATTCACATTAAAAATTTAAAATTTAAAATTAAATAATTTTTTGTACAATATTTTAAATCTTAAAATCATAATATTTTGTATTTAAATTATACTATTTTTATTATTTTAAAAGATGAACTCAAATTCTATAAGTGGGATTTTCTAAGCTTGCTTAGTAGATTAAGATTCTTTCTCATAATTCTTATTCCTACACAGTTAAGAGTGTGACCATATATGGGATATTAGAGATAAAAATTTGGATACTTGTGGACAAGGACAGGATAGAGAGAGGATTCTTATTTAACTTGTCACTTTTACCTTCTAGCCATCCATTATTGGTAGTTAAAGTTAAAAACTAGATGGACGGGTGGGTTGGACGGAGAGGAGACGCATCAGTGGGCCCTGGGAAAAAAGGTTGTCTTTTTTTTTTTTTGGGTATTTTGATTATTTGTGGCCTTTCGATGAATTTATAAGAGAAAATGAAAAAAGTTTGCAGGACCCACCAACCCGTCTGTTCCCCGTCGATGCTTCCCCGTCCCTGTAGCGGAACTCGTAGAAATAACACAAAAAATGAAAATTCTTTTCTTCTTTTTTTTTTTTTAATTAAAAAGAGGGAACAATAAGGATTGTAATTGTATAAGGTTGAACAAATACACAACGAAAAAGACAAAAGAATTAACTCAATTCATTTTAACAAAAAAAGATTCAGTATAAACTATATTAAATAATAATAATAATAAATAAAAAGAATAAAAATTTTTATTGAATGAATTAAATTAATATTATTTAGATAATATTCACATTAAGACAATAAAATCTTACACTAAATGATTTTTTGTTTGTATATTTTTATTTTTTTCATGAGTGATTATAATTAAATATAAAAATTATAAATCTTTATCTAACAATTATTATAATATAATATAAATATATATCTAAAATGCATTAAATTAATTGCATTCATGACAATCAATTTTCTAATTGGTAGGTCGTGTGAATCAATATAAACAAATCGTGATCAACTTAAATAGGAGACGTGAACAAACCCTTTTTTTTTTTTTTCTTTGGAAAAAGAAAAGACAAATCAGATCCCATCCTTTACAACCCCATGTGCTAGGGCATATCTAATTGAGTATGCATTCAGTTTCTTAACACTATCACCGCCCCAACTTTAGTGTTTCTATAATTTTAATTTTGCTTCGCCTCGTTTTCTGGTCTGCAATCATGCAATAAAGTTAATCACGCAACTCAATGGCATGTGCAGTCAGTCAATCCAGGGAGAGAAGAAGACGATACTGCAGGTAGTTGCATGTTGGTAAATCACATTTCTGTAACATATGATAAGGCAAGCGGTAGAATGTAATTCTTGTTTGGCTTTGGGTTCTAACCCCCTCACCATTTAGTAATTCTTAGTGTTTTAACACGTTATTCATTCTTAATCTACAATCAATAATTTAAATATATGGGTTGAATAACTTTTTAACATTAATATAAGAGTGTGACCGAATCCAGATTGGGGCTCGGGAGAAAATTGCTCCCTTACCCACCTCATTTATCAATTATTATGCGTAGAGATTGACTTTATTTTCATCAGTTACAATACTTACGGTTTAAAAAAAAAAAAAAAAAACAACTTTTTGTACAATGAACACTATAGAAAATTTATTGCTCTATTGAATAAGAGATAAATGATTAAATGATTGTATGATTATTAATTTAGAAAAAAAATAAGTTTGATTATATAAAAAATAAATTATAGTTTCAAACATTAAAATTCACAAGAAATAATTAAAATATTTGTTTTTCAAAATAATTAATATAATTTTTTTATCATCGTATATATATTAATTTTGTTATGTATTTATTCATATAAAATTAACCCCTTGATTTATTTTTTTTTTAGATTTATCATTATATATAATATAAAAGTTTTTGTGATATGAAGATTTTATATTCAAACCATGCTTTCCTCATTCTTTCTAAGATTCAACTCGCATTCCACACAAACAATCCATATTCAGGTTTATCAAAGTTAGCTTACAGGGTTAAGGTTCCCTGTCATGATAACAAGAAAAACGTGGAAGAAAATTTTGGATAAAAATAAAAACGATAAACTCTAATGAATACAAATAATTTTTGTATTATATATAAAAAAATATATAATACCTTAATAATTTACATTTAATATAATTTTTTTTTTTGTTTGTGTCTATTAGAATTTATCATTTTTGTGACCATATTATCAAATTAAAAATTATAATAATAAAATCTATTGAGTACAAGATACGGCTTTACCATTGTACAGCTTCTTGATGGGCTAATTTCTTGGTTGGAAACCAGTTACAAATAAAATGCAACAGCAGTTCACAAAAAGAAGAAGAAAAAAAGAAACGGATGGTTACTTGTTGTGGTGTTATGATTAGAAAATTGCATTCATAATATATAATTATGAATTTAAATTTCTACAGGAACATTTGAGAATTAAACGCACGTTTAATCTTATACAATTTTAGGGGTGATTAGTAATTAACAAGGGGTATAATAGAGTTTATTAGTTATCAACTTTGAGAGTAACTAATGATTGGTACTAATTTTCATAGAGTTTACAATTCTCCCCGAAAGTGATTAGGAGACATGGTGCGACTAATATTTATTAATGAGCTGCATGGGTCTCTCCACACGGATCTATTCATAGGCTTGTTGGCAAAAGCTAAACCCAGGCTGGAGGGAATCAGAATAAGAACGGTTGTACGTATGCATTATTGAAAGATTTTAATATGTGATTTTAATTTTTTATAACTCAAATTTTATATTAAATAATTGGTTGACCGATATTCAACTTTGTATGATAGATAAATTTCGATTTCCGGTCCTATTGTCTTCTTTCTTTGAATGATATTTTGACATTTTTGTATTGTTAGTTCGTTCGTCACAACAATAATTACAATGTAGCGTCTTAGTTTAGGATTTTTGATTTGGGATTCAAAAACGAAGCCGGACCAGTGGCCCTGCCCTTTTGTGCGTATTGGTGGAAAAGCGATTTACAAGTTCAAAAGAAGAATAGTGTCAAGGTGGTCCATTTATACCGCGTTCAGGCCACCACAGATTGCCCTGGCTTCTGAGTTCTATCCAGCATGCTCTCTGCCTTTGTTAATTAAAATCTGATGATTGGAGTCCCAGAAAAAGCAATTCTCTCATAAGTACTGTGCCATTCTCAGTGCTCGATCATTTGTGTTTAGCTACATTCAAAGTGGTAAATTTAACATGGTATACACCAATTAGGGAGACTATTAGCGTGCGAGGCGTAGTTTTGTTGAGAGCTCGAGACCACGTGTGAAGAGTGCTTATAGCGTGAGAATACATACCCGTTGGATTACCAAAGATATCATGAGCTAATACTGCCAACACTGCAATTTATTTGATCAACTAAGAATCATCTATTCTCTTTGACGGGGAACTATTAAAAAAAGCTTGGACAAATAAAAAGAAAAATTTTTTATGTCTTATTTCTCTTATATACTAACCGTAAATATGATAAATTAGATTTTTAAATTTCACAAGTATTTTTTTATTGAATATAAAATTAATAAATTTAAATATTATTTTTAAAATAATTAAAATATAAAAATTATTAAAAACAAAAATATTATATTTAATGAAAATATTTTATAAAAATAGAAGTATTATAAAATTTAACAGTATAAGAAAATATGTTAAAAATAGATAACATATTGAGTTAGTGGAAATTTTAGAAGATGATATGAATAAAAAAGTATCAAAAAATTTATTAAAACATTCTAATGCAATTAGAGTCTTTTATGTAATAGTATCAGTAACAAAATTTAATAAAATATCTAAATTTTCATAATAATTCTTTATTTTTTTTATTATTTATTATTAATTAATGATATCAAGTCAAAATATTTTGATAAAATAATACAAATTAAAAATTTTACCAAATAAAAGTTAGTTATGAAAAAAGAAATAAGTTCACAACAAAAAAATTATATATAACACTAAACACCAAGTAAGTTTATCAAGTTATAAAAGAATATGAGATCAATAAGAGATATAAGATAAGATTAGTTGCGAAGAATTTCAGTAAAAAGAAGAAAAATTAAAATTATGTGCAACCTGGATTATTAATTGTTAAGGAAATGTTGTATTGAGGTTATAGATGTGTTGAATTATATTGTGATAGTTGTTAATTTGATAATCAATTTTGAGTTGAAAGATTGTTATAACAGTAGAGGTAGATTAATTTTCTATGATGTTAAATACGTAATTTATTTTTATATAAAAGTTGTCCTATCTTTTTTATAAAAAAGATATTTATCTGTAATTTTGAGAACTCGTAAAATATTGAAAACTCTAGTGCGGCCTAACGGTAGAAACATTCAGCTTCCGACCCATGTAAATTTCTTACAAGAATTTTTTTTGAATATTTTGTTTCCAACAAAATCCACTGATTCGCATGCCAAGTCCAACCTACTAATAGCAAACATTAGTCATTTCTGAATTCTAGTTCCCACCTTCTGAACGAACATTATTGTCATGAGGAACAAGCCCTGTGGTGGTGCAGTCTTGGCAGTTGCTCTGCTTAAAGATAGTTTGTTAAAGAACCTGGAACATCCCCAGAGATATGACAGTTCAAAGAATTTTAGGCAAGGATCATGCACATGCTTCTCTAACACAAAAAGAATGTAGGCTGAAAAGAAATACGGACAGGTGGCAAGCCTGATAGATTCTTCTGATGGCAATTGGTGGCGGCGATTATGTTGAATCCTTCTCCCTTGAATTTCAATATTTGGAATGTGAGCAATGTGCGGCCAAGCTACAGTCATGTTGGTTATGCATCTAAATGACAATAGGGGACATCCATAAACATGTAAATCTTGCAATGCAGTGAGGTTGGCAGTCCACTCAGAAAAGACACCAGGTTAGGACAACCTATGATGGCTAGGCTGTCCATAGTGGTAACATATTGAAGCCCCTTTGTTAGAGACCATCTTTGGAACGTCAAAAATGTGAAGAGTTTGGAGACTTTTGAGGCCTTGCCAACGGATATCATTCACTATTGTTAATATTGCAAAGGTCCAGCTGTTCATACCTCCGAATGGCAGGTGTATTAAGGGAGGTAAGATGTTGCAAAGCTCGAGGAAGAGTCGTTAGACTTGGGCAATTCGAAATCCAGAAATCATTGAGGGAGTGAGGTTTTGGAGCAACCCCTCAGGCAGAAATTCTAGATCCTGGATATTATCAACCATAAAAAATTTTAGTTGTGAGTGAGTAGGTGGTTTTGAAGTCGAAGGTGAACAAGGGCTGGATTGAACCATTGAAATTGTCATCTTCAGCATTTGCTCCAGAGACTCCATGCTTAACGTTTCCATAATGAAACACAGGTTAGGACAGGAATTATCTGTTAGAGCAGAAAGACATTGAAACTTGGGCAGCTCTGGTGTTTCTGTTGAGGATGATGATGACAATGATGTTGGAACTGTTCCAAAATCTCTTCTTCTCCACCATCCCTGCAGAATAGGACTTTAGATTTTCCAAGGAAAGAAAACTGTTGATCTTACTTCACGGTCTATGCATTCAGAGATCGGTTAATCCAGTTATTGACAAGCTTTTAAGAGAAGTGCATTGATCCAATGATGGAAAATGTTGGCAGTTTTTGCAATCACTGATTTCAAGGGTCACCAAATTTCTGAGAGAAGACAGCCAGCTTGGAAACTTCATGCCTCTCTAATCTTTAACAATCGGCTCTTTAAGGTTTATGTGTGGCTGCAGTTCTTGCCAGGAGGTTTCCTGATTTTCAGCTTCATTGTCTCCAACCTCATCATTGTCGGTGAAATTCCATTCCAGTCCCAGGGATTGGAGATATTGCTTCTCTTTTAAATTGACTGCTTTGAATTCAGACCAACTGTTTTTATAACAGCCTTTAAGTTTCCAATTACAACCATTCCCAAGTCATGCAATTCACTGAGTTCTCCACTATACTTGGAGATTGAATCATCCTTGGAAACAACAAATTTTGATAGCTCCTGAAGTGAAGTCAACCGCCCAAGTCCACACGGCATATAAGTGAAAGATAGATAGATATTGAGAGAGAGAGAGAGAGAGTCATTAGGGAAAGAGAGCAAGATCTCTACGTGTCGTTCTCCCAAGTGTTCCATTTGCATCTATACAAGGCTGCTGTAGTCCCTTTGGCATGCAATCTTTTGTTACTTTTCGTTCCTTAGGAGGGTCTAATGAATTCTCTCCTATTTGGGTTAATATCTGCACGGTGATTTCCAAAATAAATACTCTCAATGTACATTAGATTTCTTCGAAAGGGAGTTTTACATTAGAGAAAACAATACTTTGATATGCTGTTGTTTTGAGCAGAACTAACTTTGTCCCCTAAGAGTTTTGTAAGACTCAAACATTGACTCTCGTGTTGCCTCTAAGACAATGTTCATGATCTGCTTGAAACTTGCACGTTGACTCAAGTTGCATACTTGGCTGCTTGACGTTCAGTGCTAGCGATGTCAACCACCAAGGTGACTTTTGGCAGTTACCAGTGACAAATTTATCGTTAAACTGCAAAACGTAGTTACCTGATTAGGCACCCACTTGAAGCCAATGGCTGTGGGAAATTTATTCTTGGAAGCACTGGTGATCTAGTTTAAATTGTAGACCTTATACAGAATGTGCGTAAGAGAGAAATGTTTCTCTTCCTATCCAAAATCAAAAAGATCTTCCAATTTGAACTTACGTTAACATGGCTATTTAACAAGGCCTCAAGCCAACTATTCCTGGATTTTTGCATTGAAAATATTGCAAACTATCATGCAAGATTCTGCACACGTTGGGCCCCAAAAACACATCAAAACAAACTTTTAGCACATTGCAGGAGAATCCATATTCAAACTAGGAGCAGGAATTCTCGACTACCTACTTAAAAGTTTTACAATTTCGGTATTGTAGGCAAGGAATTTGCAGGTGTAGTGGGTCATAATAATCAGCTGAGGGTGTAACAATGACTTGAATACCTTGATTTTGGGTCATAGTCAAGTTCTTATTGAGGTTATTTTTGCATTGAGGTTATATTATCAAAGTAATTTCATGTATTGCAAGTTTTTCAATGCCTTAATTGATATCTATTATCTCCAAATAATTGCATCTAATGTTCTAGCTTCCTCAGTTAATATTCTTGTGCGAAATTCCACTAAAGTCACAATAATATGTTATCTGTTAATTTCTTGCTTTTTCCCATTAATTTACTCTTTTCAAAGACATTTTATAAAATGGAAGCATGGACTCTTAAATTAGATGTGGTGCATTGATCATTTGGCTTGTTTACTTTCTTAACTGATGTATTGATTATTGGCTTGTTTCTGCAGGTCATATTTCTTTGGATTTTTCATCATGGATCGGGTAGAAAAATTTCCTTTTAGATTTCAACAGTTGTTTTTGTTCATAATAAGCTAATGAATTTGCAAGTTTGCAGTACAACTTTGTGGAGCATCCTGTGCATCTGTTGATGCTATGCAAGACACATTGGACGAAAAAATGGTGGCAATAAAAAAAATTTTTCTCAGTTCGGAAAATGAAATTTCTAAAACTGCACTGAGGGAAGCATGTCTCATGTTCGACCTTGAACGTCCAAACATTATGAGGTGATTTCTTCACACTAAATAGTTGGTCAGACTGTTATCTTGCATTTCTTATGATTTGTTTTATGAAAATCGTAAGTTTTTATTTGGTCGACTGGAACGGGCATTCTTCCATGAGAATTGCCTTTGTTTGGTTATGGAGCATATGTCAGCGAACCTATTTGAGCATCAGGCAATACATGGTGAGAAGCATCCGGGGCTTATTTTTTTCGTTTTCAATACTGCTTTGCTCAAATGCTACGTTCAAATTAGAGGTTAATAGGACATTGTGACAGTTGATATTTGGTGTGTTTTGCAGGAATTTCTGAAGCAGTTACTTCTTGGAATTTCTTAATGTCATTCTCTCAGTATAACACACCGGGATCTGAAGCCAGAGAACTTGTTGATTAATACCAAAATAAAAGGGGAAGAGCATGTGCTCAAAATTGCCGATTTTGGACTTGCCAGGGCCTTGGTAAGTGCTGATTTGTCTCATGTCACTCTCAGTCGTGAGGTAATACCTGTAATTGCCATGAATACTGAATACTGTGCAAACTTTTCTTCCTTTCCTTTTCTCTTTCGTTGCTCAAGTTCTCTGGTCCACTAAAACTCTGTTTTTTACATGGTTTCCGGCATTAACTTGATTCTTGAGAGGCTCTCCTGACAATTTTATTCTGGTCCGTTCTGTGTAACTTTCATAATCTAAGATTGAGAAGCCTCTAAACGTTTCCTGTGCATCAGAGGGATCCCACCTCGTGTTGTTCTTGTCTAATCTGCTATCTCCGTTCTTTGGTAGATGGCAAAAGCAAGGAATGAAAAGTACGATCGTCCACCAGACTAATAAATATTTAGAGCTAAGTTGCAACTAATGCAAATCTGATGATTACCGCTATGTTATGTGCACATTAGGCTTATTTTGGTTAGTTATTGTTTTGGGTGTACACTAACGGCATGATTTTGTAGGTTGTGACACTCCCTTTCAGGGCACCAGAGATCTTATTGGGGTCTACGAGCTATTCCACTGCCATTGATATATGGTCCATTGGCTGCATATTTGCCATGATGCGGATGACTTCCAAGGAAATTGAGATTCAGATTGATTCGAAATTGGACGAGACTGAAGATATTGTTGACGATTCAATTGATTTCGCTCTACGTTGTAGGGGGAAACAGAAACATCTATCTTGGAAGACATATTCAGGTGCAGAACTTACTATTGCTATTCTGTTTGGTAGGGGAATAAAATTCGCTCTACGTTGTTAAGATTTTTGTCTCCTGTTTGAAATGTTTAAACAGTAAGCTAGGTACTCCTAATGAAGAGACCTGGCCAGGAGTATCGTCATTGCCAGGCTGGGCTCACGGCTTTGTTCAGTATCCTTCTCAGGTACCTCAAAGAACCTGGACTTGGATTCTTCCCATTATGGCTTTTAACATATGTTCCAACATTTTCCTACCATCTGAATACAGTCTATAGGAGAATTGGTACCCTATATTGGACCTAATGGAGTTGATCTGCTCTCGGTAAGTTGATGGGCTATTTCCTTGCATTAATATTTCGTTTTATTTTCTGTGAACACAAATTTTCTTTTCTTGCATATTCATTTTTCAAGGTAGTTTATATCTATTACCACATCACTTTTTCATTCTTACAGAAACTTCTGTGCTTGGATCCCGCGAAGAGATTATCCGCAAGCGATGCTTTGAAGCATGATTACTTTCTGTCGGCAGAAGAATGAGAGATGTCATCTTAAGACTTACTGTTACATCATGAGCAGAAGTATGAGCAGTTGTATGCGTAAACGGTGACGTGCAAAAGAAATAATGACTTTGTAAATAGAAGGTGGGGCAGGCTATCCGAAGTCAGCTAAAATTTAGTGGTAATATCCAGTATCACCGTTGTTCTAACTCACCTGGATTGCGTACTGGCCACGAAGTCTGCTCTTTGGGGTCCCCAAAACCTAAATTTGCTATTCTAACTCTGCCATGGTTTACCCACGGAAGGAAACGCAAAGTTTTTGATGATCCGTATGTTTCTGCTAGTTTTGCTGTATTGAACTGATGCTTCCATTTGGGTTGCTTGAATAACTGTGCTTCAGCCGGGTCTTTTGCCCCTTTTGAGAACTCGTGAAACCGGTCAACAAAAGGTAAACTACGAACTTATGATTCTTGGGGTTTGGTGTTGGTAAGCTTTTCTCATGATGCCATGAGCTATTTCTCAAAATTTGCTCTCTTGAAGGGGAAACTCATAGGGTAGTTGCGGAGCCACAAAGGAATAGGTTGACATATAAAACAGAGTTTTCAGAAGTATGAAAAGCAGAATCAGTCCTAAAGTGACATCTCTTGGATATCACAAAGTAATAACATTTGCTTTGAGAAAGATTAAATTAAAATTAATTTTGCCATTGCATTAGCCTTCTTTTCTAGCAAAACATCACGAATATTTTCCTTAGTTAGGCCCCAATGTACATTTCGGAAGTGGTTTCAATGGCCATCCCCATAGTACAGTTTAATTCCTGTTGTAAGAATCATCCTTTCAAGTGCAACAGCATTCTTAAGCAAATACATGGCAAACTCTTGATCCATTTGGTCACGATATCCGTTGAGTTCAACCTCTCTCAGATGAAAATGGGGATGCTCATCATATCCTTCCTGCCTTACAGGCATCCTACTCTCGGAATACCAAGTAAAAAGCCGCAATCAAACAAAAACTTCATTCTTGCATATCATGGAACAATGCAGGTTAGTAAAGGCTTGGTTGATGCGCCTAATTACCCATCTAAAAAGCAACTCAGGCGAATTTGCATGGTTTGTTGCAATATTAAAGAGCATATTTCACTGCAATAATAAGGAAAAGTAAACCATCCGCATGCTTGCCAATGACCAACCAAAACAATCTTCTCCGAAATAAAACCACCCTTAGAAAGATCCCCTAGACTCCACAACACAACTCTTAGGTCAAACAAGAGACTTGAAGTAAAAAAGGAAAGCTTGAAACAACCATGAAAAAATGCAACTACAAAGAAGGAAGAAAATCAAAATAAATTAATAAATAAATAAATAAAGTCAAACTTATGTTTAAATTGAGAAATTCCATAAATAGAGCTCCTATTAATCTCAGAAACCGCATTGCTCTTCTTAATTTGTGCAAGACAAACCTGTATCTGTAAGTACCAATGAGAAGTCACCATCTTAAAAATGGGAAAAAAAAACAACTTGAAATAAAAGAAAAGGGAAAACAAAAAACAGATCAGGAGCATGCCAAGCTTGCTAGGGGCAACAGTCACATATATAAAATAAGAGAATAAAAACATCAGATAGTACAGAGACATATCACCTCCACGACAGAAACACCATACTTTAGTCAGCTAAAACAAGCTTCAGTAAATCAGAACATAAAAGAGTTGACTCACTGATAGATGAAACCTCTGAAGCAAGGGTATGCATGGAGAATGTGCATGATAGTGAGAAAGCTAATCCCTCTTCAAGCAACAAAAACAACTCTAATTCTTTCAGATGGCTTAAAGCAGTAATGCTAGTGTGTATCCCTTCCGGTTGTAACAAGAATATGAAGATATTTTTAATCAGAAAATGTCAAGACAAACACAAGGTATCACTCTAGACATACATAATTAATACTAGTCTCGTTTTAGCAACATACCTGAAAAGATCCGGCAACCAATGAGAGAAAATGGAGCTGAGGAACGCAACTTGCAAGCTGACACAACCTGTCAAGTGAATGCCTTTCAAATACATGAAAGAAGAGCAAGTGCAGTTTCGCCAATGAGGGAACATCAACACAAATGAAGGAAAGGACACCAGTACCAATGCACTCAAAGGTGTTTAGTGTTAATTAATGTTTTCAAATGGCACAAACTACCATGTATGCGGAAAGGCTGGGGTAGCCAACAATTCTGGAATTTCAACCGTTCCAGATTCAAACAACCAGACAGGATGCAATCTAAATGAATGTTGTCTAAGTTTACACCACTCAAATCAAGGTTTGTCAAAGAATTGAATCGGTTTGCATTGTCAGGAGAAGGTCTAAGCAAGCATGATGTGACACACAGAGACTTCAAGTGAGATCTTTCTCCCTGAGGGAGAAGATGACAGGGAAAGTTATAACGTTCAGAATCCTTGTAAACAAAAAGATCAAGATCAATATTCTTAGCCCCCATTTGAATGGCAAAACCAATCCACTTGTCAATATGTGACGCAGACTCGTTTCCAAGGAGAAAGCAAACCCGGAAGGTGTCTATTCTGGGACCCAAATAAAGAAATGAGAATTGATCAATTCCTCTCAAAAAAGAAGTCTTATGTTTTAGGAATTTTGAGCGCATTGTATAATATTTTTCACAGTAAATTCCACAAACTGTTAGAAGATCAAAATGAAGGTTGGATGAGGATGCGCAAAGACTCCTCCATTGCCGTGATACTAGCCTTGTCCCAGTAGCCTCTCTCATACTCAAAAAGGAGATAATCAAGCAGAGAATCTCATCGGGTAATTTGCTAATACGGTCACCATCATCATCATTGTGATCATGACAACAATCTTCCACCTAATTAAAAGATTTTGAAACCGAAACGTTTGATAAATAAAATAAAAGAAAAGAAAAAAAAAAAAAAACAATACCATTAGCAACAAAATTTTGCCATCAACATTATAACCATAACAATCTTCTACCCAATCAAGAAAGAGCAAGCAATAATAGTCTGATTAGCAACAAATTTCATCCAATGGTCCTTAGCATTAGACCAACTTAGACTTAGAAATCTAACCAATCACAAAATAAGTAATTACAACGGAAAAGAAAATACGATCCCTGTCCCACCAAAACAGCTGAGCAGTTTACATACACAGATGGATCCCAAGAGCAAAGGGGAAAGCAGAAAACTCTAGCAAGTTTCGAACTTTGAGCTTTACACAATAAAATTTCGAAATTTTTCAGAAGCAAGTTTGTCTGAGATATTTGAACAATAATAAGGAAGAAAATAGAACAGAAAACAAACCAAAAAAAGAATCCTATATGCCCAATCCTACTAAGAGTAGCTAAAGAGAATACACACACAAATCAACGTCAAGAACAATGGGAAAGCATAAAACGCATATAAAGCCACGAACTTTGAACAGTCCACCATAAAATTCAGTGTTTTGAGAAGCAACTGTACCTGTGTCACATTCATAGTTGCTTGCTGGGATTAGAAAGAGAGAGAGAGAGAGAAAGAGAGAGTCAATGTGGTTCGATGATTTCGATCTCTTTTGTTTGATTTCTTCTTCTAAGGTTGTGGCAGACTAAGAAGCTCTGTTCCCTTTTTTAATTTAATATTTATAGTGTTTGGGTCACAAAAACTAGCTGGAAGAATCCCACCACAAAGAATCCGGATGGCGGGTCCCATCATGATTAATATTAAAATAATTAAAATATTGAATCTGGATTTCGAAATTACGGTCTAAAAAAAATTGAATTCCAAATTAAAAGAGATTGGAACAGTGAAAAAAAAGGACTAATTTCATCCACCAAATTAAAAAAAATTGCAATTATATTAATTTTAAAAAAACATCAACGTCCTATATTAATTTTATTAACCATATTTAACTCACGTTTAATGTTGTAAATGTTGTTAGTAAAATATAATTATATGAAAATTATTTATAAAATATATGATAAATGTATCTTTAATTATGTAATATTTAATAAAAAAATAAAAATAAAATAAATATAAAAATTTTATATAATTTAAATTTTAAATATTTTTATAATTACAATAATAATAAAAAATTTTTATTATTTAAAAAATTATTTAAAATTATATTACAAATATATTTTTTTATATAAAATTTTTATATAAAAACATGTTATAGGTTTATTTTATATAATAATAATTAGATTTTATACTTATAATAATTTCTCATTTAAAAATTAATTATCAAACTAATAATTATTACAAATATAATTAAATTTATCATATAATTTATAATCTTAATACAATACCTACTTAACAATTAATCATAGAGACTAATTAAAGTTGCGCATAGTCTCAATTTTTTTGTAATTACTAACTTAGTTAATATATTAGCAAGATTTTATATACTACATATCTTGTCTAAAGTCAACATCTTATTATCCAATAAATTATGTTTGAAGTAATACTTTAATTAGATAAGTTTCATTCTTGTATGAAATATAGGATTTTTAGTAAGATGAACTGCACACTAATTATTAAAAAAAAAAAAATACTACTTCCTTGCAGCTTGTCCAATTCTCCTAAGAAATTCTTTAACTAAATCAATTCCTTACTTGCTTTAATGATGACAACATGTTTAGCTTTAATAGTTGACAAAGTCATGATATTTTGTAATTAAAATATCCAGCTCACAACATTATCACTTATAATGTATACATAACCTATTATGCTTCTTCTATTATTAATATTTCCACAAAGATCTACATTAATAAATCTTTGCAAGTTCATATTGCTTTTTCAAAAACATAAGACTACATTATTTATATTACCTTTTTTAACAAAAAATCCATTGACAACCTCCTAATGTTATTTACTAAGATTAGTCATGTACCTACTCAAAGCTCTTACTAAATGTGCCATATTAAGCTTGGTACAAACCATACATAAGATTATAATTTGCTAAGACATAAGAAACTCTTAGCATGTACTTATGCTCTTCAACTATCTTTAGTTATTAATGGTTCCATTGAAAGCCTTAAGTGATTCACTAAAGGAATGCTAACCAGTTTTGCTTCTTACATCTTAAATTAGTTCAATAGCTTTACAATATAAGTAGTCTTTGATAATTTCAAGATACAACCTCTTTGTCCCTCATAATTCTCATCCCAAGAATTTGCTTTATAGCCTTAAGATCTTTCATTATAAATTAACATAACAATTTTCAAATTTTTTAAAGTAACAACAATGATCCATGTTATATCTCCTAAAATAATGATTGAACATAAAGGCATAAAACTTCTTTTGTAAGTTTATTTCAAAACATACAAGTTTTTATTTAATTTACACACAAGATTTTCTTTTAGAGGAGCTAAAAAACCTTTTGGCTACATTATGTGGATGTCTTCCTCCAAATCACCATAAAGGAAAGTTGTTTTTATATCAAGTTACTCTAGATGCAAATTTTCAACCATATTAATATTCAACACTAACTAAATTATTAATATCTTCACAATTATAGAAAAAATTTTAATATAATTAATACTTTTTTTTATTGCTAAAATCCCTTTATAACCAACCTTACCTTATTTCTCTTATTGTCATCATGTTTTGTATTAGCTTGGTAAACTCATTTGTTGTTCAGTGTTTTATTTTTTTTTTTCTTTTACTAATTGAGTTAACTTTCACATATGATTTTTCTATAATTAAGTCATTTCTTCTTCCTTAGCTAACTTTTAATTAATAAAATCTTAAACTTGTATTATTTCATCAAAGTATTCTAACTGACTTTAAATGATTCAAGAAAGAAGAGAATTGCAGTGGAAGTTTCAATATTCTACCCAATTTTGTCACTTATGTCACCAATGTAAGAATTTCTAACTATACTAAAATATTTTCAAAATTTTCTAACATTTTTTTACCCATATTTTCTATTAAAATTTCCTTTAACAGAAATTAAGATTATTTTCACTCATATCTTCTATTAAAATTTCTTTTAACAAAAATCAAGATTATTGACTTTAGATTATTATGCATGGAATATGGTATCACTAAATTGTATACCCAAAGTCTATTATAGACCTCTTAAAGTATTTAAAGGAAAGAAGTACAATACAAGCGAGAATTGTGATTGATGTTAATTAATTTCTTAAGGAGCATCTTGCAACTTAATCCCAAGAAGCAGTGCACTTATACCAAAGCATCAAGACACCCTTTTGCAAAAGAAATATTTGAATAATGAATTAAAGTTTAGCATGCTACCAATTAGAAGTCATCGAAAAACTGCAAGTGTTCTAACAGTTTGACAATTTCATTTTTTTGTAGTGATATGTACTATAAATGCTTTCTTTATTGTTTTTCTCTCAATTGGTGTAATTATTGGGAATGAGAAATTGTTAAAAAGTATCATTAGTGGAATTCAATGGTTTTCACTCTTTATCCATTGTAATCCAGCATTTGAGAAACCATCTAGTTTTGCCCAGGAAAAAGACAAAGGAAATCAAACTTTCTTCTTCTGACATCTAGTGAGGTCTTTCCTTATTAATGTGGTGTCCACTTAGATAAAAAAAATAATTTGTTTTTTTCTTATTGGGTACATAGATACAAAAAGTAATTTCATATCTTCTTTGGTCAAAAATACAAGTAAAATTTATTACATTAACTAATGAGTTAAACTTAGTGTCTCAAAATTAAAAGTTCATGACTTGAAGTCAAAAGTGAAAAAACAAAACTGACCAAAAAAGAAATTTATAATCTAATCTCAAAGTGTGACTTTCTTATTCTTATAAGAACTTAATTTAGAGTTCAAGATTCTTATTATCATAGATGCTTATAATTTTGGGAAAGAATCTTTTAAATATTGTTAAAAAAAATGAAGAGTTATAAGTATTTAAAATGTTTATTAAAATTCAATTCATTATTTTGAAATAAATTTATATAATTATTTATAAATAAGATAATAATAATAATAATAATAATAATAATAATTTAATTTTTAATATTATAATCTTAGAAAGAGTCATAATGTATATACATAAGAGAAGAAGGATAAAAAACACACGTATACATATAAACTAACAGTTTTAACCTAAGAGAGGAAAAATTGAGATTCACCTCCCGCCTCTGCCCTTCCCACAAAGTGGTACACCAACAGTTGAAACTTGAGGCGAGTGGACTAACAAAAAGGAAGAAAAGAGACCCAGAAGTGCTCAGGCCCAAGAATCTCGGCCCAACTTCTTTCTCATTATTCTTTAACAAGTCAATTCTCGGTCTTCTACCTCTCTCTCTCTTTCTCTGTCTCTCTCTCTCTCTCGGCAAAGCTCTGAGAAGCAATCTTGACTGTGGCTCGCTGCTGAATCCTATAACGCAATCGCCGTTTCCGTTTGACATGGTACAATTCAACTTCTTTCTTCTTCTCCTCTTTTCTTATACTTTTATTTTTTTTTTTCAGGTTTTCTCAATTTCACGAATTTCTGATCCCTAGTCCTCAAACGAAACCTGGGAATCTTGGGGTTCTTGACATGTGATTATCTGAAATTACATATTTTGGCTGATTAATTATAATGGGGTTTTGGTTTTAGAGTCAATTTGGGATTAATTAAGATCATGGGGTTTGTTTAAAATGATTAAGTAGGGTTCTTCAGGTTTGTTAATTATAGCAGTTGGGAAATTAAGTGAACATTTTCTAGTTTTTTTCAACTTGAGGATGTTGGTGTTTCACATATTAACCTTAAAGCCAACTAAAATTTAGTGGTTATATTGAGTGTAACAGTTGCTCTATATCACTCGGATAACATGCAGGTTGTAAAATTTACGCTTGGGATCCCTAAATGAGCAAAAGATACAGACTTTTGTATTTCTAATTTGTTGTGATACCTGTGTAGTGGTTTATGAACTAAAGGAAATGAGAAATTTTCGATATGTTTTATGTTTCTCTTAGTTTTGCTGTGGAAATTTGGCAATGCTTTCAGTTGGGTTGCTTGAATGACTGTGCTTCTGCTATTCAGTAGGATGATTGCTATTTATTCTTGATAAACCAATAAACAAAAGGTAAACTTTGCATCTATGCTTCTCAGGACTTGGTGTGTTAGATTGCGTATCTTAGGATGCTATAAGCTATTGCAGTTTACAATGCTACACGTGTTTCTCATATACATTCTCTTGAATAATTGAGTTTCATCCCTTGGTCTTTCACTTCTGATATTTTGTTGATGATTTGAGTACATACACGGGCTTTTGTTGTTAGCAGTGCAACTAATCTGAGCAGCTCATCTGTTGATTATAAATGTGCTTGTGTGAGTGGTTGATTTATGTCCTTTTTTGTGGTAAAACTTCTCACTCATTGTTTCTTTTCTGCTCCTTTGTAGGCTAATAGGCACACCATAATTCTGATTCAGACTTCTCCAAATAGAGCAACTAGAACATTCATGGACTATGATTCAATTAGTCAAGCTATGGATGGTATGTTGTACATATTTTGTATAGCAATTATGCCATTAACATCATGTTGTCATCATCTGTCTGTCTATTATGCCCATGTAATGCAACTGTTACTGACTGTTGATAGTCAGTTCTCCGATGATTGCCTTGAAACTTGTAAGTAGGGAAAATCTGGTAATCTGTAATCATTAAGGGCTTACGTTATGTTCAAGTTGCTGATTTTGTTGTTGCCTCTTGAAAGCAAGCACCTACAATGCAAGGATCTGACAAATTTACTTATAGTTGAATTACTGTTGCCTTTTTCAGCAGATATTCCTTTCAATGTTTAGTATTAAAGAGGTATTTCAGTCTACTTAGTTACACAGTAAAGTTATACATGTAGTATGCTGATCTATTAGTTTGTTCTTTACCTTTCCTTCCTTTTTCTTCTCATCTGTGTTTGATTAGTTGTTTCAGTTGATTAATTAGTTTGCTCTTTTGCTTCCAAACTTTTGTGTGTGTCTTAGTGGTGCCTATTCTCTGGAAAGCACAGAAGAATGAATTGACATCTCACATCCAGACTGAAATTTTGCCTTCCTTGCAAGCTTAATATCTCTTGTACCTCTTGGTTGGCACTTGGATTTTCTTTTGCATCAGCAGTACTTGCACTCAGTTATATATGTGGTTGCCAGAATCTTATTTATACCTAATTTGAGGCTTTTCTTGTGGCTTATGTAGGTGTCTGTGGACTATATGAGAGGAAACTTAAGGAATTATATCCAGCCATGAGAAACATTAATTATGACATTTCAGATCTCTACAATTTCATTGATGGGCTTGCAGACATGAGTGCATTAGTGTCTCTCTCTCTCTCTCTCTCTCTCTCTCTCTCTCTCTGCCTTCCATGTGTTTATAATTGTGGTTTTCGTGCCTTCACATGTGCACATTCTGTTGCACTTAAGAGGCAGGTTGACCTGCTTTGCATGCCTGTGTGATGGATGGGTAGCTGGGATTGGTGTACACAAGATAGGCATACTAAGTTCCCGTTGGGGAATATTTGTGGGTTAAATATCTGAAATCATTCCTTTTTGACTTGTAAAGGAATGCAGCATTATGTCCCTACCATAATCCTTGTGGTTACATGCCAATATCCTATTTGCTAAATTAATGTGATATTGCTTATTTCTGGCTTGCAGTTATGATCACTCTATTCAGGCTTTTCTTCCATATGATAGGCAGTGGATCAAACGGAGGACACTACAGCACCTTAAGAAGCAAGCACATTGAGCAAGACATGATTTGTGGCATGCCAATTACTATGGTAACATGGATTAATTTTAGCATGAAGAGGATGTGTATGGGGTTTAGAATTAAGGACTTGTAGAGGTTTTTCTCTTGATTCCAAGGTAGTTAAATGTCATGTGTGTACACGATCTCTCATGTTTTAAATTCACGCATATAATACTTGTTAAGAAATAGTGACGCTGTTGTTGTTTGAAGGGGGTATTTATTGCAAGTATTAATATGCCTGGGAAACCAGGCATTGGATTTGAGTAATGAAATTATATGTTATATGTTGCATCATTTATCATACTCAGATTATATTGAAAGGGGCTAAATCTTAATTTTATATTGTTGGAATTAAGAATCTAGCTACTATACCACAGTCTGGTGGCATCTTAATTATATTTGTTTGAACATTGAATGCATCTGGTTTAATTGCTAGAAATTTTTTCTTTTGACAGAAGAAAAAGGAAAAAGGAAAGAAGTATGGTTGGTCAATTTCAATGAAATTTATTTTTCTTTGTATTTTTTTTTTCCCCCCAGTTAGTAGGTGCAAGGGTAGTTCACTTGTATGGAATTTTTACCTTCTGCTCTTACCATCTATTGTATTGTCCAAAAATAGGCATGCTTGCAAGTGATTCCTTTTGACTGTTGCATGTGATTTAGTTCTCTACCTTGTCATGCTTTATAAAATCTGATTGGAATTGAGTTGAAAGCAAACTTGAAGAAGCTTTATTCTTACTAACAGCACCTTCCAACTTTACATTTTGTGGCAAAACAATCTGTATGATGTTAAATATAACAATAAGCGTGATTATGGTAAAAAAATATAACAATAAGCATGATTATGGTAAAAAATATCCTTGAGTTTGAAGTAAATGGATGCATGCTCGGGGTGGTAGGTGATTCATATGCATTTTTACTTTCAGTGTACACAAATTCTTAACATTATCAATCTCAAATATGCATCGATCAGTTCAAGCATTTTCAATAAATGGGGTGATGGGTGGCTGTTTTATAATGACTGTTTTTAATAGATTAACATTGTAATTCATATTCGAGAGAAAGGGGAGGAAGAGGGGTGCCTCCAGCTACTGAATAAAGTATTAAATGTGAAGAATTCTGAAAAGAGAGAGAGAGAAGAAAAAATAAAAAAAGACAGAATCAATGAAATTGTGCTTGGTATATGAAAAAAGGCCAAAATCAAATGGTCATAAATTCTTACTAATTTAATACCTCTTATTTTTAGTAACTTATTCCATTCCCTTACAGCTCGTATTATCCACTTGACATTTCTTAACTGGTCAAAGTTGAACTAAATTGTTGTTACATCTCATGCAAGCATAAGTGGCATATGACATATAGCAAAAAGAGTAAAGAGTTGGATTTTAAATAAACATTGTCATCATGACATACAGCCCATCTGTGAAATTCTTGTTGGATTATCTAAAGAAATTGTTGCATTCCTTTGTTATTCAATTTCTGAAACACCCAAAATTCTTGTTGCTGAAATTTTAGTGACTACATTTGTATATTTCTTTGTATTTGTCCTTGCATGCCCTGGATCCAGTAAAAATCTGATAAATAATACCTGCAATCTAGACTTTGTTCAGAATCAATTCAGGGGTATGGTTTAATGATAATTGTGATAACTCACAGTTTGATACAACTTTTGGTGTTTCTTCTGAAGACCTGATATGTAGTTCATACCTTATTGGATCTTAGATAAAAAAGAATCCATAGCTAAGCCTATCGGGGGCTCCAAGGGATTAAAAAGGGAATTATAATTGAATTCAATTTTCTTTCTTTCCAATGAAAACATTTCTCTGTAATTGTCAAGTAGATTCCAAAAATTAATGCTATGTGAAGTAGAATGTGATAATATGCCCGACTATAGCAAGAAAATATGGGTTTATTTGAGATTGTAGATGCAGTTTGTAAACTTGTGCTATAAGTTGAACCCAAACAAGCTAGTATTTGATAACATCTAAAATTCATGTTTGGCAGAAACTCATCACAACTCAAACTTAAATTTCAATGTGCTGTGTTTTGTCATAACAAGCAAATGTGCCATATATGCATGGGAAAGCACACTAGTAACTAAAACCATTAGTAACATCAACAGGTTGATATTATCCTAAACTAAGCCCATGTTTTCTTACACTAAGCATGAAGATGGAATGGAACAAAATAGGATCCCATCAGAGTCTATCTCCGAGTCCTTTGAGAAAAATCCAAAATGAGTGAAAATACATTCAGAATTTTTCCTCAGTTCTGAACTTCAGTTCTCCTGTTTCATCATTTCCCACTTGCTTTGGTGTTAGCCCTGAGAAAAGTAATGGCACCATTACACATTAGTATAAGTCCAGAAGAGAAATATCATGTCTCTACCCTGCAAAAAATTACATTTCTATAACATTTTTGTATTACTAATTTCTGTCAATTGAAATACAGACTATGTTGCAGAGAGCGTGAGACTATGTTATTCTATTCTGTGTCATTTTGCTTGACAAGGTAATCCTGTAGGCTTCATCTAAAAGAAGGAAAGGAATTTTGATCCTAACGGGAGGAATTAACTGATAAACAGGCTACTGTTCTTCCAAAAGCAAAAGGTAGTCCCTTCTACAACTTTGGTCCTTCTAGTTGTCAAGTCATTCATTTCTTCTACAAGAAGATAAAATCCAAGGAAAAGTTAAGAGAGTTACTCTTTTTAGCAAAACCTCACCTTTGAATTAAGAATGGCTCAAAAAGGAGCAATGAAAGTCAAGAAAAAGAGGAAAGAAAGAAGAAATTGAATTTTGAGAAATAGAGGGACAAAGGAAAAATATAAGACCAGATCCTTTGTTGAAGTAAACTAGCTTCTAGCGGAAGAGATGGGTTCAGCAGGATTCAAGTGATATGAGAATTTTTCCAAGGTGTCCAATAGCAAGAATCAAGCAAATACTGTTTCTTGAAGCAAACATCTCACTACGTTACCTTTTCTTCCGTGTTCTCTCTAACTGTGTCATCTCACGCTCGTTGCCTTGATGAGCAGGCCCTGTACTAGCATTGATTGGAACAAGGCTTCTCACACAAATAAATGCAAAGAAATTGCCAGAAACACAACATGCACTCTCTGATCTGCTATTTGCTTGATCATACCAATAAAGAAAACAGTTATTTTGCAGAAACAAAATTCTATCACTGATCCTTGAGAAACATAAAGGTCTAATATTATAACAGCCCCCATTCTCTTCTGAGATAGAACACAATTTAGTCCATGAGTCTTTCACCCCATATTCTTTCATCATCCATATCTCAAGATTCTCACTGTCAACTTTGCAACCCATAGAAAGGCATCCTCCCAAAGCCCCCAAGATAATTCCGTGACTATTATCTGGTGTTGGTAGCAGATGAAACTTCTCATCATTGAGATCAAAAGCAACAATCCAATAGTCCCCAAAGCTTCTAACTTGAGCAACCACCCAATGCAGACAGGTAGCAACAAGAGTACCAAAGACTTGCAACGTCACATGACCATAACCATCAGGAAATTTCTCAATTGTTCTTGCAGAATTTTTTACCAAACTATACACCATAACTCGGGAATGTGTTCCTTGATAATGCAAAAATATTGCGACCAACTTGTAATCATCACTCACGGCATCATATCCAAATCCAGCCAAAAGAAATTCGCCACATCTACAATCTCTCCAGAACTTAGCCAACAAATGGTGTTTTCTAGTTGAAGGGTTCCACAATGCCACCTCCGCTCCATTGTACAAAGCAATCAAGCCATTACAGGAGCCAATTACATCACTACGACTCTTCCATGGCAACACTCTTTTAATTTGGAAACCCTTAATAGAAGATACATCGTGGAAAGTTGCATAAGCTTCAAGTGGGTCATTGCGAGAGATCAAGTTCATATCCAGTGAGTCTAAGTCCACTTCAGAAACCAAACAATTTGTCTTAAAATGATTAATGATCAGGCGACGATTGGAGTTGGTTTCGATGGAGCGGTGTAGATGAAGCTTGATAAACTCATGGCTATCAATTAAAGAACGCAACTCTTTTGACAAGCACCGAAATCTTAGACGTGCCTCAGGCGGTAAACGAGAAAATAGGTCATTTATTATATCCAATGGGAGCTTTGCCATTGGTAACACAAACGGGTATAAAGCAAGGGTTAGGATTTTTACTTCAGAAATGAAAGTATAACAATGAAAACACCTGCAGATGCCAAAAATAAAAAAAAAAATAATAAAGTAAGAAAACATGATCTTCTTTCCTACCCAGCAACTCAAAATAAGCTCAATACGAAACAATGTGTATGAATAACGTTCTAGGATTTTTGGTTCAGAAATGAAAACACAACCATAAATACTTCAATGGGCAGCAAACAAGTCGAAAACTTGAATCACACCCACCATTCCTAAAATTCAAGATTCCTAAATCCTTTACAAGATATGCCAAAAGAAAGAAGTGAATTAGAGAGACAAAACTCAAGCAAGACATGGCCAAAAATACTTTGATTCGCAAGTGGAAACACAAGTTTCAACCCCCCAAGAGTTCGCGGGTTTACATCAACATTCAAAAAGGTTAAATCTTGAAATGGGTTAAGGCAATGTACTTAGAGATACAAACAGTGAAACCAATTAATCTTTGAAGAAGCGTGATCACCCCCCCCCCCCCAAAAAAAAAAGAACAAATAAAACAAAGAAAATCAAGAAAGCTTGGGAAGGAGGTTTTTACCATTTTCCTTCAGAGAAACCCAGTTGGGCAGCCGAGTCCTTGAGTCCTTCCAAACAACACCACGTTTAATCCCAAACTTAACCCAAGAGAGAGTTGTCACAAGAGGATGCCTTTTCTTGATTTTCTTGATTTTTGTTTTCTTTTTGGCTTATCATGGTTCCAACTGTTTTAGTGGTAAAATTGCAACTAAAATATAAAGAATAAAAAATATTTTTTCAACCCAAAAAAAAAAAAAAAAAAACCTCTGGTTATTGGGCGCTAAATCAATTTTAGAGAAATTAAAATTTTCAAGTAAACAATCTCTTTCCTATAAATCTTTCTCTTAGAGTTCACTAATATTAATCAAGAAATTATGTCTAATTTATATTAAATAATCATATATATATATATATATATGAGAGATGAAAACTAGAAAATAGATGAGACGGAATGTTCTATTTTGTGATAAGCAGGGGATAATTTTGATATTTAAACTTGACAATATTTTGGAATCTATAAGAAAAAAAAAATCATTACAAATGAATTTTTAACATAAAAAAAAAGATATTATAGAAATATTAGTGATTGGTCCAAAATTTCACAACTATTTCATTACCACCTTTTTTTTATAATTATTGTAGAGATGAATTAAATTATTGATGTAGCTCATCCAATTAATTTTACATAACAAGGTTTAATATTATTAAAAAAATTATATAAATAAAAAAATAAATTTAGAAGTATCTTTTTTTTTCATAAAAAATAATAAATAGAATTTAAGAATTTTTTTAAAAAACAAAATAAAAAAATTTTAAAAAATAAAAATAAATTTAAATTAATATTCTTAAAGTTAAAAAAATCAAATTTATTAATTTTTTTAAAATTAATAAAAAACTGTCACATAATAATATCTATTTTATAACTTTCAATACAATTAAAATTCTACACACTAGTTAGTTTTTAGAATTTTATGGGTATTATAATTTTTATGTCCTTAAAAAAAAAAAAAAAAAAAAAGAGAAAAACAATAATGTATTGGTTCTCACTTCTTGGACTTAACCATCTGGCTGCCATGGCCTTCTTGCACTCGTAACACATCGATGGGCTCATTCTTGCGAAGGCTGAACCTTCCTCGCTTCTTGCCTCGATGGCTTTTTTCCACCAACTTTTTCTTTTTCTTCGAGAGTCTCCTCAACTTTCTAGTCATTCAGGCAACTTCATCATTGCTATCTTCACTGTCTCTTTACTCGATGCATCCAAATAAAAATTAAATAATAAATTAATTTTTTAAATTAATATTTATAATTAATTATAATAATATAATATATAATAATAAAATTTATTTGACACTTTAACTAATTAATTTTAATTTTATTTAATTTTATTTATATAAATTTTAAAATTAATTAAATTATTAATCATATTAATAATTTTATTAATTTTAATTTTAATTAATAATTTTAAAAAATAAATTAAAAAATTAATTATTATTAAAAATATAATAAAATTTTAAATATTTAAAATTAACATAACATGTGAACCAAAATCGATGAAACTTGTGGCTTTGAATTGTATATTCTCAAAGGCAGCAGCCCACCCTGCAAACAATTCAATTGCAGTGGCCCCAGAAAAAAAAAAAAAAAAAAAAATAATAATAAATAAATTCCGCCACTATAAAAGCAGCTCCTCGCATTTGTTTCATTTCTGCACTTAGTAGCCCCTTTACTATTTTCTACCCCCTTTTTATTTTTTCTTAATTTCTAATTTCAAAATAAAATTTTTAATTTTCTAGGACAATACATAGTTTCACAGCTCTACAAGAGTGGAAAAACCTTAGATTTTCCTTAGCTAACATCTAACTTATGCCTGAAAATTTCATATCTCAAAAGAGAGAGAAAATGAAAAACCAGGGTTTTCTTTGTTTCTTTTTTCCTTTGAAGACAAAAATTGAAAAAAGTTTCCATTTTTGCTAAGACTTTGATCTCAGATTTTGATGTTCTTGATCAACTTTGAAATGGGTTTTGTTTGTAAAAGCTAACTTGTGAGAAAAAAAAGGGAAAGACAGGATTTTTTTTTTTTTTTGGTTGATTGAAGCTTTGATCCATTAGGGCTTATTTGGGAAGATTTCTTGAATTGTTGTTGTTGTTGTTGTGAGGAGCGGGGAAATGGAGAAGAAGAAGGTGGCAGTGCCTTTAGTGTGTCACGGGCATTCTCGTCCAGTTGTGGATCTGTTTTATAGTCCTGTCACTCCTGATGGGTTCTTTCTTATCAGTGCAAGCAAAGGTAATGCTAAGCTTCCTTTGCATTCTTTTTTGATTTCTTTTTATTGATTGATTGTGAATTTGTGCTCTACTATGTTTGTTTTGAATTGGGTTCTCCTTGATTAGGTACTTAGTTATCATCTTGCTAAGCTTATGATCGTTAACTTCTAATTCTGGTTCAATCTTATGTATTTGGAGTTGGGTTTGATTTGAGCAGTCATCAACTTTACACTTTGTTAATGATGTGGTATTTATATGTTTGCCTACTGTGACCTTTGAACTAGTTTCATTTCACTACTTTAACGAGGTTTTCATGGAATAGTCATTTAACCATTATTTTGTTAGATTGTGTCTTCTGCTGTAGACTTTTTAAAGCAGATATTTAGTAGTCATTTTGTTTAGGGTGGGGAAAAGTTCTTGGTTGCTATCTTTCATTCATTTCTTCCTATCATGAAAAGATTGGTTGTTTGCATGTGTGTGTTTCTCATTTCTCTTGTTCAAAAAATAATGAATGTAATAGCTGAGGATGTGCTTCAAACTTGATGTTATGTTCAAACTGGACATATGTAAGTTTGGAACCAGACCTTAATGCTATTCACTGATGATTGTTGTTATCTGGTAGCGTATTCCATTGAGAATTGGATTATACCATGTTTATATGTATGATTTCAATGTTTGTTAAACGTGAAAATGGACCCTCTTTCTCTCTCTCTCTCTCTCTCTCTCCCCCTCCTTGAACTTGCAGTTTTATTTTCTCTGCATTCTTATTTCCATGCAGCTTGGATACAAGCAACTGCTTAGACATTTGTCAGGAACTTTTTAAATTCTGGTGGCCAGTTGTTTTCAGGAACTGAGGACTTAGTTTTGACATTTTATTGTGAAGTTGAGTCTTAGCTAAATTAGTCACAATGATCCAATGATTAGCTAAGTTAGCTGCAATGGATCCAACAATTTAAAGTTGAGGCTTTTTTTATTGAATGGTCATTGCAGTGATTTGTGAATATAAAGTTTTGTGTTAAATTCTAGAACAGTTTATTCTGTTGGGTAACTACTTAGTGTTTCCAATACTAAATTTTGCCTTTAATGGATCTTTTCATGTTGACGTAGACTTAGTTGGAGAGTGTTAAGGGACCTATCTGCCCATGTAAATGGTTGATTGGGTATTTATTGACTGAAAATTGTGGGGATGAGCTTACCAATTGGAACTGAATATGATGGTTGAACTTATTACTTATTGCTTGGAAATGGTGGATTGAATGTACCAATTGGCATAATAATTGTTTGCTTGTATTGTCATCTGGTCAGAGTAGCTAGGTACTGTGCTTACATTGGAAGCTTATCAATAGTAAATTTTTCATCCTTAATGCCAATTTTTTTTTTTTGGTGTAAATGATATAGATTCCAATCCAATGTTGAGAAACGGGGAGACTGGGGATTGGATTGGGACCTTTGAAGGGCATAAAGGTGCAGTGTGGAGTTGTTGCCTGGATTCAAATGCATTGCGTGCAGCATCTGCGTCTGCTGATTTTACTGCGTATGTACTTAAATCTTATTCTTAAAACTAATGCTGTAATCACTCTGTCCTTCAATTCCTTGTAAAGATGCTTGATGCAAGAAAAGAGATCAATTGACAGAGTTGTGAAATATGTTGTCCTATCCATCATTTGCAGAAAATTGTGGGATGCATTGACTGGGGATGAATTGCACTCTTTTGAGCACAAGCACATAGTCCGGGCATGCTCATTTTCAGAGGTTTTTTTTTTTTTTTTAATTGTTTTCTTGTTTTGATCTAATACTTGTCTTTTCCAGAATTGAAGAAAATAGAGTGAGTGGCACATTTGGTAGTATCTTTTAATTGATCCCAAGTTCTTGTATTTGACATAATTGTGTACAATTCAGCATATGAGCCATTATATGATGGGTCCATTGGACAAGTTCTCTCTCTCTTCTTAGTTAGTAAAGGTTTTGTTAGTACTTTTAACAATGATTGCCTAAGTTACAATCATTGTATATGTCAGTTTTATTTCAAAGTGCTTGAAGAGGATTTTACTGTAACCTTATCATTAACTATAGTGCTACAGTTGCATGGATAAATTTTAGCTTCTTTTAAGTAAATTTACTGAGTTTTCATAGGATAGCATTGTATGTTGTGCTTCCCTCCAAGTAGAAACTACGTATTTCATTGGACTTGGATTTCTTCAGAGTCACTTTCTTGGTGCAAACCCTTTGAATTTGATGAGATTGTTTTTAACACGCCTGGCAGGCCTTTCCCTTTTTTTGGGACTGTGTACATATTTGATCCATTTTTATTTCTTTTCCAAATAGCCCCCCATCCCAAAAGAATTTAAAAAGGAAAATGGTGGGGAAAACAAGAGAATGCTTATTGTTTTCTAATATTTTTCCTGCTCTAGAAGTTGGGGTAAAAAGCAAAAATAAATGGAAAATTTGAGAAGAAAAAATCAAATTCCAGAATGGATTCTTCCTAGAGAAATGCTTCTTAGTCGCAGACTTTGTAATCTTATTCCTACATATTATTTGTGTCATAATGTTGCATTGGTAAAACATCAAATCTGAGTCTAAAAAAATAGTGCTATTGATTTTTATGTCAGTGAAAATATGTGTCAATGCCCCTTTGTTTTAATGCTTGGTAACGGTATATGTATCTAAGTTGCTCCTTCTGCAGGATACTCACCTTCTACTTACAGGTGGAGTTGAGAAAGTTCTTCGTATATATGACTTGAATCGTCCAGATGCACCACCAAGAGAAGTTGACAATTCACCTGGTTCAATTAGGACCGTTGCTTGGCTTCACAGTGACCAGACCATATTGAGCTCTTGCACTGATATTAGTGGGGTGAGGTATGGACAGCCTTATAATGATCCCATTGGGCCTTATGTTAATATTTATCTGCAGATACAAAAGTGCTCTTTTGTTGGTTGGACTGGCTTTCTGTGGTAGTTATTTCTAGGACATCAAGTTATGACATACAAAACATGTGTGATTTATACTTGATGCTTTACAAGCACAATAATCATATATGCTTCCACTTAAGTTGACAGTGTATAAAGAAGCAGCTCTTTGCAAAATTGGTTGTTTAATCATTATATTGTTTCCTGTCTAGAAGAAGAGCTTTCTGCAGGTTAGCCTTGTTCTTTTGTGCTGTCTCTTTTCATAAAGCTTATCAAAGAGTTCTGCCAGTTGTTTGGCTTAGCAGTTTAATCCTTGGTTTCATTACCTATCTACAAATTACTGATTCAGTTGTTTTTTATGGGGTCATGAAGAAAAGGAAATGAAATTTGATTTAATGTTCTTTGAAATGCTGATGCATTCTTCTATTTGCATGTGGTATTGTGAACCAAGCAAACAATTGGATATTCAAAATGATAATCAGAACAGTTGACATGATATAGCCATAGATCCCAGGCTGTAACTTGTTCACAGCAAGTTTCTTATTGCTGGACTCACGAATTAGGGAATGTGCCAACATTGGGGAATTACCTGGAGAGAAGTTGAGGAGTAGGAAAAAGGAGAAGCAAGACCACCTAAGTTGATTCTATCTCATCTTTTATTCTGTATGGCAACTGGGGATCAAAAGGCCCCAGTTTGATGCCATAATAAATGTTACCTGTCCCATCTGCCAGTTTTTACACAGTTTTAACTGCTTAGGCAACCAGCATTTGGTTTAATTTTATTGTGAATATGGTTTAATGATTACTTGTATTCATTTGGTGGAAATTTTGCTTTGGTTTTTGTTTAGATTAATCTGTTGCAAGGCATGTTACTATTTCTTATTGGTTATAGAAGTCTGTCATTTTAGTGACTTGTCCTGCTGATTTTTATTTTCTCTTTAAAGGCTATGGGATGTTAGAAGTGGAAAAATTGTTCAAACACTTGAGACAAAATCATCTGTAACAAGTGCTGAAGTGAGTCAAGACGGTCGCTATATAACCACAGCTGATGGATCTATGGTTAAGTTTTGGGATGCAAACCAGTAAGTTCTAATTGGATCCTTATTTCTTTGTGCATCTTTGTATTTTTATTTTTTCCCTAATCTTTTGGCTATGTAAGCAATAACCACTTTCCATGTAGAACCTATTTCTCTGTCGAGCAATTGCTCTTGCTTCTGATAATTTTGGGATCCACTGATATTTTCTTGTTCATTTTCAAGCTTTGGGTTGGTTAAGAGCTACAACATGCCATGCAATGTGGAATCTGCTTCATTAGAACCAAAACTTGGTGATAAGTTCGTTGCTGGAGGGGAGGATATGTGGATCCATGTATTTGATTTCCATACCGGAGAGGAGATTGGTATGTGCTTTTGAACTGGCAGAACTATGTCATTGGTATCTACTTCAGCTAATAATATTGATCTTTGATGTGCATCCTGATGTAGGTTGCAACAAGGGTCACCACGGTCCAGTTCACTGTGTCCGATTCTCACCTGGAGGGGAATCGTATGCTTCTGGATCTGAAGACGGAACTATCAGAATATGGCAGACAGGTCCTGTAAGTCAGAATGAGAATGAGTCAGTTTCTGGTAACGGACCTACTGGTAAAGTGAAGGTCTCAGCCGAAGATGTGACCAATAAGATCGAGGGCTTTCATATCAGCAAAGAAGGGAAAAGTTCGGAGAAGGACTAGGCAACAAATGCTCTCAATCCGTGCTTGCGTCGTGCTCAGCCATTAGCGTCGTCGGGTCATATGCATGTGGAGTGACTTTTTGGTTAACTGATATTGCCCCCTTGGTCGAATAACTATATAGACTTTTCTTTTTGGGAGTTCTTTCTGTGCTTTTATATATATATATAGATATAGATATATATGCATGAAAAGCTTGATCAAAGGACTCTTTGGATGAATCAAATTTGAGTTGGAAGTGCTATGGCTTTGTTGAAAAAAGTGACAATGCCAATGAAACCTAGAAGTCAAAGGCACTCTGGGGAGTGATAGGTGAATCATCATTCCCTGAGGCTCGACTCCATAGCCTATAAATAATTCTAGTGATAACAGTGATTGAAGGACCATAAGCCCCACCTTTTATCATTTGAGTTTTTGTGTGTAGTTGTGTATTATTTTCAAAGATAATATATTTATTATCTTTGACTTCAGCTTTAGATGTCAACTAAACTCTAATCTCAACTTCAGCTTTAATTAAGGTAGGCTGTATGAAACTCTTTTTCTTGCCAGGTACAGCTGGTGAGTCGAAGGCTCATGGGTCATTACGGCCCAATATTATTCACGTCTGATCGCGCCGACACGCAGCGATCTATGGGCGGGTTGAGCAGGAGGACCATGGGCCATGGCAGCCCATTGCGCATATTAGGCCCGGGTTGGGTCGGGCCGTGCTGTGAGGCCCAACTTGAAAAACAAAATAGTAATTATCTATAAGCTCGAAGGGCAATTTCGTCAATCCATTTCATAAATACCCCGACCTTCACTGGCTGTAAAGAAGGCGATTTATCTCTCCATTTTCAGCTCTTCTATTCCCATCTCTCTCTCTCTCTCTGTCTTTTCTTCCATTTTCGCTTTGGAATAAAGTATTCTTGGAAAATAGTGAAAAAACAAAAAAGAAGTAAATTTGGGGGGATAATGTCGGGAAAAGGGGCAAAGGGATTGATTACAGCTGGAAAATCGACGCTCAGTAATAAGGACAAGGACAAGAAGAAGCCCATTTCTCGCTCCTCTCGCGCTGGCCTCCAGGTCCCCTCTCTCTCTCTCTCTCTCTCTCTCTGTTATCTCTTAAGATTTGTTTTTTCAAGGGTAATTTGTAGGGATTTTGTATTTTAACTGATAGGTTTATGAAGGAAGGAAGAGGGGGTGTGGAAGTGAATAAATTCTTTTTTCACAATTTGTTTTTCTTTTTTTTTTTTTGGTTTTTCTGTTTGTTATCGAACTGGGTTTCTTTTTTCATTTTATTTTTTGTTGGTTTTGTTATGGTGTGGAGTTTTTAAGTGTTAATGTAGTTTTGTATAATTGTGTGTGATTGAGTTATTTACTTATTTTCTTTTGGGTTTTGGTTGGCTGTTTTGAGGGTATTTGTGTTGGGAGATTAGAAAGATTTTGCCAAATTTTCATGGGTTAGAAAGGATGCACAAGAAGCAGATGGATAAATAAGAGGGAAGAAGCAGATGATGATGATGAACTTGTCTGTGAACTGGTTGCTGAAATGTGCTTGGGATTTGCATTTTGGATGATAAGACTATCTTGATATTTTTGTTGGAGAATTAAGTGGAAATTTTGGTTTGTGCGTCAAGCATACCTTCTCCTAAGAATCTTTGAGTTGTCTGGCAATTTCTGTGCCATTCGGCTTTCTGGGATGTAAATTGCTAGAGGCCAGTTACATAGAGAGTTATGGGAATGTTGGTTGTCTCCACCTCATTTGTGGGATGCAAGAGGAAATATGGATGAATACTGCTTGAAGACAACAAGGAGCTCTTAATTCACGTATAGGAAGTTGCTGTGTGACTTCTAGATAGCATATGATGTTCTCCACATCCATCTGTGTGATTCCATGTCATAGTGGTTGCCCAGCTGCTCTCTTTTAGCACAAATATTCACTAACATTTGCAGTTAGTCGAAGTGGTGGATCTAGGAGTTGGCCTCTTTGGCGCAGGCACACGCACACACATTAAGAGAGAATAGATCAAAATTTGTCTTCTATTCTGTGGTTATCAATTTCTTCCCAAAGTTCCCACATGTATTTTCCAGCTATTAGATGTGGAGTCTTTTTGTGCATAATCTTTTTTTATTGTTTTTCCAAATATTTTGTGCAGTTTCCGGTGGGACGGGTTCACCGTCTGTTGAAGACCAGGGTGTCTGCAAATGGAAGGGTTGGGGCAACTGCTGCCGTCTATACAGCAGCTATACTGGAGTATCTAACTGCAGAGGTGCTGGAGTTGGCAGGAAATGCAAGTAAGGATCTGAAGGTCAAACGTATAACGCCAAGGCATTTGCAGCTTGCCATTCGTGGGGATGAAGAACTTGACACCCTCATCAAAGGAACCATCGCCGGAGGTGGAGTTATACCACACATCCACAAATCACTCATCAACAAATCCTCCAAGGAGTAGTGTGTTTGCAGTTCCATTTATTCTCCATTATGCTTGTACCTTAAACTTGAAAAAAACATGCATGAGAAACTATCAAATTGTTGACGGACTTTATTTATGCTCTGACTATTCTTTCTCCAATGTAGTTCTTGCCTCATGCTCCCTTACGAACAGTACACTTTCATCCTGTTTCATATTGCAGCAGACATTGCCAGTGTTTAATGATTTCCCAATTGGAGGCAATGCCTTCCGTACTCTAGGTGATAGAAAATAAAACATTGCGCTCCTGATAGAAAGTACTTCAACAGAGAATGTGAACAAATATTGAACCAATTTTAAGCTACTTTCTAGCACCCCAACTTTTAATATATCTAACAACTAAAAATATTTAAAATGTTTTTGAAAAAGTAGGTAGCAAATTATGCCTAATAACACAAGGCACAATCCACCAGTCCAGGAGCTATGATTGAATCAATTTTCAAATTTACAGCCCTTTTGTGGAATCTATGATGCATTAGCTGTGTTATACACTACTGCACTTGCATGCATGCATGTTCCATCTCTTAATCACTTGCTGTTCTGAAACCATTTTGGACGCCAACAAAACGTCCTTTTGTGCACGTATGGTCATCCGTCTGTTTGTCTGTTTGGTGTGTGTGTGTGTGTGAGAGAGAGAGAGAAGGATTAAGAGAGGGAACCACCGTCTGAAGCACTGATTCATGTATTTCCATACCGTGGCCAGGTAACAAATCATAAGAACATAGGACGGGGTACCAGGTACCCATAGACTGATCCCAACGAAATCAATATGAACAGGTGGGGCTTTCCGCTTCAAAGCCTCAAGACCTTAGGTTAGAATCTTGCTTCTGGTTTGTTTGAGCTGCTTGGAACTAGAGCTGAGACTACTTAGTTCCATTTCAAGTAAAATTGTGGAAGCATGGTTTCCATTCTGGTACAGGACTAAAGAAAGTGAATTGTGCAGTACGTAAATTCATTGATCTCATTCAAAAGTGGGCTAAAAAATGCTAGTAGCAGCACTGAATTCTGTTTAACAGAAATTTAAAGAACTTTGATTCTTCTAAAGAACCTATTATTTACAAAATTTTTGTACACCAGGGAGCTCGTGTGGAAGCTAAGAGTAGGAACATCCTATAAAGGCTCCATCATTTACAAAACCAAAATTAGCTACAACTGAGTATACTCTCCAAAATTCTGAAGAACCAACACAAAAACACTTCCTGCAATATAGAAAGCTATGTCTCAGTCACAATTTAAAGTGTAGCAACTTCAATATGAGAAGATAGAAGCTTGCGCATCAAATAGGAAATAATCACGTCAGGGCAAAAGAATAACTACAATATTTTAACGGGGCATATATGTGGTTAATCATGTACTTACCAGAACATTAAAGTTTCCAGATGTAACTTTACTTGGCATGGCTTGCCTTTAGCTGCCTCCTCACACCTTCTATCTCTTTTGTTTGTCTCTATGGGCAATGAACCAACAAGAAGGAAAGCAAAAATTTTCAAGAGAAAGTATTAATTTCAAATTTGAAAAAGTTAATGCCATAAAAAATTACAAAACACAAATAATACAAAATTGACTGCTAATTGGCCAAAAAGTTGAAATAACCCTTGACTGCTAAGGGCAACAGACAACAAAGCACTGAAGCTCCATGAAAAACGCAGCAAGTTGCAAACTGCAAGGTACTTTTTTTTGCATCTGCCTTTTTACAAGAAGAAAAGCAGATAAAACAGTTTTTTACCATTCATCTTACTAGATTTTACTATTTACACCATGCATGGCACATGCTAAGTTCCTGTATCAATTACAATTTGATTTAGTACATGCATATCTGCAGTATCATACACATATGAGTATCATATTTAACCCAAAAATTTATCAAGTGCAACTGCAAGTTGATCCTTCTTTCCTTAAGAACCAGGCTGTGAATATAAATTGCAAGTCCAATAGACATTCATGAATCATGATTATCCCATCCTAACAACTTGATTTCTTTCATAATTATACATAGGGAAAGATTACGGAGAGTTATAGCAAGGGTTATGACCCTTATTACTCAAACTATTCAATCTACTGCAAAAACACCCATGTAACACAAGTCTAATCTCGCTCACTTCAATAAACATCTTGTTCATGTGCCATATATGTATTTTATTAAGTCAAGTGCAGGATATTTGTGTGTCCAATTTTCCCTGCCACAGAAATGAGAACTAATCAACTCTATGGATGCATTACCCTAAGACATTTGGATGATCTAATAGCCATCCAAATTATAAAAATATATTTGGCTCATATGATGAGACTGGACACATTTAAGTGTAAGACTTGATGAAATTCACATGCCAAAGATATAGGACTGTAAAATAATGCTATTTAATCCTCATCAATCCACCCCCCGAACACCCCCCCTCCTCCTCAAAGAAAAAAAAGAAAAAGGAAAAAGAGTCACCCCCAAGCAAGAAAGTAAAGAGAAAAAAAAAAACTGATGAAGACACAAAAAAGAACCCTAAAATCATTCATGTCCTCAGACATCAAATTTTTCCAAAGTAGTCTACATGCTTGAAATAGTGAATGGCAAGCCTTGGCAAAACGGTAAGATAATTTCATTGTGACCTGGAGGTCACTTTTTATAAAAGCAAACATGAGGTTGCGTACATCTGAGCCTATAGTATGAGAGCCTCAAGCCCAAAGTCTAAATGCTTGAAATAAGTAACTGAGTTCAAATTAGATGTCTTTCAACAGAAATTGTACCATATTTAAATGATACAGACTGACAGTCACTGCATATCTTATGAATTGTTTAACAGAGTTACTATTTCAACTGCCACTTCACACACGCACACACACACACACACACATACATAAAAGCAAATAATATAACAATGTGTATATTAGATGTTTCTCAAAAATTTTGCAGTAAGTGGTAGCATAGTATAACCAAGGCTGACACCATTCCTATATAAGCCCATTTTGAAGGACCTCTTAATTCTACATAGCCAATTAATAGCCATACATACCCAATTTTGATTAACTCTTTGTTAGCAGACATCTAATTCTGACTCCATTCAGCGATTTTAAAAAGTTGATAAGCTGCATGAAAATAAATTTTAACTAATTGATCTTTGGGACAGAGATTATCCACCATTTTTACATTTATCACAGTATAATAAAAGGATAACACAAGGGTATAATGAAGCACCTTGTGTAAATCCTTCCACCACATATCTGACTTCACCTGTAGCATGCGCCATTCAATTGCCATATCATATGCAATACTATTGGGTTGAGAAAGGTGTGAAGTTGACACTGCTTTTTTCTTTAAAAAGGAAAAAAGGAGAGAAAGTGACCATTATAAGTATTTGTGAATATACAGGATTAAAATCTATATCAAAAAGAAAGCACATATACACTGACCAATGAAATTGGTTACCATTTCTTCAGATTGCTTTCTGTGCCTCTTGTCTAGGACAAGATGACCAACATAACCAGCTATTTTATCCTGATCTGATAGTTGCCCCCTCATAGCAACAACACATCTGCACTTAAACCAACAGCCATTAATATCTGATGTAATCACATTGGACGGCAATTGATAAATTAGTAATGAAGAGGAAGGAGAAAGGCATCAATGGAGGGCACCAAAAAGCACATGACCACCAACATCCATGCATTTTGAGCTAGGAACCAGGGATTGGATTCAAATTTGCAAGCCCACCCCTTGGTTCTAGTTGTTTTTGTACTCATACATGGTAAGTGAACCGTAAGGGTTATAAAGAAGCTAGCTAAATAATCAAGATAACTATTCTTCCATGCTTCTACTTGCCCAATATGTGGCTTGACTAAAACAAATGTAATTCTAGCATTTATGGAGATTGAAGCAGTGAATGCTTAATGCTCTGTCCGGTTTTTCAGGTTACTGAAAAGAGAATAAAATTGAGAAGGATCAACCAAAATAAATTACCTCCCTTCTGAAAGCATTAGGCACCTATTTCGTAACTCAGAGATTGCAGAATCAGCTGCATCTTTTGACTTAAATATAACCAAGGCTTTGCCTGGTAGCATGTCAAAATCTTAGCATTTGTATTTATCCATTTCTACTTGCAGAATATAAATCAGCAATCCAACAATTGGAACTTTAAGTCATGCAAAAAATATGCTTTACCATAGTTTGGATTAGAGAAATAATTGTGTGTCATCTTTGCCTCAACCTTTGCATTAAGTGCATGCCAAACCAGATCCTGTGGCAGGTTGGAAGATGCAATGCAATAAGAACCAAATAGCAGGTATCTTGGCCATAGAGTCGAATATGACAGTACATTTCAAGTGAAGTAATTACTCTATCCATCTTACACCAAAATCACATATAGCTCAAATTAACTTTAAATATCTTTTAACCAATAACTGGTATGAATTTTGAGGAATAGAACCAATACAAAATCTCAATAGATGAGAATCCACAGATAAGAAAATTAGATGATTATGGCAACTTAAGCTCCAAATACATTTCAATAGCAGGCCTACCCTATACAAACTGATATGGACTGCCACAAAGATTGTGGAAGAAAGTTGTTAAGGACATCATGAATAAGGACTGTTACAGCACAGTAGAGAAATTTCTTTTTGATCTAATGTTTCTACTAGTCCAATTTCCACCAATGGGTACATAAAAATAAACATGCAAGAGTGTTGGATGAGAATACAAAAATAACATTAGCATGCAGTTCAAAGTATCTTTTCAACTGACCAACTAGGCTTGGTTTGGTTGGCTACAAGAAAAAAGCCCTTGGGGGAGGTTGGGGGTTCAAACCCTAACTCCCTCGAATTCCTACAACATGTGGGCTTTAATTCCAATATACCAAAAAGAATAAAAAAAAATATCTTTTGAACTTTACAGCTCTGAAGTTGAAACAACCAAAGCCATTAATGATGATGGCAACAGGCAGTGCATTGCACACCAGGTCCCTAGGAAAAAGGATTATCAGCATGGAAACTATCATTTATATACCTCCACTTCAGATGATGTGAATGATGGATCCAAATTTTCAAGCAATACCAGTTTGTCAGCTTCATATGCCGCTCGCAGCCGATCTTCCCATGGCTACAAGGGTGAAAACAAAATGAATAAAAAGGCAGTTGAAACTCAAAATAAAAAGGCCCACAGATGCAATTGGTTTCTGCCAGAGAAATGCCAGCAGCAGTCTCCATGGATGGCTGCTTCTAGCAACCTCTAAAAAGTGATCTCATCTTTTAAATTCCATGAGTTAAAGCGCAATCAAATAACCGGTAACATCATTAAGAACATAAAATGCCTTCCTTCAATAACTATTCCTTCCTTTTTGGCAAATTTTTAAGCTATTTATCTTTCTATGCCATTAAATTACTTAATTCTTAACTGTTTCCCTCTATTCTCCTCCCTAACTCTTCCCTCCCCCCTCCCTTCCTGAATTTCCTAAAACTGCTAGTTAAGTTTTAGGAAACTTCAGTTTTCAACATACTGCTTTTCTAATGCCTCATTGTGCCCATCTGTCTTACTTCTTCAGTTGTTAACAAAATAAAACAGAAGCACGTGGTGCCCAACCATAACCATACAATCTCTGTGTCAAAATATTTTTTTCTTCTACAGTAATTTGAATAACTGTCAATTAATAAAAGGAATGCCTATTCATAAAGAGAAAAACAGGCATAGAAGTTTAGAGGAACCTAGAGAGAGAAGATGGGTTTGTAAATAATTCTAAACTTAATTGCCTGGTCCAAAAGGTTAGTATAGACTTTCTATTGTTAGGAAAGGGAAAAATAAATTGGAACAAAAACCTTAACAAGATATTTCTATATTCTTGTCATGGATCTTAGGCATGGAACTTAACGTCCTTTTTGCTCTGGGGAAAAAAAAAGATTTGGACGCAGTGAAAAGTTCTTAGTATCTCACTTTTAATCTATTACCACTAACAAGAAAAGTTCATTCATCTGCTATGAAATAGAAGTTTGGTAATGCTGGATAGATTTCAAAGCAACTTGAAAAGCACTCATGGATGTATCAGGTGCTCCATTACTTACCAATAACTCACACATTGAAATTCCTGTATTATCTAATTCCTTTCAATATCAAGAGCTATATTTGCATATTTGGCACGTTTAAAATAACTTTAAAGGCCTTCCAAAAAAGCCATATGCACTTTTTTTTTTTTCTCAGAGAACAATGAGCTAAACATAAACAGTGAAATTATAGGTGATGGAAAGGAATAAGAACTTACTAGTTGCTTGAACCATTTTCTTTTATCCTGCACCTGCAGTTTCAAAAGACCAAAAAAAAAAAAATGATTGGACATGGAAGTCACCATCTATTCATATCACACAGTGGATATTGAAATGGTAAAGGGAAATCCTAACTCACATCCTAACAAAAGTACAATTGGATCAAAACTAAATTCTAAAGTTTGGAAGCATGAAACAAAAAAACCATAATATAAAATATATTACTAGTCTACTGAGATGGATATATTGATGACATGGTATTACATTGGTTATGACTAAAACAGTGGAGTTTTCAAAGGTGGTGGCAGCTATGGAAACAAAGGTAATGGCAGTGGTACATTGGCGAGGATGGTGACAGTAGTGGTAGCAGCAGAGGGAATGACCACAACGACAGCACAATGTTGGCAATGTAGCAGCACAAATTGTAGTGGTGGGGATGTGATATGATCAGGTTAAAGATAAAGAAGCAAGTTGAGGCAAACAAACATTTAAAACTGTAATGCTTGATGCCCATCATGGAACTGGGAAATATGCAAGTATAACTTATCCAGTTTCATGGAATTGAATAAGGAATTGGAATTCCAATTCCAAGAAGCTGTCCCATGTAGGAGCCCATTTGGTCTGCTAAATGCATGTCCCAGAAAGCCAATATCAAGTGGATAAAACAGGGTTGCAGTTTTCCTTCCTTTTAATCAAGAGAAGATATCATTGCACTTTTAAAGAAGCAATGAGACTCAAGAGGACTTCGGTTTCTCCCTTCTCTTAATCAAGAAGAGATGTCTTTATAATTTTAGAAAAGCATTGAGATTTACTTGATGGTTGATAACAGCACAATCAACCATACATCATCTTCATGCAATAATGAGACAGAAGAGAAATTCCCCATAAGCCCTTACATCATTTGGCCTCTGAGTAACCTCCACAGTTTTGCTAACACACTTGTTCTGTTCAAGCTTGAGGCCAATTTTTTCAGAAACCCCATCTTCAAGTTTTTGCTTTTTATGACGATGGAAATCTGATTCACTTGAAGGCAAGTAGCCCTCAAAACTCCTCACTTTTCTAAATCTGTCGCTAACCTGGCCGGGTAAGATTCAAGCAAGCCCAGTTCCATCATTTTCAGTAGGATTTTGAGGCCTCAGTTTGTTATTCTCTGTTAAAATGAGTTCTTGCTTGTCCACACCAGTTGCAGCATTCTTAGATTCTGCATCTAACAGAAACAAATTTCACTTAATTATTTGAATGAAGTAACAGGGAATTAACCGTAAGAAAAAGGCTACAGTGCCTGGGATGATGCTGGCAATCTTGCTACCTGTTACCAGATGATCATCTATGTTTCTAGGCACTCCCAAGTTCCCATTCAACCCTTTCACGCTCTGCTTAATAGTTTGAGAAGTGATCAGCTTTAGATCTTTCCCTTTGTTGAAAAAATGTTTCACTGCATATGTTTTTAGAGTCCACTAATATCAAACCAATTTAGAATTCACCAAACAAAGATCTTGGATGTAGGACAGGAAAGAAGAACAAGAACAAACACAAAAAATCTAAAAATATGTGGCAATCCATCCAATAACATCCAACAGGAGTTTGCCCAAGAATAAATGAGAATCAGCACTCAAGCCTCAATTATCATTATCACTATTAATGATCAATAACATAGCCTGTCTAATAGACTAGAATGAGCTCAATGACTAAAAGGAAAATAATTACAAAACTAATTAGGAGATAAATAAGAGATTGTCTATCACTTTTTTTTTAGTCTCCTAAAATATTCTTAAGATATCCTTATCATCAATATTTAATTAGAAAAGGTAAGGATCAGAAATTTTTGATAGAAATGGTATCCATTCTGGACGTATTGCAAAGAGAAAATTTGGATATTTATTGTAAGCAAGAGAATGCATAAAAATATCACATCATCTTCTAATAGCCAATACAAGGTCTCAAACATGAATAATATCAAGTTTTTTCCATTCAAAGTGTGTTGATAGATTGAACATTAATAACCCACCTTTAATTCCAGCAATTTGATCAGGAAAGTTTCGTGATATCAAGCACTTTCCAACATCAAAAGTACAGTGAAAGATGTAGTCAGCCATTCTCAACTCTTGTTCAGATGCCTGAGGATTTCTCTTGTCATTTAATGTACACACAACATTGCACTTCTGAATAATTGCTTCCTGAATTAGACCATAAAAAAAAGACCTGATTCCATGCAATGAATCTCAGCAAAGTTATGAAAATAAGAATATCAGAGTATATACCACACCATCAATGGATCAACACAACATGCTTACTCATCAAGCACAAAACTTTGCTGACTCTACATGCCAACAAAGTTTATCCCATCTCCACCTCCACCACAGTCCCCCTCCCCTGCCCTCAAACTCAAAAATCCCCCAATTCGAGAAATATTACAGGGAAAAAAAACAACGGTAATGTAAAGAAGATTCATGGATCCAACCCAATCAAATGTGGGAATTAAGAATTTGTTGATGTTGCGGTAATGTAAAGAAGAATAGAAGGAAATGACAAAGAAAGTCAAGTACCAATTTGGTGCTTCTCAAAAATTGTTGCCTAGAAAGTAATGAGAATGACTATACAAATGGAGATCAAAACATGTAGTGGACTCAAAACAAAGCACATGCATGAAGTATCTTCCACTTCATGTAATTCTTCATGAGACACCAAACTCACATATATTACTCCATCATATCCTTTCCACATGTGAATTTCTATCTTAAGATCAGATTAACAACCAATTGTCCATCCAATGCTATAAATGGTTACACAATATGAAAACCAAACATTGAACATGTACACTAATGAATGTTTTGGGGGTAAAAATAGAAATTAAAAGCAACAAATAAATAATTTACCAGAGGATTAACATTGGCAAGGCCTTGACCCTCACCAGAAGCCAAAAAAATCTCATTCCAACGTGGCTCATAATCTCCCAAGTAATTGCGTATTTCGATAGGACGAAAGAACCATACTACTTTAACCCTCTTTTCATTAGTTGGAGTCTCATAGATTCTCCCAAGCTTACCAATATAAGTCTCAGCTTCATATGAGTTACAAAGTTATACGCAATCATAAAGAAAGTATTCTACACCATCATATGTATATGACTCATAAAAGTGCACATCCTTGTTCACTTGACCAACTCCCTTCTTAATACCCCACTTGAAAATACAATCATGTTTTGCATTCGCCTCTTTAAGTTGCGGCATGGTGAATCCACCATCCATGAGCAGATCTTAGTCTATTGTCCTTTAGAGCCTATTCAACCAATGGAAAACAATTATGATCATTCGATATGAATCGTAGCTCATCAAATGTTGGCATATATATATCATCATAAAAGGGAATATAGAATGTTAAAGTTCAATGAAATGGAATGGAGATTCAAAATGAAGCATACATTCATAACGAGAAGAAAAGCTTGGAATGTGGAATTAACAGATATTGCAATCATACATATACAAGCATGATCTCAGCTTAATGTAATCATACTACACCACATTAGTGCAGATAAAATCGAAAAAGAAAACAAAGGATAAATAAACACACCCAGTGATCTGCACAGAAATTTTGTCCAGATAAATCTCAAGCATGAGTTAATATATTTGCTAGTTGCCATAATGCCGTCCATAAGCCCAAAGGAAACAACCTAGAGCAAGCATATCACAAGTGGCTTGCAAGCGAACACAACACCTGAACATAATCCAATTGTGACTAAAATTTCAGCTACGTTTTACACTTCATAGTTTATTCATTTGAAACCAGAATTTGCTAGGCAATAGGCATTGTCTAATTCATCAAGTATGACCAAACATCCCAGACAATGGTTCAATAGAAATGAGGAACTAAATTGGAACATAAAGAATTACAAAACACACAGATGATGCTTCTGTGAAGACCATAATGCAAGACATGCTGCATGATTAAAACATAAAGAACCATCGTTTAAACTAATAGAAATACGTCACTTGTCAAAAAAAAATAGAAAATAGAGATATTTCTTTAATCTGTAACAGTTCTGTAGCAAAAACAACTACTTAAAAAACTGCAACCATGGAAAAAATATAACATCAACCAGAAATGACTATTCTAGATTGGTTTTAAAAACCAGTGAAAAGAAATTTTGTGAAAAAAAAAAAAAGAACCTGCAAAAGCCAGGCAATCACAATAAATGAACATAATACATAAAAACCAAAACTGGCAAAACCCTTTATGCAGAATCATCAAAATGCAACCAGAGTGAATCATTTGTGACATAGGGAAATCTTGTTAGCAGCATCATGGAACTTGTTATTACCGGTACTTAGCAATTAAAAAGCTAGCGTCACAAGCTTAAATCAGCTCAAACAACAAAACATCAATCTCTGACTACTTGTCACTGGCTTTGTTGGTTACACTCATTTTCAGCCAAAACCTTTCCAACTTACCCATATTTGGCTTTCCTGCTAGTGTGCATTACATTTTCAAAGGAAATCAAAGCTTAGACCAAAGGCTACAATAGCAGCAAACTAAACACATTACTTGCATCATGCCACAATTATCACTCCTCCCAAGTTTCATCATTCAGTATTTGTAAATAATGGGAAATATAAAAAGAAAAAGTGATTTGAAGAATGATGACAGCGTGTAACAAACTAAAAACATTTATATTAATTAAACCCACAAACCTCAGACCAAAAACAACACCATCCGAATCGAAAATAAGTGGCATACATCAACCCATTTTTCAATTCAACATCTACTGTTACAGTTCAAAGTAAAAAAATAAAAAATGTCAGATTAAAACCAAATGTAATATATATATATATATATATATATGATGATTTAAAATGAAAAAAAAAAAAAAGCATTAATCGCATTCAAATTCAACAAAACAAAATTATAAAATCAAAACCCAGAATAACAATTTCACAGAAGATAAGAAGGAGCAAAAACACACTCGCACACAAGGACAGAGAGAACGAGAGAGGGAGAGAGAAAGATGGAAATGGCTTTAAAATGGTAAAAAAGAAAAAACTGAGAGAGAGAAATAAAAATCTCGAAACCAAAAATTATCACTGAGATAACACATTCTCTCAGAGCCAAATACCGAAAACCAACACCCAGCGCCACACACATGCACAGAGAAACAGGGAAAACCAGAGAGACAGAAAGGTTGGGAAAATTGGAAATAATTTTCACACTCCAAATACACATGAAGAGGAAAAAAAAAAAACAAAACGAAAAATCTCGAGAATCACAATCGTAGCCAAATAAATAACGCATTCTCAAAACCCAACACACACACACACACACACACACACACACACATACATGCATACACACACAAGCAAAACAGAGAGAAAGGGTGCACACCAGGAAAGAAAGTCCTTTTTGCTACAGAAAAATGCAGAAAAGGAAACAAATATAAAATAAAATAAAATAAAACAAAACAGAGAGACTAACAAGATTAAACAAACCAGCTTTTTTATTTTTTATTTATTGTTTTGGTTGTTGTTTTTTATTTATTTATTTTCTTTCTTTAATGTTGTGTGCGCACACCGTGCACCGGGTGCGCGCAGAGTGGATGATACTCTCTGTTCTGTAAATTTGCGGCCGAGTCCTCACGGGCAGTTGGTCGGCGCGTGTAATCCAGTCTCTTGTGCGTTTAGCACTAACTGGTTGGCCTCCTTGAATTTAATCTGATGTTACTGTTGGGGGTTTTTTTTTGTCTTGGTAGTTAGATACAATAAATGACTTTTCCAATTTTGGAAATGTATATGTCAAATGGTTTAAAAAGGTAGCCATAGGACATATGGAATTATTGTTTTTCTTTTTTTATTTTTGGCTTTTTCTTTTTCTCCTACACGTGTTCAGGTAAAAACACAGAGCCCCATTGACATGTGAGATTTTTAGACTATAAATTAGCGATATCAATTCTATGAATGATTTTTTTTTAGGAATAGTATAAAAACAACTAATGCTTTCTTTGAAAGGAGAGAGAGAAAAAAAAAAAAAGTTGAAGAGAGAAAAAAAAAAAAGGTATTTCCTTGTTTGAAAGGAGAGAATTTATCGGCTGAGAAAAAAATAGGGCAATTTTTCTTTTTACCCAAATCCACAATATTCTCTCCATAAATTGGAGGAAAATCGGTGATCCCTCCAAGCAATGGTTGAAAGACCATAATAATCATAAAAATTTTTTTATTTATTTACGATACAACTAATTAACTAATTTGTATTGCACTAACTTGTATAAATTTGTTTTGTTGAAACATAAACTCTTTATTTCAATAATCATAATTTAAATCTTAACAAAGAAAAAATAAAAAAAAAAAGAAAAAGAAAAGAATTAGATGTCATTAGGTTAGTTGGAGAAATAGAATAGTTGAAATAAATATGCATAAATTGACTTGAATATCACGAAAATATTAAAAAAAAATTGTGCAAATAATTTTTTTTAAAAAAATATGTTTAATTTGCATCTCTTTGTGCAAATGAAAACTAAAATTACCTTCAAATCCAAAATTATAAACTAACTGCATATTTTCCTGGATTAGAAATATAAGTAATTAAGGTGATATTACACTAACTCTCACTGGGAAAGATTTTTAAAAAATGATTTTTGTTTTTTAATTACAATTTCTCTTTATGCCTAGATTCGAGATATCTGAGCTAATTATGTATGACATGAAATTAAATTTATTTACGCAGTTGAGCGTGCGCACATACACGTACGGAATTAAACTACTAATTTATAAAAAACTTAAAACTCAATTTAATAAAAAAATAAATTTGAGTTGCCTCAATTTGTTGGTTATGCAACCTAAGAACAAAATTACTTGACTTGCTCTTTTACGCCCGTGCGCAATTATAATTAGTTGGCTAATTGCGACGGCATCGCTGCCGCCACCCGCTGCCGCCATCGTTCGAGGAGTCTCCGCTGCCCACCGGAAAACCCAATTTGATTTCTTTTGCAACTTTGTGAAATGATCCGGAGAAGTGTGTGGGCTTCCAGGTGCTCTTTTGCTTTTGCTTCTATTCATCATTTCGGGGGAAGCATTTTTGTTTTGAATTGCCAGAATTATGGGAGTTCCATTACGAGACAGTCATATCAGTCGGGGGGAAGAGAGACGTGTGAGTGTGAGAGAAAATTGCAGTAACCTTGATGATGCTCTGACTTTGTTTAATAAGATGGTTCAGACACGGCCTTTGCCTCTCATTGGTAATTTCAATAAACTCTTGCGGGATATGGTTAGAATGAAGCATTATGCGACCGTTGTCTCTTTGATCAAACAGCTAGAATGCCTGGGGCTTGCTCACAATATGTACAGCCTAAGCTTCCTCATCAATTGTTTCTGCCGTTTGAATAGGGTGAAATTAGGTTTCTCCATTTATGGCAAATTGTTAAAACTTGGGTTTTTGACTAATGTTACCATATTTAATTCTCTTATCAATGGGCTAATTCTAGAGGGCAAACTCAGCCATGCGGTTGGGTTTTTCGATGATATGGTTAGCAAAGGCTATCAACCTATCTAATTACCTATAGTACCATAGTGAAAGGTTTGTGTAAATTTGGGGAAAATAGAAGAGCTCTGCGCAACTTCTCAAGATTATGGAAGAAAGTGGTTTTGAGCCAAATGCGGTGGCATATAATACCATTATTGACAGTCTTTGCAAGGACAGGCTAATAAATGAGGCTTTGATTCTCTTTTCCAAGATGTTGGATAAGGGCATTTCACCAACTATTTTTACATACAGCTCCTTGATCCACGGTGCTTGCAATTTGGGCCAATGGAAGGAAGCTACAAGGTTGCTTGATGAAATGCTTGCTAGGAATATTATGCCAGATGTAGTGACCTACAATATTTTAGTTGCTGCATTTTGCAGAGAAGGAATGATTTAAGAGGCTCAACTAGTATATGAAAGAATGATTCATAATGGAGTAAATCCTGATGTGTTTATTTATAATACCTTGATGGATGGATATTGTTTGACAAATCAAATTGATAAGGCCAGAAGTGTATTATGCAACATGGTTAGGAGGGGATGTAGGCCCAATGTTGTTAGCTATAACATCCTAATTAACGGGTATTGCAAGCGTAAAAGAATGGATGAGGCAAATAGACTCCTTGCCAAAATGTGTTATGAAGAATTGATTCCTAACACCATCACTTACACCTCTCTTATGAGAGGTTTGTGCTTGGGAGGAAGACCTGAGGCTGCGAATGAGCTTTTCAAGGAGATGTGTTCTAAGGGTCACATTGCAAATTTGATGACTCTCTCAACTTTAATTGATGGCTTTGGTAAAACATGGTCATCTTGATGAGTCAATGAAACTAGTCAAAGTGATGCAAGAGAGAGGATTAGATCCTAACGTTGTGGTTTATAATAACCTTATTAATGTTATGTGCTATGTTGGTGTGCTTAGGATGTCAAGAGGCCCATTTAGCAATTTGTTTAGCAAACAATTATTGCCTGATGTCAGGACATACAGCATTATGATCAAAGGGCATTGTAAAGAAGGACTGACAAATGAAGCATATATTTTGTTTAGGAAAATGGAAGAGTATGGTTGTTTATCTAATAGTTGGTCTTACAATGTAATGGTCCGAGGGTTTCTTCAAAATAATGATTCGTCCAACGCCATGGAACTTTTGACTGAAATGATTAGAAAAGGGTTCTCTGCCGACTCCTTTACAGTGGGTATGTTAGTGGATTCGCCATCTAATGATGAGATTGTACATGATTTTATGTTAAGCCAATGAGATGGAATTGGGATGTGAGATTTTGACGTCATTGCTACTTCTCTGTGATCCACATTCATACAAATCAAAGTTTATACCGTTTTTCTTTGTCTCAAGTTCTTGTAAGTCATTGGAGCTCCCATTTTGTATACTTTAGCTGTCAAACATGATTTTCTTATTAAGAAAAGCAAACTGAATATGAACGGTTCATGTTATGCAGTACGATTGTGATTTTGGTGGTTATTATGAATTATTAGCTGTCCTCGAATTTGGATCTTTTGAGCTGGTCTAACTGCTAAGTTTTATGATTTTTGATTTGATTCTTCTATTTTGCATATATTTATGTTTCTGCTGTGCTTTTGTTCGGTTCTTTGAGGTATCCAGTGAAAGCCAGAAGTACTGGGGTCTTGAATTTCACATGCACCATTATTTGCTATTTTCAAGATCGGAGTATGCAAGGCTCCACTTCTATGTTAAAGCTTCGACTGGCTTATATTAAGAGGAAGTAAATGTTGTCCCCTATCTCCATTTTGGTTAGTCTGCGAGAAAAATGCAGGAGATTGGCTTCATGTTTGTTTGTCTCTCCTTTCACATACACCTTTCTGCTGAAGTTGTGACACGTTCTTTGATTTATTCCATGCCTACACTTTGGTTTAAGACTTTCCTAGTATTTATTGCCACCGGTTTGAGAACTTTTTAAATGATTATCCGTATGGACAATTTCCAAAATAATAATAATAATAATAATGATATTCGCTGAAATCACCGTGATTCGTTCTTCAATGCAGATTTTAAATAATTAGATCTGATTTCTTACAGAAGCAGCATTGTTAATCTTAGAAGGAAAATGGCGTATAAACATAAGAACTCTTCCCTCTCAGCTGTTATGTCAAGTTAAAAAAAAAAACTCTCTGAACCTAAGATTATGACTGAGATAGCACATTTTGAAAGCCAAAATCGAAAACCAACACCCAGCCACACACGCACGGGGAACCAGAGAAAACGAGAGAGACGGAAAGGTTGGGAAAATTGGAAATAATTTTCACACTCTAAATAAGCATGAAGAGAGATAAAAACAAAAACAAAACAAAACGAAAAAACAAAACGAAAAATCGCGAGAATCACAATCGTAGCCGAATAAATAACACATTCTCAAAACCCAACATGCACGCACCAGAAACACATTCTTACATACATACATACATACGCAAAACAGAGTGAAAGTGTGCACACCAAGAAAGAAAGTCCCTTTTGCTACAGAACATGGAGGAAAGGAAAATAAAACAAAATAAAGAGACTTACAAGATGAAACAAACCAGATTTTTAATGTTGTGTGCGAACACCAGCGGGGGCGAGCAGCATGCACCGGGTGCGCGCAGAGTGGACGATACTCTCTGTTCTGTAAATTAGCGGCCAAAGTCCTCACGCGCGGTTGTTCGGCGTGTCTAATGCGGTCTCTTGTGCTCCTCTTAACACCAACTGGTTGGCCTCCTTTAATTTAATCCGATGTTACTGTTGGGATTTCTTTGTCTAGGTAGTCAGATACAATAAATGACTTTCCCAATTTTGGAAATTTATATGTCAATGCTTTAAAAAGGTAGTCATGGGACATAAGGAATTATTATTTTTCTTTCTTTTTTTGGCTTTTTCTCTTTCTCCTACACGTGTTTAGGTAAGAACACAATGCCCCAATAACCTGTAGTGGGTATGAAAGGAAGTCTAATAAAAACAAAATTGTTGATAGAGATGTGGGATTTTTAGACTATAACTTAGTGATATCGATCCTATGAATGATTTTTTTAGGAATAGTATAAAAACAACTAATGCTTTTGATTGAAAGGAGAGAAAAAAAGTTGAAGAGAGGAAAAGAAATGAATATAAATAAATAAATAAATAAAATGTTTTTTTTTTGTTTGAAAGGAGAGAATTTGTTGGACGAAAAAAGAAAAAAAAAAAAGGGGAATATTTTTAGCCTAATTCACAATATTCTTTTCCCCCCAAAAAAAAGAGGAGGAAAATTGGTGATCCCTCGAAGGAATGGTTAAAAGACCATAATAATCATAAACATTTTTTTATTTACAATCCTATTAATTAACTAATTTGTATTGCACTAATTTGTATAAAATAATTTAGTTAAAATATAAACTCTTAATTTTAATAATCAAAATTTAAATTTTAATAATAAAAAAAATTAGATATCATTAGGTTGGAGAAGTGGATTAGTTGAAATATGCATTAATTGACTTGAATATCGTGTAAACATTAAAGGAAAATAAAAAAAAAAAACCTTTTGTCACTTTGATATGAATAAGAAATCAACTTATTTTATGCATGAAACCAAAAATTCTCCCATCACATTATATGTGAGAAGAATCATTTTATTAATGATAAGTATATCAACTGAATGATAATTTTATTATATAAATTTTAGTGAATTAGGATGTGTGTTCATACTTGTACATGGTTCTTATATATATCTAATATTTGGGTTTAGCCTAACTTTTGAAAAAGATCTTTTTGATTTGAAATCAAATATTTTATCCATTCCAAAGTATAATTTAAGGGTTTATAATTAATTACTAAACGAGATACGCCATATTTTAATACAACATTCCTGTTGACATAGAAGGTCGTACAACTTTATAATAACTGAGTTGATTTAATGATTTTCTTTTCTAATAATGTTTAGATTTCTTACTTGCAGTGATCCATAAGTTAAGGATTCATCTATATAGGTTGTGCTTTGATAAGAACTTTTCATTCATCAAAATGTTTAGCATATGAGAGTTTGAATACATAGTACTTACGAAACCAAAAAGTATTAAGAATATAAGAATAAATTGACATTTCAATTTAGATCTTAATGGCTTAGATTTTGGATTAAACAATATATGAAGAAAGTTGTTGTTCAAGCTTTTTAAAAGTAAATTTAGTTTTTAATGATTGAAGATGAGCTCTTTTTTTTTTTTTTAGCAAAAGTTTAATTTTAATAGCTTTATGAATTGAAAGGCTTTTTAAAAGGTTTAAATTTCTTATTTGAGGCTTATGGATAAAATTAAAAATGATTAGATGATAAAAAATAATGATGCTAATATCTTGGCCTAATACTTGGAAAGGCTTGATTAAATAGAGAAATAGAGTGTAAAAGATTACCTTTTACTTGAAGTTTTTGACAAGAAGAAAGGATGTTTAGATTACAATTTCTTATTGATAAATTTATACCTTAGGTAACTTATAGTTGACCTTTAGTTTATGGTTACTTACAAACTTGAGACTTTTGAAAATTTTCTCAAAATATTTGGTAGGTATAAGATCTTTTTGTATATAATTGAGATATGTACTGGTATCTACTAAAATTATGGTTTTTAATTGAAATTGTTTAGCAATTTTCAAAATAATATAGATAAGTCATTTTTGAGTTGTAATTTTTGTTAAAAGAAATAGAAATTTAAGGAGCCCACCATTAAGTTGGACTAGTCTCACCGGATGATGGATATGGGTTTGTCTACTATCGTGCACACCTTGCACCGTAATGAGTAAGGAGTGGGTTGATAAGTTCAGAAATATCAAAGTATAGGCCAACTCTAATGGGATATCCTTTAGAGCATTGGTATCTAAGCTAAGTTGTCACCTCTCCTGTATGGGTTCAAATCCTATAACCTACCATGGTATAAGGAATGGGAATGCACTTTAAGTGAAGGCATAGTGAGAGCCCACCATTAAGTTGAACCACTCTTACCGAATGATGGATATGGGCTTGCCTACTATTATGGATACCTTACATCGTAGTAAGCAAGGAATGGGTTAATAAGTTTAGAAATAATAAAGTTTAGGTCAACTCTAACATGATATCCTTTTAAAATAATTAGAATGAAAATCTTCACATTACAACCTAACATCTATTTGAAACTTGGTATTTTAATCTTGGGATTCTCAAAAATTTTGTCAATTCTATAAAGTCATTATGGTTAATACTCAGTCTGTAAAAATTAAACATCATATCCAAACTAAAGAATATACATATTCTACTGTCCAAATTCTCAAAATCATTCGCCTAAGCCAGGATAGGCGTGTTATTTCTCAATTTACCCCGTTAGAGTTGGCTTAAGTTTTGTTATTTTTAAACTTATCAACCCACCTCACACATGCTAAGTGTGTGGGGTCAACATTTAGTTAACTCAACCCACTAAGTCCGCCCCGACACGACTCCTAGTAAGTCCCACCATGCTTCTCTCGTCATGTTCCCATTCCTTATACCAACAACCTTGGAATCCACCAAAGGAGGTTTTAGGATTTAAACCTATAATGTAGAGGTGGCAACTCGACTTTGATACCAGTTGCTCTAAAAGGATATTCCATTAAAGTTGACCTAGACTTTGTTATTTTTGAGCTTATTTACCCACCTCACACATGTTAGGTGTATGGGGTCAACGTTTAGTTGACTCAACCCACTAAGTTTTTCCCCACTTGGTATAATTGTTTTGGTCAAGAATTTTTTTGATATCATTGGTAGAGAAACTTTTATTTTCTCTACGGACTTTAAAAGGTGATGCAAATACTTGAAAATTCTTTTATTTATAAGTGATTTCGTAGTCAGGTGGATGAATAAAATTAATCTTTTGACCTAATGTAGTTTCCCATCATTGCATTTCGGTTAGGACATTGATATCCTTTGAAAAGCTTGAAATGCTTGTTAAGAAAGGATATATCATCCCATTATGGGAAGCAAATTTTTTTTCAAATCATTGGAAAAACATAACATGTTTTTCTTACTAGTTAAGATAATCATAATATACTAAATTAATTGGAATTTTATCATTGAAAAAATTTTTGAAAAATTAAAGACATTTTTCTTAATTAGATTGAGAATAAAAATCTTTACATAAAAGATCTTTATTTAAAATAAATTCTTTTTCTAGAGTGTTGAGCTCATAGTCAATAGGAATTTGGTCTGGAAAAATCATTTGTGATGCAATTGGTGAATTTGGTGAACTTTTCGTTTCATAAGTAGCGTAAGGAATTATGCTTTGGGTGTTAATGCCAATTATATTTGAAAATTTTAAGTTGGATCTTTGTGATGTAAGACTAGCGAATAAGCCTTTCCAAAGATAGCTTTGAAGATCTTTATCTTAAATAGACTCAAATCTAGTGCTTGTGGAGTGTCATGGTTATGTAAATGACATGTTGACACTACCATTAGGAAATTATGTGATGTTATGAACAACTTGTGTGGTTAAAGGCTGAGGTGCAGTGACATTATTAAGCTTCCAAGTGTCAGGAAATGACACTTTATGCCATTTGATAAACATGAGTATTGGGATATTTGAGCAGTGAATATCAGTAAGCCACAGTATTATTTCACCAAGTGTGCCATACCTGAGTGCCTTTATGTTGAAAGTTGTCTTTATAGCCTTGTAATGAATTTGATACATTAAGCTTAATTGAATAAATCCTTATGAAAATTTGTTGTTATTGAGCTTAAGTTCTAAGGTTAAAACATTTAAGATATTCTTGTCGTGCAAATAAATTATAAATTAGTGATATGCTTCCCAGAATGGGATAATATATCTTTTCTTAATAAATATAACAAACTTTTTAAAGGACATTAATGTCCAAATCAAAACGTAATGGTAAGAAACGACAACAAGTCAAAAGATTAACTCTATTCATCTATCACATGCAAAATCACTTTTAAACAAAAGAATTTCCAAGTTTTTACATCATCTTTTGAAGTCTGTAGAGAAAATGAAAATTTTTCTACTAATGATATCAAAAAAAAAAAAAAAAGCCATATGATACCTATCCCTCCATATTTTTTCATTGACCCCCTCTCAAAATCAATTTCAAAAGACAAAAAGATGATTGTTTCAAATACCCTCTATAAACTATTTTTCCAAGCAATTTTCAAGCAATTTCAAAAAAGGTTTTGTCTTATATTATTAAGCCATCCTCTCAAAAAATGAAGTTAATTGAAAAAATATTCTTTGACACAAATCTTTGAGTTATTGCTAACAAAATTTTTTTCTCAACTTAATTTTACACGCCCTGGGATTCACAGATGTCTAGATCCTTTCATGAAAACTATATTGATTGAAACTAAATTAGTCAAAATCAAGCCTCATTCCAATACAAATGATCCCAGCCAAATTACTTATTCTACTATTCAAATTATTTAGGTCCTTTAACCCTCTAATTGGTTTAAATCACCAAACCACTTAAAAAAATTTCATGCCAGCATTACTATGACCTCTAGCTTTTTTCCCAAATTCAACTATTAGAATTACAAATAGATATGATTTAATACTTTTTATTACCAAAATAAATCTCATAAGCATTCTTGGATACTTTTTTGGGCAATCAAAGCCACCATTATCTTTCTTCTCTAGTTTAACCATTGGTAAAACTTGTTTGGTCCAACATTTGAAATCTTTTCAAACTCAATTAAAGAAGGTTTCACTTAAGCTAACTTAGATTTGTACATGAGAACTTTAGACGAGGGATGATCACTTCGTTAGGACTTCAGTTTTTAGCATAATCTAAAAGGCCAAATTTTGGCAAGAGTTTTCTAAAAGTAGAAAGCTCACAAGCACGTGTCTTGTAATGATTTTCTACGAATTTATAGTAGTTTAACACCATTAAAACAAATACTTCTCAATTCTTCTAGCAAAATACACGTGACCGCCTAACTAGAGCCAAAACCAAGCATGAACCTAACCCGATATACTAGTTTTTTAGCGATGAATCCTATTTTTTATTTTTCCAAATTTTCAGTTATTAATGATACGTTATGAATAAAAAATTTTTGTGATATTTTATATTTTCATTAATGAAAAGCTTCTATCACGTAATATTGGTTTAGTATTAAAATTTTTCTTACTAGTATATAAATTCATGATAAACAGGAGTATTTTTTTTTTTTTTCTTTTAAAGCCAATTTCCATTCAAAATAGCTCATTAAAACAATCTGAATCAGAAAAATATTCACGTAGCCATGCTTTTCATGACACACGAGATGAGAAAAGGGATGGGCATGTCATGAACCTTTTAACATATATAATTGCTTAGTTATCGTTGTTTAAACAGGAACAGACGAGTAATACAACTGATATTTGTCTAGTAAATTATGTAAGTTTAGGAGTCGAAAGAACTGTAGGAGCCATAGCGATAGACAAGATTTGCAAGGCAGGAGCAGAGAAAAATCTCAAACTGGTTTTCAGGCTAACAACAAATATTCCGGTAGCTCAAATCAAAAGTCTTTTAGATAGAATGGTATATTCTCTGGAAACCAAAACAAATTTAACCGAGGCAAAATTATTTCTCCAGGGTTGCTTTCTTCTACCTATTCAATATGCCAGTTGCACTAATATGTGACAAAGCATGATTTTCTTTTATGACTGGCTTATTTTCGGTTTCGTGCGGCCTTTGAGTCAAACTTTGGTTGACATGACATTTTTGACTTGCTCTTTTGCACCCGTGTACAATTATAATTAGTTGGCTAAATGCAACGCCATCGCTGCCACCACCCGCTGCCGCCATCGTTCGCGGAGTCTCCTCTGCCCACCGGAAAGCCCAATTTGATTTCTTCTACAATTTTGTGAAATGATGCGGAGAAGTGTGTGGGCTTCCAGGTACTCTTTTGCTTTTGCTTCTCTATTCATCATTTCGGGGGAAGCAGTTTTGTTGTGAATCGCCAGAACTATGGGAGTTCCATTGCGAGACAGCCATATCAGTCGGGGGGAAGAGAGACGTGTGAGTGTGGGAGAAGATTGCAGAAACCTTGATGATGCTCTAGCTTTGTTTAATAGGATGGTTCAGACACGACCTTTGCCTTTCATCGGTAATTTCAATCAACTCTTCGGGGATATTGTTAGAATGAAGCATTATGCAACCGCTGTCTCTTTGATCAAACAGCTGGAATGCCTGGGGCTTGATGAAATGCTTGCTAGGAATATCATGCCAGATGTAGTGACGTATGATATTTTAGTTGCTGCATTTTGCAGAGAAGGAATGGTTCAAGAGGCTCAACTAGCATATAAAAGGATGATTCATAATGGAGTAAATCCTAATGTGTTTACTTATAATGCCTTGATGCATGGATATTGTTTGACAAATCAAATCGATATGGCTAGAAGTGTTTTGTGCAACACGGTTGGGAGGGGGATGTAAGCCCGATGTTGTTAGCTATAACATCCTAATTAATGCGTATTGCAAGCATGAAAGAATGGATGAGGCAAATAGACTCCTTGCTGAAATGTGTCATAAAGAATTGATTCCCGATACCATCACTTACAACTCTCTTATGAGAGGTTTGTGCTTAGGAGGAAGACCCGAGGCTGCAAATGAGCTATTCAAGGAGATGTGTTCTAAGGGTCACATTGCAAATTTAATGACTTTCTCAACTTTAATTGATGGCTTTGGTAAACACAGTCATCTTGACAAGTCAATGAAACTATTCAAAGTGATGCAAGAAATAGGATTAGATCCTGATGTTGTGGTTTATAATAGCCTTATTAATGTTATGCGCTACGTTGGTGTGCTTAGGATGTCAAGAGGCCTGTTTTGCAATCTGTTCAGCAAACAATTACTGCCTGATATCAGGACATATAGCATTATGATCAAGGGGCATTGTAAACAAGGGCTGACAATTGAAGCATATATTTTGTTTAGGAAAATGGAAGAGTATGGTTGTTTACCTGAGTGTTGGTCTTATAATGTAATGGTCCGAGGGTTTCTTCAAAATAATGATTCATCCAATGCCATAGAACTTTTGACTGAAATGGTTAGAAAAGAGTTCTCTGCTGACTCCTTTACATTGGGCATGTTAGTGGATCTGGCATCTAATGATGAGATTGTACGTGATTTTATGTTAAGCTCATGAGATGGAATTGAGATGTGTGATTTGGACGTCAATGCTGCATCTTCGCAATCCACATTCATACACAAATCAAAGTTTATGTTGTTTTTCTTGGTCTCAAGTTCTTGTAAGTCGCTGGAGCTCCTCTTTTGTATGCTTTAGCTGCAAACATGATTTTCTCATTAAGAAAAGCAAACTGAATATGAATGGTTCATGTTATGCAGTACAATTGTGATTTTGGTGGTTGTTATGGATTATTAGCTGTCCTAAATTTTGGATCTTTTAAGCTGGTCTAACTGCTAAGTATTACGGTCTCTGATTTGATTTTCTATTTTGCATTGACCTATGTGTCTCCTTTGCACTCCTTGCTTTTACAGCCAAATTTTTGCTGCACTTGTGCTCTGTTCTTGGTGGTATCCAATGAAAGGCATAAGTATTGGGGTCTTGAATTTCATATGCACCATTATTTTCCATTGTCAAAATCTTGTGATCCGTTCTTTGAATTATTCCATGACAGCTTAGTATTGAGGTCTTTTCTGGCATATATTCAATTATTACTGTCTCCATGACCAAAGACATCTGACTCTTGGTTTAAGACCTTCCTAGTATTTAGTATGATTGAATCACTTTCTTTCTAACCCCGAATTTCTTTTTAAAGAGAGTTGATGTATGTTTTTCCTGAATTGATTTGCCGCTTTAGAGAACTTGGAAAATTAAGTTAATATTTTATAATTGTGTCCACAAAAAGGAGTTTTTCTGTCTTTCATATTCATGGACAAATTGCGAGGACGAACATCTGGTAAATATTATTATTATAGCGGGTCTGAATTGATGTTTGAAAACTTCTTAAATGATTGATGAGGAGTTATATTCGATCTTCATTAAGGGGCTTCAAAGGAAGTGTTCAATTGAGCTTTCCTTGTACATTCCTAGTTGATCATGCCTTTGTGTTTTATCTGGTTCCAGTGCAGGAATATCAATTACAGTGATGACTGTTTTCTCGTTTTTCTTTGTCATACTGCGCTTGGGGGAGATTTCTGTACTAACAATCCCCTGTAATCCGTGAAACATACATATTCTGAGCCTTTGGCAAATTTTTGTTCCCATAATATGTACATGGCTATACATACGAGAGATGAGAATACTCATAAAATGTATAGATGTATGTTTTCTCTCCGTTTAGTTGGCTCATTTTGTTCGATTGAGAAATACTTTGATTTCTTACAAGAAAGAACAATGCGAGAGCTCAAGCAGTAAAACTAATGGCTTCAACTCAAAATTCCATTAGCACAGGTCCATGTTGGCAAACTTGCTTGCCTCAATACGAGGCCGCGATGCACATAAAAAGGGAACCATTCAAATGGCATCAACTTGCCATGCATCAAATACATTCATTCCGATTAGTAAATGGCATCAACTTGCGATGCATCAAATGCATTCATTCCAATTGGTAAAATGTACAAATTATGAATTCCCTCCACCCCGCGTGTGGGAAATGGCATACAGCTGTTCATACACCATTTAAACCCAAATCGTGCCCATGAAGCTCGAGATGGAGGCAAAGAAGAGATACGACAAACAATATGCAAGGTAGAGACTCATAATCCCCGGGGAATCAGGGAGGAGGATTCAGAGATAAAATATCAAAATTAACCCCATGAGACGACCTTAGTCTCCCTATTAGGGTAAATTGCTCAAGAGAGAGCGACCGGAAAACAAGGGTATAAAAGGAAAGGCAATAAATAAACAAGGCCCTACAACAGATACAAAACTAGTCTAAAATAACTACCGATTTTCCAAATCTGGTCTTGGTGAGAGTCTACTTATAAAGGATGACATTGCTGCCAGTAATGCCTTGGGGCACTCCTCGTGTGGAAGATGACCACACCCAGATATAGCTACAAGTCTCTGCAATGAAAAAAATCAAAGAAAAATTTGGATAAACAGTTAGATGTTAGAGCTAATTGACAAGCACCTTTATTTAATTGTTGCATTGGTTAAGTTTTTGTTGGACAAGGGAAAAAACATGGTAGATTTGACATTTTAAGCCCATGGTTAATGAAAAATGTAGCATATAAATTTTCATCTCACTTACACTAATTTGTCTCCAAAAGCTACTAAGAAGACTAGAAGAGAACATCGAGAGACTTACAGAATTTACAAGTTTTGAGGCCATGGCCTGAGAAGATTTAAGAGGGACGAGGACATCTTCAGCACCTGCAACAACTAACACCGGCATTTCCTCCACTGCCTTGAGCAATGATGCTGAACTTTGCAGTGAAAGGACTGTCTCAGATGAAAGTTTGCCTATCTCATGTAGTGCTTCTTCCCAACCTTCTACACAAAGTGGTGCCTGATTGAGGACCAGCAAGGCGGCCAAAAGAATGTATACGTGAGTACATTGCAATTCCATCAACAAAAAATTAGGAATCATTCACAAATTTCTCCAGACACTATTCTGACAAGCAAAATTGAAGCTCCTTATTTCAATGCAATACAAATGCCACAAGTACAAATGAAACTGATAACACCATAACCAATAGAGGAGTAGGAGAATATGATGACAGTGAAAAAAGCTTCTAATTAGATAAATATGTTCAGCCTGGATGTAAATGAAAGGGAATGGTGGCCCAAAGATTAGTTGTGCTAATCATATCATTACAACAAATTGCAGCCATGACATAACAATTGCTCTTTCATTTCCAAATTGTCAGAAAAAGAAAATGCCAAGATGATTGTATTTTATTTTTTCGAACCATTTCTGCAATTGTGCTCTAAGCACACAATATGATGTACATTGACATAAAATATAATGGCTCGTTCTGTAATTACTATGGCCCCATTGACCAAGGTTATTTGCTAGAATAATATTAAACATTCTAAAAGCCTATAACTTAAAGTATATCCATACCTTATAAAGGCTTAGAGTCTCTGTTGTCAGCTTGGTAACATCGTACCATGCACGCCTGTTCACCAGTTGAATGATTTCTGTTCGAAGTAAAGGATGGACCAAATGCTTCTTTCCAAGTGTAGTTCGTAGAAGTATTCTAGCAAAGGAAGGAACCACTTCTCTTGACAAACTGACATTTAGCAGTACCACACCTTCGATTGTAATCTAAATGATATGAAGGGAAAAAAATTAATTAGAAAGATTAAAACAACTACTAGATACAAAGTGGCCCAAACAAAAGATTCCTAATATTGTCATTTTTCGTGGTATTTTAATCAAACTTTAAGCCACTCCACAGGACTTGCATGCAACTTCAAGGGTTAAAAATGGAAAAAAAAGCCGCTAAACCAAGGAGTTTATGAAACGTCAGGATGCTCCACTCCCTGAAAGTGGTTTGCATCCTTCAACAAACCAAACCACTAATCCAGCAGCCATCCAAACTATAGTCATCTCCATGAATATATTAGAGGTAAAAAGTAAGTACATTACACAAGAACAAAGCTCTTGCAGGAGGTTGGATGTACAAGCCCTAGCCCATATTCCCCAGTCCCATAAGATGAGGGTTTTAATTCTAATGTCGCCAAAAAAAAACAGAATATTTCAAAGAGTGAAAACACCATGCATGCCAATCTTCATGCTATTCAATATATTTGAAGAACAGTCTGAATATCAGACCAAAAAAAAATTCACCTTCACTATTCTACAATAAACTAACTGGTCTAAACAGTAAAAAATTCCACCAGTAACATTGCAAGTTCAAAACTTTAACTATTTCCACAATAGCCTCAAATTTTTTTTTTTTTTTGTTTATTCATATCTGCCACTTCCAATAAGATAAATCAAGCTGAGGTGCACAACCATACTCTGTTGTTAAAAGATGTCCAGGTTGGGTTCCAACACAATAAAAATGTACTCACATTGAAAGAGTTCATGGATGCTTTAACCCTTTGTGCAGCCATTAAAGCAAGCAATCCTCCATCATCATGACCAACAAGCACCACCGAGGAAAATCCCATCTCAGAGCAGAAAGAAAGAAGGAGCTCAACCTGAAACAACAAAACAGGTTGATTACTCAAAAGAATTGCAAAGTCACTCAATGCAACTCATGGCAGTAAATAGCACACAAGTTGATTAAAAAACAGCCTAGCAGATGCTGGTTTTGCAAATTTAATATACTATGAACTGCAAGTGGCATGCAATACAACTTAAATGTAGTAAATTGCATTCTGTACTCCTGACAATAATGTAAACTTAAGTTTAAAAACTGTTCTTCTAGCTAGAGAACATTCCAATAAAAAGAACAATATGCCTGTTTTACACATCTCTTTTTGCCTTCTGGCTCATCACAAAAAGCATGACAACACATAAAAGAGATCCCTAACGACAATTCTTCCATGACCTCAACATCATTCTCTATAACACAATAATAGCATTTTTTCCAGTACATAATACCTACAAAGCATCAACAACTTATCAAGACCCTGCAGAATCACCTGACTTTCCAGCTTGTAAGGATTTGGAAATTCTTTATCCTCCCAATCCTTGCGACGTGGCCGAGAAGTCAAGCCCCAACCAGGCCTATCAAATGCAGCAACTAGGCAACCAACCTGCCGAGCCAGCATCCCCATCACATGCCTCCATGAGAAGACGCCTCCCCCAAAACCATGAACCAGAACAACACCAAACTTGCCATTTTCTTCCATATCTACCTCTGGAGTCCTGGAGCTCAATCTACTCATTTCATTTTCCTGAACAGCATCATCTAGATCCAAAGCAGGAATATCCTCAGACAGAACTGGAGATGTTGGAGATCCATCCAACAATGGAGCATACAATGAAGAGCTGGAAAATTGATTACTGTAACTTCTATGTAAGTTATGCTGACCATTTGACAAAACACTGAATGGCTGCCTTTCAAGTTTTAGTCTTGTCATATTCTGTGAGCCACTCATTAAAGTAGGTCCAAGAAATGATTTGGAGGATAAGGAGTGAGGGGGAGAATCAGGCAAACAGAACTTGTAGTGAACAGTAAGCCCTTGGCATGTAATAAATAGGCTATCAATATCAGCAAGTAATCTGATTGGAAACTTTCCTTCATCACAAGCCACTCCAAAAGGCTTTCTTCTCATTTCACTGTCACTTTTAGGGGTCCTTCCTCCAGTGGGAGTGGGAGATCGTGGAACCTTCTGGTAGCTAGAGAAAATATTTTTGCATGAAAGCACCTGTTATTTTTATAACAAAAGACCCAATTTTACACATTAAATTGTCGCAAAAGCTTTCATGTGATCAAAGAAATTCAATAAATATAACAACAAAAATAAAGCCTTACTCCCAAAATTAATTGGAGTTGACTACATCAATCTTTTCTCAATCTATATACACAATATTTGGTGAAAGCTGAATTTGCCAATAATCCTTCCTAATTGAAGACTACCACGTCATTTGCAACAAGATCCAGCTCAAACACTTAAAGACCTAATTTAAATGCAAACATACTACTGCAACTAATGAAAGAGAATTTGAAATCTAAAAAAAATGAATATCTAACATCATTCCCATAACTTCTCTCTCCACATCTACAAATTATTTAGATGCTAAATTTAAAATAAGCAAAAGCCTCATGAAATAAAAGAAGACAAGAACCAGTGCCAGTAAAAGGTGTAACCAAATAAATGACAGAAACATTGTGAGCTTACAGCTTCTGGGTCAACTCGATGAAACATTAGCTTTCTCCGTGCCCTGCAGCTTGCTCTATATGCAACAACAGTGTGACCGAGGGCAAAGACCACTGAAGAGAGGAACAAAACAGGCATTCCCCATGTCTTCTTCAAATGGAGCCTTTGACTTGGGAGGAAAGATGAAGCTTCAGCCTCAAATTGAGAATTCACAGTGAAAACACAAGCCTTGACCGAAAGAACAAGTATCGAAACAATAGAACAGACAGTTACAGTTCCCAGGTAAGGACCATGTGAAAGAGCGGGGGCATCGCACATTGCATAAACACCTGTTGTCATAAAACAAACATATACGGTATGGTAAGTATCCAGTAACCAAAACATTAACTAAAATCAGAGGAGGAACACGCACAAAAACGTCCTCAGTTTCCTCCAAACTCCAAAACAGGTCGGAAAAAGCCACTAAAATTTTTTATTATGAAAGTAAATGAGTTATAAAAGACTTTAATTGCAGCAAAAAAATTTCCCACGTCCTTCAAAATACAGAAATTTTCAACTCCAAATACATGGAAACAATTAGGAACTTAAAACTCACTTTTTATTAAAAATGGAAAACTTAAAAACTCCAGAACAAAAAAACAAAAAAAATACATAGACCTGAACAACTAAGCAGCAGCAAGAAAAGTATTTTAAAATGAAAAAAAAAAAAGAATTTATTTATCGAAAAACTACTATAAAACCAAATCAAAAATCTCAAAAGATTAAATTTTGAAAAAAAAAAAAAGAGAAAAATGACTCAAAATCCGAGAGAGATTTGTTAGCAAGCGTACAGATGATAATAAAAGATCGAATGATAGAAACCAGAGGAATGTCCGTCAACGAGCTTTTGAAAGCGTATCCATGCAAATGCTCCTTAAAACCATAACACCTCAAGCAAGTGAAGCTCGAAACCAAGACCGACGGCACGAACACGTCACATATCGCAACCAGCACAGGCATCGACGAAACCAGCAACGACGCCACCATTGCCACCACGAATATCGCCGTCCGTACACACCTCCTCAACTTCTCCACCACCCTCGCCGCCGCCATGGCGCGTCCAAAAACGGCACGCGCCGCCGATTTAAGACACCACCAAACAACACACCACAAAAAGTCTAAAAAATTAAAAAAAAAAAAAAAAAAAAAGGAAGTGATCAGATCGAAAATCTTATTATACGAACGGATTGAATTTCTTCGACGGCTGAAACCGAAACCCCCGCGAGACGATTCCGACTCCAGTTGCGATTACGTGGCGGCGGTCCATTGGCCATTTATTCTCCTTCTTCCTCGCGATCAATCTAGCCGCCGGCGCAGGTCAGAATCGTAGTTCCGATTAAATTATTCAGAAAAACGACACACAGAGACTGATGATCCACGGCCTACGCAATTAATCGCCGTCCCTCGCTAGGGTTTCAAATTTCAATTTCTAGCCTGTCCGTGAGACTTTCTAGCTGTTTTCGAACGTTTCCTGAATTCATTTTTTTTTTTTGGCTCTCCTTCTCTCTCTCTTCAGCGCTCGCCTTTCTCAACGTCTTTGTTTATATCGTCCTATATTTATGTATAAAAATAAATTTACAAATTATATAGATTATAAAAATTAATTAATTCAAAAATATTTTATGCACTCGCCTAAATTCAATAAATCGATGTGATTTGTGTTTGTTATTAGAGCCGAGTATGGTCAAATTTTTGGCATTTGTGTAAATAAATTATAATTAATTAATGTTAATTTAGTATTAAGACAATTATTATTATCATTATTATCTATAAGTGATGGAAACAGTAATGCTTGATCCAATTACTGCCTGGTTCATGCCTGTCAAGCCTTTTGCTCTGTTTAATTGGGTGGACACATATACCCTTTCTAGAATTTTTTTTCTTTTCTTTCTTTTTTTTTTTTTTTGGTTTGAAAAATTCACATAAAAACTTGGTGCTAATTAACAGGTTGTAAAGTTAATCAATCCATAATCTAATGATGAGAAGGCTTAAAACTGTCTAGCCATGTTGCTGGCTTGCTGCGCTTTTTAATCAAAAAAGGCCTTTTGTGTGTTTTATTTAGAAAAAAAACCCTAATTTTGTGCTAGATTCTAGAATTTTGATAGAGATTATCCTTTGTTTTTTCCTTTTTTTGGCACAAAAATAAATTTGATTATAAATTCTTTCCACTTCATCATTTTAAGGGAAATAAAATCCAGGGGATTTTTTTTTTTTCTGGCTAAAAATTAATTTGATTTGGATAACAATATTGATAGAATGCAATTATGCAAATTTTGTACTCTGAAAAATAAAATATTATTTTTATCCAGAAATTTTGAAAATTAATCACAATATTTTCATAGCCAATGGAATGCTATATATATATATTATTTTTCATATATTAAAATTACAAGAAAATTTTTTACAAAAAATAAAACTGGAAAAATGGAGAATGTATCGTTTTCTTATTGGAGACAGTATATCATTACTTCAATGGAAAATTGAAACCATTCAGATGGGAAATATACCTAAAAACTAATTATAGGTTTTGTTTGTTTTGATTTATTATAAAGTTTATTAGATTGTAAACTAAACAATAAATAATTTTTTTTAGTTTTTATAAATCTCACATTTCTTTGTCATGAATAAAAGTTAATACTTAAAACATTGAAAATAAAAATTTAAATTTTTAATTATTAGAATATTTCCTAAAGTTCTTATGATTTTTCTTTTTTACATATCATGCTTTGGGATTACTACAAAAGTTGATGGATTAAAGTCCAAAGCCGCTTTGCCTCAAAGGAGGGGGGAAAGGATTGGTGGCAAAAGTAATTATCACAAATGTGTTATCATTACATTTTAGACTAACATAATTATATTTACAGTATGTGGCCAAAACGTTATACTTTTAGTAAGAAGAGCATTGTTATATATTTAGATTAGTATTTTATATGGAAAGGGGAATTGCTAGTGGCCAATAAACACAGGATTCAAGGACACAATTACTAAAATTTTTAGTTTTAAAGTTAAAATTAGATATTTAGATTTTGTATTTTAAAAAAAAGGAAAAGAGAAATGAAAAACTATCTGTACGTTTCATTCTTTTAAAAATTCCGCGAGATTGGTACAACTGTGATCTTGCATATTTATTAAGCCGCCATCCATTTATTTTATTTTATTTTATTTTAGTTTGGTTTTATTCCCACTATTTTCTTTTCTTTTATTTTTTGTTTTATTCCTTACTATAATAAGGAAGGCCCCGGAGCGATGGGGGGGGGGGGGACCGAGAATCTTGTTCACTGCGACTATTGTTGCTTATCGTGCATTTTTCCCATGCATGATTATAATCAATATTATTAATCATAAATTCATTTTTAATAATCATAATAAGAAACATGTTCATTATATAATTACGGAAGCATGATTCCACCCTTTGTTGGATAGATTTTTTTTTCTTTTTTTTTTTTTTGGATAGTTTTATGTACAAAAATTTTTTTTACAAGTGCAATAAGATGTTACTTCCAACTAAATCTAAATTAGTTTTGGTTCAAACTAAAATCTGAACAATTGGAAATTGGATGAGAAATCAAAATCAATATTACTGTTCAGATTATATTTTAACTAGAACTAAGAAGGGAAGAGTTTGATCGCCGTTCATCTCATCAAAAAAATTGTACACAAATTGAAACTATAACCGATCATAGATAGCAAGTAATTAGAATGGTGCTGCCGGATGATTCTCTTGTCAAATTAATATTCAGGAATTGAAGAGTACTCCTGTTCTCACATGGATCCTGCAATTTGCAAGGGCAAAGTGGTTGGCTTGCAGGATAAAGGTGACGAACATTTTTTCCAGTAAGTACTTTTTTTTTTTTTTTTTCCTTCTTCTCGGAGAACTATTTTTCTTGGACAAAGTCAAAAAAAGAAAAAAAAAATGGAGGCATTTTCCACCAGAGGATCAGACAAGAGGAAGACCAAAAACAAGAAAAATGGGCATAAAGGCGACTGCAAAAACACACTTTGCGGTTGGATCATTCCTTGTCTTGCCCAAGCTTGCTGAGGTTGCATGGGCCCCCTCTTTGTTTAATTTCCAACTATGTCAGCTTCTGACAGATTCCTTGGACAAGGAACCTCGGGATACGCAAAAGAATCCACCTTTCATTCACTTATCTACGCTAAACACCCGTAGATCACAGTAGGAAATAAAAGACCGAAAGTCTTTGCCATCACAACATCCACTCCTGCCTCCTTGGCTACGAGAAAATTTCAATGAAACTTACCTCCATCCCCCCCCCCCCCCGGGTCTTTTGCCTTATAGTTTTGGGCAAGCATCCACCCGAAAAAGAAAAAAAGAAGAAAATGACATGGATGGATGTTGAGTTGAATTGACATTTCAGTGATACATCTACATCTTTTGACAGGAAACGAACGAAATGGTTTAGCACACTTGCTTGTATGGTCCACCTCAGCCTCTCAATGTCATATCAATGTGGTTGAATTGTGCACACATTTAGGTTATTGTGATCATTATATATTTCCTAATTTTTTGATAAATAATTACAATAATTTGATATAAATAGACATTTGAAATGCGTTATACTTGCTACCTTGGTGTGGAAATCAAGAGTTATTTCAAATCTTTATCTGGATATAATGATAATTTCATTGTGTCCACCTTGCATTGATAGATTAATAATGGACGGGTTGATTCCATGGTACTAGTATTTATAACTTTGTGGGCAAGTCTTTTCAGGGTCACAATCCTACTTTCTGTGCAGCATGCTGATGTACACTGGGAATTATGAATGACTCTTGAAGTGATTGAGATGGCTTCCATTATGTTAGTGGCCATTCCATGACAAAAACTAAGAACACTGCGCTCGTTGTCTGATTACCATTACTGTGAAAACTGTTATTTACCAAGGGGCTTGCGCAAATTAAGCAACTTAAGGCATAATTTCAGAGTAGGTTAGAATGGACAAGATTGGCGAAATAAAAATTACCAGCTCTGCACTTTCTTAATTTTCTAAATGCTATGGTGGGGGGGCTCTTAGTTGAAAATAAATAAAAAATAAAAAATCATGTGGGGGGTAGGCTGGGCGAGCATGTGATTTGAAATTGAATAACACGAATGAGTTGTACCCAATTGAATTGGATGCAGATCTGTCTAATGATAATCTTGTTTATAATTATGAGGTTATTGGTCCAACTGAAGGAGTGATGTGAAGTTAAGTCACTGGATGCCCTCTTTCCATGTGATGTGAAAATAATTAGTGCCTTGAGTCCTCAAGTTCCAAACTCAATTCGAGTTTCATATATAACAAATTAATTTTACTAATTTTAAATTTGAAGTCTAAATTATAATATTATTATAATTATTAAATATAGACTTATATTATGTATTGCAATATTAAAAATTTATAATTAACAATAATAATCAGATTGACAGTGTACATATAATTTGGCTGAATTCAAAAAACGAAACAACTTCAAGTAGCTCTTCTTATTTATAAAAAGAAAGAAAGAAAGAAAGAAAGAAAAAAAAAAACTCCCGGGACCCCACCCAAAAATCAAAGAAAAATAATAAAACATTTAGGAAACTTGCTTCGATTGCGCGCACACACACACACACACACACACACACAAAACAATTTGGTGGTCCTCTTTTGTTGAGTATGGAGCCAACAACCTTTGAGAACAACCTCACAAGAGCAGCCCGTAGATGTCAATTGTCTACCTCTTTTGTAGCTTCTCTTTTGTATTGTATGATATTTCACGCATGCATCATACTTTACAAAAATTATTTTTTTATCATCTTAAAAATTATATTATAATTTTTATTTTATAATTTATTATAATATTTTAATTTAATTAAATTATTTACTTAAATTAGAGTGTTTTTTTAATAAATTAAGTAGTTTTAGCATTAAATACGTAGCCTTCCGCAATCAAACTGCCAAAAAAGCATGGTAGTGAAGTTGTAACCAAACTTTTATTCTTCCTGATTAAGATTGTATAGCTTTGGCAAACGTCAGGCAAGGGCCATGGCCAGTTGGTGATTGATTGGAGTAACAGCCAATAAAAAAAAAAAAAATGTTATTAACTGACAAAGACAATCAGATTTGAAGTGATCGATATGCACATACCCTTTGAAGCATTAAATTTATTGACTATACGGAAATATTACACGAACGGTTTATTTGTATTTCTTTTAGCAGTTGACTTCGGAGGTTAAGCCAAAAAAAAAAAAAACAGAAAAAATAATAAAAAATAGAAAAATCCTTGATGTTGGTGAACCGTAATCAAGCCGTTCCCTCTTTGGTTCTGGTTAAAATCAGAACCCTGAAACGGATTTTGATATTTAATCCAATTTCCAGTTGGTCATACAAAGGTTTGAACCAAAACTAAATTAGATTTATTTGGGAGTACCATGTTTTTTAAATTGTGTCTCTTATGCAACACTCTAATAATTAACAAGAATTTAAATTTTTATTTTTGAAATATCAAAGTAAAAAAGTATAAAATTTATGAAAATATTTAAAATTAATTTTATTGCATAATTTTTACACTTCATCAACATTTTTAATAATAAATAAATAAACTAAACATAAAAAGACTGTCCAACAAAGGGTAAGAGCAGTCTGTTCTCACGGCGAATACTGTTATTTGCAAGGGCAAAGTGGTCCCTTTGCGAGACAAAAATGTTAAGTTGGTACAAACCCTTTTGCACATTTTTGCACTCAGCACCGTTTTTCTTGTTGGAGAATTAATTTTCTTGGGCAAAGTCGGGAGAAATGCAGCCATTTTCCGCCAGTACATCAGACAAGAGGAAGGACCAAAAACGAGGAAAATGGGCATAAAGGCCACTGCAAAAGCAGCCTGTAGCTGGGTCACTCTGCGTCCTGCCCAAGGTTGCTGATGTTGCATGGGCCCCCCCTTGTTTACTTTCCAACCATGTCAGCTTCTGACAGATTCCTTGGCCCCCCTCCTGCCCGAGGTTGCATGGGCACATAGGCAGGAATTTGAAACGCCATAAATTCACTGCATTCGTATGATCTAGAGTTGTTTCAAATCTTCATCAGGATTCGATGATAATTTCTTTGTGATCCACTTGTATTGATTGTGGAATAATGCATGATTTGATTCGATGGTGTCAGTGTTTATATCTTGGTGGGCAAGTCTTCTCAGGGTCACAATCCTGTTTGCTGTGCAGCATCCGAATGCACATCAGAGATTATGAATGACTCCCGAAGTGATTTGAGTGGTTGACATTATGCTAGTGGCCCTTCCGTGACAAAAACCAGAACAGCATGCTAATTTTTGTATTTTTTATTTACTACTTTTACAGCGAAATTGTCATTTACCAAGGGCATGCGCAAAGTAAATAACTAAATTCATAATTTTTTAGTTGGTTGGAAATGACAAGGTTGGTCAAATAAAAATTTCCAATTCTTTCCCCTTTTTTTTTTTTTAATGATCTAAATGCTACGGAGCTCTAGGTTGAAAATAATGAAGAAAAAAAAAAAAAAACATGTGGGGGTAGGCTGAGGAAGCATGTGATTTGAAATTGAATAACTAGAATGGGTTGTACCCCAATTGAATTGCGGTGAGCTCTTTCAAACGATTACTCTTGTTTGTAATTATGAAGCTATTGGTCCAACTGGAGGTGTGACGTGACGTGAGGTCACTAGCCACCCTCTTTCCACTTGATGTGAAAGTAATCAGTGCCCTTCAGCCTCAAGTTCTAAGTCCAATTCGACTTCCATGTACAAGGCATCAGTTTCACAAGTTTCAAACCTACTTCTACCTGAGATTATTCCTTTTCCTTTTTATTATCATATATTAGAAGATTAAACATGTATAATTAATAATAATAGTATATAAATTTAAATCTGTAATGCGTTAAATTTACTGCATACTAAATTCAAAGACCATGCACCTTCTGTAGCTCTTCTCAAATTTCAAATTCCCATCTCCGGACCCTACCCATAAATTGAAGAAAAATAACAGAACAAGAAGATAAGAGTGCTTCAATTTCATGTACGTACACCCACACACACACGCAAAGAATTTGGTGGTCCTCGTTTGTTGAGTATGAAGCCAACAACCTCGAGAACAACCTCACAAGAACACACCTGTAAATGTCAATTGTCTGCCTACTTTGGAGCTTCTCTTTTGTATTGTATGATATTCCCACATAAAAGCCTTCCGCAATCAAACTGCCAAAATACATATACTTTTGCAAAATGGTATGAAACCCAATATTAATTACTTTAAATTGGAATGACTCTATTTTCTTTTTCTAGTTATTCGACTTAACTTGCTGTATAACTTGTTTCCACAAGATGGGTGCCAAAAATATGCATTAGCCAGTAGTTTCTAGCTCCAAGCTTGTACGGACCAGTGAGGTTGTAATCAAACTTCTGTTCTTCTCTATCAAGATTTTCTCGTCACATGTCATTTTCTTGCGTTCAGAAAAGTAGGTCTCAGATTAAGGGTGTGGCATTGGCAAACGCCAAAGCCAAAGCAGCCCCATGATCAGTGGTAATTGATTGAAGTAAAGACAGTCGAATTTGAAGGGATCCATACGCACGCATCATTTGAAGTATAAAATTTATTAATTATACAAAAACGTTACGTGAACGGATTATTGTAGAACTTTTAGCAATCCAGTTCGAACGTTAAGCAAAAAAAAGCCTTGGAGTTAGGTGAGAGAAAGAGGGACAACGGTAGTATTTCTGACATTTTTTCTTTTTTCTGATTTACTAACATATTTCATAAATAATGAAATTATACAAATATCACATGAAATAACCAACTAAATTTGCAGATATAATGACAAATTTTTGTTAAATACATGTTGAGAAGATATATATATATATATTAGTATTTAGCAGCAAATGTGTTGCTTCTATCAAAAAGAGAGAGAGGAAAATATTGCTTGCGTTGCTTATTTAACTAGTTGTTACAAACCAAGTATACTTTAAAAAATTAAAGATTTAAATCTCGACTAAAATTCTTACAAAATTTGAGTTTTAATTTTGATGTTAAAAATGGCCCAAAAAAAAAAAAAAAAAAGCTGGATGTTGGACCCATTGTAACTTTTATTAGTTTATTCCCAAAAATGAACAACAAATCTTTGAGATGTGTTAGAGAGAATGAGCCGTTTTGTAGGGGAGGGACAATCAAATAATCTATTGATAAAGTAGCTTAACTCTTAATTTAACAATCAAACTTTAAAATTTTGACACCAATTAACATAAAAAAAAAAAGAAGAATTACTAGTACTATTTATTTTTATGTGTGTATTATAGAACCCTTAAAGTTACTGACTGAGATAAGGTTAGCTGATGTAAGCATTAGATCACTTTGGTACTCTCAATCTTTCTAATAACAATCCCGTAGTCTAGGTGTAAAAGTATTAGAATTTTATTATAATAATCAGAATTCAACTTCTGACATTGGCGAATCCAAAAAGTCCTTGAATTATCAACTTAAGTTCCAAAATGCTTACAACTAGCTGACAATATTTTTTGGACGGGCATTAGGTGAATTCATCAACCTGTCCTTAATCTAATTGAGTTGCCAACCAAGCCATTGGACGGTTGTTCTCCTTTCTGAGATCTTGAACTTTGGAAATGAACCCCTCGATTTCATTTTCAATAACAACCCTATTCAAAGGATGACAGAAGCAATAATTGTTGAGTCGATCAGAACCCATACCTTCATCCTCCCTAATTTCATTTTCAATAACAACCCCATTCACGGATGGCAGGAAGCAATAATTGTTGAGTTGATCAGAACCCGTATCTGCATCAAACACCCCCCCACTAGGGGGTAGGATTACAACAAGTCAGGCACTGCCAAGACCAGCCTAACTGTCCCGGTACGGTGGGTGCCTCCCATCCAGCACCCCCCATTAGGGAAAAAGGCTTGCCATGGCAGCTCAAACCAACTCAGTACTAGGGATGTTCATGATTTCAAAATGAAAAATTCTACCTATTCAAAATAGACATATTAACTTAGAATATCGATATTCCTGCGACCATTTTGTTAAGACTTTGGTCAATGGCTCCCTGCTAAAGTTGATTTTTGACGCCAATATTGATAAAGTACAATCAACAATATGATCACACAAAATAGGCTTCCCAGTCCTAATAATAGTATAGGCACCTTAAATATTTAAAGCTTCGTCCACCCATCTGTTGGATTCATTTATGCAAGTCATGAACAATGTAGCGTTTCATTTTGAACAAAGTAAAAGCCTAAATTGTCTCAAACCATCCGCAATCAGTCTACAACCAACTCGTTGATATGGATGGAAAGCTGAGATCTATGGATTGATTGTGGATTAAAATTGACAAAAATTGTCATAGGCAATTTGGATATAAAATTCTACTCGAAATCGCACAACTCGATTTGCTAACACCCTTATTGGGCACTATTCAATTTGATTTTACAGTATTTAATGTCTCATTATTTGTTTGATTTTTCATGCCTTTGAGTGATCTACTTGTAATATGTCATAAAAATAGAAATTTCTCCCGGTTAATCAGGAAAGTTGGTGGATTGTGAACTGGACAACAAAGGTTTATCCTTGAATTCTCTCTTTTTTTTTTTTAATACAAATCTCTTGATTCTCTTTCTAACATTTGAACATTAGATTCCCACTTGGGGGTTTGGCGTGGGAGCCGTTCAGTTAAAACCCCTTTTGCCACGTTATGATCCCAAGAAAACTGAGCACAGTAAAATATTGTCCATTAACCTCAAAGTTCCATTCTTTTGAACACTACAAAGGGCACGTCTAAAAAAGTCATCACCTAATCACTTGGGTGTTTATTTTTTAATAAATACGCCGCATAAAGGCAGTCAAAAGATTCGGAGATAAGTTCAAACGAGGGAAACAAAGTCCAACTTTCTCCAGGCAGCAACAACGACATATTCTTAAACATTCCTACCACCATACATCCTTCAAAGTCCAGTTTACGAAAAAATGACACAAATGCGTAACCCCAGAAAAGTATTGACTGACGACATTGTTTATTTTAGCTTTGAAGTGATGCAAAAGAATTTGTGCGCATGAACAAAAGTTTGTTGAGATGTTTGTGTCAATTTTATACCCCAAATCCACTGGAAGTTTCAAAGGCCACAAATGAGTTTATGTCACTTGTTGGGCGGCATTTTGGACTAATTGCATGGCAGCATGATGCTAGCATAAGTTTGATACAGAAATTGGGGTTCCAAGAAGGAGTGAGGAGTTCTAAAATTTGGGTTGATGTTAGGAGGGAGGTATAGAATATGATGATATCTATGCAGTTTCCCCTTCATTAGATGTATCATTGTGTCACTGTCACGTACATAGAACAAGTGATAATGAATGCCCCTATTAGTCCATGACGTAACCCATTGCAGAAAAATTCAACATTTGATAATATCAAAATAATTGATGCTTGACTCTGGTTGTCATTTAATTTTTATTAAAATTGCCAAAGACAATGATGGGTTAGGCCACATTCATTCTGCTATGGACCTTGATCAGTGGACTAGGCCCTCACAAACGAATTGGTGAAAAGGCAATAAACAAGATCCAACCCGGAAGCAAGTGAGTAACCAATGAGCTCCAAGCTGAAGCCCGCTGACTTGTTGGCGGGTTGATGGGTCAGGTTGTAATGCATTGTTGTCAATGGATTCAAGTGACAGTGTGGCTCCGTGGCATGTCAGAAATCCAAAGGCTCCAAGCTCAAGCCCAGTCACTTTTACTTTGATGAGTATTTCCCTTAATCTCATGGACCAGGAAGCAATCGGCCTGGTCCAAAGGAACCAAAAAGAAAGATTACATGCAGCTTCTGATAGAAGTTCCAAATTCTATGTCATCTGTTCACCTCTGGGAGTTCTAATTTTGACAGGGGGTACTAGACAAGAGAGTTGCATGTTAAGATTATCATGAATGTTGCAGATAAAAATCCAACTTGAGAACAATCAAGGTCAAGAACCTCAGTATTTTATCTAAATTAAGAAAGAGAAACCAGAGCATATTATTCAGTAAGATACAATAATAATAATAATAATAATAATAAAGTGTCCGAGATTTTCATTCTACCAAGTTTAAAAAAATGTCAAATATATATGTGTGTATATATATATATATATATATATATATATATATCATATTCTACCTTTGCACAGCATTTGTTTCCATGATTCAGACTTGTAAATAAGAACAAGAAAGCCACCACAGGACACTAGGTATATTCAACCTAGGAAATAATAATTAAAAAATAAAATAAAATCAAACCCAAGTAGCACAGGTAAGTTGTGTGACAACAGTGACATGATGGCCTTCTTCCTAGCTGTTTGAGAGATTACCACTTTTTCTATAGCCAGGAAAACGAAGTGCAATTGCCCGATGAGCAATATATCATTCTCTCTTCATGTTAAAGCTGAATACATACCCCAAGCACAAAAGCACAAATGCATAGGATAATCAAGTCAACATGGATTTTTGGGACCTGTTTGAATGTAGAAAGTTAGGGCTTTAAAATTGCAACGATAGAACAAAAGGTGTGACTGCCTACAAGATAAGGTAATCTGAGCCAATTAAGGGTTAGAACAAATCTTTGTAAATTGGAATGGCTTCAAATGATGTACTAGATGCAACTTAAGATAAAATTTGCGTTCACCTATTTACAATAGGTGATGTGCAAACAATTCTCAACAACTTGATAAAAAAAAATACACATACTGAAAATAAAAATGTTTTAAAAAATTTTTATCTTATATTAAAAATAAAAATTTTATTTCATATATTATTATTTCATATTAAAAATAAAAATTTTATTTTATATATTTATAATATAAGTATTATCTTATATATCGTAAAAGTAAAGATTTAAAAAAAAAAAATCTTATACATATATGAATAATTTAAAAAAAAATTAAGATTTTTAATATTTATTTTTATAAAATATTAAATTAAAAATAATTTTTTATAAGATGTTAAACTTATGTAGTGAACTACCTTTACTCCAAATTTTTTTGAAATTCTTAATATTCATTTTTATGAAATATTAAATTATAAACAATATAAATAAATTTTTTTTTTTTCAAAAATATAACAAAATATTATATTTTATTTCTTACACCTTAATTACTAAAAATTGTTGGATTTAATAGGTTTGTGCTAATTCTGTTACTTCATTAAAAAGGTGTACATTAATGGGAAAATTTGTCATATCTTGAGAGAATAATCATTGTAATCTACTATATTAAGAGAACTTATCTAGAAAAACAAAATTATTTTTAAAAATAACATATTTACATGTTTTAAATTGATATTTTTTATATTTTTATCTCTTTACATCTATTTATAATATATTTTTATATTTTTACTAATAGCACAAGGTGGATAAATAACATATCATGAAAATATAAATCTCACTTTTGCTTTAACAAAAATGTTTTAGTTTAAAAAATTGGAAATTGTAAAAGCCAAATATGGACTAAACAAAGTTCGTCTACCTACCTAAGAGGCTTAGCTGCACACATGTGATATATGTCTATAATACAAGGTTAACATTAGGGTATAGTTCAAATTGAAGTAATTCAAAAAGAACCGAACCCATATAAGACTCTACCAAGCTCTGTAGGCACATACGTCAACAAATGTTACTTAAATTACTTTCTCTTTTCACAATTTTACTATAATCCATTTAAAAGGAGTGATATATACAGATTGATGTAATTTTGCAATTTCAGATCACATATTAGCTTTTGTGTGAGAACCTTTACCACACTTCATAAGCAACAAAAATAAGAATAACTCTTATCATTAGATATAGGATATGACCTATATAAAATCATATTCACATACTATGCCATATGAGATCAATATTAACACACATTATATTAAATATATAAAGTATAACTCAAAATAAAAGTTTTCTACAACCATGACTTTTAGGAGGTAAAAACAGTTACCCCTAATTTTAATAAATCAAAGATTATAATGATTCATAATCTATTTCAACCAAGGTTGAAAGAATCAAATTGGCTAATTGGACCGTTAAAATTGACAATCGATTCATAATTCAATTTATTTCTTTCTTATAACTAATCAAAACAAGAATCAATACAAAAAATGATAAATCAATTAGTTTAATAAAGAATTGATGAATTGGACCTAGTTTTTATGAGTTGATCAATTTGGTTTTAAAAATACTATTTTTTAAACCAAAGAAAAAAAAAAACCAAAAATACCTTTATCCTAACTCTCCTAAATCCCTAGCCTCTTGATTTTGCTATCCTAAGCCTCTTGTTCCCCCAAATTCCAAATCTCAATTGCTTTCAATTGTCACGCCTTTTGTTGTTCCTCTTGTTATCCCACCTTCTACTACCCCTCTTGTTATCTCGTCTCTTATTACCATGCCTCATGTTGCTATGCCTCCTTTTGCCTTGCCTATTACGGCCATGCCTCCCCCTATTTTTGCATCTCTTGTTACCCCTCTTATTGCCATGCCTCTTCATGCCTTTCCTACTACTCCTCCTACTATCACACCTCCTCCTTTCCCTTATGCTACCACGCCTTTTGCTATCGCCTATCAAGATTAGAAAATAGGTGTTTATTTACAAATATGTAATTAAAGTATATTTGATAATTATAATAAAAATGATGATTCCTTGACTATGTAGAATATAAATCAACATTATATTGTTTTTATCATTTTTCTTTTTTTTTGTGTGCATTTTTGGTATCATTGAGATTGGAAAATAACAACTAAATGAAGCAAATGATGGACACTGACTTTATGAAATATGAATTTTGACCTAAGATGGCCAAATGACATTTATATAAATGAAAAATTATTACTTGCATTCTGTTGCATGTGAATCTTGGATGTATATGCTTGTTTTTATCTTTAAAAAGAGTTGATGAAACAAGAATACATAAACTTGGCTTTTTTCTTTTTTTTTGGCAAATCTAGTGCAACTAGTATCTCAAATTGATTTAACGATTGATGAAAGATGGCAAATGTTTGGATAGCATCTCAAATCTTGTATGAACTTGATTACTCATAACAAGCACATTTGAATTATTCTTATTTTCTTTCATTTTGGCACTTTAGGTAGATAATGGATAGTTGCAATATCTCATCTCAATCATCTAAAAACTAATATATGGATTCAACGCCCAATACTTAATCCCTCTGTCAAAGGAATAATCTAGTTTAGGCACATTTTTCCAAAAGGGTTAAATTTAGGTCTAATGGTAAAGCTAAATCCATTTATACTTGTCTTTATTAGAGTAATAGCTTCAAGAGTGGGAAAATTCATAGAATGGAATAACATCTTGCTAGAATCAAAGGTCAAATAGTTGTATGCAAAAAAATTTCATATGATATTTGAGCAAGAATACTTAACATTCTTAAACAAGTATCTAAAGAGAAAAAAAAAAAAAAAGTTAAAAAGGCTAGAGATTATAACTTTCGTGATGATCATTGTGATATTAAGTTCGAAGATAAAAAAAGGTAAGATAAGGGCTAACATGGATTAGACAAGGTGGTTTTTTTATACTTGTATTCCATTCAATGCATTACATTCACCATACTTTCGACTTCTTAGATGCTAGTCTTGCAATTGGTCATGGGTATAAAGGCCCTTCTTATAATGATATGCATATCGATTTGTTGAAAGATTTTAAAAAAAAAAATGTCAGTTACTTATTGAAATATGTAGAGCCAAGTATATTACAAATGAATTCACAATTATTACTAATAGTTGGAGGGATCAAAAAGACAAACCTCGATTAATTTCTTGGTTTATTGTTCTATTCGAATTTCATTTGTAAAATTTGTGAATGCCTCATGTATTATAAAATATGTTACAAGTTTATGCACTTTACTTTCAAATATTGGTGAATGGTTTAGGCTTTAAAATGTTGTTATCATGCATTTAATTGTATAACAACTAGAAGATTGCTTCATGAAAGGTATAAACATATAAATTGGTCTCCTTATGCTACTTATTGCTTAAACTTCATCTTAAAAGATATTAGTAAGATACCTCATATAGTTGATCTTACATCATATGTTGTTGTCATTACAAAATTTGTCTATAATCATTTGCATTTTTTTAGCTAAGTTAAGAAAAAATTATAATTGAAGAGAAGTTATGCACCTAAGATCAACTTATTTTATAATCACATTTATTACTTTGAAAAACATCTATGATCATAAACAAATCTTACAAAACTTTGCAATAAGAAATTTTTTCACAAGTCATAAACTTACAAAAAATGTAAAAGGAAAGGTTGTATGTACTACTATCATAAATAGTAAATTTTTGGATGATTACTTAGTAATTGTGAAGGTTGTTAGTCTATTTATGAAATTGTCACGCATTGTTAACTCGAATAAAAAACCTTTTTTAGGTTATATTTATAAAAGCATGCATAAGGTTATAGAGGGAATCAAGTATATCTTCAAGTAAAAGGCAAGATTATATATGTCTTTCATAAGTGTCATTGAGTAACGTTAGGATAAACATCTTATAAAAGACCTACATACAATAATTTATTTCTTCAACCTTTCTTTTATTTATAAGGAAATCTTTTATGAGAAAACTAAAATTATGAGTCATCTTTTTAGTTTGCTTGAAATTAAAAGTATTTGTAATGATAATATTAGTACTATGAAAGAAATCAAGATGTATCGGGATTGCGAAGGAAATTTCGGTAGATACGTAATTCAATCAAAACCCTTTAACTTGGTAAGTTGTGTCATTTTTTCATTCATTTATATAATACATTTTTATGTCACAATATTCAAATAATTGTTCATTTTTTGAATGTAAATGAATGGTGTAGTTTATCTGGACATAATACCCTTAATTTGCAAAAAATTCTCATTTGCATCCTTAGTCAAACTTCTTCTTCTTCAAGATGTGGAGGAGATTGGAATGTGTTTGAACGTATTCATCTTTAGAGAAGAAATAGACTAAAATATTAAAAATTTAATGATTTCATATATATTATTTGTAATTTAAGGTTAAAGTATAGGTAATTAATATTTGTATAAATATATTTATTTTTTTATAATATATAATATTTAATTAATTTATTTTTTTATATGCACTTTTATATACTTAATTTCAAAAAAAAATTTGTAATTTTGTTAATTATTAATACATTGATAAAACAGATTTTACATTAAATAAGAGAAGTCATTCCAAAAACTTGATTATGTAGAATTGGAGTTTATAAAGAGAGTTTATACCCTAACTTTAATGTTAAATAAAAATAATAAATTTGTTGATTTATATATAATTAATATATTTTTATTTGATATTATTTATTATTTTAATATTATAAATAGTATTTACAGTAAGAATGATATTATAATTGAAATGATGAATAATAATGATAAAATTTAATTATAATTATATTATTATTTTTAAATTTTAAAATATATAAAATTTAAAAAAATATTTATATTTTATTTATTTTAATTATAACATATTTTATATTAATATTTAAAAAATTAATTTTAATATATATATATATATATATATTAAATATTAATTTTATTAATTTAATTTTAATTATATTAATTAAATTAATTAAAATTTTCATTCCTAACATTGAATTTCACTGAGTAAAAAGATAAAGTCAACCTTGGTTGTTGAAAGTGGGGCCACATAATCGAAAACATTTATTAGTATGTTGTCATATCCATGCGACCAACTCTCTCGACCATGTCCATTGGCTAACAACCCATTTGTTTATTTTGTTGGCTTGTTAGGTTTCGTATATTGGATTACTTATGTTAGATTAAATTAGAATATGTAATTTCAAGATCATCTATATCAAATATTTTTTTAACATGCCAAATATAAATCATTATTTTTTATAAATTTATATTAAAAATTATTTATTAACGTCTTAATTTAATTTCTAAAGTACATAGTATCTTTTACTCGAACAGTGAACTTGAATCCGACGCATGCTCCGATATGAGTTCCTTGAAAATTGAAACTTTAATTTAATTCGGTTTGTTAATTATACAGACCTCATAAATCCAAATCAACTATTTTAAAAACGGCAGGACACCAAATTTATCAAACCCTTAGTGGTGGACCCTACCCACCAACTCCCCACCCACTCCCAAATGAAAGCAAAGCCCCCACCCCATGTCCCAACAAAAGACGAACTACTGGGTCGGGGAAACCTCTTTTCTCTCACAAGAAGACACGCTTTTTCTTCTTTTCTTTTCTTTTCTTTTTTTTTTTTTCTTTCTCCTTAAATTAAAGTTTTGAAAACTGACCGTAATAGTCTGTGCACCAATAAAATTAAAAATTAAAACATAATTTAGTTAAATTTATTTTAAAAATTATTAATTTTAAAAATTAATAATTAAATTAATTAATTATAATTATTTTTATTTGATTAATTTAAAAAAATTTAAAAAATTTTAAAAAATATTTTTAATATTTTATTTTTTAAAAAATAAAATTTATAATATTAAATTTTTTATATATTTAATATTAATTTTATGGATTGAATTTTAATTAAAATAATTAAACTAATCACATTACAAATCATTAAATTTTTTGATTTAATAATTAATCCTATAACTCGCAATAGCCTCTCCAGACAAAATTCTCCTTCTTTCCTTTAAAAAAAAAAAAAAAAAAAGTCTAATTACGTAATTAGGAAGGATTTGACGGAGAGGAGATGGGATTGGGGGATGTCATACGCAAAAACCCCTTTTTATTTTTTTGGTATTTTTCAGAGACAAGCATATGAAACAGAACAAAATCAAATAGAATATCCAACAACTTAGTAATATATATAATAGTTGTTATACATTATAACTTTCACTGTTTATTACATATCTTTTATATATTAACTCTTTTGAGTGTAGAACCCATTTTCTTACCTGTATTCCGTATACTATCCCCGATTACCTAACTTTTTTGGCTTTAAAAAATGCACTGCCCTATCTCCCAACAAGCCTTTTGCCATTGAAACTTCAACCCAGCCATCCAAAACGTCAACCACCAACCCACGAAAGGCCACGCCTCGTTGGCAACTCAAAACGAGCACCAACCCTATTTAAAACCCACTCCTCTGAATCCATCCGGGAGGCCAAAACTCGCCGGAAACACACGACTCGAAACCATGCCGGACGAAAAGCAGCAGCCCGAAACGCCACCGAACTTCTGGGGCGACATGCCGGAGGAGGAGTACTACGCATCACAAGGGGTGATTAACAGGCAATCCTACTTTGAAACCCCCAACGGAAGGCTCTTCACCCAGAGGTTTCTGCCGTTGGATAGGAAAATCAAAGCCACGGTCTTCATGTCCCACGGCTATGGATCTGATACTGGATGGATGTTCCAAAAGATTTGCATCAGCTTTGCCACGTGGGGTTATGCTGTCTTCGCCGCCGATCTATTTGGACATGGCAGATCAGACGGCTTGCGTTGCTACTTGGGTACTTTTTCTTTCATTTTCGCCAATTGCTGCTTCTTTTTCGTTTTTTTCTTAATCAGCTTAATCCACATTAATACAAATTTAATCAAAATTACTGTTTTTCTCACATTAGTTGTGATCGTTTCTCTGATTGATGAATTAACAGGGAATTTAATTTAATCTAATTGAATTAAAAATAGATATGTAATTATAAATGAAGTTTGAGATGTCAAGTCTAAATTTTACCATAAGTTATAAAATTGGCAGCAGTTATACATAATCGTTAAAATTAAGATTTTTGTAAACGGAAAATAAGTTATAAATTAGGTGTGAAATTATAGTCATTTGGGATCATATGTGATTAATTGATGCTTAGACGATATTAAGCTTGCAATTAGGGTGGCCGATGCAGTTAAAAACATTTTGGTGGTTTAATAATTTGTACAGGTGACATGGAGAAAATCGCTGCCACGTCATTATCATTCTTCAAGCACATCCGCCACAGCGAACCGTACAAGGACTTGCCGGCGTTCTTGTTTGGGGAGTCAATGGGTGGAAATGCCACGATGCTAATGTACTTCCAATCGGAGCCCGACACTTGGACGGGCCTGATTTTCTCGGCCCCACTTTTCGTCATACCGGAGCCCATGAAACCCAGCAAGCTCCACCTGTTCATGTACGGACTGCTCTTTGGATTAGCTGACACGTGGGCGGCCATGCCCGACAACAAGATGGTTGGGAAAGCAATAAGGGACCCAGAGAAGCTCAAGATCATAGCGTCAAACCCCAGGAGGTACACGGGCAAGCCCAGGGTTGGGACCATGAGGGAACTCGCTAGGATGTGCCAGCACATACAGAACAGCTTCCACAAGGTAACGGTGCCGTTTTTGACTGCCCACGGCACCGCGGATGGGGTCACGTGCCCTACATCATCCCAGTTGTTGTATGAGAAGGCAGCTAGTGCGGACAAGAGCCTGAAATTGTACGAGGGCATGTGCCATTCATTGATACAGGGTGAGCCTGACGCGAACGCCAACCTTGTTTTGAAAGATATGAGGGATTGGATCGATGAAAGAGTTGAAAAATATGGTTCCCAAAAAATCGTGGAAGTTGTGGAGTCGAGTGATTAAATTGGCCCGAGGGACGGTTGTGAGGATGGATCCTATTGTCTTTTCAATATTATGAAAAGGTTAAAAAAAAGGGGAGAGAATAATATAAACTTGGGGTCTTGAGGTTGACGTCTTCATTGCCCGATGTATTTGATAACATTATATGTCATGGAATAAATAAAATACTTTTAAAATATTTGTCTTAAAGAGCAAATGTATATATAATATATTTAATTTTTAATAAAAAAATTTAGTTTTATTCATTATATTTGTAAATTTATGTAATTATAAATATTTTTTTTTTTTAAATTACTTATTATATTTACTCTATTAGTTAATTATTTTTGTTAAATTCACATGAATGGTCATATAATGACAATTTCATTACTTGCAAAGAATTTTTACATAGTTTGTTCCTAAATTTTGGTCGTGTAATTAATAGGAATTAAATAGTAAAAAAAATGGTTGAATTTTGTTACAGCCAATATAACATTGACCCACTGTGCAATTAGCAATTAACAATGTTGTGAGATCATCTTTGGAAATCCTGAATTATGCACATCAACCGAGCCTTGGAGAAGAGCAAAAGTGCCATTGTCAACATTGGCATTTTAGTTAAAAGTTGGCCCGGTCCAGTTTAATTGGGTCAATGGGTCAGAAAAAAACCGGTCAAGCCCACTGTATTTTTCGTTATTCAAGAGTCACACTAGTTTTTTTTTTTTTATCAACTTAACCTGTCCTACTGGACCGTTCGCGAAGTTACCGATCTGACCGAGTGGTCCGGACTGAATTTAATAATACTGAGTCAATCAGTTTACGTTTCTATTTTTCTAATGGAAAAACTTCAAAAATTTATTAAAAGCTGCCAAAAATTATTTAGACACGAAACTAGACTCGACCCAATTTTGCGTCAGTTCAGAACCAGCCCGGAGCTAGATTAGACAAAATTGGAATGATAAATTGGCCTACGGTTTACGATTCATTTGAACTATAGTCGAGAAATCCATGAACCACCGGTTCAAAGCAATGAAAGGAATTTACTTTAAATTTTAAAATATTTTACTTTTTTTTTTCTTTTTTTTCGAGAAAAAGGGTTTCGAGTCAGAACATAAAGATGTGAACTTTTGGTTAATTAGACCCATCCTAAATTATGGTTCTAAATGGGAAACATTCTATCTGGGGTCAATTCTATCAGATTCAAAGTATACGAACAAGAAGAACAATGGCAAGCCAGCTAAGGTAGGAACATGAAGAACACTACTAAGCCACCTAAGGTTGGAAAAAACCAAACAAAAAAAAAAGCTGTCTAATGGGGCATTTGATTGTTTAAGACAACGACAGTGGAGGTGTTTGTGGCATATGGCAGCAACCTCGGGTGAAGGTAACTCAGTTTGATGGTGTCGAGCTAATGAACTTTGCGCGGTAATGTTGGTAAGGCCCCCGGGTGAGGGAGGTTAATGGTCAGCCTAGAAAAACTTTTTATAGTAAGAAAATAATAATAAAAATAATAAGTATATCAGAAAATAATATTAGTTATTATAAATAATAAACATTGCCATTGTTTTATTCCAAATTTTATGCTTTGTTGAATTATCTTATATATATATATATATATATATGTATGTATGTATATATAAGTAAACATATAATCATCTTGCACCAATTGGCTTTGAGGACTGATGGAAGAGGGGAGTGGGAAAAATCACCTCACTGACTCCCTTTAATATAAATATTAAATTATCTATTAATTTATTTTCTTCACTTACTACTGTTATAAAATTGTCACACGAATTGGTCAGGACAAAAAAAAAAAAACGTCTATTGGTTGTATACAAGCATATTATGAATATTTTTCTTAATTATATGTATCTATAAATTTAATAATTTTATATTTTATATTCTATAATTTTTACTTATTTTTATAAAAAATGTAAAAATATTTATATTTTTAGGTATATATTTATATTTATATTTATTAATATTAGTTATACATTTAAATATGTATCTTGGTTTAATGTTATAATAATATTTTTAGGATGGTGTGTTGCACATTTATATCTGTCAAATAACATTAGTTGTTTCCTCTTCCTTTGGTAGTTTTCTAATCAATTTTTAGTGTTTTGCTGTCAGGTAAAAAAAAAAAAAAAACATTTGGAGAGTTCACGAATTAATATTAACTTTTATTATTATAATTGAAATAACGAGTAATAATAATTGTGAGGGGAGTTTTTTATATTTTTAATATAACGAATCATAAAATTTTTAATTAAATTATTACTAAATTCCAGTGGAGGGTTTTTGGTTTTTGGTTTTGTTTCTAGAAATATGAATGTTACATGAGCCAACTTTTTTCTCTGGCTCTAATGTTCTGTCTTTGAAATCCGAGCTTTATGTCACGTGGACACTAAGTCCAGCCCGTCTAGCAAGTGAGAAGACAAATATCTCCGTGACATTTAGGTCTCCTTGAAGGGACTTCTTCGAGAGTGAGTGGGAGAGGAAGATATGGAGGCTATGCTACAAACCAGAGAGCCTCTGTCACTTCCACCAAATCCCAAAAGCAGGGCTTTTTATCCATCAAATGGTTTAAAGCGGGGGCTTTTTGTTGTGAAACCCAAAACCCCTCGTGGCTTTTCCTTATCTTCAAATGGATTAAACAAATTTCCTAGCTTTGTGTCAAAACCAAATGGGGTTTTACCAAAAGAGAGGAATTTGCATGTTTGCAGGGCAGAGGCTGTAGCTGTAGCTGCAGCCGCAGCTGATGGGCAACCTTATTTAGTGAAGAAATTAATACACCAAAGTTTTTGGGAATTGAGATTCCAACTCCTATGAAAATTGTGCCACTTGGGTTGATGTTCTTTTGTATTCTTTTCAACCATACAATGCTGAGAGACATAAGGATGTATTGGTTGTAACAGCTAAAGGGAGCAGTGCAGAGATTATACCTTTTCTGAAAGCTTGGATGAATTTGCCTATGTCCTTTTGCTTCATGCTGTTGTATCCAAAATTGGCTGATGTATTGTCTAAGCAGGCCTTATTTTATACCGTAATTGTTCCCTTTATTGCTTTCTTTGGAGCTTTCGGGTTTCTTTTGAACCATCTCGGCAATTATATTCACCGCCAAGCATTCACTGATAAACTTCTAAATATACTTGGCCCAAGGTTTCTTGGCCCTTTAGCAATTATGAGAATTTGGTCTCCCTGTTTGTTCTATGTTGTGGCTGAATAATGGGGGAGTGTGGTGATTTCAGTGCTGTTCTGGGGATTTTCAAATCAGGTAATTGTGTTTTCATTTTCTTTGAAGTGTGTTCACTGATTTTATGGACATAGTTTTAGGTACTGCTTCTGATTCTGGAATGAGATTCTGCATATTTGATGCTTGTGTTGTATCTTATGGTAGTTTATATGGTGTATTATAGACAGATATCTATTTGTCTTGTTTCAGGTAGGCTAATAAAATGCCAGACGTATATATTTTTTTCGGAGTTACCATTTTACTTTTTCAATTTAACTGCTTGATTATATCTTATATGATCGAGAAATAGAGGTCTTGATTCTTATGGAGGTTGCTCTGAAAAGACAGAGAATTATGTTCAGAATTTGAGCACTGGCTTGTAAAAAGGCTGAATTTTTAGATCCAAGATTTATGTATGGAACAGAGTTCCCAATAATTTCTGTTGGTGTAAATGTAAAGTAGATGTTCCTTTGGTCCTAGTTTTGGAGGTTGCTAGTGGTTTACCATGCATAAAATATTAGCATCCTTAAAGAGAAAAGAGAGTTACAGGTTATGTCAGGTATCCCTTTTTTGGGATATGTGGAATGATACCATTGGATTTTGTTGATATTTTGTTTATTTGAATCAGACCCTTCTTTACGCCTTTCTGAAATGAATGATTTGTTCTTTTCATCAGTTAGCGGTTCCTGGTTTAAATCAGTTATGATCAGCAAATAAATGATAGCTTTTGTTTTGGTGTTTTTCCTAATGGATGGTGAGAATGGAGGGAAAAGATGACCTAAGATGACTTGAGAATCTTTGGGAAGGGTTTAGAACAATTATACCTCACTTCAAACTTTTTTCATAATAGCCACGCTGCACGTGGCCAAACCCAATTAAATTAAGGATTAAGGCTTCGTTATTGTGTTGTTGTTTTCCTAATGTTTTCCATTTAGAAAATTGGACCTTGACATACAGCTTTATGTGCACATAGGTGTTTTTTTAAGTCATGTGTATGGTCCAAATGGGCTTGTCTAGCTGCAATTCCTTCACCTCTAAAAATGTGCAAATTTTTTGAGAGAAGAATGGGATGACACTGAGTTATGCTTGCCAATGTGTTTATTTTTCCAATTAAACATGCTTCAGCATATTAGATATTTTAGTCAACTGGCAGGATTCAAAAAACATGATACTTACCTTGTTTGATGTAATTGAAATCGGTGATGCTTATTAATCCCTCATCGGTAGTAGTAACCGTGCACCTCTTCGATGAGTATTCTATTGGCATGACTTAGGTTTTGGTTTTTACATACTTTGAATGCACTTGCTAATCTTAATTGTTTTGATTTTGACCTCGAATCCCCTAAAGAACACGCATTTTCTGTTTCTTGCGGTTAAATAAAGTAGTTGTGTTGTGCCTTACCTGTATTCTTATGATGTTGCACTCAAGTTGCTTTGCTGTTTAAGCACTGGTTATTATAGTAATGGATGCTGAAAACCATGGAGGTTGATGCAAGTACCAAAGTCATCAAGGTTACATTCTTTTCATCAGTAGTTAAGGACGCATGTCTTAATTATTTGTGTCATGGAGACCACGAGAAGTGGTTGTGAGGGTTGAACCTTGCCTTTATGAAGGTCAAAAATATGTCAGATTTTTAATCTCTAATACTTTAGAATGATATAATTATAGAAACTCTAAGAGCATGTGGTTACCTCTGTCTGATATTTTCGTTGTTGTCTTCTGAATCTGATTGTTTGGTACCGAAGGGCACAGCTGAAGGCTATTTATTGTATGTATTCTGCGGATCACTACCGTGGAGGAAGCCGAACAATTTTATCCTCTTTTTGGACTTGGAGCAAAGTTGCTCTTGTTTTCCCGGGCCGAGCAGTGAAGTACATCTGCAGTTTTTTTAAGGAAAAATTTGGGTCCTGGAGTTGATGGTTGGGCCATTTCCCTAAAAGGAATGATAAACATTGTCGTGCTGATGGGGCTTTGTGATTACTGTTTCCTTTACCGGTGGTGGGTGAACAAATTTGTTCCTCTTCCAATGACCCACAAGAAGAAAAAGGTCCATTTTGGCAGGGTTGCCATTTCAGTTTTCAGTCTATTGAACTATATATTCTTAAAGCTATCTTGGTTCAACTATTGAAAAAACTACAATGAATATAGGTACAACTATTAAGATATAATGATCTCTCTTACCCTGCACATAGAATAATAGACTGACAACTAATTTTTATTAAACTAGAATGAGTGTTTTCTTAATTTAAAAATTTATTAAAATTTAGGTTGCATAATCAAAAAAATATATATATATCTAATTTCTTAACCATTCGCGTTGTTCTTTTGTTTCATTTTGATGCCCTCTTATGTGCATATAGGGATGTCGTCATGTCGGGCCAAGAAAATCTTCCATCTTAGCTCTTACTAGCACCAATAAAATCTACCTTTCTTCCATTTTCCGAAAATGGGTAATGGGAAGGATGTGTGGTAAAATTATTATTTATTAAACTCTATCATGATTTCGGTTCTAAATCCGCATTTAACCTAGAATGAGAGAATTCTGCCTTAAAAGGTTGGGACAAGTGCCAAGTGCAACTTCGATTTTAGATTTGGATCGTGAGGCAATTATTTCATCTGCCAATAACTAGTTTAATGGTAAAAATGTGTTTAAATATGAGTTAATCGTAGAGTCGCAATTTCAAATCCTGTCAAAATGTATTTTAAACCCTAAATGGTCGACCCGATGATATGGGTCGTGCTGACAATCCATAGTTTGACTGAAAAGGGATTTCTGGCATAGAAAAACACAAGTTGGAAGCACACGGACTCGAACAGTACTATGAACCTGTTGGGGACGAAACGATAAGACATGGAATTGCAAGATATTGATATGTCATGAACTCTAACAAGTGTGGCCAACGTAAAAATATTACAATGGCACAATTTCGGAGAAGGAGGGTGGTTGGGTCGCTGATTCTTAGCCTGCTGGCATGGCCCAGCTGCAGCAATGCCCCTTGTCACATCTGCTGTTTTTTTATATACAAAACAAACAAAACATGAAAGTTCACGTGGTGTCTTTTTCATGTGATGGCATTCCCCAACGCAAAATTCCAAAGCCTTTACCATCAAACTGTCACTGCTGCTGCTGCCCATCATTTTGCACACTTCTGTAGGTATATGTTTTCTAGGCCAACCCCCAAAAAGATCACTGTCATTTGTCATTACCTACCCCACCTACACCTAAATCTTATTTTTCTTTAGCAGGGGTGCAATATTTCCAGCCAGCCCCATGATGGCTTGAGTCTGACTAAAAATTTAAAAAATTTATATTGGAGATCTTAAAATTCAAATTACGAAATAAGAGCTGAGAAATTGAGATAGAGATAAAAGTAATCGAGCCTGTGGGGGAGCCATGGATTTTTGGCTGTGCGGTTAAATAAAAAGATATGTGTGTAAAAAGACTGAATGGAGACAAAATAAAAATTTTAGTGAGAATAAATATGAGAAGTAATAATAAAATTAGGTCAAATTCTAATTATCAGTGAGGACATTTGGCTCACTGCCAATCCCTCGAGCCACTACTACATTTGATGACCACAAGGTACGATTATCTGAGATGCACAATTAATTAATGATGTTTGTGCGTACAATGGAAAGCACATAAACAATTTCCCGGCTAAATTGAAGAGAAATTAATGGACACTGTGTCGCTTCATGTAAGTAATTTGGTTAATAATTTATGGTATTTTTTTATTATATTAACCCAAATTTTAGTTTTTATATTAATATTTATTTTGATAAAAAAAATAAGTTAAGTGTTGAAATGAGTGATGATAGAATTTTAAATTTGTCAATATTAAAATTATATGTAAATTAAATTTATTTAAATTTAATAATATTTAAATAATAATTTTTTATAAAAAATTGACTAAACATAATAATAAATAATCTTCAATATTAATTCATATATACTATTTACTACACTTTTTTAATAAAAAAAATATGAACGTTGTGGTTTTTGTCTTTTATCATTATTATTATTATTATTATTGAAACCCGTGTGCAGTCTCGTGAACCCTAGAGACTTCAGGGTTACCTTTTGACTTGCACGAGTTGCGGCAGCAGATGGTCACATATTCCAACGGCTGATGAAGTCGTGCATGAGTGCGAATTTTCACACAGAATCATTGCTTTTATACGCGCAATTCGGTAGAAGTCGTAAGCCAAGCTAACAGTGCATGCTACAGGTGCACGTTGTGCTCTCGGGATAGGAATAAGACAAACTCGGCATATTGGGTGCCTTGGCCTGCCCTATCGCGGCCGCAGGATCTATCCACAGAGGAATCTGTATCACACTACCAAAGAGACAATTTCAGGCTCACCCTCCCTTGGCTTTCAGTGGTAGGACTCATTTTCATAATTCCATTTTCCCCTTGCTTGAAATAAATATTTACAGACACAAAGTCATAAATTTAAGCTGTAAAAATTAAAATAAAATTGTGATTATTTGTAAATATTGATCACGGATTTAAGTTGTAAAAATAATGATAAAATTGTGATCCCTCAATAATCCCAGATTGTATGCACACTAAGAATGCCATTTGAATGCAAGTTCTTGAATGTTTTTCCGAGTTCTTGTAGTTTGGATTGGGTTTAGGGTTGCTCTTATTGGCCGTCTCAATGAAGAGAAAATGCAAAAAAGGAAAAAAAAAAAAAAAAAAAAAAGGAACCCCATGCAGATGAAAATGCACGATTAAACTGAGTAATTAAGGGAATATAGCAAAATTTGGTCTTACATTTTTTTAAATTTTTATAATTAAGTCTTAAATTTTTTTGTATTTTTATTTAAATTTTATATTTTTAAAATTTATTTTAAATTAATCATTTTTGTCATATTTTGGTTAAAATCGTTAAAAATCATATATATTGACCAAATAAAAATTATTAATGGTTTCATCACTTTTCATCCAAAAAATAATTAATTTAAAACAAATTTAAAAATTATAACATTCAGATAAAAAGATAAAAAATTTAAAAATTTATTTAAAAAAATTTGGGACCAATTTTTTTGGATATCCCAATAATTAAGCCGTCCACAAGCAGTTGATAAAAAAAAAAAAAAAAAGAATTACTCTTTGGGAATGTTGGAGAATAAGATTTTTTTGGAGGTTCAGGTACTTTTCAATGTGGAGCATGTTGTTAGTAATTAGTTTTGTTCTACTTGTATAGAAAAAGCCATGATGTGTCCTTGCAAGGAATATTTGCATTGAAGAATTTTTGTCCACTCCTCCCCTTCTGATTCTCTCCCCCTTCCCTCACTTACCCTTCTAGCTCTTCAGGTATCCATTCAAAGTTCCATCCAGTAGCATCGAAAATCTTCGTCTGCAATCCTCTCGGACAATTCCAATACTCATCTTCCAATGCAAGCGAAAAATTCCAAGGGCACCAGGGTCCATTGAAATGAATCAATTTTTGTCACTTGTTGGTTAGGTAGTAATGTACAAAAGCCCCCCCTCCGCCCCCTCAATGTCACGTTATTAGTACATGAACTATCCTTCAAAAAATATTTTCCCCCTTGTCAATACCATCTTTTGGAGCAAAATGAAGAAGACATCCTTCCAAGAAACCGCCACATTCCCTGGAAAACCACCCCAATTCGCGGCGGATTGCTGGTTCAACGACGACGCGTGCATCCTCGACATGGACTATTTCGTGAAGACCATAACAGGGATTAAGGCCAAAGGAGTCCGGCCGGACCTGATTGGTTCAATCATTGCTCATTATGCATCAAAATGGCTACCGGACCTATCTGGTGACGCGGCGGTCGATAAGGAAATAACCAACTTTGAGGAGTCACCAGAGAGCGTCACGGCGTCTTGGATGAAAAAGAGATTCTTTGTTGAAACCCTGGTGGGAATTCTGCCACCGGAGAAGGACTCAATTCCGTGCAACTTCCTACTCCGCCTCCTCCGAACAGCGAACATGGTGGCGGTGGAGCCCACGTATCGAGCCGAGCTTGAGAGGAGGATTTCATGGCAACTCGACCAAGCTTCCTTGAAAGAGTTAATGATACCGTCATTCAGTCACACTTGTGGGACTCTGCTAGATGTTGAGCTGGTTACCAGGCTGGTGAAGAGGTTTGTTGAGTTGGAAGATATCACAAAGAGTGGTGCTGCCTTAATTAAGGTCTCCAAGCTTGTCGATTGCTACTTAGCTGAAACTGCAGTGGACTCCAATTTGAGTTTATCAGAGTTTGTTTCTCTTGCTGCTGCTCTCCCCAGCCATGCCCGTGCCATAGATGATGGCTTATACCGTGCCATTGACACTTTCCTCAAGGTAAGTCTCATCTGCATTTCTTAAACGCATTTACTTATTTATTTTTTCCCATCAGTTCTTTCGTTAATTAAGTTTCAATTAGGCTTTAATTACACACCAAATATCATCTTCCATCAAAATTCGAGTTTTTAATCACTTGAAAGTACTATCTCTTACAATTTATTTTCATTGGCCTGAATCAAATTACACCATGTAGTTAAACATATTAATGTAATAGAAAAATTATTTTATTATGATTAAAAAGTCATAAGTTTGAATTAAAAAAATAGTTTTATTATAAAAATAAAAATGAAATAACAATGCGGGTATTTTTTTTCTTTTTCAGATTTTACATAGTAGAAAACTTTGTCACTGGGAAGGTGTTACCTGGAACCAATATTTTTCTTTGTCTCATTCCTTGAGAGAAGAAAAGGAAAAACAACAAAAATCTCATACCAGAATTTATCAATGATCTGTATACGAAAATGATTGGAAAAGGACAGTTAACGTTGAAGAAAAGGGAAAAGAAAAAGGTGGCACGGGACCGAGAACTAAGTGGCAGACCCAGTGCTGTCACGAGCACACAAGTCTCTTGATTAGATTAAAGTAGGCTCGCCACCTAATAAGATTCTCAATCCGAACAGTCTGGTGATGAGGTATGGCTCTGGGCCTGGCAGGGCGCGATGGAAATGACGGCAATGCCCCTCTACCATCCATTACAATTGGAGACCTAGAATTTGCTTCATTTTGGCCCGTCTTTTCCTGGAATGCGATCACTTGGCAATAGCATGTGAACGCACAGTGTTGGATTATATTGACAGTCTCTAGGATTTGTTTTGGATTGGCATTGTGATTCATAATTTTGAGAGACTTGTCGTATATTACTGATGGAACTTTGCACTGCTACACGGTGCAAGTCAACATGTCTCTAGATTCATCTTCTGTCATTTCATTATATATATATATATATATTCTTGATGTACGAAATTCTCAAATATAAAAATATAAAAATATAAAAAATATATGTAATTTTGATAGACTTACTTTTTGTGTCATTTCAATAATGAACTAGAGTCTCCATTTAGGGGATTGTTGAGATTCTCATCCCACTGCATGATTGCAATGATTTAGATTGCCAAGTTCGTGTTGCATTTGGGGTATGGTAAGTCAGTATATATCTTCCTATCACTGTACTTAAACTAAATTAATGCTATCGTTGTAAATATTTTCTTTGTGTAGGCACATCCGGGAGTTCCAAAGCAAGAAAGGAAGAGTCTTTGTAGACTAATCGATAGCCGAAAGCTCTCTCCAGAGGCGTCACTCCATGCAGCCCAAAATGAAAGGCTGCCAGTCCGGGCTGTGATCCAGGTTCTCCTTTCTGAGCAAGCCAAGCTCCACAGAAACATGGACTGGAGTGGCTCCTTTACCAGAAGCCCGAACCCGGGGCTCGACCCAACGACCCGGTGCCTCTCGAAACGTGAGATGAATGCCCAGCAAATGGAGATAAAAAGGCTCAGAGAAGATGTGCTGAGGCTTCAAGGCCAGTGCCATGCAATGCAAGTCCAAATGGAAAAGATGGTGGAGAAAAAGAAAGGGTTCTTTAAGTGGAAAAGGTTTGGGATGATGCCTTCATTTAAAAGTATTGATGTTGAGAAGCTAGAAGAAGAGCATATTGGAGGAGGAGCAGAAGTTGGGTATGCAAGACGAACCCCTCTGGACATGAAGGCTAAGCTGGTGAAGGGTAGTAGGACTCCCCACAAGTGGAGAAAATCCATGTCTTGAATATGAATCAAGATTTGACATATTTGATCAGTTTCCAATGTTGTTATTGCTAATTATGTTTGTTTAATTTCTTGTATTATGCCTTGATAACTAATCTAATAATGCTGGAACAAAGATCTCTCTTGCCTTTTCTATGTAACTCTATCCAATTTGAAGCACTGCTAATTGTTGGTAAAAGAGAAGCTTTAGCTTATGCTACTAGCTTGTGGGGGAATCCAATATTTAAGCCATAACCCCAAAACTAGTGGCTACTACACCAACAACAACCAAAATGATAAAAAAAAAAAAAAAAAAAAAACCAAAACTGTAATTTCAAATTTATTTATTTATTTATTTTTTGGCTATAACACAAAATTAGGACTTTCAAGTTTTAATCCCAAAACTAATGGCTACAATCTTAATAAATATATTTGTGCATAAAATAATTTACTTTAAAATAATAATGAAATTGTAAACAAAAACATGTGCATAATTGTGTTCATGAGATTGTTCTCATGTGTCATAATACTTCACAGTTTAGCGTTTCTAGCTTTAGCTTGAGTCCCGGATTTCCACAGTAAATAAATAAATAAAAGACACAGTATAAGGCTGGAGCTAGACAAATAGTAATAATAATCAAAACGGAGTCGTTTTGCTTAGTTTCACAATCCAGTTTCCCTGTGCTATCAAAGAAAATTCCCAGTTTTATCTCTCCTTTTTTATTTTTTATTTTTTAAACCCCTTGCACAAAAACGCTCTCTTGTTGGGAATGCATTTCTGCTTCGTTCCAAGAAAATGGCTTTCTCTGCTAAAACCCCACCATTTTCTCCCCAACCAAACAACCAAATCCTTAACAACCCAAACTCCCCAGAGGCCAACAACCTCAACAAAGCTGTCAACTTCACTCCTAAACCCCAAAAGCCCCACCTTTTTACCAAACTGAAAGCCCCCCAAAACTCACCTAGCACCACCACCACCACTTCAACTACTTGCCTATACCCAACAAATACACAGTTGCTTCAATTATGCCTTGATGGGAACTTAGAACAAGCTCTAGAGCACCATAATTCTATGCAAGAACTGAACTTCCCAGTAGAAGAGCAAAGCTATATTGCTTTGATAAGGTTATGTGAGTTCAAGAGAGGGTATAAGGAGGGTGAATATTTGTGTAGTTCTGTTTTGAACTCATTGGGGCCTTTGTTGAGCGTTAAGCTTGGAAATACTTTGTTGAGTATGCTTGTGAGGTTTGGTGATCTGGGTAGCGCTTGGAATGTGTTTGGGAGGATGGGTGAGAGGGATTTGTTTTCGTGGAATGTTTTGGTTGGTGGGTATGCAAAAAATGGGTTTCTTGATGAGGCTCTGAATTTGTATCATAGGATGTTGTGGATTGGCCTAAGACCTGATGTGTATACTTTCCCTTGTGTTTTGAGAAGTTGTGGGGGGGCACAGAATGTCGTGAGAGGGAGGGAGGTTCATGTTCATGTGATTAGATTTGGATTTGACTTGGATGTTGATGTAGTTAACTCCTTGATTACAATGTATGTTAAATGCGGTGATCTTGTATCTGCGCGAATTCTGTTTGACAGAATGCCTTATAGAGATAGAATTTCCTGGAATGCGATGATTTCGGGTTATTTTGAGAACAAGGAAGGTTTAGAAGGTTTGAATTTGTTTTTTAGGATGCTTGACCTTTCAATCAATCCAGATTTGATGACCATGACAAGTGTGATCTCTGCCTGTGAGCTTCTTGGTGATGGCAAATTGGGGAGGGAACTTCATGGCTATATGATGAGAACAGAGTATGGTGGTGATGTATCAGTGTTTAATTCATTAATTCAGATGTATTCCAGTCTTGGGTGCTTGGAGGAAGCAGAAAAAGTGTTTTCCAGAATGGAGTCTAGAGATGTCGTGTCATGGACAGCAATGATTTCAGGTTATGAAAATAATTTCCTGCCTGGTAAGGCCTTGGAAACTTACAAAATCATGGAGTCAGAGGGCATCATGCCTGATGAGGTCACAATAGCCAGTGTTCTATCTGCATGTGCTTGTTTAGGTCAATTAGATGTAGGTATGGAACTTCATGAGCTTGCTTGCAGGACTGGGCTCATATCATACACTATTGTAGCAAACTCCCTCATTGATATGTATTCAAAGTGCAGATGCATTGACAAGGCTTTGGAAGTTTTTCACCTCATTCCTGACAAGAATGTGATATCTTGGACTTCAATCATTGCTGGGTTCCGAATCAATAACAGAAGCTTAGAGGCTTTGATATACTTCCGGCAAATGAGACACTATTTAAAACCAAATTCTGTAACTTTAATCGCTGTCATTTCTGCATGTGCCAGAATAGGAGCTTTAATGTGTGGAAAAGAGATTCATGCTCATGCATTAAAGACTACAGAGTATGATGGATATTTACATAATGCAATTTTGGACATGTATGTACGGTGTGGAAGGATGCGGCCTGCATTGAATCAATTCAATTCACGCACTGAGGATGTTGGAGCTTGGAATATTTTGCTGACAGGATGTGCTCAACGGGGGCAAGGGCAAAGGGCAATGGAGTTATTCCATAGGATGTTAAAGTCTAAAATCCATCCTAATGAGGTCACTTTCATTTCTCTATTATGTGCATGTAGTCGATCTGGAATGGTTTCCAAAGGTTTGGAGTACTTTAATAACATGAACCTAAAATATTCTGTTACCCCAAATTTGAAACATTATGCCTGTGTGGTTGATTTACTTGGCCGTGCAGGGCATTTGGAGGATGCTTATGAGTTTATAGAGAACATGCCAATGAAGCCAGATCAATCTACATGGGGGGCCTTATTAAATGCATGTAGGCTACATCGGCAGGTTCAACTTGGGGAACTTGCAGCTCAACATATTTTCAAGGAGGATACAAAAAGTATAGGATATTATATTCTCCTCTGCAATCTTTATGCTGACAGTGGTAAATGGGATGAATTTGCAAAAGTGAGGAGGACAATGAAAGAGGAAGGGCTAATTCTTGACCCAGGGTGTAGTTGGGTGGAAGTGAAGGGAAAAGTTCATGCTTTCCTGAGTGGTGACATTTTTCATCCTCAGATAAAGGAAATAAATGTGGTGTTGGAGGGATTTTATGAAAAGATGAAGGCAGCTGGTTTCAGGGGTCAAGAATGCAGTTATTTAGATGAAGTTGAAAATGCAAAAGCTGACATATTTTGCGGGCACAGTGAAAGACAAGCCATTGCATTTGGTCTAATCAGTACAGCTCCCGGTATGCCTATATGGGTAACAAAGAATCTCTACATGTGTCAAAGCTGTCACAGTACCATCAAATTCATGTCTGGAGTAGTCCGTAGAGAGATTTCAGTTAGGGATACTGAGCAGTTCCACCATTTCAAGGATGGTACATGTTCTTGTGGTGATGAAGGTTATTGGGATAAAATTGACCATAAAGCTTAGAATGCAAGATTCTATTAAATCTCCAGGATATTGTAAGGAATCTCTGTCTGGGATTTGGAGCAGCTCTGCCAACACAGCAATTGTATATGCTTTGTGGGTTGCAGAGGCTACTGGGAAAAACCTCAGGGAGGGGAACCTTAAATTGACCCACTCTTGAACAAAATTGTTGCTGGATACTGGAGAGCAGCTTCAATAAATGGCACAGAAGTGTAAATTTGGGTCATCAAGCACTTATGACATAAACAAACTTTATTATGGGTAGGTAGGGTGAAATGACCATACACAGAAGCTGGAGATTCAGATACATGATTAACTACTTGAAGTGACCAAGCTGCCTTTTTCTTGCAGTCAAGGGATGGATACAAAAACTTTGACTTGTTTGTAAGCTGAAAAGGCCTCCAGTTAACAGCATCCCTCTCAGTGCATGGCAATTTCAAAGGATTGCTGTTATAGGAAGTTTTGATCTCGTTTCTCTGTTGTCAGAGCCTTTTTTTTTTTTTTTTTCACATAATAGATTAACGTAAAGATTGTAAATATTGCATGGGACAAAATTTTGTAAAATAAAGTGTCTATAATTTGTCTTTCTTGACTTCCATTTTCTTTGGATTTCTCGTTTTTGTGCTATATATATTGTTTCCAGTACTGCAAAGCAAGCTGGAAAGCCACACTTGTATGTAAGATTCATCCAGAGCCTAGAATTTCTTATTAAGTTTGAGTTTTACTTAGAACATATGGCTATATCCATACAAATTATGCTCCAATTTTCCTTTTTTTTTTTTCTAAGTCACAGCAATGGAATGATCTAAAAGCATTTCATATGGGGAGTGAATCAGAATTGTTTGCAAAACAACAAGCTGTTATCACATGTATCACACAATCAATCTCTCGTAAGTAAATTGAAAGATGGTAGCATATACCCAGATTTCACATGCATTTATTCAGCCGCATGGCCATGATTCACTCTGTAAAATCTTGACAAATGAAAAAAATTAAAAAAAAAAACAAATGTATATAGATACTAGTGTATTGGTGAAGGTTCACATTTTCACTGCATTCTTGATGGTCTTCATGGATGACTTAATGAAGCTGCTCCCTGTGCCAGGAAACTCATTGTAGTCATCATCATCTGCTACGATTGGCTTCTTCCTCATGCATTCCACTCCCTTTCTCAAAATCAAAGATGGGGAAGATGGTATATGCCGTAAGGTCCTGGCACTCTCAGACCTTGCAATCACTTTCTCCTTCTTGTTTTCTGTTCTTTCATTCGTTTCAAAACTCTTTTTACTCCCGATTCCTTCATCACCTGCATTTTCCTTTCCCAGAAGCATCTTGTTTGCTTCTGTGTCACTAATATCTTCTTCTCCTGTTCCTTTGTCCTTCTCAACTTGATTGCTCTCAGATCTTTTTGAAGTTTCTGCTTCCTTCTGTGGGAACTTTTCGTTCATCTTCCTAATTATGTCATCAGTCCTGCCTGTTTCATAGCCATTCGAGTTTTCAGGTTCTATCTCTTCTTGTGAATTATCTAACAGCATTTGCAGCCACCTTTCTACGTTCCCTTTTCCACGTTCCTTCCTGGTTTCTTCATCTTCCACAATTTCTTGCTCTCTGACAGCTGGATATTGAATTCTGTTTCCTTTTCTTTCGTCTATGTGTAACGCCTCTAGCTCATGCACAATTGAAATTTCTCTTTCAAATGCAATGATAGATTTTTTGTTTTGATCAGATTCCCCTCTTGGGGTACTTTTTGCTAGAATTTTCAGTTCCTTTTCAATTTCTGCTTGCTCTGTTTCTTCATTTGCCGATAATCCAGCTTGCGATGTTTTATGTTCCTCCTCCAGGAACGCTCTAAGCTCCTTGTGCAAAGGTGTTCTTGGCCTGATTCCTGGCAGATAAAGAACTGTTTTGCTGTCTCTATCATGGGACAAGGCATCATCCATTCTCGATCTCTTCCTTGCCTGTTCCCATTCTGGTCTGATCTGTCTCTCAAGCTCATCTCTTTGATTGAATTTTTTGTGGAGTTCCTTCTCAGAAGCATCACAAATCGCCTTCTGTGCTTCAAGCCTTGCAATCAGTGCATTAGTTGCAGCCTGGTTAAGTCTGACTTGTTCTTTGTACATGACACTCCTGCAAAGAACAAGGATCAATTGTTTCATTATTGATATCTATAACAGATTGAAGAAAATATGCTCCGAGAATGATCTATGGATCTTACTGATGCATGGCATCTCGAATCATCTTCTCTAGCATAGTCCTATATGAGGATTGTGCCTCCGCTAGCTTCCTGCACTTTTCTGCCCTTCTCCTACGCTTCATCAGTGTCAATTCCAAGTCCTGAATTGTAAGTTTTTCCTCTTCGTTCATTTGCTTCATTTCATTGACTTCCATGTCCAATTTCTGTATTTCAGCCTGCATCTTCTGGGATTCTTCTCTTTGCTTGAGGGAATCTCTGGCCATAACAATGGCTTGATATGGGTTTGCAACAAAGTCTGGGTTCTCATTTTCTTTCAAGGTTCTAGGCTTTACTTTCTGTGCAGCTAAAGTAACATAATGGGAGAACACAAGAAATAATTCAGAAACAACTCGTATTGGGTGGAGAAAAACAAAGACACTACAAATCTTGTACTAACCAATGGGAGGAGGTGGCCTGATCTGCCTATTATAATCCAATGATTTAAGAGCCAGTGAAGAAACATATGGTTCTCTTCGAGAAATAACTATGGCAGCTGGAGCAAGGCCTAATTGCTCTTTTGATTCAATGAAATGTTGAGGAAATGAATGTGACTCCACGGTCTGTGAAGCATTCAATTCTTCATTCTCGCCTTCCGAGAACAAAAATGAGAAAGCCCTGTGCCTGCCATGGTTGTCCAAGTAAATATGTTTATGTATGTTTCACTTACATTTCATAATTTAGATGCATTGGATGGTGGAAATTGATTTACACCTACCTGAAATCTGAGTTGGAAGAAGCGAAGATGGACAAGAACTGGTTTACAGAAATTCCCAACTGAAGATCCCACCATGGAACTAGAAACTCTAACTTGTTATGCTTTCTCTTGCACACTTGCCATTGCAGTATTCTCAGATTACTTGGTACTGTCAATCCACCCCCTACAATTCCCATAAGCAAACAGCACATCTAAGTGTTTATTTTATTTTAATTATTTTTATAGAAATTAGGGAGCGGGAGAGGAAAAAAGACAGATGAATTAGCGTTCAATTATGTACTTGGGCAAGGAAACCAATGATCAATATCCCAAGCAAGCGGGGAGGCCTTATCAGCATGAAAGTAAAGAACATTGCCATATTGGTCAACCCGAATTACTGTAGGATCAAATCCAGCATTCCTGCAAACCCAAAACAATATGATATAACATGATTAGTTATGACATTCAAGTAGTTCAAATTCTTAAGTGCTAGAGAGCAGAATTGAAGTGGTCACCCCAGGTGATTGAGTTGCTTCCACAGAAGACTTGCAAAAATCTTGGGCTTGGCGGTTTGTTTTGCTCTTGGATCAATAACTGGGAACAATTTGTCTAGTTCCCTTGCTCTCAAAATCTGCCAAGCAATTTGTTAACAAAATCCACCAATCAAAATATACTAAAAGAGGCATTAGACCAGTGAACATTGATTCCCCTGAAGAGTAGCTTTACCACTGTGATATTTCATCTTTTAACATAGTAAAAAATAGACCTGTAATTCATGGTTTTTCAATTTGACTACCAAGAAAAACCCACAAAGAACACAAAAATTCACGCGCAGGCACAATCACAACCAAATTTATGAACTTTCTGCTCGTACTCAAAGGTCACTCACACCTCATTATTATTATGCATAACCAACAATGTAAACTCAACTGAGAGCAAATTTTCTCCAATTCTGCATACCAAAACAAACAAAACCCACAAAGCCCCTTTTTCATTTTCCTCCCATTTTTCCCGGAAACCAAACATATTTCACAAAAGTGTAAGTTTTGATTTCATATTACCTCATCCTTCTGCAATGAATATGGAGTAAAAGTGGAAGGAGGTCCAAGGCTACAAGCCCCACCAACAGCGCCATCTCTGCACAACTTTGCATAGGCTTTTGGGTATCCAAAACCCTCATCTACCGCCATATCTTCTTCATTGAGCGTGTAATCCGTGGCAGCCATTGTCGCCCCTTTGGTTTCTCTTCTTGCTTTGAATGAGAGAGAGAGAGAGCGTTGGAATGGGCTCTAGTGAGTAATGCTTTCTGTTTTTGTTCAAGGAGGAGGATTGAAGTAGGGGAAGGTAACGGTCGATTTTTTTTTTTTGTTGTTTAATGATTTTTGGTGGGTCCCATATAAAAAACAATATATGTATTTATATACATCTGGTACGTTGATGGGTTTTTTGAATTTCGGAGCTGCCACGTTGGCAAGATAACGGTGGTTGGAGGTAACGGCTACATGGCTGGTCCTACCGAGTGTGTTTTCTTTTTCCTTCATAAATCATGGCTTAATATCCGTTATTGTTTCTCAAAAGACCAAAATGCCCTTCTATGTTTGTTTCTCAAAAAACAAGGGAGAAAAAAAAAAAAAAAAAGTCTAACGACAAAAGAAAATTATTAAGGAATCAAAACTATTCTTATGGGTAGGGTGGTCCCAATATATTTTTAACAAAAAATAATAAAATAAAAAATAAAGAAAGGGAAATTCCATTTTTCTTACCGTAGAACCAAATTGTTTATCTTGACATGATATAAGGTTTAACAAGTTTTGGCATGAGTCATGGTTTATAAAGTGTTAGTTTGACACTAAAAATAGACTTACATAAGGTTTAGTCCAACCAAAAAGCTATTGGTGGAAATTTTGTTCGTATCAAATTGGGTTTATTTTTGTTATTCAAATAATTTGATTTTTAGATATTGGAAGAAATTTAATTAAATATTTATTTTCAAACTTTTTTATTTATTTATCCAAATCAAAATTTTCATTTAAATAGTTATAGAGTAAAAAACAAAGACTAAGACGAGTTAAGAGTGAGAGAATAATCTAATAAATAAATTAAAAAAAAAAAGGTACAAATATAATTTAAGAGCAAATTGGATAATTTGTAAATCAAATATAAGCTATAAGTTATAAGCGGTTCTTCCCATCACCAACTATTACAGTTTAATGAACTTGCAATCACCCATTATTACATTACATTGTTTTCTTTAGTTTCAGATATGATGATAACTAAATAGAAAATTAAATTCCCTTAAAAAATAGATGAGAAAAATAAAAAATTAGATTTATAAAAAACGAGGACGAGTTATTATTAATGATTAAAGAAATTATATTACAACTTTCACAATCTTCTCGTACATTCCAGTTATACTTATATTCATTCAAATTTGTTAGGTTATGTTGGAGAAAAACTATATGTTATAAGAAATTTCAAGTTAAATAAGAATGAACAAATAGAAAACAATTTTATTATTATTCGTTATTCAATCAAAATCTAGTCCTATATACACTTATTATTATTAAATCGAAATAAATGCTCTCTAACTTCTATCCATGTAATTAATCTGATGGTTAAAAGTAATTAACAAAATTGAGTAACTCACTAACCTTTTGTTTTTGGTGGGTCTTAGAATTGAACACTCATTATACCCAAGTCTAGTTACTTTGTTTTAGTCTTCTTCATTAAGCTTCTTCGAGAGGAAGTGGAACGAAGATGCTGCAAATTGGGAGAATTTTTGACATCAAATTAAAATTTTTATAATACTCTATATGCAATAACTTATAATCCATAATTTTATCATTTTTTTTTTTTGCCAAATGCAATTGTTTTCAAGGAAAATACTTAATGATGGGATCGAGAAGTATTATGCACGTTACAGCAACAAAAAAATTTAACGTGATCCAAAAACTTTGACCATATTTGATGAAAAAATGTTAATCAAATGTTAAAATAGTGTTGGCAAGTTTTATGCAATCCAAAAATTCCATTTATATTGGATTTGAATTTGAATTCCTACTGCTTTTTTTTTTTTTCTGTTAATGGATTTTATTTTAATATTAGAAAGCGATATATATATATATATATATATATTAATTTCTATTTCATGCTGAGTAGAGTTGCCCACTGGAAAGATCCTTTGTGAAGTAGAATGTGAAGAACAAATATATAATTGGGATCGAAGGGGGGTTACAATTATTTCTTTTTTCCTTTTTTGTTTTTCTAAATTCCTTTCCTCTGTACATTTCTTCGTCCTTACTCTGTGCAAAGCCATTTTTGCTGATTCTTTTGCAAAATTATTTGTTTTCAACAAAATTAGGATATCCCTCTACCTCTATCGTCTCGTCTCTCTGCGTATGATATTTTCACTAATTTTCCCTTCCTTTTTAGACATTGTTTTCGTATTGCTATTGTAACCCGAATGATTATTTTTGCTATTTCGTTGGTCAAGTTCTATCGTGTATACCATAAATTATAAATTACATACAAGTGCAAAGAACTTTTGTTATGGCCAGAATATTTCCAACCTGAGTTTTTCTTAAGAAAGAGTCAGACAGTTCTAAACTTCTTTGTGGAATAATACAACTTACATTGCATGATTGTTATGCATTGCATGAAAGTTTAGACCAATTTTTGTACGAACCCCGTTTAGTATATGACATAAAATACGTTCTGACCAACTAAATAAATCATATTTAATTAAATAAATAATAGAATTGACAAGAGAAAATAATAAACAACTGAAAAATTAGAAGATTTCCAACGATTCAACACCATCCTATATATTTCTTTAACATGTGAAATAAATTAACTGTCTAAAATAATAGTAGGAAAAATTTAATATTATTGAGATTTTGATCTGGCTGTTATAAAAGGTGAGACAAGAAATAACCTAATAATTTAATAGTTTGGATGAATTTAAATTGTACATGTACATATATATATATATATATGTGAATTGAATGGTTTTTGGTTAACAAAAAATTAACCTTGTAATAATATTTACCAATGCTAATTTTCTTTTTCAAAGATATTGGATTTAATAAACTTCATTTGCTATCCAATATCATTATGCACAGCAACAATGTTAACTATGATGAAAACTAATTTCTGCAAATCAAAGCGTCAAAATTACAGAACAAAAACCCCGCAAAACTGAAAAAAGAAAGGCCAATCTTTTCCTTCCCTTCCATTTTTCGAGCAACTAAACCAGAGCCTCAAAGCCAAATATTTCAGACTACTTGCCACCACCACCACCACCACCACCAGTCATCGCTCTCTCTGCACAGCTTTTCTCTGCGTAGGCTTTTTGTACCCAAGTCCCATAACTGCTTTTTATTATTTTATTTTGTTGGGTCTCAAAAAAGGAAATTATATTTTGTTAGTTCATCAAAACTATAACTTAAGCCTTAGATCGAAAAAATATAATTTTTTTAGTTGGTCAGAACTATATTGGTAGGTTTTGAATTTTTGGTGGGATGTACCATGCATTTAATCCCTTGAGTCCCAAAGTTATCCAAGAGGAGAGTGAATTAGATTACTAGAAGACACGTGTTTATAATATATATAATGTATATATATATATATAATTAATAAAAATTTAATATAATATGTAAATAAATTAATAAAATTGTAATAAAATTAATATTAGTTAAGAATAAGAAAAAAATCAAATTAATTTAATTTGTAAGGTGATAATTAATTTAGTAATAAAAATAATTAAAACTATATTTTAATAAAAAAATTTATTAAATTTGTGTATTTATATAATAAAAATAATTAAAATTAAGAAAAATATAATATAATAATTTATAAAAATTTAAAACTTATATGTTATCTTTTTAAGACTATTAAACTTTCCAACCAAAAAAAAGACCAATTATAATAATAATGTGATTTATGATCATAATTATACAAAAATTTACAATTTTGCTATAATCCGTTCACACAAATATGTTTATCTAATTAAACTTTCAATTTTAAAACTTAAAATACACACGAATTTTATTTAAAATCTTACTCACTCTCATTATTTTTTTTTTCTCTTACACACTCTTACAAAATCACTAGAGATGAGATTTTTTTTGGCATGTGTCGATTTTTTTTCTATTATAAATGTGTTTACAAGAGATTTATTTATTTATTAAAAAAAAATAAAGCATTTTAATGAATATAATTATCATTAGACTTATTGTTTAAAATTAAAATTTATATAATTTATTACTTAATATTATTTAAATTAAATAAATTTTTTTATATTTAAATAAATATTAATACAAATATTTAAATTTAAATTAATATAAAATAAAACATATTGAATCATTAACTAAATTATTAAATTAGATAGATGGAAACTCTGCTCTCGTTGGCACCTAACACGCAAGTCATGATGAACGTGAAGCTCAAAAAGCATCTAATTATGATTTGAACTCTGGCCATGCATACGTCTGCACTATCATTAAGCGCCCTCTTCGATTGGCGATCCGCAATGGAAAGTGATGCACAACTAACTATTGTACACGACAGGATTGAAAAAGACACAAGGAAAATGATTTATTTAGCAATCAAGAGAAGATTGCACTAAATTCTCCTCTCTTTTTTTTAAGCAGCAACTCGCACAATTCTCCCCCCCCCCCCCTTTCTTGCATCACAGAGAAGATAAAAAATTGCAAATCTTCTTTTGTTTGATAATTAATCCTCCTTCCCCACCAAAAGTTTCCTTTCTTTAAAGCGTTTCTTGTAGAATTCTACCGCCTTTCTCTAGACGAAGAGAATTGCAGCAATCCTCCTTGCGCGTCTTTGTTGACACCCTTGAGCTGGTTCCCTTAACGTTATTATATTCCAACTATATCGATGGGTACAGATGGGTACCTCAATTTTTCATATATCAGTACAAATAAATCATACTCGCCTAAATCACCGTCGGATATGTGTGGTGATCTTAAAATATAAAAAATTTTAAAAAAAATCTCAGATTTTTTTGTAAAAAAATTGTGTTAAATCATAAAAAAAAAATCGTTAATTATTGTCTCAACAATCAAACGTTGGCTTTAACTCCATAATTCATGAGTATATAATATTAACAAAATTTTCGAATTATTAAATCACATCCACGCATTCAAATAGAACCAAATCAAACCCAAGCCCAAACCTCACCACAATCCGCCATGGAATCTTCCTCCACCGCCGCCACCACTCCTCTCCTGCACCACAACCGGTGGTGGCGACGCTGCTTCGGCCACAAAACCACCGTCTCCTCGGAGCTTTCCGGAGCAGTCGGTGACTTAGGCACCTTCATCCCAATTGTCCTGACCCTCACTTTGGTCTCCCACTTAGACCTCTCCACCACACTTATCTTCACATCACTTTACAATATCTCCACCGGCCTCCTCTTCGGCGTCCCCATGCCCGTCCAGCCCATGAAGTCCATCGCCGCCGTAGCAGTCTCCGAGCTCCCCCACTTGACCACGTCCCAAATCGCCACCGCCGGCGCCACCACCGCCGCCACCCTCCTCATCCTCGGCGCCACCGGGCTCATGTCACTTCTCTACCGCTTCCTTCCACTCCCTGTTGTAAGAGGCGTCCAGCTCTCTCAAGGCCTCTCTTTTGCCTTCTCGGCAATCAAATACATCAGATACAATCAAGATTTTGAGACTTCCAAGTCCACTACTTCTCGGCCGTGGCTCGGCCTTGATGGGCTGATTCTTGCAATATCGGCTCTTTTGTTTCTAATTCTCACTACTGGCTCTGGGGATGATCATTCTGATACAGATCACGACAATTCAATGACCCGCCCTCGTGGACGTGTTAATCAAAGATTGCGCCTTTTATCAGCAATTCCTGCTGCTCTTATAGTGTTCTTATTTGGGTTGGTTCTGTGCTTCGTTCGTGACCCTTCAATCTTTAAGGATCTTAAGTTTGGCCCATCAAAGATAAAGTTGTTGGATATCACATGGGAAGATTGGAAGATTGGATTTTTAAGAGGAGCAATACCTCAAATCCCATTGTCCATATTGAATTCTGTGATTGCTGTGTGTAAATTGTCTGCTGACTTGTTTCCAGACAGGGAATTGTCGGTTACGAAGGTTTCTGTTAGTGTTGGGGTGATGAACTTGGTGGGTTGCTGGTTTGGGGCTATGCCAGTTTGTCATGGAGCAGGTGGGCTTGCTGGGCAGTACAGGTTTGGCGCAAGGACTGGTGCATCAGTGGTGTTCTTGGGCATAGGGAAGTTGGTGATTGGTTTGGTGTTTGGGAACTCTTTTGTGAGGATACTAAACCAGTTCCCAATTGGGATTCTTGGGGTGCTGCTGTTGTTTGCTGGGATTGAATTGGCTATGGCCTCCAAGGACATGAACACAAAAGAGGAGTCTTTTGTGATGTTGGTTTGTGCTGCTGCTTCATTAACTGGGTCAAGTGCTGCATTGGGTTTTGGGTGTGGGATTTTGCTTCATTTGTTGCTGAAATTGAGAAGCATGGAGTGTCCTTGTTTTGGACTCTCCACAATGGGGTCCAAAGCATCTGCTGATGATCCCCATTCTAGTCTCATTTCCTGAGTTCCTATTACATGTTTATTACCGAGTTCTTGTAGTCATTATTACTTGGGCCTACCTGTAAAGACATACTTTATTGATGCATGATATTTACATTGCCACATTGATGGTTTGCTTTGTGTGTATAATCTGGTATTATTGGCTCATGTTTCCACATTTTTTGATCAACCTACCGCATCCCCAACAAGTGTCTGGCCTAGCAATTCCATGTCTGCTGAACAATTATTCAATTCCTCTCTCTACCTTCAAAGTGTCATCATAGAGGAAGCTTGCTTTGAGGTCGGGGATAGGAATATATAGGATAGTAGGAAATATGTAGTTCCACAAGGCTGCCATTCCTGCAGTATGATCAAGTATTTCAAGGTATGCTTTTGATGGACTATCTATGATACGGTGGACCATTGAATTCACTTCTATCCTAGTTTTCTCAATCCAACTAGTTCAAAAAGCCAAGGGAGTTGCTGGTGTCTATAAAATTAAAGATGGCTGCAACTCGGCAACTTGGATGCTGGAGGTTATACGGGTTAGTTTTTCTACAGGCATTCATTCATCTTTGTTTGCCTGGAGCCTTGGACTAAACTTTTAGAGAACATCATTGCCAAGGTCTCTTGACATTTTTCAAGTACATTTTATTATTTCCAGATTAGCTATAAATTATTTCTCTGGTACACAAATGGTCCTTTGCAATTAAAATAATGGAAAAAAAAAAAAATCAAATAGAGGGCCGATATTGGGGTAGCCATGAATAAAATTGTCAATCACCAACAAGAAGAAGAAGGAATCCTATATATCAAATTATCAATTAATAGACATGCACATTTGAGTTGCATTAGATTCTCAGTAAGACTCACTAACAAGAGGTCTCATCCTAACGCTATAAATTACAACCCATCCCTCAAGGTCAAAGTAAAGTACTTGCTCTAACTTTAAGTGTGTTGTCCGCACAACCCACGATAGGATCAAGGGAAATATTGCTTTTCATTTGCTTTGCGTCCATCTCTGCTCTCGTGGGTGCTTTTCTCCCTTTGAAGCCTTTTAGTTTATGTAAAGTGTAGTTGAGCTATCGGTTGAATAATAGCTAAATGATAACACATAATTGTATTGTGTATAGTTTAAAAGCGAAAAAAATCGTAAATCCCTCTCTTACATGTCATTTTCTTGAATAGATTTTTAATAAGCTCTCACCATCCATATCATTGTACCAGCTAAAATCACCGAAAAAAACTTTAAAATTGCAATGATGGTTATACCCATGATGACAGGAATTGCAATAATATGTTATGTAAAATTGTGATCATATTCATAGTGACTGCAATGAATCTCAATTATATTGTAGCGGCACTTGCAAGATCTCCTTAACAATTTTATAATAATATTTACTTCAATCATACAAGAAAAAACAAAAAATAAAAAAGTAGTGTCGCTCTCAGTTCACAAGTTGAAATCTGCACAAACAATCACATTACTTTTCTTTTGTTAATAATTTGATCTAACATTACTTCGTTAAAATGGACCCTTCAAGCATATTCCACTACACAACCTACCAGGCAGCTAAAAAACTGTTGTTGGCAAGTAAATATTAATCATGAATCGTGCCAGTCCATTTAGGCCATTTTGCAATCAATTTGTGCCTTCTACCGATCCAAACCACTTCCTCCACTCCCTAGAAGAAACGCAAACAAAAATGTAATGTACCATCTATACTTAAGAAGCCAACATTACTTGCTATCCTTTCCATTCTTTTCTTTTTTACTCTTGGTGCATTTGCTAAACATTCCTTCAAAATGAACAAAAAACAAAAAATGTTGGGTGTGAATCAGACTCAAACTGAAGTACGGTAAATATAATTTTCACTTTAAATTAAGTGTTGTAGGCATGACAGCTGGAATCAATTTCATTAATATCGATTAATATGAACTTAATTATGGTTAACACGATTGCAAAATATTGGCTGCAATTGTTGTATTTCAAACTCTGATTATGTGTTATGTGCCCAACGCCTTTCTTAATTTGTTCTTCTGATATTTTGGCCAGTGAACGTCTTTGTAAGTATGCAAATCTAGCGGCAGAGCTAGATCAAACGGTGACAAGGATGATATTTGAGAGCTATGGAGTGGGGAAGTATCATGACACTTACGTTGCCTCCACAACTTACCTTCTTCGACTCCTGAAAAATAGATTACCAAATGGGGACGAGAATAATTTAGCATTTATCACTCACAACGACAAAAGCCTCACTACCATACTTCATCAGAATGAAGTTGATGGTTTGGAAATGGACTTGAGGGACGGCAAGAAGTTGCTTGTCGAGCTTTCTCCTACATCATTTGTGGTCATAGCAGGCGATGCCTTCATGGTGAGTGATCCCTTCCCCCCCCCCCCCCCCTCTCCCCACTTTTTAATCCTTATTGCAAAGGTTTCTTTAGGATAATTTTTGGGTCAACTAAGACTAAGCCACTCAGCTTGTGCATATCCCCAGAGAATCAACTTCCGAATGCGCCCCTTAAATTCAAGGACTTTGAGGCATATATTTATTGAGTAATGGTATGGACAATGAGACTATTACTGAGATCTTTAAACTAAATACGGTGCGGTGAAATCATTTATTTTCATTTGTGCGGTTTCCATTTGTTAACAAGATACGTGTTTGATTGTGCATTATGCTGCATTGTTGGTATAAAATTTAGTACAAAAGCCGTGGTGAAAATCTTAATATCCTAGCGCATGACTCTTTATTTTATATATATATATATATATGGTATATATTTGTGACTGAATTTGAATTTTCAACAAATAATTAGCTCTTTAGCTGCAGGCTGTTTTGACAGTACAATTCTATGGTTATTCTATTTGGTCGTGGGTCTAAGTTGCTTTGTCACATATGGCTATGTTCGTGTAAGATACAAACCCCTCTATTTGGCTCAGGTATGAAGCAATGACAGAATGACATCTCCATCCCATAGAGTCATCGTGAATGGGAAATTGGATAGATACTCCACGGGACTGTTTGCCTTCAACAATGGAAAAATTCCAAGTAGCTGAAGAGCTTGCGGATGATGATCACCCGCCAATGGACAAGCCATTATAACATATTGGGCTTCCTCGTTACCATGGCACCCATGAAGGCTACAACTCTAAATGCCCTGTTAAATCATACTGTGGTTTTTGAGGACCTTTGCGGTGAAACAAGAAAGTCAAAAAAAGAAAAAGAAAAATGAAAAAAGGGACTACCTACAATAAATTTGTGAGATATAAATGATGGGAATTGCGAGGTTATGCGATGGCCTAGCTGTTATATGTGCCATTGTGTATTAGTTAGTTTTCAATAACGCATATGTATTTTTCTTCTCTTTTTGGCATATTAGAATCGAATAATGGATGTGTTTGCATAGTAAATCTCTTGAGGGTAACAGCCCTTGCAAGAATCTTTTTCTCTGTTTTCCCTTTTGTTTTTAGGAAGAAAAACATGGCAATCAGCAATTTAAACTCTAATATTAATAATGACAATTTTACTTGTTTGATCCGCAATAATTAATAAAATATAAGATTATTATTCACATGAACTTTTCCCGCGAAATTCTCTCGTCTTCCTATCATGAAAAGAGTACTCACAACGAAGCCCAAATCCTCCACCAAAATCCTTTGGTTGAAGTAGTCAAACCTTTCGCATTGCTCTAGAGTAACTAATTTTTGCGTGGCCCATTTAGTAAAATTGGGATATTTTGACTTAGTTCTTGACTTTTTTTTTTCCTCGCTTGGTTAATTGATTTTAATTGGAATTGGAATTTGAAATCTTTACGAGTTTCATATTAATTAAAGTTTTAAAAATCAAACGGGGGATGTTAAACAAAAAAAAAAAAAAAGTAAAGTAAAAATATAAAAATTTAAATTTCAATCCGTTTAATCAGAATTTAATTAATAAAATTAATATTTAATATTAAATATATAAAATTTTTAACAATATAATTTTTATTTTTAAAAAATAAAAAAACTATAAAAAAATTATTTTCTTAAAATTTTAAAATTAATTAAGTTAAAAAAATTAAATTAAATTTATTAATATTTTTAAAAATAAACTATATTCTAATTTCTGTATTTATTTGTTTGATTGGCCAATCTAATTTAACTTCAAAAAATTTTATTATCGATAATTTTTAACTTTTTATTCTTATTTTATTCTTGGATGAATTAAGGTAGTCAAAATTTGCATCTTTGTATTAGTAGGCCAATAGCTTGCAATTTTTGACTTCATCGTCTCATGTACACATGGTGCACTTTTCCTCAGTTTTAGAGAAGGCTGTGAGGAGCGATGCCAATGATTGGCCTGCTTATTTTTCCATATCATTGAGGGATCCCTTGGACTTTGGCAACCATCGGCAGTTGGTGTTTATCTTTTGTACTGTTCCATGGCACGCGTTTACAATTAGGGCAGCAGACTGGCCGCCTCCGCCGATTTCTTGGACTAATTCAAGCCACACCACTCCATGCCAGACTTGCAACCCCAAATTTTTAAAATTTAATATATAACTCATTTTCATTTTATTTAATAATTTAACTTCTTACAATTAAATAATTTTAAAATATAATATCAAAATATTTATAATTCAAAAATTGTAAATTTAAATTATACTACTCTCATTTTTTACATTTAATCATAAATTTTAAGTAAAAAAAGGGTTTGTTCTTTGTTTACAATTTCACCCCATAGGCTTGTGCGCGAAAAAGAATGTATTAAAATTATTATTATAATTTATCTTTTTGATTTAATTCAGTTGTTTGGATTTTTAAGCTGAATATATTATTGACACAATTCTTGAACTCTTGGCATCAACATCAACAGAGGGACTAGGCTCATCTCTTTCCCAAGCTTAGGGGTAGCTCGATTCAATTGACATGCACATCGATGGCTAAGATTATCGAGCAACTTCCATATTTCCCGCACTCTTCAATTATTGCATTCACATGGATTGTGGAACTTTCCCATTCGGCAGAAATAAAGTAATTTGGGTTTTAGTTTGTCATGGAATTTAATTATATTAAAAATTGTCAATTCTAGTGCAAAAGTATATTTTTCAAATAGTCAGAATTCAATGAAATTCTTTGATCATACAAATTTGTGATATCAAATAAAATATAGAGAAATTAAATTGAATAAAAGTCAGGTAACTCTTTCGGAAAATTTAATCTCACTCAATGTATCAATGGAAAATTTAAACAGAGATTTTTCCTAAAACAAACAGACTTCTTAATTACTAAACCACAATGATTTGTGATCTTAAATTATTATTTTTTTTTTTTTCGAAATCAACATATATTTTTCACATAATTTTTTTGATGAATAAATAGTTTAAAGGGCTCCTTTTTTTTAACCAAAAAAAAAAAAAAAACAAGAAACTCCACCAAAGACTTTTAGTTCCTCGGTGGTGGTCCGGCTATGTGGTATTATACATGTTGATAATCTGCAATCTAAAACATTAAGAATTGAAATGATTCGAAAATGAAATGACTTGAAAGTTAATTAAACTAATTTGAATATGTAACTTAAATTGAAATAATTTAAAATTTAATTAATTTTGAAAAATGCAAGAACTTAATTTATTGAAAGAATCTGATCCGACTTCGACGTGTTCACCATTTAACGCCTTTTATTTGTAGTAGTGTGCAATCATTGGTCTGACGATCCACAAAACGGGTGTCCAACTCATACTGTCGTTGACATGGGGTCCCAAATTATTAAAGAAATTTTATGTGCATCGAGATGGAATTAATATTTTTATTATCCGCATCTCAAGAAAATATATATTTTTATGTTCAAACCTCCGGACAATCGACATTTAAAAAAGGGACCCTTCAGTTCTTGATGACACCACACATTGCAGGACGAGAGAGAGAGAGAGAGAGAGAGAGAGAGAGACAATGGATTCTTCCACAACATTGCAGGACAAAATTCCTGTGATAGATTTATCCAAGGATAATTTAAAGCGAGGAACAACGACTTGGCTTTCAACAAGCAAAGAGGTATGCCGTGCACTTGAAGATCACGGTTGTTTCCTGGTGGAATTCAACAAGCCAACATTGGAGCTTCATAGCCAAATCTTCAAGGAAATAGAGAAGCTATATGAGCTCCCAAGTGAGACTAGAAGTAAGAGCATCAGCGACAAGAGTTTCCGGGGGTTTTTCTCTGCTAGCCCTGCCCATGAAAGCGTTGGCATTGAGAATCCAACAGATCTTGGACATGCTCAAATGTTCACATCCCTCATGTGGCCTCATGGAAATGATGGTTTTTGGTACGTTTTTTATTTTTCTTTCTTTCTATGTCATTTTCACTTCCAGTTGCGAGACCTAACTTTAAATTGAAAATTTTAGTTCTTATTTTATTTAAAAAATTGAGTTTTGAGCTATTAAAGTGTAGATCATGCCAGAAGAATTGACTGTGGTTGTTCGAATTAATAAGAAACAATTGTATTTTTCCTTTTTCTTTTTTGGATAAGTTCACAAGAAACAATTTTTGCTTTAGGTTTTTTAGGGTTTGTGATAGTAATAATTCGGGACAATTTTGAAATTGCTTGCCATTTTTTTTTTTTTTTTAAATAGATGTATTATACAAATACTTTTTGTCTTTTATAGAGAATAAAGTCGTTACAATGTCAATTATGATATCCACCAAAAGACTGTTATATGAAGTTTGCCTTATGCATATGGGATCGGGTCTTTGCATATAATTTTTTTTTTTTTAATAATAATCAATTGTAACTAATGTTCATAACAGGTTAATGACTATTTTGTATATCTTCCTTACTTTTTTAGTTAAAATCTTGCATGCACCAGATTAGATTAATAATGTGAGAATGTGCAATCAAGACCATCCAAGAAAATACTTGGTATCGATTGACCGTGTAATGACCCAAAAATACTATGGTAAAAAATTGAAAGGCAACCGGCAAAATTCAACTTACAAAATGTACTTTTAAAATGTTAAAAATTTTATTATCTAATATAGTTGATTAAGAACCCCAAGTGATATTTTTTTAAACTGATAGGGACTAGGCTGTGCAACAAGATTAGCCCTTTTAAATCTTCTTTCATCTCATCCAGTAGATTTTTGAAGCTGATAGGTAAGCTTTTTGAAATGTTTCTTGATACATCCAAACATTAGCGCAAGTGCTCATGAAGTATCCAAGATAATGGAGGAAATGGACCATATGGTGTTGAGGATGGTGTTTGAATACTATGGAGTAGAGAAGCACTATGAGGCTCATATTAGGTCAACAGAGTATGTATTGCGACTCTCAAAGTACAAAGAACATGAGAAGAATGATGATCCAGTTCTTGGGGTTCATACAGACAAAACATTCTCTACCATACTTCATCAAGGTGATGTTAAGGGCTTGGAATTGCAATCAAATGATGGCAAGTGGATTCGTTATGTCCCCTCCTCAAATACTTCCTTCATATACCTTGCTGGTGAAGCACTGAAGGTTAACTCTTATAATTAATTTGCGTTAATCTCCAAACATCATGAACTTTGAGAATTTTTATTTTTTTTTATTGTTTTATAAATTTATCATGAAACTTAATTTTTTGCAATTATATCATAAACTTTGTGTTGGTTGTGAAATCTATAATGTTAGTGGATCTAAGATATAGAAACCTTTAACTCATTTACGTGGCATGCCAGTGTGACGTTAATTTAACAAGTGATTATTTCATGCATAATTTTCTAAGAACTTGAGTATAAATTAGTTTGGATTTTAATTAGCGAAGATGATTGTTTGAGATTCATTTCAATTTCCCTTGGCGTAGGTGTGGAGCAATGCAAGAATCAAGCCTTCTTGCCATCGAGTCATGACTAGTGGTGACAAGGTGAGGTACTCACTTGGGCTCTTTGCTTTCAATAATGGAGTCATAAACGTGCCAGATGAGCTAGTCGATGAAGAACACCCTCTAAGGTACAAGCCACTAGATCATCCTGAATACCTTAAACTGGTTGTGTCCAATGTAGTTCGCTGTATTGATTATCATGTGGAAGACCATTGTGGTGTTTGATGTTTCTATCCATTAGGGTTCATCGATTTGTCCGGACATGCTCATGCTCATGCTCTTGTTGTCACTCAATGCAACTTTTACCTTATAGAATTGCTCTCAATATAACTCACTTCACCCCAAGAATTTGTTGTAAGTTAAGTGAAAGAAATAAACCCCATATATTATACTTGTCGATCAAATCTGGCAGTAACTTTGTTGGACGCAATGGTGTCACATTTTTATTACACAAAAACATGAAGCACACAAACTTGATGACTTCCCTCTTTGATTACCCCATTCAAAAGTGGAAAACACCGACATTGAACTTTGACAATTACGGTTGATCCGATCATGAAAAGCAGTCTCCATTTCAGCATAACCCCTAACCAACCTGAATTTTCCCGTACCGGACACGACTGAAACATCTCGTTGCTTCTCGTAGAACCTATTAGACCCTTGCACCACAAGTGTGCTGCCATTGAGTTCCTTGGATGTGAACACCGACGACATCAACACATGCAGATCGGTGCCGTCCACTGCTGAATTCACATACATGCCACGAGCCCTTCCTATTTGGGTCGAGCTGTGATCATAGGCCACAGTTAAGTCATTGTCAATTGGGAAAACAAATACTTCAAATAAGAAAAAGATGGGTGTCTCGATGATGCTATAACCACACCTGTTCTTTATCATCAATTTGACTTATTAAACTTATCGACTATGGAAAAAATCAATAACATTACATAACCCCTCTCTCGTTTAGTATTATGACAAATAATTTCATTCTTCGGAATGTCCTTAAACAAAAAGAAAATTGGATATATTAGTATACAACAATTTAAATTTTTGTTAACTAGCCTATAAATAAATAACAATTTGTTTTTAAGCAAAGGAACCAGAAGAATATTTAAAAGAGAGAGAAAGATAATTCCATTTAAACCGGATAGGTTTCATCAGTTGTGTTAGTTACAAAATATCTCTTTAATTTTAAATAAACAACAAAATTTGCAAATTAAGAGTCATATATTCTGTTGCTCTATAATCAATTAATTATTCATATTTATCTAGTTTCTTTAATTGATCTAATTTATTCCCTAAAACAACTAATATTACCCCTTTGAGAATCAGGGTATTCGTTCCCTCCAACATAAAAGATAAATCTTGTCTAGATTTCATCCCCGCAATTCGACCTAAAATTTCTCCCCATCATCATCACTATAAACAGTTGATAATTTGTTCTTTAGGTTACATATTTATTTATTGATCAAACCTCACTAGTAAGAGAATATATATCATCTAAGTCAAATCTACAACATAAATTAAATCAACCTAATAGTATCATTTAAATAAAAAATACTTAACTCAAGTATTCAGGATTTTCTCTAGAAAAATACCAAATAAATTACAAAATCAAAATTACAACAAATTTGTAGAAAATAGAAAACTTCTTTGTCACTTAACTCCAAGTATTCAAGATTTTTTCTAGAAAACTGTCAAATAAATTACAAAATCAAAATAATCAAAATTACAACAAAACTGTAGAAACTAAAAATATCTTTGTAACTTCTCCTTCGTCAATAGTCAAATCCATACTTTTTCGGTGAACAATTTGTAAGACATACTTAATATTATGTTTAGGCATAAAACAATTAGATATAAAATCACTTATAGTATGATTTCTCTCTCAGTTCTTTTTTATTTTCTTTTTTAGTGATGAAAGAATATATTGTTTTAATTATAATTATATTATGTAATTTTACTAATTTTGATAATGTCATTTAATGAGTAGAGAGAGGATCAAATTCCTACTTATAAACTTTGAGATTGTTTCCCATCAAAACTTGTCAACAGTTATATCTCTTGATCTATAATGAATTTTAATTAAGAGTCATATTTCCTCACTAATTACTCTAATTTGAGCAATTAAATTACTTATTAAATTATTTATAACTTTATCAAATAAATTAATATTGGTTAAAAATTTCCTTAAGTATCACGTGGGACATTATTTGTCTTACATTCTCTCACCTAGGGCATCTGATATTACTTTTTCAATTTAATAAAAAGTAAATAAGGTGCACAAATATTATACTTTACCCTCTCTTACATTAGCCATACCGTTATATATCATTATTAAGTTAATATTAATATAAGTGTTTGAAAGTGCATTTAATGTTTCTCTTTTGCATTCACGCTCATGTATAGTTGGCGTAATTTCTGGTTGTTGAACCATTATCATGAAAGCCAAAGGCTTATTTAATGAAATACTGATTGCAGCCATAAAAGCTTACAATTGTGTTTGAAAGAAGCATCCTTCAAACACTATAAATTGATTGACAACCCGTGCAAAGCATGTCTCTTCAATATCAATTCGCCTATGAAGCAAACCAAAGAAGAGAAAGTAGAGCTCAGACCCTTTTTCCAGTCATAGATTTCACCAACCCACAACTAAAGCCAGGCACGCCTGAATGGGAATCAGTGAAATCTCAAGTCCGAAAAGCTGCCCGAGAGTACGGTTGCTTTAAAGCTTTGAACAACAAAATTCCCATGGAGCTGCAGCAGGCAATTTTCCAGGCAATGGAAATGCTTTTTGATCTGCCATTGGAGACCAAGAAGCGTCATGTGCCTGATGTAGTGGCCACATTGGTCCACTGCCCGGTTCTCCTCTATTTGAGAGTCTTGGCTTTCATGGTCCTGATGGTTCTTTGGAAAAGTCTGCTGAGCTCTTCACCTTTATCTTTTGGCCTGAAGGAAAGCCAAATTTTAGGTTTGCAGCTTTTTCTCTTCACCATGAAAAGTTAGGCATGCGTGTATCACAATTGATTTAATATTGCCTGTCTGTACATAATTTGCTACAAGTGAACATGCTCTACACCATGAGAAAATTTGGCCACTCTAGTCCATTAGCTAACGTAAATGTATTCATAGTAAACGGGGTAACTATAACATTATTCACATATTTGAGTCGTAGAAGCACTCTTTCTATACAGAAGTAAGAATACGTATATTTAATATTTTCCTTAAAAAGGTTTTAATTTCTTTATATTCAAAGTTATTATACTGTATATTTAGAAAAAGATTATATGTATATAATCTTACTTCTTTTCTTTTATTTTTTTTTTTTTAAAAAAAGAATGGATACTTCTGCCAAAAAGAAAAAAGAAAAGAAAATGTATGCATAGTCTAATCTATACTTGCATGCATTATGTTACTAAAAAGGGTATCGATAAAAATGTTTGGCCTAAGATTCTTAACTATTCTATCCATCATGTTCCGTATGTTTTATATTTTTGCCGGATGTGATCATTTTATCCCCGCATTTTACCCCTTGGCAGCAAAGCCATGGAATCATTCCCGAGGCATGTGGTGAACGCGGAGAAAATAGTGAAGACAATGATTATTGAAAGCTTTGGTCTTGAGAAGTACTGCGACGAGCTCCCAATTGGGATTCACATTGTCTCTAGGGTATTCAGATATCAGATGCCCCAGACTGAGACAAAGGGCAAAATACAAGGCCTAGAGACCCACAGAGATGAGACATCACTTGCTATTTTGTATCAAAATGAAGTTGATGGGTTGGAAGTGGAGACCAGAGATGGAGAATGGTTCAAATTGAGACTCCAGCCCAACAATTTTGTTGTCATGGTTGGAGACTCCTTTTCGTGCAAGTCACTTTCACCAACCCATGATCGAATTTAAGTACCCTTTTGCTAATTTCAACATTAATGCAAAAATAAAATAAATTAGACATTGGATTGTGCGTATGCAAAAATAAAATAAACTAGTTATTGGATTGTGTGTTGCTATATTGATGTTGTGTTGCTAAAGGTTTCCTTGAAATATTGCTTTTATATTCTTTTATATTCCAGGGGCGATTTAGAACTTTAGGTGGAATTTCTTCAATCCCTCGATTAGTGCAACTTAGCAATAGACTTGTATTGAATCTGATATTCTTAGGCTTGAATGAACGGTCTTCTGCCATCTGCAAATCATCGAGTTACAATGGGCATCAAGAAGGCAACGTATACAATGGACTGAAACTCGAGAGTTTCAGTTTTAAAGAAAAATTCAGTGTCATTAAACTAGAGCTCGTTGCTTAAAGTGTACGTTTCCCTCAGTGACATGGAAACAAAAAGAAAGGAAGAAAGGCCCCTTGTTACAGTTGCGTAATGAACTCATGGGCCCGAGTCAAATTCATTTAGCTCGTTATATCCTACAAGTTGTGATTGAATTCGGATTATAACAATGGGCCTCCCTTGCAGAAAATCATTCTAGCATCGACAATACCTACGAGAGACGTCCCCTAGATGAGTTGGAGATCAGATTTTTTGTGTCACCTCTTTTTTTGAGTGGTCCACTAAGGTGGTAAGAGTATTTTAGGTGAGTGCAGTGTTATCTTCAGTGTCTGTATCCAACACTACCTCTCAAAAATTTGAGCATTTGGGTCACCTGTCTTCTTTGTGAGCTGCAAGTTTTATTTAATAGGTCTAGGAAAGAACAAAACATATTGCACAATTCAGATCATCCAATAATACATAAGAAAGATATTGAATGAGAAACAAGAATCTATTCACTAGCAGTGAACCTCCAATAAACGATTGAAAATAATTAAGAAAATGAAGTTACGCGTGTACAAATACTTGTGCTTTTAACGTGTGTGAGACGGCGAGATTCCTAGTGCTATCAATTGGTATCAAAGTCAGGTAGTGAGTTGAGTCGGAGCAGCATTTTGATGTTATGGCAATCTCTTGATCATGAGAGTGGCAATCTAACCAATCAAACAAAACAGTGAAAATTGTTTCATCCCCCCACCATAAGCCTCGAGCTGGCTGGCCAATGTGGAGGGGCACGCGGGTTGCAGTGGCAATACCTCTGCTTTGCTGAAAACACTAATTTTAACCTACAAATACTTTCGATGGGACTGCCACTTTGGTGGCATTACAAAAACATCCCACTAAAATTTCAGCACTGATAGTCCATTGAAGCTTGTTGGGATCCCATGATTCTCGATTAAAACCTAAAAAATAAAAATAAAATAAAATAAAAAATTATGAACGACCTCACTCCCTTGTCCCTAGCTTTATCGTTAATGATTTGTCGGGTGTTAATCATTCAAAATATATTAACTTCTTTGCATTTGATATAAAACCCAAAATTAATATAATGATTCAAGCTATTTTTATTATCCCTTTGTCGCCTTTGTCTTGTACCTCGGAGGAATGATGGGAATTTTCAGGTTTTTATTCTATCTTTTATCAACTTTAAAGATGCATCCACTGATTTAACCACTTTTTATCTTGATCGCTGTCGTATCCAAAGATCTTCCTTTGTATCCGGGGCGATAAGATGTCGTTTCCTGTGCCGTTTACTTAAATATCTAAATAATGGGCTCTTTTTCCCTTTTGGATTTCTCTATCATATCTGTCAAGACCAAAAAAAAAAAAAAAACAGAGAGAGAGAGAGACCACAATAGAGAGCATTTGCACTTTATTATATGAATTCTTTACTTATCACTTAGTTTTTTTTTTTTTTTTTTGAGCTTTTTGGTTTAAATCTACTTTATGATTGTAAAATATGGTTGCGAGGTGATACCTTATCACAATCAATGATGGACTATAAATGTCCATTCAAATTTGTTTTTTTTTTTATTTTTTATTTATAATAATATAATATGTATTTACATTTCAAATATGTTAAATTAATTGTGTTGACTTAATAAATTCTATTAATTGGCATTTTCGCTTTAGACTTTACTTGAAATGTCTTAATGATTTGAGTTGTGGAAACCAAACCCAGGCATTTTTTTTTTTTTTTTTTTTGCATTAAAGAACTTTGGGGTCACCCATAACGTGCCAAACCATCAAAATCCTCTTAATAAATAAAGAGACAAAAATGGGGTGGTACCAATGAAAAGAATATTATTTCCTACCCAACTCTGACGCTATTATGATCATTGACATCAAGTAACCCGTTTAGAGGAGCACACAACCTCACCCATGATAGTGCCTTGTTGAAATGCTTAGCTTTAGTGCCAAGGTACTCATCCCAAGTGACTGCCCGGTAGAGAGGAGGCTGACTTGGACCCACTAGCTTTGCCAGTGGGGATATTTGGACACTTGCTGGTGGCCCATAGAGATAAGCAGTGGACAGTCGGCGTTTGGTTCTGTTAACCACGGCCCGATGAAGCACGCTTGGATATAACCCATTTGACAGGATGTGGAGCAGATCCCCCACATTGACCACAAGCCCACCATGTATGGGTGGGACAGTGACCCACCCCGTCCCCTCCCTTCGGACCTGTAACCCACTAGTACTGTTTTGGTAAAGGATGGTAAGGAGTGTGGAATCGGTATGGGCGGCTAGACCCATGGCCTGATCTGGGTCCGGACAAGCCGGGTAATGATTCAATTGCATAACAGAGCAACCCTCCTTGGATTCACCTCTTGAGCTAGCCCATTCCACATCTTCTTTAGTTACACCCAATGAGCCCAGCATCAGCCACATCAATCTCGCCGCTAGTTTGTGCATCTCCTTATCATATTCTGCAATAATGTCGCTAAGGTAGACCCAAAAGCAAACAACAAATCAGAAACACAACAAAGATACAAATTTGAAAAAACAAAAAAAGGTATAGCAAAACAGTAAAAACACTATTATGATTATCATCGTATATGGACATAAAACAAAGCAAAAAACAGATAAGAAGTGGATCATTGTTTCCTGATACCATCTATCAATCAGAATCTTCTCTGTGGGTCCATGGCATCCATTGTTGTCTTTGCCAATAACATTAAAGAAAGAATTCCATTATAGAGAAAAGGAAAATGGACCCGGCTTTAAACACTTATCCACTTTATTTAATCATAATCATTGATTATTATACATTAAAGGGAAACAAAAGAAAAAAAGAAAACAACTGTGAAAACTGCAACGAACGGTTATTATTGTATATTTGTGCCAGTGTGTCCTTTACCGTATCTATTTTTCTTGTCTCTGTAACCTTTTTGTTAAAGAAAAGAAAATGCTGTTTTTAGTGTTGTTTGCCATAAAGGCTTATGCTGATTTGGTCACAAGCTAGACAAAATGTAAGAAATGATTGCAGACAATGAAAACATCAAAATAGAATGAGGTTTTACACGTGCATGAGCATATTAAAAGTACCAGAATTTGGCATAATCTTGAGGCCAAAGTTGGCGAAAATTCTCGAGTGGTGACCCCACTATGGTGAATCCCTCTGACCACATACGCTTTGAGAAAAATGGGGAAATTCTTGCCAACCCGTAGCCGGAAATGCCGTCCGGTGATCTAGCTGCCTTAAGCTTTTGTTGGATAGGTAAAGAGAAAAGGCTTCTACAGGCACTCTCCACATTATCAAGAAGGCTTGTAGGAATGCCATGGTTTGTGACTTGGAATACACCCCAAGTCTTGCATGCATGGCCAACGCTTTGGAGGGCATTGGGGTCTAAAAGATCGATGACCAGTACGGATTCTGAGACAACCGATCTGCCAGAAGGGTGGTCGTCGTCTAGTTGAGGCCATTTGTAGGAATCAGGAAGCTCTTGGACAGAGGTAAAGTCAATGTGCTTGTGGTGGAGATGGACAGGGTGGGCTCTAAAAACCTCTGTCAATCTTGAAGGCATGGTGAAAGTTGGAAAGAGAGGTATATTGCTTATTGAATGAAGAGAACCTTGGTATTAGAAAGGGAGTCACAAGAGGAAAGTTGTATGTGTGATGTTTTTTATTTTTCTTGTTGGAAAAAGGGAAAATAGGAGACTAATGTTTAGGACAAAAAACAGTGCCTTGAATTGAAGAATTAGGGCATAAGAAACAGCTTTGGGTGATTGTAGCTGATTTTTATTTTTTGGGGGGAAGAGTGGGGGGGGGGGGGGGAGTACTTGCAATGAAGAAAACATAGGTTGGTATGGGCTCTGTGGAGCATACATAAATAAAAGACATGGGGCCTCTCCCTGTGGCACTTTCCATGAGTGTATTCTCTGTGTCTTTGTGTGTGTGTGTGTGTGTGTGCGCGCGTGTGTTTTAATCAGAACAATTTTATTCAGAAAAATACAAGTGGATAGAAAGGTACAAGTCAAATACAGTAGGTGAGAGGTTAACAGAAACAAAGTGCCCGGTTTTCGTTCAACTAATAGCAATGAAATTGAACGTACTGCTGAACACCAATTATCACCAATATGTGAGAATTTAAGAGGCTCTGGTGAAGGTCACTCTCATCTTCCAAATGGCAATGATCATTGTGATTCATTCAAGTGCGATACTTTGTAGGAATCTTATGAAGCCGGCAGTGCGTACGTACTATGTATTTTAATACTGGTGGGCGTATGTTTTTGTGTATTGCAGTTATTTGAGTGAAGAGATTGAGATTGACTATCTAAGAATCTCTTAATTCAAGTAATCATAAGATCCCTATTTTGTGTAAAGTTTTCACCTAAACAACTTAGTCTCACATGGATTTTTTTTTGTTTGTATGCCTTCCCCCAATATTGTGTTATTTTTTCAGTAAGTAAAAGATGAAAATTGAACTTAAATCATGTCAGTTTCATCTCTCGATTTTAATTACTAAGTTAAAATTACGTCGAATTTATTAGATAAACTTGGATTTTCTTTTAATGGGCTTTGAAAGGGATTAATTTTTCATTTTCATGCGGGGGCAACAATGAAATGAAAGTATGAAATTTTGGTTATTTAGTTAAACAAAAGATGGACTCGCAAATGATTTAGAGACAACTATTAGGTCAATGACTAGCGTATTATATTTTATGGTTACTCGGTGTGTGTCTGGGAGAGAGAGAGAGAGAATTTAAATGGAAAAAAGGACAACTTTTGTCCTTGGTGATGCCTTTGCAACTTTGACAATAAAGCATAGAAAGAACTCGAGTGTAAATGGAGAGAAATTTTCGGCTTTATGGATAATATACTTTGCGATGTGGGCTACAAAGAAGAAGGTGAGAGCAAAGCAAAGATGACTGCACCATTTTAATCAATACATCCATTGCAAAGCTAATATAAGGGGTGTTCCCAAGGCTCTTATAGACCCTGGGAAAAAGTTACATATAAAAAGTTTCATCGTTGTCTTTTATAATAAGATTGTTTTTTCATTCAAACTTGTGACATCCAAATTATGATAAAGTAATTTTTATCCTTTAAGTATAAAAATTCAACTAAAAGATAAATTTTCATTAAGTCAAATTAATTTTAATCAAAAAAAAAAAAATTCACATTATGTGAGATTTGATGTACATAAGTGACAATATATGGAGATATAAAAATTAGTGATGATGATAATGAAAGAGAAGGTGGAGACAAGAGAGGTGAGACTCAAGTGTTGGAGGGGGGGAGTTGTGGTTTTAATTTTAGGAGTGTTTGAGTGGTGCTTGGGGGAAGGGTTGATGGAAGGAGACAGGAAGTGAAAGGTGGGGATGAATGCTTTGTGCATTAGGACAAGGGAAAGAACAATTGAACAAAACTGAAAAGGACCATCTTGTCCTCTACAAACAATATAAACAGAATAAATGAGGGGCGTCTTAACCGCTTCAAAAAGAGAAGAAAAAACAAAACAAAAAACAAAAAAAAAAAATGACCTTCCATGAAAGGGAAGCAAGCTAATCTCCCTCTCTCTCTCCATGTGCCTTTGTCTTGTCTTCAAGTAGAAAGATATCCATATCCACATCTCCCTTCATCTGATCACCCCAATACAATTCCCACCTTCATTGGCCTTCCCTTTACCATATTGACCCTTCCACTTAACTTTTAAAAATGGGCGAACCTCTTCTAATCCTAAGTAAATTATGTTTAGAACCTATAAAATTGATCATATTTACGTGATACTTAAAAAAAAAAAAAAAAAAGCAAAATAAAAATAATTATTACGAGTTTGCTCAATTAACAAAATGAATATGATTCCCATCTTCTAAACCAAATCTTAAACCTTAGAATCAAATCATAATAATAAGGTAGTTTTTTAATACAATAATATGTGATCGAATTAGTATGAAAAAATAGAAGCAAAAGTGAAAAAACAAGAAGACAATAACAACATTTGGGTCCAAATGGAGGGCATACTCGTCCCTTAGAACTAAAATGGGAGTGGGATGAGGGCTCCTGTACTTTTATCTTTGGGTATATATTTAGTTATTTGCATGAAAAGAAGCAAAGTTTCATCGGTTACCATGTAATTAGTGTTAGAATCATTAGGGACCAACAGCTAGATCTGTGTTCCTTTGTCCTACATGACCGAAGTGGGCTCCTAAAACCATTAATTAACACTTTGATGTCACCTCAACTGGGGATCTTTCTGGGTTCTGCGATTCAAAATCTTCACACTTTGTGCTTTTTATCCACGGACAAAGGGCTTCACAAAGCCACATTTTTCTTTTTGTTTCTTTCCTTTTGTATTGTTATGTGGCCATCTCTGATCACACAGCATAACCATTTTTCTTTTTCATCAAAGCAGACAAAAATACAGACCCAATATTCATCCATCAAAACATCTAGAATTAACACATAATTAATACCTAAATCGATTATTAGTTTGTATTAATGCTTTTGGCATATGATATATGTAATGAGGGTTCAATTCACTCGATAAGGGGCAAATGCTTTTTTTTATTAAACAAGGCATATGAACACGTACCAATACTCACCTATTAAGTCATCTCTAAGGAACACGCCATTAACAAACAATGAAACAAACAAAGAGTTTTTTTTTTTTTTTTCTTTTTTTAAACATTGTCTTGATAATGTAATGGCCATGGTTAATGGGGCATTGGTCTTGCAATGAGAACACATCTGCATCATTTAGTGCCTCCGCATGCATATGCACGTCACGTGGCACAAATGCGTACGTCGGGCTATCATTCTATAGCATCTCAGAAATCAAAATTTTATTTTCTTATTTTTCCACTGTTGGAATTGGTTAATAAAAGTCTCCAATAAAACAAAACAAAAAAAAAAAATAAAAAAGCACTGAGAATCCATTCATAATGAAATGTGTAGGCGGGCTCTTGCAAAATTTCCTTTATGTTTTCTAATTTTTTTAACTTTGGTCTATAATTTGATCCCACATTCTAAAATGTTTTCCCCTTCTTGAAAGGGGTGTACATTCCCACAGCTTGATCTTTCTTCGAAGAGCGCTAAGGGTTGTCCTTTTGGACATATAAAAATGAATTTGATTCTCGGGAGACACAAAAGTCGAAAAAGTGACAAATTGGTATCAAAAATTGGAATTCCCTGACGGGGCGTAATTTGTCTACTTAGAGCTTATCACGATACTGACGATCTCATCGTTTTCAATCACATTGATTAACCTGCCCATGCACATCTTAATAATACTCAACGGATGTTGACCTTTTCTCCTTTTCCTTTGTCTTATTGACCAAACTTCGGCTGGAATTAAGCTACAATTAAGTAATTCTTTGTGAATTTCTTAGAGTAGCACGGAATTTGAAATGTAAATTTAACACAATATGCAAAAATCGGTCTTGTAAATGCTTTTCCTTCAATGTTACGGTAAACTTGACAGGTTTTTAACGATTAAAAACAAAAAAAAAAAAAATCCCCTTTAGGCAAATGTCGAGTTGTTAGCACGACTGCCACCACTACGTGCACAACTTTTACTTGAAATACAAAATCTACCCACGAGGATTTAAATATTAAATTGTGTGCCTAATGCCCGTATGATTCCAGGTCTTAACCTAAATTCATGTAATGACAGTGGTTTTCTATTACACGCAAACATTCACGACCATTAGAATCAGAAACGACAAGAAAAATAGATAATAAGACAAACGCGGCAAGAATTTTCAAACATTGGAAGACCTTAATGCCAAGATTAAGGAAGACTTTGTCAAAATTTTGAAACCTAATAAAAAGTGACTCCCAAAAGCGAAACCAAAGCCGCCCTAAAACTCCTCGCTGAGTTTGTCAGTTTTTGACCCTGTGGCCTATGGTTTGTTTTCCCGATGTCCTGGGGAAAACCATGTGATGTAGAAAGTTTTAAAAAGGAGAACCAGCTAGCTAGTGAACTAGAGTCATACATAACGACAAGCTACTCTTTGTATGCCGTGGTAAAGCATACGACGTCAGTGACCTGTATTGCGTAACAAGTTTCCAAATGGCATGGTCTGAGGAATCCCCAAAACATCCATTACCATGCCAAGTCATTGATTTGTGTAATTTGTCCTGAATGGGACCTTTTCTAATTGCTGTCAGTAACCCGTTGGATCTAAAAATTTTTAAATCGCTCATAAATGCTTTCTTTACACTTCAATCTCTAATTTACCTTTAAACGAAATTAAGACTGTTTAAGCAACCACCCCATGCGAGCTCCATACACAAGTCTCCTGAATGTTTGTTTTTCCTACAAAAGCGTTTGAATATGAGTCGGTGATGACAAAAGAAGACAACCAATGGATGGGTTGATCAGCTCACATTTCACTTCAAGTTGTGGTCTCACACGTCTCACGGCGGGATCGCCTCCCGTTAATTCAGGGTTTAAAAACATCATCAACATCAATCAGACGATAGAAAGACAGTAACTAGTAAAATTTCCTGCATCCCCTAGTTCAAAAGCTACCGAAGAAAGGACAGAAAAAACACCCCCAGCAGACCGACTCCATTGGAAGAATCTAACAAAAGTAACATCCCCGTTAGGAAGAAAGGGAAAGACAATTTCATTATTTAGGAATCAAACAACTCGGGACTTATAAAAGGAATTGATATCAATTGCCCTTTTATCTGATAGAATTCGAAATGGATATGAAAATTGCACTAGGACACTACAGCAGAGCTCTCCAATAAAGGAGCATTGCTGGGAGGAAAAATGCTTATAAAAACAAGCAAACTCCAAGCAACAACAAGAATGTGTAGCAGGCAAAAAGAACATAAATGAAATAAGTTTTTTTTGTAAGGTTCCTCCAGAATTTATCTGCTTCCATAGTTTAAGTTGTCGAATAAGTTTAATAAATTGTTATATGTTAATTTATCTGAACTTTTAATTTAAAATACAGAGTGAAGTTTTTAATTCTTAAAAATCAAGTAAAAATATATTTAAGTTGCAGCCAACTGTTATCTTAACTAGGTACGTCAATTAATCTCTCTTAATTAATTAGGAAGAATGTACATGCTGTTTCGAAACACATACTTAATATTCACTCACCAAGGCATTCGAACAAGTAGTGAAAACCAAATTGTTGGATAAATAAAATTGTAGAGAATCTTATCTAAAACTTGGAGGTGACTTAATTGTGTTGGACAGTTGTAGTGATTTGAAAGTGTGGTATCAATCATCAATGAGTTTCAAAGAGTAGAAAAGATAACACAGTGTATGCATACGAAGGACCCTTATAGTCCAAATTGTTGACGAACTAAATTGAGTGTTCAACTTTTGTTTCTATGTAAAGAATATAAATAATTAAGTGATAGGTCAATGTATCGATCAGTGAGAAGTTTTTTCTTGCCTTGGATGCATGATGTATGCCAGTTCATGTGATTGAGAATTGACAACTGTTGAGTTGCTCGCTTGAACCAAATGTAAAATCATGAAAAGGGTCCAGAGGAACATCTGTAGATCACTAACAAGTGTCCAATTTTGTCCATGGACATGCAACATTGCAGCTCTGCACAAATGGGTACATTATGAAAAACAAAATTGAGGTTAGGTACATTATGAAGAACAAAATTAAAATAAAGAAAATGTTATGTAACTTGTCAAAATTTTGCTATGTTTCTCACTTTCTTCACGTATTCCCAATAAATTAAAAAACATCTCGTGGGTTTTCGTCTCTCTGCAAAATTCTTCCGTTTAGAGATTGATGAATCCTTCTTTGAAGGTGGAATGGAAAACTGGTGAATTGATCCCTCTTTTTGGTTTCTCTTTCTCGAGAAAATTATCAAGCTGCATATTCCATGTGCGTACCAAAAAAAAAAAAAAAAGCCCTTATTTACAATAGCATCCAATCAAAGAAAACTTCTATTTTCCAAAGAAAATATTGGAGAATACATAAAAGGATGGATATATTCCACATCAAAATATATGGAAATTGCAACCCTTTGAATGTTCATTTATTTGTCTAACGATTGGTTAGTTAATGATATCAGCCTAATTGTCACTCCATGTTGCTTCAACAAAATATGCAAAATGGTTCAAAATGTTATTTGCATTGCGAAATTCCCCAAAACCAGTGTAGGGGCTGAAGAAGAGTTTGGAACATATTGCCCTAGTAATTGTATCGCACTTATGAGCTGTTAGACAAATTACAACGTGATTTTGTAATAAAAGTATATTAATGCAGTAATTTTTTGCCTGGTAAAATTTAAGAAAAAAATTAAATGCAAACAATTGTAGACATCTTTTCATAAAAAAATAAAATAAAATAAAATTTAATTTTATGACTCAATATTGCTCTTGGAAGGCCTCTCTCCTCAAATCTTAATTGACCAATCAATTCAAATTAGCATCGGCTGGCAAGGCAGTGAAGCATTAGGACAAAATTGTTCGGTCAGGGCGGCAACTACAATATCTTCAATGTTCCATTATGCATGCCAACACTGTACTTACAATATTGTAATATATAAAACTTCAACTTTTGCCACTAATCAAAACCGTGCTTTAAGCTAAATTCCATTTTGGCTCCACTTCTCTCATTTGCGGACATAATTTAATTTTATATCACTAATGATGTGATCGTGCTAAAGGGACAACTATAGTTTACCATAAAGAAAATAAAACATTCGAGACAAAGTACTCCATAAAATACAATTTTTTTAAGCTAAATGATTTTGCAAATCCTTTACAATCATTGTATAAGAAGACAAGTTATATAAAATCTCTTCAAACAAAAGAGAACAAGTAGATGTAACTGCTATAAAAGACAAAATAGATTTACATTCTGTAAAAATAAATAAATAAATAAAGTCATCGGAGGTAGGATTTCCTGCCAGTGTAGCCTTAGGTATTTGATTGCCAGAAGGATAGCGCTGTTATAATAATAATCTTTTCAAAGATAGAAAAACATTTCGTTCCCAATTTTTTTCGTTATTATAATAAGAAAAAAAAAAATAAAAAAAAGGTTATCGCATGATTGCAGCACCGCACTACTAGTGCTTTGGGATGGACACTATCAAAGACAATGGGATTCCAAGCAGAGGTGTTAAATGGGATTAACCTATTTTGATTGTTTGATTCCTTTATGTTGCATGGGCAACAATGATTGCATAATCTTGTGCAGTTTAACAAAAAAATAAAAAATAAAAAGCAAAGCGGTAAATGGATGGAGTGAGTCAAATCGTTTTATAGGTCTCCTGTGACCTAAGTTTTGGATTAATTTAATTTTAGATATATCAAGTATCAAGTTATGATTTTTCAATGAATTATTTATTTCGGTGAATTAAGTTGATTTATTTGGCTCAAGCCGATTTTTGCTATCTCTTGTTCTATGTGGAGTCCCGGTGGCTCCAAAATTTGATTCTTGAGTTCAAATAACTCAATTTAGAAGAATACTCTTTTTATAATTTATATAAAATTTTACTTATTTTTTTATATAAAATTTTATTTTATAAGTAATATATAAAAATTATTTTTTTTTCCTACAAATTATTAAAAGTCTAAAACTAACAAATATAACATTTATCTTCTTTCAATGTATTGTTTTACCTTTCTACTACCTCATTTGACTCCATTGAGTTAAGAGGTGAAATTTCATGAATAATTTCTTCATTTTTGCAAAAATTTAATAACAACTTAAAACTATACTTTCATCCTTTATCCAATTTAAATCTTTTTATTTTTTTATTTAATTTGTTGTCTACTTTTCTCTTATATTTGATAAATATATCACATATTTTATTCTTATATTTTAATAAAAAAATTATGATATATTTAAAATGATAATCTATGAAAGTCACATAAAATTATTTAACATCTCTAATTATAATATTTTTCAAATCTCTTAAATTAAAACGAATTAAATTAAGTGATTCAGTTTTTTTATCATTCTTTTAGGACTTATTATCATACTTTTCTTTTATTGTGATAATGATGACGACTATGACAACTTTTGTTTCCTTTCATTTGTTCCACCACATTTTCCTTTAACACCATCTCTATTGCCTTTGCTTGCTTTGGTTGAATTTTGTTCTTTTCTTCAATCATGATATACATGATGACATCTTTTAACGACATGTGCTTCCTTTTATATTTAAGTTACTATTTATAGTCATTCCAAGACTATAAAAGCTCTTTGATGAGATAATTTGCTACATACTCCTCTAGTAACATGATGTTCTCATTCTTTAGTTTGTTCAATAGCTTATGATATTCATTATTTTTGGTCTTGGACACTTTTTTCATTAGATATCTAAAAATATAAAAGGTTAGCAATAAAAAACTTTTATATCTATTATATATTTTTTGTTTCTATATTTCTTTTACTTCTTTTGAAGAACAACAGATATTAAAAAAATTTATTACATAATGTGTTGAAAATAATGTGATAACAAATTTTATTATCTCGTTTTTAGATAAAAAATATTTTATCATAATTCTCAGAATAAGGTTTTGATTTGAATTTAGATGGGGCAAATGTAAAACCTAATATATCTAAAGTTGAAAAAATATGTTCTTACTATCATTTAAAGGGAGAAACAATAAAAGTTTTTACTTTAGAGGTGTCTGGTAAGAACTTGGAGGTATATGAAATTGATTAAGTTTAAGAAGGAATAAAAATATAATGATTAGTCATACTGTAGAAGCAAATTAACTAATATTTATATCTATAATAACAAAAGCAAAAAAATATCCATAAGATTGTTGGCAAAATAAATAGAATATTTAGAATATATATGAAATAAAAATTAAATTAAATAGATAAATATAATGTCTGAGGTGCACTTGACATTATATTTAAAAATAGTTTCTATCCTTATAGACAATATCTCAATATAGTGGGTTATAGTGACTATACTCTCAATATAAAATAGATCTTTCCACTAATATCTATTTTAAACATTAAAATAACAAAAACAATATTAATTTGATTAACCTAATAAATTTCATAAAGAAAAAAATGGAGCAAAATAAAATGTCATTTCTAATTTTAGGCAAAGAAGAGGAAGTTTCATTTATATTGTTTCTAATTTAATTTCTTATAAAATGGAATAATAAAAATGAAGACAATAACTAATGATTATAGTGGTTTTTTGTTATAATAGTCAATTTTTCTAATAACTAGATAGTTTGACCAATATAATCTAAAAGAATTCAAAAAGTTCAAAGTTAAGGGTTAAACTAGTCTAGTCCACTTGATAGGTTGCACTAGGCCTATTATATCATATTTAGATTTTAAGTCATTCACTTATATGTAAGAACATTTTTAAATTTTTTTATTTTATAAAATATAAAATAAATATTATCTCATAAATAAAAATAATAATATACTTTATTTTTTATGTGAGATATAAATTTTTTAAAAACATACTTATTTTCCAACACATCTCATCAATAACAACTAGTGATTGGTTCACCAAATATTATTAGAGTCATATTTGTTACTACTATATGTTATATGATGTCAATCATTTGTCATTTGTTGTCACATGTTACATTTTTACATGGTAACGTAGACAAGAACTATTGATCAAAGGGATTTGTTAGTGTACCACTACAAATGTTTTATTTCATCGAAAATGTTAGGTAAGTGCAAAGCTAAGGACATGGGGCCGCACGTGAGCTACATTGTTGAATAGTTTTTTTTCCTTTTTTTTTTTTTTTTTGGAACAACCAAAATATATTGCATTTGGAACAAAAGTATAATGCATTGTTCAAAAAATATAATGAATTTTTTTCAAAAATTGCCTCGTTTTCTCTAGTTTAAAAAAAAAAAAAAAAAACGTTGTTGGAGTTAATCATGTGCCTATATAGTGGTACTCATAGTTTATTGGTTCAATGATCGTTAAAAAAATATTATATTTCTATTGGTCCACCTTCCTAATTTCCTCTTCAAATCTCCCCTGAATCTCTCTCTAATCTCTCTATTATTGTTCACGATTCACTCACCTTTCCGTTTCCTGTAGAAATTCCCGAAAAATTACTACTTAGACAAACATCAATGCATTATTGCGCAAGAGTTTAATGGTAATAGAATGTTATTTTAGTACAAACGCATTAAAGTTATCCAATAACAATTGAATGAAGTCTACGTCATACCCAGAGGAACAAGGACGCACCTATCACGATAAGTCCTTCATTATTCCTGTCTATTATGTGCCAAAAAATCGAACCTTGTCAACCTATTGCCAATAAATAGGGCTTCTCCTTGGCTTCACGGTACTGCCGCCTATGATTCCTTTTTTTTTTTTTTTTTTTTTTAATACAAATATATTATTTTGTCTCTTTCAATTTCATTTCTCCTTGAGTTGATAAAGATAAATTTTTTCCAATTTATTCCATGTTAAAGAAATGTAACAAATTATATCATTTTATCCCTTTTTTTTTTTCTTGTTTGACTTTGCAATCAAGTATTATTACAAGTCGATTTGCAAAGGTAGTTTCATTTCTTAATTTTTATAAATATTTGTTGATTTTGTATTGGGTGGCCTACTTGACAAGGCCCAAGATGGTCTACAACTAAATTCTTATGCAGGATGGGCCCTTTTAAATTTTAACCTTTTTTTTTTTTTTTTTTTGAAATACAAACTTAGGAGGAGTTGTGGGAGACACTAATGCTTTATGCTTTTGTCATATCAAAAATTTAGGCTGCAATTGTGTTGTTCCAATTTTATGGTTCCTGCTACCGATCGTCTAGTGATAAAACTGTCAAAGTTTTTTGTCCCAATAATCAAGAATTAAATATTAAAAATAGTGAACCAAAAAATTATATTTTAAAGTTTACATAAGATTAATAATAATATATGTGATTACTTGTAAATTTCTTTTGTTTATTAGAAAATATATCAAGAACATAAATTATATAATAAAAATAATTATTTTATAATCACGGATCATCCTCTCATAGATATTAAATCAAAATATTTGGTAGCTCCCTTCCAAAGTTTTCTATGCTTGAATCAACATCAAATGAAATCATTATTGTGATGCTCGCTAACCCCCTCCAAAAAAAAAAAGGGAAAAGGGGAAAAAAGAAACAAAAATGGTCCGAAGCCTCTCTTTGATCTTGATAAAATATTTTGGTCCTCCTTAAAGCCATGTAAAGAAAGTTGCCGCTAGGAGTGCCATTTAATAATGCGTGAAGCTTCCCAAGGAACTTGTAGCTCTTGTTGTGCCCACTACAGTCGAATTTTGTGTTAATTGAAATTGTAATGCATTAAATATGTCGCGTTATTTTCTTGCGAGAAAACCAATATTCCGAAATGGGAAAATCAAAATGATTTAAACTTCTCATTTTAATGTCCTCAATTTTATATCAATTAATTAACTCAGTAGCGCCCCCCCCCCCCCAAGCTTGTGTTTAATACGTAGGTCAAATCAATACAGGATGGGTTGGCTTTACATATGGGAAAAATAGAATGGGTTTACTTGGAGCACATGAATATCAATTGCATTGAGTAAAGAAGAGGTGGGTACGATCAGGTTTTTCCAAAAACAAAAATCCCTAAAATTAGCCCGACTATTTAATGAAGAGATTTATTATAAAGATATAATAAATTTAGTGCATCTCAAATCTCATCTAATTATCATAATTATTTGTAAAATATGTTTATTCGCATTTGTTATACATCAAATTAATTATATTCATATAACTTTAGTTGACAGCATCCTTAAACAACCTCAACCTCACAGAATAAAAAAGATGAAAAATGCCAACACAATTTGAATATATAAGGCTTCTAAATACCGTTTACTGAGATATAAGAGGACCCAAGAATGTGCAACCAGAAGCCCATATGTTATGCAGAAGCTCCAGAGTGAAAGAAACACCAACCATTCATGATCACCCAAGAAGGGAGGGAAAGGAAAAATGAAAAATAAAAACAAAACTCCATTTTAGCCCCCCCCCCCCTCTAAATCAGGTCAAGCCGAAACCTAGAAGATGAATGACAAAATACCATTTTCAGCTGGGCTTGGAGTTGACATGGTGGCGACGGTGGAGATGGAGATGGCGACCCAAGCCCAAACGTGTAGCAATCTGACCCTAAAGAGCCTGGTGGGAAAACAAAAGAGATTATATCTGAGCATTAGGCCTCATCATCGTACATGGCCTCCTACTCTCAAATTTGCCCAAATGGCATAACCACACCAACCCACCCATGACAGGACCAGAGAGGTCTTCTTAAAAGCTGTTAAATATTTTGCAACGTTAATATGCCTAAATTGCTGGTCAACTTTGGTTTCTACACAAAGGATCAGTACGAATGCTTGCCTTGCCTTAGATGCATGATCATGTCAGTTCGTGTGATTGAGAATTGAAAAATGTTACATGGTGATAATGATTCGTTTGATCTTTGTAGGAATTGAGACACAAACATTTGAGTTGCTTGCTTGAATCAAATGTTAACTCATATAACGTTGTAGCGTTGCACGAATGAGTAATAATGCAGTACAATGCAAATTTGAGGTAGGACAAGATACAAAGACTATTTTCTACTATTTTACAATTTATTTTGTAATTTTGATTATTTTTATTTTATAATTTATTCAGTAATTTTTGGATACTTTAGCACGAGTTTTAGTTAAGATATCATTAAGAAAATGTTTTTTTAAGTTTTAGAGAGTTCATATTGCTTTCATCCGTCAGATATCATTAATTCTCTGCTTCCCGACTTTGTATGCCGCATCTACCATGAAATGAAATCATTGATGTCATGCTGACTTTTATAAGTTCAAGTGCAAAATCCTAAAAATTCATTTTAATGTCTGAAGATTAAAATTATAAAAAAAAAATTACATTTTAGAGCTTGATGTGAAATTTTAAGATTAAATTGATTTCGATGGAGAATTTTATTTAAATAAAGCTAACAGTAATAATAACTTAAAAAAAAAAACTTTATCAAAAAAAAAAAAGAGATAAATAGCAAGCCACCCGAAAAGAAAAAAATCCAAAAACCAAAAAAGTCCCTTTTCTTCAGTCACTATACAGTACAGAGCCCAAGCAGTGAGAAATGACAGAGCTAGAGGGGTAACATTGTAATTTCACATTCTCTCTTGCCGCTTCCTTGCTGGTTAAAAGCGTCGGCCGCACAGGAGCTTCGCCGCCCGCTAGTGCTGGCTTGGCTAGGAAGAGAAGGTTCTTAAGAGAGAAATGGTAGGCAGTTCACTTGACAAGAGAGTACGCCCTCGAAGGCCTCTATGATACATCTGTTATCTTCTTTGATGGCGACATTGCTGATATCAACAAGTATTTTTTCTCTCTCTCTCTTTCTATGTCTTTCACTTTTCTTTGTTGAATATGAGCAATAAAGTTATTATCTTTGGGTCTTAAAAGAGGATTTTGATCGTTCTACACGGTTTTTGGATAGGAGATGTAAATGGGTTATCGTTAATTTGACTGAAATTGAGGTTTTCGGCATGATTTTAGGTATCTTTTGAGGTTTTGTAAGGATTTTTCCATCTCTCACTTGTATTTGTTTAATCTTCTGAACAAAAAGTTTTCGTCTTTGGGTGCTAAAAGAAGGATTGGATCTTTCTGTCTGGGTTTGTGGATAGGAAATGCAAATGGGTTATCTTTAATTTTATTGGAATTGAAATTTTCAGTTTGATTTTAGATACATTTTGAGGCTTTGTAATGGTTTCTTTCTATCTCTCATCAAAAAGTTATCATCTTCGGGTGTTAAAAGAAGATTTGGATCGTTATATTCAGTTTGTTGGATGGTAAATGCAAATGAATTATCTTTAATTTGAATGAAATTGAAATTTTGAGTTTGATTTCTAGATGCCTTTTGAGGTTTTGTAAGGTTTTCTGTTTTGATGGAAAGGAGATTTCTCTTTTGGAAACTAATACCCATTTACCAATGTTGACTCGCTTGAATTTGTGGAAAAAATGTACGATCTTTTGTTACTTATTTTTATATGGGTCTCTTGCAATTTGTTTCTTTGACTTTGTTTCCTGCAATGGCTGAATTACATGATAGGGTAGGGGTAGTCCTTGCTTGATTTATGTGCCCGGCTATTTGTCGGCTGGACTTGATTAGAATTAATTAGTTTGTCAAAGCTAAACTTGCTGGCATCCATGAATTTGAGAATATGCTTTGTCCATGTTGTTTGTCTTTGGAACATACAAGTGTTTGATCTAAATGGAGCTCTATGGTTCTTGATGGCTCTAATTTTTGTTTTGTACAATGGATAGATCACATTACAGCATCTAAACTTGTAGTGGAAACAGAATTCCTTTTTGGATAATGAATTGTATCTGTCAAAGGAGTTGGTACAGGTTTATGCATATTTAGATGTATTTACTTTGAAATTGTTTCCTCGTTCAGGCAAAGAAACGACTTTAGAAGAATCTCACCTGCAATGGAGAGGATTTCTGCAGCTTGTGCCATGGAATGGAGCATTGAGCTGGAGAAGGGCCTGCGCTCCAAAAGAGCTGGTCAGTTCACTTTTCAAATTTCTTTCTTTGATGGCATTATTTTCTTTAGAGGCATGATATTTGGAAGATTCAAGTCCTTTCTTGATACTTGGGAGAATTTTTGGCTTGACCCAGTTGAGAGGCAAGAGACTTCAAGATATAAAGTTTGGAAATTTTCTTTAATTCAGGTCAATCAGTTAAGTCAATACTACAACTTGGGCCAAGACTTCAGCGGTGGAGTAGAGAACCGCAACCGACAATGGCTGTGTATAATACGTTTGACTTGGTTCCAGGAGAGGATAGGCTGTTTGCAAATGCTATCCTCCTTAGGCTTGCTCATGCCTTTATGTCTGGTGATAAAGATATGAGAATTTCTGTTGTCAAGGTTTTCTTATCAGAGCTCCGAGGTCGCAAGAAGGAAAAGAAAAGCAAACAATACAAAGGGATTCTGTCAGACGCTAGGGTGCACAATCATATGGAACTCCTAAAAAGAGTAAAAGTTGTTTTTGATACTGGGGATGCTGAGTCAAGGGCTCTTGCATTGGTTCTTTTTGGTTGCTGGGCCAATTTTGCAAAAGACAGCTCTCATATACGATATCTGATACTTTCTAGCATGGTCTCTTCTAATATATTGGAGGTGAGTTCGGTAATTTGTCTCATTCTTGAAATGCAATCCTGGTTTCCATGATCATTGTACCTATTATATCCAAGGTTATTGAAACAAAAAATTGAGATCCTCCTCTCACTCCAGACAGTTGATGTGTATATGTGACATTCTACCTGTAGCCCTATGGTTCAGTTTTGTTGTTGTTTGATTGGGGCTATTTTCCCTTAATGCATGGCATGCACATATGTGTGACTATTTTACCACCTTATGCACACTATTTGCATTGTAGGTAACAATATATTACTAATTCAGAGTGTTTGAGGTGCATTTAGCATCAGGACCATAATTATTGCTGTGATGATAGTTTTGAGCATTGGGATTATTCAGGAATGAAGTTATGAACATAAATATTTTTTATCAGAACATGATGTTAACTTGTTTTAAGCATCAAACTAACTTGCTTCAACATAAAGACTTTACATTCATTTCATTTTTGAAATGCTATGATATCATCATTAGAAAGGATGAAAGGGCACTTATGCTGGAATTCTGTAATTGACCATGTTACTGAAGTAAGTTTTTCCTGGTAGATGTTTCCCTTCTATTACAATTAAATGATTCTCTTCAGAAACATTGGAATTGATGTGCTGCCTTTCTTTTGCAGGTAAAAGCATCTTTGTTTGCTGCAGGTTGTTTCAGTGAGCTGGCAGATGACTTTTCAGTTGTTGTCTTAGAGATGATGTTTAATATGTTGACATCATCAGAAACCTTATTGACAGTAAAACTAGCTGGAGTACGAGTTTTTGCAAAGTTGGGTTGTTCATATTCTATTGCCAATAAAGCATATAAGGTTCTGTCTGTCTTCCCTTTCTTTGCAGCTGCAATTTTTATGTATAGACGGTATTTTGCAAGATGCTGTGGGAAGCTCTCCCACTGTATCCCCTTCTCGCCAGAATAGAGGGGAACTTGGGAGCTCTGATCCATGTAGCTTTGAGTATACTTCCATGGGCACTTAATTGTATGTGTTTTTGGTAGCAAGTCATGGGAAAGCTTATGTGTGTTATGGTGTGTAAAAATTAGGATGATATTAATTGGCTGTATGTTATAGTGTGTTTAAATATTATAATCAAATACCAACAACACGGAAAATGTCTATACTGATTTTTATTTGTTATCTATCAAAAGCATGTCTTGACACTGGGTTAATAGTTTGGGTTACAATGGGAAATTATTTTTGACGCATATGTTTTCCTTCTAGAGTTAAAATCTTGCCTTTGCAAGTCAGTGTTTGGTTGAGGATTGATGTCTAATTACTATTAAATGCATTGGGGGTTCTCATCTTCAGACTGAAAATTAATTATATCATCATTAACAAGTAGCACATAACATACATATTATGTAGAATGTCTGCTTTTAGTACACACAGCTCATCAGCAAATGGAACAAGTTAGAAACAATCTAAGTTTGTCTTTGTTTGAGAGTACAAAATGCACCTGTAATTTCAGTGGAATCATGTCACAGAGTGATTATGTTGATAGAATCTCTTATTGTTGTACTTGTGTATCTCTCTCGGGGTCCATAGCATGATACTAAACTTTAGATTATTGCAGACAGGTCTAAATCTGGTTCTGGACTCTTCAGATGAGGAGTTTTTAATTGCAATGCTGGTTCCTCTATCTAAACTTGCTTCAAAATCAACATTTCTTCTATCTGAACAGGTACACTTTCAAATCTCTGACAGTTATCAGCAAGTATTTTAGTTGAGCTTGAACTCCTCATATTTATAATTTTCTTTCACTTGACTTGGAAACCTTTTGGCCAAGTGACGTCACACAGACATAAATTCTAGATTGTTTTTTTTTTTTTAAACTTTAGTGGGGGAAGTAATAGACTTAGCAGATTTAAGAGTGCACTCTCTTTCTTTCTGATAAACACACCTGTTCACAAACAAAATCTAATTCTTGCATTTCCAACTGAAAGTTAATGCAGTTTTTATTGATTATATGATAAGCGGCTTCTTACAATCCATGCTTGTTGATTAAAAGTATGCAAAATATAAAGTAGTTGTTGCTATTGAAAGTTCTTTAATTTGCTGTTTTGATGCAGGTGGACTTGCTCTTATTGTATCTTAGCCAAGATAAAACTTTGAGACTGCAAGCAACAGCATTAAGGTGTCTTCACCTCATATTTGTAAGAGGTGCTTGTCAGTCTTCTGTTAGTTCACATGCAATCAAAACTTTACTTAGAGCAGCAGATGACATTAACCTTCCATCTACTCTGCAGTGTGAAGCTTTACAGGTCTTGCATAAGGTGATTTTTTCTTTTTTTTGAACTCATCCAGTGAAGTTGTGATTCCAGTCCCAAAGTTGAAACCTATTGACTCATTCTCATATTATTCATTTGCAGATGCTTTTAGTTAGACTGCCTAATATGCCTTATGACAATTTTCCTGAATTTGCTCATTTATTGACCATTGTTGAGAATTCAATCCAGTCTGCAACAACATCCAAAACTCTGACAGCATTTGGAATTCTGGTGGATGTATCCAGAAAGCTTCATGGAAGAACAGAAATTTACTCCCCATCAGATTGTTCCTCTCTGCAAATGCAGATCATCTCAATGATTATTGATCAAATTATCTTATTGATTAAGCCATTAATGGATCTTTGTCAAACAAATACTAGAGTATTTCAGGAAGTTCGAAGTCTGCTTAATCTCCTTCTTATTCTTGTTGGAGAAAATCCTGAACTGGGTGTCTTGGTGCTGGATCAAGTTAGATTAGTAATTGAGCATCTAGTAGATGAGCACAAAAGCGTCACGGCTGTGAGGCAAGAAAATATATCAATTTGTGGGGTTCCAGATTGTAATGGAGAAGAGAGCAAAGCCATGGTTCTGAAGATGCTATATAATGTATGCATATTTTCTGTAACTTTTATTGAAAATCTCTATGAAGTCAATGCTGTCACTGCTCAAATACTTGATAAGGTAAAGCTTTTGGTTGAGAGTGTACATCAGTTCAGCTTATTTGCTTGCTATACACAGATTATCTATTCTATGCTGTTGCGCTCTCAAAGCTTTCGGAGTTGTGTCATCAACCAAGATCAGGAAGCCTCCAACCTTAAGATGCACTGGGGAAATTCAATTTGCAATCACTTGGTTGGCTATGAAGCTTTCACTGTTGAGTGTTCAAAGAAAATGTTGGGGGTAGCCAATAATTGGCCTGCTTATAGAGCTGGGATATTTGCAGCATGTCATGGAACATGGATCACAGCTGCATATATATTTGAGCAACTAGTAAATAATGTTCAATCTAAATTGTGCTCCTACTGGTTAAAATCTTTGGTGCAATTTTCTCAATCAGAGAGGAAGATTCAGCTGTTACTGTTATCAAGGCTAGCATCCAGTTTTAAAAGTTGCTCACAAATGGAAGAAATTTCCATGGGTCTGGAAAATATTCGGGATATATTTGGTGAAATTGAGGCTGAAATTGGCCACAGTTTCATCAAGAATACCATTGAAGTGCTTGTTGGGGCTTATTATGGCATTTGTTCTTCCAGGGAAACTTTGTCATCCATGGTTATATTTGATAAATCATGTTATTTCCAAACATGGTTTCTGGCTTTGAGAGCTAGGCTTTTAGGAGCTGTGGTTGATGTACTTAAACTCATGGGCATCTTCACACTTAAAGGAAAGGATGTGATTAGCAATGAACAAGTTAAGGAAAATGCTAGGCCCAATATTCTCAATTCTCTCCAGCAAGTTATTCAAGTATCTTTCCAGTTACTGAAGCTAACAGAGGAAATTGATCTAGTTGCCTCATCTTTCATTGGCATGGACAGCAAAAGTTCAAAAATTATTACCTCTCTTGCATTTAGTTGTTCGATATTGGCTTTCTCTACTGGATTTGCTCTATCTGTTTCAAACCTGCTTAGTGATGAACTATTAAGAGCTAATGGTCTGGAAGTTTCTGGGGACTATTTAAAAGCAATGCTAATACAAAGTTTGGTTGCAAGGTTGCGTCTTATAGACCAAGAAGCTTGTTCCAATCTGTGGTTGCTCTTAGAGAATGGTGAACGGCCCAGAGATTGTTTTCATTTGCAGCCCAGAAAACAAGTCCTGGACCTTGGTGGTGAAGTAAGAGATGCTCTGGATGTTTGTAATTATGCTATCTCTGGCATTGTTGGCTTGCAAAAAGAGGCAAAAGGAAGGCAAAATGGGGAGATTTTATCGCTAGTTACTGAGGATGGTCTGCTGCTTCTGTTGAACATTATCATGAAGTGGTTGCACATCCCTTTCAGGGTCCCCAAGTTTTTCTTTAAAGTGAGGTATGTTCATCAGTTCCAACAAAGCATAATTCTTTTTAAAAATGGGTAGAACATGAAATAGAACATTGTTATAAGAAATTCCCTCTGTTTCTGTCATTTTGTTCCTCTCGTGACTCATTTCCTTTTTTGACTTGAACCTGTATGAGTTCTGGCCTTTCATTGCCTGACACCAAGGCATCCTTCATCTCCATGGGGCAGGATTATGGAATTTTTTGTCTGCGCAACCTATATCAAACTTTATGGATCAATGGCATGTTCCACTTTTCAGCAATCCATCTTTCCTTTCTAATGCACCCCTTGGTCAATTAGTTCTCCAACCTTCAGGGATTTGTAATGGCATGGATGAATTTTCTTCCACTTTTGAATTCCTTTAGTTCATCAACCCATGGGAACATAAAGCAAACAAAACAATATTAGTATGTTACTTTTATGCTGTCTAAGTTTGTTTGTTACGACAACATCTAAACTTTGTCATTGGCATAAAAAACCAGGCCTTGTGCTGGGTCAGAGCTTTTCGCTTTTAATGCAGACTCTGGAAACCCAAAGGAATTATCCATCAAGTCAGGCTTCCATTTATCATTAAACCTTTGTGTGCAATTGAGGAATATGACACCAGATTATGTAAGTCGGGCATCAAAGTTGTATTGTGTCCTTTGTTCTGGTGTGTCACTTAGGGTGCTCGGACCAAGCAGAGAAAATGTGGGGCAAGCTCAGTCAATCCATGGAGCTTGGGAGCCTGATGAAATGGTTCAAATGAACAAAAAACTGTTTCAGTTTGTGGTGGCGGAGCATACAAAGGAGGATGACATTAAACATGGCAGGGAGAGAAACCGCAATGATAATGATGACATGGTTCACACATTTGTGTGTTTTGAGATGTATGGTAATGGGCAAGGTTTTGCAAGTTGCCTGTTAGATGTTTCTCATTTTCCATTGGGTCGTTATAGAATCAAATGGCACAGCTGTTGTGTTGACACCCGGGGTTCCTTCTGGAGTCTTCGTCCATTAAATGCTGATCCTGTATTTACTGTACAGCAATCCCCTGTTGTGGGCTAGCTTTGGTAGACAATCTAAATGACTCTTGTGACTACCTATGGGGAAGCTCTCTCTTTCTCTGTGGTAGACCAAACAATGTAAGCAGGTGGGGGTGCTGCTGGTGCTGGTGCTGGAGCTCCATTCCCACAAGCAGAATTGATTGTGCCTGCAAAATGCATGAATCAAAGTTGCTGCTTTCTTTTAGTGTCGAGTAGAATGCTAGGCAGTTGCATTATCTACTGGTAGAACGGTTTGGATCAGGACTCAAATCTACTTATGGAGAGATTTTTTTATACAAATTGATTAATTATGACAAGTAGTTTGAGTGTCAAAAACTTTTGTAGCATTACAATCTTATGTGGGACTAATTGTTTTTCTAAACATTTTGTTTGGCTTAGTTATAGAAGTTATACGATAAAGATAATTGTCTTTTATCTTCATCTTCTATGTAAGTAAAAACTCTTAAAATACTTTTAATTTAAATATTTAAATTTTTAATCACATTCTCTAGTGGATGTTCCATCAATGTAGCTCTTTTGTACGCTGAATTTACCAGGGAATGAAATCATTATTATCATGCTAACTGTTTTTTCAAGTTAAAGAGTAACCTTTCCCAAGACCCCAGAAAAATGAAGAAAGAAAAGTAAAAGGAAAAATGGTCTAGCGCATCTCCATGATCTTGACAAGACTTCATCGTTCTCCTTAAAGCCATGAAAGGAAAGCTGTTCTCCGGGGTAAGCCTCCCAGAGGAGTACATAGCTCCTGTAGTCTCTATAATAATCGAGGTTTTAGGATTGTTAAAGAAATATAAAATCTCACGTATCTAATATATAAAATTTAATACAATTTATCATATTTTTAAAAATTTTTATTTGTACTTTTAGATCACTGAGCCTTCAGTGCACTGACATGTATGCTCCTTTCCATTAGGTGTGCAGGTCCCCTCAGCACACCAGACACTATTACAGGCTGAAAAACAGAACTAGTTCGGTTAGAAAAGGCACATAATTATCTAAAACAATGCATTTCGAATCAGCAACAAGACGTGTAAATGCGTTACGTTACTCACCGTCTGATGGTAGTGAAAAAGCAGAGGCAGGTAGAGGGGTGGTGCTGCTGCTGGAGGTCCTCCATTGCCACAACCATAATTAATTGTGCCTGCAAAATGTGTTGAAAGCCTTGTTAAGAGGGCCACTCATGCACAGGCCACCTGGTCAAGCTTGCTACCAATCGCATGAGTACATTAGTTTAGCTTGAATACTTCCTCTCTCTTTTCAAGTCTGCGATAAATGCTCAAGACACAGAGAGAAGCTGCAGCATAAGATGATAGTTCTCTCTTTATGTTTCCCTCATAATGTACCAGAAAAAGGAAGGATTTTATGCAATGTAAGTAAACATTTCTTGGATCAGGTGGGCCAAAAAAGTTGGTGTAAGATTATCCCAAAATGTAGGTAGGAAAAAACACAAAACATGCAACATAAGATATGGGGCAACAGATGAAACCCTGATTACATGCAGTACCAACACAAAGGCAGGCGGATGAAGAACCATAAAATGAAATTATCTCACTATCTGCCTCTACAAATGAATTAATTTTCTTGTGTTACTCTTCAGTTGTAACATGTCAGTTTCAGTGATATGAAGTATGGTAGACTGGCATAGCTTGGCAAGGAAAATTACATTGCTTGAGAGAGGCTATGGATACAAAATAAACCAACAATATAGAGGCCTTTCGGACAATTATGATACAACCAACACAAACCATAAGAATTTAATGCAGTGGGAGCCATTTGGTTTGGACATCAGTTATGCAGATCCAAACTCTGCAAACCACTTCTCGTGCTTCTCGATATCTTCTTGGGAAACGCTGGGTTGGACCTTTTTCAGAGCCTCCTGGAAATCGCACATAGCAACTGGATCCTTTGAGATCTCATCCTTTGGCATGTTCTTGATCTCATCCCGTGTTTTTCCTGCTATCTTGCGCCTCATGCCATTTAAGGAAGCATCCCGGCACACATTCGTAAGATCATCCCCACTGTATCCTTCTGTCCAACGTGCCACCTCAGCAATATCTACATCAGGGGCTACCTATTATAACATCATTGATGGTTAGCAGCTAAACCACCCTAAGTATCATAGCATGCAATAACGTTAAAAATAGCAGACAATTGTCATTTCTTAGTTTCTTCATAGAGATAACTGAAGCTGCAGCCCTTTCATTCAATCATTTCTCATTTTTAAGTCCAATGAAAAAGCTACTCCTATAGACAAGAGAATGACAGAGACCCTTCCTATTTTTATGTTCTAATCTCTTATTCCTATTCAGAATAACAAGCAACAATTGACAGACCACATTATTAACAGCTATCAAAAAATAACAAAGGGTTTTCAGTTTAGCCTTCTTTTCTTTTGTCTTCATATCATTTTCTGCATAATCATCTACTTTCAAAATGAAAGGGATTAAATTAAGCATTGAAACTTGTATTTTCTTTTAGATAACTTGGGAAAAACTAGCAGTCTTCATATGCCTAGCATTTCCAGTTTTCATCTGTTTTAGCAGGATAACAGAGAAAAACAACTGAGGGACAAAGTTGAAATCAAGAACCATCTGGTTTCACTCAATTAAGACTATGCACAAGCAAAGCAGAATTTAACTACATTCATACCACATGAACTAAAAAACTATAATGGAAAAATACGATAAAGAACTTGGCAAAATCATTCAGTTAAAATTGCCACATTACCTCGACAGTTTTCAAATTGATCCTTGTAAGCTCCTTTCGACTCTCAAAATTTGGAAGTGGAATATAAATACGCTTTTCCAACCTCCTCCTGCATTTGTGTTCACATAAATATAGCAAGTGATTAAACCAAAATCCATCAAATCTAAGTAGTGAGAGTTGGATCTAAATCATAAAATAAGAATTTTCTACATCAACCTCAAAGATTAAGAAATGAATGGCAAACCTTAGTGCTTCATCTATGTCCCAAGGGAAGTTAGTAGCTGCCAAAACCATCACTATCTTCTGACTACCATCTTCATTTGTAGAGCTATTGTTTACACCATCCACCTGAACCAAAAGTTCAGACTTGACTCTTCTCGATGATTCATGTTCCCCTGAAGCTCTGAAAAGATAAAGTCACTCACATTCACATGCCACAAAATCTAAATCTTTCCATGCCAATCAAAAGAATTTTAAGCATGATTATTACAATAGGTTTTTATAAATAAATTTGAATTCATACGCAGCCATAGATTACTATGAGAGACACCTTTAAGCATCTCCAAGTGCGTTAATAAAATTCACTCTGAAAATGAAGACAGCAACATCTCTTATATCATAGCCAATACCATGAATTAAAGAAAAATAATAATAAGAAGAAGAAATGACACAAGAAATGCATCTATTCAGACTTTCAGTTTAACTTTAATCTGTGAGAAAAGATAAAAGCTGATACTTTCAAAGGTGGAAATCTTACCCCCTGGCATTGCATAGAGAATCAATCTCATCAATGAAAATTGTACTAGGTGCATAAGCTCGTGCCAGATCAAACAAACACCGTACCATGCGCTCACTTTCTCCATGCCATTTTGAAGCCAATGTAGCAGAAGAAACATTGAAAAATGTTGTACCACACTCAGTAGCAACAGCTTTAGCAAGTAATGTCTTCCCAGTACCAGGTGGGCCAAACATAAGGACACCCTTCCAAGGTCTCCTAATTCCCTGCCCCCCAAATACCCAAAAGAAAAACCAACTATCAATGCCAAGAAAACATCCCTTACTGCAGAAGATGTAGAAATCTGAGAACATGGAGTTGCAAGATATCAATAAAGAATTAGAATTCTAATAATGAAGCATTGTTGAATACCTGGAAATATTCAGGCATCCACAATGGAAGGACAACAGCTTCCTCCAGTAGTCTTTTAGCTTCACTAAGTCCTGCAACATCATCCCATCTAACCCCAGGACTAGTTTCCAGGACATCCCTTTCAAGCATGGCAGCTAAGTCAGGGTCAGGTCCCTCATATTGTATTCTCTTAGACTTGCTGTCTTCAGAATCACCATTCTAATGATTTCGTTTGGAATTATATTAACATATGAAGATAGATGGAAATAACTAACGAAAGTGCAAAATACATTGCAAATAAGCTGGTATCATGTTTCCATACACATTATCTAAATATGAGCACATCCAACAGTGGCTGACACAAGAAGTATACAGACTGAAGGCTTCCATAAAAGCCAAACAAAATCTGAAGACAATGCCATTCCTTACAAAGATGAGAAAAACCCGGGTCAGCAACTTCATTCAAAATTTAGTTTTAATAGCACATGAGCACTTGACCCATTATACTCTAAATTAATGATTTATTTCTCCTTTCCTTAATCTCTCTACCTAAACTTAACTCTCAATTCACATATGCAAAGCAAATGACTGAAACCATGCAGAAATTTGCCCAATGATATATGCAGAGAAAATAAACAGGAGCAGGTTTGCAAATGTGTCTGATGTTGAAATGTGTTTGAATACAAGGCCTCATTCATGATAAGATGGGTTTTAAAAAATTCATAGCACTAAACACAACATGTGCAAATGTATTCAACAACCCATATATCACTGCTAGCTGTGTGTGATTAACTTACAGCTGTGTCTCCCTTGGTAGATTTCCCACTGCCAGCCCCTTTCTTTCCAGTGGTGGATGCACGAACCCCTGAATTCACCTTTGCTGAAGCACCAGACTTGGCACCACGGCCAGTTGTTGCACCCATTCTTGTTGAACTGCCACGAGCCCAAGCTCCATCTTGAGATGATTTCCTCATACCCATTTGACTGGCCCTTGCAGATCTCCTACTAGGAGCATCACGACTTGGGGGCCTCCACACATCAGGATCATCCAAGGGAGCACCAGAGGAAGTAGGATACTCATCTAATGGTTGGAAAACAAATGAGGATTTAGCATTAATGGGCAGTGAAGCAGCATGCCATCCCATACGAGTTTCTTTAAATGCTCTTCTTTCAGCATCTAATTGTTTTACAATTTCTGCCTCCTCTGAAATGGCTTTCTTCACATTCATCCATTTTGTACGAATTAAAGGGTCATCAAGTGTGTTAAGGTGCCTAAAAAGGGACATTAATTAAGCTTTGAGAATATAATACATCATAAAATAGACCCTATCAAAGCTTTGAGCACTGGCACCAAATCATTTGACAGATACAATTGATTACAAAAAATGAAGTTCTATTTCCACTACAAGTTTAGATGCTGTAATGTGATCTATCCATTGTGAAGAACTAAAATTAGAGCCATCAAGAACCATAGAACTCCATTTAGATCAAACTGTTGTATCTTCCAAAGACAAACAACATAGACAAAGCAAATTCCCAAATTCATGGATGCCAGCAAGTTTAGCTTTGACAAACTAATTAATTCTAATCAAATCCAGCCAACAAATAGCCCGAGAACATAAATCAAGCGAGGACTACCCCAAACCTTTCATGTAATTTAGCCATTGCAGAAAACAAAGTCAAAGAAACAAAAACAAATGCAAGAGACCCATAACAAAACAAGTAATAAAAGATTGGGCATTTTCCCACGAAATTCAAGCAAGACAAAATTACAAAAACTCAAAAGGAATCTAAAAATCAAACTGAAATTTTCAATTTCATACAAATTTAAGGTAACCCATTTGCATTTACTATCCAACAAACCGAATAAAACGATCCAAATCTTCTTAACACCCAAAGATGATTACTTTTTGTTCAGATTTAGCAAATAAAAGTGAGAGATAGAAAGAAACCATTACATAGCCTCAAAATGTATCCAAAATCAAACTGAAAATTTCAATTCCAGTAAAATTAACGATAACCCATTTGCATTTCCTATCCACAAACCCGGAGAGAACGATCCAATTCTTCTTTTAGCACCCAGAGATGGTGACTTTTTGTTCAGAAGATTCAACAAATTTAAGTGAGAGATAGAGAGAAATCCTTACAAAACCTCAAAAGATACCTAAAATCATAGTGAAAACCTCAATTTCAGTCAAATTAATGATAACACATTTGCATGTCCTATCCAAAAACCGAGTAAAACAATCCAAATCTTCTTTTAACACCCAAAGATGACAACTTTATTGTTCAGGTTCGACAAAGAAAAGTGACAGAGAAAAAGAGAGAAAATACTTGTTGATCTGGGCAGTGGCGCCATCAAAGAAGATTACCGATGTATCATAGAGGCCTTCGAGGGCGTACTCTCTTGCCAATTTCAAGTGATCCTGCAATCCTCTCAGCGAACTTCCCACCATTTTTCTCTCTGTAGAACTTCCTCTCTCTAGCCAAGCCAGCTCTAGCTTTGGCCGCCGGGCAGTGAAGCTTCCTTGACGCCGACGCTTCGACCACCGAGGAACCGCTAGACAGAACGTGAAATTACAATGTTACCCCTCCAGCTTTCTTTTTCTCACCGTTTGGACCTTGGACTGTATAGTGACTGAAGAAGAGGGAAGTCTTTTCATTGGAATTTTATTTCAGGTGCTTTTTGCTATTTTTTTTTTTTTTTTTTCTGATAAAGTTTTTTTCTTTCTTTTTTGCCCCTTTTTATTACTATTAGCGTTATTTACATAAAATCACCCATTAAAATCAATTTCATTTTAAAATTTCATATCTAGCTCTAAAATGTAATTTTTTTTATAATTTCAATCTCCATACGTTTAAAAAAAATTTCAAAATGGATTCCTTTCTTTTAAAAAATTAAAATTAAATAAAAATTATTCTTTGATAATAAAATTAAAGTCAAATTTGTAACAATTATAATAGATTTAAGAAAATTTTTTTTAATATATTTTTTAAATCTACATATTAAAATAATGAGATCAATAATATTTTTTGTTAATTAATTTGATAATAGAAAACTAATAAAAGATTAAACTTGTAACAAAATTATACATTAAAATTTTATCTGTGGTATTTAAATGAGAAAATTGAAATAAATAAAAGGTTTTTATGTAATTAACCCTTATTATCATTTTATTCAACATCTTCTTTCTTTTTAATTTTATATCTTTCTATTTTTCATTCTCTTTCTTTTTATTTGAATTGTTACATTCCTTCTCTCTTTTGGCCAAATCAATTTTATATTTAAATTTACACAACACTAAAATTAAAACAAAATTACTAACCTAAATAAAAAGAAAAACTAAAGAAATAGAGAGTGCATAATCTTAATAAGTTAAAAAAATGTAACTTTTATACTATTCACAATATTTCTTATCAACAAAAAAAAAAAAATTAATTTTAAAGTTTTTTCGTGAAATACAATAACATAATTTGCATAATAATTAGTTTTTGGGATGAGAGCCTTTTTGTTTTATAGGAATTTTTTGATATTTTTGACATAAAATGCATCTTATGTACTTCAACATTTAAATAACCTTTAATTGAAAGTAAGAATGATCATCAAGAAATGTAAAGTCTATATCTACTTTCTCCCATAATTATTTATTTTAATTAATTTTTTTATTCAAGGATTTTTACTTATAGAATTTGAAAATTTTTCCATTATCTATGAATTATTTATAATTGATTATTGGGATGGTGGGGAAACTAAAGAATGATATATAAATTTTATGAGCCAACAAGGTGTGATAGGCCTTTAAGAACTTTAAAGAAAAATAAGAAAATGAATTTGGAAAGAGCAGTAAAGAGAGATGATAAATTAATAATCAAAGTAAGAAATTCGAGAAAAATGAGAGATTTTTGTTATTCGTTGCTTAAAAGTAACAAATCCACTCAATTTTATAGATGAAACCCTTAAAAATAGAAATAAAGAAACTAATTACAATTAGCTAAAGATGCCATCTCACTAATTGTGAATGGTAAGGTTAATAGTAGCAATAATGGGTCATTAAAAGATAATAAAGAAAAAATTGAATGATTAATGAATTTTCATCCTACTCTTAACTACTATAATAAGTTTGCCTTAAGGAAAACAACCTTTCCATAAGGCTAGAAGCTGGGAAATTAGAAAGAGATGAATATTCAATCTTGCTAAGTGGTAACCTTAGGATAAACAAAAAAGGACACTAAATCAATACTTGTGCCATAATTGTTTTACTCCTTTTTAGCAAATACATAGTAAAAGGATTAACTATTTATCCTGTTTAGTCAATGATAACAATGGCATCATCTAAGCTTAATGCCCCATAGAATGCTTTAATAAGAAAACAATTTAACAAGGAAATGTGGAAAAAAAGGTGTATAAATAAACTTGCATGAAGTTGTAACTTATAGGCAATTTGACAAATCTTCTCCAAAATAACAATGGTCTATAGTACTTTAAAGCTAGCTTAAGGTTCTTATAAAAAGTTAAAGTTTGTCTATGAGGTTGCAGTTAGAGAAAAACCTAATCACCCATACAAAATGCTTTATCAATTCTACTCTTCATATGTTTTTGCACTTTTAAAAGCTATTCTTAAACTAGTTGAGACATATTTTGATGCTCCTTAAACAATGTTTCAAATGAAGCAACCTAACATTGAGGAAATTTTACTAAATGGGGAGGAGTGAAATCATATAAAACTTTGGTCACTTACCAATGGTAGTGAGAACATTATTGTTATTTTATCACTTTACTAAATATAACTATATGCACCATTGGGTAGGCCTTTAGAAGGACATATGTTTCCACATAATAATTGAGTCTCTCCATTTAACCATATAACTAAGGATCTTATGTTGTATTTAAGTGTAATTCAATAACCAACAGTTTAAAAACTCCTACCAAAATAAATTAATAAAGACTTTAGCTTAGTTAGGCTTTCAGAGACAACATCGTAAGGAATCTCATGTAAACTAAAGATATTTTTTTAGAAAAAAAAAAAAACCTTCTTTGTTGAGACAACAGTAAATAAATGAGACTTAACAATGATGTGACCATACTTGCTGAAGTAATCAATAACCATTAAGATAATTTTTTTACCCTTAAATTTTGACAAGTCTTCTATAAAATCCATGATTATATTTGGCTAGGCCTAAGTGGAAATTAGCAAGGGTTATAAAAGGTTGAGGCATTTCACACATTCTCTTTTGCATCATTGGTTAATATTAGAAATGGCCAAGAGCACTTTTTCATAAATGGAGGGACAATAATTTTTAATATGAAGCTTCTTACTAAGATAATCAATGGGCTTATTATCCTGCATCAACATTGCACTAATTTTAGTATCATAGGCATCAATCTCCAAAAAAAAAAGTTTAGTAAAATCTAGAATAGCTAAGATATAGGTTCTAACCATAATTTACTTTAATTGATTGAAGACATCATCAGCTTCCATATGTCACAAAAAGTTATTCCTTTCAAACAACTCAATCAAAGGTTAACTAATTTGCTTATACCCTTTGATAAACTTTTTATAGTACCTAGTAAGACCCAAAGAATCCCCTTAACTCTTTAATGGTGCTTAACATTAACCACTACATAATTGTTATCAACTTATTAGGGACTATAATTATACATTTCACATAAATAATATGCCTTAATTGCTCCACTTATAACCACCCAAATAAGCACTTAGACTTTTGGTAAATAACTTATGTTACCTTGGAACCTACAAAATCTTTAATAAATGAAAAACATGATCTTTTGTAGTGGCACTAGGAATAACAATATCATCCAAACACTGAGACAAATTTTCTCAAATAGGATCCAATGTCTTTGGTATATCATCTTTCTTCATTATAATCTGGTGATAATAGCTATCAGATCTATTTTGAAAAAACTATAGTCTCATAAAGTTTATCTCGCAAGTCATTAATTATAAGGGTTAAGAATTTGTCTTTCACAGTCCATGAGTTTAATTACATATAATTAAAATAAAATTGTCAAGTATCATTCTTCTTCTTTATCAAAAGAACAAATAAAGCAAAGGAACTAGTACTAAGTCAAAATTTGTCTGTCATAATCAGTGAGTTTAATAAATTAGGTTGCTTAACTCCTATCAGAAGTTTTAAAGTTGCTTCATTAGATTGCATTATTCTAATAACTCCATTGTCTTGTCATTCTTATAAGAGAAAGCTCGAAATTTTTTGAAATCAAATAACATTAGATTGTATTAACTCAACTAGTCGGTAAAACCATGTCAAATATCATTAGCCTTACAACCATCAAATATTCCTTAAAATATTGCATTTACATTCTCCATTCACATCCACATGTTATTTTATGGCCATCATTAGCCATGCTCTATAACGGGTGTGTAGGTAACATAAGGTACAACAATTCCTTACTTGTGTTTTCATTTAAGAAGTTATGTATGTTCCTTGAATTAATCAATATCAATAAGGTTTTATTACCCACTCGGTCTTTTAATCAAATGGTATTTTGCTTGTTAAATCCAAACAAGACATTAAGTGAAATGGTGCCCTGGGTCTTTATTGATTCCTCTTGATTGAAATCATTGAATTCTTTCATTGGTTTCTTAACTAACTCCTTTTCTAACATTAGTTCTTCATCCATAACATGTAGCATATACTTTTTTAAAGGTTTACTTCTTGATGCATTGATGGCTAAGGAGCACTGCATTTCTAATATTAACCAATTACTGCATTGAGTGTTTACTTCTTAATGTATTGATAGCTAGGAAAGTGCCTATCACCACATTCATACTTTTTGAATCATAATTAATATTAGTCATGGATATTGGATCCTAAGCTCATTAACATTGTTTTAACCATTGCTAATAAAATTGTGATGCATATTCAATAAACAAAACCTAATTAAAGTTAGTGGCTTGTGCTCATTAGAGTTGCTCTTCTTTTTTTTTTTTTTTTATTAGAAGGATTATTAGATCATGAGTTACACAATGGGATAGCTCCCTTCATTTCCATAAATCTCATAATTCATTCCAATAAACTTCATACATCTTTCACAAAATTAAAATTCAAGACATCAAATATGAATATTTAAGTTTTTAACTATTAAGATATTCCTCAAGAGACCCTCAAAATTGCTTTCTTTATGTTTTGAAATGTTTGCTTCAAGTAACACTCATAATATTTCATCAATAATTATATAGATACGATAATAATATAGATACAATAAAATAATAATTATAGTAAATATTTTGTAGTGTTTATTTAAAATTGAATTCATTCGAAAATTTAAATCTATTATAATTTTCAAATCTTCCAAATTTACACATACAATAAGAATAATGTGATAATTTTATCATATTAATCACATTTTATAATTCATTTAGAATTATATAAGTCAAATAATATAATTTAATATAATTTATAATTTTAAAATGATAATTAAATATAAAAATTATATTCTCATATCAATATAATAGAATTTTGTTTCAACATTTCTTTGAATTTAGATAATAAAAACTTCTAAAATGGCCCCAAAAAAAAAAAAGGGAAAACCTTTTTTAAGATTTGGTGAATCACGGTTGAATTTGAGCAATCCAACCTCATTTATGCCTGGTAATGAAAGCAAAGGAAAATACCAAAACAAATTAAAAATGCAACACCCGCTGGTCTTGTCACCTCCATGGAGGCCAGGGAGGTGTAAGGAGGAGGAGGAAGGGAGACCTCAGATTGGGGTAACTTGATTCTCTTCATAGTTTTCCTTCTGGCCTGCTCATGGTTTTACCTATCATTTGTTAAAAGTTGGTATTGCGCTGGATATAAGCTGTGAAAGTTTTTAAACTTATTTGAAAATTACTATTTTTGTAAAAAAAAAAATTAAGGTTTAAAAATATTTTTAAAGTTAAGTAGTAGAAAATACTTCACTATTTTTAATTTTTTAAAAAAATTGTATATATTTATTTACAATTAGATTCATTTTAAAGTTCACACTAAAGTAAATATATTAAAAATAGTGTATATTTTATATTTTATAAAATAAAAAAAATTTAAAAAAAAAAAAAAAAAACTGTTTAATTGGTCGACCCCTACGTTAAACTTCCAAAGACCTTTCCGGCCGATCTGAGGCATGAACTGATGAACCACCATAATTCACGAGTGAATTGATCACTTTCTTCCTTTTTTTATCATTTTATTTTTATTCTTTTTGCTGGCTTCGCACAATCTTTTTGTGAAAAAATAAAATAAGATTGTATACAATTGATCAGATTCCACCGTCAAAATATCGTGTAATGGGACCTCCATTTGGATTCGTACGATGTTTATGTCCTTCTGCTCCTAGGGTAATTATGAAGAATCAATAAAAGTGCTTATGAAATTTCCAAGAACCAAGACAACGGGTTCAAAAAGAGTTAATGTGACTAGACCAAAATTCAAGCTTTTATGATGTTTGCAAGCATAACCACGTTAATGAGTATACCCATTAGTCCACCACCATGGATACCCTGGCATCATGTGGTGCATTTTCACGTCCCAGCACTGATATTCGGAAGTTTTGGATAATAACTTAAAAGACCAATATGTTTCAGAAAACTATGGTTGGATGCTCCAAAAATGATGTGCCAGCTGCCATTGTCAACGATAGGCGGCCGCAAGACCCCCAGGCTAACACCACCCTTTGTATGGGAAAAAGAGGTTGGAGGTTGAAAATGCTTCCCCCATTGAAAACGTGAAATGCATCTTAAAGAATTGAACCTGAAACCATGTGCTTAGCTCACAAAATTTCATGTTGACCCTTACAACATCTCTAACCACGAGTAATGTTTTGAGTCAATTCTTGCTTGTGGTTAAGCCATAAATAATACTCCCAAGGGTTGCATGTAAAATTACCCACGTTGAACACAGCATGCAAATTCACTAATATTCCATGAATGGGAGTTTTTGATGTGAATTTACAAAAAATTCAATCATCGTTGGTTGCACAGAGGTGAGACTGCAAGTGTCTAACCTAACCATCATAATTTCAAGTCTTGTGAACTCAACATCGTTTCTGCATTAAAAAACTTGCATCCACCTAACACTTCCCTGTTTAAAAACAAATTCGTGCAAGGCATTGCTCCTTATTCTAGGAGTCAACCATTTTGCACGTCAATGAGTGTGAACAACAAACAACTGTGAGAAGTAGCTGAAGCATATACATTTGCTGATCTTTTGTTCTGGTTTGAGACAATTAACTTGTACATGCATCCCCTGTTATTAAAATGCGCCAGTCAGTTAAACTTGCGCCGACTGGCTAATGGACTTCCTGTTTCAATAACAAATTGAACCCAGAGTAGAGCTACTCGACCATTCCCTTGCTTACCAGTTCCTCTAGCCCTTTCTGCAGCCTGTCTGCAGCAGCTTTGCATTCATCCTCTACCAAGCCCCCAAAGGATATCCTAAGGTGTCCAGGACATCCACAAGGGCCTCCGGGAATCACCACCACACCATGCTTCATGGCAAGCCAGCGTACAACTTCAGCATCATCATTGTATTTTTCTGGCAGCTTGGCCCATAGGTATATTGCACCTTCTCCACCTTTCACAGCACCTTCACCCAATGGTGAAAGTGCTTTGAGGAGGATTTCTCGGTTCTTGACGAGATCTTTCACTTGATCAGTGACCCACTCAGGTCCCACTTCTAGGGAATAAAGGGCTAGGTATTGTGAAATTATTGAAGCACATATTGGTATGTTGTCCTGAATTTTGAGGAGTTGAGTTGCTAAGCCCTCCACTTCTGATGGATATGCTATCTGCAAGGATCCAGTAATCATCAAATACTAGCAGCATTATAACATTTTGCAAGGGGCAGAGGAAATGCATGGCCATAAAGAATAGAGATGCTTCTGCAATAACTTAGCAGCATTATAACATTTTGCAAGGGACAGAGGAAATGCGGGGCCATTAGGAATGGAGATGCTTCTACTATAACTTCTATATACTAGATAACAAAAACCTGCATAGCTCCAATACCCAAAACTACGGGACTGCCCGATATGAATAACCTTGAAAGTTAGAGACTTACATATCCAACTCGCCATCCCATCATCCCATAAGCTTTTGAGAAAGAAAAGATGTTAACAATGTGGTCTCCCTCTACACATGAGTGTTTTAGACCATCGTACATAAAGTACCTACACAAAAAGTTGTCAACATCCAAATACGGTGCCATAAACTACTTAGCCTACAATTTGACATCAGGCTTTTATAATTGATGCGCAATAGGAATCATTGATGCATACTGGAAAGATCTTTCACACAGAAAATTTGACCCCACCAAACCATTTCATTGGCATAGTGATCAGCATAGAACTGCTTTTATGTAACACTACCCACATTTGACTGGCAACGGTCTTACCATATGCAGCAGAGGTCATCTCAAGGTTATGTGTTTTGGCAGCTTACACTTGTGATTGACTTATAACTGCAAACCGTTTCCCAGACAAATAATTTGGCAAGAATTTAATTAGCTCAACATAATCATGTTGATGCCAAACAAGACAGTGAATGCATCATCTGAAAAAAAAGTCCATGTTTTGCTTTTAGAGTTTATTCACATTCATGCTTCTCTAAGAAATCACAAAACCTTTTCTCTTGCCAACCAATTTCCCCCTTTCTTTTCCTCAATTTCATTACTTTTGGAATTATTTTAACCAAGTGCTTTTGGATGTGGTCAGGGAGCACTATCTCCTGCACTTGATCACACATTCCCTCCAACATCAAGGAAATGAGAAAGCATGCATGCAGATACACATTGGCTAGAACTGACTTTCGAATTCTGTTTAAATCAACAAGAAAAACAGTTCAAATAAATAATAATTATTGTGCCTTTGTACATTAAATTATTTCATTAAGAAGCCCCACAGAGGTCAGCCAAGGAAACTACGGGATGTTTACTTGCTAAAAACCTGCAATCCTAAATTTACAAAATTATGCACCAACTTCTCCGGGCAGTCAAAAAAACACTTCTGTAAGTTAATCTGCAGCTAACACATGATTTCAATGACTTCTTTGCCCCCTCAAGTTGGTATTGCATCACTACATGCTGTAAAATAATCTAAAGGATGATCACCATTACAAACTGAAGATACTTACTCATATGTGTTATCTACAATAAGCCAGGATCCAGCGTCTCTGCAGAGATCTGAAATCCTCTGCCCAAAAAAAATTGAAAGATCCTACTCAGAATAATGTTTTTTTCCTTTTTGATTTTAAACTGCTACTTAGAATAATCTTAAAATAGTTAAAAGCAAGAAAATTAAAGAGCATACTGTCTAAACATGATTGAAAACATGCATACAAGTGTGAATTGCAATTCATGCAAACAGAGAGAGAACCTTGAGGAGAGGCTCTGGAACATAGGCCCCTGTTGGGTTGCCGGGGTTAACAACAGTGACAACCTTTGGAGCTGGTTTAGTTTCTGACAATGTCCTTTCTAACCAGTCTGAAATTCAAACCAATAATTGTAAATTATGCTCAAATCCAGGCAAAAATTCTGCATTCAGGTAGCTTTAGAAAACTGAGAACCTAGCCTACTTTAAAAATGTTCCCCTCCATCTTCCATGCTCCTTTTTCAGTCACACAGCCTGCTGTATTGTGCATAAACTTATCCAACCGAATACCAATTACCTATCAATGACACTACAGTAGACATGAAATTTAACTAAGTTTTACCTGCAATTCAATAAAGGGTGCACTAAATACATTTGACAAGAGAAATAAACTACAGGCATTCCCTTGTACAAATAGCCTTAATAAATCATTCCTACATTATTATCTTTATCTCTAATATAAGGACTCTAGGACATTCAAAGCACCTTAGTACCTTGTACAAGAGAGACCTTACAATCTCAAGAGAAGAATAACAGCATTAAGTGTGCTAATATTATAGACAACACTAAGTTGCAGATATTATAGATGAAAATGCTAAACCACATCTTACATACAGGAACTTATTGCAATTGTTAACAAAGGTGGTAAGGATATGACAAGATTAAAAAGATGATGCATACAAATGAAAAAGCCCTGGACAAGATTATTTTATACTCTACCAAAAATTAAAACAAAATTTTGGCTCCATGCACAAAGAAATCCAATACTTGAGAGAGCTTTTCATGTGGTGTTATAGACTCTAAAAAGAATCACGCATTTGTCTACATAAAAGAAACCTCCACAAAAACGAACTCCAAAAACAAGAACAATAATTCTCACCTAGAATACTGATGTGAACTGTTCAGAAAATAAATCTACATCAATCACAAATAGGTTCAACCACTATGCAATTGAAAATTTGAAGCATCACCTGCATCCGGATGAAGTGTCTCTGGGTTACTGGGGCCCACCAGTATATTGGTGACTCCAGTCATCTGGAAGGACATGTAGGCATTGAAATAATATGGAGCAAACATAACTACAGAATCCTCAGCATCACACAACGCAAGAACAAGATTCACGAATGCCTGCCATTAAGGGAAATAAATTTCAGCTTCTTGGAGAACATGTGATAGCCACGAAAAAGTTCAATGACCATTTTTCCTTGTAAGTCAATGACAGGGGAACATATTGATCAATGCTGAAGATTTTATACATGCATTCAAGCTCTAATATTGGTATCTTACATTTCCTTTTGGAAAAGTAAGTGATCATGAGTAGGTTTTTTCCCTTGCTGAAGGATAAAAAAAAAAAACAAAAACAGAAAGGTAAAGAGAAGAGAATGAGTCCCCTAAATCAGGCACCTAAAACATGGGCTTTAAAATGCACAGGTGGTTACCTGATTTGCACCTGAAGTAACCATAACTGAGGATCTCACCAACTTATTTTCCTTTTGCAACTACAAAAATACAAAGCAAATTACCATGATGAGTTTATGACTTCCGAATTGCAATAGCGTATGATCAAGAAATTCTCTATCAAGTCAGGGTGGTTACTGTGCATGAAATTCATGAATTGTAGCAATGAAAGGGCAGAAATAATTTAACAAAACCTCAAATACAACAATGAACAGAAAGCCAAATTATCCCAATCTGTAATGAGTTGCAGTGCTTTGGCTCATCAGATCCAATATTAAGGACCCAATTTCAAATCATTAGTTATAAAAACACCAAACATTCAAATTTATATACCTTTTTTGTCAATGCCTCCCTGAGTTTAGGAATACCTTCATCTCCACCATAACGACTAACTACAGGTTCCCATACTAGTTCTTTCACCTTCTCCAGTGCCTGTTTGGGTGGATGCCAATAGACTACCCCCTATAGCACATTCAACAAAATATGAGATACAACTACAAATCAAGTGGATTGAAGATGCAAAAACCAGTAAAGTCAAAGTCTTCTCTAGTGATGAAAGCAATAAGTACAACCAGTAGATGAACAAACTTAGATAACTTGCAGATAGTCTAAGTCTGTTGTACACCGCTAATGCAGCAATATATTTGCAACCGTCTTGCCCTTTGGCAAAAAAATTTCACCAAGCCGGCAAAACTATTAGCCAGAGCTCAGATAGCCCCAAGTTTGATACCTTTTGGCAATACATCAACATATTTTAGACTTGCTACAAAGTGACCTGAGCCACCAGTCACTTTTGTTTGGACTTCAAGGTAAAATATTTTGTCATGTTATTATAACATTTAAAGATGTCAAGTGCTAACAGAACAACCTTGTAGTGCCTTTTTTCTTTTTAAGGCACAAAAAGAAAACGTAGTCAAAAGACAAGTTCTAAAGCTCCCGAAAAGACCTTGTTATGCAAAAACTTTTGCAAAATAAAGTTGGAAAATGGATTGTCAGACCAAATGTTAACAGCATATTTACTCATTTGATCCGGACATATGAAAACCCTTCCACCCCCACATGTCCGTATTCCTGAAGAAGGAGGCTAAGTATTCCCAATCATCATTAACTCCATAATTATGATATTTAGGCCATTATAGCATTAGAAACCAAAATGGATTACCCCCATCTCATTTTTGAGGAAAAAAAATAAAAAAGAAACAAACCTGGGCCAATGACATGACATTTTTTACTCCCCGGATCATTTCTTGTATCTGCAAAACCAACACAAGCCCCATTCACAATATAAACAACCAGGTGTCTAACATACACACCATGACAACACTTTAATCCAGAAGACCCCAAGATTGACAATCTCCCACTCTCCAGCCACAGTCAGCTTCACTCTTCTTTCCATATCAAAACCATCACAAAAAAACAAAACCTTCCAGCATCACCAGATGCATACATAGCACAAAATCCAAACCACCTCTATCAAAAACACTTCCCCTGTTCCATCACATATTGAACAACTTCTCCAATTGACTACACAGGTACATGTGCAGCACAAAGTGTTTGTCTTGAGTGTGTGGTGTGCGTATATTGTTGTTAAAAAGGTCAAATAACAGAAGGCCAGAATAGATTTCTGAATTGGTACCTGAACCATGACAGGCATATCAGTCTCCACAGCCCTCCTGGCAAGCTTTGCAAAGGAACCCATCTCAATTTTCTCCTTCCAAACCAGAACCCACCAAGATTCTCCCTCACAAATCTCCTCAACAATAGTAATTTAACACAATTCTCCTTGACCTTCTTATCAAAAAGGTCTAGGGAACACCAAATTTCAAAACTTTATATAGCATAGAGTGGTTTTTTTTCTTTTGTTTTTTTTCTCTTTGAAAAATATTTTTTTTTAATAATGAAAAAGTATATCAACTATTATATTTAACAAATTAAAATTAAGATTATTATTAATATTTTTATTTATTTTTTTATAAAAAATTTAATATTTAATATTATTAAATTTAAATAATTTTTATATTATTAATATTTAAATTTAACATTATATTTTTATATAAATTTTTATTTAAATTTAAATTAATGAAAATAAATATATTAAATTATTTCCCCTGATAATTTTTATCAGAAAGCCTAAGAAACAATAAATTTAAAAAATTTATGCAGAATGGAGTGGTTAAGGGAAAAAAAAAAAAAACAGAGAGAGAGAGAGAGAGTTAGACGAAAGTCTCAACAACTCCCACTTTCACAAAAAGCTAACTCGCTTAGCTCAAACAAAACAAACATCTGCTTACAAAAAAAAAAAAACTTGAACAAAACAAAAGACGTTTCATTGTCACGTGTTAGCTTACTCAAGCACGAAAAGAGCCACAAACGCGCGCGCGCGCGCACACACAAAAAAAAAAAAACCGAAAATGAAAAAAGTCCTAACGCTTCTTCCGGAAGTCTTCCTTTGGGTTCTCCTCTCTCTTACTTTTCTTTATCTCTTTCCGTGCCTCTCTTTACTCTACTTTTATGGCGTGTGCCTTCTGAGGATTTTCGCTCTACAAGACAAAATACAAAAGAAGATTGCAAATCAAAACACAAATTAAAACAGCTCCCTCGTAAAAATAAAACGATTTATCATAACAGGACAGGAATTTGGATGGATGCATAAGATTTTACAATTTAAAGTATTAAAATTATTAATTATATGTATTTATAATTCATAATTTAAATTACACACAATTTAATGAAATGAGAAACCTTACCATAACGGTAAAATTATTATTGGTCGTATATAACGCAAATAGAGTTATTAATATGAATTTAACTGTGAGTGTGGCGTGAATATGTATTCGAAATACGAGAAATTAAAAAAAAAAAAAAAAAACACAAAAGTTAACTTTTTTGGTCACGGAGCAATGAAACAGAGTAACCATAGGGCACGGAAACGGGCAATATTAAAGAAAGAAGGGGTTTGTCTCTAGCAAATTCAAAGAAGGATTTTAAATGTTTGGCTAGGAATCACATTCAATTGCGCCTAATTTTGTCATTTTCCTAAAATAAAAAACATCTGCATGTTAATTTCGCCAAACAAAAAAGAAAAAAAAAATCAACTTCATCGAATGCCCTTTAAAGAAAAAGAAAAAGTTCATCAGAATCAAAAAAAAAAAAAAATCTGGAAAATTGAGGCCATATTTTAGAGAATAATTAGAAAGGGTGTTAATGTTAACAAATTTAAATGCTTTTTTTTTTTGAAAAAATAAAATATTTTAAATTTTAGGCAAACAAAAATATTATAGATCATCTTAATTGTCAATCCTTTTTTTTATTATTTACTTTTTTACTGAAAAAACCATTGATTTATTCAACAATTTTAGATTCTTGGGAGTGCTGAACCGTAATCAGATCGGTCCTCCCTAAAGTTTGAGTTCAAATTGGAACCATTTAAATCAATTTCTGTTCCGTAAGCTACAACTAGTGGTGTGTGTTTCCTTCTATTTTTTAAGAAAAATAAAAAAATAAAGATAATATTCTTAAAAAAATAAATTTTAAAAATATATATTTAATTTTATTAAATATTTTTTAAAAAAATTTAATTTATAATATTTGATACGTGAATATATAAATTTTTTTATTTTTATATTATAATAATTTATATTTTTTATTTTTATTGATAAATTTTCGTCCTATTCAAAAAATATTTGAATATTAAAAAAAATATATTTTGATAAAAAATTATGATAATTAAATTTAAAATATATTTTTTTTGTTAATAATTTTTAAATATATGAATAAAATATTTTATTTTTTAATATAATAATTTAAGTAAATATAAATATATTTTTAAATGTTTAATTTAATAATATAATTTATAGTTAAATATATTTTTTTAATTTTATAAAAAAATTAAAATTTTAATTATATAATTATTAAAAATAAATTTTACCTTAAAATTATTTAATATATAATTTTATTTTATTTTTTATTTTTTTAATTTTAGTGTGTGTGTGAGATTGCTAAAAGTTAGACCTTTCTTTTATTTCCCATTACCAAGCCAGCGCCATCTGTGGATTGTTGTCCTGGTTAAAAATACAAATCTTTTTTCAAACTCCAAAGTCAAGCTTCGGATTGGAATTTGAACTTTGCAGGGCTGCTGATAATGACCTTAATTGTTTATGACAAAATGGCTAAGTCTAAATCTCTTCTTCTTCTTCTCTCTCTCTCTCTCTCTCTCTCTTTTTAAATGTCAGCCAATATTTTTTATTTTATTTTATTTTATGTGACATTACCTCCTAATACAACATGCCAAGTAATCGTATGATGTATCATATTGATTTTCACTATGATAATGTGATATGGTAGCATGTGTGTTTTTCGAGAAGTCAATCCCAGATTTAGCAGCAGCTCATGTCATATTAGTGCAACTAATCATCGTTTTTAGTTATTCCCAAAAAAAAAAAAAAAAAGAAAGAAAAACACAAAAGAATATCAAATATATGCAATTAATTCATTACGCAATTTAAGCTCCTAAACATTAGTTTGTATTCTATTAAACCTTGTTACAAACTTTGTATAAAGTAAGTATAAATTTAGGTTGTGTTTAATCGTGATTTCCTTCTTCTTACATAGTTTATAACCCATAATTTTAGTTTTTTGTTTTTTGTTTTTTTTTTTAAATCCCTCTATGAAGTGGCTTAGGTAGGCTATTACTTATCCTACCAAAGATGAGAACCTTTGGCTAAGATTTTGAGAATTGAAATACATCAATAGGTCAAATTGAAAAAAATTAAAAATTTAAAAAGAATTAGATATAATTTATTTAAAAAATTTGTATATATATTTAACATTAAATATTTATATGATTAGTTTAACTCTTTTTTTAAATATAATTTAATGGAACCCTTAACATCATAGAAGGAGTGTTGTTGGAGTCCTACTCAGCATAATTTCATATGATTCCTAATCATATCGGTATAAATTCAGTTAAGATTATTTATGTGAATATATATTCCTCTTGTGTGTGATGAATTGGTGCAAGAGATTTAAAACGAGCGGCAAATTCGTGTTGATAAGACATAAAAGGGGACGAGGGGGACAAAAAGAGAAAAGCAAGCTAGACACATTCAGAGAAGACAAATGAGATAAATTATTTTGATGTATTTGTATTGTTATCATCATCATCATCATCATGTACCCCAATAAAAATAATTACATAGCAACACCCCCAAAAAACGAAAACCCTGAAAGCAAATTGTATTTGTGCCAGCAGTTGTCAAATGAAAAGAACACTATTGGAGTTTGTCGACGTGAACTATAAAGGAGAAGAATCTTTTAGGCTTCAAATCGTTCCCACCGAACCACGTTGCAACTTGCAAATTTTCTTTTTAACAAAAAGACCAAAGAAAAAAAAAAAAAGAAAGAAGGGATCAAACGAAAATGATCTTTTGACTTCAAACATAGGGCCCACGACTGACAATTCAACGGTGGATTGGCTAAAGAACAATTAAGAAGGAATGGCTGGTTGTTCTTCGCCATGTGGGGGGGGGGGGGCGGCGGCGGCCAGGTCATGTGTTGAGGAGAACAGAACGTCGTAATAAAGCCGAAAGATCGCGTGCTAATTGTAATAAATTCGCCGTTGCATTTCAAATCCACGATTCCACACCATCTTCAAGTTTCAAAATTTCAAATGCCTCGAGAGGTCCCAGATCTATGTGTTCCATCCCCTCTCCATTTCCCATATTTTTTATGCATTGAATTTTGGTGCGGCGGTGGTCCTAAACAACACACCATTAAGTCATATTTTAATATTATTATAATCGTATTTAAAACAAAAAAAAAATCTCGAATTTAAGTGTTAAACACACTACCTCACGTAAAATAAAAAGATATTCATATTATTTAAAATATTTACATGTAAATTTAGACAATTTAAATTCTATATTAAAAATAAAAAAATACTTTAAATTTTATTTTTACTCAATAATATTTTTTAATTTTTACAAATAAAATTAATTATCTCTAAATTTTAATTTTTTTCTAATCTGACAAGTCTAATGTAAAATTTTATACTCCCTAAACTACCCTTCAAACACTAAAATATAATCAAAGAATAAAGTAAGAATTTTGATTATCCATACTCTCTATTAATTCAAACAAAAATTTTCAAAAAAAGGTTAAATTTTATTATCACTTAAAATTAATAATAGAAATGTGTTTTATATCCAAGCCTATAAATATACATAGTATCAAGTTTCAAAATTTTAATTATTAATTAAATATTTATAATTATTTAATATATAATCATAATTTTAATTATTATAATATCACACCCGCCGCATTCATTCATTCATGGAATGAACCTTAATAATGGAGCTTTTTCCACACGCCTCTTTCACTTAAAATTCTTAGTATAATTAGTCAACGTCTCTCTTATACATACATACATATATATATATATATATTTATTTATTTATTTTTAAATTTTTTGGGAAGTACAAAAATGGAAGAAGATGTATAAATAATACTTTTCCCGTATATTTTTGGTTTCTGCATTTCTTTTTTATTAGTTTTTTTTGAACCTCAACACTATCCCGCTTCACTCTCAGTCACTCTCTCTCTCTCTCTCACGCTCACATTTTCTCTCTCAACAAAAGAGCGTCATTGTATCTCTCTCTCTAGGCTCTCTCAGTCTCTGGTTTTGGATCTTAGAAGGCACTTTCAGGTCCATTTTTGCCCAAATATGCTAATGTCTGTATGTATATATGCATGTGCTTTGCTGTTTGTAGATTGATTTGCTCCTAGATGGATCAAGGCTTGGTGGGTTCTTTACCATTTGTGAAATCTTGAAGTTTTTGGACATGGGGTTTAGAAAAAATGGTTTACTTTTTTCGATGCATTCCTGTATTTCTTGGTCAGATATTCTCTGTTGGATTCATGAGAGAGTGGTGGAAAGTGCAAGCTTTTTCTATCAACTTTTTTGAAATCTTGCAGGATTTGAACATGGGGTTTGGAAAAAATGGGTCTTTTTGGGCGCATTCCTGTATTTCTTGGTCAGATATGTTTTTGTTTGATTCCTGAGAAAGTGGTGGAAAGTGCGTGGTTTCTCTGTTAAATTTGTGAAGTCTTGAACGGCTTGAACATGGGGTTGCTGAAAAGTAATAGACTTTGCAGTGCGTTCTTGTGTTTCTCGAACAGATATTCTCTGTTGGATAGCTCAGAAGTGGGCGGAACGTTTTTTATTTTTTGTTGGTTTTTTTTTCCTTTTTGTTTTCTGTTTGACAATGTGTGAAGTCTTGAAGGATTTGAAAACCTTAAAGGGGTTCTGTGGTGCATTCTTGCGATTCTTGATCAGATATTCTCTGTTTGCTTCCTGAGAAAGTGGTGGAAAGGGCAAACGTTTCTATATTTTTTAAAAGTTAGGGAAATTTTTTCGATTTTGTGGTGCTTTCTGGCATTTCTTGATCAGATATTCTATGTTTATTTCCTGAGAAAAGAGAAAAAATGGTTTTTTGTGATGCACTGAGTCCAAATCTCGTATTTAAATGATGGAGAAATTAAGTAAAGAGAGAAAAAAGATGGGTTTGTGGTGCATTTTCATATTTGTTGATCTGATACTCTATGTTTCGTTCCAGAGAAAGTGATAGAAACTGCAGGAATTCTGAACCTTTGTAACCGGGGAAAAATGAAGAAAGATTTACTCCATTGAGTCAAAACTGTTTCTCTGTCTCTACTTATTTGACTTAATTTTCTCAACTTCTGTCTATCTGCTTCATAGATGCCATCATATTCCAGAGGTAAAGAATAGGAAAAATAAGAAAAAATGAAAATCAGAATTTTAATTATGGAATTGGAAATGTATATTTTAAACTGATGACTATGCCAATGAAAATAGGAAATTTTGAACTGCTGGGTGTAGATATGACTTTTGCCTCGTTTTGCGGATTCAAATTTTGATTCTATTTTTGTCTCTTTCCTTTTTTCCTTTTTGTGGAAATGGGTTGTTAATTATTCTTTTTTATTTTTTTCTCCCCACTATTGCCAGTTGCCACTAGGATTTTTCCCCCTTTCTAGCTATTATGTGAATGTAGGCGTTTCAGTATCTTAGTGACTAGAGTCTTGGATCTTGTCATTTGGGTGGAAGTTCATTCCAAGTAGGGAAATTTTCTCAAGAAAAACAGAGCATAAATGGGAAATTTTCAAATGAGCTTTATCAAGATTTGACATTTGAAAGATTTGAGTATCTTTTAGCAGGAAATTTCTCCATGAAAATGTTGTCTATTCTTTTTTTGGAGATGATGTTGAAGATGTAGTGATAACATGACCTCTCACATCAGTGTGGTACTTCGGGTATTGTTTGCTATAAAATTTGGGGAACATTGTAATCAAATGATTGAATATCAATCTTCAGAAACATTTTTCGTTCTTTCTCTTTTCGTCAAAAAGGATTGTTGTTTGATTTTTTAAATGGTTGAAAATGTTAATCTGCACACAAGTACTTGTCATAGGCATTTCCTCTTTGATAATTGGACATGAAGTATGTATACACTTTAGGCCCAGCTTGTGAACCTTCGATGATCATTACAAGCACAAATTCCTGACATTTTCTTCTAAAGATAACTGGTGTTGCTTCTGGCTTATAATAGTTCCATGTACATTGATTTACTTAGAGTATTCTTGTTTGCTTTGCCGATTTGATTGTTTATTGCAGGGTGTTCACCTGCTTCTGGTTGTTGTTGCTCTTAAGTGGGACTTGTGAACATGAAGAAAGAAAATGCACTTTATGCTAATGTTGGAGACCTTAATGGTCGAATAACACGTGCAAGAGCAGCTGCAATACGTGCATCTGGCAAGATGTCCCAGTTAAAGGCAACCATTGGACAAGATAAGAAGCGGATTTTGCGAGCAAATCCAAAAAGAGCAGCTGTAGAGAACAGCACAAGTGCAAATGAAAATGCACTTGTTCAGTGTAAGAAGAGAGCAGTACTTCAGGATGTCACAAATGTGTGCTGTGAGGGTTCATATAGGAGTTGCTTCAAGGCAACTAAACTTCAGGTTGATGTGGTTTTGTTCCTTGTCAATAATATCTCTGTTTGTCTTCTGTTATGAGTGCTACAAAGAAATCAAAATTAATGTATGATTTTTTATATTGCTTATTTGCTTACTTTGATTTCAGCAGGATTGAAGTTATGAACTGTTATCTGTTTTCATGATGCATGATTAAGGATTGATGGAGTGCAATTGCGACTATTATCTCCACTTGACATTTTCCAATTTACTGCAAACTTTCATTTCTTTTGTTCCTCCATTAAAAGTTTTCAATTGTTATTTTTGTTTTCATTCCTCTGTCATGACCATTTAAACAAAAAGAACGACTGACATTTCTTTAAAAGTTTTCAATTGTTCTTTTTGTTTTCATTCATCTGAGCTGTTTTCTTCTTCGATTTTGCTGATTGTTAGGCTAAGAAAGGCAAGCAGGCTAAGAAAGGTCAGCTATATGTTTCCAAAGTAGCCCCTTCAGTTGCTGCAAAACTCCCGCATCTTCAATCTAAATCGAAAGTTGAAATTGTTCCTCAAACGATAAAGACAGAACCCAAATCAGAAGCCTTGTGTTCAAGTGCCTTGGGAGAAGAGGTAGTGCCTCACTCAAGCCCTACTGGGCAGTTTGGCACAAATGATCATCAGATTCCTAATCAGAGTGTTCCTTCGCAACATCTTAGTTCTCCAAATAAAGGTCAACTTCTTTGTTTTATGCCTAGCAAAAAGTAGCAACCTTAACAAGTAGTCACACAACCCTTTCTTTTTATTATGAAGGTGTAATGGAGGGAGTTTTTTTTTTGGGGGGGGGGGGTTTGTGGTGGTGTTAGGGGTGAGGTCCAAGACTGCAATCTTCCACTACAAAGTGGTGCTCCCATCTGAGCTAAGACTCCTAGGTGTTAACAACTAATGACTTCAATAAATGCTCACTTAATGAAAAGTAGGAGAAGAATATGCATGTCTGTGAAAGTTCCTTCATTTGATGTTCTGTTATATTTGTATCTGAGAAACTCATTGAAATGTGATATAATGTGTAACTTGTTTTCCCTAAACCTGCTTTCAATTTATGCAATAAAATTGTATAACCAACTAGTGACTGAAAGGCATACTAGTAATGAAAAAGTAATTATCTGTAGCTATCTAGAGCAAAGTAGAAAGCTAATTATTTGAGTTAGGCTTTCAGGTCATGTTATTGAAGGAATAAGATAGGGGCTTTTGTACTTTTGATCTTCTTATTTGCTATTTTACAATTCTCTAAATTCTGTGCATTGTTTGCCCTGTATCATATGATTTTTACTGGTAAAATGTGTCGATATGATACAACATGGATGTCTAAAAGAAAATACAATGGAACAGATCCTTACGGGATGTTCCTACTTGCTTAAAGTAATGTTCTTGCTGTTTAGCTCCATCATGTATATCTGTATGTAGCAGGTGCTACAATTTTCTCTCACATGGTTGTAGGAGAGAAACATAAAAGTTCAGAGAATGTGCCAATTCCAAGTGATCCAGACTTTACAGACATTGATCGTGATCTTAAGGATCCTCAGCTCTGCAGTCTCTATGCTGCTGATATCTATGGCAATTTACGTGTTGCTGAGGTTTGTGCTGTCAATCCCACAAGTGTGGGAGCCTTGTGCACTAGGAATGCCCCTTCATCTAGATACTATATCTAGATTTTTGTTTTTGGTACAAGTTTTTTTTTCTCTGGGAATTGAAAACTCACCTTGGTTTCAAGAAAAGCTCTCAGTGATTCTAGTGACATTATGATCATACATTTTTGTCTTCATTGGAGCATGGCATGTTTTTTATGCCTTTCATTGGGACAATCAAAGATGAGAGATTTATCTTTCTATCCATTTTCTCAGTGAAGATTATGATGTTAGGTTGTGGTTTAATAATTTGTTTCCACAGCTTATCAGAAGACCTCGTACCAGTTTTATGGAAACAGTACAGCGAGACATCACTCAGAGTATGCGAGGGATTCTAGTTGATTGGCTTGTGGAGGTTAGCATAGTTCCTTTGAATCTACTGTTAATTCTGCTATCACATTTTTTCCTTTGAGTCTGCATATTTAAGTTATTATTTAGACAGTGCTCTTATGCAAATCTTGTCTTGCTAATAGCCCCATCTTTTGTACTAACTGTTGTCTCTTCCAAAGCTTGCATATATGTGTGTGTGTGTGTGTCAATTACGTCATGATTACTAGACAATTACAATTTTAGTTTACCATGAGCAAAGAGACTAATGTCACCCTAACAACCTCTAGTATGAGATATTGACCTGGATAAACAATGATTCATCCTTGGTAAGAATATTCTTTGTCCTTTCTCACTGCATGCCAGCTTATTGAATTTTTACCACAAAAGTCTAATATGGGTTAGGCATCATCTTTCTTTGTTTAATTATGTTTTCCTAGGCCAGCAACTGGATGGACTAGGTTTTGGTGGTTGTGGGATGGGCTAGTTGCTAGTTAAAGCATTTTATTTCATATGTAATAGTCAAAGAAGTTATAAACCATGCCTAAATTGAAGTACCGTTCCTCTTCATCAACAGAGTGGATGCATATTATGTTGTTTACCTTTCAGAGTCCCAAATTTAGTTTTTTTACATTGACTCCCATTCATTTTCTTAAGCCTTTGCCTTTGTTTCAATTGTTTACTGTGCACCTACCGTTAGAATTTCAATGCTTTTACTGAATTCTTCTTTTGCTGCCAGAGAACTGACCCCCTTTTGAAGAAAATGAGTGATAAAGCTGCAATTTTAGTTTCTAAATTGTAACTGCAACAATTTCATAAGGATTTGAATGTGATGACAAATCAATGAAGCAACAATTTCTAATTAATTCATTGTTGCTTTCAGGTATCTGAAGAGTATAAATTGGTGCCGGATACACTTTACCTCACAGTTTACCTCATAGATTGGTTTCTCTCTCAAAATTATATTGAGAGACACAGACTTCAACTACTTGGAATCACATGCATGCTGATTGCTTCGTAAGTTGTCTTATTTATAACATCATTCACATTGTCATTTATTGCTGCGCATACCAGATTGCTGTTTTTCTTTGAATATTGAAGAAGAGAGGTGGGACTAAGTCTAGGTGCACAACTGAAGAAATGTTCCTTGAAGATTTCTGACCTTTTCCCTAAATGCAACATGTTTGATAAGAATAAGATGGACAAAATTTGTGTAATACAACAAACAACCATCGTAATCCAAGTTGGCTTATATATTACCACATCCAAAAATTTGAATAAGATTCTTAATTGGTGCTCTCAGCGTTCTTGGATCTAGGATTGCTGGATGAATACATAGATATTTGACCAGCTTCTAAAGTTTGCAGCTATTCACGAAGGACAGCTGTTTTGCTTGAAAATGGGAAATAATTCAAGTTTGAAAGATGCAAAAGTGTCATGTAGTTTGGAATGTACTTCTTTGCTGGCTTTGGATTCATCAAAATAATCTTGAAAGAACACCCATGCAATGTTGCCCTCATCAATTGGGGATTTATTCACCTCTTGTTTCTTAAATTCTAGCCCTTGTGGTTTTTATGGTTTTTTGTGAACAAACTAAAAAAGGAGGATACCAGTTGAAAGATCACAACCAATTCAGTTAATGTAAAATTTGATTTAGAGGATAATAAATTAGGATTAGTTGTGTGTATATATATATATATATACACTGAAAGCATATACACACTATGCTTGTCAAAATAAGACTTGGCCAGCCTAATGATTCCATAGCACTCGCGAGTCTTTTTGTTTTAGTCTGTTTGGAATATTGTTTAACAGATTGTTCTAAATCTTGAAGCAAATTTGAAGAAATTTGTGCTCCACGCGTGGAAGAATTTTGCTTCATTACTGACAACACATACACGAGAGAGGAGGTATGCAATGGTTTCTGAGCCATCTAACTTGTTGAAAAATTCTCTTCCTCTAATGTTTATATACTGCATTCTTGTCATACTTATCATGCATTGAGCTTTATTCTATTGCAACACCGCTGCGTTGGCACAATAAATTTTTATCCTTTCATAGTATGCTGGAATGTTTCAGTGACAACACATCTACATTTCTGGCTTTGGAATATTTTGGCTGCCTTTCTGACTGGAAAAACCACAGGTGCTAAAGATGGAAAGTCAGGTGTTGAAATATTTTGGGTTTCAATTATTTGCTCCCACCGCCAAGTCTTTTCTCAGGTACTTTGGCCTCTCCAGTTTTCATTTACAATAATTGTGGCTGAAAACCTTTAGATATTTGTAATGCTTGCTTACTAACTTCTTCTTCCCCACAGGAGATTTCTACGTGCAGCACAGGCTTCTTACAAGGTACTGCAGTCTATTTAGACCAAATGAAAGATTATCCTAGGAGATGACAAGCTTGTTTTGGTTTAGATCACCTGCAATTCACATTGAAACCTTATGTGCAGAGCCTCAGCTTTGAGCTGGAGTACTTGGCTAATTACCTAGCGGAACTGACGTTGGTTGACTACAGTTTCTTAAATTTGCTTCCTTCTTTAATTGCTGCATCATCCGTATTCCTTGCCAAATGGACACTGGATCAGACGAACCACCCATGGGTCTGCATTTTCGTTTCGTTTGCCCATTTCATTCATCTGTTTTAGGAAATACATTGGAGCTTGACTTCCTCACCTTTTTTTTTTTTTTTGACAGAATCCTACTTTAGAGCACTATACTTCTTACAAGGCATCAGATCTTAAAAACACGGTCTTTGCCTTGCAAGATTTACAACTGAATGTCAGTGGATGCCCTCTGAATGCTGTAAGAATGAAGTACAGGCAACAAAAGGTACCACCTAAAATACTGTTGATTGCTTTTATTTGCAATTTTGATTTATGGCATAAAGTACTTGTGTGTAAAATGTTGGTCTCAAAGAATTGTTCTCCGGTTGACTGATGTCAATTTGATTTTGCTCCATATGTCTGTGCTTTTGCTAATCGGCTTATCGTTTTAATGACAGTTTAAATCCGTGGCTGCTTTATCTTCTCCAAAAGTGCTTGAAACTCTATTTTGAAGATAAGTTGACTATTGCTGCATTTTTGAAAGCAGTTGCTAATGCATCCACACTTCTCAGATCAAGTGCTCTTTGGATTTGATCATTTGTCACGATGTCATATTTGGTACCAGTGCTCGGTCTCATCTAAACACCTATCTGCTCTCTTATTTCTTCATCCCGAGTCCTTGTTCATAGGTTCTTGTGTCTTTCATCAGGTTTGGTGCTTCCAACCTAACCTATGTCACTCTTGATGCAATCTGAGTACAAGTTTGTCATCCCACTAATTTAGAATCTAATTGTAATTACGAATATTTTTCAAGCACTCTGACCACGGAGAATTTATTTGTTAAATTGTAAAATCTGGAAGACAGGATGTAAGTAGCTGAATGTAACTTTGGCAGCCTGTCTGCAGTTGAATCCATCCCGCTTATTTTCTCTGCTTTCTCAATGGTTGCAGTTAAACATTGTTTCCCTTGTATGCTTATTATCTATCCTGCCATGTTTAGTCTTTGTGCTCTTAGGTTCTCCCTTGTAAGGTCTCATATTGCCAAGCAATCTGGCATGTTAGCTCTGCATCTAAATATTTACAGGCATTACCTCTAGTTGTGGAAAAAGGAAAAATGAACCAAAAAAAAAAAAAAAAAAGACATACGAATGGGGTGAGCAGGAGCTTTTTTTTTTTTTTTTTTTTTAATGCTGTTAATTATTATAAGTGGCATAGGAAAGTGCAGCATAATTAAAGTAAATGAGAGTTTAGGAGTTATCAAATTCTGAATTGTATAAATTTTTATGTTTTTAATTTTTATTTGATCTATTATTTTGGAGAACTTATTTTTCACTCAAATAATTAGATTACCTATGAGGGTGTAGCGGATCATTCTAACATAACCAATACTATAAATCCATAGGGCAGACTCTTTCATTCTTCTTAAACAAAGTATTCAGGCAGTAATAGCTTTAAATATGCTATTTTCCATAAATATATCATCCCTTTTGGGCTAAGGTTAAATATGTTATTTTTCATTTGTTATGTTAAACAAAATGTATTTAAATTTTTTCTTTTTTTCTTTTTCTTGATTTAGTGTTTCTATATTATCTTATCCAGCAATTTTCAAGCAGACTTAAAGGAGGAAAAGCATGTGTAATTATTTGTAATTTTAAAATAATCAGTAAGTCATAATTTAATTCAAAATGTAGCTTTTTATTTATTTAATTATCATCCGATCAAACCATTTGATCAATTACGGCCAAGAAAAAATGACAATGTTTGGGACAAATTTTACTGCTTTACTGTCAACACCATAACTAATAATACTATATGCCATCAATAATGAATATCATTGTATAATATGTATGTGTGTGTATGTGAAATATTGAAGGCTCATGGAGCCTAGCATTTTGGAGTAGCAGTGGGAACCCTCAAACGAAATGACTTTAATACCAATCAAGTGTAGGATCAACATATTAATAGAAATTTTTACTGAAATGCAAAATACAAAGATAATTTACCAATAGCTTGACGCATGAATGCTTAAAGGTGAGAAAACTTACCCTTAATACTTGAAAACTTGAAAATGAAAAACTTATTTGCAAAATATTTACAAGAGAAATTTGTAAAGCGTGGGGCTTGGTAACATCTTGGCAAGGGATTCAGAGAGAATCCAAGTCTATCTCAAATGCTTGCTTGAGGTGGTCATTTATAGGCGTTGGAGCCTTATATGCTTGGGATGTTTGGACCAAATTGATTTTAGTGGAAAACAAATGCTTTTGTTTTATGAAAAGTAGATGTCTTTACTTTTTGAAAAAGAAAATGCTTTTAATTTTTTTTTTTTTAGTAAAAGTTACTTTTACTTTAGGTAAAAGTAGATGCTTTTAGATAAAAGCAAATTTTTTCTATTTTACCATTATTTTTTACCTTTGTCTTTATACTTAATGTGAATGGGGTTAAAGACATCTTCATCAGGACCATGATTTCGATATGGGTCATGTGATGATGATGATGAACTTGGCTTGCTTGGCTTCATTTAGAGTTTGCTTGGTGTCTTAGAGAATATCAAACATAATTTGCAAATATTATTTTTAGGACGAAGCACCAGTTAAGAGGGCACTCATGTGTATCTTATTTCTTGGATGACAACCTAAGAGTTGGTATCAAAAATTTCTTTTTCAATTATTTAAATGTTTTGAAAATTTAGCTTAACTAACTAAGGTAAAATACCTTTTAAAAAAGTTTGAAAATTTTGATTTTATTGAAAAATAGTTTGAAGAACGGTATTTGAAACAACTACTTCTTTACCTTTTGAAAATTGTTTTAAGAGAGAGGCTAATGAAATTGCAAACACCTCTTTGTTTGTGGCTTATTTGGTGTTTTTGTTGGAACAGACACGTGTTGAACTTGTTACAGGCTTGATCTGCTTACTAGGTGAACTAAGATTTGAGTGTAATTGGTAGTTTAGTAAGAGACTAGCCGAGTTTTTAATGTTTGTCGAGCTTCTAATGGTAGGCTTAAAAAGTGAGTTAGGCCATTATTTGAGTTTTGAGAAGAGTCATGGAAGCTTGAAGAGCTGGAGTTTGTGTTTTGGCCCATAGACTTTCTACCTCAAGCCACGACTTCGAGTCCAATTCAAGTAGAGTTATCATTGGGGAAGAAATTTGCATTGAAAACTTTAGCAAAACCATAAATAATTGGCAAATACCCAAGCTAGCAGAAAAAGAAATCTACCATCAAAGTATATTCAAGTCCTTTGAAAACATTGACTACACCATCAAAATCAAAGGAAGAGATTGTTGTCTTTTTAATTCCCTTAAAACTATCTAACTCTTATTGCAAGCATTTGTTAAGCAACACATGAAGAAATATAATTTATTTCATTTTGGCCTCATTCAAGTAGGAATCAAGTCTTTATTTAAAAATAGTCTAAACACTTTAGTTCTAGTTGCCTTTAGGGATTGTCATCTAATCAATTTCGATAATTCCCTTTTAGGCATCATAGAAATAAGTCTATATTATGACCAATTTATTTTAATTATTTTATTAATTTCACAGTTTTTTTTTGCACGACAAAAACATTTCAGATGGACAAATTTATTTTAATTATTTTATTAATTTCACAGTTATTTTGCATAATAAAAACATTTCAGATATGATAACACTTCAGCTTAAGTTTTATAACAACAAGATTATAAAGAGATTTATTCCTTTAAGTCTGATATACTGCATCCACTATAAGGCTATAAAGACAACCTTCAACACCAAGGCTTTAAGGTATGATACTAGAGGTGAGACACTTTTATGACAAACTAATATTCACCGAGCTAACATTCAAACACCTAAATACATCAAATGACATAGAGTGTCACTTCTTAAAACTTGAAAGTTAGAAGGTGTAACTACACCTAAACCTCTAGTTACATAAACTATTCACAATATTACACAATTTTCTGATATTAGTGTCAATATATCTTTTGTTAGATCTAAACACTTCATAAGTATTAGATCTGAGTCTAGTAAACATGAAGATCATGAAAGGCACATTTAAATCTATCTCTCAAGGAGTTTATCTCACAGACTTCCATCATATCATTCAAGTTCAAATTTAGTTTACATCAACACTCAAAACATTATTCCTCAAGCTACTTATGAACAAAAAAGTTCACCAAATTCACTAATAACTTCATAAATGTCTTTTTTAGATTAAACTTTAATTGACTATGAACTTAATATTTTAGAAAAAGAATTTTAAATAAAGATTTTTACTCTCTAACTAATTTTGAAAAATGTCTCTGGTTCTTTAAGCATTTTCTTAACTAGAGGGTTCAAATTAATCAAACTTATTATTATTTTATGTATAAGTATGAAAAATACCTTTTGTTTTTGACTAGTTTGAAAAAGAATATACTTTCCATAATGGGATAGATTATCCTTTTTCACTAAGTTTTGCAAGTTTTTCAAAAGACATAAATGTCCAAACTCAAACACAACAATGAGAAATTGGAACTAGTCTAAAAATTGATTTTGCCTATCCGCTTGCCTGTGAAATCACTTTTAAGCAAAAAAAAGCTTTCAAATTTGGCTTCACCCTTCACAATCCATAGAAAAACAAAGATTACTCTACACATCATATTAAAAAAATTTTTGAACAAAATAATATTCGATAAATTTTTACAAATTATTGGTGCTCAACTCTCAAATATTGAAACTATAATTTCAAATTCACTTTCACTTTTAATATAAGCATCACAAAAGCTTTCTCAATTGATTTTTACACCTTTTGAGGTTTCAAGCAAAATAATAATTGAATTTTTTGAAGTAATGAAACATAGGTTAAAAGCCTTAGAAGCTTTGACAAGTACTACACCAAACTAAACTTCAAAAAGTCTTTAGATTCTTAGCATGGGTACTAGTTTAAGTGAATCACCCACTCCTCAAGCTTATGATGTGATCTAGCTATTAACAAACTCCAATTTAAGCCTCAATGCTAAAAAATGTACTACCCTAGGCCAATAACTCTAGACCTTACTTTAAAAGAAACACCTACTCTTATTCAAACCAAATATAACTCAAATGTTATTTATGAATGAAATATAAATGATTTATCTAAATACCAAATCCTTAATCTCTTTTAACAAATGATTATGGTGTCAAATGTCTACAAAACTCAAAGTTAAGCTTTTTGACTTTTTAATTGTTATGCTAATTGTAGCCAACTTTGCTAGTTAACTTAAAGGATGGAGGGATAACATACTCATAATAGTTGACCATTAACAAATTCTCCAGGCCATTAAAACTAATCCACAAGGCAAACCCCTTCTAGATGACTAAAACCAACCAATTTTGGATGTTGTTGCATCTTTAATTTTTGTAATTTCCAAGCACTTCATTGATGATCCTTCACATTTGAAGGATAAAAACACTAAACTTATATCAAACCTCAACTGTAAATATCTTCGCAACTTTCATTGGTACAAAAATATTTTTCTAACTTGTATTATACAACGTGAGAATGACAACTAACCTTTCTTGAAAAAGAAGTTCCTCGTTAGACTTCCTAGGCTCCTTATCAAAAAGTTAAGATCCAAATTTCAAGCCCATTTCAATGGCTAAATCCTTTACCACACCTTAGCTTATAGTGAGCTTATTAGCTTTATCCAAAAAGAAGGCCTACAAATTTGTTTTAACCTTAAGTTTTAAAAATGACTCAAGCATGAACAAAAACAAACCCAAAAAGAATTAGATTCTTTTTGTGCCTAATTTGATGACTTTCTTTATCACAAAGAGTAATCCAAATGTCCTCTAAAGCACTCAAAAAGGCCCATCCTGCTATAAAGCCCATAAGCCTTAAAAATACGTTCATAGATAGCCCATGCCAAAAGCTCCTAACTAAACGAAAAAGCCCAAATAGTCTTTTAAGCTTAAAGCCCAAACACCACAAATCTCTACAATAATATGCTTCAAATGTAACAAACCTAAACACTTAGCTTGTTACTGTAAACTTAAAAAAAAAGTTTAAGCTCTTTAATTACCCAAACCAATCTATAAATAAATCCAAAATCTAATTCAGTGACATGTCTGACTCATTTAGCCTATCCTTAGAAGATAAAAAATGCCTCCAAGTTGATAAGTTAGCCACCTCAACTTTAAGCAATGAAAAAGACATAAGTATTCTTACTAAAGACCAAGAACTCATTTAGGAATTGTTGGATTCCATGAATGATCCTTAAATTAAAGCCTAATACCATCAAAAACTCTTATAAAAAAACCTTCAAACTCTTAACAACACCCTTTTCTCCAATAAGTCCAAATCCCCTCCAACCTTAAAGATATCATCAAGTGTTTTGACCAACCTAAACTAAAACCTTTAACCCTCAATATTACAATTCAAGTTCACAATTTTAAGCTAACAATTGTAGCTTTGTTCGATATTGGTGCATATTTGAATTGTATTAAGGAATGCCTCATTGCAACCAAGTTCTACAAAAAAATATTAGAAGGTCTCAAGTTAGCAAGCAACTATCACCTTTCAATCTAATACAAGCTCTTTGATGCTTATATCTGTCAGTTAAGTAAACTTCAAAACTTCTTTTATTTTAATTAAAAAATTTAAGTAAAAGGTTATTTTAGATATTCCTTTCTTTAACCTTACCTAGTCTTTCCAAATCATAAATTAAGGAATAACTACTTAAATCTTTGGTCAAGCACTTAATTTCCAATTCATACACAAAAGTAATTGGGAAAAAGAGGCTTAAGCAATTTAAGGCTTGAATTCTTAAGGCTTGAATTTGAATTAGAAGACTTAATAGCCTTCTTGAATTGGGATAAGGAAAATTTCATGTGTTAGACTCAACCAATTCCACTTATGTATGAACTATAAAGAAAATGAAATAGTAACTTTTGATTCCTAAAAAAATATTTAGGAATACTTATAAGATTTGTTTTGGTAGTAAAAGGTATTTAACCATACCTATTTATAATCTTCATAATTAAATTTGAAAAGGAAATTTAAAGATATGGTATTGCTTGATCAAAATTTTTTGTAAGAGCTTGGTGATTGTAGCCAAATTGAAGGATAGATGATTTAAAGAATTTGAACGGTTAAATGAGTTATTTGGCTGGAGTCATTAGTTTGACGCTGATATATATATATATATATAAACACGCATATATTCTCACTTTTCGGTGTTTGAATAGATTTAATTGCACTTTTAAAAATTTACAAATTATGTCTAAAATATATATATATATATATATATATTTTCATAAATCTAGTCTGTTGTCAGAATTATTAACAGAAAACGTTGATGTGGCTTGCTTACACAGCAAAAATGTTACATGCAGAAAGGGTAAAAGTTAATGTAGCATTTCAGTCTAAGCACCTAAGCATTTGGACCAACTGAGCTTTATCCTTCAAGTCAAAACATAAATTAAATAATAAAATTAGAATATAAAAACAATAATAATTTTTTAAATCTAGAATTAAAATCAAAATCATATTCTAAATCCATCATTCTCTATTTCTCCCCTGTTTAAACTATAATCACCTGTGCTGCTTCTGTAATCATCTTTTGGGTTATTGAATACAAAGATTGGACGAATTTGTCTCGCTTGAAGTCAAACTTACAAGAACTGTCATTGCCAAGAGAAATATGTGTGTGTGTGTGTGTGTGACGTCTTTGAATCTAAGCTTATGGGTTCACACATCCTCCATCTTCAGTCAGATCCAAATCCCTGTCTCCACCTTTCAACCCCCTATGGAACTTGTCAAGAACTCTGCTTTGCCGCAAACAAGAGCGACCCATGTCCTCCATCTCTGCAATTCCATCTGAAGTAGCAGCTTTTGAAGAAATCGTAACAGGCCAAAACCCACTCTCGATTTCAAAGATGATGTGGATTTAGAACATAATTCTGTTTTTAGGGTTTATTTATTATTTTTTTAAAAATTTTAGATTCATAACATTATTTTTGTTTTTCTGTTTTAATTTTATTATTTAGATTATATTTGAGCTTGGGTCATTAAACTCAATTAGCTCAAATGCTAAGATGGTTCTTACGCTAGACTAAATTTGAGAAAAAAAAAAAAAAATATTTTTGAGGTATAATTTCTCAAATTTTAAACGCGGGACTAAAATTGTTAAAATATAAAAAGGTGAGAATAAATTTGTACATTAATAAATAATAATAATAATAATAAGGTTTACCAACTTTGATAATCTATGTCTTGAACTTCCTTCACTGATTTTTTTCTTTCTTGCCTTGGGAACTGAATTCTCTAGCTTGTAAATTCAATTAAAACATCTATTTCTACAATGCAACTTCTAGACAAATAAGTACCCTTAATTTTTACTTTCATATGCTGTTAAAATATTCGTTAGACTCACATTTTATTAAACTCATCAAATACAATTAACAAAATAACTTATTATTAATAAACAATGAGATGTGCCATAAAGTAGAACAGTCAAATACCACTTGTTAATCCATAAATCTTAGTTAATTAATTGTTTATAGTGTGTTTAATAGCAAGTGCGCCGTGTAATTTGCTTCTTATTGACAAAAGTTGCTCAGTCCAAGTTTGCATAAGCTTTGATATGTCTATCCTTGTGTTGGCCATGGTCCTGTCTCTGTATCTCCATCTTTGTTGGGGCTGTCTAGTCACTCGTTAGTTTCATTCGATGACAGGAAATACTCCCACTAAAATGCACCATGCGATGTTCAGATGTTGTTGCTATAGCTAATTGTGGAAAACATTAAGGTGGGTTTTCCTAGGAAAGAATACAATTTTCTCGGGTAAATTGCCTCGGACCGAAACTCAATTTAAATCTTCAATCTTAAGGAATTTTAATACGCTTAAAATGTAAATAAGCTGACTACTACAATTTTTTGGGTGCCCTTGATCAACCATATAAAATTGTACACAAAATCAATAACTTTTTCCATACATAATAATGTGTTATTATGTATCAAATTATCATTAATTTGATATACTGTCCTAAACTTGTTGTAGCATTTAGTCAAGACACATGAGATTATATTCTAAACAAATAACAACTTAATTCATTAATAATCACTCTAAATAAAATTTCAATGATAATTTTATATATATAAAATTTAAATTCAAATTTATTTTTTTATTATTAAATTTTAAATTTGATACTTTATAAGTGTGTATACAAAATTTTACTTAAAATCATTATTATTCAAGTAATGAATTCTTTTTATATATATGAAAAAAATTTCTAAATGTTTTCATTGCTAAAAAAGGGAAATATTGACTTATTAGCAAGGTAAGAATTTATGTCAACAAATTTTATTGAAAATAAAATGAAAGTATACGTTAACAGCAAACCTAGTGGCTTTTATTTTAAGACAATAATTGAAATTCCTTGCCTTAATTTTTTTTTTTTTTAAAAAAAAAAAAAAAAAAAAAACAAAGAAAGAAGCTTGCAAAAGATGTGGCATTGCTCCAAGGTGGAGATTTGCCTTGCAAAAAATCTGAACGCTTATCTCACCTGTAAGTTTGGAGAGAACACAAGTGAAACAGAAGCAGAACACAGAGATACTACGAGAGAGAGAGAGAGGGGGGGAGCAAAAATGGCGGCTTTAAATCTACTATCACCGCCGCCACGCACGAGCTCATCAATATACAAAAACCATGATTTTTATAATTATAATAGTAATTATTATTATAACTATAATGTTCAGTTTCTAGCTTGTTCTCATCATTTCAGAATTGTCTCTTCTCTGTCTCGAAAACCCATTTCATGTGGTTTCCTGTCATCCAAGGTCTATCTAATGCCAACTCATTTCTCAAAATCAGGTAAAGTTCTTAGCTTTTGTTTAATTTCACAAAAATATGCACTTGGGTTTTTGAGGGTTGGGTCTCAAATGAATGAATGCTTATGCCTTCAGTGTTTTCACAGTTGCTTGTTTGAATTTTTGTGTGCTTTCAGTGTTTTTGGGACCGGTTTTATGATGGGAAAGTGGAAACAATATGACAGAAACTATTATGGGCTTGAAAAGGATTAAGGGGACGGAGGTTTGGGAACGAGGGGGCGACGGAGAGAAAAGAGAGAGAGAGTGTGTGTGTGTGTGTGTGGAGGTTGCGCGTGGGTTCTGCCCACTCTGCTTTTTGAGAAACTTATGATGTGCATGCAGTTAAAATAGAATGTGCAAACAAATAAAGTAGAATGTGCATACAATCATTAAAGAGTTCTGTAAACACAAAATTGACAGCTATTTGCACATTTACCTCAGTTGTATGTATATTGTATATGTTTTTTAAGTTGGTTGTGTGTTTATGATATTTTGCCTCGGATGAAGGATTGATTATGTATAAGATGTTAATACTGTTAAAGATTGGAAATTGGACTGGTTGTACTCTATAGTCATATGGAAAGTGGGAGTTCCTTGAATGTCAAAAGAAGTGATTGGTTTGGTTTGGTTCATGTAATCAGTTGAAAAACAAAGGGTGAGTTCTGGCATACAATTTTGTTAGTGGAAAAGATTAAGGTAGAAAAAATGGAACTGTTTCTTTTGTAAGAGTGGGTCCCTTGAATCTGTAAGTTTGCTTTGAGCAGTGGTAATAGCCTAATTGGGGCTGTCTATTTGTTTTTTTTTTTTTTTTACAGTAACAAATTGCAGGAAAAAAGTTCTCATATGTTATGTGCATATCTGATGTGAAAAGTTATCTTGTGGTGCTACATTTGAGTAATGAGATCAGCCTGCCATTGACAATGTATAGAATGATATTTTCTTCAAATTTGGTTGTATTTTTATTTCTTTCTCTGCCAATAGGTTGGCCACATTTTAGATGAATTATTTGACTAAGACATACTCTATAATGCTTCATGCAGGCAGTGTTTCTTCATGGACTCAAGAGAATTCTGTGCATCAAGACTCCACTTCCAGCACAAAGCAGATATGTGGCCCACTCCATTCAGCTCGTCCCACAGCACCTGCAGAAGTAGCATCCGTGCAAGACCTTTTCAATTTCATATGTTCAGGCCCTCTTGTAAACAAGTTGGGTCTGACCTCAGACAAGATTGCAGAGTCCATAGATAAGTGGTTAACATATGGTTCAAACTTGTGCCGATTGTTCCAATTCAATGATTTGAAGCTTACAGTTCCTCAGAAAGCAAGGTTTTATCACTATTATATACCAGTCTTTATATGGTGTGAAAATCAGATTTCCAAGCACAGGTCCCAGTTCAAAGATGGAGAAGATGTGCCTCCTTTAGTGGTATATAAGTGATTTTCTTTTTATTGATTTCTGTTCTTATACCAGTGCCTGCCTTGATCTCTATCTTGGTTGCATTAATCCTAAAGGCTGATCCATGAAACTTATTGTCATTTTGCAAAACTGATGTTCTTTTGGGTGTAGATTGGTTTTAGTGCACCTCAAGGTTGTGGAAAGACCACACTCGTTTTTGCTCTTGATTATCTCTTCAAAGTAACCCACAGGTGCATTGCTATATCTGCTGCCAATGACCTGTAAATGATTCATTATGGAACTGAAATCATTGATGTATCTCTCTCTCTCTCAGAAAATCTGTAACATTATCCATAGATGATTTTTATTTGACAGCAGAGGGCCAGGTAATACTTTAGTGAGTTTTGACACTTTCCTCTTATTCTTCATTTTCTAACTGCTGATGCCAATTCATATCAAATGCAGGCTAAACTGCGAGAAGAGAATCCAGGAAATGCACTACTCGAGGTAGTGATAAATGCACGCTTTAAATTTTTATCAAGCAAGGGAATTAGCAACGCATAATCAATCCACAAGATAAATGACACAGCTAGTTTAATGTCTTTTGTTTATCCTTTTTCTTCTCTCTGTGGTTGTTTCCAGTTCCGTGGAAATGCTGGGAGCCATGATCTGCCATTCTCAATAGAGACACTGACAGCTCTAAGCAAATTCACAGAAGAAGGTAAGAATTTCTTTCTCTTGTGTCTTCCTTTGCACCTTACATTTGTTTTGACTTGACACAAGATTCATCTCATGTTTTCAGGTATGAAGATGAAGCTACCTCGGTATGATAAAGTAAGAATGCTCTCTCTTTTGCCTATCTTGCAATTGTTTGACCTCAGAGATGCTAATGGTAGATGTTTGTCCCTTGAAGTCTGCATTCCAAGGGAGGGGTGACAGAGCCGATCCTTCAACATGGCCAGAAATTGAAGGCCCCTTAACAGTAAGAAAATCTTCTATTATTTGCTGGACAATAGGTGGATTGGGGTTGGCATGAATTTTGGCGGGCTGGAAAAAAAAAATGCAAATTGGTCAATACAACTACCTGAGAGTGTCCAAGTATATTGTTATTTTTATAAGCATAATGCTACAAGAACTTTGAAGCCTAGTGTTGAGTTATGGTTGATAGCTCATATACAGATAGGGCACTGGACATTGAAGCCCCTGCAAAGGGGAAGTTAGGTATCCACACTTTGGTACAATCAAGGGTGTGTTTTATTATGAAGGTTACATTGAGGTTTTTCAAGCTTTATCATGACCTCAGTATATAAGATTGTTTGATAACCCTAGACACAACTTGTAATTTCAGCCAGTTTTTCTCATTGTGTAAGAATACACAGGTGACTGACCTGTGGACATAGGCACATTGTTGGACCATGTAAATTTGGTGCTCTTGTTCTCTCTTTCTTCTCCAATTAATTCACCATAATATGCAACTAACAGTAGCAAGCAAAATCTCAACACATCAGATTGCTGAAATAGTTGGGCTAGCATGTTTAGAAATAACCCAATGTTATGAGAGATAGCTGTATTTTGACCGTAGGAAAGTTTATCTAAAATATTCTCCTTTCCCTCAATCTTTTTTGTGCTTTGGGTACACTCTCAGGTGGTTCTGTTTGAAGGTTGGATGCTTGGTTTTAAACCCCTTCCGGTGGATGTTGTCAAAGCCGTTGATCCACAGGTTAAAATTTTTCTGGAAGTTCTTCTATTTAATTTTCTTCAGGTTCACATTCACCTTGTGATATCTTATTATTAATGTAAGCTCTAAGTTTCGTTTATTTCACAGCTGGAGACAGTAAACAAGAATCTTGAAGCTTATCATGATGCATGGGACAAATTTATAAAGGCTTGGGTAGTCATAAAGATTCAGGACCCTAGTTGTGTATACCAGTGGAGATTGCAGGTTGCTTATTTTTCTGGGCAAAGTATTGTGGTCAGACAACTGTTTTGTCCTAAAATTGCCTCTCTGTTCCATTTTGTGGTCTTTTGCAGGCAGAGATTGCCATGAGGGAGGCAGGAAAACCTGGGATGACAAATGATGAGGTGCACTTAACGATGAACATGTTATAACGATTAACATGCTATAAGGGTTTAAGCATTTCTATAGGTAACTTTTGCTTCTAATGAAGCTTTTTTCCTTGGCTTTTCTTTTGCAGGTCAAAGATTTTGTGTCACGATACCTTCCTGCATATAAGGCTTATCTTCCGAACCTTTATGCAGAAGGACCAAGTGGCTCAAATCCAGAGGATGTCCTTTTGATAGAAATTGATCAAGAGAGGAACCCCATTCTAGGTAATTAATCGGTCCAAAGATTTGTGAGAAGGCCCAATTTTGATTTCTTTGAAATGATGCAACTAGCATATGATTTTGGTGTCGTCCTTAACACTGATCAGAACGGTCAATTGTAAATGGGAATGTGAATGTTTCATGCAAATGAATGGAAAATTTCACCAAGCATCATGTGTCTCCTAGTCTTTTGAATTGATTCTACGTACGACATGTAGCAGATACTGTCGATGGCTTCCATCAAGAATTGTCTTAAGGGGAGTAGAAGTAACCATGAGTTTGTTAATAGCTATTCAGGACACCAGTTTCATAACACAAAATCTATAATTAGCACATTACATGAAAGAAATCAACTCCTTGTTCTGTAAGAAGGAAATAATTAGAAATCAGTTTGACATGCCAATTTGGAAAATTTCTGCAATTACCCTCTTCATTCCTACAATTAGTCTGTAATAGTGGGATGGAGCAATAACCATCCATTAAATGTATTCTGCAATAGTACTTGCTACAAATGTAATTGCTTCTGCTATGAGAAATATGCCTTCAATGACAACTCCCCACATGGCAACCTTCAATACCTTAAGCTTTAAGGTAGTGACATGTAACAATCAGACGTCGACTCGTGAACGAACCATGACCGATGGTTTGTGTGAACATATCCATGTTGTGAGTAGCATATGTGAGGGTGGCTAGAGAGTTCAGTTATGCTTTATGTGAATGAAATGAGATGAACATTTTTCATGCGCATTTGACTCTTTTCTCGTGTATCTATCGAGGTTTTTTTCTTGGGGTCAAAGTCATTTAGTTTTGGGTATTTTAAATTTCTGATATATTGAATTTCAAGTTTATTGGCATTGTTCCATTTTGCTTACCCGCCAGTCAACCTGCACAGTATCAATCCAACGATCTTTAAATTAATTGCTAAATATTGGGTCTATTATGTGATAATAGCTTAAGTCAATCAATATTTAAACTCAATTCTCTCTCTCTCTCTCTCTCTCTCTCTGTTTTTTCTTTTTTTTTGGGCCCGGGGGGGGGGGGGGGTGGGGGCCAAAGGCATGCCATATCCGTAAGTTACTTCCCAACGGTTGGGACGACCACAACTGTGTTGAAGGTTTATGGTAATAAGATGTGACATTTTTCGTAGATTTCAGGTCAAGATACTCACGTCCATGTAACATTTTTGTATTTCATTACTAGAGTGGACGATTGGCTGATTTGGCGAATAAAAGCTCATGTCCGCTGAAAGATGAATGAGCTTTATTATTATTTTTTATTTTTTTATTATTATTATTATTTTTAATTTGGGTTCTAAAGATGAATGATTTTTACATTACTAGGACAACACCTGTTGTTTCGTTTGAGTTTAACCCAATTAGTTTACGATTCTGTTTGAAATACAATGGATTCTTCGATTGATAAAATGAGATAGGGACTCAAATCAGACACAAATTATTGATAATCATGCAACTAAAATGAAATTTCTTAATGTACAAGATTTTTAATTTACTTATTATTAGAAATAAAGAAATTATAATTAATTAATACTATAAAAATTTAATATTAATACCTAAATATATATTGTTAAAATTTATATATTTAATTACGTTTATTTAATTTAAAAAATATTTAAATATTTTATTTTATTTTTAAATTTTTTAATAAATTTTTATAATTTATAATATTTTATATTAATATATTAATTTATTAATTAAATTATAATTTTTAATATTTTAATAAAATTATAATTTTATTATATATTTAATTTATATTAATAATTATATATATATATTTAAAATATATATAATAAAAATATTTATAATTAAAAAAATAAAAATAAATTTTTTAAAATATATATATAAAAAAAATTCAATAATAACATAATAAACATAATATATTAAGTGTGTACTAATTTAATATAATTTAATAAAAAATTATAAAATTTAAATAAAAAAAATATAAAATATTAAATAAATTGTACTTTTTTATAGTATTATATATAATTAAGAAAAAAAAGTAAATTTTTTTTGTTTGAAGAGAAAAAAAATTTAATTTTTTAATTTAAAAAATTTATAATTTATTTATAAAAAAATTTTTTTAAGAATTTTTTATATGTTTTTAAAATAAAAAATATTTAAATTTTAATAAATAAAATATAAATATAAATATACTTATTAATAAATATAATAAACTCATATTGCGTAGATTTAGATCTAATACGAAGTATTTAATGTAATCACGTGGATCGGATGGCCTAATGCAAACGAATTGCAAAAAGTGAATAAAGCTGCTGGTTTCACTAACCACAGATTAGTTAAATTCGATGCAGGTAGACAGTCAAAGTCTCGAAAAATTAAAAGAGTCCATGGCTGCCGGCAGTGGATTAAGGTCGGTTGCAATAGGAAATGAATAATAAACATGCATGCACTTTTTCTTTCTTTCTTTCAAAAATCATTTTATCTTACACGTATTCTTTTGCAATTCTAAACCAAAGAAATTTTATGATGTTTAATTACTTAAAAATTCAATAACATTAGTTTAACTCCATTGGGTCGATTTGTTGACTAAAAAAATAAGCTTAAGATCTGGGTAAGTCATGTCAAGTGTTTCATTTGTGACACAATAAATTGGGACGATAAAAAGTCTTTTTTTTTTTTTTTTTTTAACAGCAATTGATCTTTTCTTTTAGTTTTTGACAGCCAATAGAAGCGTTTTTTTTTTTTTTTTTTTTTTAATCTGATGGCAAATCAAGATTGCCCCCACAAACATGCACATAAGTATAGAAACAGAAGAAAGCAGCTTCAAAGTAAACCTAATTACTTATATTAAAATCTAAAATATCTAAAAATTATTATATTTAAAATTTAATAAATTTAAAACTTAAATTATTCAAAATTCAAAATAACTCGTTTTAAACCCAACACAATTCACCTATTTATGGTCTCTAAGTGCAAAGATGTTTATGTTAGAGTTGTTTTTCCATGTTGGGTCCACAATTTAGACATTTTAGACGTTAGCATGGCTTTCTTAGACCTAGGTTTCACACATAAAATAGGTTCATTGATCGGTATCTATTGTTATGTAAGAATGAAGATTGGAATGTGTACGGACCGTATTAGTTTGTAGCTCAAGGGGAATGGCTAGCTAATCATGTGCACAATTCTCCTCGAAACAAATAGTTCATGCATTGGAATACGTGAATGTTGCCTTTGTTCTAGAAATGTTCCATACGTTTCCATTGTTCCTTTTAAACGAGAGTGTTAGTGACAAAGATTATGGAAGTTCATTCAATTGGAATAATTCAATTTAATATATTTGAAACTTAACTATTATTAATAAAAAAAAAGGTTAAATCAATTGTAATTCAAAATTTAAATAACTTAAATTAAAAAATTTTAAAATTTGAAATTAAAAAGTATTAAAAGTTTAATATATTATAAATCTAATAAATTTAAAATATGATATATCTAAAATTCAATAAAATTAAAATCTAATAGATATGATATCTTATTTCTACTAAACTTGAATTTAAGACTTAATATACTTAAAATAGAGAAAATTGAAACCCAAAACTCAAATGATTTTAGAATTGAAATAATTTGATCCGACCTTACTCTTCATATTAGCCTTGAATTTGTGCCCTAGGTTAACTCGACAAATCTCTCTAATAATTCCCACCAAAATTGTAAATCACAGCTTGAAGGTTCTAACTCCAAATACAATTAGAGAAATAAAGTCTTGTTAATCAGAAGCAAGGAACACAATATTAAGTTGATATAAAAATAATCCATGATTAAATAAAAACAAAGTGTCACTTTTATCTAGGGTCTTGTTCCCAATCTAAACATCAAAGTTAAAGTCTTAACAGACATACTTCAGAGGATAACTCACATGCTTAAAAAGGAGTTCAGCGAATAAATAGCAAATATCTTATAGGCTTCTTGGCTTTCGGTTGAGGCATATTTCATTCATCTTTTGGAATTTCCTTCAGAATGCCCCTTGGCTCCACTTCAAAATCTTTGGCTTTTGATCCCTTCATGATCCTTAGTCTCTTGCAGGACTCCATAAACATCCTGTCAACACTTACGAGTATTCTCCATTTAGCTTTTATTAAAAGGAAAACTAATATACAACTATAGACATGCATCTGAAAATGTCTTTTTTTTTTTTTTTTTTTCTGTTTATGAATTGAATTAGAAAAAGGGAATTTAACTATGAACGAAGTCGGTTCAAACCCAAAATTTTACCCGGAAAATTTATGCTTGTGGTTACTGGGCCATGAACAAGGAAAATGTTAACGATGCCGAGGGATAATGTTTAAGAATTATTAAAAGTACACATTTTTTTTGTAAGTTTTAATATGTTGAAGGGCTTGAGTGAGTGAGGTTATTTGATTGTTATAGGACGATTAAATGTCCGCTAAAAGAGTTAACAAAAATGTAACTTTGATATTGTATTAAATGTATAATTTTGCACTCATTAAAAATTATATTAGACTGAATAGGATATATATATATATATATTGATTATGACATAAACAAAATATGATAATTGTATTAACTTTAAAGTTTTTTATGTCCTTTTATTAATGACAAAGGTAAAGTAATATCAAAAGAATGTTTATTTCAAATAAAAATAGAGTTACATATGAAAAATTGGGAAGGTGCAACAATTTAATGCACATATAATGTATACATAGTAGGTAACATTTTTCCCTACTTTTCTATTCTCTCATCAAAGTAGGTATAATATGGTAACTAACCAGTGAGAAAGACAATATTTAAGGTAATGTTAATGTAATTTATATGCATTATCTTGTATGCACCGTAAGTGCCATATTTTATAGTTAAATCCTTTCATGTATAAATCCAAAACAAATGAAACTTGAAATACTACTTGTTTCTTAACGGGTGCTCCGGGCACCCTTTAACAAGACCCATATGGGCAATTCACAAAACAAAAAATTAAAAAAATGCCTCTAAATCAAAATAATTTAAGCAAACTATTGGTCAAATGCCTCTATCATTATAAATATGTCGAAAATGTTGTGTCCGTGAAATGTTTATTGTTTTTCTTATCAAAACAATGGGAATGGAGGGGTAGTACCCATAGTCCCACCAGAAAGAATTGTATTTGTGGCACTACACAGTGAGTTTCTAGACTAAATTTATAGAACAACAAACTCTATTTTATTCAATCAAAGTCAACAGACTCTTCTAAAATTATGTAAAATCAGATATACGTTAAGTTTCACTAAACACTTTAATGAGAATTCAAATCAATAACATAAAGTAGAATAGGCATGCTATTTTTGGAATTGGGGCAAGACTTTCATCTTAGTAATAATGCCTTGCCCCTTCGAATTATAGTCTTTGGAGACATCATTTTCACTTTGCCGTCTAGCGGCCAACACCATCATCAGGAACTGTAAGCGTAAATTGCCCAACACCAGAAATGCCACATTGTATTGACATTGCCAATTTTGCCACTATCATTTCCACAAACTACTAGAAGTTGAAAAAAAAAAAAAAGAAGAAAGAAATTTAATTGTCCACATCTTACGTTATAAATGTTAATTAGTGAAATGTTATTACTACTCTTATCATGACTCTCGTTCAACAGTAAACTATGACAACAACCTTATATGATGGCGCGGTTTAAGAGTTGCTAATCTGAATTAATTAAATTGAGAGTTCACAACCCAATTTCATAAAATATGCAAAATTTACAATCTAAATTTTTACTTTACCCATTTCTCATTTCAGGGGTGATGTTAAATATATCTAGATTTCTTTAAGACTTTTAGCTAAGTGATCTGAAAGTTTTGATTTTTTTGACGTATATAGGCTCCATTTTTACTTTTTTATTTTTTTAAATTCTTGAATGAGTCCTTGGTATGGAAAATGATGACTGTAAATTATGCAACCTGAATTAATAAAAAAAAATGTCATTAATAAAAATTTTAGTGTATAATCTTTTCTAGAAGTTATTAGCGCTGCCCCTAAAGGTTGCATTATGATTCAAAACCATTTTAATTTGTACTCCTTGTCAACCTTTTGTAAGGCTAGTTGTCAAGGTCATCATGAGGATTTGAGTACATAAAAGCAGTAGAGTTTGATGGCTGGCCAACTTTCGTGGCTAATTACTTAATTAGATTCAAGGAGTCATGCTTAATTACAATCATGAAGACAATTTTTGTTTATTATATGTTTATTTTATTTATTTATTTTCCCTTATGATGAGGGATTCTTCATACACAGACTACCAGATAGCTAGCTGAGTTGTACTACTAAAACCCTTGACCTGGGGTTTTCGACATACTCACTTTCTCGGTTACACGGATAGGGCTATTGGATGGGAGCTTGGACGGCGTCTGCCGATCCCATGCACAAACAAATTTTTTTAATCTTTTTTTTTTTTAAAAAAAAGTGTAAACAAGGACAATAGAATCTACGAATAAAAATCATATAATGTGTATCCAACACTCTTTCATAACTGATTACATATTATATGATACTTATTTGCATATTTTATCTTACTTATTTTTACATTTTATATTTTTCATTTTTGTTTGCATGAGATCCACAGCCCCGTGTATCCTCTGTCTACCAGTCAAATAATATTAAATATTACGAAAAAAATCTTTTTGACTCATCATGAATCATTATCGTTGTTGATATGGTTAACTTTCTTAATACCTTAATAAACGGTTTTATTTAGTCAAAAAGTATTCACCTCAGTAAAATAATATTTTTATAATAAATTAAGAATTTCTATTTTCCTAATATTTATCATTACCATTATCCCTTTTTCTTAAGGGCCCTTAAGTGATTTTTTGGAGTAAGACGTAGATGTTTGAATCTCCTGCTCTCTCCCTGATCCCCCTTCAAGAGCTCTTGAGGCCTTAGGGTAACTTGACAGTTATATCAAGCAGAGTATCTATAACTAATTGTCTCACGGAGGGAAATAGAAATTCAGAGACATATACTGCCAATAAGATCAACAAACAATCATCTACGACATTAAAAGGGTTTGCCATACCCATGATGCATCCTACCAGCGTGAAGCTAATTGATCTGTTAAAAAAATTTGATGTTTGATCAAGTGCAATTGTGTATCCTCAATTCATGTGATTGTTATCATGTGCCATTATAATTAAAATTAATTGTTTGTGTTGGGTAGAAACACTTACTCCCATGGGACATCCCCCACTAGCATCCAATCTCCGTCCCTGTCTTCGTATATAGGAACATATTCGCAACCATCTGCATCCTTCAATGCTTTGCCTGTCCAATATAGAGCACAGATTATAATTAATGTTTGTCTGGCTTTAATTTTATAATCAATTAAAACTGAAGCCCTACTCCATCATTTTCCACATTAAAAGAAAGTTTTGGTTCCACTGAAATTAGTATGCTGAATTTTCAAAAATTGACACACAGAAACATATGTAAATAGACATGAGTTTTATCACGTATTATATTATTATTATTATTATAATTGTTATTAATTGCACATTTTTATAATATAAGTACGCATTCCTCCATCTCAGGTCTATTCATTTGCGTCTCTACATAATAAAGCCTTTGAATGTCTTCTGCCAATTTTATTTTATTTTATCCATGATATGACAACATTAGACTACTTGTAACATAATGGAAAGCTATTTTAATGCAATTACAAGGTTCTTCTTTCATGAGATTGTTACGTGTATGTCATCATCTCCACCAAAGAAAAAGGCTGAAATTATAAGTTGTGAGAACAGACTCTTGTTATTCTTTTTTTGGGGGGGGGGGGGGAAATGTGAAGTATTAGGATCTAATGTTACCACAAGGCCCAGAGATAAATTTTCACTAAAATGGATAGGACTCACCGATGCCAAAGCAACCAAACAGCTTCTCCAGTGCAATGACAAGGTCAGCATACTCCTTGTGCATGCCCAAATCAATTTTGCGGAGAAAAGGAGCTCCATCCATGCTAACTTTCACGTACATTTTTGAGGTTTCAAGGCAGTCCTTCTCATTGAAGCTATTCCTTTTCCTATATGAACATACCGGTGGCCACCCCACGAGTTGCCCTTTTGTTTCAACTTTCCGGTCACCGGTGGCATCACCGGAAACTTCAGAGAAGACCCTTTTCTTCTCACTCTTGGGACATTCACCACCCCCACCACCTGGGAGTCCCAACCTCAGCTCTGTGATTTCAAGCCCAAAACCTTCTTTTGCCATTTTTTGGGTGATGGGTTTAGGACTTGTAGTGCTACACTCACAAAATATTTCTGGCAACTTTGGTTATATATGGATTGCTTTTTACTTTCTCTAAGGTTCAATTTTTTATATAGTGTTTGTTAGGCCTTCGTATGTAGTTTTTATTTATCAAACCTCTAAGTATATGGATTCACAAAGAGAATTATAGAGAGAGAGCAAGAGAAAGAGAGAGAGAGAGAGAGAGAGAGAGAGAGAGAGAGGGAGAGAGGACATAGTGGGGGCAATGACAGGTCGAATAAGGCCTAATGGTCGGTCACATGAGAGGCAAAAGAGGGGACTTTATGCCTCCTAAAAGCACAATTAAAGGCCGGCACCATAAGTTGAATATGGGGGACAGATCGAAGGGTTTTGGGGTTTATAGTCTTTTGTTAGGATTGGATCCTGGCCATTCGATTTACTCCTTGGGGAAACATGCCATGTGATCTGCCTTATTGCTGGGGTCTATACCAATAAATTATTGCAAGATTAGTACTAGAGCTACAAGTCTCACAATGGTACAAAGATACTTTATTTTGTAGCATATGCATGCCCGCGTAATGCATGTGTTGGTGTCCTTCTCCCAATTTATGACTAATTAATAGATTTTTTGATAATCATATGTCCATAAGCATACATATTTAAAGTGTGCATGTCATTAGATTGGTACATTTCCACCCCCCCCTACTTCTAAATAAAATAATGAAGTTAGAATCCTAACTTCAAAATTGTGTCCACCCCCCCCCCTCCCCGCGGAAAAAAAAATCTTGATCACCATATGATCAGAATAAAAGAGCTTTGAACTTTTATAATTGTCCAATTAGAGACCTAAGTTAATGTTTTGCACCAACAGTTGGATGGTGGAAGTAACTTTTGTGATTGTCAAGGATGTTTAAAGGATTGTCTGTAAAATAACTTTGGTCTCGATTGACGTGAATGCTAAACACGATCATACTCTTTACCGTAAAGACTAAAACGCCATTGCATGTGACAGCAATCAACTAATTGTAATTTCGTTCGAACACATGCATTATGTCAGGATCTTTTGAGCTATGATTGTAACAATGTCACTATTAGATCAACATACTAGTACAACTTCATTTTAGATCGATGTGACCCTGAATTGTTTTGAACAAAATACAAGCAATTTCATTTCTAGTTCGTGGAGGACTCATTTGTCTACAATCATAATTGAGGCGTACTATTTATGATTACACAGTATATTTTTGCTAGATATTGTCATGCACATGAGCTGAAATACATGATTCGATGTCTACTGCATGAAGCTGTCATGATCATTTCAAATACTTTGTCATGTGAGAACGATCGCTTGTGTAACCGTAGAAGGTATAGATACCACAATAATTTTGCTACATGGTATAACAGGGATGGAAGAAATGGTCTTGAAGATAGGACCTCCATTTGTATAGGAAATTGGAGCAAGTTCACCTTTACAAGTCACACAGGTCCCATCATCGCCATAACAGGACCCTCTTAGAAGGGTTGTTCAAATTATCAACGTCTTGCGTGCCTAACCGGAAAGAATCTGTCCCAAGATGAAAACAGTGACAGAGAAAACATTGGGAAGCAGGATGACAACGTTGAAAACTTGACATGTGGCCCCTCTAGCCATGTTAATTATACCGAGTCTCGGAACTTTCAATTTCTAAAATTCTTTTAATTTAGTTCTTATTTTACAATAACTAAATTAACTTAATATTACACATAAAATAAAAACTTAACTAAAATTCAATTTAAAAAAATTAAATAAAATTACATTTTATAAGATATAAAACTAAATATTCAATACACTCACATAAACATAAGTAAATATAATAAATATTTAAACTCTATAAATATTATAAATGAAACATTTAAGTAATGTATAGTTGAGCTAAACAAAATCATGAGACTTGGAATTGAATTCCACTGACACCTATAAGAGAATAATTAATTCATTTCATAAATATGGTTAAGCGTGCATTAAGTCCATTTCATTTGCATCTTTATACTTTCATTTGCATCTTTATACTGGCTAAATACTGCTGTACGAATTTGTGTATCATTACACAGTAGCAACAAGACAGCGTCGAATGAGTGCAATCTGTCGCTCACTTGTCTGTCCTGGCTAGGAAGTTACCCAACTGATCGTACTGTACATAAATAGGGCTCTCGTGGGAATTAATGTTACTGTCTGCACAGGAGTGGCTGAGGTCTATTTGAATTTATGCCTTACAACACAATCACCACAAGCATGACGTATGTGGTCCTGAATGGACTTAATGAGCTTCTCATATTCTAACTCCACGGCCCCATGAGTCTTCAGTTGGAGTATTGTCAAGAAATTTTCAAGAAAGTTCCGAACTCAGAGTCACCATGGTATCTTTGCATTCAATGCCAAAATTTAATATTTTTCATAACATATTTTTAGGATATATAGAAAATATAAAATTTGGTTAGAAATATATGTTATACTTCATAACATGTTTTTATCTCTTAAAAAAAAAAAAAGAAAAAAAAGGCATAATAATAATAATAATAATAATAATATGTTTTTATGCTTACAAATTTTTGCCAAGTTTAACACCATTGGATATGTCTCCTACGATGTGTTTCGCAAGAAATATTGGCATCATTTGCTTGATTATTAGAAGCCTGACTTTAATTTCGTTAGACAAGAATCTGTATATTAACATGGGTAAAATCTACTGCTGGGAAATGAATAGTATGAAGCGGGCTGGTACGAAATTTTCCTTATAAAAATGTCACAAAACAATTTCCTTAAAGATGTCACCTACAACTCTTTTTGTTGATCCTTTAATTTAAGTTGATACTTCCCGCTGGCCATCTCCATTTTTGGCACGGTTTAGATGACCAAGAAAACAAAAAAGAGAAAAACTTATTGGCAAAGCATAATATACCCTAGTATATTCTAAAATTAGCTCGCTAGTCAACCCAAAATCTTCTTTGAAGGTTACATTAATTCATTATAAATGCCCAAATCCACATTCGATTGATGATACAAATTATATATACCTTTTCTTGATATTTGTGAAGGGTGAGCTTAATATAGTAATCAAATTATTTCATTGTGATTTAGAGAAGATAAGTTTGAGTTTTGAACACAAATTTCTATAAAAAAAAAAACAATGGTTAATATACACTTTTACTTTTATATACAGGTTCTCTCTCTCTCTCCCACACACACACACACACACACATACACACACTATAGCTAACTTTAGGGAAAAGGTTTGATCAATGCAAAAGCAATATTAAAAAATCAGCATGATATGCTTCATATGCATACGCATCTTCTTTATGGTACAAAAAGATATTAATGACAAAAACAGTGAACGAGTCAACCACAAACGTCTTAACAACCGAATTAATTTATATAGTGCCTATAACTAACACTTAGGCAATGTTGTCGTTGTATTACTAAATCTGGACATTAGGGCCTTAATCACATGTTTAACTAAATTAATTATTCATATCCATTGCGATTGACAAAACCTGAAGTACTCATTCGCCATATGGGTGTAAATCAAAAGTTCAAAATTTATTACCAACAAAGAAGTCGGTCTATTTAGTAGGGAAAGCACCCCCATTTTCGCTTTTCAACCTTACAGGGTAAAAATCCTGAATACATAAGCCAATATGAGAGAGAACTAAATCAATTCCTGTGTTTTACTTGCTCACTTTCAGGTGAGTTAAATTAGAAAATTTCTTATATTTATGCCTTGGCTTAGCAAGTCTCGTACCACTGAAACTGTCCGAGTTATAAGCTTCTGCCGACATTGGTGCAATCGGAGTACTTCCAACTGTTTGTGGTGACAACAGATGTAATATTCCTGTCGGAGACATGAGATAACTTACATTCCTCCCATGTTATTGATCAAGGAAAAAGGTTCCAAGATGTGCTAAATATTGGGGGCCATGCTGGAGATTCCTTCAAGTAATAATTTAAAACAAAAAAAAAAAAAAAAATTCTACAAGATTAAAGGTGAGCACTCCTCAAAGTTGGTTAAGTTTAGTTGTTTAAAAGCCAAAGAAGGTTTGGAACTTGTATTCTATAATCTGCTTCAATCTGCAACAAATAGCATTTTAAATTGCACATTGCCGCCATCATTGGAAGGGGGCAAGACATCTTGACTTGACTTTATCGAGTCTAGAGAAGGGTAAAATGTACATAACTTAATTCTGATTTTTACGAAACGATTGGTTTTACAATTTGAACCGATATCTTTAAATTATAATAGAGTAAACATACTGTAGTACTTCGTCCTTTGAATTAACTGCTACCACAACTGCAGCCATGATTTCTTTTTCAGATAAGTGAACCATGGTCATAATATGTACAGGTTTCTCATTCTATAATGGACTCAAATTCTTCTTTTTCTTTTTTTTTTTTTTTCTTTTTCGGTAATTGCAGCGGCATTAACCATAATCACCTTTACTAACAATAATCGCAATGCTTTATGGCATTTTGTAAGGGTTACAACATGTTGAAAATTCGTCGCAATAGAGCTAGAATGATGCTTTCAGCATAAGTCAGTGAGAAGTGACGTTTTTCAAGGAACATTGTGGCATTAGGTTGTAGGAGTCGTAACTTTTCTAAATTTTGTAGTCACAATTGCAGATGTCATTTAGGGTCTTCGAATTCTTTATCTACAAACTTGATGAGAAATTCACATTGTTGAGACATTTTTATAATTGTCAACGTCGATTATTAATGTTACATTCCCTAGATGTCACTGAAAAATTTGCATTGGCAATTGCAAATTGATGAGTAATATGTCCGCATAGGCATTTAAACAGCATGATGAGAGTTTTTTTTTTTGGGAAGATACAATAGTAATTCAAGATTTAGTTATTTATTTTTGCATTTTAATTTTAAAAAATCATAAATTTTATGAAAATAAAATAAAAATTATTATATAACTCAAAGTTTTATAAATCCCTTAATACATTATATATATATATATATATATATATATAAGAATATTATATCAATAATTTTTAGATGAATCTGATTTACATACGAGTGAAACAACACAAATATTGAACTCATATAATGACTACATCCAATTATGGTAGTGAGATCACTGGCACCAGTAAGAAAAAAGGATTGATCTTTTCACTAGCTGGCAACGGCAAGACTGATCCGCAGAGACAACAACAACTAGGTGAATTGGCCACCAGTCAGCTTGTCAAAGCCAATGTTGTCTAGGTGTCTCTCTTGCCTATAGCTGAGTTGTAATGTTGCTTTCTTCTTCTATTGTAAGCCCAAACACCGTAGTTCGATTGTGACTTGACTCACCTAGACCTCCATCATTGTAAAGTATTGGATTCGATCTCGCCTGACTTTAGTTGACTTGCCCTACTCTTTTATCTTATAAAGGAATTGTTTTCGTAACTCAAATATATAATAATATTGTTCTTGCTTGGCTTGACGCCCAACAATATATGAATCGATGCTGAATATGCTATGTGCTGCTGGCAAATGACTAATTCAAAGGCTACTAATTAAAGAAGATGTTCCTTTGCAACCGAGCATATGGTTCCCAAGGGGAAGACAAGGCATTGAGATACATGGGAAGGGTCCCCACCCGGTCACACGTGATGGAGAGTTGCCACCGGCATGGCTATGAGTCCCAATTCTCCATCAAAACACGATCATCCCTGGACAATCAAACCCACATCACAAGGATACATGCTTTGGTTAGGGCAAATCTCTGGGCGTCATGGGTCAATCATCAGAGTAGTTCCTCCGTTGATCTTCAGGGTTGACCCTAAACCACACTAATTATTAAGGACTATTAAGCATCATCAGTGCACAATACATGTGAATTTATCCTAAATTGTTCGATCAAGATGTGAAATTAGGTATTAAGCACATAGCATGAAAATGAGAGACACGGAGGCTACTTTATATTTTTAGCAAATATTTAATGTTGACTTCCGTCACATCTATGGTAAGAATTGGTAAGCGCAACGACAACAGAGCTCTGCCGAGTGGGCTAAATTCCCGAACCAAGTGGTGCATACATGGAGTTAAATGCTACTCTTCTTTTATCATACAAAGAAAATGGAGAAAAGATTCAAACTTCTGTCACCTCTTTTATACAAAATCCATGGGGTAGTAGCTTTAAGAAGCCAGTCTGTCTGTGAAGTGCATTAACGCATCTACGGTCCAAGCAATTGGGACGATAAATGAAACTTGGACTCCCAACCGGGGCTCCTTGAGTCCATTACCATTAAGCTTCTTGTAGGCCATGCATTGGATACCCATTGGGCCCAATATAAAACTTGTCCCCTCCCCCCCCCCCAAAACGGCACAGCGACGTTGATCTGTAGGTTGAGTAAAATGAGGCCCACCATGGGCTGGGCAAACCATAACTAAACAAACCCAAATTCTCTTAACAGTATAATGGCCCATCGTCAGTTTGCTCAATTTTTTGAGAGGTTTAGTCCGTCAATTGAACATTTTGCTTGAATAATTTTTTCTTTTTTTACTAAATTTATTATTTATTTTTATTTTTATCCATCTATTTTATTTTATATAATTAATTGATCAATTAAAATATTAATAAAAATTACTTATTGATAATATTTTAATTAATAATAAAATTAATAAATTTGGAGATGTCAACAAATTTCTTTAAAAAATTATTTTTTTAGTTAACAGTTTGACTATCCTAAAATTAATTTTACCTGTAGTATGTTTCAACAACTAAAAAGGCATCATGCATATCGTGCGCTACACGTTAAAAAAGATATTAAGTTTTCTTTTTTTTTTTTTTTTCTCTTTTTCTTAATTTTTAAAAGAGTAACTTTTCTTTATTTAATTTTAAATTATTTTTAAAATTTTTCATGAATATTAATAAAATTTTATTCCTTAAAAAATTAAATAAAAGGAAAATAGAAATGAACGAGAGCGACCTGTTTTCATTAAACGAGAGTGGAAACCGGAACTGGGCATTCCTGGTCTGGTTTGCTGTAACTGGAGCCATCATCACCAAGTCTTCTAATTGGCCTCACTGGTATTATTTCTCGATCATTTCTCCATTCTTTCTGTGTTTATATGTATGTGGTGGACATCAAATAAAATCCAATCTTTTGGGTGCTTCCACATAAAAAGCAAAGAAAATGTCCATGAGCACTTTGATCCTTAAGTTTGAGATGCTAGACACGTGAAAAGCAATGTTTTAAATTGCATTATCAATATCCATGCACGAATAGATTCTATGTATATATATATACACGTAATTATTTGTGTATTTTATATGAAAATGTAACTTAAAAAAAAAAAAAAATTTTACTGTGTGAAAAATTGTATGCATTCTCTTTATGTATTATGGTTGTTTCCCATACCTTTCCTTCTCCTCAAACATGTGGTTGAACGTTGAGTGAATGGTTAGAGAGGACCTGAAATCTATCTCTAATTTGTAGGTGCTGCACAGCCTCTAATACCATAATTCCTCTATAAATCATTTTTCATAACTAATTTGATGTGATGATGTGGTAACTTTTACAGTGATAGATTCAAGAATAATTTTATTAATCAATTATATTTTATAAATTTAATTTAAATTTTGTCAATATATATATATATATATATATATATATTATTAAAATACAATCAAGCGGCTTTGATTTTACCCTATGAGGCAACCGAACGGTCGGAAGGCGCAGGTATAAATAAGGAACAACGGTCAAGCTTCATCTTAAGGATTCCGTTTTCTTTTTCCTTTCTCTTCGTTCTTGCCTTTTTGGTTTTCTGTAAGTAGCCGTCATACACATCCTCCTGAGTGGATCGGCGGCAATCAAATCCTCCGTTTTGCCGCTGCTACCACCGCCTCATCTCTGACTTTCTGGGCAGAGCCTCCGTTCTTCGATCCGACTTTTTGCTCGGCGCGCGCCGGCGGAATCCAGTGCAGATCTAGCTCAAACGTCTTCGGCTCCCTTCACGCGCCGTCGGTTGGGTTCGTCAGCGCGCCACCAGGTCAGCTTTACTGGTGTAGGCTTTATCCTCATCTGAGTTTCGCCGCCGCTGCTGGCGAATCAGCTAATCATCGGTTTGGGGACGGGTAACAACCCTAATCTTTTGCATAGTCCTTTATTAGTTGGGATAATTTTTGTAGAAGTTATTCGAATTAAGTGTTAATTGAAGACTTAAATTTCCCCAAAAAAAGTAAGGAAAAAATTTGTTCGACTAACAGACTTAGGGATGTAAAAATATCTCTTTTGCTATTGTATAAATTGGTTGTTTGATGTACGAGCCATGGATACATTTGATTGTGTTTTGAAGTTGCCATTTGATTGACGATTAGATTGTTAACGTTGATTCGTGATCATTAGCTTTTGAGGGTTGGCATGTTTGGTGGATAAAATAGGGTTTAGTTTATGAAAAGGCAGAAGGAAAGTCGATGCTAAGGTTAAATTACATGTAATAAGATGGTATTTATCCTAATAATTGGTTTAAAGAGGCCAGCCGTAGATTTATTAAATTTCTGTGGGGTTTTTTTTTTCTTTTTTTTTGGGTTTTCTTATAGATTTGATTTTCAGAATAATTGCTGCAAATGGGAAGGAACAAAGCGGATGAGAGCAGTGCAGTGGGTAAGACTAAGCTGAGTAGCAAAGATGCTGCCAAAGATGGAAAGAAAGAGAAGATCTCTGTCTCAGCAATGCTAGCTGACATGGACCAAAAACCTGATAAATCTAAAAAAGTTTCAAAAAGCACTGCATCTGGTAAATCAAAAGCAAAGGCCGCTCCATCTTATATTGAAGGAATTGATCTGCCTCCTTCTGATGATGAGGAGGCCGATTATGTCTCAGGGGAAGAACAAGAAGAGGCTGGTGCTAGAAAACAGTTGAATAGGAAGCCGAGGGATGAACCAAAGCTGCTTGAGATCTCTGTAACTGACAAAGAACAGAAGAAAAGAGAAAAAAAGGACATGATTGCTGCCCGTGTTGCAGAGCAGGCGAAAAAAGAAGCTCTTAAGGATGATCGTGATGCTTTCACTGTTGTTATTGGTAGCAGGACATCAGTTCTTGAAGGAGAAGATGAAGCAGACGCTAATGTGAAAGATATAACTGTTGATAATTTCTCTGTTTCAGCACGGGGTAAGGAACTCCTAAAGAATGCATCAGTGAAGATATCACATGGAAAGAGATATGGCTTAGTTGGGCCCAATGGAAAAGGAAAGTCTACATTGTTGAAGCTTCTTGCTTGGAGAAAGCTTCCCGTACCAAAAAATATTGATGTACTTTTGGTTGAACAAGAGGTGGTTGGAGATGATAAAACTGCCCTGGAAGCAGTTGTTGCAGCTAATGAAGAGTTAATCAATGTCCGGAAAGAGGTTGCATCTTTGCAGAATTCAGCTTCTGTCGCTGGCAATGAGGATGAAGATGTAAATGGTGATGATACTGGAGAAAAACTATCTGAATTGTATGAGAAATTGCAGATTTTGGGGTCTGATGCTGCTGAGGCTCAGGCTTCAAAGATTCTTGCTGGGTTGGGTTTCACCAAGGAGATGCAGGGCCGTCCTACGCAGTCATTTAGTGGAGGCTGGAGGATGAGAATTTCCTTGGCCAGGGCACTCTTTTTGCAGCCAACTCTGTTACTTTTGGATGAACCTACCAATCACCTTGACCTAAGGGCTGTCCTCTGGTTAGAGGAGTACCTGTGCAGGTGGAAGAAAACTCTTATTGTTGTCTCTCATGATCGGGATTTCCTGAACACAGTCTGCACTGAAATTATCCATCTTCATGACCTCAAGCTACATTTCTACCGTGGGAATTTTGATGATTTTGAAACTGGTTATGAGCAGCGTCGCAAAGAGATGAACAAGAAGTTTGAGATTTATGATAAACAGATGAAAGCTGCTAAGCGGTCAGGGAGCCGTGTTCAACAGGAAAAGGTTAAAGATCGTGCAAAGTTTGTTGTTGCAAAGGAAGCATCAAAAAGAAAGGGAAGGGGCAAGGTTGATGACGAAGAGCCCATACAAGAGGCTCCAAAGAAATGGAAAGATTATAGTGTGGAGTTTCACTTTCCTGAACCAACAGAATTGACCCCACCACTATTGCAGCTCATTGAGGTTAGCTTCACTTATCCGAACCGAAAGGATTTCAGACTCTCAAATGTTGATGTGGGCATTGATATGGGAACTCGTGTTGCTATTGTTGGGCCCAATGGAGCTGGTAAATCTACTCTCTTAAATCTTCTTGCTGGCGATTTGGTTCCAACTGAGGGTGAAGTAAGAAGGAGCCAAAAGTTGAGGATTGGGAGGTACTCACAGCACTTTGTGGACCTATTGACAATGGATGAAACACCGGTTCAATATCTTCTCCGTCTTCACCCAAATCAAGAGGGACTAAGCAAGCAGGAAGCTGTCCGTGCCAAGCTTGGAAAATTTGGACTAGCCAGCCATAATCACTTGACTCCTATTGCAAAATTGTCTGGAGGTCAGAAATCTCGTGTTGTCTTTACTTCAATTTCCATGTCAAAGCCACACATTTTGCTGTTGGATGAGCCAACCAATCACTTAGACATGCAGAGTATTGATGCGCTGGCTGATGCGCTAGATGAGTTCACTGGTGGAGTTGTGTTGGTCAGTCATGATTCCAGGCTTATATCCCGTGTTTGTGAGGATGAAGAAAGAAGCGAAATCTGGGTCGTAGATAATGGAACTGTGAGAACCTTCCCGGGCACATTTGAGGACTACAAGGAGGAACTGCAGCGAGAGATCAAAGCAGAGGTTGACGACTGATGCTATTTTGCCATAACTTCATCGCAGAGTTGTGCAATGGCATACTTTTTAAAGAAGTTATATTATAAGTTGCATCCAGAGACAGGTGCCGTTAATTTTTGTTTGTATTTTCCCCTTTGTTGATGAGTGTAATTTAAGTTATTGTGGGTATGTTTTAAATAAGCCATGTTTCCATTTATAAACCAAAGATTATTGGAAAATGCTCAGCTATCTACATTTTTACATTCAAATTTTGAGGTTCACACTTTGCCGGTTGTTTAATGGATCCATGGATGCATGGATTTTTTTATTCTTGACGTGGATAAATTTTTAATTGCAGCTGTCAGACACTTATAATTAGTACATTGGATGGTATAAATCTAATTTGAAAATTATTAAAACCCATTTGCAAACCATTCTTGATCGGATCATACCAAAAGCCATCTGGGGGTTTCACTAAAATTTATGCCCAGTCGGGACGCCTGACAGTAGGTTCAGGGTGTGGCTTGACCTCAGCGTTGCAGGATTCCATAACCATACGCCCCTGGAAAAGTTGCACAACATAGCACACCATTGTTAATAAAACAAAGAGTAATTTTTATTTTTATTTTTAATTCTTTTTTGGGCATCAGGATCTGTTCAGCATGAAGAAATCAAGCAATGAGGTTTTCTTTTTTTTTTCTTTTCTCCTGTTTTTTTGAAGACCATAACCATAAAAACAAAAAAATGTATAATATAAGATAGACGTAATAAAAAGAAAAAATAAATTTAAATTTACCTTTTTTTTAGTGAGAAAAAAATTAGTAAATTGATAATTTTTAAAATAAATTAATATTTATAATTCATATTTTTTTATTTTCTTAAAAAATTACTTTTAAATTTATTATTTTTTTAAATATTCATAATTTAATTAATTATTTATTTAATTTAAATAAAATAAAATTAAAAATATAATTTTTAATAATTATAATAAATATAATTACAAAAATTAGGGAAAAATTAATAAAAAATGTATGTGAAAATGTTTACTTAATTTTAACACCTATTTAATAGATTTTTAAAATTTGAAATATTTAAGAATTAATTTTAATTTTTTTTAGTATTTTAATAAAATTAAGATATAAATTTGTATTAAATCATTCTTCTCACATTAAAAAATTATAAATATGTTTAATTAATATTATTATCAATATTTTTTTGATTTCTTATAATTAAATTTAATCATAACAATTTTTTTTTTAAATTTCGTATTTTCTCAAATAAATTTCACTCAATCAATTTTTTTTTTCACATATTAGTGCTTGTAATTATTTTTATTAGTGTTAATTAGTTATATTATTTTAATTAATTTTTATGAATTTTATAAACTATACAATAAATTATATAATTTATTTTTACAAATCCAATAACATCATATATTTTTTTTATTTTGTTTTTTAAAAAAAAAAATATTTTTAAATTTATTTTTTTAAAGTTATAATTTAAATCTATTTTTATTTTTTATTTAAATAAAATATAATAAAAATGTAATTATTAATAAATATGATGAATTTGTATATCATACGTATTTAATAATAGTTTGAATAATGTTAAAATTATAAAATTTTATAATAAAAATTTGGCTAATTTGTAGGTAATTACAAGTGTAAATAATTCTTTTAAAAATTACAAGAGTATAAATAAATAATTATAATGAAATTACTAAAATAAATATTAAAATTATAAAAAAAAATCGAGAATAGTTCAAAGAGAGTGAGGGACTGAGGAAAAAACTGTAAAATTTGTTGTGAACAAAAATAAAATGGAAGAAATATATTGTTTTTCTAATTGGTGTAATTTCATAAAAATATCAGTTCTAACAGACTATTTAGATTCTAAATTAAATTAGAAAATTAGAGGTAATTGAGTTAGTAATGGTTACAATTTTATTAGGGTGTTGTATATTACTATTATATTATTTTTGGATAAATATTTATGTATATATTTTAAAGAATATGATTAAATAACAACACTTTTTAAGCACATGATAGTTATAGAAAAACAGCAAAGTAATGAAATTGTAATTAGTCTACATTTGGTTTGCTTTTTATGTGTGTTAATAAGCGTTGTTGCCTACTGTTATTTTTTAATTAATTAATTTTTTTTTCTGGGATTCATTGGTTCAATGAATCCATCAAATTCAGAGACCATACTGCTGCCACTGCGCGAACCATGCTAGCATGGTGGAAATTGTCTAGACGATCAGTGAGATTAATTTGTAAGGTAACATTTCTGTGAGGAGAGTGCAATACTCCAATTTCTTCTGGAGGAATTGCAAAGAAGTGAACACCTTGAGTTGAGCAAAATGGCAAATTGCACTAGAGAAAAGTACAGTAAATAATGAGGCAATCCTGAAGAGATGAACAGATTGATTTATATTGCAATTGTTCTTGACCCTAGATTCAAACTGGGATAGGTGGAGTTCGCACTTTCTGAAATGTAAAAGGGTGAGACAGGTTTATTTACTTTAAGGAAACAGGTGAAGAAGGCAGTCTGTGCATTGTTTAACAAGTATGGGAATTTGGTGGCACCTCAAAGCAGCCAAGCAACCGGTAGGCCTTAAACTTCAACCAAGTCAAGTGTTGAGAATCTGTCATCTGCAGAAAGGGTGCAAAGGATCATGGAGTCTCACTATAACCGGTTTAGGTCTTCAATGGTGTGTGAAGATGTGAATGCAGAGTTGAATAGGTATCTAAAAGAATTGCTTGAAGAATACGCTGCAGGCTTTGAAACCTTGGGGGTGGTGGAAACTAAATGGTACTAGATTTCCTATTCTCTAGCACATGGCATGTGATGCGTTGGCGGTTCCTATCTCTGCAGTTACTTCGAAGTCAGTCTTTAACCCCAGAGAACAAGTTCTTGATTCATTTAGGAGCTCCTTGATTTTTAAGATGGTATGTGCTCAAAATTGGCTCCAAATGTCAACTCCAGTTCCTGTGGAAGAAGATGTGGAAGAGATGAAAGAACTTGAAAATGGTAATCTATGTCTGCCTTTTAAAGTTTGGGTGTTAGTATTTGTTTTCTCTCCTTTTGCAGAACAACTTCTGATATGTTTGTTTCTTGAACTTCAGAATGGCTAGAAGCTGATCTAGTTTGATGCATGTGGAGTTTTATCACTTATTAATTAGGTATGTTCCTAATATTTAATAATGATGTAACTTGGGTTTCTCGACAATGTAATATGTACAAGTTCATCTTGAATTTATGAAGTAGATGCCTTTTCTAGTGCGGGGAACTTTGTGTATTGGATGCCGCTGGAATTGGTGCAAAGGTGTTCTGTTGAACAGCCTTAAAATGATTAGAGTAAATCAATCTGTTGCGGCCATATGTTATTGTTGCTGTTTCTCTTTTCTCCACCTTCAAGTTACATTTCATTTAAGTCAAAAATATGGGAGTTTTTATGTTGTATTACATTGTCCTGTACGAGGATTCTTGACTGACATGGTTACAAGAGTATTGAAGAAGAGTAGGAACTTCAGAGGCTGCTTTGCAGAATTTTCTCGATATATTCTTTGGCCATTTTCCAAGCCAGAGACAAAGTGAGCAGCTCTGGCTTTGTAGGAAGGCAAATGCAATGCCTTGGCATGTATAGTGTTGGACAGCACAGCTGCTCTACACGACAAGACCACGCTAACCAGTCTAGCCAATTTCATGTGTCATTGTGAGGTTAATTAATTGAGATTATGCTATTGAATAGAACTTTTCATTTACTTTGTGTGAGTTATTGTTTGTGTACATACTGTATGATTTGCTCCGCATTTCATTGACCACTTCTGGATGAACCTTTTGCAGCTTTCATAATGTCATGAACAAAATCGCAGCTTTGAACAGTCTAAAGAACTAGTCCGATCAAACAGATGTAAAGCAAAAACAAGTTGCCCACCGTGATAGAAAGATGTAAAGAATCCTGTGAAATACAGGAATTGCCTGCTGAAGTTTCAAAACATGGAAGCAAGTTCCTATGGTATTATTCAAAGTGTGAGAGGGTAATCTAAGCTTCTTGAACATGGAGTCTTTTGATGTGCTTGTGGAACCTCCTTTATGGTAGGTCTTTCTTCAGGATTCCTCTTGAACATGGAGTCTTTTGATGCAGCTAAGTGCTTGTGAAACCTCCTTTATGGTAGGTCTTTCTTCAGGATTCCTCTTGAGACATCTGTGTGTGAGCTCTGCAACTTCCCTTACTTGCCTGTTGTTGCCTGCTGCTCCTAGCACGTTAGCGTTCAACCAATTTGCAAAGAACTTGTTCCACTGGTCTGAAATGCAAGAGTCATCCCCTAAAAGCAATCTACTAAAATAAGAATTGTTAGTCTCAAACTCATCATCTAGGATACTCTTCACTCTTTTACCTGTTAACAACTCCAGCAATATCACTCCAAAACTGTAGACATCACATTTCTCTGTATAACTCGCGGTCCAGATTATTTCTGGAGCTACATAGCCAACAATCCCGCAAACATCTCCAGTATCAACATGATTCTCACCAGCAGGAATAGGTATTGCCAGCTGAAACTCCATCAGCTTGGCAAAATAGTCCTCGCCTAGAATCACGTTTGTCGGGTTTATGTTTCGATGAAGGATTACTTTAGATGAACCAAGATGGAGGTAAGCAATTGCATTCGCTATCTGGACTGCAATCCTCAGCTTGGTCTCCCAAGGCAGCTCTTGCCCTTGACCAGTGCTAGCACTAATATAATTGGATAGCACACCTTTTCCTGCATATTCATACACCAATATGGGGAGTTCAGTTTCCAGGCAGCAACCTAAAAGCTTCAACACGTTGTTGTGATTGCTCATGTAAGAAGCAATTGCAATTTCATTAAAAATCCACGCCTTCTTGGATCTTTCCTTGAACTTCTTCACCAGAATTTCGCGGCCGTCATGAACTCCTCTATGCAAAGTGTGGAAAAGAGTCTCCTTCAGGATGGCATCATCAGGATAGTTATTTGTTGCCCTTTTGAGCTCTTCCTCAGAGAAGCCCCTGATGGGGTTGCACTTGCCATTGAAACAAGTTATGATCTGCTCTAGCATCTCGCCCCCATTGCTCAGGAAGAAACTTTCCTTTGACTTCTTGGATTTCTTCGATGTTTTGGACCTCGATTCCATTGCTATGGATGTTCTCTTCCTTGATTTCAAAGTCTTGCAAGGCCTTCAATTTAAGCAACAAAGAGCTATAACAATTTCATTACACACGGTTTTAGGGAACAAGTCTGGCACTTTCCCATTTCCACATGAACCGGCCCGCAGTTCACTGCCTCTCATTGATATTCTTTTATTAAAAAAAAAATTAATTGAGTCTAAAATTTTAAAAATTAAATTATTAAAAAAAATTAAAAATTAAATTAAAATAAAATTAAAAAAATTAAAATTTAATATTAAATATAAAAATTTTAATAATATAATTTTTATTTTTTAAAAATAAAATATTAATTTTTTATAAATTTTTTAAATTAATTAAATTAAAAAATTATAATTAATTAACGATATAATTTTAATTTTTTTAAAAAATTAATAATTTTTAAATTAAATTAATTTTATTAATTTAATAAAATAATTTAATTTAATTTTTATAATATTAATTAAAAATTATTATTTATATTATTAATTTATATGTAAATTATTATTATTATTTTTAAAATTTATTATTTATTATTATTAATTTTTAATTTATAAAAAAAAAATTTAAACTTAAAATTTAAAATATAAAAATTAAGTAAACTCTCAAAATAATAAATAATATAAAAAATATTAAATTATTTTAATGTGCTTTAACAATCTAAAAAATATAGATCGCTAGATCGACCTCTTACGTGGGCTCCACTTGGAAGATCTGACGGTTCCTATTTTAGTTCCACAAGGAAGATCAATCTCTTTCTCTCTCTAACGTACACTGGGAGGAGTTGGTGTGTGAAGCTAAAATGCCGGCGTTAAATTTCCTGGAGAAAAGGACAGAAACTGAAAGAAAATAAAAGACAAGTGATCCTCTAAACGCTTCCTCAGGCACTCCTCATATGCCTATACAACTTTGCACACCAGCTTTCTTGTGGAAATCTGGCCTAATATCTCCAAATTTTTTTATATTTTTTCCCCTCTAAGCATCTTGTTCTTATTTTCTTTACTTCTGGGCCAACACATTCCCTGCAATTTTTCAACAATTTCGAGTTTAATTTGCTGACAGGTCTCCTTTGATTGCAATTTTGCTAAGTTTGCTGAAATGGGTTTTTGGTTTTTTCTCAGTTGATGCCCGATATTGGATGATTTGTTCTGTGTAAGTTGATATAGAAAGTTTCATTTTTTAGCTGAATTTGTTATGTGGGTGTTGCTACAATTTGGTTATTGACATATGGGTTTCTCTTTTTGTGAGTTTTATTCATGTTTGCTAACGGTGAGTGGCGTTTTGAGCGTTAGAATATTTGGCTGGAAGTGTAATGTGGCTGGTTAGTTTGCATCAATTACCACTCAAAGTTTTGGTCATTGTATGATGGCTTGTATGTGAGAGAATCTAATATAGTTTTTCTGTGAATTTGGTGCTGTTGTAAGATTTTCTAGACAAAATTTAGCGTTTTATGCTTATATATCAGTGTCATTATCTATTACCTTTCCTAGTTGTGCTGGCTTTTGTGAAAAGTTGAGAAACTTATGCAGCTTTTGTTTTCCACATGGCAGATTTTATATATGTATGAAAAATCACGGAATGATATCTATCTTGTGATGCAAGAGTTTCAAGATGCTTGATTAAGCTGATTAACTAAGATGTTATTCATAACTGATTTACATAGAGGATTTTGAGGGGGCTGTATACAAAGGTTGAGAAGCTCTACATCATTGACCTATGCTTTCTTGCCAAGTTGGTTGCCAAACTTAGATGGATGATTCTCCCTCTGAAGCAAATAGCAATAGTCTAGCTGACCAGCACCCTTTGCTTGTTGAGCAGATGGAAAGACATAATGAGCAAGAGCACATAATAGATATAACAAGAAATGCTGAAAGTTCATCAAGCTTATCAAATAGTGAACAGCCTTCTGAAATGGACTTGCAACATCATCATGAAGATAGACTGCCAAGTGGTACAAGAGGTCCCACTCATGAAACATTTTCAATTTCCTCCAGTAGATTAAACTCCAGGAATTCAGCATTTACAAGGAGAGGTGATGGGTATGGTCATCGGCCAAGGAGCCCCTTGAATTCTGGGCTATGGATTTCAGTTGAATTGCTTGTCACCATGGGTCAAGTTGCAGCATCTATTGTTGTTTTGTCTATGTCAAGAAATGAAAATCCACAAGCTCCATTGTTTGCATGGGTGGTTGGTTATGCATCTGGTTGTGTTGCAACACTACCTATCCTGTATTGGCGTTTTCGTAACCGTAACCGGGGTTCCCAGCAAGACTCCATTCAACCACAGCAAGGCTCTTCTCAAAGAAGTCCTCCTGAAGCTACATCTTATACAGCTATCTCTGTTAACCAAACTTCAGATGAGGAGCCTTCTCGCTCCATAGAATCAACCACAAGGAATAGTCAAATTGCAGGTCAATTAAGTTCACGGTAAAGGTTTTTTTTTCACTACATTCCCTGGGCATTTGATGTCCTTTTTTTTTTTTCCATGTGTGTTAGTCAGTGCTGTCTAGCACACATTATCAAAATTGATGCAGGAGCATCAACAAAATACTTGCAGTTAATTCCCCATTTGTTGTTTTTTCTTCTCAAAGTGTGTTAGTCAGTGCTGTGTACACATGCATTTTTTAGATAAGTGTACGTGCTCACTGTAGACAAATTTTTGGATCACTAGACCATATTTATAGTCCCTTGTTATCCAATGGTGTATGCACTTGTGTGGATATGATGATTGAGGATGCAGATCATTTTCAGGAAAATTTTGACAATCTAAGTGGTTTTCACAAAGCTTCTGCAAGTGTAAGAAAGTTTTTCCTGAACTCAATCCAACTAAGCCTCAATCCTATATGGTTCACACACATTTGTAATAACCTACAGAAAGAAGTGCTGTTATGATCACCCGTAAGAACCAAGTTATGGTATTGTGATGGAAAAGTAGATCTACTATCTTTATGCTAGTGGGCTTACCAACTTGAAAAAAGATTTGGTTCTTTCACCTGCTTGCCTTCAAATACTAAGGAAGGGTAGTGTTCTTGCTCCTCAATTATCCTGTTGGGTCCACTGGTTGACATGCAGGATAAAAGTGTCATATTCTTGGCTAAAATAGGTGACATCTATTCAAAATTCAAGTTTAATATTTCTGTTGCCTGAATGTGTGGTATCTTTGGTCCAGGAGGTTGCTTCCTCTATCCTGATTTGTTTGTTGCTCTTAGATTTTCAAACTTTGTTAGGGGCCCTATTTGTTCAGTTTAGGATCCAGACACGGTCTGTGGAAAACATAACATCATTAATACTTTGGGTCCATCTGACAAAGATGGAAAGTTAGGAGTGTATTCTGTATTTGTATGATAACATAGACATTAAATACAGACCAGAGAATTATAGTAAGGCACTTGGGCTCAAGTTTAATAAGTTCTCATTGTGATTGATTTTTTGATCACAAAACCTGGGAGATCCTGTGCACTGATTAAATCTGGTTCATGCATTGCAGGCTCAATGGAGTAATGGACTATTTCAAGATGGTTCTGGATTGCTTCTTTGCAGTGTGGTTTGTTGTAGGAAATGTTTGGATTTTTGGAGGTCATTCTACTCCTGCTGATGCTCCAAAATTGTACAAGTATTTCAGGCTGACAATTGTTCTTTTATTTTTTTTTATTGTTTGTTGTGTAGGATATCCTTGTTGACTGTTTAACTCCTTCACTTTCCTGCAGATTATGCATAGTGTTCCTTACTTTTAGTTGCATAGGATATGCCATGCCATTTATAATATGTGCGACAATTTGTTGCTGTTTGCCTTGCATAATATCTCTCCTGGGTTTCCGGGAGGATTATTCTCGTGCCAGAGGAGCAACCATGGAATCTATCAATATGTTGCCAACATACAAATTCAAGTTGCTGAACTGCGGGAATGCCGATGATCATGACAACTTGAGCGTGGGTGATGGTGGGCTGTTGGCTGCAGGAACAGAAAAAGAGCGTGCAATATCAGCAGAAGATGCTGTAAGTTTAGTAGTAGATTCTATAGTTGCCCATTTATTTGCTTAATGGTGTCCTTCTAATCTTAGTTGGTATATAGTCATCTTATAACATATTTCTTTTAGGTCTATTTTATATGACAGTGCGGATGGATGTACAATCTATTGTTTTCTTGTTTGTTCTTGATTCCTGTTACATTAGCACTTATCATTCTCATCCCTTGTTTTGAGAAATAAACCTAATATAAAGACTTTACTCCCAAACCTCGTGCAGGTGTGCTGTATTTGCTTGAATAAATATGTCAATAATGATGAGCTCAGGGAACTACCCTGCTCCCACATATTCCATGTGGACTGTGTGGATAAGTGGTTGAAGATAAACGCATCATGTCCTCTCTGCAAAGCTGAGATTGGCGAGAGTATGCCCTCAGCCAGGGAACTGAGCTAGGCGTAGAGCAGGATGGAATGAAGATTGGAATAGCTGCTGTTGTGGGAGTGAGATTATTGGTTCTCAACTTGTGCTTATTTTCCATCAAATGCAATGTCAACGACAGAGTGTTCTTTTTTCACGTTCTATTTTTGCAGAACGATGGAAATGGCATTACCAAGTTGTTTTTCCCTATCATCAATTCAAATCCATCTGCAGTTCAGAATCATGTAATACAGGACAGCCAAGCACTTATCCCTATCAACAGCAGCTGTTTGAGGCCTATGTACTCATCCCTTCAACGAAAATAGCACAAGTATTGCAATTCTTACTTGTTTTACTGTGCCACTTTTTTCTACTGCCACTGTTCTCTTGATAGCCTTGAATGATGAAAATTCCAGTGCATTGATACCCACTTCAACGATAAGCATGCTATGAACCCTTATCCATGTAAGGAGATACCTGATTTTTCTCTGGACTCTACAGAATGTTTTCTCAGGGACATCTTTGTGTTTTTTTCAATGACCAGGGGAAGAATTCAAGAAAAAGATGATCATTGTTTGGCATTATGGTTAATTGCAACTGCTTCTTTTTGCCCCTTAAATTGTTTTAAGCCTGCTAATCTTTTGCATGTAGTTGACCAATAGTGTCAACTATTTTGTCAGGGAATGATCTACCACTACCATACCACTCCACTTCAAGGAGCTCCCATTTGAATTTTCAAACGATTTATGAGTGCTTCAAGCAAACAACAATTAAGATAGGATGCAAGTGCGCTCGAGTTGGGGATTCGAAACTTTTAATTGGATGATTTAGGGGCACATGGGAAATTGAAGAGACTTAACATTTAATTACAATCAACTGGGGCATTTGAAGAAATACTGAAACAACACAGGAGGAACTCATCTAACGTAAGAAATAGGCACTGTTCTCTATTCTTTGCACAAACAGCACGCGCATGCACGTATTTAGATTCTTTAGACTCGGCAAATCACCTTTGTTTTTGCAACTCGGATTTATGAATTCCAAATCACAGTAGAACAACTTTACATTATGCTACAACTTGTCCTTCCGTGTACATACCATTTGTGAGGTATGAAGAATGTATTTCTTACATTGACTCAGAAACCAATAGACCAGGGACACATTGCTGTTTCTTGCTGAATTTCCTGGAGCAAAAATACTCTGAGTTGAGGGAGACACCCCCAGACTTGTCACCTATGATGCTAAATAATCACAAAACAGATAATTAGCATATCCTACAGATCATTGCAAGCACAATAATTAGCTTTCATAGTACACTCTGTAAAGAGATACTTGGGGTGATACAAGATTTTTAGTTTAAAAGCTTCGTCCCATTTAAATTTCACTCTAAACTTAAATTCATAAAAACCAACTTATAAAAAAAAAATTATATGCCTCACCTCAAATAAATTTAAGATTAAAATTCACTAGAAACACTTGACCAATTTAAAAGTCCAAACCTTCCACTCCAACCGTCCACATAGCCAAGAAAGGGAACCCAAGAACAAAAAGGCTGCTGCCATTGCCCTCTACCATCGTCTAGCCATGCCCCAAGGACCAAATTCCACCCCTCCTAGCTTCCTTTTTCCTTTAAATCAAAGACCCAAAATTAGCCATTTGATATCTCAAAGAGGAAAGAGAAGACAGAAGCAGAAGAGGAGGGCAGAAATGGCAATGGCGAGAGAAAGATTATGGAAAATTACATTGAAAATCCCAACTACTAATAGACAATTAAGAAATTAAATTTAACAAAAATTCAACAAAACATTCTATGAAGGAGCTCTATCTCTCTGAAGCATTCTCTGAGCAAGACTTATAAGATGGTAATAGTTCTCAACATCCACAGCGAGACGCAAAATTGATCACAACTATTGTTATTGTATGACTTGTAGCAAAATTTTTCACAATATGTGCTGTTTATACATCAAATATGGGTTAACAGAATGGGAAAAGTACATGTGCCAAGCCCAGCACCTCATTAATTAGCTCTATGCTGGCCAAATAATTCTGTAGAGCTCCTCTGATCTGATGAAACAACCTCAAGCAAGGTGCAAACTGATGTACCCAGACTTGTCTAAGAGCTTACTCCTCAGACCATTCCTCAAAAATAACAAAACCCTAAAATCGCGAAGGCGTCGAATACACATTTGCAAAGGAATGCATTTTCAGCATGGGGAAAAGGTTGAAGTGAGGAGGACAGAATATTTGCTTCCAAACTGAATAACAGAAGAGGTAGGTATGAAATGTGAAGAGCCTCAATTATCATCAGACGAGCAGCAATCCCATTCCAAATACCCTTTATGTCTTCTTGCTGCTGCTCGGCTATGAATCAAACTGCTAAACATTGTACAACTGCTTGTTAGCTGATGAGTGCATTCAGCATTATATTTGGATAGCAAGATCTTTAAAAGCATCTAACTTTCCATTCGTTGCTATAGCGTCTGCAATTTTACCACCTTCAGGATGGCTTGGAATGCCATTTTCAGGGTTCTTTCCTATCTGATTGTACCCTTTGGGCATGGCAGAGCTTGGGATACCCTTAAAGTATGTTGAGTACGGAAAGTATTGAGCACATCGCACTTTCCATCCTGCAAAAGAAGCAAAATTCAAAATGGCTGTTATGACACATTATATTGTTTGCTCTTCACAAAGAGCTGATAAAGAACATACTACTTTTTCTTGCAATGACCAGATTTTGTATGTGAATAAATACTTAAAAAAGAAGGAACAAATTCTCACATAAAACATTGTGGGGGAAGAATGAAGCCACTATTAAAGTGGAGGAAGGGGGTGAACAAAGCCATTAATAATTCAAATTCATGGCCAAAAATATCTGTTAAATATCCACAAAATAGACAAGTAACTGAGAAATCAGTTCTTACTCTTTGCAGCATCATTGTCAACAAGAATAAATCCTAGAAGTTTGTGAATTGCAATGCATTCTTCAAGCTTCCATTGTTTGACAGGTCCAAATACCCCATTTCTGATTGCACATAGGGGAAGAAAGAGAGAAAAAATGCATTTTCAACTGTCAGAACGAAAGCAATACAAATAACTAGGAGATGAAAACTCAGATTGATGAGCAAGACCTTTGCAAGGGGTTATTGGTAGAATCTTCAATTAACTTAATTGCCTCAGATTTTTTCTCAGGTTCCAGAACATATAGCATTTCTGCAGCTGCAGCTCTATGCATCAACGAATCTGCAGAGAGGGGGAAAAGATGGGCATAACCTGCTACAGATGCCAGATATGATTACATTAACATCATGTGTAAGACAGGAGATGACCTTCATGTTTATCAAGGAAAATCTTGTTTGTCTCTATCAAAGATTTCTCATGTATTTGTCTACAAGAAAATAAAAAACAGAACTGTTGTAAGTGTTTTAAACAGAGACACAATTGATAGTCATTAAAAACAAAGAACATGGAGATGAACGAACAATCAATAGTGTTTCAATATAATATATGATTCATTTCTTGAACCTCATCTAACAGCTTAACCTTTTAACTGGAATAGTTTCTTGACTTGGTATCAAAGCCTTCATGACCAATTGGTCATGAGTTCGAATTCCATTGCTCTCACTTTTAATTATAAATTAATTATGACTCATATTTAATTAAGAATTTCTAGTTTATTCAAGCTTTAGAACCCAGTAAACTTGGTTTATAGAGGCTTCTAGCCCAAAGTGAGTTAGGTCCAACCCAAATGAGCTGGATTTTCACATAAAGAAATGTGTTGGAGTATAATATTATTCATATTCTAGATCACATCTAACAGCTTAAACATTTAGGTGAAATGGTTTCTCAACAAATAGAATTTCAATAGAACCTGATTGATGGGCGCTCTGCTTCTAGGACACTCCAAATAAGTTTACTGGTGTCTGTTGCTAGAGCATTCATAGATCCCATTTTGTGGAAAAATCTAATCTGCAGCAGATTAAAATGAAAATTAGAAAAAATCAATGATTTTGGTACTCCCAACAATCAACACATCCATTTAGCAAAGTTGATTAAAAGCAAAGTATTGTTCTAAAATGAAGGTAAAAGGTAGTTAATTGACTTTTATTTTTTTTGTCAAAATCAAGGATGGTTTCATACCAAGCACCGATGAGAATCTGGGTTTTCAGCATCCAACCTTAGCAATTGTTTAATAGCCTGCAAAACCCAAAATAGATTAAGCAAGCTAGCCCACCATTAACTTACAAGTACAAGCACAAATCTTGAAAATGAAGCATTGAATTGGTGAAATCAACCTCATTAAATGAATTAAACAACCTAAATATAGAACCCTGTTCACAAGAGCACTATTTTCTTCAGAAGTTAAGAACTGCAAAAGGTGTTTGGTATTTTTATTAACTAGCTTATTTGTTCCACTATATGCCAATGGATTCAAATATGCTATTGCTAAATTATCCCTAAACTTCCATTTCACCTGACATTGTAAAACCTGTTAATACAGCAATGTTAACTACCAAGTAATGAACTTCAGATGAAAATCACCTGAAAGGCAAGGAGAATTTTTTTCTTTCTCATATTTACTTCAAAAGAAAGCAAGTGTGTTTCAAAAGAATCAGGGGAGTTCTTCTGAAGCAGCTTCAAGTACTTTGTAGCTTCTGACAGTGGATCTTCAACCTAAATGAAAATCCATGTCAAACTCTGTTCTTCATCCCAAGTTAAAAATGCATGCTTTGTCGAAAAAACTTAAAAGAGGCCCATGAAGTAATTAGGAATACAATGTTCAGAAGAAATTAATAGGTCTAGAAGTAAACCTGCAATAACTTTTCCCCATTTGGATCAGGATCTATGGTTTTGACATTTCGTTTTCCTGACTTAGAGGCACTGGTAGCATTTGTTTCTTCGTTTTTCAGCTCTGCCTCCTAGAAAAAGTAAAACCATTAATGGAATATCAATGAAGATGCACCTGCATGCATGTAGATAATATAACATACTTTCTTAGCCCGGGCATCTGCCTTTTTCTGTTTTTGCCTCATCTTCTTTTTCTGAGAAGGTGGCAACTCTGAAAGTTCACCATCTTCATCTGCTGTTGATTTTGGGGGCAAATCATATAACTTGACATAACACCTGCACTAAAAAATTATGTAATCATTATTATGAGGATATTATGCAAACCCAAAGCTGCATGAAAGAAAATCTGCAGACATAAAATCAAATGAAATTAACAAGAGAAATGGACTATGGACCGGCTGCAGAGAAATTAAAACCACTCCAATGCCCAAAAAAGAAAAGAAAAAGAAAAAGAGAAAAAAAGAGAAGAAAGAAACAAAGAAAAAGAAGAAATGAAATCAGCAATAAAGATGATGGTCTGGACATCTAAAGGAGGAGGTGCCCATAAAACAGCAAAAAGAAAACTCCAAGCTACACAATGAAGCCCACTGCAACGGACATTAAAAGAATAGAGTTACCCAGTATCATTTATTTAGATTTCCCATTCTTCCAGAGTCTTCCTCCTTCCAAGCTTAATTATTTCCAAGCTTTGAACTTCTAAACAAGCTAGAACTAGGCCACTGACAAAAAATTACCATGATCTCATTTTCAAATAGAGAAACTTATCCACATTAAGCCACATGTTTGTTTAGAGAAAGAAATTGGCTTAAAGAGCTGAACTGGCACATGAATGCTAGTCTTGGGGATAGACAAAAAGCAGCAATATAAACCAGAACAAGAGTACAATATTCAACAAACCAGAATACCAAGAAACATGAAAATGATTAGCAATTTTAAAAAACTTTCCAGCAAATGTATCCCAATATCAGATCACGCAGTCCACAGACCATGTTCATGTGGTAAGTCCATTACAAACATGATAGTCAAATATCCTAACTCATGGTTGCAACAAAAAGCTTCACCTTATAGCTCCAGCTGCTGCTTTATGAAAATATGTATATGAATGCAACCGATCTTGAAATTTAAGCATTGCCACATAAGCACGCAGAGTCATTTTTCTTAAGCAATATGAATGGAAGTCAAATTGATCTTCAGTGATGTCAGCATAGTGCTTCTCCACAGCCAAAAACTTCTTTAGAGCTCGCCCAAGATCACCTTGGCGAAAGTAACTTTCCCCAGAAGCAAGTTCATACCTTTTTATCAGAAAATGAAGACCACTTAGTCAGTTGGCAATAGAAATGCAAGTGTCAGTAAGATTGCAAGAATTAGAGACAGACCACATGCACTGCATGTCATGCAGGTTGTTATGGTGATCCCCATCCTTTGTGAACAGTACAGCAGTTTTTTCTGCCAAAGACACCTTCAAAAAGAGGTTCCATGTAAAGCACTACACATCAAAAACAAGAGACACAGAAGAAAGCCAAAAAAAATTGACAGCAGTTGGAACTAGAAAAGGGGATAGAAAACAGCTTCAAAACCTGATCAGCCTGCAGCATACGTTTGACACATTTACTATTTAAATAGCGATCAGCAAGATCCATACACCTAGCTTCATCTGCTAATGCAGCAGCAGCCACCAAATCACCAGTGTGCTTCATGATTCGACTCTGAAGTGAAAAAATAAAGAATTGCCAAGGGGCACAGAAGCCAAAGTGATTTTCCTTCTAAAATATTTATCTGAAATGCAAAGTTTCTTCCTTCAATGATTTATCTTCATTGACTGAGCACATTTTTGCAACAATAAAAGAAAATAGCAGCAAGAGAAAAAAGGTGATAACTACCCTTTTTTGGTTTTTCATGAATAACCAGAGATGAAGTATCTCAAACATAAGACATTCCTGATGGTCAAACTAAAGAGACAACCCTGAGGAAGACTGAAACGCTAAATTACACAAAAAAAATATAATACAAGCAAACAGCACAGGAACATAATAATATCTGAAGAGGTCCAGCAGATTGAATTATTCAAAGAAACATTGAACTCAAAGTTTACAAATGGATGTCAACAAACCTTGATGGAATATAGATCAATCACTGTTGGAGTGTGTTCTATGGCCTCATCAATCTTAGTGAGGGCACTGTCATATTGTCCCCGCCTGTCATAATGCTGCATCCAAATAACTTTAGGAATAATCTTAGAAGAAGGAAATGAATAAAGAAAATTGGTACATCAACTCTAAGCAACCTGAGCCAGAAAGAACAATGTCCACAGAAGTGTTGATGGGGGCTCTTTTTCTTCCCTGTAATTAGTGACAGATTGTAACCCACAATTAGAAAGAACATGATTTGCCAACTCCACTGTGCCAAAGTAAACCTTTGTTGCAAAACAAACAAAGAAGATGTCACATAAAGACTTGTGTAAACTTTCACAGATAACTTGACAGAGAAATGGCTATCCATCAACAAAACAGCCAAAAGACATCCCAAGATATCATGAAGGTATCCCCATACATTTTTTGCCACTTCAAGTTTTAACAAATGCATGAACCAAAAGCATATATTACCTCCCAGGGTATTGACCACTCCTTTTAATTGAATGCTCCAACTCTAGAATAAGTTGCTCCAATATGTCAGCCTATACAAGAGTTATTGAAGAAAATGTTTTTACCACACTGGGAAACAGCTTACAACCTTTTATACACCACCCATAGTAAGGAAATCTAATTCACCTTGCCAGGATGATCGTACAAAGGAGAGAGATCAGAGAATAATGAAGGAACTCCCTAAAAGCAGCAAGGAGATTTGAGATTATTCTGCCAAAAATTTTTAACATCAGTAGAAACAGCCTCAAATTTGAGAATGATTACCTTGGTTAGTAGGGGCCTAATATAATTTTCTGCAGCTTCCCGAAACTTGTCGCCTTGTAGAAAATCGAGTGGAATTCTCTAAAAAGGGAAGAGAGGGAAAGAGAGCAAGAGAGTTATAATGCATGCCCAAAAGAATCATCACATACTTTTATTTCATGAAGGAATGTGCAAAACTTAAAAGACAAGTCCAGGAGAATTTGCCACACCTATTTCACACGGGCATGTGTTCATGTGGACAGAGGCACGCACACAGGCACCAGCACACACACACACAGACCTCCTTGAAGGAGAACAGTCATTCAACTAATGAAAAGGTCAAAAGAAGCAGAGAGATGATGAAAACAAAATAAAGAAATGTAAAAGCATCAGAGTCTAATGACATCAAAGATTCACCAACATCAATGCAAATCTAAGAACTCAACTATGCCAAAGACCAGCCTCACACAGAGCCCTCCTTTTCAGGGACCATGAGATCTATGCCTTTGCTAAGGTTGCATATCTCAACTCTTAGCTTGGAATGGGTGAGCAAATGCAAAGCACTAGCCACACCAGACCCAGCCCTCTGGGCTGAGTCAACGTTGCATCATTTTCAAGCCTCTACCTCCCTCCAGATGGAGGTCTTCCTATTCTGCAAGCAGATGATGTTGGTGCTTGTTGGCCTCGACCTATTGGGCTATTGAACTAATCTTTTAGATTTGGTTTGAGTTTCTCAACTCTCCATTGTACCCTCCCACCTCCCCCCCCCCCCAAAAAAAAAAAAAAAAAACTATGCTAAATAACAAATAAAAGATTCATTGGATTGGATTTTCTTCACACCATTCAGCACTGAGTAAAGTTCATAGATTCAAAGCATAACTAGCCAAACAAGGGCATTGCAGGATTCCAACTATATCAACAGTGCACCACAAAGAGAGTTAGGTAGGGGATAGTAGTTCTTTTTCTACTTCAAAACTTGCATACAGATCCTAATCACCATCATTTTAGTTTATGTCCAATAGTTGAAAGGCCAGTATGGTGAAAATTGTAAAATTTGTGCTCTAAACAGGATAAAAGGGATAAATAATCCCCTGAATGCATAAACTGGGTAAAAGCACCACCTTAACAGCAGAAGACCAAGTGTATTGCTGCGCAAGTGAATTGTACAAGGCATCCAGTTGATCAATTTCATCAGAAGAATATTTCCCAGTGTCTGAAGTAAGCCCAACACATTTTTGTAAACCTTCATAGTATCTGAAGAGAGAAGAGAAAAACAACAATCAGTTTCTTTCTTAAAATCACCACAAATTCCAAACAACACATACAACAAACATGGAAAGGAATAGAATACACATGCAAATGTTAGGTGTTAATTAATGGCATGAGCATAATTACACATAGATAAGGATTCCTATAATATTACTCTCATTCTTCCATCCAAAGTGGTGTTTGTCCCATTGTAATCAAAAGATATGAAACTGAGGTAGAGAATAATACAGACCAGACGTAGCCAACAGGCAACAGCAAGGAATAGCCAAAAAAAGGGAAGCAGAATGCTAGTGACATTCTCAACAACACAACACAGAAGTTATACATAAGACTAGATCAACTAAGGGCACACTCAATAAATTACAAACAAAAGATCAATAGAAAAGAGAAATAGCATTAGATGTGAGACTATAATGGGAAAACAGGTCAATTTATATTGAGATGTACATTCTTGTGGCTGGTTTTTGATTTTCATGAGTGCTGGACTGTGCCAGCCAGTAACAACATTTTCTACCGCAATAGTTTTAAAGGCTTTGAAAGGTAAAGACTTAATACATGTTTGAAACTTTGATAAGGACGTGAGATTAATGTAAGCAAATGCAGAAAGGGAATGTAAGTACAATTTGATTGTTCATAAAGATTCCACCACATCTATAATATTCTTTGAATTTTTCAACCTGGAAAATTAAACTTTTGTATACCACCTGTAATTGTCAGGGTTCATCGACAGTAGCACTCTGTACAATTCAGCACCTTCTTCCAGGTGACCGAGCTTCACTAATAAAGACACCTCTTGTTCCTTGCATGCCAATTTATCAACCTGAATTATCATTCACCAAGAGCATTTTTATGTGCTCAAAACCCAATAATCCTAAAATGCAGCCATCCAGCAATTACAATATGACTTACAATTTTTGATGCTTTCTTGTGCAATTCCTCAAGAGCTTTGTCAAGTGAGCCACATTCCTCTAATAATGAGATCTAAAGAGGAAAAATAAAATTGCCAATATGATCTTGTAAATAGGGTAAGAAATCTAGTAGTCAATGCTGAGGTGGCACTTCCAGAATAGTCAAAGCACACACATGCAAAAGAAGTCTAATGTAAAGAGGAAAGAAAGGGACCGAATATGAAGGGTTTCCATGAATCCAGAAATGTTACCTTATAAAGAAGCATTTCTCCATGCTCACATCGTTCATTGTCTGGAGGATAGTCATCCTCTAGTGTCCCTTCATATGCATCCAGAATTTCAACAGCTTTTGAGGCACTAAAGAACAAAAATTGTTCAGTGAAAACCTAAAGCGGATGACCCAAACAAAGGGGCCAAGTGTGGATTGCTGCATCTGAAAACTACTTTACAATTGAACAGAAATGAACATGCAAACTCAAATTCACAGAATGTTACAACACAATAAAAGGAGTAGCTTCACCCCAACAAGATCTGTATTAGTTTAATATAAACCACAAAGTAAGTTTGTTGAGGATTAAGGTGTATATCAAAAATGGACCACAAAGGAGTTTGACAGATAATATTACATATAAGAATGATATGCTGAGAAGTACAGCAAAAATACACCTCCAAGATATTTGAAGAGTCTAGTGATATCCACATAACTTTCTAGAGTGCAAAGATCAAGCCATACTTCAAGTTTAGATGGTGGGCCACAGCAAAGCCGATCCAATTCATGCGATGGTTTGGTTTCAAAGATAGAAGTTTTCGTCTAGTCTCAACAAAGCTTGTCAGATCCCGCATCTGTGCCTGCAACAAAAGATAAACAGCAACCATAATTCAAAATAGTTTATAAAGAATCTTCATTTATGAATATGTTGGGGAAGAAACACAGAAACAGGAAAGACCCCAGTAGCATATCAAACAATTTAAAAACCATGAAGCCATGAAACCCTGAAACTTGGACATTTAAGTGCATATTTGGGTGACCAACTTATACAAGTGATAAACTAGCTTCAACATATTCAGACAAAAGAATTACCAAAAAAAACCAACCACAATACACACCAGCTGTGGAGGGAAAAGGAACCCACCTTTACTCTTTCCTGGGAATGGAGCCACAAAATTACTCTTTTCAGGCTATTAATGTTACATAAAATGCAGCACACATGTTGCCATGTCAGAGAGGAAAATTTTATGTGAGCACAAAATTGAGGTGTGCCCAAAAAAGCCCTTGAGTCCCCAGTAGAGTCCTACTCAATGTTTAAATATAAGGTGGTCTTATTTAATGTGAATAATGAGCTTCTGATGCACAAGCCAATGCATGAATCTTCTTAAGCTCACTTTTTAAAATTTAACTCCTCAAACTTTAATAGTATAATTTAATAATCCAATTTTCCTTACAAATTACCAACTTATAGGAATCTCCTAAGGCTTTTGGCATAACTTCCTATGCGACACAATGCTATCATAGCCGGCATTGGAAAACATATTTCAATTGAAACAAGTATGCATTTGAGCCAGTCAACCAAATGAACATATGGTCACCAGAATAAAATGAATGCAAAAATGAAAAGGGGTCTGCATCCTGGCCAAAACCACAAGCAAAAGAGGCAATTATAATCAGAATACCAAGCTAAGTAAACTTAAGTAGTTGATGGATGGCTTGAGAAAATCATTGCCTTAATAGCAGCAACATCTAACCATGTCTCCGCATTAATCAGTGATCATAATCCTACAGAATCTAGTCAGGGAAGGCTACATATAAAAGAAAAGGCTTTGCAAGAGACTAGACAATCTGAAAGTCATAATTAGAGAAGAATAGCCTGTAGGATAAAAACATTACAAGACAGTGCCACATTAGAGAAGAATAGCCTGTAAAATAAAAACATTACAAGAGAATGCCACATTTAACAATAATGCTAGAAAGCACAATGATGCAGAAGACCTTGTTAACAACTGAGTTATAAAAATGGACAAATTCAGATGTTTATCACACTTGTTTGAAGAATTCAACTGTGCATAAAACATACCTGCAAGAGTGACAAATCACGCAGTATTTCAATATTATCTGGATCTATCTTCAATGCATTTCGATAGCATTTGATGGCTTCCCTGTATTCTCTGTCAGACCGGTAAAGAAGACCAAAAACATGCCAGCAAACATGACTTTTAAGGTCATTCTGCATCAAACACACAAATATTAGCCAAATATTAAAATGAAAACCAATGATGCCCAAAATTGAAGAAACTAAAGCATAGAATTCTCAGTGGGAATTATCCCAACCTTAAGCCCTAGCCGGACAAGTTCATATGCATCCGATTTACGATCCATGCAATTCAGTGTCAACCCCTTCATCGATAAAGTTTCTGATGGAGAAAGAGCAGCACATAACAATCAAGAAAAAGAAGGGAAAAAAACATTGAATCTAATAAATGAATCAATAACATAAGTTCACTGAGAAAATCTAGATTTCCTATTGGTGTTTCGAGGACACCAGGCACTCTAGAGTGCGAAGACTCTTAGATCCTACATGCAAGGTGCGCACTAGAGCAAAGTGAGGTGCACATTTAAAAAATAATAAAAACAGCAAAAAGAAATATAGAAGCAAAATAAAAATCTCTCAAGAAAGTGATGAACTGAACATATTCAAAACAACAATAAGTTTTGCCTCAAAAAATCTAAGTTGGCAAGGAAACTTTATTTTTTTTGGGTCTATTCCATAATAATTAAAACATGTGAAAAAACAAGGTCATCCTACAGTTTTTTTATGGACCTCAAGGCACACACTATTGCCTTCTGTGCCTCACGTGCACCTAGATGAAGTTACTTTGCCCTGGGTATAAAAGACCCAGACCCTGGTGCCTAGTGCCTTACGTGTGTTACAAGCGAACCTTTGACAGCACTGTTCCCTACTGCAAGCAGTTATGTAATATATCTTTTGAAAGGAGAGATGACTTCTCATTTTCCACGCAAAATTCATGTTTCACCAAATGCACAATCTACAGACAAGAACCCATGAGGACCATCGCTCCATGCCTACAACCTCTATATCCTCTTGCTTCTACTACACACCAAATTATAAATACCAACTAAAACTACAATATCAATAGTCAATAATTATAAATCTATGATTCAATAAATAATTCAACTAAGCACTGCATAAATAGTGAAAATCTATGGCCACCTTATAAGAATCACTGACTTCTTTGAAGTTAGAACAGCATCATTATGCACTTATGCTTACTCACCCATGGCAACATGATGAAAGTGCCCCTAATAACCCAAAGCAAGATATCAAGTTTCATTAGTTAATTAATTAGTTGAACCAATAGCTCATTGACCCACTGTCCACATGTTTTGCAAAAAAATTTATGCACACCTTGATCTTGAGTTGTTGTTTAATGGTAAGGATAGGATCATTCTCATGCTCATCAAATCATTTATCAATTTTTTTTAAGAAAAAAGTCAACAGTAAGAAAATATTTAATTCCATATGAAAGAAAACAACAACACTCAAATACTAATGAAATAATTAAAGTTTCATTTATCAAAGAAAATAACCAAGATCTAAAATCAAATGATGTGAACACTACCTCCATGGTCTGGAAACTTTTTCAATATAGCATCTGCTGCCTTCAGGCCCTTCTTATACTGTTTTGTCTCATATGATTTCTGCAATGATTGAAAGCAATCTAAATGTTAAGTTCTAATAAATATTAATGTTTAAAAACCCTGAAGGTCACCAATAACAATAATTTTGGTCAGACAAAAAAAAAAAAAAATTCCAACAAATGGGATGATTTGCCAACAATATAGTTAGGCCAGAAAATCAACAACAACAAGAATACCATGACTAAGATTTTATCAGTCATCCCTTGTTACTGAAAATTATCAGATGACTTGAGAAAATAATATAAAATTGATCAAGCGCACAAATTCCAGATAACATTTACGCAAAAACAGAGAAAAAAGGGGAATTGATCACACAGCAAAAAATCAAGTTGCAAAAGAATGTGCTAGCTCTGCAGGTCCAGCTTGAATAACAAGCTCAAACAAGAAGATAAAAAAATTCAATTTGCACCAGTCAGTGCACCTAACTTTCTAAATCATCAATACGCATGAAAGCACAAATTTTTGTACCAAATTGAAAATGCTAACCTCAGCCAGCTTTAAAACACTACTCATTCAACAATTTCACTTAATAGACTAAAAACTCCCCCACAATCAAATGGATCATATTTAGCCAAGTGGTGAGGACAAACTTAGGATTGTGAAGGTTAGGCACACTGTCTCAGATTCAAATCCCCTAGGTGCATTCCATATCTCAAGTGGGTTGGTGATATGCCGTGCTAGTAGTGCCAAGGTTTATCTGGAAGGGATTCCATGTCGTAAAGGAAAGGGAAAAGTCTCCCCCACAATTAAAACCCCACGGTAAAGCATATCCTTCGGTGAGCTCCTCAACTTTCCAACCCAAATGCCCATTGCCCTCGAACCCGGTTCACAGGAAGAATTCAAAACACAAATGCAGAGTCCAAATTGCTATACTGCCCCCCATCATCAGAAAACCCTAAAATCAAAATTTAACTAGCACGAAGCCATATTGTCATGCAACCTCGCTCCAAAGCCATCAAAAAGACCGCATATACGGTTAAGTCAACAAATGAAAGATTTACTAACAATATTTGAAAATTTACAATTGAACTGCACACAGCATACATATGCATACAACAATTGTACTACCTATATATAGAGAGAGAGAGAGTGAGAGAGATGCAAAGAGAGAGAGAAAGAGCAGCGAGAGAGAATCGGAGCTTACAACGATGAGCTTGAAGAGATTGGCCTCTTTGAGAGGCAGAGAAGCCCCCATCGTCACTGCGAAAGTTAGAGATAGAAAGAGAGAGTTGGGGTCTTATAGAGAGAAGAAAATGGTGGCGCTTACATGCTGAACGTTTCCAAACCCTTCATCCTATTATTGTTTCAGCAAGAAACCAAAAACACTGTAATTTTCTTTTTTTTTTCGTTTTTATTTTTTTTTGACAAAAATGTATACGTATATTATAAATATGTTTATATTTGTATTTATAATAATAATAATAAAATAATTATTTTTTTTTTCATTAATTTTTTATATGTATTTATTTTTGAATGTGTAAAAATAAAAATAAAAAAATAAAAATTAATATTTAAAAAAAAAATTAACAAACATTCATCAATAAATATGGAGATTAATTTGTTAAAATGAAACACTTTTTTGATATTAATATATTAATACGTAATAAATATTTTATATTAATTATTTTAATTATTATTTGATATAAAAAATATTTATATTAATTTATTATTTATATTAAAAAAATAATTATTTAAATATTATTAAATATTAAATTAAAATATATTAAAATATTTAAAAAATATTTACAAACGAATATATTATAATTTTATTTTTTTTATTTGTGATATGCTAATCTCTATAATTTTCTATTGCTATTGTTGTAAAATTCTAACTCGCGCATACTCAGGCACTAGTTTCGGTGAATTTCTGTGTCCGTGAAAAAAAAAAAAAAATTGCATATCTTTTGGATTTGGCTTTCCAAGATTTTGGCGGAGAACGGCGTGCATGACATGTTTGACAGGTAATGAGCAAAAACAAGAACAAACTCGAGGAATACAAAGATAATGTAAATTATTATTAAATTTTAATTTATTAATATTTAAATTATTTTTAAAATTTAAAATTTTAAATTTAAATTTTAATTAAAATTAATTTTTAAAAAAAAAATAATATAATTTTTTTTTAATTTTTTTAATTTATAAAAAAATAAAATACTAAAACTTTTTAAGAGAAATGGATCCCAAGTTCAGCATAGCTTAAGATCCAACATTATGCTTCAAGCAGATTGGGCTGAATTTTGTAAACCCGAGTTAAAGCCTACTAGCTGAGCCCAATTACTTGTTGGGCTTGATGTCAAGTTTGGGTCCATGTTTACCCTCAAGTGTGGCTCAATTTTCGATGCTTTTATCAGTCCAACATCAAACGAAAGGGTCTAATCGTTGTATTTATAATTTTTTTAATTTATTTTTTTATAATATTTTAATAATTAAAAATTATAATTTTTATTTTTAAATTTTAATATTAAATTAATATAAAAAATTTATAAAAATAAAAAATTATTTTTATTATATAATTTATAATTTAATTTATTTTAAATAATAACAACCTATTTATACAAATTTTTAACTTATAAATTATAATATCTTAAACTTTAATATATAATTATAATAATTAATATATTATTTTTTTTAAATAAATAAATTGACGATTTTACATGCAACAATAATCCGCGTCTGCTAGCCGTGCATTCCCTTCCCGCTTCACTTCTCTCTTAAATTCCAATTTTCTTTTACAGTAATTTCTCTCTCTTTGAGAAATGCGAACATAGAGGATCCCTTAGGGGCATACAAAGGACTGTTTATTTTCCCGCGAACGCTCTCTTCTCTTCGATCAGACTCTCCATCGCCTCTTGGCCTCCCACATTTTCCTCATCTCCATCGTACCCCTCTCTCTCTCTCTGCTCCATGTGTTTTCTCTTTTTTTTTTTTGATTATTATTATTATTATTATATTTTAAATTCCTAGGGCAGTTCAGTGTAAAACTCTCGCATCATCATGATCATCATCATCGGTATAACAGCTTCATTTTAGGGGCGTGTTTGGTTACAGCGAAGTAAGAGTAGAGTTGAGATTTTCAAAACTTGGCTTGGCTTGGAGTCCATTGATTCTGAGTAGCAATGCTTTGATTTTTACGTCATTTTTCTTTAATTTCAGTTTTTTTTTTTTTTTGTTTTGGACCCTAGGCTCTTGGTTTTCTGGTTTATTAGATATTTCTGGTTTATTTTTCTTTGCGGAATTTCAGTGTTCTTTTTTGGCTTATTATTTAACATCTTTTGTTTTCTCTCTCTTTATTGTGTTTCGGTTCTGATAAATTGAAGCTATGGTGTTTAGTTTTAGTTTGGCTGCATAGAAAATGCGATGGGAATATTGAATCTTTGGGTGTTGTATGGCTGCAATGGTATGCGTAAATTGAGTTGCTGAGTTTGATGAGAGGCATCTTCAGCAATTCTTGTGTTTATTGAATTCAATCTTACACTTGATTTTTCAGCCGGTGAGGTATCCTGACATGCTTATAGTATAGGTGAAAAGCATTGTTGGTAGTAGTTCAGAAGTTGCAAGGAATCTTGAAACCCATATAGAGCAGGCAGCAATATTGTTGATTCTGATTCAGAACTTCTGAACGGTAGCATGGCAAGTAATGGAGCATTGGAGGGTAAAGATGAGTTTGGTGCTAAAAAGGCTGTGAGAAGTCCCCGAGGACAAAGGCCTGGTATAGGCCATAAGCGTGCTCGGTTTTCTTTACTTCCTGATTCAAGGTAAGGCAGACATTTTAGATTTACATTCAATTTACAGTCAGATGGCAAAGCTCACTTTTTTGGTGCATAATTTATTAATTTGCTTTGGATGTGTAGGAAAATGTGATTAGTGACTTATATTGTGCATAGTTAGTTATTTTAAAATATATTTTTAGAAATAAATTAATTTAGGTAAATTTTTTAAAATCTCCATAAGTTATGAGATTTACTTTTACTTTTATCAATTTCCTTTTTATTAGGTTTAACATCTATAAGCTATTGTCTAATGTATTATTCAATAATATAATTACTCTTTCAATTTCTAACACGGTATCAGAGTCTTTGTTCTTCGTCTTCTTCTTCCTTTTGTTTTCTTTTTCTCAAGACATTAACACAGATTGCTAGCCTTTATTGCTGGTGATCTCTACTTCACGTGGAAGGCCTTAATTGCCTAGAATTGTTATTTTTTTCATAAAAGATGTCTGAGGTTGCAGAAACAATTTCTACAACCCAATCAAAGGAGATAGGCAGTCCTAACCAAGAAGTGATCGAAAGGACAGGATCACTTATCAACAACCTTGAAAAACCCTCAGGTACCTGTTCTTTGGCATATTCAGGTGAGTTTCCATTCTCCATTGGGTTAAATGTTTCGGGTACAACCTTTGCCAACTCTTGGGTCATGGACTCAAGAGCTACTGACCATATGACTCACTTACCAAATATTTTTTCCACGTATTCCCCATGTCCAAGCAGTAGAAAAATAGCCACAGCAAACGGTTCTGTGACCACTGTAGCAGGTGTAGGGAATGTTAAAATAGGTCCATCACTGATCCTAAAAAATGTCCTCAATGTCCCTAAACTGTCCACAAATCTGATTTCTATACAAAAACTTACTCAAGATTTACATTGCAATATGGTTTTTCATGACAACTATTGTGAATTTCAGGACAAGGATTCGGGGAAGATGATTGGACATACTAAAGAACGGTATGGTCTCTACTACCTTGAAGCATCAAGTCAATTAAACATTACTAAGGGCAGATTATCCCATTCTTTTATGTTAGAAAATCTTTCATCCAATAAAGAGAAAGTTTGGCTTCATCATCGCCGACTTGGACATCCATCTTTTAGAGTTATTGAAATTCTGTTTCTTTCTTTATTTAAAAATCTAAATGTTGAAAACTTTCATTGTGAGGTATGTGAACTTGCTAAACACAAACGTATACCAATGCCAGCTAGTAACAAAAGGAGTTCTGTTCCTTTCCATCTCGTTCACAGTGATATTTGGGGTCCTACGTCTATTCCTAATATTTTTGGGGCAAGATGGTTTGTTTCATTTATTGATGATTGTACTCGTGTTACTTGGATTTTTTTACTCAAGCATAAATCAGATGTTATTACTGTTCTCCCAAATTTTTGCTCCATGGTTAAAAATCAATTTGGAGTCAATATCAAAAGGTTTAGGTCAGATAATGCTAGGGAATATTTCAATCAAACCCTAACTCCATATTTTCAAAAGGAAGGGATAGTACATGAATCATCTTGTGTCAATACCCCACAACAAAATGGAGTAGCTGAAAGAAAAAATGGTCACCTTCTTGAAAAAACCCGAGCCTTTATGTTTCAAAACAATGTGCCTAAAAATTTTTGGGGGGAAGCAGTTCTTACTGCTGCCCATCTCATAAATCGTTTGCCGTCTAGAGTTTTGGGATTCAAAAGTCCTATAGAGATACTCTCCACATTATACCCTGACCTACAAACTACAAATAACCTTGTTCCCAGGATATTTGGGTGTGTATCATTTGTTCATGTACACTGTCCACCTAAAGGGAAATTAGATCCAAGGGCGATAAAATGCGTCTTTGTGGGGTATTCCTCAACTCAAAAAGGGTACAAGTGCTACCATCCTCCATCAAGGAAGTTCTACATCTCAATAGATGTCACTTTCAATGAATATGAGTCTTACTTCACCCATCCTTATTTCCAGGGGGAGAATTTAATAATAGAAAATAAGGATGAGAATGTTTTACTTGATCTATCGCCACTCTCTATGTGTAAACCATCCAATTCATCTTGTCCCATTATACCAAATCATGTGCCTGAAAATCTTCCTAAACATATAGTTGACAATGAACCTGAACTTATGTCTGAAAATCCTCAAGAAAAAATAGATTCTGCACTTGAGAATGTAAGATTTGGCAAGGGCAAGGTGTTCACAAGGAAGAAGATGACCATTTCTGAATTTCTGCAGGTCCAAGAGTCCAACCCAAGTCCTGAGAATGAGGTAACAATGTCTAATCCTACATTGCAAAATGAAACTGAATTTCATATGAGTAAGGATGACCAGGATCTTCCCATTGTTATTAGGAAAGGAACAAGAGAGTGCACAAAACGACCTTTATATCCTCTTGCACACTTTATATCTTTTAAGAAATTCTCACCATCTCATCGATCCTTCCTTATTAACTTAAACACCATTACCATTCCTACCACCTTATCCGAGGCATTGTCCAATGAGAAATGGAAACAAGCTATGAATGTGGAAATGGAGGCATTGGAGAAAAACAGAACTTGGGAGTTGGTAAAGTTACCAGTGGGAAAGAAACCTGTAGGGTGTAAATGGGTGTATACAATGAAGTATAGAGCAGATGGATCGATAGAAAGATACAAAACAAGGTTAGTGGCCAAAGGATATACTCAAAGCTATGGAATTGATTATCTAGAAACTTTTGCTCCAGTTGCAAAAATGAATACTGTTAGAGTTTTGTTGTCGTTGGCAGCTAACTATGGTTGGGAACTACAGCAGTTCGATGTAAAAAATGCATTTTTGCATGGAGAACTAGAGGAAGAAATTTATATGGAGGTCCCACCAGGTTATGGGAAAAACTTGGATTCTCAAACTGTGTGTAAATTGAAGAAAACCTTGTATGGTCTAAAACAATCACCACGTGCGTGGTTCGGACGATTTGCTAGAGTTATGATAGCTATGAGATATAAACAAAGCCGAGGGGATCATACATTGTTCATTAAACACTCAAGTTCAGGGGGAGTCATAACTCTCTTGGTTTATGTTGATGACATAATAGTGACAGGAGATGATGACAAAGAAAAACAAATCCTGAGTCATTGTTTGGGCAAGGAATTTGAGATCAAGGCATTAGGAAGGCTGAAATATTTTCTTGGGATTGAGGTTGCTCACTCTAAGCAGGGTATTTTTATCTCCCAACAAAAGTATGTCACGGATCTCCTCAAGGAAACAGGCATGACAGCATGCAAACCAGCAAGTACTCCAATAGATCAAAATGTCAAACTTGGAAAAGCAGAGGAGGATGTTGCGGTAGACAGGGCAACATATCAACGCCTTGTAGGAAGACTCCTTTATTTGTCTCACACACGACCAGATATAACATATGCAGTTAGTGTGATTAGCCAATTCATGCATAACCCAAAGAAAGTTCATCTACAAGCAACTTACCGAGTATTACAGTACCTTAAGGGAGTACCAGGGAAAGGTATTTTATTCAAAAGAAACGGAGGTTTAGTACTTGAGACATACACAGATGCTGATTATGCAGGGTCAATTGTTGACAGAAAATCAACCACTGGATATTACACCTTTCTTGGTGGAAACCTTGTGACATGGAGGAGTAAAAAACAGAATGTAGTAGCCAGGTCTAGTGCAGAAGCAGAATTTCGAGCAATAGCTCAAGGTGTGTGTGAAGTACTTTGGTTAAAAATTATTCTAGAAGACTTGAAGATTAAGTGGGATGGCTCAATAAGACTCTATTGTGACAACAAGTCTGCAATTAGCATAGCTCACAACCCAGTACAACATGATCGAACAAAGCACATCGAAGTCGACAGACACTTTATCAAAGAACACTTGGAGAGCGGGTTGATTTGTACCCCTTACATGCCTACACACAGCCAACTTGCTGATGTACTTACCAAAGGGTTAAACAGTTCAGTGTTTCAAAATATAATATCCAAGTTGGGAATGGAGAATGCCTATTCACCAGCTTGAGGGGGAGTGTAGGAAAACGTGATTAGTGGCTTATATTGTGTATAGTTAGCTATTTTAGAATATATCTTTAGAAATAAATTAATTTAAATAAGTTTTTTAAAATCCCCATAAGTTATGAGATTTGATTTACTTTTACTTTTATCAATTTCTTTTTACTAGGTTTAGTATTTATAAAATTATTGTCTAATGTATTATTTAATAATATAATTACTCTTTCAATTTCTAACAGGATGCAATCGGATTATGCTGTGTTTCCTTTTACATCCGACATACAATGGATCTGGAACCAACTTTGGACATTGATAAGCTAGAAGATCCAGAGGAATTCTTCTTGGCTTTAGAAAGGCTTGAAAGTAAGTTCCATTAGTTATAGTTTTTTTAATTTTTATTTATTTATTTATTTTTTACTTTATGTTTTATTAATTACAATTGGGTTGGTTTAAAAGAGAAGAAAATGAATCTGTATGGCCAACCCCAATTAGTGTGGGAGTAATTTATTTGAACAGTGATGATTTTTGTTTTGATGCCAAAAAGGAAATAACAAAACATACTGGCCTTGCCTCTTTATATTCAAACCAGTGTTATACATCCATGGCTCCATGTCCACAGCGACTGGGAATCCCAGGGTATGATCAATGTATCGTTTCCCTGTATGATATCTCTTTTTTCATTTTTTTCAATATGGTGTCACTTCCATATCTCAGGAGATCTAGAACAGCCAAGTACATACATCTTTATCCAACCACCTCCTCTCAAGAAATTCTTCAAGATGACATTCTTAGCCCATTCAATGCTCTTGCACAAAAAGAAAGAGAGTATCCAGATGCTGAATCAGAAGAGAGGGAAGTAGAAAATGCTGAATCTCAACAACTGGAAACATTTAATATTGTGACAAAAGAGACAGAAGTAGCTGCTGAGCTAAAGCTGATTGAGGAACAAGGTTGATCAATGTAGTTTTTACTCTAGGGTACTGCATAATGTCTCATATTCCTTTTTCCTTGATAGATGCTGATCTCATAAGTAACTATTTTGGTACAGGTTCAATAACCAAAGCTGAGAACTGGGTTAATAAACTTTTGGAGGACCTGCTTAGTCGTGATTATGAAGAGCTAGATGGGGATGGAGCTGTCACTTTGCTAAAGGACCAGTTGCATATCAAATCCCCTGACTTAGACAAATTGAACCTCCCTGAATTCCAGGAGATTCAAAAGATTAATTTGAAGGCTTCGGCAAGAAACTTGCCAAAACCTGGGAACGTGCTATTAGACATACAAAATTTGCTTCAAGTTCCAAGGGTTAAGACTCCTATGAAGCAAAAAAAAGAACGTTCTGTTCCTAGTTGTGGTTCCCCAACTCCACCAGAGAATCCATGGGCGTCATTATCTTTTTTGAGCAAACAAATATTGCAGTCAACTCCTTCAGACAATCCATTTTCAGTTGATATTGAGCAGTCACCAGCAACAATTGCTTCTCCTGCTGAAGGTGCTAATAGAAGCTCCAATCCTCTTGATATGGAACAGAGCTTGAGCTCTTCTCCCAAGTTGGAGTCCCTGCAGGTTGAAGAAGATGTCATTTGTGTTAGGAATTCACTTAAGGTGTCTATTGGAGATGTAATCAAATCTGTGAATGATAAGATGACTGATCTTGCTCCCAGTAGTGATTTGGGTCCAAGAATATCTTTTAATGACTTGGAGGATGGTGATGCTGGCATGGACAATGTGGTTATAAATGCAAATCTTACTGGAACTGATGCTGATAGAGATTTTCAAATGAGTAGACCAAGTGAAATGGCAGTTGCAGTGAGTTTTTCTGTTTCCTGTTTACACTGCTTAGAAATTTTTGATCATCAATATTATCTAGTGAGGTTCTGCAAAATATAGGTGGAAGATACACAGCAGGAAAGCCTCGCCTCTGCACAGCCTGATATAAACATGGATGAATTACCCACAGAAACATTGGATGATGTTCGGTATCAGAAGGGTATGGTGATTCCTCACTGTTTAATTTTTAAGATATGTTGGTGGTTAGGTACAGCATTATTTTTTGAGTAGTTTAAGGAAAAGTACAGGATTATTTGGGCTGTAAATTCAGTTTATAACTTTTTCAATTTTTGTGCATATCTTGACATTTTCACTCGAGCATGCTGCCTGTGCTTCATCAATTGTCTACGTGATCACTTGTATTTGAAAAGTTACATTATCTGCTATTCTGTTCTGTTTGAAATTGTGGGTTGCAAATTTGTGTATATGAGTTCCATAACTATCATTGCGACTGATTGGTACATGGTTGAAAGGCCTAGTTCTTTGGTGGTGACAGGAGTTTCTAAGTTCTCATGATATAAAAGAAAATGAGCCTATGTTTGCCAAATGGACTTTTTTTTTGACCAGCTTTGGTTCTTAATACCTTGTGAACTGCTCTGTCTATCAAGTGATATCTTCTAGAATTTGGATTCCTTGAACCAGCAAGTTTTAATTGATGCCTTTTAAGGTTATAAGGTAGCATTGTGGAGCTTCCAGGTGTGTTGGCACTACAACAGTGGTTGGAATTTTATCAGCTTGTCATTTAAATTATTCTAACTGCTGTTTATCCTTTTCACTTCTCAGGTCAATCATGTCCTGCACTGGTTGAAGAACATGTCTTGGATGATGGCTCCAAGATCCATGAAGGTGATACAGAAAAAAAACCAAGATATGGGACCAGAACAGCAAAATGAGGTCATGGTCTTTATTGCTCATTCTTAAATTTGCATCATATACTTTTGGTTTCTATTCACAGAACTCTCATTGTGATGTCCTTCTTTTAGAGAAAATGAAAGCATCACATTTATATTAAGGGAGAAAAAAAAATGCAAATTGAATGCTAGACTTGAACTATCAGATAGTGTGAGCTAATCCCCCACTTTAGAGATTGAACTTCTCCATGTGCAAACTTGTGTGGCAGCAAAATCCAATCTTGGGTGGCAGCAGCATCCAATTCAAACATCAACTCCTGTGGCTGCCCAACTCTCTGCCCCAAGAAAAATAATAAAAAAGAACATAGTTATTTTCTTCTTTATTTTCATTGAAGACAGCATGCATTCTTATCTAAAATTTGTTTCCATTGTCCTATGCAACAGGAAATTCGGGAGCTCTAGGTGACAGTAGTGAATGAGAAAAGCAAAGCAAAGTCACATTATGGGAAAGGTCAAAAGAATAAGAAACTATTAATGAATGATCAAACCAAAGCAAAATCACATTCTGGGAAAGGACAAAAGAATAAGGAAACGTCAAATGAATAGGCAAAGCAAATCAAAATCACATGTGGGCAAAGGATAAATGAACAAGGAAGTATCTAAGAGGCAGAGCCTTGCAGGTGCTCAATGTTGCATCAAACATTTTTGTTATTTATTTTTGTCTTGTGATACCTTTTCCAAAATTATGGTGCTGGAATAACTTCATGTGTGTAGCTTGTAGCTCATGGTAAATCATGGGAAAATGGGATGGGGAGAAGCACCAGGATCAGGTCAAAACCTTTGAGATACTGGAAAGGAGAAATGGATGCATTCATGAGAGTGATTACCTTGTTTGGATTATCTATGCTAGGGTCCGCCTTTGATTTAAAAAAAAAAACACATGTAAAGGCGTTTCATTTGGGTCCTTAATAATCATTCTCTCTCTCTCTCTCTCTCTCTCTCTCTCTCTATATATATATATATATATTTTTTTTTTTTTAAACTTTTTGCATATCTTGACAATTTCACTTAAGCATCCTGCCTATGCTTCTTCAACTGTCTACTTGATCAATTGTATTGAAAGGGGCAAAAATCGTATTGTCCGTTCTGTTCTGTTTGAAACTGTGGTGCAAATGTGTGTATATGAGGTCCATAACAATTCATTGCTACTGATGCAATGTACATGGTTGGAATGCCTAGTTCTTTGGTGGTGGAGTTTCAGAGTGTTCATGAGCCTATGTTTGCCAAATGAACTGTTTTCTGACCTGCTTTAGTTCTTAATAGCTTGTGAACTGCTATGTCTATCAAGTGGTATCTTCTAGCTTTTGAATTCCTTCAACTGGCAAGTATTCATAGCCTTTAAGGTTATAAGGCAGCATTGTTGTGCTTCCACATGTGTTGGCACCAGAACAGCAATTGGAATTTTAACAGCTCATCACTTAAATTATTCTAACTGCCGTTTAACCTTTTCTCTTCACAGATTAATCATGTCCTGCAATGGTTGAAGAACATGCCTTAGATGGCTGCTCCAAGACCCATGATGGTGTCACAGAAAAACCCAAGATACGTGATCAGAACAGCAAAACAAGGTTATGTTCTTTATTGTACATTCTTAAACTTGCAGCACATACTTGGTTTCTATAAAAGAACTCTCGTTATGATGCCCTTCTTTTAAGAGAAAATGAAAGCAGGACATTTAGATCAAGGGAGAGAAAGGAGATCGAATGCTAGACTTGAACTATCATATAATTTGGGCTAATCCACTGCTTTAGAGATCAATCTTCTCCATGCACAAACTTCTCCATGTGGGGCAGCGGATTCCAATTGGAGCATTGACTTCTGTGGCTGCCCAACTCTCTGCCCTAAGAAAAAGAAGAAAGAAGAACAGAGTTATTTCATTCTTTATTTTCATTGAAGACAGTATGCATTCTCATCTGAAAATTGTTGCCATTGTCTTATGCATCAGGAAATTCAGAAGCTCTTGGTGGCAGCAATGAATGAGAAAAGCAAAGCAAAATCATGTTCTGGTGAAGGACAAAAGAATAAGGAAATATTAATAAATGAGCAAACCAAAGCAAAGTCACATTCTGGCGCAAAGGACAAAATAATAATGAAATGTCAATGAATAAGCAAAGCAAATCAAGTTCACTTGTGGTCAAAGGACAAACGAACCAGGAAGTATCTAAGAGGCAGAGCCTTGCAGGTGCTCAATGTTGCTTCAAACTTTCTGTTCTTTATTTTTCTCTCATATGATAACTTTTTCAAAATTATTGTGCTGGAATAACTTCATGTGTGTAATGCTTGTAGCACATGGTACATTATGGGAAAATGGAGTAAGGAGAAGCACCAGGATCAGGTCAAAACCTTTGAAATACTGGAAAGGCGTGAGATTTTTATATGGATGCATTCACGAGAGTAAGTACCTTGTTTGGATTATCTATGGTAGGATCCTCCTTTGATCCTAAATTGGTGAATTACATGCTGTACGTGCTTTGTGATAGTAACCAAGTGTCGCATATGTTTAGTCGTGGGATGCTTTACATGTGCTGGTTCTTATTGTCCATGCAAGGAGTGTTGCTTGAAGGCGCATGTGCCGTGGCTTTGTTGAGTTTCAAATGAATCCCTTGTGGAAAGCTTTAAAACTAATATGTTTGCTTGTTATCTTTACATTCCCGAAAGATTATGTTTATGCCGAGGGCAAAAACTTCATATACGAGACCAGTAAATGCCTTAGTTGTAAGAAACTTGCCATTACCTTTACTCTTTTGACTTTCTTCTGATCTCTGCGTCCTCTCCTCTGGAAATGGTTAGCATTTGCATCGTTTGATTTACCATTTTCTTTCTGGTGATAAAGATTCCTGAATGGGTTTTATTGTACATATGACGGGTTTGGCTACTGTAATTGGGATGAAGGAATACGAATCCCCAGGTACAAATGACGGGAAACCCACCATCAAGGTGAAGTATTTCGTCCCCGATGAGTACAAAAATCTGGTCGACCTAGCTGCTCTGCATTGAGGTAACCATGGTCTTGTGCTTATAAACTGAGGTGAGGACTTTGATCTGCAACACCGTAATGTTTTTCCCATGCTGTCAGGGAAATGTGCTTTTATTATCCTATCCCATTTTCCACCCTCCGGTTTCGTTTCTTTTATAGACAGGCACATCTGCATTTTCTGCTCTTTACAATTGCTTCGTTTTCTCAAACAAAAACAAATGATCTGTTGTAGTCATTCGCTGCTGCAATTTATTATTGTCCACCAAACCAATGATTATTACCTTCCAATATTAATGGCTATTTTGCTTGGTGATTCAAATTGTTGAATCAAATTGGACAATTTTCTTCTGTCACACTATAATTCCTTCCCTCGTATTTATTTTTTATTTTTTATTTTTGACCGCTGCCTTGGGGTGGCCGGAAGTTGTACTGGTCATTTTATAATGTAATTTTTATTCACAAAAAAAAAAAAAAAAAAATCATTGTAGAAGGCGCCAATATTTAGAGTAGTTTATCTTGGGTATTTAATATTGGCTAGTGTATGTAGTAACTTACAAATGGGAGACATCCTCAAGTTTGATTTTTATTATAAACAATTTATTCGTTTTAATTTTTTAATACTATTTTTTATTATTGGGCCTGGCGGCCTGCCTTAATTTGTTTTTTAATTTAAGAATTGATAATGACTTGATTGATTTAAAGTTTGAGAGTAGCTTTGAAGTCCCGTGACGTTGCTGTGGGAACTGTTGACAAAATGGCCATCGTACGGGTCTATAAAGTAGAGGTCACAAAAGTCGATCGGGCTTATTAATTAAAAAATTTAATAAAATAATTTAAATTTAAAATAATTTGACATAAATTTATTAAAATTTAGATTAATTTTATATTTAAAAAATTTTAATTTAAAATAATTTAAAATTTTAATAATTTAAATTTAAAATTTAAAAAATAAAAAATAATATATTTAAAAATTAAAAAATTTAAAATTTTATAAATTTTAAATTTAATAAATTTAAAATTTTAAATATTTAAAATTTAAATGATTCAAGATTTATTTAATTTGAAATTAGAATAATTTTGAGATGCGGTGAACTTGAAACTTTATTGAGGATGAAATCCAACCATTTTACGAGTGGGTACCAACTTCTACACGTAGCTTCAACTTGATGGCGATGCGAGAAGACAATAAATGAGAACATGATGTGGACCGACAGGAAAAAAAACAAAAGGAGAAATATTACATGGACATCTGCACAAGAGAGCACACGCAATAATGTAAATTCTATGATTATGGTTGTGATTTATTTTTAATATTGGCAATGAATATAAATATTTCTAAAATATATATTTAATTGTAATGGATATAATGTGTGCGTGATTTTTAGGAAAAGAAATGTAAAATTAATGAATGTAAAATATTGTTAATTAAATGAATGTACTCGAGTTACAAAAAAATTGTCTATGAAATAATGTTCACAGTCTAATTTTTGTGTAGGAAAAAATAATTCTTAAAAAAGTCAGGATAGAATACAAGTTTTCAAAAAAGAAAGAAATTAATGCTAAATATGACAGAAAGCAATGTCCCCAACAAGTTGAAGAGCAGCACACCAGCCAGAAATTCTAAAAAATAAAATTTCTTCACAATAACCACGAATATGGCATTCGAATTGAGCATAATTTGAAGCTTTTCCAAAAATAAAAAAATAAAAAATAAAAAAAAGAAAAAAGCTCAAACTCATTATTCCTATATTTGTTGTTTCAAGAGATTTCCAAGCAAACACAGAGCAGACATGTCCAAGATTATGTTAAGAATCAATGTCTATTTTCTTCTCATTGTTTGCTAATTGGATCTACATTTTAATAACAAAAACATTCCCTACACATGTCCTACTCATTCACATATTTATATTTAAAATTATAATGTAGAGACATTTAAAATAATAATATAAAAAATAAAAAATAAATACAACTTCACACATTATTATTATTATTATCATCATCATCATCGTGAATTTGCATATTTTTAGTTTTGATATTTATAATCACAATTAACAATAAAAAATAAAAAAAAATATTCATAATAATATAACATAAATTCATATCTACTCCGTGTCAATGTTTTTGCCTTGAATAATCTCACAGCAGCCATATAATCCCGTTACACGTTTTATCACATCAACAACAGGCTATTCTATCTTTTATTCTCTTCCATTTTGTCTTCCTTGATTTCATTGAGCCCATATTTCTCGAACATTATTTTTTTTTTAGACCAAAGTTTCTATCATTGAAAATAGCTTCGAGCGCAAGCCTTTATAAATACCAATTTGTCTATAGCCAAAAAACATCTTCAACTCTTCCTATTTCTCTTGTTTTCCTTTGGTTACTATACTTTTAACATTTCTTTTTATTTGCATATCCCTAAATCTTGATGGATATGGAGTTGATTCCTGGCCTTCCCAATGATTTTGCTTATGACTGTCTGGCTCGTGTCACATACAAGGAATTCGCGACGGTTGCATCAGTGTGCAAAGGGTGGAAAAGGGAGATCGAATCATCGGAGTTTCGTCGCCATAGAAGAGAGACTTGTAGCAGTCAACAAGTGGTGGTAGTGGTGGCTCAAGTACAGGTAGACCCATATCAAAATTCAGGAATCATGAGGAATCAGGTTCCGGTTTATCGGTTCAGTATTCTAGAACCGGGAACAGATTCTTGGTCTGAGTTGCCTCTAGCCCCTGGATGGGAAAATGGGTTGCCAAGATTTTGCCAAGTGGCCAGTGTCAACCGGGGTCTTGTTGTCTTGGGTGGAATGGACCCGGTGACATGGGAAGCATTGAATTCAGTTTTCGTCTTTGATTTCGTGTCGGCCAAGTGGAGGCATGGAGCCGATATGCCCGGCACATCTCGGCTTTTTTTCGGATGCACCTCCGATTCGGATCGGATGGTGTATGTTGTTGGAGGACATGATAAGGAAAAGAATGCGTTGAAGTCTGGTCTAGCATATGATGTAGCAGAAGATGAGTGGGTCCCATTGCCTGACATGGCGAGAGAGCGCGACGAAAGCAAAGCAATTTTCCATGGTGGCAAGCTCCACGTCATGGGTGGCTATTGTACGGACATGCAAGGTCAGTTCCAGACGAGTGCTGAGGTGTTTGATGTCGCCACCTGGCAATGGGAAAAATTGCAAGACGACTTCCTAGAATCAGCCGAGTGTCCCAATCCTGGTGTCTCCGCCAATGACGGGACACTATTCATGTGCCGTGAAGGTGACGTGGCGACACTTAAAAATGCCACATGGCAAGCCACTGCTAAGCTGCCTGCTGACATGGGCAATGTCGCCTATCTAGCAGGATGGCACGGCAACCTTCTAGTCATCGGCTTGGAAGAGCTGGGCGGATCCCTGGTGGCTCATTTGTTGGATATGGACACTTGCAAATGGACCAAAGTAAACACCCCACGGCAGTACTCCGGTCATGTCCAATCAGGCTGCTTTCTTGAGATTTAGGACCAAAACACAGCGTATATATTTGTAAATAATATCCTGGAGCCAACTCCGGATTGTACTTTCACTTGAAACATTACATTATTATTGGTCTAGCAACTGATTAACTTGTTAAATTGAAAAAAAAAAAAAATATAAATTTCACGTTATACATAAAAAAATGTATAATTTATAAATTTAATATTTTAAAAATTTCCTGGACATTTCTATGATAAAGAAGGAAGGTACATGATCAATGAGCAAAAGCACTACAATGAAAATACAATTATTCCTGTAGCCTTGCTTCAACAAGGTTAGGAGGATGATTCTAGATTCGAATCAGTAATTGACCTAACCCCAACTGTAATGACATGACTAGGCTGCATAATCACATGCTTGCAAAGTTGAATTCATGACAAGCTATGACCTAATCTTCTTTTCCTGGACAAAGAATAAAGTGAATATGAGAAAATTTGCTGTAAGGCCAACTTTCTTAATAAAATTCAGGACCAAAGGCTGAATCTGTTGAACACACCGGCGGAGTCACGTTATTGAAGACTTGGGCGAATGCCTTCAATCGAAAATCAGGATTTGGTACAATTTCCAAGCCTCGGCTTTTGTCCTGTTCACTTGACTTTCATCAATCTCCGGCTACTTCAGTGCTCTCGTTTCTCTGGAAATTAAATCCACAACCTCAGTGATTTATACATTGTTGGGTGGACAACTGCTGTTACCTCATACTCTCATTGTTACATTGTTTATTCTGTCTATGCATGTTCCCTCGTCGGAAACCGGTCAGAGCCACCCGAAGAGGAACCTAACATGAAGACACGAGAGGAATAATCCAAGAAGCAATTGTTTTATTATAGTATGCCTGTAAAATAGGGAAGGCTGCAACCTTGCAATTGGGGGAACAAGAAGTCATTGTTCAACTAATTGTTTTGTCTCTTCTGCATGTGCTTTTAGCAAAGCTTTCATGTTACTTATTGAAATACCGTCAGGCACCCACGGTGATGTGGCGCAACTAAGCAGCTTGGTTGGTACAAAATTTGCTTGATTTTGTGCCACTGCCCCCCCCCCCCCCCAACACCCCCCTACGTCATTGCAAGTCATTATCCGGCACAACAAATCCTCGGAAAATTTTCCTTCATAGTTTTGAAAGCGTCCTTGCGTGTGTAGTCAATAAGCAAGATTTTAGCAACAAAGATAATTTAAAAGGTTATTATCGCATATTAAAAATAAAAATTTTATTTCCCGTGTCTATAAAATAATATTTGTTATTTTGTAAAAAAAAAAAAAATAATAAACAAAGAAGAAGGAGTTATATATATATATGATTTAAATTTAACCTTCATGAAAAAGTTTTAATAGGAATTTATGTAGCCGATTGATCCACTTTTAATTTCAAACTTGTTTAGGCCTTAGACTTCAAATTAATGTAACTTTTTCGTACGTACTTACTTCTTTGCATCTATATTTATAATGTCTCTTTGTTTTTTTCTTTCTGACAAGAACTACTACAACGAAAATACAATTATTTCCTCCTGCTTTGGTTGAATAAAATCGATTGGATGATGCAACATGCAGTCGTATGATTTTCCTAATCGTACGTGGCTCATGTGTTGGACATGAAAACTTGCAGATGGACCGAAGTGAACGCTTCTAAACAAGACTCCGGTCACGTCCATTCAGGCTACTTTCCTGAGATATGGGACCAAAAGATGGCGTATGTATCTGTACATAATAGGGTGTACATACTTTCTAATTAAGTTGAAACTCTTTTCTGGCAAACCTTGGATTTTTACTGGTACAACCCTTCAGTCATAGCTCTCACTCGAAGTATGGAAGTAAAACCAGCTCCAGCACTTGACTTCAACTGCCATTACAGAATTTGAATTTTGAACTTTGGAGGGAAGCTTGGGCGAAAACAATAACTTGTAAACCGAGATTGCAAAATGGTAGCACCAAGGCTTTGCTGAACTCCAGGAGCTTCATTTGTAACATTCATGTTCAGACAAAACATTTGCCACTTTCAGATCTTTTTCCGCTCTCTGAAAGAGAGTATACAAAACATGTGCAAGTTTCCTGAACATTTATGTAATATCAAAAGGTACCTGACCATTGAATAGAAGTTCTACAATGAAACTACAATTATTCTTTTTTGAGCCTTGCTTCAAAAAATTCAATTGGATGATCAATAATTTTCCTAATTCAACCCAAAATTAGTTAACTAAGCTGCAAAATCACATGCTTGTGAAGGTGAATCCATTTTAAAAAAAAAAAAAAAGAAAGAAACGACGTAACCTTCTTTCTTTAATCAGTAAAAAGGGAATCTGAGAAATTTTGTTGCAACTCAACTCAAACTTAATAAAATAAAATGGAGGACTGAGGACATAATGTGTTGCAGACAGATATTTATTACCATTTTATATGTTTGCCCCCACTAAAATTTTTATTTTGCCTCTACTTAATTTCTTTTTTTTTTTTTTTGGGCCTCCAGATCTTTTTGTTTGCCTCACAGCTGCCAAAATTCTTGGCTCCCCCACTGGTTTTACATAACCAAATCTTCAATTTGGAAGCTTAACTTTGTCTTGTTTGCTTTATTGTCTTCAATCTCTGAATTGTTGGGTTGACAACTGTTGTTGCCTACCATTCTCGTTGTTTCATTGTTTGTTCTTCTTATTGGAAAACGGTCATAGGCAGCTCAAGAAAGAATAAAATGAAGAGACAAGGGGAACAATCACAAAGCAGCTGCTTTATTACAGTTTGCTGGGAAAATAGAAAAGGCTGCAACTTTGCAATTAGTGAAACATCAAGTCATTATTCAACTAGTTGTTTCGTCTCTTCTCCATGTGCTATTGGCAAAGGTTGTTGCACATTTTAGGAATCTTATTGTTACATAATTGAATTATGTTAGGGATCTATACTGCTGTGCCCCAATCATGCAGCTTGGTTAGTATAAAATTGACTGGTTTTTGTGCCACTGTTCCATTCCCTTGGTTTCTAACTTAGAATTGTCCAACATTGTCCCTCTAATTTCAAGCAACTCCTTGATGCTCAAATATGGTATCATCCTTTAATAATGGGTTTACAAATTTAATGCTCATCTTTGTTTTTGACTAGCTGCATTGATGATTTGTTATGATAAATAAGTTTTTACTTGAAAATCTTCTCTTTGATAACTTAAATTAAAAAAATTTTTGTATCACGCAAGTTTAAAAATTAGTATAAATATGTGTGTGTGTGTGTGTCTATACATGTTTATATAAATATATATGTAGACAATTGTATATATTAACATATACTATATTCATTAAAAATTATAAAATTTATATTTAACTTACTTAAATTCGGTAAAAAGCATCAATTTTCCACAAAACAACATAAAATGTCGAAAAATATTTTCCTCACCCCATCCTGGTATCAGAAATGCCAGTTTGTTTGATACAAAAGCATGTGCCAGCAATTTGTGACGAGAATGAAAGCACCACGGGGGTCTGGTAAGGAACTGTTCCACTATGCTTTAACAAGTACAAAATTTTGTTAAATTATACAAAGTTGGAACAAAATCATCTTCAACATGTTTTTACAGTGAATTTGTTTTTTCTTGTACAAAACAAGTTCACTTCCAAGCAATATAAAATTACTTAACCAAAAAAAAAAAAAAACAAGGGTTACAAGCATATCCAGTAGTTATTAAGGACAAAATGACCTTACTTCATCTAGAAACAAGCTCAGACTCACCGGATATTTTTTCTGAAATAAAATATTGACCCCTTTATAACCATTTGACGTCTACAAGGCCAACATATTTTAATTGTGTAATAGACAGCACATTCCATTCAATCAAAATCTACCCGAGTCATGAAATTCAGGTCAATCAAAATCAAGGCTATTAAAAAACATTAGATATATTAAATCAGGAAGAGAATAAAAAGAAAAAAAATACATATCTTGCACTAGGCTCAAAATAATTATGGTTGCCTCGAAAAAATAACCCCTACAAGGATGCATGGAATAGAGGAAATGTGTCTCTCTCCATCACTTATGCTAGTAGCTTGAGCATACTGTGGGAGTGTGTGTGTGTGTGTGTGTGCATGCATGTATTAGGGAGAGAGAGAGAGAGAGATATGGTCCTTGGAGGCTCATTGGGCAATTATCCAAAGCTCCTCAGTTTCAAACCCAGAACAGTGAGAATAAGAGACCAATCAGTAAATAACTACTGTAAACGAAAAAGCTGGCACAAACAAGCATAGCTGTTACTATCAAGAAGAAAGCACAAAGGACATATAACAAGCATAGCCACATTCCACAGCTTAGAAAGGCGATTGCCAACAAAATAGACTCCCAGTGTCACTTAGCAGATAAATCATTACTCCAAAGGGTTTCCAGCAAGTAAGCAATCCTTAGCTAAAAGCCATCTCATATGTACATGCTGGGATATAAACAGGACTTAAATTGATCAACCACAAAGGTTATTAAGTCTGATGAAAAAACAGAATGACATCAGCACTTATAAATACGGAAGCTCGAGGTCACCAAGCAACACAGCTTCGGCACAATAATTCTGGTTGTTTTTCAAATTTTCTAGCATATAGTTTTTGAGGAAGCTCGCATGCATCTCTAACAAGCTTCTCTGAGAAACAAAGCCACAAGAAAACCTGAAATCATGACTGGCATGCAATAAGATAATGTCTAATATGCTTTTAGAAACCAGTAGATAAAGCGGACCATTCTTTCATGAACATCATACCGCATAAACTAAACAAGAAACTTCCACCCTGTCAGGCCACAATTATGTTCTCCAATTGACTGCAGCATGAGCAGGCGTTTGTTATATAACTGCATGAATGTAAACATTAGAGTTGAGACGGTTAATAGAAATTCTGGTTGAGACAAATAAATGAACATGCATAAAAATAAGCTTGCCAAGTTCAAATGGAAATATAAGAATGCCAAAAAGGTAAGACCCTTTTTTTTTTGTCTTTTTTGTAAGTCGGAAAAGAAAAAAGAAAAAATGTTTTGAAAATAGTGTTTGTCCACTCGAATGGCCGCATCCAAAAGACTGATTAAAACACATATGAAAAAAAAAAGAGAGAGAGAGAAAGATGAAAAAAAAAGAAAAAAAAAAAAAAACAAACTTATACATTACATTAATCTTACATTTCTATGTTGGGATTTGGCTTTTCAAAATTAAATTGTATTCTTTTCCATTGGCCAGTGTCATCTGACAGCTTGCTCACAACTATAAAGGAATTGGAATTAATGCAGACGGCAGAGAATTCCAAGCTTAAAAGTCTAACATGTACACACATGTACATATGTAATGTCTTGTAACAGGAGAAATTAGTAATGCAAGTACAAACTCCAATTACCTAAGATATACTGGAATGTATTGTAGCCCAAAGCACTCCAGAACAAAATCTGGAAAACACAGAGGGCCTGAACAAAGGCCTGCATCACCATATAATCACAACTAAGAATTTTGCAATACCCAAACAATGCAAATGTGTGATTGAGCATACTTTAACCTTCATCTGCTTGTTCAAAGTTGCTCTCTCTTATTTAAGAATTTGTACTTGGCTGCTTAAAATCCATCTCTGAGTACCTATGAAGAAGATGAAGAAAAATTAATACTTGAGTCTAGAAATAGTAATGAAGAGTTAAAACCTGAGACTGAGTTATGGCCCCTTGACAACAAATTAAAAGATTTAACTACCTGCGAGGCTTTTGTCGCTGCCCAAACTCATCACTAACAAGATCTGCAGAGGAAAAAAAAAAGTTACTTTCTCTAAATCAGTGTAATTATAATAACATCATAAGCTGAAAACTCAGTCAAGAAAATCAAAAAGTTGGAAAAGGTAAGATGATCTCTAACCAGGTCTCTGTGAGGGGGGCTTCCATTCATTATTGAGTTTATTCGTATTGGTTTCTTTGCTGCAAGAAAAAAGCATTTAAGCTCAGAAGAGTAGAAGTCAATACAACATACATGAATTCTAGATCTGGCAATTCACACAGGCAAGTACATGTGCCAAGAACATGAAGTCAGAGAAATGGAAGCAAGTCAAATGGCACATGCTTTCTTATAATAAATGAATTACACAGTAAAAAATATGTATATGCTGATTAAGGGACAGTAAGTCATAACTTTACAGCAAGTAACCATGACAACACAACCCATAACACGCAATAAAGCGTAAGAACATCAATAAAATTTAACATCAAGTCACATCTTCATTAAAATAACAATCTAGGTCACACATGACAAACTTGTAATGTCTGTATTACACACATTGGCATGTGTTTGGGGACATTTAGCATCTACAAGCCAACACACACAGGAAAGAGCTTCCCACAACGCCTCAATAAACACAATAAGAACATAAATAAAAACATAATTGAACCTGCATTTTAAACTGTTGACTGGACTTAACAACAAAGCTACCAACCTTGAAGAGCCCATGGAAGAAGCCTGCTCAGATGATCGAGCATTATAAGCACCATCAAGAGCAATATAAGGTGAATGATATGTGGCTCCTAAAGCTCCTGCAGTGCCAGCTAAAACTGGTAGCCTGAACATTATACCATTGATCATTATCACTCTCAGCTCATTTAAAAATTAGAATAATTTTTAAGTTAAAGCTTGTAAAGAATGACCAAAGGAGTTTTACTAGAACATCAATTTACACAACAAATGTCATATGCAGCTAATTCGGTGATTCTGCATAATGAAAATATATTGATTAAACCAATGAAATAAACAGAAAAGCACACACTACAATAAAAAACAAAATTTTCAAAATCTTAATGACATTAAGTCTCAATTTCTAAGGTAAAACTTAATTACTATGTCCCAAGAAGAACCATAGCCAACAAAGTGCAGAGCATACAACATATTAAGAAAAGCAAGGTGGCCCATGATGCATTATGATAAAATCTTGAGTGTAAAGAAAAGAACTGTACCATGTCATTTCAGAATTTCCCAAACCATGTTGAGGTTGAGCAACATATCCAGGAAATGCCATGCCAACTGCCGGAACTCCCATGCCACCAGGATGCTGGCGCCCAAATTGCATCACTGCACACAAATCAACAGATCTGAAAAATGTTCTACTTAAAGCATACATGACATAAGTCATTGTTGGTTAAGAACATAGGCTTTGGAACCACCTCTCCCTGCCCACCCCCCTCCCCCTCTCACCCCGAAAAAATAAAGTAAGCACACTATAGGGAGGCTCTTTCCTACACCAAAGATAAATGAAATGTAAGGAAAGAGCAATCTTATGAATAAGTTGAGAATGAGCTATGACAAAACTACAGACTAGCTAGGGCAACCATGATTCCATTTAAAACTCTTGATCTTGTTTCACATGTGATTGGTGTTGTCAACATTCAGATGCAAGGGAAACATAAAAAATTCCAACAAAGTGGCCACATTGACCCTGATGACTCCAGCTTGAAAGAGGCAACCTCTGTCATGAAAAAATGAAAAACATTGTTATGGAGGCTAGACTTCAGTCCTAAACCACCAATGGGCATTACAGTTTTAACAATTTCTCTTATCCTCTCATTTTTCTTATCAAAGCAGTGGACAAAACCATCCTTTAAATTATACCTGGCAAGAAGGCTGGGGCTGCAGGAAAATTCTGATCGCCAGGTCCAACAGTCATATTTCCTGTGGCACCAGCTCCACCATATAGAAAAGATCCTCTTCCACTTCCTTGAATACTGCCTTTTCCCTTTGCTACCAATGCACTTTTGGATTTACTTGATTCTGAAGCACTTTTCAGTTCTCCAGTTTCATAAGAATTTGTTGACAAGGGGCTTTTTGGTGGAGAAGCTTGAGATACACTGGCAGAATGTTGGCCCAACTGCTTAGTAGGAGCTTGAACAGAAGCTTGAACCTGGTTTTGAGCAGGACTTTGTTGAACATTATGGAGCTGTGTCGAGGAAGGGACTCTACTGACATGGTTTTTAGGCGGCATTTGTTGATAAGTCATCTGTCCTGAAAGTGCCACAGCCTTTCCCTGAGTGCTGGACTGAGAAGATTGCATTGTGTTAACTAATGAAGACCCAGGTGACATTTGCATATTGTTCAAAGGCTTCCCAGTAGCTGAACTGACAGAATCATCAATATAAAGCTTGTCAATTCCAACAGAATCAGCCATATTCTTCCCTCGCATTAACGAATTGTGTTGTTGCCTGGGGAATCTTTCATCCAAGACATGAGCATGAAGATTCCTGCTTGCAGTCCCAGCTTGCACGTCCCTTTTTTGAGCTAAAGAGACATTGTTCTTGGAAGATCCAGAAGGATAAAAGGGAGGAGAAGCATAACTCAGGCTTGAATGCCTTTTAGCAGGAGGCACTTGATCACATTCTGCATTAGATGTAGGTGTAAAAACTCGCCCTGAACTACTGTGGGAAGTTTTCTCAGGTGGCTTTCCAGACTGCTTCTTTTGTGTTGTGAGTGTATGACGACTGTTTTTCATAGTTGGATCATACCTTCTGGGCCCTCTCCCTCTCACAGTTTTTGGCACCTGGCTCTGATTGTTACCATTGCTGAATGCTCTAGATCTGTTTCTCTCACCATATCCCCTGTCTGGACCTTGATTTTTACCACCACGAGCTTGATAATGACCTTTAGAAGTCCTCCTTCCCTGAGTTTATTTCAAAATCATATTGCATAAAGAGAGTGCAAGAATGAAACAAACATGAAAAAGGAACATGAACCACTTTAAATTGTCACCTGTCCATAATGCCTTTCCTGCAAAGTCATTTCTTCAAACTTATCATGCCCCCACCTTTTGTTATCTTTGGATTCCCACAACCTCCTTCCACCATGTGTTCTCCTAAATGTAGCATAAAATTATTCTCCTTTGCATTGATATCAAAAGAAATAAGATGGCAATGTTTCCATTCACACCCCACCCACATTCATAAAAAATTGAAAATATGAAATGTCCTGATACAAGAAGCATACAAGCAGAACCCTCCACATCGTCTTTACCCCCATCCCCAAATCCACACAACAAAGACACAAGCAGACAAGAGACGCTTTATGCAGAAATCAATACAATCCAATTAATCAGAACCAAGTTTTTCATCCATCAAATGCTTAGAGAAGTAATCCACTGTATCAAAGTCTTAGATATCTAGTCATTCATATGAAAAAGGCACATGATCCAATTGCTTTCACTCAATAACACTTTCTGAATCTGCAGAAAAGAACCTACAAACCCAAATCTTGTCACTTGCTTTTGCTTTTCAATACCAAGACAGATGAATTATCCTTTAGACCCATATTCAAGTCATAAAAGTAAATTGACCATAAAACATTATGATACAAGCTCTCTTCACCAAGTTCAATTTAAAAAAGTTATACATAAGCCGAGAAAATGCAAAAGGTAAAAAAATAAATAATAAAGTGCATTTGTTTTCCTTGTCATGAGACTACTACTGAAATCAATTTACTCAGATTCAGTATATATAACAACATCTAATTGTGGACATGCAGCTTCCAGGAATACTAAACTGAAGTCTCAATGCATGAGGCTCCAACATTATATGCTATGGGGAAGGGTAGATCCTGATAGAGTAACTTTAACTTTACACCAAGACTCGCCCTTCTACTAAACATCTAATTATATGAAAATTCAGCTAGAATCACATTACCTGTGTCGACCACCAGCATTATCTCTAAATCGATCATCATGCATGTAAAAAGCCCCAGCAGTGGGAACAGCAAATGGCTCTTTCGCCTCCTCCCCTTCCCCCTCTTCCTGCTCCTCCTCTCCCTCATGGCTCCTTACAGCCTGCTCCTCCACATCCTTCCTCCCCTCCGTCTCCGTCCCCTCCTTATCCCCAATCCCATGACCACCAACGCTCGCTTCTCCTCCCTCCTCAATCCCCTCCTTCCCTTCCTCAAACCCATCGACACCCTCCTCCTCATCCCGTTCCTCTTCATCATAAACCTCTTCCTCATCGTCATAAACTCCATCACCCTCTTCTCCTTTTTCATCATCATATTCTGCCGCCCCGCCCTGGCCATCAGATTCATCAGAGTCAATAGGAACCCTCCTATCCGCTCTTTCCTTCTCCACTCCTTCACCTTCCTCATCATCACTGGCCGCTTCTCGCCGCCTCCTCCCCATCAGACGGTTTTCCTCCTCTGGATCACTGTCATACTCAAACTCCTCTTCCCCAACCTTAGCCATTAAAATTAAACCCCAAAAACAAAACCCCAATTCCCCAAACCAGTAAAATTCAATTTTCTCGATAAACTAAACTCAAATTTTAACTATCCAAATTCAATTTAAACCCCACTCAATTGGAAAAAGCCCAATAGTTATCGCAAGTCAACTAAGCTCTAAACCTTTCAAATTTTCTCGCCTACCCAACCACCAATTCAGTTAAAAAAACAGAGAATTAAAACACCCAAAAGCCTAAATTTCAGCGATTTTTAAGACTTTAAAAAGCTTTGATGACCAAAATTACCAACTTTTGCAAACCCTAGATTTTTAGAGAGATAGAAAGAGAGATTTTTATCTCAGTTTTTTTTTTTGCTTCATAAACAAATTAAAGGAGAAGCTGATATATATAAATATATTATATACGGTGGAGAATTTTTGGGATCATCTGATATGAGTAGGGGTATTTTGGGAATATGAATTGGTTTGGGAGTTCCTGATTGGTCGAGAGGACGACATGTCGGAGTGAGTGGAAGTGCCTATGCAAGATTCTAACCGTAAGATGCTGTCAGTGTTTGGGTTGAGGTCACATGATGTGGTCTATCAATGAACAATGACGTAGGCCAAGAATCTTAATTGAATTGCATGTTTGACGGTTTGGCTGCAATTGGGTTTGAATTATCGGCTTTTAGTTTAGGGTTCAACGTCATGGTTTGGTTGAAGTTATAGTTTTAATTCAGTGTAATCCGACTCAAAATCAAGTCAATTCATTCTATTGAATCACTTTTCCTTTCTTTAAATTATTTGAAATATTTTATTTTTTTAATACATAAAATTTATGTAAATCATTATATTAAATGAGATTAATCTCTTAAAAAAAATTATAATTTTAAAAATCATATTAATTTGGTGATAAAATTGATAAATCCATAATTCACTAATAATAACATTAAATGTTATTTTCCTATGATCATTGAGAACAGACTATAGTTAATTTTTCCATCACACATTTGATGCAATTCGCATACAACAGGAAACCCTTTTCCTTTTTCTTTTTTCTTTTTGTATGTGTCAAGCAACGCAGTACATAAAATCCGACCACATACAAAGCCACCACTATGAGTATTGATTAAATCAGGATAATTCATCCATTAGTTATTACATTAAGATATGGTGTAATTATTTATGGACATTCATGCTTAATTACTTGGTTTCAGCACATACTGAAGGGATTGGAATTGCTTGGTGTTGCAGTGGTTGCCTGAGCATTCATGCAAGCATTCTTATAAGTATTTTTTTTCCTTTTAATGAAATCAAAAAGAAAAATTTGGGAATAATTTTTTTTCTTTTTTTGGCCTTTCAAAGAGAAAAAAAAAAAGAATTTTTTGGAAAAAAAAAATAAAAGAAAGGAAAACAAATCTCAACAGCAAATATCAAAAGCAGGAGGATTACAAATTAAAGGATATTATCCATTCAGACTCTGCATAAACACTTTGTTGGGGAAGAGGGACCTCTAGAACAGTTTGTCATTCAACTTTGAAATATAGGAAATGGAAGGAGGGAAATTTAGATTCCTCTTAGTTGTTTGTGTGCTGTTGGGGCTACTCTAAGCACATCCCACAGCCTCTTCTCTTTCACGCAATGCTACAACAGTTGCTTTGCTGAATGTATCAAAGACCCTAATGAAGTTCTTATCTCATGTGCTTGGAAAATCCTTGAAACACTGCACTTTTCCATCTACTTCATTTTGCAAGCTTGACTGTTCTTTTTCTTTGTGCACTAACATCAGCTTCGAATCTAACCCAAGTTTCCCCCTCAACATCTATTTTAACTAGAAGGAAGATTTGGGGTTCAAACCATAGATTTTACTCTAAGTTGTAAATTTGGTAACCATTAAGGTATACCTAGTGGTTAATTGACCAATTCTAAATTACTTGAATCATATTAAGCAAATTGAGTTGGTTCAATTCACTTTTGGGTTGAAATCATGTCTGTATTCATGATTATAGGTCTTTTTTCTTTGTATCTCTTTTGGCAAATAATATTCAAGGTCTTTTCTTTGTCCTGGTCAGGAGGGGATGAAGTAGAATGCTGCATAAATTCTTGCTTGGGTAGATGCACCAACAAGTGTCACTCACCTTGACGAACTAAAAATCACTTACCATGAGTAGGAGTTCGTAATTAAACAATTGTATTTTACTTATTAATTATTTGCAAATGATTAAAAGGAGCAATCCTTAAGTGTTTGTCTTTGGTGCAACCATATGAGAAATTCCTAACCATGTAGCACTCTCCGATTGTCCTTTATTCGCAATAATTGTTAGCCCAACAAGATCAAAATTTTATCCACCTTTCCAATCCTAGGTCATCTTAATATCTTTCAACAATTGCAGTAAAATAATAGTTAAAGTCTCCCCCAAGCACAACCTGATTTTTCTCCTCAAATGCAATCAAACCAGCCCTAGCAAATCAGTATGGCTTTCTTTACTAATATACATATAATAAATTTAGATCTTTGCATTGCAAAAGTTTTAAATATCTAATAAAAACAATAAAAATAACAAAATTCAAATAGACAAAAAAAAAAAAAGAAATAAAAAAAACAAAGTTCATGATATACTCATAATAACAATCAATTAAACCAATTTCTTTCTTCTAATTTAGATAAAATGTCACATTATTTTACCTTTTATGCTTTTTAATTCATAATCCATTGCTAACTTCCAATAATAATTAATTGGCTAGATAGGATTCTATTTAACATTTTTTTAATTGTAGGGATTGAATGAAATTAAAATTAAGTAGTGGACTTAATTTAGATTTCTAATCATAGTTGTTATTGTGAATGTTTATAATATTAGTAAAGCCAAGAAAAAGTTGTTCTACTTAAAGTGAAATTTTTTTAAATTTTGGATTAGTTTATTTTTTCTTTGTTTAAGAAAACATAAAAAAAAAGAAGAAAAAATAAAGAGAGGAATTAAATTTAGAATATGTGGGCGAAAATTTTTTTTTTTTGTTTATTTTATTTTTTTTAATTTCAAGAAAACAAAATGAAAAATTCAAGAGAATTTATTTAGAAATGGTTTTTTTTTTAAATGAAATAAAAAAAAATGGTAGCAACTCTTTTCCCCTTGTTTTTAAGAAAATAGATAAATTAGTGAAATTTTTTGAATTATTTTCTCTTTTTTCTTAAGAAAACAAAAAGAGAAATTTGAGATTTTTTTTTTTTTCCAATGGAAAAGGGGATTTGAGAACAACTTTTAAATAATGAGAAATTTTCTTTCATTTCTAAGAAAAGTGTCGAATGAGATTTCTAGTTCTTATCTACTATTGAAATTGTGTCAAATTAGATTAAATTAGTTTATCTTTTACTTGAATACTAATTAATTAAAATTTGGATTAACAATAACAAAAAGAAACAAGAAAAAAAAGGTGAATTTGTGAGAATTTTTTTTAATTCTTTTTTATTTTCATCCTAAGAAAGTAAAAAGAGAAGATTGGAAGAATTTTTTTTTTTCCCAAAAAAGGAGATTTGGGAGTAGCTTTGTTCCATTTTTAAGAAAATAGAAAAAGATTTAAATTATGAATGATTTATTTTTCTTTTCTAAAATAGTGACATTTGATAGCAATTTTTTTTTTCTTTTAAAAAACATCAAAAAAGAGAATTTAGAATTTTGTTTTTTCATTTTATTCTCTTTTTAAGAAAAATAAATGAAATTTGAAATTTTTTTATCCTTTCTAAGAAAACTAATAAAGGGAGAATTTGTGATTTGTTATTTTATTTTATTTAATTTTATTCCTTTTAATTGGCAATTAAGAAAAATCATCATATAAGTAAGGCGAATAATGTGGCAAAAAGAAAATAATGTATTTTTTTTCTTTATTTTGTTAATATAAAGAATATAGATATAAAAAAAAATCCAAGAATTGAAGCAAATCTCCAGAGTAAAGGTAAGTAGATTGGGAGGAATACCAAAAGAAAAAACAAAAATTGCATGTCCTTATTTTAGTATACATCATAAAATTGTAAAATCCAATAAAGGAAAAACATTTCTATAGTAAACAACTAAAGCAGAAGGATTACAAATTAAAGGACATCATCCATTAAGACTCTATATAAACCCCTTGTTGGGAAGGAGGGGCCTTAAGAACAATTTATTATTCAACTCTGAAAGACAAGAAATGGAAGAAGGAAAAATTAGATTCATACTAGTTGTTTGTGTGCTATTGGGGGTACTTTCAGCACAATCCATAGCTTCCACAATTGACTCTTTCAAGAAATGCTACATAAGTTGCCTCGTTGATTGTGCCATCAGCTTGAGTATGCCTATAGAGTTATGTCCCATCAAATGCTTGAAAGACTACATCATTCCATCTACTCCTTTAGATGCCAATGGAGAAGAAACCCAACAAGAGTTTTGCGAGCTTGGTTGTGCTTTTTCTATGTGCACCAATATTAGCTTCAAATCTAACCTAGGTTTTCCTCCAATATCTAGCTTCAAAATATGCACTTTACTTGTTATTGTTAGTGCTTAAAATATTTAAGTGTTGGAGGAACAAACACAACCTCTTTGTATAAAAGGAGGATAAGGTTGCATCTTTCATGAGATTTTACCCTTCATTTTATCAACCAATGGGTTTTCAAGAAAGGTCTTATCTTTAATATCATGATTGAGTCAACTCAACGAGACCATAACATGAGTCATTACATGTCACATTACCATGGTTGACGTAAACTACTTTTGTTTTGGTCCTTTGGTTTGATTTTTACTAAACCAAATTAACTAAACTAAAAGTTTTTGTAATCAAATTGAATTGATATAAAATTTGAACCAAATCGATATGGTTTATTATGTTAGGCTAATATGGTTAAGTAAAAATAAAAAAAGCATACTATGTTGTACACAATATATATTTTGTTATTGTATCTTTAATTTAGAAAAATTAAAATATATCATTTTATAAATAAAATATATTTTAATAAAATATTTTTTAAAAAAATTAGCATAAGTAAAATATCAAAATATATTTTAGTTCAAAAGATAATTCTTACTAATTTAAAACTAAATAAAACCCAAAAAAAAAAAGAAAAATTTAAAAAAGTAATTTGAATTGAACTACTTTTTTTTTTTTTTTGGGTCTAATTGAAGTAGGGGAGGAAATTTTAACTAGCAATAAGATTAGAGGTCCAAATCTTAGATCTTACTTGAAGTTGTATATTTGGTAACCATTAAAATATACGTAATTGTTAATTGATCTAATTCTAAATTAACTAAACCATATCATGCAAAATGAGTTGGTTCAGTTTGCTTTGGGGTTAAAATTATGTCAATATTCTTGATTATAGGTCTATCTTCTTTGTATCTATTTTTTAAATTCTTCTTTGTACTGGTTAGGTGAAAAGTAGAAAGTTGTGTAAATTCTTGGTCGAGTCAATGAACCAACAAGAATGACTTACCCTGAAGAACTAAGAATCACTCACCACAAATATGAATTCTTAATTAAACAATTGTACTTTACTTAATAATTGTTTACAAATGAATAAAAGAGGCAAGCCCTAAATATTTGTCTTTGGTGCAACAATATGAGAAATCAAATGTTCCTAGGTCCAAGTAAGCAACCAACTTATAAGCTTGACACTATATCTTCACTAAAAACTTTAAAAGAAAACAAAATCATTCTAACTAGAAAATTAAAAAAAAAAATTTAAAAATAAAAGGAAAATAAAAGGAACAAACAACAAGTGTATGTATTAATTATTCTTCCTTCTCCATTCCTAGCTGCTATATTGATCCTTTTAGCTCCCCATTTCATGTTTTTGATTCCTATTATTCTAGGCTATTTGTTCTTTGCTCTTGTTCCCATTCAAATCTCCCATATGGAGTTACAATACTTGAGAGTGTAAGCTTATCAAGAACCTAGTTTAGCTCCTTGATGGTTGTGGATCTACTTATAGCCCTCTCTCTGAGTAGGGATGGCAATTTGATGTGTTGGAGTATTTGGACAATTTCTTGAGAATTGAGTTCTAGGTTGAGTATGATGCATCTCAAGACTCATACTTTTTGAATTACATTGTGTGCTAATCTAATTATAGTGTTTGTGAGAACAATTCTACAAATCCATATAAGCACTTCATTTGTTTTTGGTCCAAAACTTGGCTTTTGCTTATTTGGATTTACTATGATGATGTTGATTGAATTGCCATTTTGTCAATCATCTTCATAGTTTTGCATTTGGTACTCATTATTTTCGTTGTTGTAGCCATCTTTAGGTCTAAATAATTAAGATTACTATTTGTAATAAAAGACCTAACTATGCTATTTCTTTGTAGACATTGCTTTACTAGCTTATTTCTACTAGTTTTCTCCTATGATGAACTTAAACCCTTTGCCAACTAGTTTGACTCAAAGCCCAAAAGTAATGACAACGAGTTTGAGTTTGATCTCTTAAGCCATCTCTCCAATGGCTAACTTGAAAATAAATCTCACTCTCTCTCACTTTCTTTTTTGTCATGATTGGTAATAGTGTAGTAGTATTTAATATGATTTAGGGTTTGTCTTATTTTTTTTCATTTTACTATTTCTTTATCTCTTTTTTAAGGTTAATGTTTTAAAAAAATCAACTTTGCATTATTTCATAAATTTAGCACAACCTTTAAAAAGAAATAGTTTACATTTGTAAGAAATTTAGCATGTTGCCACATGCCATTGATGAAATCCTTTTGATTTGATGACATGATAAGGTTACCAATGAGGAGATAGAATGGCGGTTGACTATGCGCCACATAAGCACGTAACTGTTAATAGGTTGTTTTGGCTTGGCCCAACCTGAACCAGTGACTAAGTTAAATCGAAAAGAATAAAATTTGTAGATTCTTTGAAAATTTCTAATTTTTAAATTTTAATTAAATGAATAAAAATAAAAAAAGCAAAATTAAGAAAGAGTAACCATCATATCAAAACCCTAAAATTGAAAAAGTGCTCAAGGGAGAGAGGAGAAATTAATGTATTCCCAAGAGTTACAAGTTAGTTATAAGTTTCATGATAAAGGACATGGTCAAATGTTGGGAGAAAAGTTTCAAATGAAAAGAGAATGTGGTTTTTGGCATTAAAAATTTGGTTGACAGCATTTCTCATCGAGATTGACACCACGATAGAGTGGAAATGTAGAGATTTTTGTTGGGTTGTCATTTACAACAAGAAGTGGTACAAATCTTGTGCTATGCCATCATGGAGTTGTAGTTTAGATTTATAGGCCATGGAGTCAAAATAACCCTAGGAGAAGGGTCTTTTACAATTCAATACATACTGAAATTGTTCTCTCATTCTTCTTCTCTCATAGCTTATAGTTTTTAACATAGGCACATTATCAACTTTAGTTATTGTTGCTTATTATGTTTACTCTTTTTTTTAGTATAATTTATTTATGATCTTATATCACACAAAATTATTTTATTATTTTTAATTTCAAGTAGACCTTACTATTATATGGTATAAGATAATGAGTGATTTGCATATGGATAATATAGATATAAATAAAAATCCAAGAAAAGAAAATGAATCTCTATAACTAATAACTCAAGCTGAAGGATAAGAAATCAAAGAACAATATCCATTAGGATTCTATATAAACTCCTTATTGGGAAAAAAAGGCCTTTAGAACAATTTTTCATTCAACTATTAAAGAAAGGAAATGGAAGAAGGAAAAGTTAGACTCATATTGGTTGTTTATGTGCTGTTAGGGCTACTTTCAGCATAATCCACAACTGCCTTATTTGCCTCATTTGGCAAATGCTATAGAAGTTGTGTTTATTATTATTTTACCTACCTTGGTAAGTCACATGCCTTTTGTGACATCAAATGTGTGAAAGATTGTCTCGCTCCATCTATTCCTTTGGATACTAGTAGTGAGGAAACCTAACAAGACTTCTGCAAGCTTGGTTATGCCTTTTCTATATGCACTAACATCAACTCCAAATCTAACCTAGGTTTTCCTTTAACATCTCCTTTCAAATATGCACTCTTCTTGTCACTATAAATGTAAAAAATATTTAAGTATTTGAGTAATAAACACAACTTCTTCATATAAAAGGACACTAAGGTTGTATCCTTTCTAAGATTCCATAATGTGACCCCTTTTATTAATATCATGGTAGGTTAACTCAACTAGACCATATTAATATCAATATTTCTAATTTAATAAAATATTCTTAAAAAATAATTAAAATTCTTAAAATATTAAAAAAAATATTTCTTATAAATCTATAACAAAGTGATGCAGCCTGATGTAGGCTACTCGGACGTTAGGATCAGGAGATTGACTTGCACATGCGGAACAGGATGAACAGTACTTACAGTCCTGCGCTAGCTCGGGAAAATGGATGTAACTTCGTCGATACAGATTGGAATGACCTGATTCAAGAGCCAAATGAACAAAGACTTCTGAATTAACAATTTCTCTGTTTTGAGTTTTCTCAAATAAGCACTGTAGGCAGGACGAAATCGGGGTGGAAATGGACAGATGTAAATGGACAGAACAGAGGAAAAGATAGAACTTTGTTGGTTGCTCTTCCAGGCCTCTAAGGAAGTGGATAGGGCACCGATTCTTCTAGATCAATGACTGCAACTCTTCAAGGATGCAGATTTGAAAACCTCCGACTCTTCAAGGACGGAGTGAAAACTCTTTAAGGTTTTCAGGGGGTACGAACTCTTCAAGGTTCAAGATAATTGCTTAATGCAAAATTTTCATTAATCAAATTCATTTGTCGAATACATAAAGTAGATGGTCTTTTGTAGCCAAAGAAAAAGACTCGAGCAAATGAAGAGGTTAAAGAGCATTAAAGATTCTAGAAGGCATAAAACATTAAAGAACTTAGAAACTAGAAACTAGGTAAATGCTCAATGTCTTCTTGATCATCCCAAAGTATCTTTTAGGCTTCCAATGTATAGGGAAAGACAAGGACTTTATTGTGGCATGGACTTGCGAATGAGACTCTTGGTCTTTGGATTGTGTCCCTTCGATATCTCCTCGACTGGTCGAGCGACTTATCGAGCTCAGATGCGGGCTGATCTCCTTGGTCGAGTAAGCTCATCTTCGATGCGGGCGGCATTATCAATCTGGCTTGCATCACAAAGCATTAAGATATACTTAGTGGTTAACTGAATCAATTATAAATTAACAAAGCCATATTAAGTAAATGGAGTTGGTTTGGTTTGATTTTGGTGCAAAATCATGTATGTATTCATGACTATGGATCTATTATCATTGTATCTCTTTCTACAATTACTATGGGGAGAAAGTAGAAAGCTATGTAAATTCTTGCTCAGGCTAATGCACCAATAAGAATCAATCACCATGAAGAATTAAGAATCACTCTCCTTGAAGAGAAGTTCATAATTAAACAATTGTTTTTTACATAATAAATGTTTACAAATTAATAAAAGGGGCAAGTATTAAATGCTTGTCTTTGGTGTAACAATATGAGAAATCAAAGTTCATGGGTTTGCTCATTACAACTACTGTGTTGGCTTCAATGGTGTGGAATTTTGTTACAAGAATTAAAGATCTTGTGCATTTTTTTGATAAAGAAACAATAAATGTCTTAGAATAATGTGATAGATTTTGAGGTACCATTTCTAGCATAATGACAAAAGTATTAGAAAGAGTTAGAGCTAAATTGGCTTTGATACCATTGTTAATTAATTATATCAACTTATACTACATTAATACGCAATTTTATTAACCTAAAAAATTACAAACAATTAATTAAGAAGCATATAAATAACATACACATTATCTCTTTATATAATAACAAAAATCTAGTTCTAATAAATTATTGAAATTGGAGATATATTTAATTTTGGGTCAATCATTTTAAAATTGTTTAAATTTTTGTCACTAGTTACATATTTAATGTAGTTTGAAATTATGTGTACTTATAAAAAGGCGAATAGATAAAGTAACCAAATTTAATTTAGTTCAATAGATATTAAGTGTACTTTTCTACAAAAATCAAACATATTGTGTAGCTTAAGGCTAATAAACCTCTTGAGTACCTAAGGCATGTCCTTAAAAAGGTTTTAACAGTCACTCAAATCACTATATTTTTTGTCATTACCTTTGTTTCCTTTTTTTTTTTTTTTAAGACACTCTACACTCCAAATCCTTATTAGACCACTATTATACAAGTGTATTTATTTAAGAAAACATCAAAATAATCTTTTTATTTTTAACTTCATTTATCTATGGCAGCAAGAGAGATATAATTGATCTACAATGTGCTAATAAGTGATTTTAACTAACTTTTTCCTTTAAAAAACTAGATAAGTTGTCTTGTAAACATATTTTAGATGCCATATTTTCAAGTTTAGTGTAAGGTGTTTATGATGTAATGTGTATTTCCAAAATAAATATGCTTTCTAGATTTTTCACAGCTCATTTTTGGTTTTTAATGGAGACCACTTCATGTAGACAATGAGGATACTACTAAGTTTTTATAGATTTAAGAGGTATATTGTGATCCTTTGTGTTTAGATTTTTTTGTTTTCTGGAAAGAAAAACATTATATATATATATATAACTTTCCTATTTAGTACTTAGTAGTCACATTATTGTGTTTTTAAGGGTTTTTTTTTTGTGACATCATTAATGATGTCCATTCTTAGTGTTTGATTTTTTTTTTTTAAATATTAAATGAGATACTTTGAAAATTACACCTCAAATGCATTTTACATTATTGATTATAAGTTATTAAAAGTTTTCATTAAAAGGTGTAACTGATAAAAAAAAAGGAAATGTAGTGACTTTTTTTTTTTCTTAATAAAAACGTAAATGAAATTTGATCCAACTAAAGTTAAAAAATTTATAATTGAAAGTAAAAATTTGCATCAAATTATTGAACTTATATATTTTAAATGTAATTATTCTCATTTATTTACTTGGTATAACCATTTAAGAAAGAGTTGGTCCTTTACATATAAAAAAAAGTTGATGTAACTAAGAATTTTATGATTTTATAGAAATCTCAACAAAAGATGTAACTATCTAAAATAATGATGTAATTTTTCTTCATTGTACTATCACATAATTTAGAGTGATGAAACAAAATATCTCATTGATTTTGCAATTTTTAATCTGAGAAAATAAAAAGGCATGTGCTGTAGTGAAATGAACAACAAAGTAAATCATTTAAAATGTACCAATAAATACCCATTAGAGGTGTTAAAATGGGTCATTAGATCAAGTTTGAGTCGGGTCACTTCTAGTTTAATTCATTTGAGGTTAGATTACTCATGAGTCAAATTACATTCAAATCATTTCAATTTTGAGTCACTCTAGCTCGGTTTAAGTTCAAGTTGATCTCTGAATATTAGAACATTTGTACTTATTATTATTTTTTATTGACTATTTACTTTTTTATATATTAATTTACATTAAAGGCATATAATATTTTGTTTTCTACTAATTTTTATTTTATCATTTAAGTTTAGTTGTATGTTAACCCATTATTTTTACATACATTATAATAGATAAAAAATATTATTATTTAATTATTAATTTTAATAAAATACCTTTAAGTATATTATTACTTTATATATATCTATATTTATATCTATATGTATATTAGAGTTGTTTAAATTGAGACAAAGGTTTGTTTATTATCCTGGAGCCGTGTGACAACTCCTTGTAAATTCTCACTAAAAAAGGAAAATAAAAAGAAAGAAAGAAAAGCTCATATTTACATGTTTATTGGTTATGTAAAATATAGTATTGCATATTGTGTCTTTGTTATTAAGAGTGATATTCTTGAATCGAACATCATTATTGAGACTAGCAATGTAGAGTTTTTGAGCATGTATTTCTAATGAGAAAGGAGATGACTTTTATACTCTTATAATGAATAATGATCCATTGACATACACTGAAAGGATATCCTCTAGTGATGCTAGGTTATGGCTAGAAGTTATACAAAGTGAGATTGATTCTTTAAACTGTAATGATATATGGAAATTAGTAGATTTACCTATAGGTGCCAAACCCAATGGGTGCAAATGGATCTTTAGAAAGATTAATAGGCTTGATGGATTCATTGATAAATACAAAGTTAGACTTGTAGTAAAAAGGTATACATAAAAGAAGAATATGGATTATTTTGATAGTTTTGCTCCTATTTTAGAATTGCATCTATTAGAGTATTAATTGCATTAACATCTATTTATAATCTTTTTGTTCACCAAATGGATGTTAAAACTATATTTTTATAAGGTGATCTTGATGAAGAAATTTATATGTCCCAACCTAAAGAGTGTGTAGCTCCTAGCCAAGGAAAAAGGTTTGTAAATTTGTTAAATCTTTATATTGGTTGAAGCAACCACATAAACAATGACATGAAAAGTTTGATAATGTTTTGATCATTAATAGTTTTTGATTGTTAGTGTTGATAAATGTCTGTATATAAATGTTCAAAATGATACTTATGTTATTATATGTTATTATGTTGATGACATGCTCATATTTAGCTCCATTAGGTACTAATAACTAATGCAAAATAATTGCTTGCATCATATTTTGACATGAAGGATTTAAGAGAAGCGAATATCATTCTAGCAATGAAGATCTCTGAAGTTCCTGATTTCTCCCTAGGATCTACTAGTTTGTGATACTGAGAGGGGGGTGAATCAATATCACCACAATTCGCAATTCGCAGGTAAGTGAATAACTTCAACCTCTTCTTAAAAGCGAACTCTTTCTCAGATTTGACTAAGGTAGATCTATTGCTACCTACTAATTACAATAGTCCCCAAAGCCACCTTTCAGACACCTTGCCTAATAGACAATTTGGATGTTCTTGTTTAGGCCTTCGTTAGGTTATGGGTTGGTTGATACTTTAGCTACGTTCACAACTTAATTCAAAACACAGAATATAAAGCAAATTAAGGACTTACGAGATTTATATGATTCCGTCAATGTGACGTACATTCACGGTGGTAAGGACTCTCCCTTACCGAGACCATCCACTATACTTGAGAATTCCAGTTACAATGGATATTTTAATTCTCTACTCCTTTCACTATTGCAAATACTAAGCAAGTACAATACAAAGAGTGTCACTTATTGTATCTACCCTTCTTCTAACTTGTCTTGCCTCTGTTGAATTGAAAGGCTACTTTACTGCCGCTTAGAAATTCACCACAACGCTCTCTAACCTCTCTTGAAGAAATCTGGAAATACGTTGAGTTCTTTCCGATGCTTCGCCGAATTCTCTCTATGTTGTCTCACACAGCTTCTGCTTTCATCGTCTCGGTCTCACCCGTCTCCTTGTCTCACAGCTCGCCTCACGTTTCCCTTTTTTTTTTTTTTTTGTCCAGCCCCTGTTTTGCCAGATCTCTCACCGTCGACTGGATCTCTTTTTGCCAGATCTGTCTCACCATCTGCCAGATTTGTCACCATCGACCGGATCCCTGTTCTGCCGGATCTCTCACCGTCGACCGGATCTCCTTTTGTCGGATCTCTCACCGTCCCAGCCGGCTCTCTCTCACGCTATCGCTGGATCTCCTCTGTCCCAGCCGGGATCTCCTTCTGCTGTCGCCGGATCTCCTTCTGTTGTCGCTGGATCTCCTCTGTCCCAGTCGGATCTATCACCGTCTCAGCCGGATCTCCTTCTGCTGTCGCTGGATCTGTCACCGTCTGCCGGCTGTTGGTGTGCCGATCTGCTCAGTTGCCGACTGCTGGTGTGCCAACCTGCTCAACTGCCGATTGTTGGTGTGCCGGTGGTGTGCCGATCTGCTCAACTGCCGACTGCTGGTGTACCAGTGGTGTGTCTTTCTCACGGGTTTCTCTCTCTTACCAGTGGTGTACGTAGGTTTTCTATCTATTTTTTTTTTTTCAATAGCCGATCATCTATTCTTTTTGTTATCTTCCGATGACCTTTATATACTCCTCCATGAAACCTCAATAGGGATTACTTGCAGCGAATTTACTGTCTTGCCCTTTTCATGTGACTTTTACGTTCTTACCCCTTCACGTGGCTTTTACCTTCTTACATACTTAAACCTAATTGACAACAATTACAACCCATACAATGCTGTGAGAATAACAATTTCCCCATTTGTAATTGTTGGCAACACTCATAACAAAAGCCATTATGCAGCAGTTTCAACTCTCCCTACATATGCACTTCCCCTTTCTTAACAGCTCCCCCTGCACTGTTGCTTCTCTCCCCTTTTGCCAACCAATTACAAATTTGAAAAACTCGCAAAGTGAAGATAGAGGATTTACCTGAACTTCAGGCTTAAGGAAGTATTTGCACAGATAGACTCAATCTGTGCTTTTCAAACAGCTCTGTGGACAGAGGTTTAGTTAAAATATCTAAAATTTGATCTTTAGTGCCAATATACTCTAACTGAATTGTACCCTATTCCACTTGATCTTTGATGAAGTGATACCGGATGTCAATATGCTTGCTTCTCGAATGTTGAACCGAATTTTTGTTGAGATCAATAGCACTTTGATTATCACAAAGTATACTCACTGGTAATTTCACTTCAACACCCAAATCTGCCAATTGTCTTAGCATCCATATCACCTGTGTACATGCTGCACAAGCAGCCATATACTCAGCCTTAGCTGTGCTCAAAGCAACACTGTTTTACTTTCTACTTAACCATGCAACACACTTTGAACCCAAGTAGAAGCTGTAGCCGCTGGTTGATTTTCTATCATCTATACTTCTTACCCAATCTGCATTAGTGTATGCTTATAGTTTAATAGAATCCATGGCTAGATACCACAAGCCCATTTTCAGTGTTCCTTTGAGTTACCTTAGGATTCTTTTCACTGCCAACACATAAGACTCTTTAGGATTAGCTTGGAATCTGCTGGCAGCGCACATAGCTTGCATAAGATCAGGCCTTGATGTCATAAGGTACAGAAGGCTCCCTATCATCTTCCTGTACTCTGTAGGGCTTGTACTCCTTCCCTCCTGATCTTTTGTTAACTTGTAGCCCACTGTCATAAGGGTACTGACAAATCTGCTATCCTCCATGCCAAACCTTTTCAGCATCTCTTTGGCATATTTCGTCTGAGAAATAAAGATACCTTCTTCACACTGCTTTATCTGTAATCCAAGAAAGTACGTCATTTCTCCAATCAATGACATCTCAAATTCCTCACTCATCTTCTGTGCAAAATCTTGGTATAGTTTAGAGTGATCCCCTCCAAAGATGATGTCATCTACATATACTATGGTTATCAGCTGGCCTTTCTTTAAGTTAAACACATACAGGTTATTATCAACCGTTCCTCCTCTGAAATTTAACCTTCTCAAGTACGCATCCAGCCTACTGTACCATGCTCTTGGAGTTTGCTTAAGACCATACAAGGCTTTCTTCAACTTGCACACTTGTGTCTCATCCTCACTGATTTGTACTCCATCGGGTTGTTCAATATACACTTCTTCTTTTAGGAGCCCATTCAGAAAGGTGGATTTCACATCTATCTGATAGACTTTATACCCCTTGTGTGCTACCAAAGCTAAGAACATTCTGATAGTTTTCAACCTTACTACTAGTGCAAAAGTTTCATCAACATCTACCCCTTCTATCTGAGTGTAACCTTTGCAAACTAGCCTGGCCTTTTTCCTCACCACCTTGCCATCTTCATTGTGTTTATTCCTAAACACCCACTTTGTTCCTATGACATTCTTATTAGTGGGTCTTGGAACCAGCTCCCATGTATCATTCTTCTCAATTTGATCTAGCTCCTCATTGATAACTTTGACCCAGGCTTGGTCTTGAATAGCCTCTTCGATAGATTTAGGTTCAACTTGTGAGAGTAGAGCAGTAGCTCCCACCATTCTTCTTCTTGTTGTAACTCCTGCTGATGAGTCACCTATGATCTGATCTCCTTGATGAGCACTGGTCCATGTTTTTTTTGTCCTTCTTCCTTGCATCGTCTTAGTTGCAAGAGGATCTCTTTCTTCATCTTCAGACTCACTCTTATCCGAGTCTAAACTTACTTCTTGTTCCTTTTCTTCAGGTTGGTCTGATTCTTCATCTACATTGAAGTCATCTTTTTCATTGTCCTCAGTTTCTCCATTCTGCATTGTTTTCCAGTTCTCGTCTATTCTCACATCACTGGTAGTGATTACTTTTCCCAACTTATGCAGGAAAACTCTGTAACCTTTTGTCTTTGCTGAGTATCCCATAAAGATGCCTTCATCAGACCTAGCATTGAATTTTCCCAATTTTTGCTCCTTGTTCTTCACAAAACATGGGCTGCCAAAGACTTTGAGATACTTTGCTATTGTCTTCTTCCCACTCCATAGCTCATATGGAGTCTTATCAGTATTGGGTCTTAGTAGAACTCTGTTCAGTAGGTGCACGATTGTAAATGTTGCTTCTGTCTAAAATCTTGTGTGAAGCTTGGATTCCAGCATAGAGTTCTTGCCATTTCAACCACAGCTCTATTCTTCCTCTCTACCACCCCGTTCTGTTGAGGTGTTCTTGCTGCTGCCATTTGATGGTGAATTCCATGCTTCTCAAGGTAATCTTCAAAAGCTCCATTTGTGAATTCAGTGCCTTGATCTAACCTCAATACTTTGATCTTCTTTCCACTCGCATTTTCAGCCAATCTTTTATATCTCTTGAAGTATTTCAAAACTTCTGACTTGTGTTTGAGGTGCATGATGCAGGTCCTTCTGGAATAATCATCGACAAATAAGACAAAGTACCTCTCACCATTCAACCCTTTTGTTCTCATCAGCCCACACAAATCAGTATGCACAATGTCAAGCACTGCTTCAAAACTGAACTCTTTGGTCTTATACTGCTTTCTGACATGTTTTCCTTTAGAGCATGCTGAGCAAACATACTCTCTCTCTCTCCTAAGGTCAGGAATATCTCTGATTGCATGAGTAGTGGTCAGCTTCCTCATGTTCTTTTGTGATAAGTGTCCCAGCCTCCTATGCCAGAGTTGATTTTCTTCTTCTTTGATGAGTAAACAGCTGCTTGTCTTGTCCTCATCAATCTCATATAAATTTCCAGCTGTTCTCTTCCCGGCTGCAACAGTATTACCTTCTTTACTCTTTACCTGACAATCTGTTTTTGTGAATATTACCTTATGATCTTCGTTACATAGCTAACTGACAGATGCTAAATTGTATCTGAGTCCTTCAACGTGCAGAACATCTTTCAGCTTTCCTCTTCCAATTTTTACTGACCCCCGACCATTGATGTTGAGTGAATCATCATTGCCAAACTTGACTCTGCCTTCTTTTGATTTACTCAGCTTTGATAATTTACTCTTATCTCCCGTCATGTGCGAAGTGCATCCACTATCAAGGATCCACTATTTATCCTTGCAGTCAGCTTTGAGTGTAGTTTCAACTATATTAGCCACCTCCCTTTTAGTTTTATATTTCTTCTTTTGAACTGGTTGGAAGATAGCTTTCTCCTTTTTCTCAGCTTTGACTACACTGCTTGTTTTCACTGTGCCATTGAGTGCCTTCTCTTGCTCAGGGAGAAGTGTCATGCATCTCTTGGCATTATGGCCATCCTGCCCGCACCTTTCACACTGTTCCAAGTCTGCCAATATAGCAAACTTGTTCTTTGAAACCACTGGTTTGGGTTTCCACCAACAATCCTTGTCAGCGTATCCTTACCTTTTACAGTATGTGCAAGAACTTACGACAGGTATTCTCTTCTGAATTCTGTATTGTCTCCCCCTGTATGCAGCATCGTATCTTCTCAAGTTGGAGACATATACTAGCCTTCTCCACCAGCAGTTACTCGCTTTATGACCCCAAACTCCACGATAAAGGCAATGACCTTGAAACTGCCTCTTCTTGGGTCTGATCATTGCTTATCTTCTTCTGTTCATCGCTTGTTGTGTAGGCAAAGTAGCTGGCTTCTTTGCTTATGTGACTTCCATTTCAATCACCTTCTTCTCCTTCTTCTGTTCAACCGTAGCCCTCTACTGCCTGACTTTCTTTTTTCCTTCTTGTTTGCCACCCTAGGTTGCTTCTTTAGATCTTCTTTATTCTCAGCTATCTTCTTTTGAGTCACAACCTTCTCTTTCAACTTCTGTGGCACATTCTCATTTTCTTTAGCCAATGTAGCTTCAGATTGCTGCACTTTCTCTACATTCTTCTCTCCTTTTCCAGAACTTGTTTCTCCTATCATTTCAAGCTTCTGTAAGTTTTCTTTGCTACTTTTGAGTTGTTGCTGAAGTTTTAGCAACCCTTTCTCCATTTCTTCAATTTTTGAAGCCCTTGAGCCAAGCTCTACTGTAAGGTCTTTACATATTTTGATATGTTCCTCAAATCTTCTCTTCAAATCAATATGCTCAGCCCTTATTTCACTGTTTTGACTTTCAGCTTCCTCAGACTTTGCTTCAACTTGTTTTATATGGGCCTCCAACCTTCTTATGGTTCTGCCCCTTCTGATTATCTCCTTTGAAGCTGCTTTCAGCTCAGCTTCAAGATCTGGCTCTTCTTCATCAACTTCCTCTTCCTCTTCAGAGGTTAAGCTACCACTTTGTCCTGATGCCATAAAGACATACTCATCTGATGAGTCTTCATCTTCCTCCTCATCAGCTTCTTTTGTCTGACTCACATAACTCTTGAATGAGCCTCTCGTCTTCCTCTGTGGGTTGGCAATCTTCTTATTGGACTTCTTTGATTTGAATGATGATCTTCTCCATCTTGAATTCTGCTCATCGTCACCATCCTCATCTTCATTATCAAGTTTCACTTTGCACTGAGAAGTAAAGTGTCCAGTCTACCCACAACGATAACATCTCAAGGACAACTGTCCTTTTCCTTTCTTAGACCCCTTTTTGAATTTCCTTATGAAGTAAGCCAATACTTCACCTTCACTTTCTTCCTCATCATCATCATTATCCTCATTGGATGATTCTTCTTTTTCTTTTATCTTCAAGTGTTTCATAGCTTTGAAAGCTGCCTCCTTTGATACCTTTGATGTTGAGGAGCTCTTAATCGACTTTATTCTCATCTCATATGCAATGAGATTGCACTGAAGATCATGCAGAGACATAGAATTGAGATTTCTACTCTCCTCTATGGCTGCCACCTTTGAAGTAAACCTCTCAGGCAAAATTCTCAGAATTTTCTTCACAATCGATGAGTCCTTCTTATTCTTCCCATGACTTCTCAGGTCGTTTACAACGTTAATAACCCTGGTGAAGAACTCTTGAACTGTCTCATTCTTCTGCATTCTGAGAGATTCATATCTCTCCTTGAACACTTGAAGCTTAGCCTCCTTCATTCTGCCATCACCTTCATAGACTTTCTACAATCTGTCCCATATCTCCTTGGTAGATTTGCAGTCCATAACTTTAGCATACTTAGCATCTGTCAATGCTGAAATGATGACATTTGAGGCCTTCCCATTTATCTCAAACTGCCTTAACTCCTCTGGGGTTGGGTCTTTACCTTCTTCTGGAGCCACAAAACCCTCCTGTACGCATTTCACCACGTTCATGCCTATGGTTGCAAATACCACTTGCATTCTTGCTTTCCACATATGATAGTTGGTTCCGTTGAAGATTGGAACCTTCTTGCTGTAAGTGGTGCTAGTGCTGGTATCGGCTTCCATTTCTCAGTATGCTGAACAAGTCAAACTTCTAGATCCTTCAAAGTAGTACACCAAGCTGTTAAGCTTCAAACTGGTGAACCTGTGCTCTGATACCAATTGAAATTCCTGTCTTCTACCTAGGATCTACTAGTTTGTGATACTGAGAGGGGGTGAATCAGTATCACCACAATTCGCAATTCGCAGGTAAGTGAAAAACTTCAACCTCTTCTTAAAAGTGAACTCTTTCTCAAACTCAACTAAGGTAGATCTATTACTACCTACTAATCACAATAGTCCCCAAAGTCACCTTTCAGACGCCTTACCTAATAGACAATTCGGATGTTCTTGTTTAGACCTTCATTAGGTTATGAGTTGGCTGATACTTTAACTGCGTTCACAACTCAATTTAAAACACAGAATATAAAGCAAATTAAGGACACACAAGATTTACGTGGTTTCGTCAATGTGACATACATCCACGATGACATTTGAGACCATCCACTATACTTGAGAATTCCAGTTACAATGGATGTCTTGATTCTTTGCTCTTTCACTATTGCAAATACTAAGTAAGCACAATACAAAGAGTGTCACTTACTATATTTACCCTTCTTTTAACTTGTCTTGCCTCTGTTGAATTGAAAGACTACTCTACTGCCGCTTAGAAATTCACCACAATACTCTCTAACCTCTCTTGAAGAAATCTAGAAATACATTGAGTTCTTTCCGATGCTTCGCCGAATTCTCTCTATGTTGTTTCACACAGCTCCTGCTTTCATCGTCTCGGTCTCACCCGTCTCCTTGTCTCACAGCTCGCCTCACGTTTCCCTTTTTTTTTTTTTGTCCAGCCCCTATTTTGCCGGATTTCTCACTGTCGACTGGATCTCTTTCTGCCGGATCTGTCTCACCGCCTGCCAGATCTATCACAGTCGACCAGATCTGTCTCACCGTCTGCCGGATTTGTCGCCGTTGACCGGATCCCTGTTCTACCAGATCTCTCACCGTCGACTGGATCTCCTTCTGCCGGATCTCTCACCGTCCCAGCTGGCTCTCTCTCACGTCGTTGCCGGATCTCCTCTGTCCCAACCGGATCTCCTTCTGTTGTCGCCAGATCTTCTCTGTCCCAGCCGGATCTGTCACCGTCCTAGCCGGACCTCCTTCTATTGTCGCCGGATCTCCTCTGTCCCAGCTGGATCTGTCATCGTCCCAGCTGGATCTCCTTCTGCTGTCGCCGGATCTGTCACTGTCTGCCGGCTGTTGGTGTGCCAATCTACTCAGCTGCCGACTGCTGGTGTGCCGGTGGTGTGCCGACCTGCTCAACTGCCAACTGCTGGTGTGCCGGTGGTGTGCTGATCTGCTCAACTGCCGACTGCTGGTGTGCTGGTGGTGTGCCGACCTGCTCAACTGCCGACTGCTGGTGTGCTGGTGGTGTGCCGACTTGCTCAACTGCCGACTGCTGGTGTGCCAGTGGTGTGCCGACCTGCTCAACTGCTGACTGCTGGTGTGCCGGTGGTGTGTCTTTCTCACGAGTTTCTCTCTCTTACCGGTGGTGTGCGTAGGTTTTTTGTCTGTTTTTTTTTTTTAATAGCCGATCATCTGTTCTTTTTGTTATCTTCCGATGACCTTTATATACTCCTCCATGAAACTCCAATAGGGTTTATTTGCGGCGAATTTACTGTCTTACCCTTTTCATGTGACTTTTACGTTCTTACTCCTCCACATGACTTTTACCTTCTTACACACTTAAACCTAATTGACAACAATTACAACCCATATAATGCTGTGGGAACAACAATCTCTAAAGCTCATAATGATATTTTTTTGTCACAAGAACATTACATAAAGAGAATTCTTAAGAAATTTGGATCTTTTGATGTTAAACTTATCTTTACTCCCCATGATGCATATACAAACTTGTTGAAAAATACTAGTAAATGTGTATCACAATCTTAGAGTGAAAATTATTGGTAGTTTGATGCATTTAATGAATTACACACACCTTGATATTGCTTATTCTATGTATAAATTGAGTAGATGTATATATAATTCAAACCATGATCATTGGAATGGTTTGACATGAATTTTGAAAAATTTAAAAGGAACTATGATGCTTTAGTTATTGATGCTTGTTATATTTACATTTTTTTTTTCTTATGAGTATAATTTATTTGTGATCTTACATCACACAAATTTATTTGATTATTTTTTATTTCAAGTAGAAACCACTTATTATATAGTGTAAGATCATGAGTGGGTTATTTCAAGTAAACCCTACTTATTATATGGTACAAGATCATAAGTAAGTTGCATATAGAAATTATGGAGATAAATAAAAATTAAAAAAGGAAAACAAATTTTTACAGCAAATAACTTGAGCTAAAGGATAAGAAATCAGAGGATATTATCCATTAAAATTCTATATAAACTCTTTGTTAGGGAAGGGAGGCCTTTGGAACAATTTGTTATTCAACTTTGAATGCGAGAAAATGGAAGAAGGAAAAGTTAGATTCATATTGGTTATTTGTGTGTCAGGGCTACTTTTACAATCCATAACTACCTCATCCTATAGATGCTATAGAAGTTGCCTTAGTAATTGTTACATCATTTAGTTTAAAATACTTGAATACAATGAGATCAAATGCAGTAAAATCTGGGGTTTGAACTTTAAATCTTACACCAAGTTGTAAATTTGGTAACCATTAAGATATATGTGGTGGTTAACTAAACCAATTCTAAATTAACTAAACCATATGAAGTAAAATGGTGTCTGTATTCATGACTATAGGTCTATTATCATTATATATCTTTCTAAATTAATATTCAAGTTTTCTTCCTTGTACTTGTCAGGTAGGGTGATAAGGGATTGAACCCTAACTCCACCACAAAAGCTAGCTCAAGAGTGGAGGGTTAACCCAACCCTTATAAACAACCCAAAGACCCCCTCAGGAATCAATGTGGGACATATCATACTTGACCCCTTTAAACTGCACGTTCCTGTGCTGCCTCAGTCGGTGATTAGCATGGTTCGTGCTGCCTCAGTCAGCGATCGGTACAGTGGCAGGGAACCTTTATACATGTGCCCACCGACCCTCTGAGGTTTGGCTCTGATACTACCTGATAAGGGATTGAACTCTAATTCCACCACAAAAGCTAGCTCAAGAGTGGAGGGTTGACCCAACCTTTATAAACAGCCCAAAGACCCCCTCAAGAACCGATGTAGGACACATCATAAGGAGAAAGTAAAAAGCAATGTAAATTCTTGCTTGGGCCAATGCACCAACAAGAATCAATCACCATGAAGAACTAAGAATCACTCACCCCAAAGAGGGGTTTGTAATTAAATAATTGTCTTTTACTTAATAATTGTTTACAAATGAATAAAAGGGGCAAGTATTAAATGTTTGTCTTTGGTGAAACAATATGAGAAATCAAAGTTCAAGGGTTTATTTGTTACAACTACTATATTGGCTTTAAAAGTTTGGACTTTTGTTACAAGAATTAAAAATCTTGTGTGTTTTTTTGATAAGCAAACAAAAAATGTCCTAAAAAAAAGTCACAGATTTTGGGGTATCATTTCTATCATAATGAAAAATGTATTAAAAAGAGTTAGAGCTGAATTGGCCTAATACAATTATTAATTAAATATATCAACTTATACTATAGCAATAAATAATTTTGTTAACCTTAACAATCACAACCAATTAACTAAGAAGCACACAAATAACATACACATTATCTCTTTATAACGTAATAAACATCTTGTTTTAAATGATTATTGAAATAGGGGATATGCTTAATTTTGGATCAGTGATTTTTGAAATTGTTAAAATTTTTGTCATTAACTACGCATTTAATGTAGTGTGAAATTATGTATACAATGTGCTTATAAAAAAGGTGATTAGATAGAGCAACTAGAATTTAATTTTGTTTAATAGATATTGAATATAAGATTTTCTACAACAATAAAAAATGTTATGTAGTTCAAGGCCAATAAACCTCTTGACTATCTAAAAAATGTCCTGAAAAGTTCTAATAGTTACTAAAATCACTATATTTTTTGTCATTACCTCCATTCTTTTGTTTTATTTTATTTTAAGACACCCTATACTCTAAATTCTTGTTAGACCACTATTACAAAGCTAGATTCATTCAAGAAAACTTTAAAATAATCTTTCTATTTTTAACTTTATTTATTTATGACAATAAGAGAGATATAATTGATCTACAATGTGCCCATAAGTGAGCAGCTAACTTTTTTCTTTAAAAAATCAAATAAGTTATCTTGTAAACATATTTTAGATGCCATATGTTCAAGTTTAGTGCAGGGTGTTTACAATGTAATGCATATTTTCAAAAGAAATATGCTTTCTAAATTTTCCATAGCTAATTTTTAGTTTTTTAATAAAGACCATAAAGCTCTCTTTTAAAAGAGATTTGTACAATATCAAGAGTACATTCAATGATCAATGAAGGACATGCTTCTCATTCCTAATTATTCAATGTCAAGCTCATCTTTCTAGCTTTACTTACCTAACCCCATTAATAAGTTGTTTAGTCTTACTCATTACAGCAAAAGATGTGTGCATTAATGATTGTATAACTAATCTAACATGACCAAATACAAATTACAAACCAACTAAGGCTTTACAATACAACTAAAGATTGACTACAACAAAAGGAACTTGAAGATGTGCTTCTAGCTTTTCGTTCTTCCTTTGCAACCCTTCTTTTTCATGCTAAACAACTTGCTTTCCTTCCAAGGAATCAAGGTGGAGCTTGAACAGGATAGAACTAGGTTCTCTGATACTCCTCCTTCGTTTCATAGCTGTTCAAGCCCATTATAATTCTTAGTTGTTCAAATCTTGACTTTGAAAGAGATGTTGTCAGTATGCCTGCAAGTTGATTTTCTGTATTACATGACATCAGTTTAACTTCTCCCTGCATTTGGGCTTTACAAATAAAGTGGCATTTAATCTTGAAGTGTTTGATTTTGTCATACAATATTAGATTTCTGTTAACGGCAATTGCAACTTAATTGTCCACATGGATTTTAATAGGCATAGCTTTGTCCTATCTCAAGTTCTTTAAAATTGTCCTCAATCAAATGGCTTGATTGACTACTGCAACTGCTTAAATGCACTTAGCTTCAACAGTTGATTGTGTTACAACTTCTTGCTTTCTGGAATTCCAAGAGATAGCACCTGAACCTAGAATAAACAAGTAACTTGAGGTGTTTTTCATATCCTCGTAGGATCTACCCCAATCACTGTCTAAAAAAACATGTAGCCTCATCTCTAACTCTTTTCTCATATCATATTCCCAACTCAAGTGGTCCTTTTACATACCTCATTACTCTCTTTACTACTTTAAAGTGTATCTCACTTGGCTTTTGCATGAACTTGGAAAGAAGTTTGATGTCCTACATTGTATAAGTAGAGCAAACACCTAATTATACTTTTGTAAAGACTACCATTAACTTCTTTGACATCATCATCCTTAACTTTTTATTCATCATCAGGGGAGTTGTAATAGCTTTGCAATTCTATAATTTGAACTTCTTTAGGATTTCAACAGCATATTTCTTATGACAAATGAAGATGCCCTTGTCTAATTGTGAGATTTTCATTTCAAGGAAATAAGACATTTTTCAAAAGTCTGTCATTTCAAAGACCTTATAAAGATTGTGTTTGAATTCATTGATCATTTCACTAATCCCACCTATTACCAAAAAGTGATCTATATACACAACTACAATAATTAGATTTGCAATGTACTATTTGTGGATTGTTTTTAATAATAAAGAAAGCCTTGTACCATTCAAAGAAATAAAAAATGAATTTAGTTAGGCGTTAGATATAAAATTCAATTATTTTATATTAAAATCAATACTCATCTTTAATGTAGGTATCAGAAATAACATCACTACAATCTTTGATAAACAAAATATTACCCTTTTAATACTACTTTATTATACATTTAATTACATAATAGTAGCATCAAAGTGAAGAAAGAAACTTTCATTTTAGAAACATTACTTTTGTATGACCATCACCACACAACAACACATAATTTATGTAAACTCTTGGTCGGGTAGATGCACCAACCAGAATCATTGACCATGATCAGTAGTTAAGCGATAGTATTTTTGGTAATTGCTCTGTGATCATAGTTTACGAATGAATAAAGATGACAAGCCTTACACATTTGTATTTGGTGCAACAATATTGTAACGAGCACATAGTGCACGAGACTTTCTTATTGACAGAACAAGATATGATAATTAAATGTCATTGAGTTTGTGCGTTATAGTTATGTTGTTGGATCCAATTGAGGAGTCTTCTACTTCGTGTTACAAGAATCAAGCATCCCACAATAGTATCGTGACATACTACCGGTGACCATGATTGCAGCTGCAATATAGCAGTAGCCGGTGACTATTGCAACGCCACATTAGTCGTAATTGCAACTGCAACTCGGTAGTATCATCCGTCACCTGCTGCTTGGAATGATGGCTGCCATCATTGAGGTCATTGTGGTTAATGTGGTCGCAATTTTGCTTTATATAGCATCCCTGTAAAAATAGTTATGATCACAATTTTAAGCTACAATCATATACAATTGTGGTGCGGTTGCAATTTAAATCAATCATTCCATTACAATAGCTAGCTAAAAATTGGAAATATTCCCCATAGCTGTTAAGCAACCTAAGGTCATTTTTTCTCATTTGTAAATAGGAGCTGGGAAAATAGCTTATGAATGGGTTAAAGAAAAAATGGCAGCATGATAAAATGCCTAGCCCTATAAACTAAGGGTTATAAAATAATTGGCAGATTTTGAGGGTTACCAATAAGTGGCCGGGACAACTAACCCATACATAGTGGACTATATTATGTTAAAAATAAAACATATTTTATTATTATATCTTCAACTTATAAAAATTAAAATATATCATTTTTTAAAGAACACATACTTTTATAAAAATATTCTTAAAAGCAATTAGAATTTGTTAGATATTAAAAAAATATTTATAGCAAATCTAAAACTAACAAAAAAAAAAAAAGAAAATTTTTTAAAAGTTACTTGAACTAAACCAATTTTTTCTCTGGTTTTTTTTTTTTTTTTTTTTGGATACAATTGGAGTGGAGGAAGAAATTTTACCAAGCAGTAGGACTTGGGGTTTGAACCTTAGATCTTACTCTAATTGTAAATTTAGTAACCATTAAAATATATCTAGTGGTTAACTAAACTATATGAAGCAAATTGAATTGGTTTGACTCGCTTTTGGGTTAAAATTGTGTTTGAATTACTATTTTCTTTGTATCTCTTTTTGCAAATAATATTCAAGGTTTCTTCTTTGTACTCGTTAGGTAGGAAGAAAATAGAAAGTTGCCTAAATTCTTGCTTGAGCCGATGCACCAACAAGAATCACTCTTCATGGAGAACAAAGAATCACTCACCCTAAAGAGAAGTTCATAATTAAACAATTGTATTTTACTTAATAATTATTAACAAATGAATAAAAGGGCCAAGTCCTGAATGATTGTCTTTGATGCAACAATTCATGGGTTCACTCGTTACAACTACCGTGTTGGCTTAAATAGTTAGGACTTTTGATATAAGAATCAAAGATCTTGAGTGTTCTTTTGATAAACAAACCAAAAGATGTCCTATAATAATCTATAACATATTTTGGGTACCATTTCTATCATAATAACAAAAGGATTAGAAAGTGAGACTAATTGATTTAATTGAAATTGGAAGGGATTAAAATATAAAAGGACTCTTGCGTGGTGGGTGGCAGCTTGTGAGGTTGTGCATGTGAGACAAAGAGAGAGAAGTGGTAGCGGCGGCGGCTATGTTGTGTTCAATTGACAGGGATGAGAGACTCGAGAGGGATGAGTGTTTGGATTTTGGAGGTTAGGGCTTGACTTATGTCTTTAACTTAATATGAGAGGACCAAAAAAAAAAAAAAATTGTGATGTCTATCATGTGAAGTCCCTTTTTTTTTTTTTTTTTTTTTTGTTAAAGAAATGAAATAATGAGAGGAAAGGAAAAATCTATAAATGAAGATTAAGAGAAAGCTTGAAGTCCATTATGAAAAAGAAAAAAAAAATCTTTCTGTTAATTAAAACCATCAAAATTAATAGAAAAGGAAAATTCCTAGCCTCAAAATCCAAGATTATCTCATCAACCAAAAATAAATACAATTCCTCCCTATGTCTCTTCTAATTAATGTCACATATGATAGCTGGTAAAGATCATATTATACTTGATTTCATATTATACTTGATTTCCTAGTTTGTAATAGGGTTTTTTCTTCGATCAAAGTCAATTGATTATGAAATTCTTAACCAATGGCCCATGAGATTAATTTCTCCTAGAATTTCATGAATGACACGTCTATAATTCAACTAAAGATGTAGTTTAGTCAAAATGCTTGTCAAGGAAAGAAGCGGAACTTGAGAGGATGAGAACATGAAATTCTCTTTCTATTATTGTGAGAGGATTACACAAATGTATATAAAAAGTCTGTGCGTAAAATAGGAAAGAAATAATCAAAAGAATCAATCATTCATATGATTGGTTCATATCTTATGGAATCTTTAAAGATTGTAATATAGTATAACAATGAACAATATGATAAATAAATTAAATAATTGGTGGAAATTGTGGGCATTTGCTCTAAATGTGCAAATAAAAGATGACAAAAACCTAAAAGAATTGACAAGGGGAAATTGGGCCCTGAGTTTTCTCTCTATTTGTCAACATGGAGGATATAGATATAAATAACATCCAAGAAAGGAAAAACAAGTGACCATAATAAAAAGTAAGTAAATTGGGAAGAATACCAATTGATATATCCATATTATGTGCATTCTCTTTATATTTTTTTCAACATCTCTAGTGTGAGCCCATTCATTAATATAATGATTGGGTCAACTTAACCACACCATATCATGAGTGAATCAGATGTCATATTACCGGGGCTAACATAAACTGCTTCTTTTTTCCACCGAAGAACAGAAAATAAAATTTATTGACTAGTGAAAGCAAGACTACGAGAATGCAGCAAACACCACACCAACAACCACCCGGCTCCTGTAACGTGTTCCCCAATTTACAAGGACATTTCTCATCATACGAGCTCTTTAACTAAACCCTTCAATATGTTTTAACCTATATTAGACAAGCAACCCATCTTGCTTTTCAACTCCACAAAAATAGCCACTGGTTACCCAGCCTAGCCAAGGACGCCCCAGATGCTCCAATCTAGTAGCAACAAACCAATTCTTGCAAAAACTCGGTTAGAAACCTGTAGAAAATTTGGCTCAACCACATCAGCTCATATTCCTCATCCTTGTGATCCATTGCCATCACTTTGCTAATGACTTCAACATCTCTTCCAATCGGATTCAACATCTCTTCCTGTAAAGGGTCTTGAATGTTTAGGCTATGCAATAAGTTGCTGTTGTTCATGTATGAACTACAAAAATTAAAGGCAAAATTTTTACAAAAATTTTCTGCTTCTTAGGTTTTGATATGGCAAAATTTTTCATCCAATAATAAATCCGAATTATTTCTAGAAAGGTTTCCTTAACGGCATAATGTTTCTTCAGCTTTGACTTTAAGTGGGCTTCCTGAAAAGCAGTGGGCCTTTCCGAGGTCTGAAAAAAAGTTGGGTACGTTTATGAGCAAAATGCATGGACATTAGACATCTTTTTCCTTCAAATCAGTCTGAGTTGACTTCAAGCCTCGAAACGGCGAAACCAACCAGCTTCTACCGGAGTTGCAACGATCAAAACAAGTCTATGTGAGTACCAAGTAATTCACTTTTTGTTGTTTAAAATGAAATTTCGGAAAGGATCTGTGCAAAACAAACATGTCAAAGTTGTAATTAAGCAAGATTTGTCGCTTGATCAACCACTTTAGGTTATACATTTGTATCTTGTGGATTGAACGACAGAAGAGTTGAACAAAATATACTAGGGTGTGAGACCCCTGACAGCGTGCTCGGTAAAAACTACTGCTTTTGGGGGGCATATGTTGGTTCTCCACATAACTAACAAAGAAAAAGTTATGGAAACAGGATTAAGGGACGAGATGAGACAGGGCGAAGTGATTTGCGAGGCTCACACCAAAAGGAAAACAATTTTATTTGAATTTTTTTTCTTTTTCATTTTTTTATTGGAAAAAGCATAAAATATGTAATAAGTACAATAAAATTTACAAGCAAGCATTTTACAATGTGTAATCAGTTATCAAAGAATGCCTAGTTATTATGCCAACTAACTACAAAACCACCAGACTCAAGATCTTAATCCATATATTTGGGACGTGATAATAATACCCACTCATGATCGTAAAGTGTTTAGAGTCTTAAATTTAAAACAAAGAACTAAAATTGCCAACTGAGACTACTTATGCAAGAATTAAGACGAGTATAATGTACATATTCTAAATATCTTGTAAGAAGTATTAAAATAATAAAATTTTAAATTTTAAAATTAATTAAATTTAATTTATGTTAAAATTTGTTTTATAGTTAATTTAGATTAGAAAAAAATAGTTAATGAAATTAAATAAAATTTTGAAAATTTCTTTTTCATTTTTATTTTAAGAAAAAAATGACAATTTGGTTAAAAGTTTCTCAAAAGGAAAAACTACTTAGAATTTAGGTTTCTTCTTTCTAAATAAAAAAAACAAAGGGAGAAAAATAAAAATAGAATTAAATTATGCATTCCTTTTTTTCTTTTTTCTTTAAGAAGACACAAAGTAGAATTTTAGAATGGTTCCTTTACCCTTTTTTTCCCTTTTTGAAAAAATCAAATGGAAAACTTGAAAATTGATTTTTTTTTTTCCTTTTTAAGAACAATAAGCTAAATTTGGGAGAATTTTTTTCCATTTCCAAAAAAATAAAAAAGAAATTTTAAGAGTATTTTTTTCTTTTATTTTTCTTAATTTGCTAATTTATAAGAAGCCACACTATAATTAAGGTCAAGGGTTTTTTTGTTTAAATTTTAGCAATATATTTATATGCATACTACTAGGTTCGTGTGATATGCAAATTTGTTATATTTATCAAGAAATACATGTTTCTTTTGTGATGTCACTACAAAAACCTTGAAAGACATAATAATGTGATTACTAAATACTATGTATATATATATAACACTATTTTTCTTTATGGAAAAAAATTGAAACAAAGAATCACAATACACCTCTCAAATCTATAAAAATTCAACAATATCCCCTCTATCTACATGAAGTGATCTCCATTAAAAAACCATAAATTAGCTATGGAAGATCTAGAAAATGTATTCCTTTTAGAAATACACATTACATCATAAACACCCTACACTAAACCTGAACATGTGGCATTTATAATATGTTTACAAGACAACTTATCTAATGTTTTAAATAAAAAAAAAATCGATTGACCTCACTTATGAGCACAATGTAGATCAATTATATCTCTCTTAATACTATAAACAAATGACGTGGAAAATAGAAAGATTATTTTAATGTTTTTTTGAATAAATATAGTTGTGTAATAGTGATCTAACAAGGATTTAGAGTATAGGGTGTCTTAAAGAAAAAAAGAAGAACAGAGGTGATGACAAAAAATGTAGTGATTTGAATGACTATTAAAACTTTTTTAGAACATTTTTAGATAGTTAAGAGGTTTATTGGCCTTAAGCTACACAACATGTTTGATTGTTGTAGAAACGTCTTATGTTTAATATTTGTTGAATTAAATTAAATTTTGGTTGCTATATCTATTCACCCTTTTTATCAGTACATTGTACACATAATTTCACACTATATTAAATATTTAGTTAGTGAAAAAAATGTAAAAAATTTTAAAACTACTAATCCAAAATTAAGCATATCCCCAATTTCAATAATTGATTAGAACTAAATGTTTGTTAGTATATAAAGAAATAATGTGTATGTTATTTGTGTGCTTCTTAGTTAATTGTTTGTGATTTTTGAGATTAATAAAATTGTGTGCTGTCGCAGTATAAGTAGATATAATTAATTAATAATGGTATTATAGCCAATTCAATTTTAACTCTTTCTAATACTTTTGTCATTAGGATAGAAATGATACCCCAAAATCTATCACATTATACTAGGAAAACCTTTTGTTTATTTATCAAAAAAACACACAAGATCTTTGATTCTTGTAACAAAAGTCCAAACTATTGAAGCCAACACAATAGTTGTAATAGGCAAACTTATGAACTTTGTTTCTTATATTGTTGTACCAAAGACAAACATTTAATACTTACCCTTTTTATTCATTTGTAAACAATTATTAAGCAAAAAAACATTTGTTGAATTATGAACTCCTTTTCAGGGCAAGTGATTTTTAATTCTTTATGGTGATTGATTCTTATTGGCACATCAACCTGAGCAAAAGTTTACACAACTTTCTACTTCCTCCATACCTAACAAGTATGAAGAAGAAACCTTGAATATTAATTGTAGAAAGAGATACAATGATAATAGACCTATAGTCATGAATACAAACACAATTTTGAGTGAAAAGCAAACCAAACTAACTCCATTCACTTAATATGGTTTAGTTAATTTAGAATTGGTTCAATTAAACACTAGGTATATCTTAATGGTTACCAAATTACAACTTAGAATAAGATCTAAGGTTTAAACCAAGATTTTATTGCTTTGTAAAATTTCCTCCCCTACTCCAATTGTACCAAAAAAACAAAAAAAAACAAAAAAGAAAAAGAAATTGGTTTAGTTCAAATAACTCTTTTAAATTTTTTTACTTTTCTTTGGTTTTGTTTAAGTTTAGATTTGCTAAAAATATTTTTTGCTATTTTAAGGATTCTAATTATTTGTAAGAATATTTTATTAAATTAGAAATATTGTTTTTAATATGGTCTAATCAAGTCGACCTAATCATGATACTAAGAAGGAACTCATATTGTAGAATCTTAGGAAGGAAGCAACCTTATCCTCCTTTAATATGAAGAAGTTGTTTTTGTCACTCAAACACTTAAATTTGTTTCGCATTGATAGTGACAAAAAGAGTGTATATTTGAAAGGAGATGTTGGAGGAAAACTTGAGTTAGATTTAGAGTTGATGTTGGTGCATATAAAAAAAGCACAACCAAGCTTGTAGAACTCTTGTTGGGTTTCCTCTTTGTTGGTATCCAATGGAGTAGATAGAGTGAGGCAGTGTTTCATGCATTTGAACTCACAATTGAAAAGCATTTTACTATAGATAATGAAACAATCACTAAGGCAACTACTGTAGCATTTATGGAATAAACTTAATAAGGAAATTGTGGGTTATGTTGAAAGTAGCCTTAATTCCTTCTTCCATTTTCTCTTTTTTAGAGTTGAATGAAAAATTATTCTAAAGGCTTCTTTTTCCCAACAAGGAGTTTATATAGAATCTTAATGGATATTGCCTTTTGATTTCTTATCCTCTAGCTCATGTTATTTGCTATAAAGATTTGTTTTCCATTCTTTTGTTTTATTTATACCCATATTGTACATATGCAACTTACTTATGATCTTATACCATATAATAAGCAAGGTCTACTTGAAATAATTTATTTATGATCTTACACTATATAATAAGTGAGATCTATGCAAAATAATTCACTCGTGATCTTACACTATATAATAAGTGGGATCTACTTGAAATAATTCACTCATGATCTTACACCATATAACAACTAGGGTCTACTTAAAATAAAAAAAATGAAAAAATAAATTTGTATGATGTAAGATCATAAGTAAATATAACAAGCATTAATAACTAAAGTTGATAACATGATTATGATAAAAACTATAAGTTATGAGAGAAAAAGAATGAGAGAATAATTTTGATATATATTGAACTATAGAAGGCTACACCTATTTATATAGGAATGAATATACAAAATAGGAAAAAGTAATAGGAAAAATTATTGAGTACAAAATAGGAAAAGGTATTAGGGAAAATTAATGAGATATTCACCAAATGGAGAGATTCATACATATCCTTAATATAATTAGGATATATATGTACAATGGACTTGGACTTATAACCCCCAACATTGTGGTTTATAGCCATGTGCTTTAATCATCTAAGCCATAAGCCCCCCTTGTCTCCATTAGATCTGTTCTTGAGAGTACCCTTAAAAAGGAGCATTTCTTCTTCCCAACTATTTTGAGTAAAGAAGATGTGGGTGCCTCTCTCTCTATATAATGCACTTGAACTCATATCAAGAGAGATTCATACATTTACTTTATATAATTGAGATATATTTATACATTGATCCTATACTTATATCAACAGAGATTTATACATATCTTTAATATAATTGGGATATATTTGGTTACAATGAATCTAAACTCATATCAAGAGAGATTCATCCATATCCCTAATATGATTGTGATATATTTCTAAAATGGTTTGATGTAATTAACCCAATGATGATATTAATAAACAGGCTTGAATTGTAGAATCTTGGGAAATAAATAGCCTTATCCTACTTTTATACAAAGAGGTTGATTTTGTTACTCAAACACTTAAATATGTTAAATGTTAATAATGAAATGTAGAGTGTATATTTGCATGGAGATGTTGGAGGAAAAGCTAGGTTAGATTCAAAGTTGATGCTTGTGTACATAGAAAAAGCATAACAAATCTTATAAAACTCTTATTGGATTTCTTCTCTGTTGGTATTTAAGGAAGCAAATGGAGCAATGCAATCTTTCAAGCATTTGATATCACATAAGGCAATTGATGCCTAGCCATATTTGAATGTTTTCTTTTTCTTTTTCTTTTTCCTTTTGGTTGAAAAGGTATATAATGTGAAATAAGTACAATATAATTTACAAGCAAACATCTTACAATGTGCAATTAGTTATCAAAGAATGCCTAGCTATATATTATATGATACATGTTTATAAATTTCACCTTATTTACTTTGCACATCTTATATATTTAAAAGAAAAATTTCAAGAAAAAATGACTTTTTTGTCATAGGGTCCACAAGCTCTATAATAATTCAATGGGCAAGGTTGACTAATGCATATGGATGCACAACTCACTATCGACTATAGTTATTATGCCAACTAACTACAAAACAATCGAACTTAAGATCTTAATCCATATATTGGGGACTCAATATTAATACCCACCCAAGATTGTGAAATATTTATAGTCTTAAATTTGAAATAAAGAACTCAAATTGCCAATTAAGATTACTTATATGAGAATTAAAGTGAGCATGATATGCATATTTTAGATATCTCATAAAAAGTTTTAAAATAATAAATTGAAATTTTAAAATTAATTAAATTTAATTTATGTTAAAAAATTTTTTTATGGTAATTTAGATTGGAAAAAATATTTAATGAAATTATATAAATTTTAGGAATTTTTTTATTTTAAGAAAAAATAAAATTTAGGTTAAAGTTTTTTCAAAAAGAAAAATTTCTTAGAATTTAGGTTTCTTCTTTTTCTTTTTTCTTTAAAAAAAACAGAAAAAAGAAAACAAGGAGAGAAAAATAAAAATGGAATTAAATTATGCATTTCTTTTTTTTTTTTGAAGAAAACAAATAGGAGAATTTTATAATAGTTCCTTTACCCTTTGTTTACCTTTTGTAAAAATGAAAAGGAAAAGTTGAAAATAATTTTTCTTTTCCTTTTTAAGAACAATTGCTAAATTTGGGAGAATTTTTTTCCTTCCCAATAAAATAAAAAAGAGAATCCAAGAGTGTTTTTTTTATTGGTTTTTTTATTTATTTTTTTATTTTGCAATTTTGTGAGAAACCACAATTTAATTAAACTAAAGGTTTTTTTTTTTTCAATTTTAGTAATATATATATATACACCCTACTAGATCCGTGCATTGCCCAAATTTGTTATATTTTTTAAGAAATGCATTTTTCTTTTGTTTTGTTTAAATGATTAAAATAAAAATAGACATAAATTGTAAGTATTTTTTCTTTTTAAAAAATAAAATGACATTTGGATAAAAGGTTTAGTTTATTTTACAACAAAGGAAGTTTAAATTAAAGTATTGAAAATAAAAAGTACATAAAAAAAATGTAACACTCTTTAAGTCAATGGCTAGGATAAAATAAAAATTTAAAAGTAGCAAAACACTTACGTATTTATTGGTTTATCTTAAATGATTTAATTTGTTATTTATTTTATTTAGTACATGCATTTTTATTTACTATGATTAAAAATTGTAGAATCAATGAGAAAATTTATTTCTTTGTCACATAAAATTATGCAATAGTACAATGAAGAAAAATCACATCTTTATTTTGGATAATCACTTTTTTTGTGAGGTTTCTAGAAAATCATAAAATCAATAACAAAAGTTATTATTGATTAGGAATTTCATGTGAGTTTTATTTATGCATAAAGAACCAAATCTCTTTTGAATGGTGATATCAAGTAATCAAATGAGAATAGTTACATTTAAAATATACATGTTTAATAATTTCATGTAAATACATGTTTGAACTCTAATTGCATCACATTTCCCTTATATTTTTATTATAAAAAGCCACTACATTTTTCTTTTATTAGTTACACCTTTCAACAAAAGCTTTTAATAATCCCATAATCAACAAAGTAAAGTGCATTTGAGGTGTAGTTTTTAAGTTATCACATTTAACATTTTTTTTCTTAAAAAAAAAAAAAAAAGAAAAATCCAAACACTAAGAATGGATACCTTTTGAGATGTCACTATAAAAACCTTAAACAACCCTAATAATGTTACTACACAAAGAATCAAATTACACCTCTTGAATCTATAAAAACTCATTAGTATCCTCTTTGTTTACATGAAGTGGTCTCCATACAAAAAAACAAAAAAGTTGTGGAAAGTTTAGAATGCATATTTCTTTTAGAAAATACCCAATACATCATAAACAACCTACACTAAACTTGAAAATACATTTACAAGACAACTTATCCAGTTTTTCAAGACAAAAGTTTGTTGAACTCACTTATAGGCACTTTGTAAATCAATTATATCTTTATTACCAGCATAAATAAATAAAGTTAAAATTGTAACGATTATTTTGATGTTCTCTTGAATAAATGTAGCTATGTAATAATGGTCTATTAGGGACTCAAAGTAGAGTATATCTTTAAAAGAAATTAATAACAAAGGTGATCACAAAAATATAGTGATTTGAGTGGCTATTAAAACTTTTGTGGAACATCTTTTTGGTAGTCAATAGGTTTATTGACCTTGAGGAACACATCATGTTTAATTATTATACAAAAGTCTTATGTTTAATATTTGTTGAACTAAATTAAATTTTGGTTGCTCTATCTATTCACCTTTTTTGTAAGTACATTGTACACATAATTTTAGATTACATAATAATGTAGTTAGTGAAAAATTTGAACAATTTTAAAGTTATAGATCCAAAATTTAACTTATACTCGATTTCAATAATTAATTAGACCTAAATGTTTGCTACTATATAGAGAGGAAATGTTTATATTATTTGTGTGCTTTTTAGTTTATAGTTTGTGACTTTGGAGGTCAATAAAATTGTGTATTGTTGCAGTATAAGTTGATATTATTAATTACAATGGTATTAAAGCCAATTGAGTTCTAATGCTTTCTAATACTTTTGTCATTATTATAGATATGATAACCCAAAATCTATCACAAATTATTCTATGACATTTTTTTGGTTTATAAAAAAAAAAAAAAAAATTGATTCTTGTAACAAAAGTCCAAACTATTAAAGCCAACATGGTAGTAGGCAAACTTGTGAACTTTTATTTCTCATATTATTGCATTAAAGACAAATATTTAGTACTTACCCCTTTTATTCATTTGTAAACAATTATTAAGTAAAATACAATTGTTTAATTACAACTCCACTTCAAGACAAGTGATTCTTTGTTCTTCATGGTGATTGATTCTTTTTGGTGCATTGTCCCAAACAAGAATTTATGCATCATTCTGCTTTCTCCCCACCTAATGGGTATAAAGAAGAAATCTTGAATGTTGTTTGTAGAAAGAGATACAAAGAAAATAGACTTATAGTCATGAATACAAACACGATTTTGACCCAATAATGCACCAAACAAACTTTATTAGCTTAATATGATTTCATTAATTTAGAATTGGTTCAGCTAACCACTAGGTATATATTAATGGTTATCAAATTTACAACTTCGTATGTGATCTAAGATTTGAACTTTAGATTTTATAATTAGTTAAAATTCCTTCCCTTACTCAAACTATACGAAAAAGAGAAATTATTTTCTTATATTTTACAAATTTTAATTGTTTTTAAGAATATTTTGTTAAACTAGAAATATTGTTTTTAATATGGTCTTATTAAGTTGACTCACTCATGATATTAATGAAGGGGCTCACATTGTTGAATCCTAGGAAAGGCATAGCCTTATCCTCCTTTTATACAAAGAATTTGTGTTTGTTACTCAAACACTTAAATATGTCAACTGTTAATAGTGACAAGAAGGGTGTATATTTGAAAGGAGATGTTAAAGGAAAACTTGGGTTAAATTTGGAGTTGAAGTTGATGCACATAAAAGAAGCACAACCAAGCTTGTAAAACTATTGTTGGGTTGCTTCTTTGTTGGTATTTGAAGGAGTAGATGGAGTGATGCAATCTTTCAAGTATTTGGCGTCACAGTAGATAAGTGGTTTACCACCAATGGTGAAACATAAATTAAGGCAACCCTTGAAAAAATTCCTAAATGAGGCAATTGTGGTAGCTATGGATTGTGCTCATAGTAGCCTCGTCCACACACAAACAAAGAATATGAATCTAACTTTTCCTTCTTCCATTTCTTATCTTTAAAGTTGAATGGCAAATTATTTTGAAGACTTCTCTTCCCTAACAAGGAGTTTATATAGAGTCTTAATGGATAATGTCCTTTGATTTCTTATCCTTTTACCTTAGTTATTTACTGTAGAAATTTGTATTCCTTTCTTAGATTTTATAGTTTTCTATATAATCTAAAATGTTTACAAGGACATGTGATTCCTTCTTGGTATTCTTACCCATTTATTATGGAGATTTGTTTTTCCTTTCTTGGATTTTATTTATATCTATATCCTTTAGATTAACAAAATGAGAGAAAACTTAGCTTATTTCTTTTAGCCATGTTATCAATTTTACTTATAGATGCTTATTATATTTACTTTTTCTTTTTGAGTAAAATTTACTCATAATCTTACATCACACAAACTTTTTATTTTTATTTTTATTTAAGTAAATTCCGCTTATTATACACTATAAGATTATTAGTAAATTATACTAACAAAAGAATGAGTCAAAATAAAAATTTACTTACTTACAAGACGGTTTTTTCTTAATTGCAAATTGAAAGATATAAATGCAGAAAAAAAAAAAAAGAAGACAAATGTCAAATTCCCCTTTAGATTTCTTAGAAAGGGAAAAGAATTTCAAAATTCACTTATCTTTTATTAAAAAGAGGAAAAAATAAATAAAAAAAATTACTTCAAAATTCTCTCTGTTTTTTTTTTTTTTTCTTTTGTGTTCTTTGAAAGGAAAAGAAAGCTATAATCAATTGACATTTTTTTCTTTAAAAAAAGAAACAATCATTCATAATTTATATATCCTTTTGTTTTCTTAAAAAGTAAACAAAGATACTACCAAAAAGATTTATCACAAATTCATCTATGTTTTTCCTTAAAGGGGAAAAATGCTACTCACAAATTCATCTTCGACTGCAAGAATATGCAAAAACTGTGCATAGCATGGTTCTGAACCAAGTATGTATATGTGTGTGTGTGTGTGTGTGTGTGTGAGTGTGTGAGTGTGTGTATATAATTAAGAGAAAAGTACAACTTATTCACATTTAGTCATGTTGTTAATTTTACTTATGTGATAGCTAGTGTGCAAAAGAAATAGAATCCTCCTAAATTCTCCCATTTTGATTTCATAAAAAGGAAAATAATTTCTTTCAAATTCTCTTGTATTATCTTAAATTGGGAAAAAACTTAATCCTAAGTTTACTTTTTTATTTTCTTAAAATAAAAGAGAAAAAATATACTTATAATTTAAGTTTTTATTTTTTCTTTCTTAAAGATACTATCAAATTTTAATTTTTGTGGATAGATTTCTATCAACAAGTTAAAATATTTGTTTGACGAAACAAATTAAGACCAAAAAAAAATGAAATCAAGAACCCAATTCTTGTAATAAGTCTCAAGCTAATGGATAATCTAATTCCTAATTCACAAAAGCTCAGTAGTGTAGCAGTAGCAGCAACAACACCACAACAACAACATTTTTGAAAGGAATATTAAGCATTGATTGAATCTTCCCCTCCTTCTTCTCCTCTCCCTTTCCCCCTTGCCCCTTCCCCCTTCCCTCTTCCCTCGCAATGGGGCAAATGGCTTTCAAAAGAAATGAGGATTGTTTTTCTAAAGAAGAACATTTGAATTTTGGGCATGCTAATGGGGCTAGAAATTGGAAAAGAGCAAGATGCAATTGTTAAACTGTTGAAAGCAATATATGCTATTAAGAATCATCTCACTTCTTTTTGTAATCCTGCTTCTTTGTGTTAAATTTAATTTAGATTTTAATTAATTAGTATTCATGTAAAAGTTAGAATAATTGATTTTTGATTGATATAATTTCAATAATTGATTAGAACCAAATTATTGTTACTCTCAAATGACACTTTTTTTAGAAAACATATAAAAATCATTCATAATTTAAATATTCTTCGATTTTTTTTTTTAAAGGAATAAAAATGGTCCCAAATCTTCCTTTCTGTAAAAAAGAATTACTCCTAAATCTCTTTTTATGTTTTCTTAAAAAGTGGAGAAAACAATTAAAAAAATTTCTTGCAAATTTACCCTTTTTTTTTTCTTAAAATGAAAAGAAAAAAAAAGCTAACTTTTGAATCTCTTTTTCATTTAAGTTTTATTTTTAATAAAAAAAAAAGCTCCCAAGTTCAATTTTTGGTTTTCTTAACGAGGAAAAGACATCGTAAAGTGTCAAAGACAATCAAATCAAGTTTTGGAGCTCTTTTTAATTTTCTATTTTCTTCTTTTAAAAAATTTTTATATTTTATTGTGTGATGGAAGCTTACTAGAACATGCAACGCATCTGTAGAGGCCTCGTCGATATCCATAGAAAATGGCAGCAGCCATATGGGCACCAATCTTTGTACCCGCCTTCAGCAAATTGATGGCAATGGATCACACGGACGAGGAATATGGACTGATGTAGTTTGAGCCAAAATTTCTGCAGGTTTCTAACTAAGTTTTCGCAAAAATTGGTTTGTTGCTAGTTGATTAGAGCATCTGGGGTGTGCTTGGCTAGGTTGGGTAACCAGTGGCTATTTTTGTGGACTTAAGAAGCAGGATGGGTTGCTTGTCTAATATAGGTTGGCTCTTGAATATGGCAGATGAGGTTAAAACATACTGAAGAGTTTAGTTAAATAACTCGTGCTTGGCTAGGTTGGGTAACCAGTGGCTATTTTTATGGACTTAAGAAGCAGGATGGGTTGCTTGTCTAATATAGGTTGGCTCTTGAATATGGCAGATGAGGTTAAAACATACTGAAGAGTTTAGTTAAATAACTCATATGATGCGAAATGTCCTTGTAAATCGGAGAACATGTTACACTGGTGGTTGTTGGTGTCGTGTTTGCTGCATTCTCCTAGTCAATAAATTCTATTTTCTGTTCCAATAGTTCGGTGAAATGTGGGATGTTTGCTTTAGACTTTGCCAATTGACAGAATCACATAGGGGCTTCTTAGGTACATAGTTTAGCTTTCTAGGTTGAGATTGGTTGTTGAAGAAAGCACAAGACAGAAACAGAAACATCCACACACATACACATAAAGGAAGACAGAAGCCAGAAGAAGACTAGAAAAAAATTGTTGAATAAACATTAAATGTCTTTTTTTATTAGTGTATTATTTCAGCAGTTTTATAGAAAAATGAAATGTCAAGAATCAGCAGTTACTCTTTCGGGTGATAATGAGTTTTAATTTTGGTTTATGGCTATTAATAGAATTGCCTATAATTAAATTTATTTCAATTTTAGAAGGGCAGACTACAACCTATAAATAAATCATTGTATTACTTGTAAACATTATATATAGAATCGAGAATAAAACCTCTCTTTAGAAATTTTTTTTCTCCATAAGTCCATAGTTTGCAGCCAACAATTTTTTTTCCACAAATTGGTAGCAAAGCCGATGGGGAGTGTAATCAATAATGTGCCGCTGCCCCGATTAACGAAGGTGAACTATGAGAATTGGAGCATCCAAATGAAAGCTCTTCTTGGTTTTGTGGATTGTTGGGAGGTGGTTCAAGAAGGTTTCGAAGAACCAGAATCCACCGCAGGATATACGGCGGCTCAAAATAAGGCGTTGAAAGAAACGTGACCAAAAGATAAGATGACATTGTACATGCTGTTCCGAGCTGTTGATGAGTCGGGCTTTGAGAAGATTGCGAGTGCGAAAACTTCAAAAGAAGCGTGGGACATCTTGGAGACTGCGTACAAAGGAGCTGACTGAGTTAAACAAGTTCGCCTTCAAACTCTTCGTAACGAGTTGGAAGGCATGAAGATGAAGGAGTCGGAAGGTGTGTCCGATTACATCACGCGTGTTCAAACTGTGGTGAATCAACTCAACCGAGACGGAGAAAAGTTGTCCGATGCACGGGTCATGGAGAAGATTCTGAGGTCGTTAACCGACAGTTTCGAGAATGTGGTATGTGCCATAGAAGAGTCAAAGGATCTAGCAACGTTCACGGTCGACGAGCTTGCCGGTTCCCTTATGGCACATGAATATCGTAAGAAGAAGAAGAAGGAGGAGACACTTGAGCAGGCACTTCAAACCAAAGCATCGATCAATGACGAAAAGATATTCTATTCTCAAAACTTTCGAGGTAAATGGCATGGCCATGGTGGTCGAGGAAATAGTCGTGGTGGGAAAAGTCGCGGTCAAGAAGGGTATCATGAGGAGAAGGGGCAATCAAACCAACAGAATTGGCATGGAAGAGGACGCGGTTGTGGAAGAGGCGGTCGGTCAAATTATTCCAACATCGAGTGCTACAAGTGTGGCAAATATGGTCACTATGCGAAGGATTGCAATTCCGATAAGTGTTATAATTGTGGAAAGGTGGGGCATTTTGCAAAAGAATGTCGAGTTGAGAAAAAGGTGGAAGAGACAACCAACTAGCCACGAAAGATGAGGTGAAAGAAGGTTTTCTCTTAATGGCATATAACAAAGTCAACACCGACAACGACACGGTGTGGTACCTCGACACGGCTGCAAGCAACCATATGTGCGGGCACGAGCATTGTTTCAAAGAGATGCGAAAGGTTGAAGCTGTATCTATATCGTTTGGAGATGGCTCGAAGGTTGAGGTCAAAGGCCAAGGTACGATTTATTATTTACAAAAGGATGGTTTAGTTGGGTCAATCCAAGATGTGTATTACGTACCAGACCTCAAGAGCAACATTTTAAGTATGGGGCAACTCATGGAGAAAGGTTATTCGGTTTTTATGAAAGACCGGATATTACTATTGAAAGACAAGCAAGGGCGTTCAGTCGCTCAAGTTGAAATGGGGAGTAATCGGATGTACAAACTGACTTTGAGAAGTGTACGAGAAAAATGTTTGCAAGTCAACGTAGAAGACAAGGCGTCATTGTGGCATCTTCGTTTTAGTCACCTACATCATGAAGGCCTAAACAAGTTGGCAAAGAAGAACATGGTGCATGGACTACCGGACATGGAATACGAGGGAAAATTTTGTGAAGAATGTGTGCTTGGAAAGCATGCGAGAATATCGTTTCAAAAGAAGGCAGAATATCGGGCTAAGCAACCTCTCGAGTTGATTCATTCTGACATATGTGGACCAATCACCCCCGAATCTTTCAGTGGCAAAAGGTATTTCATTTCCTTTATTGATGATTTCTCACGAAAAACTTGGGTTTATTTTTTGAAAGAAAAATCCGAGGCAATCGAGGTGTTCAAAAAATTCAAAGTGCTGGTGGAAAAGGCAACCGGTAGACACATCAAATCTGTACGATCCGATAGAGGTGGCGAGTACACTTCGACGGTTTTCATGGAGTATTGTGAGGAGCAAGGCATAAGGCGATTTCTAACCGCACCATACTCTCCACAGCAAAACGGTGTGGCCGAGAGGAAGAACTGGACCATTCTCGACATGGTTCGGTCAATGCTCAAGAGTAGGAAAATGCCAAAGGAATTTTGGGCGGAAGCCATGCAATGCGTCGTCTATGGTCAAAATCGGTGTCCACATGCGAAGTTGTATGATCAAACACCACAAGAGGCATGGAGCGGACAAAAACTGATAGTCTCTCATCTCAAAGGATTCGGTAGTTTGGCCTACGCACACGTGCCAAATCAGCGAAGAACAAAGCTCGAAGATAAAAACAAAAGATATATTTTTATTGGGTATGATGAGAAAACAAAAGGATACAAGCTATTCGACTTGATAAGCAAGAAGATTCTAGTGAGCCGTGATGTACGAGTTCATGAAGCAAATGAGTGGGATTGGAATAAAGCAACAGAGGATATCATCAAAGTTGGAGAATCATCAACTGCTATATCAACAACCATACCAGAAAATTCTGAAACTATTGATGATGAAGATGAACCGCGACAACCCAAAATGCGAAGTTTACAAGATTTGTATGATTCGACAAATGAGGTACACCTTGTATGTCTTTTGGTGGATTCCGAGAATATAAGTTTTGAACAGGCAATGCGAGACAAGAAGTGGCAAACTGCCATGGATGAGGAGATTAAAGCAATAGATCGCAACAACACATGGGAGTTAGCAGAATTGCCGAAAGGAACTCAACCCATTGGTGTCAAGTGGGTGTTTAAGAGAAAGATGAATGCTCAAGGGGAGATAGAGCGGTATAAGGCGAGACTTGTAGCAAAGGGATACAAGCAAAAGGCGGGAATCGACTATAACGAGGTGTTTGCTCCCGTTGCAAGAATGGAGACAATCAGATTGCTCATTTCACAAGCGGCTCAATTCAAATGGCCGATATTACAAATGGATGTCAAGTCGGCATTCTTGAATGGTCTGCTTGAAGAAGAAGTTTATATCGAACAACCACTCGGGTACATGAAAATTGGAGAAGAAAAGAAGGTGTTGAAATTGAAGAAGGCACTTTACGGGTTAAAGCAAGCACCGCGGGCGTGGAATACTCGTATCGATACATACTTCAAGGAGAATAGGTTCGAGCAATATCCCTACGAACATGCCCTTTATGTGAAGGAGAGTGGAGGTAATATGTTATTTGTTGCTCTTTATGTTGATGACCTCATTTTTATGGGGAATAATAATGAAATGATACAAAAGTTCAAGAGCACAATGACACGGGAATTTGAGATGACATATTTGGGCTTGATGAGGTTTTTCCTTGGTCTGGAGGTAAGACAAGGAAAGATGGGTATCTTTGTATCCCAGGAGGCATATACAAAGGAGATTTTGAAGAAGTACAAGATGGAGTCTTGCAATCCGGTTTCAATACCAATGGAACCAGGTGCAAAACTCTCTAAGTTTGATGGAGGAGAACGAGTCGACGGAAGCAAATACCGGAGTTTAGTGGGAAGCCTTCGCTATCTCACATGCACAAGACCGGACCTTGCATTAAGTGTCGGCATTGTAAGTCAGTTCATGGAGGAGCCAATTTATTCACATTGGAAGGCGTTGAAGTGAATCCTACGGTACATCCAAGGAACAGTGTCACTCGGGTTATTCTATACAAATGCGGCAGATTACAAGTTGGTCGGGTACTCCGACAGCGATTGGTGCGGAGACTTGGACGATCGGAAAAGCACATCGGGTTATGTGTTTTTTATGGGTGACATGGTGTTTACCTAGCTTTCAAAGAAGCAACCGATCGTGACACTCTCGACATGTGAAGCTGAATATATGGCAGCATCTTTGTGTGTACGTCATGCGATATGGCTCAGAAATTTGTTGGGCAAGTTGGAGCAACAACAACTCGGTGCGACTGTGATACGAGTTGACAACAAATCAGCAATTGAGTTGAGCAAGAACTCGGTGAATCATGAGAGAAGCAAGCATATTGACGTTCGCTTTCACTTCATCCGAGATCAAGTGAAGGAAGGAAGTGTGGAATTAGTGCACGTGGCAAGTCGGGACCAAGTCGCGGATATCTTCACGAAACCGCTACCGACGATACTTCTCGACAATTGCAAAAGATTGATCGGCATGAAAGATGGCAGAAGCATTTAAGTTTATGGGGGAGTCTTGTTGAATAAACATTAAATGTCCGTTTTTATTAGTACATTATTTCAGCAGTTTTATAGAAAAATGAAATGTCAAGAGTCAGCAGTTGCTCTTACGGATGATAATGAGTTTTAATTTTAGTTTATGGCTATTAATAGAATTGCCTATAATTAAGTTTATTTCAGTTTTAGAAGGGCAGACTACAACCTATAAATAAATCATTGTATTACTTGTAAGCATTATATGTAAAATCGAGAATAAAGCCTCTCTTTAGAAATTTTTTTTCTCCACAAGTCCATAGTTTGCAGCTAACAATTTTTTTTCCACAAAAATGGCAACTTGGTGTAGTACAGAGATGGCTACTGACTTGTATTTCATAAAGCTCTCTTTTAAAAGAGATTTGTGCAATATCAAGAGTAAATTCAACGATCAATGAAGGACATGCTTCCCATTCCTTACTATTGACTTGACTAAGCAAGCTCATCTTTCCAGCTTTACATACCTAACCCTACTATTAAGTTGCTTAGTCTTACTCATTACAGCAAAAGATGTGTCCAGCAATGATTATATAACTAATCTAACATGACCAAATACAAATTACAATTTAAGGCATTAAAATACAACAATAGATCGATTGCAACAAAAGGAACTTGAAGAAGTGCTTCCAGCTTTTCCTTCTTTCTCTGCAGCCCTTCTTTTTCTTGCTGAACAACTTGCTTTCCTTCCAAGGTATCAAGGTGGAGCTTGAACAGGATGAAACTAGGTTCTTGGACACTCCTCCCTAGTTTCATAGCTGTTCAAGCCCATTCTAGTTCTTAGCTGTTCTAATCTTGACCTTGAAAGAGCTTTTGTCAATATGTTTGCAAGTTGATTTTCTGTATTACATTAAATCAGTCTAACTTCTCCTTCCATTTGGGTTTTACAGATAGAGTGGCATTTAATCTTGAAGTGTTTCGTTTTGTCATGGAATACTAGATTTCTATAAATGGCTATTGCAGCTTAATTGTCTACATGGATTTTAATAGGCATAGCTTCGTTCTGTCTCAAGTTCTTTAAAATTTTCCTCAACCAAATGGCTTGATTGACTGCTGCAGTTGCTTAAATATACTTGGTTTCAATAGTTGACTATGCTACAACTTCTTGCTTTCTAGAACTCCAAGAGAAAGCTCCTAAACCTCGAATAAACAAGTGACCTGAGGTGCTTTTCATATATTCACAGGATCCACCCCAATCATTGGCTGAAAAACCATGCAGCCTCATCTCAACTCCTTTCTCATACCATATTCCCAACTCAAGTGTTCCTCTTACATCCCTCATTACCCTCTCTACTGCTTTAGAGTGTATCTCACTTGGCTTTTGCATGAACTTGGAAAGAAGGTTGATGTCCTACATTATATTGAGCCTTGTTGCTAATAAGTAGAATAGACACCCAATTATACTTCCGTCTAGACTACCATTAGCGTCTTTGACATTATCCTCCTTACTTAACTTTTCATTCATCATCAGGGGAGTTGCAATAGCTTTGCAATTCTATAATTTGAACTTCTTTAATATTTCAACAGCATATTTCTTTTGACAAATGAAGATGCCCTTGTCTGATTGTGAGATTTCCAGTCCAAGGAAATAAGAAATCTCTTAAAGGTCTGTCATTTCAAAGACCTTATGAAGATTGTGTTTGGATTCATCAATTATTCCACTATTCCCACCGATAGCCAACAAGTCATCTACATACATAGCTATAATAATTAGATCAGTAATATATTGTTTGTGAGTTATTTCTAATAATTAGATCAGTAATATTTTATATTAAAAATAATACTTATCTTCAAGGCAGTTATCAAAAATAACATCATTGCAACCTTTGATAAACAAAATATTACCCTTCTAATACTAGTTTATTCTACTTTTGTTACATATTAGGAGCATTGAAGTGAAGGAACAAGCTTTCTATTTAAGAAACATTACTTTTGGAAGACCATCACTACACAGCAACACAAATCCCTTCTTTTGATATGAGTTCAGATTCATTGTACATATATGAAAAATATGAAAAGGTCATTTTATTCAAAACCCCAATTAAGAAATCCCTTCTCTCCCCCTTTTCAGACCTTGAAATGCATGATTCTTATAGAGAGAGAGGCACCATCACATTTTCTTAACCCAAGAAGGCTGGGAAGAAGAAAGGTTCCTTTTTTAGAGTACTCCCAAAAACAGATCTAGTGGAGATGAGGTAGGGCCTGTAGCTTAAATGATTAGAGCACATGGCTACAAACCATAGTTTTAGGGGTTATGAGTCCAAGTTCATTATACAGATTTATTCCAATTATACTAAGAATATGCATAAATCTCTCTGTTTGGTGAATATCTTATTAATTTTTCCTAATACTCTTTCTTCTTTTGTACATTCATGCATGTATAAATAGGTGTAGTCTTTTCTAGTTCAATACATACCAAAGTTAGTCTCTCATTTTTCTTCTCTCATAGCTTATAGTTTCTATCATAGACACATTATCAACTTTAGCTGTTAATGCTTGTTATGTTATGTTTACCCTTTTTTTTTTTTTTCTTGTGAGTATAGTTTACTCATGATCTTACATCACACAAAGTTATTTTATTATTTTTTTATTTTAAATAGACCCCACTTATTATATGGTGTAAGATCATGAGTAAGTTATTTCAAGTAAACCCCATTTATAATATGGTATAAGATCATGAGTGAGTTATTTCAAGTAGATCCTATTTATTATATGGTATAAGATCATAAATGAGTTATATATGGACAATATAGATATAAATAAAAATTGAAGAAAGGAAAACAAATTTTTACAATAAATAACTCAAGTTAGAGGATAAGAAATCAAAGGACAATATCCATTAAGATTCTATATAAACTCCTCATTTGGAAAGAAAAGCTCTCAAAATAATTTGTCATTCAACTATGAAATAGAGGAAATGGAAGAAGGAAAAGTTAGATTCACATTGGTTGTTTGTGTGTTGTTAGGGCTACTTTCAGCACAATCCATAATTGCATCATCCCTCAAATGCTACAAACATTGCCTTGATCATTGTTTCAGCACCCTTGGGACATTACCTGCCTTTTGTGGATTCATATGCTTGAAACATTGCCATGCTCCATTTACTCCTTTAGATACTAGTAGAGAGGAAACCCAACAAGAGTTTTGCAAGCTTGGTTGTGCATTTTCTACATGCACTAACATCAACTGCAAATCTAACCCAGGTTTTCCTCTAACATGTCCTTTCAAATGTAAACTTTTACTGTCCTTATCAATGCTAAACAAATTTATGTGTTTGAGTAACAAACACAACTTCTTCATATAGAAGGAGGATCGAGTTGCATCCTTCCTAAGATTCTACAACATGAGCCCTTTCATTAATATCATGATTAGGTCAACTTGACTAGACCATATTAAAAATAATATTTCTAATTTAATAAAATATCTTTAAAATGTATTATAATCCTTAAAATATTAAAAATATTTCTAGCAAATCTAAAACTAAACAAAAAATTTTAAAATAATTAGATTTAAAATCTAAAACTACAATAGGAGCCTCTTTGTTAATATCATGATTAGGTTGACTCAACTAGACCATATTAAAAACAATATTTTCAATTAAATAAAATATTCTTAAAATTAATTAGAATTTTTAAATAATAAAAAATATTTCTAAAAAATTTAAAACTAAAGAAAACCAATGAAATGTAAAAAAATTTTAAGAAGTTATTTAAAGTAAACCAATTTCTTTTTTTTTCTTTTTCTTTTGTTTTTTTTTGGTATAGTTGGAGTGGGGGAGAAAATTTTACTAGTAGTAAAATTTAGGGTTCAAACCTTAGATCTTATGCCAAGTTGTAAATTTGGTAACCATTAAGATATCCTTGTGGTTAATTGAACCAATTTTAAATTAACTAAACCATATTAAGTAAATGGAGTTGGTTTGGATTGCTTTTGGCTCCAAATCATGTTTGCATTCATGGCTATAGGTTATCATTATATCCCTTTCTATAATTAATATTCAAGGTTTCTTCTTTATACTTGTCAGGTGAAGAGAAAGTAGAAAGTTGTGTAAATTCTTGCTCCAGCCGATACACCATCAAGAATCAATCACCATGAAGAACCAAGAATCACTTGCCACAAAGAGGACTTTGTAATTAAATAATTGTTTAGAAATGAGTAAAAAGGGCAAGTATTAAATGTTTTTCTTTGGTACAATAATATAAGGAATCAAAGTTCACAAGTCTACTCGTTACAACTACTATGTTGGCTTTAATAGTTTGGATTTTTGTTACTAGAATCAAAGTACTTGCGTGTTTTTTTTTTTTTTTTGATAAACAAACAAAAAATGTCCTAGAATAATGTGATAAATTTTAGGGTACCATTTCTAGCATAATGACAAAAGTATTAAAAAGAGTTAAAAGTTGAATTGGATTCGATACCATTGTTAACAAATTATATCAACCTATACAACAGCAACACTCAATTTTATTAACCTAAAAAATCACAAGCAATTAACTAAGAAGTATAAAAATAACATGCACATTATCTCTTTATATAGTAACAAACACCTAGTTCTAATCAATTATTAAAATGGGAATATGTTTAAATTTGGATTAGTAATTTTAAAATTGTTAAAATTTTTGTCACTAACTACATATTTAATGTAGTGTGAAATTTTGTGTATAATGTACTTATAAAAAAGGTGAATAGATTAAGCAACTAGAATTTAATTTAATTCAATAGATATTAAACATAAGACTTTTTTATAACAATCAAACACATTTTGTAGCTCAAGGCTAATAAAATTTTGACTCCTTAAAATATGTTCACAAAAAGTTTTAATAGTCAATCAAATTACTATATTTTTTGTCGTCACCTTTGTTCCTTTTTTTTTTTTTTTAAGACACCCTATACTTAAAATCCTTGTTAGACCACTATTATACAACTATATTTATTTAGGAAAATATCAAAATAATATTTTTATTTTTAACTTCATTTAATTATGACAACAAGAGAGATATAGTTGATCAACAATATGCATATAAGTGAGTTCAACTAACTTTTTCCTTCAAAAAATTGGATAAGTTCTCTTGTAAACATATTTTAAATGCCATAATTTTAGGTTTAGTCAAGGTGTTTGTGATGTAATGTGTATTTCCAAATGAAATAAGCTTTCTAAATTTTCCACAGCTAAATTTTGGTTTTTTAATGGAGACCACTTCATGAAGATAAAGGGGATACTGTCAAGTTTTTATAAATTCAGGAGGCATATTGTGATTTTATTGATTATATATATATAACTTTCCTATTTAGTATTTACTAGTCACATTAATGTGTTTTTAAGGGTTTTTGTAGTGACATCATTAAAGGTGTCCATTCTTAGTGTTTGGAGTTTTTTGAAATATTAAATGAGATACCTTAAAAGCTACACTTGCAATACACTTTACATTATTGATTATGAGATTATTAAAAGTTTTCATTAAAAGTTGTAACTAATAAAAAAAAAGATGTAGTGGCTTTTTTTCTTAAAAAAATAAAAGCATAAGTGAATTTTGATCAAATTAGAGTTCAAAATTTATAATCAAAAATAAAAATTAGCATTAAATTATTGAACATGTGTATTTTAAATGTAACTATTCTTATTTAATTACTTCATATGACCATTTAAAAGAGATTTGGTTCTTTATGCATAAAAAAAAGTTAATGTAATCAGAATCCAAAATTCACAACAAATTCATAATTAATAATAACTTTTATCCCATATTAAAAATAAAACCCTAGAATTGTTGGAAATAAGAATATTTTAAAAGACATTAATCCCATATTGAAAATAAATGCCTTGTTTCACATGTTGGTATCCCATATTAGAAATGAAAGACATGTTTCACATGCTCATTTCCCATATTAAAAATGAAACCTTTGTTTCACATGTTTATAAACAATATTTGTCTTATGCCTTGTAAAAGCAAAGACCCAAAAGAGGTCTTACACATATATGAATGACCCAAATTCAGGTATGATAGGAGAGACCTAATATGACCTCATGTAGTGGACTAGGCTTACTAGTCCACCCTTAGCCCAAAACCTTTTAAGACCTTTCAGATTATATTAGTCAAACTAGCCATTTTTTACTATTAGAACCTCATGTAGTGGACTAGGCTTACTAGTCCACCCTTAGCCCAAAACCTTTTGAGACCTTTCAGATTATATTAGTCAAACTAGCCATTTTTTACTATTAGAAACTAGCCATTACAAAAATATAACCACCGATCATTATCTTCATTCTTAATTTTCATTTTTGTGAGATATTAAACTAGAAGCAATCTAAATAGAGTTTCTTCCTTTGTGGCCCAAACATAATAAAATGTTTTATTCCTTTCTTTACACTACAATTATTGGTTTCCAATGGGAAGATTTTTTGAAATTATCCCTAAAGACAGTGCATTCACACACTTCAAATTGATATCCATTATGCATTTTTATCTCTTTGCATCTATTTATAATATATTTCTATATTTTTACTAACAATCTCAAGGATAATTTCATTTTTGCTATCATGGATGCAAATACAAGTCAATTTGCTTTTGCTACTAATCAATCTATTTCTATTCCTTCTGAGCCTTATTTAATTTTGATCACTCCCAGGTTCTTGCCACACACCTCTAAGATTGAAGTTTTTGTTAGCTCTTACTTTACACACTGGGAATAAACATGTTTTTCTAGTTCTAGATGTTATAAGATTTGCTCTTGCTCTTTTAGAACCCAAACCAAAATTTGGTTTTAAGAATTATAATAAAATGTTTCTAGTCCAGGAACAAGCTAACAAAGTTTTTCATTACACTATTCCTCACATATTATCTAATGATCCATTTGATGTCTATTGTTCTTTGAAAGAAATGAAAAAAAATATGGGAAAAAATGAACAAAAAAATATGGTGAAAGATGTTGGTACACAAAGCTTGTTGTTTCTAACCATCTAAATTTTCAAATGTTCGATCAAAAGAGTGTCTTGGACCAAATCAATGAATATCATAAGTTGTTAAATGACATGAAAAATGATAACATCAAGCTACCAGAGGAGCATTTAGTAGGCTATCTCATCAAAAATTTCCATACTCTTGGATTGATTACAAGCAACAACTTAAACATAAAAAGAAGCATATATTGCTAAAGGATCTCATTGTCTATATCTTGATTAAAGATAAGAATAGAATCTAATTGAGGAAGGAAAAGGTAAAAGAGATGATGTCAAAAGCAAATGTAGAGGAATAAAGGAGCAGAGATTGAAGTTACCATAGTCATCATCACCATCACATTATGAAAAAGTATGATAATAGGTTCCAAAAGTATGATAAGCCCAAGACCTGTAGTCTAACCTTCAAGAGGAAAGGTGTTTGTTATGTGTGTGGGAAACCAAGGCATCATGCCCCTTAATGTAGACAAAAGAAAGGGAGCAACATACTTGCCAAACCAAATGCTAATTTGATAAAAATGGTTGTTATTGTTGTTTTCATCTCCCAAGTCAACATTGTTACCAAGTCAAAAAGTAAGCAATAAAATATGGTGCTACAAGGCACATTTGTGGGGATAGAAGTGTATTTGCCTCCTACACACCTATAAGAGATAGAGAAGAAAATGTCTTCATAGGAGACTAAAGGACACCTGTTCTAAGTAAGGGAAAAATCCTTATCAAGCTCACATCTGGAAAGGTGTTGGCCTTAAATGATGTACTCCATGTCATAGAGATTTGCGTTAATTTAGTTTTTATGTCCTTACTAGCAAAAGGTTAGAGTAAACGGCTCATTTGAGTCTGACAAAATTGTCATGACTAAAAATGATGTATTCAAAGGAAAGGGCTACTATAACTAAGGACTCTATGTATTTGATGCTATTTATAATGAAAATGCATTTATATCTTTTGCTTATATTGTTGATTCCTATGATTTATGGCATGCTATATTAAGACACATGTGTAATCCTTATATTAGAAATGTTGAATGCTAAAATAAAAATTTGAAAGATATGATGAATACTATGCTAGTTAGTTCAAAGGGCATCTAATAATTTATGGGGAGAGGCAATACTTTCTAAATTTTATTTGTAGAATAGAATCCCTTATAAGAGAACTAGTAAGACTCCATATTTTTGAATTATTTTGAATTAGTTGAAGGAGTAGGGGTGTCTTGCAAAGTTTCTTTCGCTAAAATCAAAGAAAAGGAAAATAACTTCTAAGATTTTATATTACATGTTTATTGGTTATGCAAAATATAGTATTGCATATCGTTTCTTTGTTATTAAGAGCGATAATTTTAAGTTTAACATCTTTATTAAGATTAACAATGTAGAGTCTTTTGAACATATATTTTCAATGAGAAAGGATTTAGTACCATCTCTTGCCCCTAAAGTTGAGGTAGAAAAAGTGTTTAGCAATACTCTTTCATAACCGTAATTGAGGAGAAACAAAATACAAAGGAAAGAAAAGATGTTTGGAGATGACTTTTGTCCTCTTATAATGGACAATGATCCATTGACATACACTAAAGTGATATCCTCTAGTGATGCCAAGTTATGGCTAAAAGTTATACAAAGTGAAATTGATTCTTTAAACCAAAATGGCACTTGGAAATTAGTAAATTTACTTATCGGTTCCAATCCAATTCTGTGCAAATGGATCTTTAAAAAGTAATATGAACCAAATGGATTCAATGACAAATACAAAGTTAAACTTATAGCAAAAGGGTATACATAAGAAAAGAATATTGATTATTTTGATACTTTTGCTTTTGTTGCTAAAATTACATCTATTAGAGTGTTGATTGTATTGACATCTATTTATATTTTTTTTGTTGATCAAATTAATGTTAAAATTGCATTTTTATATGGTGTTCTTAATGAAGAAATATACATGTTATAACTTGAAAGGTGTGTTGTTCCTAGCCAAGAGAAAAAGGTTTGTAAATTTGTTAATTTTTATATGGGGTGAAGCAAGCATATAAACAATGGCATGAAAGGTTTGATAATGTTTTGATGATTAATAATTTTTAATTGTTGGTGTTGATAAATGCGTGTACACAAAAGTTAAGAATGATATTTGTGATATTATTCATTTGTATGTTAATGACATACTCATATTTAGGTTTAGTATGGAACTGATAGTAGTACAAAATCATTGCCTGCATCATATTTTGACATGAAGGATTTAGGAGAAGCAAATGTAATTCTAGGAGTAAAGATCATTATAGCTCATGATGGTATTTTTCTATCACAAAAACATTACATAAAGATAATTCTTACAAAATTTGGATCTTTTAAGTTAAACCTATCTCCACTTCTTATAATGCATCTACAAACTTGTTGGAAAATACAAGTAAATGTGTATCACAATCCAAGTATGCATATATTATTGATAGTTTAATGCATTTAATAAATTACACACCCTAATATTGCTTATATTGTGTGTAGACTAGGTAGATATACATATAATCCAAATCATGATCACACTATACTAGAAGGGTATAGTGATGCTAATTGGATCTCTGATTCATATAAGAAAAAATCCACAAATGGTAAAGTATTTACCCATGAAGGTGGAGCAATGACTTGAAAGTCTACTAAGCAAACAATGATAACTCAATTCACCATGGAATTTAAATTTATAGCTTTAAAGATAGCTAGTTTAGAGACATATTAGCAAAAGAATTTCTTGATAGATATTCCATTATGAGTGAAATTGACACCATCAATGTCAATGCATTGTAATAGCCAAGCCACTATTGCTCATGCAAGGAGCAAGTCATATAATGGAAAAACAAATAGACATATTCATCTTAGACATGAATTAGTAAAGTAGTTACTAAATAATTGAGTAATATCACTAAACTTTGTAAGGTTAGAGATGAATTTGGCTAATCCTCTGACTAAACCATAAGGTAAAAAAAAAAAAAAAACTAGTGGAAGATACATTGAGAGGAATGGAATAGTGCTTATCAAGAATAGTCAAGAGTGATGGTAACCTAACTTACATGATATGAGATTCTATAGCAAGTCACTAATTGACCTTGAGTGCACTATCAAAATTATAAATTCATTCCTATGGTGTAGATAATGTAGAAAAAGAAAGAAAAAATTTTAATGTTTGAGGTTGAGTTATACTTTTAATGAATTTTATAGCCTTTATGGGTGATGTGTTATTAAAATGTACACTTGGTAGATTCACCTATTTAAGAGTAGACTAGGGCCACTCTTATGAGAGCCTCAGCAAGATCTCTAGAGCTCACATGAAAATAAACCAAGCGTTTGCATGACCTTAAAGCACCCAACCACATTAAATAGCATTATCACAAAGAATATAACATGGAGGCAAGTTCACTGGTATTTGTTAAGAAGCTATGGTTCATAAAATTTCTTATTTCACCATACTTATGAATATCAAAATTTGTACATCCTAATCTTTGGTTCAAAGCCCAAAAGGCACCAATGATGTTGTGTTATATACTTACTAGAACCCAACAAAGTTTAGCCTTTTAAAATATGTAGAAGAGTTTTAGAAATAAAGATATTTTTAAAGGCTTTTATCTTATATTGGAAATGAAAGGCTTGTTTCACATGCTAATATCCCATAATGAAATAAAAGCCTTGTTTCACATGTTTATAAGACAATACTTGTCTTATACCTTTCAAATGTAAAGAACCAAAGGAGGTCTCATATATATGTGAATTACCCAGATTTTGGTCTAATATGAGAGACCTAATGCAACCTTTGCATTATGACAACTTGTCTGTAAGAGCAAAATTATCTTTAAAGATAATGCATTTGCATGCTTTACATTGATACCATTTTTATATTCTTATCTCTTTGTATACATTTATAATATATTTCTATATTCTTACTAACAAGAATTTCTTCCAAATCCTCTAGGGCTAACAAAAAATGGAACCTAAAAATCTCCTAGGAAAGCAACTCATTGTTGTCATAGTATTCTATTAATTTAGGCCAAAAAACTCACCTAAAGAAAAAGTCACCTCTATATGAATAACAACCATTGTGTCCCCAATTCCAACCATTGAATCATTATTCCAAAACTTTTAATTTAACCCTAATTTCTCCAACATCAACCTCAACAAACCCAATTAAAGTTCTCTAAAATTAGGAGAAAACAAGATTTCCTTAACATTGGGAAAATTATGAAGTTGGACTTGATAATAGATGAGATGAGGGAAAGAATAGAGAACCAACATATGCTCCTCAAAAGGAAAAAAAGAGTCAAGGAACTATTCTAAAATTCTCCTTTTTGTTTTCTTAAAAATGAAATACATAATTTAATTCTATTTTTACTTTTCTTCCTTTGTTTTCTTTAAATAAAGAAAAAAGAAGAAGAAGAAGAAGAAGAAACCTAAATTCTAAATAATTTTTCCTTCTGAAAAAACTTTAACCAAATTTTCATTTTTTTTTCTTAAAATAAACATGAAAAAAATTTCCTAAAATTATTCAATTCTGCTCGCTTTTTTTTTTTTTATCTAAATTAACTATAAATTAAATTTTTAATATAAATTAGTTTCAATTAATTTTAAAATTTTCAATTTTATTATTTTAATCCTTCTTATAAAATATCTAAAATATGCACATCATGTTCGTCTTAATTCTTGTATAAAGTAATCTTAGTTGTTGTAAACATATTTTAGGTGTTATATGTTTAGGTTTATGCAAGGTGTTTATGATGTAATGTGTATTTCCAAAAGAAATACACTTTTTAGAATTTCCACAACTAATTTTTGGCTTTTTTTTTAATGGAGATTACTTCATATAGACAAGGAGAATACTATTGAGATTTTATAGATTTTAGGAGGTATATTGCAATTCTTTGTGTTTTGATTATTTTTTATCAAGAAAAACATTGTAATATATACTATTAATAATCACATTATTATGTTTTTTAGGGTTTTTGTAATCACATCACAGAAGAAAAATACATTTCTTAATAAATATAACAAATTCACGCATCGCACGAATCTAGTAATGTGTATATATATATTGCTAAAATTTAGAAAAAAAAAAAAAAACTTAAGCTTAATTATATTGGTTTCTTATAATTTTACAAACTTAAGCTTAATTCTTCTCATTTTCCAAAATTGCTTTCTTTATCACTTAATTTAATCTCATTTTAAATGTAACTATTCTTATTTAATTACATGATATGACCATTTAGAAGAGATTTGGTTCCTTACACATAAAAAAAGTTAATGTAATGAGAATCCAAAATTCACAACAAATTCATAATCAATAATAACTTTTATCCCATATTGAAAATAAAGCCCTAGAATTGTTGGAAATAAGGATATTTTAAAAGACTTTAATCCCATGTTGAAAATAAATGGCTTGTCTCACATGTTGGTATCCCATATTGGAAATGAAAGACATGTTTCACATGCTCATTTCCTATATTAAAAATGAAACCTTTGTTTCACATGTTTATAAACAATATTTGTCTTATGTCTTGTACAAGCAAAGACCCAAAGAAGGTCTTACACATATATGAATGACCTAAATTCAAGTATAATAGGAGAGATGTAATGTGACCTCATGTAGTGGACTAAACTTGCTAGTCTACCCTTTGCCTAAAACCTTTTGAGACCTTTTAGATTATATTAGTCAAACTAGTCATTTTTTCCTATTGGAAAACTAGCCATTACAAAAATAAAACCATTGATCATTATCTTCATCCTTAATACTCATCTTTATGAGACATTAAACTAGAAGTAATATAAATAGAGTTTCTTCCTTTCTTACCCAAACATAATAAAGTGTTCTATTCCTTTCCTTACATTACAGTTATGGGAAATTATTAGTTTTAAAAAGCTTGTATTGTAGCAGTTACCTCACTTCTAGGGTGCACACCAATGGGAAAATTTTTTGTATTCTAGGAGAATAGTCACCATAACTTGCTACACTATGAGAACTTATCTAAAACAATGAAATTATCCTTAAAGACAATGCATTCACACACTTTAAATTGATATCCATTATGCATTTTTATCTCTTTGAATCTATTTATAATATATTTCTATATTTTTACTAACAATCTTAAGGATAATTTCATTTTTGCTATCATGGATGCAAATACAAAGTCAATTTGCTTTTGTTACTAATCAATCTATTTCTACTCCTTCTCAGCCTTATTTAATTTTGATCACTCCCAAGTTCTTGCCGCACACCTTTAAGATTGAAATTTTTGTTGGTTCTTACTTTACACACTGGCAATAAACATGTTTTATAGTTCTAGATGTTATAAAATTTGCTTTTGCTCTTTTAAAACCCAAACCAAAATTTGGTTCTAAGAATTATGATAAAATGTTTCTAGTTCAGGAACAAGCTAACAAAGTTTTTCATTACACTGTTCCTCACACATTATCTAATGATCTATTTGATATCTATTTGTTCTTTGAAAGAAATGAAAAAAAAAATATGGGAAAAAATGAACAAAAATATATGGTGAAAGATGTTAGTACACAAAGCTTGTTGTTGCTAACCATACACATTTTCAAATGTTTGATCAAAAAAGTGTATAGGAACAAATCAATGAATATCATAAGTTGTTAAATGACATGAAAAATGAGAACATCAAGCTACCAGAGGAGCATGTAGTAGGCTATCTTATCAAAAACTTACATAATCTTGGAATGATTACAAGCAACAACTCAAACATAAGAAGAAGCATATGTTACTAAAGGATGTCATTGTCTATATCTTGATTGAAGATAATAATAGAATCTAATTGAGGAAAGAAAAGGAAAAAGAAATGACGTCAAAAGCAAATGTGAAGGAATAAAGGAACAAAGATTGAAGTTACCATATTCATCAGCACCATTACATTAGGAAAAGGTATGATAATAGGTTCCAAAGGTATGATAAGCCTAAGACCAATAGTCCAACCTTTAAGAGGAAAGGTGTTTGCTATGTGTGTGGGAAACCAAGACATCATGCCCTTCAATGTAGACAAAAGAAAGGGAGCAACATACTTGCCAAACCAAATGCTAATTTGATAAAAATGGTTGTTATTATTATTTTCATCTCCCAAGTCAACATTGTTACCAACTCAAAAGAGTAACCAATAGAATATGGTGCTACATGGCACATTTGTAGGGATAGTTACATCCTACACACCAATAAGAGATAAAGAAGAAAATGCCTTCATAAGAGACTAAAGGACAACACCTGTTCTAAGTAAGGTCCCTATCAAGCTCACATCTGGAAAGGTGTTGGCCTTAAATGATGTACTCCATGTCCTAGAGACTTGCATTAATTTAGTTTCTGTGTCCTTACTAGCAAAAGGTTAGAGTAAAGGTCTCATTTAAGTTTGACAAAATTGTCATGACTAAAATTGATGTACTCAAAGGAAAGGGCTACTATAACTAAGGACTCTTTATGTATTTAATGCTATTTATAATGAAAATACATTTATATCTTTTGCTTATATTGTTGATTCCTATGATCTATGACATGTTATATTAAGACACATAAGTAATCCTTATATTAGAAATGCTAAATGCTAAAATAGAAATTTGAAAGATATAATGAATGCTATGCTAGTTAGTTCAAAAGGCATCTAATAATTTATAAGGAGAGGTAATACTTTCTAAATTTTATTTATAGAATAGAATCCCATATAAGAGAACTAGTAAGACTCCATATTTTTGAATTAGTTTGAATTAGTTGAAGGAGTAGGGGTGTCTTGCAAAGGTTCTTTTGCTAAAATCAAAGAAAAGGAAAATAACTTCTAAGATTTTATATTACATGTTTATTGGTTATGTAGAACATAGTATTGCATATTGTTTCTTTGTTATTAAGAGTAATAATTTTAAGTTTAATGCCTTTATTAAGACTAATAATGTAAGGTCATTTGAGCATGTATTTTCAATGAGAAAGGATTTACTACCATCTCTTGCCCCTAAAGTTAAGGTAGAAAAAGTGTTTAGCAATACTCTTTCATAACCAGAATTGAGGAGAAACAAGAGACAAACGAAAGAAAAGATGTTTGGAGATGACTTTTGGCCTCTTATAATGAACAATGATCCATTGACATATAGTAAAGCAATATCCTGTAATGATGCCAAGTGATGGCTAAAAGTTATACAAAGTGAAATTGATTCTTTAAACCAAAATAGCACTAAGAAATTAGTAAATTTACTTACAAGTTCCAAACCTATTTTGTGCAAATGGATCTTCAAAAAAAAAATATGGACCAAATGGATTCAATGAGAAATACAAAGTTAGACTTATAACAATTGGGTATACATAAAAAAAGAATATGGATTATTTTGATACTTTCACTTTTATTGCTAGAATTACATCTATTAGAGTGTTGATTGCATTCACATCAATTTATAATTTTTTTTGTTCATCAAATGAATGTTAAAATTACATTTTTATAAGGTGTTGATGAAGAAATTTACATGTTATAACTTGAAAGGTGTGTTGTTCCTGGCCAAGAGAAAAACGTTTGTAAATTTTTTAAATTTTTATATGGGTTGAAGCAAGCACATAAACAATGGCATGAAAAGTTTAATAATGTTTTGATCACTAATAGTTTTTAATTGTTGGTGTTGATAAATGCATGTATACAAAAGTTAAGAATGATATTTGTGATATTATTTATTTGTATGTTAATGACATACTCATATTTAGCTCTAGTATGGAACTAATAATTGTACAAAATCATTGCCTGCATCATATTTTAACATGAAGGATTTAGGAGAAGCAAATGTAATTCTAGGAGTGAAGATCATTAGAGCTCGTGAAGGTATTTTTCTGTCACAAAGACATTACATAAAGACAATTCTTACAAAATTTGGATCTTTTAAGTTAAACTTGTCTCCACTTCTTATGATGCATTTACAAACTTGTTGAAAAATACTAGTAAATGTGTATCACAATCCAAGTATGCATAAATTATTGGTAGTTTAATGCATTTAATAAATTACACACCCAAATATTGCTTATATTATGTGTAGACTAGGTAGATATACACATAATTCAAATCATGATCAATGAATGGTTTGACAAGAATTTTGAAAATTTTAAGAGATATCATGAACCATGGTATATTATATATTGGATTTTTCACTATACTAGAAGGGTATAGTGATGCTAATTGGATCACAGATTCATATAAGATAAAATCAACAAATGGTAAAGTATTTGTCGTTGAAGGTGGAAGCAATGACTTGGAAGTCTGCTAAGCAAACAATTATAACTCAGTTCACTATGGAATCCAAATTTATAGCTTTAAAGATGGCTAGATTACAGACAGACTAGCAAAAGAATTTCCTTATAGATATTCTATTATGAGTGAAATTGACACCATCAATGTCAATGCATTGTAATAGCCAAGCCACTATTGCTCATGTAAAGAGCAAGTCATATAATGAAAAAAAAAAAAAAAAAGGTATATTCATCTTAGACATGAATTAGTAAAGTAGTTACTAAATAACAGAGTAATATCACTAGACTTTGTAAGGTTAGAGATGAATTTGGCTAATCCTCTGACTAAACCGCAAGGTAAAAAAAAAAACCTAGTGGAAGATACATTAAAAGGAATTGACTAATGCTTATCAAGAATAGTTAAGAGTGATGGTAACCTAACCTACATGATAGGAGATTCTTTAACAAGTCACTAATTGACTTTAAGTGTCCTATCAAAATTATAAGTTCATTCATATAGTGTAGATAATGTAAAAAGAGAAAGAAGAAAATTTTAATATTTGAAGTTGAGTTATACTTTTAATGAATTTTATAGCTTTTCTAGGTGGTGTGTTATTGAAATGTACACTTGGTAGATTCACCTATTTAAGAGTGGAGTAGGGCCACTCTTATGAGATCCTTAGCAAGATCTCTAGAGCTCTCATAAAAATAAATCAAGCGTCTGCATGGCCTTAAAGCACCCAACCACATTAAATAGCATTGTCATAAAGAATATAACATGGAGGCAAGTTCACTGGTATTTGTTAAGAAGCTATGGTTTATAAAATTTCTTATTTCACCATACTTATGAATGTCAAAATTTGTACATCCTAATCTTTGCTTCAAAGCCCAAAAGGCACCAATGATGATGTGTTATATACTTACTAAAAGCCAACAAAGTTTAGCCTTTTAAAATATGTAGAAGAATGTTAGAAATAAAGATATTTTTAAAGGCTTTTATCTTATATTGGAAATGAAAGCCTTGTTTCACATGTTGTCATCCCATATTGGAAATGAAAGGCTTGTTTCACATGCTAATATCTCATAATGAAATAAAAGCCTTGTTTCACATGTTTATAAGACAATACTTTTCTTATACCTTGCAAAAGTAAAGAACCAAAGGAGGTCTCACATATATGTGAATTACCCAGATTAAGGTCTAATATAAGAGACCTAATGCAACCTTTGCATCATGACAACTTGTCTACAAGAGCAAAATTATCTTGAAAGGTAGTGCATTTGCATGCTTTACATTGATACCATTTTTATATTCTTATCTCTTCGTATACATTTATAATATATTTCTATATTCTTACTAACAAAAATTTCTTCCAAATCCTCTAGGGCTAACAAAAAATGGAACCCAAAAATCTCCCAGGAAAACAACTCATTGTTGTCATAGTATTCTATTAATTTAGGCCAAAAAACTCACCTAAAAAAAAACTCACCTTTATATCAATAGCAATCACTATGTCCCCAATTCCAACCATTGAAGCATTATTCCAAAGCTTTTAATTTAACCCTAATTTCTCCAACTTTAACCTTAACAAACCCCATTGAAGTTCTCTCAAATTAAGAGAAAACAAGATTTCCTTAACATTGGGAAAATTATGAAGTTGGACTTGATAATAAATAAGATAAGGAAAAGAATAGAGAAGGCTCTCATGGTGGTAGGTGGTAACTTTTAAGGCTATGCATGTGAGACAAAGAGAAAGGGTCATGGTGGTGGTGGTGGTTATGTTGTATTCAATTGACAAGGATGAGAGACTTAAGAGAGTAAAGAGAGAATTTCAACTTTGGATGCTAAGGTTTGACTTATGTCTTTAACTTCATACAAGAGGGCCAAGAAAAATAAAAGTGAAGTCTATCAAGGTGTTGAGTCACTTGTTTTTCTTTTTGTGAAAATGTTTAGTCTATAATTCCACTAAAGTTGAAACAAAAAGGATTAAAACATGAAATTTGATTTCTATTATTGTGAGAGGATCACACATGTATACAGGAAGTCTTTGTGTAAAATAGGAAAGAAATAATCAAGAGTATAAATCAATCATATGATGGGTTTGATCTTATAAAATCTCTAAGGATTGTAATATATTCTAATAGTGAATAATTTTTAGGGGCACTTGCTCTAAATGTGCAAATAAGAGATGACATACCTTTATTTAATGTAGAATAAAGCACAACCTAAAAGAATTGAGAAGGAGAAATAGGAAAATGACATCATGATTTAAATTGGATTTTGATTAAAGAAAACACTAATGAGAAGTTGGTTTGATATCTCTAATAGCAAATAATGCTAAGGAAAGAATCACATATCACTTGGTAAATATTTTAGCATTAATGGAAAATTGAAGAAAAAAGCCAATAAAATAAATTAAATTTTATATTAAGAGGATTGCAAAAAAAAAAAAAAAAAAGGATTATAACTTCAAGATTCTATATATGTAACTTTCCTATTTAGTATTTTGTAGTGACATTATTGGTTCTTTTAGGGATTTTACAGTGACATCTCTAAAGGTGTCTATTCTTAGTGTTTGAATTTTTTTTTTAAAGAAAGGATTAAATAAGATACCTTAAATGCACATTACTGATGCAATGGCTTTTTTTTTTTTTAATAAAAACATAAGTGAAATTTGATACAATTACTGTTTAGACATTTACAATTGGAATTAAAAATTTACATCAAATTATTGAACATGTATATTTTAAACTTAACTATTCTCATTTAATTACTTGATATGACCATTCAAGAGAGATTTGTTTCTTTACACATAAATAAAAGTTGATGTAATGACAATCCAAAACTCATGTCAAATTCATGATCAATAATAACTTTTCTTATTGATTTTTGTGATTTTCTAGTAACCTCACAAAAAGATGTGATTATCTAAAATAAAGATGTAATTTTTCTCCATTGTACTATTACGTAATTTAGTGTGATAAAGAAATAATTTCTCATTGATTTTTAATCATGGTATATCAAAAGGCATGTATTGTAGTGAAATAGATAACAAAGTAAATCATTTAAGATGCACCAATTCATATGTAAGTGTTTTACTATTTTTAGATTTTTTTTTTTTCTAGCTATTGATTTAAAGAGTGTTACATTTTTTTATCTACTTTTTTTTTTCTCAAGACTTTAATTTAAACTTCTTTTATTGTAAAATAAACTAAATCTTTTATCCAAAATATTCTTTGTTCCTTAATTTTTTGTCACCTTTTTTCAAAAATAAAAATTAAATAAATACATATTAAAAAATTAAAACTTTATTTGTCAAGTATTACAGTGATTTTACACACATTAAGGATAGATATTAATTTCAATATATAACAAAATAATTAAATTTCATATCAACATTTAATTAAATTTTTATTTGCATTTTCTAATAAAATGTCACAAAACTCATGCAACATGCAAGTTTAGTGTTAAGTCTTATAGTAACAAATGCTTACAGTATCCATCCAACAAAGAATGTTATTACTCTATAAAAAAAATAAAAGGAAAAAAATAAAGGAAAAACTCTCATTTATTAAGTTCTTAAATGAAACCTACTTATTACTCTTTTAAATTTCATTTTTATCTCTAATTTAAAAAAAGAAAAATATTCAAAAATCTCTATAATAATATAATAATCGATTGAATATAATTCATAAAATATAAATTTATTGAAACTTAAAGGAAATTTAGAAATAATTTTTTTCCACATTTTAAGAAAAAATTTAAACTTGGTGATTTTTACTTTTTAATAAAAATAGTAAATAAAATCTCATTTAGTACCTTCTTAAATAGCAATATGTCTATTTTTCAAATCTATTTTTTAAAATTATTTTGATTTTCTTAAATGGCAATCTAATTAAATTCCTTTTAGTCTATTTTTCTTTGAAGCAATATAAATAAGAATCTAATTATATCCTTGTAAAGTTTGTCGTTACTTTTAGAATTTTTAATTTTCCTCAAACTTTCAATTTAAAGGGTTTTATGCCTTTTCTTTTGAACTTTTTTAAGACTTTAATTTTAACTTTTTTATTGTAAAAGCAAACTAATGTTTCTATTATGATATTTTCTATTCTTCCACTTTTAGTTGATGCTACTATTTTATGATAAAAGGTTTAATAAATTAACATTAGAAGAGTAATGCTTTTTTTTAATCAAATATTGCAATGATATTATTTGCCATTTTTACAATTAATTAGGTTTAGCTTCAAATTTTCTTAAAAGTTATTTACATTAAGGATGAGTACCAATTTTGACATATAATTATATTATTGTTTTACAGTAAAAGAATAGCTAAATTTTATTTCATATCTAATTGAATTCTTTTTAGTGCTTTCTAACAAAGAATCACAAACCCACACATCGCACAAGAACAATCCTAGTATGTATATATGTATTGCTAAAGCTAAATGAAATCTCTATTTATTCTCCTTTAGTCGTATGATGACATCTCATCAATTGCCACCAATAAAAGAAAATTAAAAAAAAAATCACTTATTACCCTTTAAAATAGAAATCTATTTATTACTTTCTTAACTTCCCCTACAATAACACAATCAATTAGATGTAATTCATAGAATTACATTTATTACCCTTTTAGATAGGAACCTACTTATGAAAAAAGGAATTTGCAAATAGCTTTATTTTCCCTTTTTAAGAAAAGAAATTAACGTTGTTTCTTTTTGTGTGTGTTTTTTTGATGTCATTGTTTTGCAATAAAAGGCAAAAAGGTTGTCTTATTCAAAACCTTAATTATGAAATCCCTTCTCTCCCATTTCACACCTTGGAATACACTATTCTAATAGAGAGAAAGGCACCCTCACATCTTCCTAACCTAAAATGGCTGGGAAGAAGAAAGGTTCCTCTTTTAAGGTACTCCTATGAACAGATCTAATGGAGACAAGGTGGGGCCTATAGCTCAGATAATTAAAGCACATGGCTTCGAACCACAGTGTTAAGGGTTATAAGTCTAGGTTCATTGTACAAATATATCCCAATTATATTAAGGATATGCATGAATCTCTCTATTTGGTGAATTTCTTATTAATTTTTCCTAATACACTTTCCTATTTTTTTTACATTCATCCTTATAAAAATAGGTGTAGCCTGTTATAGTTCAATACATATTGAAATTATTCTCTCATTATTCTTCTCTCATAGTTTGTAGTTTTTATCATAGGGATATTATCAGCTTTAATTATTGATGCTTGTTATGTTTACTCATTTTTTATAAGTATAATTTACTCATGATCTTATATCATACTAATTTATTTTAGTATTTTTTATTTCAAGTAAACCCCACTTATTATATGGGGTAAGATCATAAATAAGTTATTTCAAGTAGACTCCACCTATTTTATGGTATAAGATCATAAAGGAGTTGCACATGGACAATATAAATATTAAAAAAAATCCAAGAAAGGAAAACAAATCTCTATAACAAATAAGCTAAGTTATAGGATAAGAAATCAAAGGACAATATTCATTAAGATTCTATATAAACTCCTTGTTGGGAAATAGAGGCCTTTAGAACAATTTGTAATTCAACTCTGAAAAAGAGGAAATGGAAGAAGGAAAAGTTAAATTCCTATTGGTTGTTTGTGTGCTGCTGGGGCTACTTTTAGCACAATCCACAACTGCCTCATTCCCTAAATGCTACAAAAATTGCCTTAATAATTGTTCCACCTTTGGTAGTGGGGCAATTGCCATTTGTGAGATCAAATGCTTGAAAGATTGCCTCAGTCCATCTACATCTTTAGATACCAATAGAGAGGAAACCCAACAAGAGTTCTGCAAGCTTGGCTGTGCTTTTTTCTATATGCACCAACATCAATTCCATATTTAACCCAGGTTTTCCTCCAATATCTCCTTTCAAATTTGCATTATAAAAGAAGGATAAGGCCATGTCCTTCCTAAGATTCTATAGCATGAGCCTCTTCATTAATATCATGATTAGGTTGACTTAACTAGACCATATTAAAAACAATATGTCTAATTTAATAAAATATTTTTAAAAACAATTAGAATCCTTAAAATATTCAAAAATATTTCTAGCAAATCTAAAACTAAACAAAACCAAAGAAAAGTAAAACAATTTTAAAAAGTTATTTGAAATAAACCAATTTTTTTTTTTTTGTATTATTGGTACAATTGGAGTGGAGAAGGAAACTTTACCTAGTAGTAAAATTTGGGGTTTGAACCTTAGATCTTATGCCAAGTTGTAAATTTGGTAACCATTAAGATAAACTTAGTGGTTAATTGAACCAATTCTAAATTAACTAAACCATATTAAGCAAATGGAGTTAGTTTGGTTTGCTTTGCTTTTGGCTCAAAATCATGTCTGTATTCATGACTATAAATCTATCATCATTGTATCTCTTTCTAAAATTAATATTCAAGGTTTCTTCTTTATATTCATCAGGTGGGGAGAAATTAGAAAGTTGCGTAAATTCTTGCTCAGGTCGATGCACCAACAAGAATCAATCACCATGAAGAACTAAGAATCACCTACCCCAAAGAGGAGTTTGTAATTAAATAATTGTTTTCAACTTAATAATTGTTTACAAATGAATAAAAGGAGCAAGTATTAAATGTTTGTCTTTGGTGCAATAATATGAGAAATCAAAGTTCATGGGTTTGCTTGTTATAACTACTACATTGGCTTTAATAGTTTGGAATTTTGTTACAAGAATCAAAGATCTTGTGTGTTTTTTTGATAAACAAACAAAAAAAAAGTCCTAAAATAATGTGATAGATTTTGGGGTACCATTTTTATCATAAAGACAAAAGTATTAAAAAGAATTAAAGTTGAATCGGCTTTGAAACCATTGTTAATTAAATATATCAACTTATATTGTTGCAACACACAATATTATTAACCTCAAAAATCACAAACTATTAACTAAGAAATACACAAATAACATACACATTATCTCCTAATATAGTAACAAACATCTAATTCTAATTAACTATTGAAATTGGGGATATGTCTAATTGTGGGTCACTAAATTTAAAATTGTCTAAATTTTTGCCACTAACTTCATATTTAATGTAGTGTGAAACTATACGTATAATGTACTTATAAAAAAGGTGAATAGATAGAGCAATTGAATTTAATTTAGTTCAATAGATATTAAATATTAATCTTTTCTACAACAATCAAACATGTTGTGTAATTTAAGGCCAATAAACGTCTTGAGTACCTAAAAAAATGTTGCAAGAAAAGTTTTAATAGTCACTTAAATCACTATATTTTTTGTCATCACCTTTGTTCCTTTTGTTTTTTTTTTTTTTTAAGATACCTTATACTCTAAATCCTTATTTGACCACTATTACACAGTAATATTTATTTAAGAAAATATCAAAATAATCATTTTATTTTTAACTTCATTTATTTATGGTAGCAAGAGAGAGATATAATTGATCTTTCTTTTATAAAAAGAAAAAAAAAGTATTATATATGTGTGTGTGTGTGTGTGTGTGTGTGTGTGTGTGTGTCTGTGTGTGTGTGCGTGTATAAAACTAAAAGTATCCTTTCTTAATGTTTGGATTTTTTTTTTAATATTAAACAAGATACCTTAAAAACTACACCTCAAATGCACTTTACATTCTTGATTATGAAAATATTAAAAGATTTCATTAAAAGGTGTAATTGATAAAAGAAAGATGTAGTGGCCTTTTTTTTAATAAAAATATAAGTGAAATTTGATCCAACTAGAGTTCAAAAATTTACAAATAGAAGAAAAAATTTGCATCAAATTATTGAAAATATATATTTTAAATGTAATTATTCTCATTTAATTACTTGATTTGACCATTCAGGAGAGATATGGTTCTTTACACATAAATAAAAGTTAATGTGATGAGAATCTAAAACACATAACAAATTCCTAATCAATAATAACTTTTCTCATTGATTTTATGATTTTCTAGAAACCTCACCAAAAAATGTAATCATCTAAAATAAAAATATAATTTTTCTTCATTATGCTAAATAAACTTTCTCATTAATTTTACAATTTTTAATCATATTAAATAAAAAAGCATGTGCTACAATAAAATAGATAACAAAGTAAATGCACCAATTAATAGTTACCCATCAGAGTTGTTAAAATGGGTCATCAAATCGAGTTCGGGTCAAGTCACTTCTAGGTCAAGTCATCTTAAGACAAATTACTCATGAGTTGAGTTACATTCAAATCATTTCAACTTTGAGTCACTGTAGCTGAAGTTTAGTTCAGGTTGATCCATGAATATTAGAACATTTGTACTTATTATTATTTTTTATTAACTATTTATTTTTTTATATATTAATTTATATTAAAAGCATATAATTTTTTGTTTTCTACTAATTTTTTTTTTATCATTTAAGTTTAGTAGTATGTTAACCTACTAATTTTACATATATAATAATATATTAAAATATATTATTTTTTAATTATTAATTTTAATAAAATACTTTAAGTACATTATTACTTTATATATAACTACATCTATGTATATATGTGTGTGTGTGTGTATCAATATGTATATTAGTATTATTAAAATTGAGATAAAGGTCAAGTTTATTCTCCTAAAGCCATGTGACAACTTCTTGTAAATTCTCATTAAAAAAGGGAAAATAAAAAGAAAGAAAGAAAAACTCTCATTTATAACCCCTTAAATAAGAATTTATTTATTTCTTTCTCATAAAATTAGGAGTCTTTTCTATTTAAAGAAATATAGTAGTAAAAACATACTTCTGTTTTTTTTGTCCTTTTGAAAAAAATAAAAGATAAATTTGAGAGAATTTTTTAAATCTTAAAATCTTTTTTTTGTTTTTTAATAAGAAAAAATATTTAAAAATTGCTACAATGGCATAATTAATGACATATAGTCAATAGAATTTCATTCAAATATATTTTTTTTCTAAATCTCATTTTCCAAAATTGCTTTCTTTATCACTTAATTTAATTCTTCTTATTGCTCTGTCTACTTCTTTAGATACCAACAAAGAGAAAACCTAATAAGAGTTTTGCAAGCTTGGTTGTGCTTTTTCTATGTGCACCAACATTAGCTCCAAATCTAGCTCAAGTTTTCCTCTAACATCTCCTTTCAAATATATATTCTTCTTGTCACTATCAATGCTAAACATATTCAAGTGTTTGAGTGACAAACACAACTTCTTCATATAAAAGGAGGATAAGGTCGCGTCCTTCATAAGATTCTACAATGTGAGCTCTTTCATTAATATCATAATTAAGTTGAATTGACTAGATTATATTAAAAATAATATTTATAATTTAATAAAATATTCTTAAAAACAAATAGAATCCTTAAAATATTAAAAAATACTTTTAGCAAGTCTAAAACTAAACTAAACCAAAGAAAAGTAAAAAAAAAAAGTTTAAAAAGGTTATTTAAACTAAACCAATTTCTTTTTTTTTTTTTTCTTGTTTTTTACAACACTGTTGGAGTGGAGAAGGAAATTTTACCTAATAGTAAGATCTGGGTTTTAAACCTTAGATCTTATACCAAGTTGCAAATTTGGTAACCATTACGATATGTCTAGTGATTAACTGAGTCAATTCTAAATTAATTAAACCGTATTAAGTAAAGGGAGTTAGTTTGGTGCATTTTTGGTTTAAAATTGTGTTTATATTCATGACTATAGTTATATTATCATTGTTTCTCTTTCTATAATTAATATTCAAGGTTTCTTTTTCATGCTTGTTAGGTGCAGAGAAAGTAGAAAGCTATGTAAATTCTTACTTAAGTCGATGTTTCAACAAGAATCAATTACCTTGAAGAACTAAGAATCAATCATCCCAAAAAGGAGTTTGCAATTAAACAATTTTATTTTACTTAATAATTGTTGATAAATGAATAAAAGGGGCAAATATTAAATGTTTGTCTTTGGTGCAATAATATGAGAAATCAAAGTTCAAAAGTTTGCCCATAATAACTACCATGTTGTTTTCAATTGTTTGAACTTTTGATATAAAAATCAAAGATATTGTGTGTCTTTTTGATGAATAAACAAAAAATGTCTTAGAATAATGTGATAAATTTGGGGATACTATTTCAATCATAATGACAAAAATATTAGGAATAGTTAGAGCTAAATTGGCTCTAATGCCATTGTTAATTAATTATATCAACTTCTAATACAACAACACACAATTTACTAATCTCAAAAATTCACAAACAATTAACTAAGATGCACACAAATAACAACCACATTTTCTTTTTATACAGTAACAAACATTTAGTTCTAATTAATTATTAAAATTAAGAATATGTTTAATTTTGGATCAATAATCTTAAAATCATTTAAATTTTTATCAATAACTACATATTTAATGTAGGGTGAAATTATGTGTATAATGTACTTATAAAAAAGGTGAATAAATAAAAGAACCAAAATTTAATTTAGTTCAACAAATATTAAACATAAGACTTTTCTACAATAATTAAACATGTTGTGTGGCTCAAAACCAATAAACCTCTTGACTACCTAAAAAAGGTTCCAAAAAAGTTTTAATAGTCACTCAAATCACTATATTTTTTGTCATTACCTCTTTTTTTTTTTTTTTTAAGGCACTCTATACTCTGAATCCTTGTAAGACCACTATTACATAGTTATATTTATTCAATATAACTTCAAAATAATCTTTTTATTTTTAACTTCATTTATTTATAGCAACAAGGGAGATATAATTGATCTACAATATACCCAATAGTGAGTTAAATTAACTTTCTTCTTTAAAAAATCAGATAAGTTGTCTTGTAAACATATTTTAGATGCCATATATTCAGGTTTAGTATAGGGTGTTTATGATGTAATGTGTATTTTCAAAAGAAATATGCTTTCTAGATTTTTCACAGCTAATTTTCGGTTTTTTTTTTTTTCAATGGAGATCAATTCATGAATATAGAGGGGTTGCTGCCGAGTTATCATAGATTCAGGAAGTGTATTGTGATTCTTTGCGTTTAGATTTTTCTTTTTCTTAAAGAAAAACAATGTTATATATATATATATAAATATAATTTTCCTATTTAATATTTAGTAGTTATATTATTGTATTCTTTAAGATTTATGTAGTGACATCATAGAAGAAAAAAATATTTCTTAATAAATATAACAAATTTCCACATTACACAAATTTAGTAGCGTGTATATATATATATATATAGCTAAAAAAAAAAAAAACTCTTTTGTCGTTCAATCCACAAGATACAAATAAATAACTTACAGTGGTTGATCAAACAAACAAATCTTGCTTAATTGCCTTGACATGTTTGTTTTGCACAGCTCCTTTTCCGGAATTTCATTTTGATTGACAAAAAGTGAATTACTCGGCACTGGCATATACTTATTTTGATCGTTGCCACTCAGATAGAGGCTGGTTGGTTTCGCCATTTCGAGGCTTGAAGACAACTCAGACTGATTTGGAGGAAAAGATGGTTTTTCATGTCCATGCATTTTGCTCCTATACGTACCAACTTCTTTTCAGACATGCGAAGGGCCGACTGCATTCGAGGAAACCCAGTTAAAGTCAAAGCTGAAGAAACCTTTTCAGAATTAATTCGGACGTATTATTGGGTGAAAAATTTAGCCATATAAAAACTAAGAAGCGGAAAATTTTTGTAAAAATTTAGCATTTAATTTTCGTAGTTCATACTTGAGCAACTCCAACTTATTGCATAGCCTAAACATTCAAGACCCTTTACAGGATGCAGGCTCCATAGATACCTTACTCGAGTCATACAATTCAAGAGATTACACTAAAGTTGAAAGAATCTGAAAGTCTTTAATTGGTCCTGGATTTATTGCAGCATAACACTTCACTAAGAACAATGGACGGATACTCTTAGCGATAGAAGTTTTACACGATTGACTGAAATTTTTATATGCCAAGACTCATTAATAGGTGCTTTTCCAACTTCTTTAACTACACAAGAATCCATTTGTTTGTTAGACCAAGTGAAAAACGGCCCAATAAAAACATGTCAGTAATGACAGCAGCCTTCACATACCTTTGGGAATCCTTCATAACAGTACGGAGGAACATTCATGGAAGGTTTTTAACCTCAAAACCGACACCCTATGTCTAAGGCAGCTGTTATTTACATTGGTCACATTAGTAAACAACAAACATGCAGACGGTACAATATTTGATTTGAAATTTTTAGTTTTGAGTTTTGGTTGAGGGGAGATTTATATCTTGGGAGAATGACTATCAACTAACTCATTAGCTGATTAAATCTAGTGTTTCGATGAGAATTTTGTGTGGGAGGTAATGGAAGATATAAAGAAAACTATAGGTTTTCACCATTCATCCATATAAGGAAAGTGACATATGCAAATTAGCAACGCCAGTCTTTGTTTTCACCATAACTACTATGGACTATGTACGTACATGAACAGCCCATTTTATAAATAAATATATATATATATATATATTTGTTTAATATACATAATCTTATGCTATACAAATTTATATTTTTAAATATATTATATATATTCGTGGATGCGCACAATACGAGATCGATACAAAGGGCAGCACAGATTTATTCAAGGTGCCAATTTTCCAGAGGAAAATGCTGATTTTAGTTACGGGTCACTAGCACATGCAACGCATCTGTAGAAGCCTGGTCGACATCGATAGAGACGGCAGCTGCCATAGTGGCACCAATCTTTGTACCCGCCCCGATTGCGTCCTGTGTACTAATAATTGCTTGGTTTAAATCCGATTGAAAGAGATGATGAAGTCATTAGCAAATGGATGGCAATGGATCACAAGGAAGAGGAATATGAACTGATGCAGTTGAGACAAATTTTCGGCAGGTTTCTAACCGAGTTTCCGCAAGAATTGGTTTGTTGCTAGTTGATTAGAGCATCTGGGGTGTCCTTGGCTAGGTTGGGTAACCGGGGACTATTTTTGTGGAGTTAGGAAGCAGGATGGGTTGCTTGCCTAATATAGGTTGGATCTTGAATATGGCCGATGTTTTTTGAATTCTTGTTTCGCTGTTGTAGTCTTAAGATTAAAACATATTGAAGGGTTTAGTTAAAAGAGCTCATATGATGAGAAATGTCCTTGTAAATTGGGGAACACGTTACAATAGCCGGGTGGTTGTCGGTGTTGTGTTTGCTGCATCCTCTTCGTCTTGTTTTCACTATTCAATAAATTCTATTTTCTGTTCCAATAGTTTGGTGGAATGCGGGATGTTTGCTTTAGGCTTTGCCGATTGACGGAGTCACCTAGGGGCTTATTAGGTAGATAGTTTAACTTTGTAGGTTGGGATTGGTTGTTGAAGAAAGCACAAGACAGAAACAGAAGCATGCACACACAAAGGAAGACAGAAGCCAGAAGAGGAAGAAGACTAGAAAAAATGGCAACTTCGTGCAGTTCAGAGATTGCCACTGACTTGTATTTCATAAAGCACTCTTTTAGAAGAGATTTGAACAATATCAAGAGTACATTCAATGATCAATGAAGGGCATGCTTCCCCTTCCTAATTATTGACTTGACTAAGCAAGCTCATCTTTCCAGCTTTACATACCTAACCCCACTAATAAGTTGCTCAGTCTTACTCATTACAGCAAAAGACGTGTGCAACAATGATTATCTAACCAATCTAACGTGACCAAATACACATTACAAACCAGCTAAGGCATTACAATGCAACTAAAGATTGATTGCAACAAAACGAAGTTGAAGAAATAATTCCAGCTTTTCCTTCTTCCTATGCAGCCCTTCTTTTTCATACTTAACAGCTTGCTTTCCTTCCAAGGTATCAAGGTGCAGCTTGAATAGGATGAAACTAGGTTCTCTGACACTTCTCCTCAGTTTCATAGCTGTTCAAGCCCATTCTCCTCAGGTTCTCTGAAACTAGGTTCTTAGTTGTTCAAATCGTGACTTTGAAAGAGCTTTTGTCAGTATGTATGCAAGTTGATTTTCCGTATTACATTAGATCAGTTTAACTTCTACCTCCATTTGGGCTTTACGGATAAAGTGGTATTTAATCTTAAAGTGTTCGGTTTGGTCATGGAATACTAGATTTCTGTAAATGGTTATTGTAGGTTAATTGTCTACCTGGATTTCAATAAGCATAGCTTGGTCTTGTCTCAAGTTTTTTAAAATTTTCCTTAACCTGATGACTTGATTGACTCCTGCAGTTGCTTAAATATACCTAGATTCAATGGTTGACCGTGCTACAACATCTTGCTTTCTGGAACTCCAAGAGATAGCACCAGAACCTAGAATAAACAAGTGTCTTGAGGTGCTTTTTATGTCCTCATAGGATCCACCCCAATCACTCTTTGAAAAAACGATGCAGCCTCAGTTCAGCTCCTTTCTCATGCCATAATCCCAACTCAAGTGTTCCTTTTACATACCTCATAACCCTCTTTACTGCTTTAAAGTGCATCTCACTTGGCTTTTACATGAACCTGGAAAGAAGGTTGATGTCCTACATTATATCAGGCCTTGTTGCTGATAAGTTAGAGCAAACACCTAATTATATTTCTATATAGACTACCATTAGCTTCTTTGACATCATCCTCCTTACTTAACTTTTCATTCGTCAGCAGGGGAGCAGTAGCTTTGCAATTCTATAATTTGAACTTCTTTAGGATTTCAACAACATATTTCATTTGACAAATGAAGATGCCCCTGTCTAACTATGAGATTTCCATTACAAGGAAATAAGACATCTCTCAAAATTCTGTCATTTCAAAGACCCTATGAAGATTGTGTTTGAATTCATCAATCATTCCACTATTTCCACCTGTTACCAACAAGTCATCTATTTACACAGCTACAATAATCAAATCACCAATGTAGTATTTGTGGGTTGTTTTTAATAATAAAGATAACCTTGTGCCGTTCAAAGGAAAAAAAAAAAATAGAATTCAGTTAGGCATTAGATATGAAATTTAATTATTTTATATTGAAATTAATACTTTTAACGTGGGTATCAGAAATAATATCACCGCAAACCTTCAATAAACAAAATATTACCCTTCTAATACTAGTTTATTCTACTTTTTATTACATAATAATAGCATCAAAGTGAAGGAACAAGCTTTCTGTTTTAGAAACATTACTTTTGTAAGACCATCACCACACAGCAACGCATAATTTACGTAAACACTTACTTGGGCAAATGCACCATCAAGAATCACTGACCATGTTCAGCAGTTGAGGGATAGGATTTTTGGTTAATTGCTGTATTATCAAAGTTTATGAATGAATAAAGATGACAAGACTTATACGTTTGTATTTGGTGCAACTATATTGTAACAAGCACATAGTGCACAAGACTTTCTTATTAAAACAACAAGATATGATAATTAAGTGTCATTGAGTCTGTGTGTTATAGTTATGGTGTTGGATCCAATTGAGGAATCAAACACCCTACCATAGTATCGCGACATATTACCGGTGACTATGATCGTAGCCGCAATGTAGCAATAGTCGGTGACTACTGCAACACCACATTGGTCGTAATGGCAACTACAACTCAGAAGTATCTCCCATCACCCGCTGCTTGGAATGTTGGTTGCAATCATTAAGGTCACTGTGGTTAACGTGGTGGCAGTTGTGCTTAGTACAGCATCCCTATAAGAATAGTTATGATCATAATTTTAAGCTGCAATTATATACAATTGTGGTGCAGCTACGATTTAAATCGATCATTCCATGACAATAACTAGCTACAAACTGGAAATATTCCACATGGTTGTTAAGCAACCTAAGGCCATTTTTTCTCATTTGTAAATATGAGCTGGGAAAATAGCTTGTGAATGGGTCAAAGACAGAATGGCAGAATGCTAAAATTCCTAGCCCTAAAAACTAAGGGATACAAAATAATTGGTGGATTTTGAGGGGTACCATTAACTGGCTAGGACAAGTAACCTATATATGCATATCAATCAAATTAAAGATATGCATGAATCTCTCTTGATATGAGTTCAAGTTCATTGTACAAATATGAAAAAAAAGAAAAGAAAAAGAAAAGAAAAAGAAAAGAAAAGAAAAGGTCATCTTATTCAAAACCCCAATTATGAAAATCCCTTATCTCCCACTTCATACCTCAAAACGCACCATTATTATAGAGAGAGAGACACCTTAAAATCTTCTTAACCTAAAATGGCTAGGAAGAAGAAAGGCTCCTTTTTTTAGGGTACTCTTGGGAGCAAATGTAGTGGAGACAAGGTAAGGCCTATAGCTTAGATGATTAAAGCACGTGGCTACAAACCATAGAGTCGGGGGTTATGAGTATAGGTTCATTGTGCATATATATCCCCATTATATTAAGGATATATATGAATCTCTTTATTTGGTAAATATCACAGTAATTTTTCCTAATACTCTTTCTTATTTTATACATTTATTCCTATATAAATAGATGTGGCCTTTTATGGTTCAATACATATTGAAATTATTCTCTCATTCTTCTTTCATAGCTTATAGTTTTTACCGTAGCCATATTATCAGCTTTAGTTATTGATGCTTGTTATGTTTACTCATTTTTTTGTGAGTATAATGTACTTGTGATTTTACATCACACAAATTTATTTTATTATTTTTTTATTTCAAATAGACCCCATTTATTATATAATGTAAGACCATTAGTGAGTTATTTTAAGTAGACCCCACTTATTATATGGTATAAGATCATAGGTGAGTTGCATATAGACAATATAGATACAAATAAAAATAAAAGAAAGGAAAACAAATCTCTTATAGCAAATAACTCAAGCTAAAGGATAAGAAATCAAAGGATAGTATCCATTAAAATTCTATATAAACTCTTTGTGGGGAAAAAAGAGGTCATTAGAACAATTTGTCATTCAACTTTGAAAGAGTGGAAATTAAAGAAGGAAAAGTTAGATTCATATTACTTGTTTGTGTGTTATTGTGACCACTTTCAATACAATCCATAACTACCTCATTTGCCTTATTCCATAGATGCTATAGAAGTTGCATCGATAATTGTTTCATTATCCATGATAAAATACTTGCCCTCTTATAAGGTCAAATGCATGAAAGACTACCTCGCTTCATTTTACTCCTTTAGATACCAGTAGAGAGGAAACCTAACAAGAGTTCTGCCAACTTAATTGTGCTTTGTCTGTGTGCACCAACACCAACTCTAAATCTAACTCAAGTTTTTCCTCTAACATCTCCTTTCAAATATACACTTTTCTTGTCATTATTAACACTACAAATATTTAAGTGTTTGAATAACAAACATAACTTCTTCATATAAAAAGAGGATAAGGTCATGCCCTTTCTTTAATATCATGATTAGGTCAACTCTACTAGACCATATTAAAAACAATATTTCTAATTTAATAAAATATTCTTTAAAAAAAATTAGAATCCTTAAAACATTAAAAAATATTTCTAATAGATTTAAGACTAAACGAAACCAAAGAAAAGTAGAAAATTTTTAAAAAGTTATTTGATCCCAACCAATTTCTTTTTTTGGTTTCTTTTGGTACAATTGGAGTGGAGGAAATTTTATCTCGCAGTAGAATCTAGGGTTTGAACTTTAGATCTATGCCAAGTTGTAAATTTGGTAACCATTAAGATATACCTAGTTGTTAACTAAACCAATTCTAAATTAACTAAACCATATTAAGTAAATAGAGTTGGTTTGGTTTGCCTTTAGCTCAAAATAGAAAGCTGTGTAAATTCTTTCTTAAGCCAATGCACCAACAAGAATCAGCACCATGAAGGACTAAGTATCACTTACCCTAAAGAGGAGTTCATAATTAAACAATTGTTTACAAATGAACAAAAGGGGCAAGTATTAAATGATTGTCTTTGGTGCAACAATATGAGAAATCGAAGATCTTGTGTGTTTTTTTGATAAGTAAACAAAAAATATCCTAAAATAATGTGATAGTTTTTAGGGTACCATTTCTATCATAATGACAAAAATATTAGAAAGAGTTAGAGTTAAATTGACTTTGATACCATTGTTAATTAATTATATCAACAACACATAATTTTACTAATCTCAAAAATCACAAACAATTAACTAAGATGTACTCAAATAACAACCACATTATCTCTTTATATAGTAACAAACATTTAGTTCTAATCAATTATTGAAATTAAGAATATGTTTAATTTTTGATCAATAATTTTAAATTTTTTTAAATTTTTGTCAATAACTATATATTTAATGTAGTGTGAAATTATGTGTACAATGTACTTATAAAAAAGGTGAATAAAAAGGATTAAAACATGAAATTCTATTACTATTATTGTAAGAGGATCACAAATTGTATATAGGAAGTCTTTGTGTAAAATAGGAAAGAAAATAATCAAGAGTATAAATCAATCATATGATGGGTTTGATCTTATAAAATCTCTAAGAATTGTAATATATTCTAATAATGAATAATTTTTTGGGGCACTTGCTTTAAATATGCAAATAAGAGATGACATATCTTTATTTAATGTAGAATAAAGCACAACCTAAAAGAATTGAGAAGGAGAAATAGCAAAATGATATCATGATTTAAATTGGATTTTGACTAAAGGATACACTAATGAGAAGTTGGTTTGATATCTCTAATAGCAAATAATGCTAAGGAAAGAATCACATATCATTTGCTAAATATTTTAGCATTAATGGAAAATTGAAGAAAAAAAACCAATAAAATAAATTAAACTCTATATTGAGAGGATTGCAAATCAAAATGGATTATAACATCAAGATTCTATATATGTAACTTTCCTATTTAGTATTTAGTAGTGACATTATTGGTTCTTTAGGGATTTTATAGTGACATCTCTAAAGGTGTCTATTCTTGGTGTTTGGATTTTTTTTTTAAAGAAAAGATTAAATGAGATACCTTAAATGCACATTACTGATGTAATGGCTTTCATTTTTTAATAAAAATATAAGTGAAATTTGATGCAATTACTGTTCAAACGTTTACAATTGGAATTAAAAATTTACATCAAATTATTGAACATGTATATTTTAAACTTAACTATTCTCATTCAATTACTTGATATGACCATTCAAGAGAGATTTGTTTCTTTACACATAAATAAAAGTTGATGTAATGACAATCCAAAACTCACATCAAAATTCATGATCAATAATAACTTTTCTTATTGATTTTTGTGATTTTCTAGTAACCTCACAAAAAATGTGATTATCTAAAATAAAGATGTAATTTTTCTCCATTGTGCTATTACATAATTTAGTTGTGATAAAAAAATAATTTCTCATTGATTTTTAATCATCTTATATCAAAAAGCATGTATTGTAGTGAAATAGATAACAAAGTAAATCATTTAATATGCACTAATTCATATGTAAGTGTTTTGCTATTTTTAGATGTTTTTTTCTAGCTATTGATTTAAAGAGTGTTACATCTTTTTATCTACTTTTTTTTCAAGACTTTAATTTAAACTTCTTTTCTTGTAAAATAAACTAAATCTTTTATCCAAATGTTCTTTGTTCCTTAATTTTTGTGACACTTTTTTTCAAAAAATAAAATAAAATAAATACATATTAAAAAATTAAAACTTTATTTGTCAAGTATTACAATGATTTTACATACATTAAGGATAGATATTAATTTCAATATATAACAAAATAATTAAATTTCATATCAACATTTAATTAAATTTTTATTTGCATTTTCTAACAAAATGTCACAAACTCATGCAACATGCAAGTTTAGTGTTAGATCTTATATTAACAAATGCTTACAGTGTCCATCCAACAAAAAAATGTTATCAATCTATAAAAAAAAAAAAAGGAAAAAATAAAGAAAAAATCTCATTTATTTAAGTTCTTAAATAGTAACCTACTTATTACTCTTTTAAATTTCATTTTTATCTCTAATTAAAAAAAAAGAAAAATATTCAAAAATCTCTATAATAATATAATAATCGATTGAATATAATTCATAGAATATAAATTTATTGAAACTTAAAGGAAATTTGGAAATAATTTTTTTCCACATTTAAAAAAAAAAAAATTTAAACTTGGTGATTTTTTACTTTTTAATAAAAATGGTAAATAAAATCTCATTTAGTACCTTTTTAAATAGGAATATGTCTATTTTTCAAATCAATTGTTTAAAATTGTTTTTGTTTTTCTTAAATTACAATCTAATTAAATTCCTTTTAGTCTATTTTTATTTCAAGCAATATAAATAAAAATCTAATTATATCCTTGTAAAGTTTGTCATTACTTTTAGAATTTTAATTTTCCTCAAACTTTCAATTTAAAGGGTTTTATGCCTTTTCTTTTAACTTTTTTTAAGACTTTAATTTTAAACTTCTTTATTGTAAAAGCAAAACTAATGTTTCTATTATGATATTTTCTATTCTTCCACTTTTAGTTGATGCTCCTATTTTATGACAAAAAAGTTTAATAAATTAACATTAGAAGAATAATGCTTTTTTTTAATCAAATATTGCAATGATATTATTTCCCATTTTTACAATTAATTAGGTTGAGCTTCAAATTTTCTTAAAAGTTATTTACATTAAGGATCAGTATCAATTTTGACGTATAATTATATTATTATTTTACAATAAAAAGAATAGTTAAATTTTATTTCATATCTAATTAAATTCTTTTTTAGTGCTTTTTAACAAAGAATCACAAACCCACACATTCACACAAGAACAATCCTAGTATGTATATATGTATTGCTAAAGCTAAATGAAATCTCTATTTATTCTCCTTTTGTCATATAATGACATCTCATAAAATTGCCACCAATAAAAAAAAATTAAAAAAAAAATCACTTATTACCTCTAAAATAGAAATCTATTTATTACTTTCTTAACTTCCCCTGCAATAACACAATCAATTAGATGTAATTCGTAGAATTACATTTATTTACCCTTTTAGATAGAAACCTACTTATGAAAAAAGGAATTTACAAATAGCTTTATTTTCACTTTTTAAGAAAAGAAATTAATGTTGATTCTTTTTTGTGTGTGCTTTTTTGATGTCATTGTTTTGCAATAAAAGAAAAAATAAGTTGGCAATAGAAAGATAATACATTGGTTTGCCATAGTGCTGCAATAGTGTTTTTTCTACTATAACTAATTAGTTAGAGTTTCAAATTTTCTTCAAAGCTACCCACATTAAAAGTGAGTCTTAATTTTTAATATATAACAAAATAATTAAATTTCATCTTTATATTCTAAATAAATCTCTATTAATACTTTCTAACAAAATATTATAAACTTTACATCATATGGGTTCTAATGCTTATCAATATGTTATAATATAGTTACAAAAATTGAGAGAGAATTAGTGAAATAATTATGTGACAACTTTATTTTAATTTAAAAATTATATAAAACTTTTAATTTAAGTGTACATTCATGCATGTATAAATAAGTGTAGCCTTTTATAGTTCAATACATACCAAAATTATTCTCTCATTTTTCTTCTCTCATAGCTTATAGTTTCTATTAGAAACACATTATCAACTTTAGTTGTTAATACTTGTTATGTTATGTTTACTCTTTTTTTTTTTTTTTTCTTGTGAGTATAGTTTACTCATGATCTTACATCACATAAAGTTATTTTATTATTTTTTATTTTAAATAGACCCCACTTATTTATATGGTATAAGATCATGAGTAAGTTATTTCAAGTAGACCCCACTTATAATCTGATATAAGATCATGAGCAAGTTATTTCAAATAAATCCTACTTATTATATGGGTATAAGATCATAAATGTGTTTTATATGGACAATATAGATATAAATAAAAATTAAAGAAAGGGAAACAAATTTTCTACAATAAATAACTCAAGTTAGAGGATAAGAAATCAAAGGACAATATCCATTAAGACTCTATATAAACTCCTTATTAGTAAAAAAAGCCTTCAGAAACAATTTTGTCATTCAACCCTAAAATAGAGCAAATGGAAGAAGGAAAAGTTCAATTCACATTGGTTGTTTTGTGTTTGTTCGCGTTACTTTTAGCACAATCCACAACTGCATCATTCCTCAAATGCTATAGACGTTGCCTCAATGATTGTGGAATTGCCCATGGTAAAATACTTGCCTGCTTGTGAATTCACATGCTTGAAACACTTGCTTTGCTCCATTTACTCCTTTAGATACTAGCAGAGAGGCGAAACCCAAGAAGAGTTTTGCAAGCTTGGTTGTGCTTTTTCTACATGCACTAACATCAACTCCAAATCTAACCCAGGTTTCCTCTAACATCTCCTTTCAAATGTAAAACTCTTATTGTCCTTATCAACGCTAAACATATTTATGTGTTTAAGTAACAAACACAACTTCTTCATATACAAGGAGTATCAAGTTGCATCCTTGCCTAAGATTCTACAACATGAGCCCTTTCATTAATATTATGATTTGGTCAACTCAACTAGATCATATTAAAAATAATATTTTTAATTTAATAAAATATTCTTAAAATGAATTATAATCCTTACAATATTAAAAATATTTCTACCACATCTAAAACTAAACAAAAAATTTAAAATAATTTAGATCTAAAATCTAAAAACTACAACATGAGCCCTTTCATTTAATATCTTGATTAGGTCGACTCAAACTAGACCATATTAAAAAACAATATTTCCAATTAAATAAAATATTCTAAAAATAATTAGAATCTTTAAATATTAAAAAATATTTCTAAAAATTCTAAAACTAAACAAGACCAAAGAAAAGTAAAAAAATTTTTAAAGAAGTTATTTGAAGTAAACCAATTTCTTTTTTCTTTTTTTTCTAGTATAGTTGGAGTGGGGGAGAAAATTTTACTACTAGTAAAATTGGGGTTCAAACCTTAGATCTTATGCCAAGTTGTAAATTTGGAAAACCATTAAGATATACCTTATGGTTTAATTGAATCAATTTTTAAATTAACCCTAAACCATATTAAGTAAATGAAGATGGTTTGGTTTCCTTTTCGCTCCAAATCCTATTTGTAATCATGACTATAGGTCTATTATCATTATATCCCTTTCTATAATTAATATTCAAGGTTTCTTCTTTATACTCATCAGGTGAGGAGGAAAGTAGAAAGCTGTTGTAACGCATTCTTGCTCCAGCCGACACATGCACCATCAAGAATCAATTCACCATGAAGAACTAAGAATCACTTGCCTTAATAAAGAGGACTTTGTTTTATAAATAATATTATTTAGAAATGAGAGTATAAAGGGGCAAGTATTTAAATTGTTTCTTGTCTTTGGTGCAACAATATATAGGAATCAAAGTTCACAAGTCTACTCGGTCTACAACTACTATCTTTTGTTGGCTTTTTCATATAATCGATTGGATACACATTATTGCTTCCTCACCTAGAATCTTCGCAAACGTATGCATTCAACATATGTGTGAATATTAATTTTTTTTTTTGATAAACAATACTCAAAAACCTAGAAATGTGATAAATTTTAGTGCCATCACAACCAACTGGAACTCATGTTGTGAGTTATCGCGCATTGCTTAGTACACTACCTGATCGGCCGCGTCAGGATACCGATTTCAATAACCATAAACGATCACACTCACAAAACATCCAAAAAGAGTTAAATGAATAGTGTGGGCCTGCCGCTATATTCCAATCACAATGGTTAACAAGATATATCCACACCTCACAATAACCACCGCAACAGCTCGTAATGTACTTAACCATCCTCTCGCNTAAACATAAGACTTTTCATAACAACTCAAACAACCACGTTTCTGGTGAGCTCCCAAGGATTTTAATACCATATCTTGACTACTTTTTAAAGAATCATAGTCACATCGATTCCGCTAGGAAAAGTTTTAATAGTCAATGTGTCAAATCACTATATTTTTGTCGTCACCTTGGTTCTATTTTTTTTTTTAATATGCACCCTCTATACTTACACGGCGGCCTCCTCGGTTAGACCGATTTCTATTATGCCTTCAACAACTAATTTATTTAGGGAAATCAAAATATATATTTTCTATGTTTTAAATTTCAGTTGTAATTAGGACAACAAGAGGAGATAGTAGTGATCATCACAATTGCGATTAGTGAAGTTAACTAACTTTTGCCTTCAAAAAAATTGGATAAGTTATCTTGTAAACATATTTTAAATGCCATAATTTTAGGGTTAGTCAAGGTGTTCTGTGATTTAATGTGTATTTCCAAATGAAATAAGCTTTCTAAAATTTTCCACAACTAAATTTTTGTTTTTTAATGGAGACCACTTCATGAAGATAAAGGGGATACTGTCAAGTTTTATAAACATTCGGGAGGTATATTGTGATTTTATTGAATAATATTATATAACTTCCTATTTAGTATTTACTAGTCATATTCATGTGTTTTTGAGGGTTTTTGTAGTGACATCCTTAAAGGTGTCCATTCTTAGTGTTTGGAGTTTTTTGAAATATTAAATTGAGATACCTTAAAAGCTACACCTACAATACACTTTATATTATTGATTATGAGATTATTAAAAATTTTCATAAAAGTTGTAACTAATAAAGAAAGATGTAGTGGCTTTTTTGAATAAAAAAAAAAAAAAGCATAAGTGAATTTTGTCAAAACTAGAGTTCAAAATTATAATCAAAAGTAAAAAATTCATTAAATTATTGAATATGTGTATTTTTAAATTTAACTATTCTTATTTAATTACTTTTATATGACCATTTAAAAGAGATTTGGTTCTTACGCATAAAAAAAAAGTTAATGTAATTAGAATCCAAAATTCACAACAAATTCATAATTAATAATAAAATTTTATCCCATATTAAAAATAAAAACCCTAGAATTGTTGGAAATAAGAATATTTTTTAAATGACATTAATCCCATATTGAAAATAAATGCCTTGTTTCACATGTTGGTATCCCATATTAGAAATGAAAGACATGTTTCACATGCTCATTTCCCATATTAAAAATGAAACCTTTGTTTCACATGTTTATAAACAATATTTGTCTTATGCCTTGTAAAAATCAAAGACCCCTTACACATATATGAATGACCCAAATTTAGGTTTGATAGGAGAGACCTAACATGACCTCATGTAGTGGACTAGGGTTACTAGTCCACCCTTAGCCCAAAACCTTTTGAGACCTTTCAGATTATATTAGTCAAACTAGCCATTTTTTACTATTAGAACCTCATGTAGTGGACTAGGCTTACTAGTCCACTCTTAGCCCAAAACCTTTTGAGACCTTTTAGATTATATTAGTCATATTAGCCATTTTTTACTATTGGAAACTAGCCATTACAAAAATATAATCACCAATCATTATCTTCATTCTTAATTTTCATCTCTATGAGATATTAAACTAAAAGAAATCTAAATAGAGTTTCTTCCTTTCTTGCCCAAACATAATAAAGTGTTCTATTCCTTTCTTTACACTATAATTATTGGAAATTATTGGTTTCCAATGGGAAGATTTTTTGAAATTATCCTTAAAGACAGTGCATTTGCACACTTCAAATTGATATCCATTATGCATTTTTATCTCTTTGCATCTATTTATAATATATTTCTATATTTTTACTAACAATCTTAAGGATAATTTCATTTTTGCTATCATGGATGCAAATACAAGTCAATCTACTTTTGCTACTAATCAATCTATTTCTACTCCTTCTGAGCCTTATTTAATTTTGATCACTCTCAAGTTCTTGCCACACACCTCTAAGATTAATGTTTTTGTTGGTTCTTACTTTACACACTAGCAATAAACATGTTTTTCTAGTTCTAGATGTTATAAGATTTGCTTTTGCTCTTTTAAAACCCAAACCAAAATTTGGTTTTAAGAATTATAATAAAATGTTTCTAGTCCAAGAACAAGCTAACAAAGTTTTTCATTACACTATTCCTCACATATTATCTAATCATCTATTTGATGTCTATTGTTCTTTGAAAGAAATGAAAAAAAATATGGGAAAAAATGAACAAAAAAATATGGTGAACGATGTTGGTACACAAAGCTTGTTGTTTCTAACCATCTACATTTTCAAATGTTTGATCAAAAGAGTGTCTTGGACCAAATCAATGAATATCATAAGTTGTTAAATGACATGAAAAATGAGAAAATCAAGCTACCAGAGGAGCATTTAGTAGGCTATCTCATCAAAAATTTCCATACTCTTGGATTGATTACAAGCAATAACTCAAACATAAAAAGAAGCATATGTTGCTAAAGGATGTCATTGTTTATATCTTGATTGAAGATAAGAATAGAATCTAATTGAGGAAAGAAAAGGTAAAAGAGATGACGTCAAAAGCAAATGTAGAGGAATAAAGGAGCAGAGATTGAAGTTACCATAGTCATCGTCACCATCACATTATGAACAAGTATGATAATAGGTTCCAAAAGTATGATAAGCCCAAGACCAGTAGTCTAACCTTCAAGAGGAAAGGTGTTTGTTATGTGTGTGGGAAACCAAGGCATTATGCCCCTCAATGTATACAAAAGAAAGGGAGCAACATACTTGCCAAACCAAATGCTAATTTGATAAAAATGGTTGTTATTGTTGTTTTCATCTCCTAAGTTAACATTGTTACCAAGTCAAAAAAGTAAGCAATAAAATATGGTGCTACAAGGCACATTTATGGGGATAGAAGTGTATTTGCCTCTTACACACCTATAAGAGATAGAGAAGAAAATGTCTTAATAGGAGACTAAAGGACACCTATTCTAAGTAAGGGAAAAGTCCTTATCAAGCTCACATCCGGAAAGGTGTTGGCCTTAAATGATGTACTCCATGTCATAGAGATTTGCATTAATTTAGTTTCTGTGTCCTTACTAGCAAAAGGTTAGAGTAAAGGTCTCATTTGAGTCTGCAAAAATTGTCATGACTAAAAATGATGTATTCAAAGGAAAGGGCTACTATAACTAGGAACTCTTTATGTATTTGATGCTATTTATAATGAAAATGCATTTACATCTTTTGCTTATATTGTTGATTCCTATGATTTATGGCATGTTATATTAAGACACATAAGTAATCCTTATATTAGAAATGTGGAATGCTAAAATAAAAATTTGAAAGATATGATGAATACTATGCTAGTTAGTTCAAAAGGCATCTAATAATTTATAGGGAGAGGCAATACTTTCTAAATTTTAATTGTAGAATAGACTCCCTTATAAGAGAACTAGGAAGACTCCATATTTTTGAATTAGTTTGAATTAGTTGAAGGAGTAGGGGTGTCTTGCAAAGGTTCTTTTGCTAAAATCAAAGAAAAGGAAAATAATTTCTAAGATTTTATATTACATGTTTATTGGTTATGCAGAATATAGTATTGCATATCGTTTCTTTATTATTAAGAGCGATAATTTTAAGTTTAACATCTTTTTTAAGACTAACAATGTAGAGTCTTTTGAGCATATATTTTCAATGAGAAAGGATTTAGTACCATCTCTTGCCCCTAAAGTTGAGGTAGAAAAAGTGTTTAGCAATACTCTTTCATAACTATAATTGAGGAGAAACAAAATACAAAGGAAAGAAAAGATGTTTAGAGATGACTTGTCCTCTTATAATGGACAATGATCCATTGACATACACTAAAGTGATATCCTCTAGTGATGCCGAGTTATGGCTAAAAGTTATACAAAGTGAAATTGATTCTTTAAACCAGAATGGCACTTAGAAATTAGTAAATTTACTTATAGGTTCCAAACCTATTCTGTGCAAATGGATCTTTAAAAGGAATATGAACCAAATGGATTCAATGACAAATACAAAGATAAACTTATAGCAAAAGGGTATACATAAGAAAAGAATATTGATTATTTTGATACTTTCGCTTTTATTGCTAAAATTACATCTATTAGAGTGTTGATTGCATTGACATCAATTTATATTTTTTTTGTTGATCAAATTAATGTTAAAACTGCATTTTTATATGGTGTTCTTAATGAAGAAACATACATGTTATAACTTGAAAGGTGTGTTGTTCATGGCCAAGAGAAAAAGGTTTGTAAATTTGTTAATTTTTATATGGGTTGAAGCAAGCACATAAACAATGGCATGAAAAGTTTGATAATATTTTGATCATTAATAATTTTTAATTGTTGGTGTTGATAAATGCGTGTACACAAAAGTTAAGAATGATATTTGTGATATTATTCATTTGTATGTTAATGACATACTCATATTTAGGTCTAGTATGGAACTGATAGTAGTACAAAATCATTGCCTGCATCATATTTTGACATGAAGGATTTAGGAGAAGCAAATGTAATTCTAGGAGTAAAGATCATTAGAGCTCATGATGGTATTTTTCTATCACAAGAACATTACATAAAGACAATTCTTACAAAATTTGGATCTTTTAAGTTAAACCTGTCTCCACTTCTTATAATGCATCTACAAACTTGTTGAAAAATACTAGTAAATGTGTATCATAATCCAAGTATGCATATATTATTGATAGTTTAATGCATTTAATAAATTACACACCTTAATATTGCTTATACTGTGTGCAAACTAGGTAAATATACACATAATCCAAATCATGATCACATTATACTATAAGGGTATAGTAATGCTAATTGGATCTCTAATTCATATAAGATAAAATCCACAAATGGTAAAGTATTTACCCATGAAGGTGGAGCAATGACTTGAAAGTCTGCTAAGCAAACAATGATAACTCAATTCACCATGGAATTCAAATTTATAGCTTTAAAGATAGCTAGTTTAGAGACAAATTAGCAAAAGAATTTCTTGATAGATACTCCATTGTGAGTAAAATTGACACCATCAATGTCAATGCATTGTAATAGCCAAGCCACTATTGCTTATGCAAAGAGTAAGTCATATAATGGAAAAACAAATAGACCTATTCATCTTAGACATGAATTAGTAAAGTAATTACTAAATAATTGAGTAATATCACTAAACTTTGTAAGGTTAAAGATGAATTTGGTTAATCCTCTGACTAAACCATAAGGTAAAAAAAAAAAAAAAAAACTAGTGGAAGATACATTGACGGGAATGGACTAATGCTTATCAAGAATAGTCAAGAGTGATGGTAACCTAACTTACATGATATGAGATTCTTTAGCAAGTCACTAATTGACCTTAAGTGTACTATCAAAATTATAAATTCATTCCTATGGTGTAGATAATGTAGAAAAAGAAAGAAAAAATTTTAATGTTTGAGGTTGAGTTATACTTTTAATGAATTTTATAACCTTTATGGGTGATGTGTTATTAAAATGTACACTTGGTAGATTCACCTATTTAAGAGTAGAGTAAGGCCACTCTTATGAGAGCCTTAGCAAGATCTCTAGAGCTCACATGAAAATAAACCAAGCGTCTGCATGACCTTAAAGCACCCAACCACATTAAATAGCATTATCACAAAGAATATAACATGGAGGCAAGTTCACTGGTATTTGTTAAGAAGTTATGGTTCATAAAATTTCTTATTTCACCATACTTATGAATATCAAAATTTGTGCATCCTAATCTTTGGTTCAAAGCCCAAAAGGCACCAATGATGTTGTGTTATATACTTACTAAAACCCAACAAAGTTTAGCCTTTTAAAATATGTAAAAGAATGTTAGAAGTAAAGATATTTTTAAAGGCTTTTATCTTATATTGGAAATGAAAGGCTTGTTTCACATGCTAATATCCCATAATGAAATAAAAGCTTTGTTTCACATGTTTATAAGACAATACTTGTCTTATACCTTTCAAATGTAAAGAACCAAAGGAGGTCTCATATATATGTGAATTACCTAGATTTAGGTCTAATATGAGAGACCTAATGCAACCTTTGCATTATGACAACTTGTCTGTAAGAGCAAAATTATCTTTAAAGATAATGCATTTGCATGCTTTACATTGATACCATTTTTATATTCTTATCTCTTTGTATACATTTATAATATATTTCTATATTCTTACTAACAAGAATTTCTTCCAAATCCTCTAAGGCTAACAAAAAATGGAACCTAAAAATCTCCTAGGAAAACAACTCATTGTTGTCATAGTATTCTATTAATTTAGGCCAAAAAACTCACCTAAAGAAAAAGTCACCTCTATATGAATAATAATCATTGTGTCCCCAATTCCAACCATTGAATCATTATTCCAAAACTTTTAATTTAACCCTAATTTCTCCAACATCAACCCCCTCAACAATCCCAATTAAAGTTCTCTAAAATTAGGAGAAAACAAGATTTCCTTAACATTGGGAAAATTATGAAGTTCGACTTGATAATAGATGAGATGAGGGAAAGAATAGAGAACCAACATATGCTCCTCAAAAGGAAAAAAAGGGTCAAGGAACTATTCTAAAATTCTCCTTTTTGTTTTCTTAAAAATGAAATACATAATTTAATTCTATTTTTACTTTTCTTCCTTTGTTTTCTTTAAATAAAGAAAAAAGAAGAAGAAGAAGAAGAAGAAACCTGAATTCTAAATAATTTTTCCTTCTGAAAAAACTTTAACCAAATTTTCTTTTTTTTTTTCTTAAAATAAACATGAAAAAATTTCCTAAAATTTATTCAATTCTGCTCACTTTTTTTTTTTATCTAAATTAACTATAAATTAAATTTTTAATATAAATTAGTTTCAATTAATTTTAAAATTTTCAATTTTATTATTTTAATCTTTCTTATAAAATATCTAAAATATGCACATCATGTTTGTCTTAATTCTTGTATAAGTAATCTTAGTTGCCTTGTAAACATATTTTAGGTGTTCTATGTTTAGGTTTTATGCAAGGTGTTTATGATGTAATGTGTGGAAATACACTTTTTAGAATTTCCACAACTAATTTTTGGCTTTTTTTAATGGAGATTACTTCATATAGACAAGGAGAATACTATTGAGATTTTATAGATTTAGGAGGTATATTGCAATTCTTTGTGTTTTGATTATTTTTTATCAAGAAAAACATTGTAATATATACTATTAATAATCACATTATTATGTTTTTTAGGGTTTTTGTAATCACATCTCAGAAGAAAAATACATTTCTTAATAAATAGAACAAATTCACGCATCACACGAATCTAGTAATGTGTATATATATATTGCTAAAATATAGAGAAAAAAAAAACTTAAGCTTAATTATATTGTGGTTTCTTATAATTTTACAAACTTAAGCTTAATTCTTCTCATTTTCCAAAATTGCTTTCTTTATCATTTAATTTAATCTCATTTTAAATGTAACTATTCTTATTTAATTACATGATATGACCATTTAGAAGAGATTTGGTTCCTTGCACATAAAAATAGTTAATGTAATAAGAATCCAAAATTCACAACAAATTCATAATCAATAATAACTTTTATCCCATATTGAAAATAAAGCCCTAGAATTGTTGGAAATAAGGATATTTTAAAAGACTTTAATCCCATGTTGAAAATAAATGGCTTGTCTCACATATTGGTATCCCATATTGGAAATGAAATACATGTTTCACATGCTCATTTCTCGTATTAAAAATGAAATCTTTGTTTCACATGTTTATAAACAATATTTGTCTTATGTCTTGTACAAGCAAAGACCCAAAGAAGGTCTTACACATATATGAATGACCTAAATTCAAGTCTAATAGGAGAGATGTAATGTGACCTCATGTAGTGGACTAAGCTTGCTAGTCTACCCTTAGCCCAAAACCTTGTGAGACCTTTTAGATTATATTAGTCAAACTAGCCATTTTTTACTATTGGAAAACTAGCCATTACAAAAATAAAACCACTGATCATTATCTTCATCCTTAATATTCATCTTTATGAGACATTAAACTAGAAGTAATATAAATAGAGTTTCTTCCTTTCTTACCCAAACATAATAAAGTATTCTATTCCTTTCCTTACATTACAGTTATGGGAAATTATTAGTTTTAAAAAGCTTATATTGTAGCAGTTACCTCACTTCTAGGGTGCACACCAATGGGAAAATTTTTTGTATTCTAGGAGAATAGTCACCATAACTTGCTACACTATGAGAACTTATCTAAAACAATGAAATTATCCTTAAAGACAATGCATTCACACACTTTAAATTGATATCCATTATGCATTTTTATCTCTTTGAATCTATTTATAATATATTTCTATATTTTTACTAACAATCTTAAGGATAATTTCATTTTTGCTATCATGGATGCAAATACAAAGTCAATTTGCTTTTGTTACTAGTCAATCTATTTCTACTCCTTTTGAGCCTTATTTAATTTTGATCACTCCCAAGTTCTTGCCACACACCTTTAAGATTGAAATTTTTGTTGGTTCTCACTTTACACACTGGCAATAAACATGTTTTATAGTTCTAGATGTTATAAGATTTGCTTTTGCTCTTTTAAAACCCAAACCAAATTTTGGTTCTAAGAATTATCATAAAATGTTTCTAGTTCAGGAACAAGCTAATAAAGTTTTTCATTACATTGTTCCTCACACATTATCTAATGATCTATTTGATATCTATTTGTTCTTTGAAAGAAATGAAAAAAAAATTATGGGAAAAAATGAACAAAAATATATGGTGAAAGATGTTAGTACACAAAGCTTGTTGTTGCTAACCATACACATTTTCAAATGTTTGATCAAAAGAGTGTATAGGAACAAATCAATGAATATCATAAGTTGGTAAATGACATGAAAAATGAGAACATCAAGCTACCAGAGGAGCATGTAGTAGGCTATCTTATCAAAAACTTACATAATCTTGGAATGATTACAAGCAACAACTTAAACATAAGAAGAAGCATATGTTACTAAAGGATGTCATTGTCTATATCTTGATTGAAGATAATAATAGAATCTAATTGAGGAAAGAAAAGGAAAAAGAGATGACGTCAAAAGCAAATGTGAAGGAATAAAGGAACAAAGATTGAAGTTACCATATTCATCATCACCATCACATTAAGAAAAGGTATGATAATAGGTTCCAAAGGTATGATAAGCCGAAGACCAATAGTCCAACCTTTAAGAGGAAAGGTGTTTGCTATATGTGTGGGAAACCAAGACATCATGCCCTTCAATGTAGACAAAAGAAAGGGAGCAACATACTTGCCAAACCAAATGCTAATTTGATAAAAATGGTTGTTATTATTATTTTCATCTCCCAAGTCAACATTGTTACCAACTCAAAAGAGTAAGCAATAGAATATGGTGCTACATGGCACATTTGTAGGGATAGTTACATCCTACACACCAATAAGAGATAGAGAAGAAAATGTCTTCATAAGAGACTAAAGGACAACACCTGTTCTAAGTAAGGTCCCTATCAAGCTCACATCTGGAAAGGTGTTGGCCTTAAATGATGTACTCCATGTCCTAGAGATTTGCATTAATTTAGTTTCTGTGTCCTTACTAGCAAAAGGTTAGAGTAAAGGTCTCATTTGAGTTTGACAAAATTGTCATGACTAAAATTGATGTACTCAAAGGAAAGGGCTACTATAACTAAGGACTCTTTATGTATTTAATGCTATTTATAATGAAAATGCATTTATATCTTTTGCTTATATTGTTGATTCCTATGATCTATGACATGTTATATTAAGACACATAAGTAATCCTTATATTAGAAGTGCTAAATGCTAAAATAGAAATTTGAAAGATATAATGAATGCTATGCTAGTTAGTTCAAAAGGCATCTAATAATTTATAAGGAGAGGTAATACTTTCTAAATTTTATTTATAGAATAGAATCCCATATAAGAGAACTAGTAAGACTCCATATTTTTGAATTAGTTGAAGGAGTAGGGGTGTCTTGCAAAGGTTCTTTTGCTAAAATCAAAGAAAAGGAAAATAACTTCTAAGATTTTATATTACATATTTATTGGTTATGTAGAACATAGTATTGCATATTGTTTCTTTGTTATTAAGAGTGATAATTTTAAGTTTAATGTCTTTATTAAGACTAATAATGTAAGGTCATTTGAGCATGTATTTTCAATGAGAAAGGATTTACTACCATCTCTTGCCCCTAAAGTTAAGGTAGAAAAAGTATTTAGCAATACTCTTTCATAACCAAAATTGAGGAAAAACAAGAGAAAAACGAAAGAAAAGATGTTTGGAGATGACTTTTGTCCTCTTATAATGAACAATGATCCATTGACATATAGTAAAGCAATATCCTATGATGATGCCAAGTGATGGCTAAAAGTTATACAAAGTGAAATTGATTCTTTAAACCAAAATAGCACTAAGAAATTAGTAAATTTACTTACAAGTTCCAAACCTATTTTGTGCAAATGGATCTTCAAAAAAAAAATATGGACCAAATGGATTCAATGAGAAATACAAAGTTAGACTTATAGCAAAAGGGTATACATAAAAAAAGAATATTGATTATTTTGATACTTTCACTTTTATTGCTAGAATTACATCTATTAGAGTGTTGATTGCATTCACATCAATTTATAATTTTTTTTGTTCATCAAATGAATGTTAAAATTACATTTTTATAAGGTGTTGATGAAGAAATTTACATGTTATAACTTGAAAGGTGTGTTGTTCCTGGCCAAGAGAAAAAGGTTTGTAAATTTTTTAAATTTTTATATGGGTTGAAGCAAGCACATAAACAATGGCATGAAAAGTTTAATAATGTTTTGATCACTAATATTTTTTAATTGTTGGTGTTGATAAATGCATGTACACAAAAGTTAAGAATGATATTTGTGATATTATTTATTTGTATGTTAATGACATACTCATATTTAGCTCTAGTATGGAACTAATAATTGTACAAAATCATTGCCTGCATCATATTTTGACATGAAGGATTTAGGAGAAGCAAATGTAATTCTAGGAGTGAAGATCATTAGAGCTCGTGAAGGTATTTTTCTGTCACAAAGACATTACATAAAGACAATTCTTACAAAATTTGGATCTTTTAAGTTAAACTTCTCTCCACTTCTTATGATGCATTTACAAACTTGTTGAAAAATACAAGTAAATGTGTATCACAATCCAAGTATGCATAAATTATTGATAGTTTAATGCATTTAATAAATTACACACCCTAATATTGCTTATGTTATGTGTAGACTAGGTAGGTATACACATAATTCAAATCATGATCAATGAATGGTTTGACGAGCATTTTGAAAATTTTAAGAGATATCATGAACCATGGTATATTATATATTGGATTTTTCACTATACTAGAAGGGTATAGTGATGCTAATTGGATCACAGATTCATATAAGATAAAATCAACAAATGGTAAAGTATTTGCCGTTGAAGGTGGAGCAATGACTTGGAAGTCTGCTAAGCAAACAATTATAACTCAGTTCACTATGGAATCCAAATTTATAACTTTAAAGATGGCTAGATTACAGACAAACTAGCAAAAGAATTTCCTTATAGATATTCTATTATGAGTGAAATTGACACCATCAATGTCAATGCATTGTAATAGCCAAGCCACTATTGCTCATGTAAAGAGCAAGTCATATAATGAAAAAAAAAGTAGACATATTCATCTTAGACATGAATCAGTAAAGCAGTTACTAAATAACAGAGTAATATCACTAAACTTTGTAAGGTTAGAGATGAATTTGGCTAATCCTCTGACTAAACCGCAAGGTAAAAAAAAAAAAAAAAAAAAAAACCTAGTGGAAGATACATTAAAAGGAATTGACTAATGCTTATCAAGAATAGTTAAGAGTGATGGTAACCTAACCTACATGATAGGAGATTCTTTAACAAGTCACTAATTGACCTTAAGTGTACTATCAAAATTATAAGTTCATTCATATAGTGTAGATAATGTAAAAAGAGAAAGAAGAAAATTTTAATATTTGAAGTTGAGTTATACTTTTAATGAATTTTATAGCTTTTATGGGTGGTGTGTTATTGAAATGTACACTTGGTAGATTCACCTATTTAAGAGTGGAGTAGGGCCACTCTTATGAGATCCTTAGCAAGATCTCTAGAGCTCTCATAAAAATAAATCAAGCATCTACATGGCCTTAAAGCACCCAACCACATTAAATAGCATTGTCATAAAGAATATAACATGGAGGCAAGTTCACTGGTATTTGTTAAGAAGCTATGGTTTATAAAATTTCTTATTTCACCATACTTATGAATGTCAAAATTTATACATCCTAATCTTTGCTTCAAAGCCCAAAAGGCACCAATGATGATGTGTTATATACTTACTAAAAGCCAATAAAGTTTAGCCTTTTAAAATATGTAGAAGAATGTTAGAAATAAAGATATTTTTAAAGGCTTTTATCTTATATTGGAAATGAAAGCCTTGTTTCACATGTTGTCATCCCATATTGGAAATGAAAAGCTTGTTTCACATGCTAATATCCCATAATGAAATAAAAGCCTTGTTTCACATGTTTATAAGACAATACTTTTCTTATACCTTGCAAAAGTAAAGAACCAAAGGAGGTCTCACATATTTGTGAATTACCCAAATTAAGGTCTAATATAAGAGACCTAATGCAACCTTTGCATCATGACAACTTGTCTACAAGAGCAAAATTATCTTGAAAGGTAGTGCATTTGCATGCTTTACATTGATACCATTTTTATATTCTTATCTCTTCGTATACATTTATAATATATTTCTATATTCTTACTAACAAAAATTTCTTCCAAATCCGAAGTTCTCTCAAATTAAGAGAAAACAAGATTTCCTTAACATTGGGAAAATTATGAAGTTAGACTTGATAATAAATAAGATAAGGAAAAGAATAGAGAACGCTCTTATGGTGGTAGGTGGTAACTTTTAAGGCTATGCATGTGAGACAAAGAGAAAGGGTCATAGTGGTGGTGGTTATGTTGTATTCAATTGACAAGGATGAGAGACTTAAGAGAGTAAAGAGAGAATTTCAACTTTGGATGCTAAGGTTTGACTTATGTCTTTAACTTCATACAAGAGGGCCAAGAAAAATAAAAGTGAAGTCTATCAAGGTGTTGAGTCACTTGTTTTTCTTTTTGTGAAAATGTTTAGTCTATAATTCCACTAAAGTTGAAAGAAAAAGGATTAAAACATGAAATTCGATTTATATTATTGTGAGAGGATCACACATGTATACAGGAAGTCTTTATGTAAAATAGGAAAGAAATAATCAAGAGTATAAATCAATCATATGATGGGTTTGATCTTATAAAATCTCTAAGGATTGTAATATATTCTAATAGTGAATGATTTTTAGGGGCACTTGCTCTAAATGTGCAAATAGGAGATGATATATCTTTATTTAATGTAGAATAAAGCACAACCTAAAAGAATTGAGAAGGAGAAATAGGAAAATGACATCATGATTTAAATTGGATTTTGATTAAAGAAAACACTAATGAGAAGTTGGTTTGATATCTCTAATAGCAAATAATGCTAAGGAAAGAATCACATATCACTTGGTAAATATTTTAGCATTAATGGAAAATTGAAGAAAAAAACCAATAAAATAAATTAAATTTTATATTAAGAGGATTGTAAAAAAAAAAAAAGGATTATAACTTCAAGATTCTATATATGTAACTTTCCTATTTAGTTTTTTGTAGTGACATTATTGGTTCTTTTAGGGATTTTACAGTGACATCTCTAAAGGTGTCTATTCTTAGTGTTTGATTTTTTTTTTTAAAGAAAGGATTAAATAAGATACCTTAAATGCACATTACTGATGTAATGGCTTTTTTTTTTTAATAAAAACATAAGTGAAATTTGATACAATTACTGTTTAGATATTTACAATTGGAATTAAAAATTTACATCAAATTATTGAACATGTATATTTTAAACTTAACTATTCTCATTTAACTACTTGATAAGACCATTCAAGAGAGATTTGTTTCTTTACACATAAATAAAAGTTGATGTAATGACAATCCAAAACTCATGTCAAATTCATGATCAATAATAACTTTTCTTATTGATTTTTGTGATTTTCTAGTAACCTCACAAAAAGATGTGATTATCTAAAATAAAGATGTAATTTTTCTCCATTGTACTATTACGTAATTTAGTGTGATAAAGAAATAATTTCTCATTGATTTTTAATCATGGTATATCAAAAGGCATGTATTGTAGTGAAATAGATAACAAAGTAAATCATTTAAGATACACCAATTCATATGTAAGTGTTTTACTATTTTTGGATTTTTTTTTTCTAACTATTGATTTAAAGACTGTTACATTTTTTTATCTACTTTTTTTTTTTCTCAAGACTTTAATTTAAACTTCTTTTATTGTAAAATAAACTAAATCTTTTATCCAAATATTCTTTGTTCCTTAATTTTTGATGTCACCTTTTTTCAAAAATAAAAATTAAATAAATATATATTAAAAAATTAAAACTTTATTTGTCAAGTATTACAATGATTTTACACACATTAAGGATAGATATTAATTTCAATATATAACAAAATAATTAAATTTCATATCAACATTTAATTAAATTTTTATTTGCATTTTCTAATAAAATGTCACAAACTCATGCAACATGCAAGTTTAGTGTTAAGTCTTATAGTAACAAATGCTTACAGTATCCATCCAACAAAGAATGTTATTACTCTATAAAAAAATAAAAGGAAAAAAATAAAGGAAAACTCTCATTTATTAAGTTCTTAAATAGAAACCTACTTATTACTCTTTTAAATTTTATTTTTATCTCTAATTAAAAAAAGAAAAATATTCAAAAATCTCTATAATAATATAATAATCGATTGAACATAATTCATAAAATATAAATTTATTGAAACTTAAAGGAAATTTAGAAATAATTTTTTTCCACATTTTAAGAAAAAATTTAAACTTGGTGATTTTTACTTTTTAATAAAAATAGTAAATAAAATCTCATTTAATACCTTCTTAAATAGCAATATGTCTATTTTTCAAATCTATTTTTTAAAATTATTTTGATTTTCTTAAATGGCAATCTAATTAAATTCCTTTTAGTCTATTTTTATTTGAAGCAATATAAATAAGAATCTAATTATATCCTTGTAAAGTTTGTCGTTACTTTTAGAATTTTAATTTTCCTCAAACTTTCAATTTAAAGGGTTTTATGCCTTTTCTTTGAACTTTTTTAAGACTTTAATTTTAACTTTTTTATTGTAAAAGCAAACTAATGTTTCTATTATGATATTTTCTATTCTTCCACTTTTAGTTGATGCTACTATTTTATGATAAAAGGTTTAATAAATTAACATTAGAAGAGTAATGCTTTTTTTTAATCAAATATTGCAATGATATTATTTGCCATTTTTACAATTAATTAGGTTTAACTTCAAATTTTCTTAAAAGTTATTTACATTAAGGATGAGTACCAATTTTGACATATAATTATATTATTGTTTTACAGTAAAAGAATAGCTAAATTTTATTTCATATTTAATTGAATTCTTTTTAGTGCTTTCTAACAAAGAATCACAAACCCACACATCACACAAGAACAATCCTAGTATGTATATATGTATTGCTAAAGCTAAATGAAATCTCTATTTATTCTCCTTTAGTCGTATGATGACATCTCATAAATTGCCACCAATAAAAGAAAATTAAAAAAAAAATCACTTATTACCCTTTAAAATAGAAATCTATTTATTACTTTCTTAACTTCCCCTACAATAACACAATCAATTAGATGTAATTCATAGAATTACATTTATTACCCTTTTAGATAGGAACCTACTTATGAAAAAAGGAATTTGCAAATAGCTTTATTTTCCCTTTTTAAGAAAAGAAATTAATGTTGTTTCTTTTTGTGTGTGTTTTTTTGATGTCATTGTTTTGCAATAAAAGGTAAAAAGGTTGTCTTATTCAAAACCTTAATTATGAAATCCCTTCTCTCCCATTTTTATATTCTTATCTCTTCGTATACATTTATAATATATTTCTATATTCTTACTAACAAAAATTTCTTCCAAATCCTTTAGGGCTAACAAAAAATGGAACCTAAAAATCTCTTAGGAAAACAACTCATTGTTGTCATAGTATTCTATTAATTTAGGCCAAAAAACTCACCTAAAGAAAAAATCACCTTTATATGAATAGCAATCACTGTGTCCCCAATTCCAACCATTAAAGCATTACTCCAAAGCTTTTAATTTACCCTAATTTCTCCAACTTTAACCTTAACAAACCCAATTTAAGTTCTCTCAAATTAGGAGAAAACAAGATTTCCTTAACATTGGGAAAATTATGAAGTTAGACTTGATAATAGATGAGATAAGGGAAAGAATAGAGAAAGCTCTCATGGTGGTAGGTGGTAACTTTTAAGGCTATGCATGTGAGACAAAGAGAAAGGGTCATGGTGGTGGTGGTTATGTTGTATTCAATTGACAAGGATGAGAGACTTGAGAGAGTTAAGAGAAAATTTCAACTTTGGATGGTAAGGTTTGATTTATGTCTTTAACTTCATACAAAAGGGCCAAGAAAAATAAAAGTGAAGTCTATCAAGGTGTTGAGTCACTTGTTTTTCTTTTTGTGAAAATGTTTAGTCTATAATTCCACTAAAGTTGAAACAAAAAGGATTAAAACATGAAATTCTATTACTATAATTGTGAGAGGATCACAAATGTATACAAGAAGTCTTTGTGTAAAATAGGAAAGAAATAATCAAGAGTATAAATCAATCATATGATGGGTTTAATCTTATAAAATCTCTAAGGATTGTAATATATTCTAATAGTGAATAATTTTTAGGGGCACTTGCTCTAAATGTGCAAATAAGAGATGACATATCTTTATTTAATGTAGAATAAAGCACAACTTAAAAGAATTGAGAAGGAGAAATAGCAAAATGATATCATGATTTAAATTGGATTTTGATTAAAGAATACACTAATGAGAAGTTGGTTTGATATCTCTAATAGCAAATAATGCTAAGGAAAGAATCATATATCACTTGGTAAATATTTTAGCATTAATGGAAATTTGAAGAAAAAAACCAATAAAATAAATTAAACTCTATATTGAGAGGATTGCAAATCAAAATGGATTATAACATCAAGATTCTATATATGTAACTTTCCTATTGAGTATTTAGTAGTGACATTGTTGGTTCTTTAGGGATTTTATAATGACATCTCTAAAGGTGTCCATTCTTAGTGTTTGGATTTTTTTTTTTTTTTAAGAAAAGATTAAATGAGATACCTTAAATGCACATTACTAATGTAATGGCTTTCTTTTTTTAATAAAAACATAAGTGAAATTTGATGCAATTACTGTTCAAACATTTACAATTGGAATTAAAAATTTACATCAACTTATTGAACATGTATATTTTAAACTTAACTATTCTCATTTAATTACTTGATATGACCATTCAAGAGAGATTTGTTTCTTTACACATAAATAAAAGTTGATGTAATGACAATCCAAAACTCATGTCAAATTCATGATCAATAATAACTTTTCTTATTGATTTTTGTGATTTTCTAGTAACCTCACAAAAAGATGTGATTATCTAAAATAAAGATGTAATTTTTCTCCATTGTGCTATTACATAATTTAGTGTGATAAAAAAATAATTTCTCATTGATTTTTAATCATGGTATATCAAAAAGCATGTATTGTAGTGAAATAGATAACAAAGTAAATCATTTAAGATGCACCAATTCATATGTAAGTGTTTTGCTACTTTTAGATTTTTTTTTTTTTCTAGCTATTGATTTAAAGAGTGTTACATTTTTTTATCTACTTTTTTTTTCAAGACTTTAATTTAAACTTCTTTTATTGTAAAATAAACTAAATCTTTTATCCAAATATTCTTTGTTCCTTAATTTTTGATGACACCCTTTTTTGAAAAAAAAATAAAATAAATATATATATTAAAAAATTAAAACTTTATTTGTCAAGTATTACAGTAATTTTACACACATTAAGGATAGATATTAATTTCAATATATAACAAAATAATTAAATTTCACATCAACATTTAATTAAATTTTTATTTGCATTTTCTAACAAAATGTCACAAACTCATGCAACATGCAAGTTTAGTGTTAGGTCTTATATTAACAAACGCTTACAGTATCCATCCAACAAAGAATGTTATTAATCTATAAAAAAAAATGAAGGGAAAAAAATAAAGAAAAAATCTCATTTATTAAGTTCTTAAATAGAAACCTACTTATTACTCTTTTAAATTTCATTTTTATCTCTAATTAAAAAAAAAAAAGAAAAATATTCAAAAATCTCTATAATAATATAATAATCAATTGAACATAATTCATAGAATATAAATTTATTGAAACTTAAGGGAAATTTGAAAATAATGTTTTTCCACATTTTAAAAAAAAATTTAAACTTAGTGATTTTTACTTTTTAATAAAAATGGTAAATAAAATCTCATTTAGTACCTTTTTAAAAAGGAATATGTCCATTTTTCAAATCAAATATTTAAATTGGTTTTATTTTTCTTAAATTGCAATCTAATTAAATTCCTTTTACTCTATTTTTATTTCAAGCAATATAAATAAAAATCTAATTATATCCTTATAAAGTTTGTCATTACTTTTAGAATTTTATTTTTCTTCAAACTTTCGATTTAAAGGGTTTTATGCCTTTTCTTTTAACTTTTTTAAGACTTTGATTTAAATTTCATTATTGTAAAAGCAAACTAATGTTTTTATTATGATATTTTCTATTCTTCCACTTTTAGTTGATGCTACTATTTTACAACAAAAAGTTTAATAAATTAACATTAGAAGAGTAATGCTTTGTTTTTAATCAAATATTGCAATGATATTATTTCCCATTTTTACAGTTAATTAGGTTAAGCTTCAAATTTTCTTAAAGTTATTTACATTAAGGATGAGTATCAATTTTGACATAATTATATTATTATTTTACAATAAAAGAATAGTTAAATTTTATTTCATATCTAATTGAATTCTTTTCAGTGCTTTCTAACAAAGAATCACAAACCCACACATCACACAAGAACAATCCTAGTATGTATATATGTATTGCTAAAGCTAAATGAAATCTCTATTTATTCTCCTTTAGTCATATGATAACATCTCATAAATTGCCACCAATAAAAAAAAATTCACTTATTACCCTCTAAAATAGAAATCTATTTATTACTTTCTTAACTTCCCCTACAATAACACAATCAATTAGATGTAATTTGTAGAATTACATTTATTACCCTTTTAGATAGGAACCTACTTAAAGGAATTTGCAAATAGCTTTATTTTCCCTTTTTAAGAAAAAAATTAACGTTGATTCTTTTTGTGTGTGCTTTTTGATGTCATTGTTTTGCAATAAAAGGCAAATAAGTTGGCAATAGAAAAATAATACATTGGTTGCCAAGTGTTGCAATAGTGTTTTTTCTACTATAACTAATTAGTTAGAGTTTTAAATTTTCTTTAAAGCTACCCACATTAAAAGTGAGTATTAATTTTAATATATAATAGAATAATTAAATTTCATCTTATATCTAAATAAATCTCTATTAATGCTTTCTAACAAAATATTATAAACTTTTACATCATATAGGTCTAATGCTTATCTATATGTTATAATATAGTTACAAAAATTGAGAGAGAATTAGTGAAATAATTATGTGACAACTTTATTTAATTTTAAAATTATATAAAATTTTAATTTAATTACTAATTTTCTTAGAAGACTTTTATGGTTTATAATATTTTAAATTAACTAACTTATAATCTTTCTTAATATTCTAACATAATTTATTCAATTGACTTAATTATAATTTAACATGTATTGTAATATAACTAATTCATATTAATAATTATTCAAACATAATTTTATTTTATAATTATTCACTTTAAAAAATATTTCTAATTTAATTATTTTACCTTTTTTATTTTTTAAAAAGAAAAATTATTTTTAAATTTATTTTTTAAAAAAATACATATAATTTAAATCTATTTTTATTTTTATTACTTAAATAAAACTAAAAAAAATATAATTCTTAATAAATATAATAAATTAGCACATCATATGAATCTAGTGGTGTGTATATGTATATTGCTAAAATAAATTAAAATAAAAAAATTAAGTTTAATTATATTACAGTTTCTTATAAATTTACAAATTAAAAAAAAAGAAAATAATACTCTTAAATTTTATTTTTTATTTTTTTTTACAATGGAAAAGAAGTCTCCCAAATTTAGCTATTATTATTAAAAAGGAAAAAACAAATCCTATTTTCAAGTTTTCCATTTCCTTTTTTTTTTTTCCAAAAAGGAAAAAAGGATAAAGGGACTATTCAAAAATTTTCCTTTTTGTTTTCTTAAGAAAAAAGCATAATTTAACTATATTTTTATTTTTCTCCCTTTGTTTTCTTTAAGAAAAAAAAAAATTTTTTTCTTAAAATAAAAATTAAAAAAATTAAAATTTATTTAATTTCATTAATTGTCTTTTCCAATTTAAATTATCTATAAAACAAATTTTTAATATAAATTAGATTCAGTCAATTTTAAAATTTTAAAATTTATTATTTTAATAATTCTTGTAAGATATCTAAAATATTCACATCATACTCGCCTTGATTCTTATATAAGTAATCTCAGTTGGCATTAGTTCTTTGTGTTCAAATTTAAAATCGTAAACATTTTATAGTCTTGGGTGAGTATTAACATCGGGTCCCAAATATGTGGATTAAAATCTTGAGTTCGATTATTTTGTAGTTAGTTGGCATAATAACTATAGCCGATGGTGATGTTTATTTTAAGCCACAATTTACTTCAACATTACCAAGATGAAGCATTCTCTCCATTTTTTTTTTCCCATGATTCATTTTGGTAATGCAGTACGAATAGAATGCGAGGACTCAGTTAACTATGTGGTATGACAACACAGAGGAGGAAGCAAGTCTTCTTCGTGACTATGGTACAGGAATACTTGACTGTTGTTTTCATCAATCATGCCTGATTTACAGGCTCTTGAGAAGTTTGTCATTGTCGTAAAAACTTGGGCAATCTGTGCCATTCATCTAGATATTTTTTCTTCAAAAGGAAATTGGAGCATACTATCCGAAGTTACTTTTGTTCGTTTGTTTTAGCCAACGAACACTGGAGAGGCCTTCTGCGAGACTATTATGGTCCACGAGCAGCAATATACTTCAAATATCTGATTGAGAGTCTGGAGAGTGGTCACAGTTCTCAGTTGAAGGATTGGCGCAGAGAATGGATAAAGTTTACCAATGACTGGTAGAAAAGTCGGAGCGTTTTCCCTGTGCAAAGCAATGGAAATGCGCTGAACACATCTCGATGGGTCTATGACAAGTACTTGCGCAGGTTCAGTTCATACGGTTGTGAGATTTACGCATATGGCTCAGGGGCACACTTCCTTTTCAATGGTCAAGATCAAAGGCAAAATGGCTTAACGTGAGAGGAAATAAGCATATATGCATTATGTGGCATGGAGAAAACGTTCGAACAAAAATGAACAAAAAGAAGCTTCTTTGCTTTGAGAGAAAACGTTTGGAAAAAAAAAAAAAAAAGGAGAGAAAATGACTTTTAAACAAATCAAAATCGCGTGTTCTGGATATCTCCTGGAAAAGAAAAGAGTATATAAAACGCTTTGTAGTTAGTTGGCATTTTAACTATAGCCGACGGTGAGTTATGCATCCATTTGCGTTAGTCAACCTTGCTCATTGTATTATTACAGAGCTTGTGGACCCCATGACAAAAAAGTCATTTTTTTCTAAAAATATATATATAAGATGTGCAAAATACATAAGGTAAAATTTATAAACATGCATCATATAACGTATAGCTAGGCATTCTTTGATAAGTGATTGCACATTTTAAGATGCTTGCTTCTAAATTCTATACTACTTATTTCACGTTATATGTCTTTTCAACCACAGAAAAGAAAAAAAAAACGTTAAAATTAAACATTCAAATATAGCTAGGCATCAATTGCCTTATGTGATGTCAAATGCTTAATTGATTACATTGCTCCATCCACTCCCTTAAATAGCAGGGGAGAAGAAATCCAACAAGAGTTATGCAAGATTGGTCGTGCTTTTCAATGTACACAAACATCAACTCTGAATCTAACTCAACTTTTTCCTCCAACATCTCCATTCAAATATACTCTCTACATGTCACACTTAACATATTTAAGTGTTTGAGTATCAAATACAGCCTCTTTGTATAAAAGCAAGGTAAGGTTTTGTATTTCTCAAGATTCTACAATTTAAGCCCCTTCATTAATATCATCATTGGGTCAATTAGACCAAACCATTTTACATATATATCTCAATTATATTAAGGATATGAATAAATCTCTCTTGATATGAGTTCAGATTTATTACACAAATATATTACAATTATATTAAGGATATAGGTAAATCCTTCTTGATATGAGTTCAAATTTATTGCATAGATATATCCCAATTATATTAAATATATGTATGAATCTCTCTTGATATAAGTTTAGATTTATTATATAGATATATCTCAATTATATTAAAAATATGTATGAATCTCTTTTCATAAAAGTCTAGGTTCTTTGTACAAATATATTTCAATTATATTAAGGATATATATGAATCTTTCTTAATATGAATTCAAGTTTATTATATAAATATATCTTAATCATATTAAGGATATGCATCTCAATTATATTAAAGATATGTATGAATCTCTCTTCATATGAGTGCAAGTTTATTGTTCAAATATGAGAAAAATGAAAAGGTTGTCTTATTCAAAACCTTAATTATGAAATCCCTTCTCTCCTATTTCACACCTTGGAATACACTATTGTAATAGAGAGAAAGGCACCTTCACATCTTCCTGACCTAAAATGGCTGGGAAGAAAAAAGGTTCCTCTTTTAAGGTACTCTAGATCTAGTAGAGACAAGGTGGGGCCTATAGCTCAGATAATTAAAGCACATGGCTTCAAACCACAATGTTGTGGGTTGTAAGTCCAAGTTCATTGTACAAATATATCCTAATTATATTAAAGATATGCATGAATCTCTCTATTTGGTGAATTTCTTATTAATTTTTCCTAATACTCTTTCCTATTTTTTTTACATTCATTCCTATAAAAATAGGTTTAGTCTGTTATAGTTCAATACATATTGAAATTATTCTCTCATTATTCTTCTCTCATAGTTTATAGTTTTTATCATAGCCATATTATTGACTTTAATTATTGATGCTTGTTATGTTTATTGATTCTTTATGAGTATAATTTAATCATGATCTTACATCACACTAATTTATTTCATTATTTTTTATTTCAAGTAAACCCCACTTATTATATGGGGTAAGATCATAAATAAGTTATTTCAAGTAGACCTCACCGATTTTATGGTATAAGATCATGAAGGAGTTGCATATGGACAATATAAATATAAATAAAAATTCAAGAAAGGAAAACAAATCTCTATAACAAATAACCTAAGTTAGAGGATAAGAAATCAAAGGACAATATCTATTAAGATTCTATATAAACTCCTTGTTGGGAAATAGAGGCCTTTAGAACAATTTGTAATTCAACTCTGAAAAAGAGGAAATGGAAGAAGGAAAAGTTAAATTCCTATTGGTTGTTTGTGTGCTGTTGGGGTTACTTTCAGCACAATCCACAATTGCCTCATTCCTTAAATGCTACAAAATTTGCCTTAATAATTGTTTCACCTTTGGTAGTGGGAAACTTACCTTCTGTGAGATCAAATGCTTGAAAGACTACCTCAATCCATCTACATCTTTAGATACCAATAGAGAGGAAACCCAACAAGAGTTCTACAAGCTTGGCTGTGCTTGTTCTATATGCACCAACATCAACTCCATATTTAACCCAAGTTTTTCTCCAATATCTCCTTTCAAATTTGCACTATAAAAGAAGGATAAGGTCATGTCCTTCCTAAGATTCTACAATGTGAGCCCCTTCATTAATATCATGATTAGGTTGACTTGACTAGACCATATTAAAAAGAATATGTTTAATTTAATAAAATATTCTTAAAAACAATTAGAATCCTTAAAATATTCAAAAATATTTCTAGCAAATCTAAAATTAAACAAAACCATAAAAAAGTAAAAAATTTTTAAAAAGTTATTTGAAATAAACCAATTTCTTTTTTTTTGGTTTTTTTTTGTATTATTGGTACAATTGGAGTGGAGAAGAAAACTTTACCTAGTAGTAAAATCTAGGGTTTGAACCTTAGATCTTATGCCAAGTTGTAAATTTGGTAACCATTAAGATAAACTTAGTGGTTAATTGAAACAATTCTAAATTAACTAAACCATATTAAGCAAATGGAGTTGGTTTGCTTTGCTTTCCTTTTGGCTCAAAATCATGTCTATATTCATGACTATAAATCTATCATCATTGTATCTCTTTCTAAAATTAATATTTAAGGTTTCTTTCTTATATTCATTAGGTAGGGAGAAATTAGAAAGTTGTGTAAATTCTTGCTCAAGTCGATGCACTAACGAGAATCAATCACCATGAAGAACTAAGAATCACCTACCCCAAAGAGGCGTTTGTAATTAAATAATTGTTTTCAACTTAATAATTGTTTGCAAATGAATAAAAGGGACAAGTATTAAATGTTTGACTTTGGTGCAATAATATGAGAAATCAAAGTTCATGGGTTTGCTCGTTATAACTACTACATTGGTTTCAATAGTTTGGAATTTTGTTACAAGAATCAAAGATCTTGTGTGTTTTTTTGATAAACAAACAAAAAAAAGTCCTAAAATAATGTGATAGATTTTGGGGTACCATTTTTATCATAATGACAAAAGTATTAGAAAGAGTTAAAGTTGAATTGGCTTTGAAACCATTGTTAATTAAATATATCAACTTATATTGTTGCAACACACAATATTATTAACAAAATTAACTAAGAAATACACAAATAACATACACATTATCTCTTGATATAGTAACAAATATCTAGTTTTAATTAACTATTGAAATTGGGGATATGTCTAATTATGGGTCACTAAATTTAAAATTGTCTAAATTTTTGCCACTAACTTCATATTTAATGTAGTGTGAAACTATATGTATAATGTACTTATAAAAAAGGTGAATAGATAGAGCAATTGAATTTAATTTAGTTCAATAGATATTAAATATTAAACTTCTCTACAACAATCAAACATGTTGTGTAACTTAAGGCCAATAAACCTCTTGAGTACCTAAAAAAATGTTGCAAGAAAAGTTTTAATAGTCACTTAAATCACTATATTTTTTGTCATCACCTTTGTTCCTTTTGTTATTTTTTTTTTTTTAAGATACTTTATACTCCAAATCCTTATTTGACCACTATTACATAGTAATATTTATTCAAGAAAATATCAAAATAATCATTTTATTTTTAACTTCATTTATTTATGGTAGCAAGAGAGAGATATAATTGATCTTTCTTTTATAAAAAAAAATATATAGTATTATATATGTGTGTGTGTGTGTGTGTGTATAAAACTAAAAGTATCCTTTCTTAATGTTTGGATTTTTTTTTTTTTAATATTAAACAAGATACCTTAAAAACTATACTTCAAATACACTTTACATTCTTGATTATGAAAATATTAAAAGATTTCATTAAAAGGTGTAATTGATAAAAGAAAGATGTAGTGGCCTTTCTTTTAATAAAAATATAAGTGAAATTTGATCCAATTAGAGTTCAAAAATTTACAAATAGAAGAAAAAATTTGCATCAAATTATTGAAAATGTATATTTTAAATGTAATTATTCTCATTTAATTACTTGATTTGACCATTCAGGAGAGATATGGTTCTTTACACATAAATAAAAGTTAATGTGATGAGAATCTAAAACACATAACAAATTCCTAATCAATAATAACTTTTCTCATTGATTTTATGATTTTCTAGAAACCTCACCAAAAAATGTAATCATCTAAAATAAAAATGTAATTTTTCTTCATTATACTAAATAAACTTTCTCATTAATTCTACAATTTTTAATCATACTAAATAAAAAAGCATGTGCTACAATAAAATAGATAACAAAGTAAATGCACCAATTAATAGTTACCCATTTGAGTTGTTAAAATGGGTCATCGAATCGAGTTCGAGTCAAGTCACTTCTAGGTCAAGTCATCTTAGGACAAATTACTCAAGAGTCCGTTACATTCAAATCATTTCAACTTTGAGTCACTATAGCTTGAGTTTAGTTCAAGTTGATCCATGAATATTAGAACATTTGTACTTATTATTATTTTTTAATACCTATTTACTTTTTTATATATTAATTTATATTAAAAGCATATAATTTTTTATTTTTTACTAATTATTTTTTTTTATCATTTACGTTTAGTAGTATGTTAACCTACTAATTTTACATATATTATAATATATTAAAATATATTATTTTTTAATTATTAATTTTAATAAAATACTTTCAAGTACATTATTACTTTTATATAACTACATCTACATATATGTGTGTGTCTTCGTGTATCAACCTGTATATTAGTGTTATTAAAATTGAGACAAAGGTCAAGTTTATTCTCCTAAAGTCACGTGACAACTTCTTGTAAATTCTCATTAAAAAAGGAAAAATAAAAAGAAAGAAAAAAAACTCTCATTTATAACCCCCTTAAAGAAGAATTTATTTATTTTTTTCTCATAAAATTAGAAGTGAGTTTTTTCTTTTTAAAGAAATATAGTAGTAAAAATATGCTTCTGTTTTTTTTTTTTCCTTTTGAAAAAATAAAAGATAAATTTGAGAAATTTTTTTAAATCTTAAAATCTCTTTTTTGTTTTTTAATAAGAAAAAATATTTAAAAATTGCTACAATGACATAATTAATGACATATAATCAATTGAATTTCATACAAATATATATTTTTTCTAAATCTCATTTTCCAAAATTGCTTTCTTTATCACTTAATTTAATTCTTCTTAACATATTTTTATTTCAAACAATATGAATAGAAAACTATTTATGTCCCTGTTAACATATTTTTCTTTTGTTACACCTATTAGAAATAAAACAAGCTTATTATGTATTATAATAATTTCAATTTATTTGGACAATATTTAAAGAATTTATTATTTTAAGCATGAATCTTTTGCTCACGATACTTTTACGCATTGTTTCAAGCACAGCTGCCGCCTATGCAGCATAAGCAACGACCAAAAAAGGAGGAGATGTTACAAATGTAGTCAATGCACCAGCCACAGGTATAGATACAGACAATGCTGCCCATCTAAATCCTTATTTCATCATCCATTATTTTTTAATATATATTGACTTGGATACTTTAGAGGAATTTTTGTTAGACTCCAAGGTTGATTTAAAAAATAAAAATAAAACCAACATACCACCGCTAAGCACAAAACAAAAGTGAAAATATTAGTAAGACTAGGGATTCTCCAATCTGAAAAAAAAAAAAAAAAAAAAAAAAAGTAATTATAGGGGGCAATTTTATGCACAACATCGGCTGACTGATGTACGCTGTAAGTCGACTACAATATTTGGACCAGTTGATCAACCAAAAATCTCTCTAAAGTGTTTCGTTACTTCTAGACTTCTAATAATCAAATCCTATTGCTGACATTAGTAAAAGTCCTGATGGCATTAATAAAAGCTTTACATTTTCCTTTTTTTCTGTTTTGAAAAATTTGTAAACAACACACATGCAGACGGTGCATTATTTGATTCAAAATTTTCAGTTTTGAGTTTCGATTAAGGGAAGATTTATATCTTGAGAGAATGACTATCAACCAACTCATTAGCTAATAAATCTAGTGTTTCAATGAGAATTATAATCGAAATCTGCACATACTCAAAAATTTTTTGTGAGAGAGAGAGGAATGGAAGATACAAAGAAAGCTTCAAGGCTTTCACCATTCATCCATAAGAAAAAAGCACATTAGTATTCAAAAGTGGCATATGCAAATTAGCAACGCAAGTTGTTGCTCCTGGCAGTCATTATTTTCCCCATTACTACTATGGACTATGTCCGTACATGAACAGACCATTTTATATGTAGCTTTTGTTATTTCTATTCATACCTTTTTTGCATTTAGTATACATAATCTTACTGGGATACAAATTTATTTTTTCATATATATATATATATAATGGATGCACACAATACAATATCGATACAAAGGGTAGCACAAATTTATTTCAAGGTTTTCAAGGTGCCAATTTTTCAACTTTAGTTTCAGGAGCCTCTTTAAATTGAGCATCAAGAAACTCAGTTGTATATTGTAACCCAGTCGATATTGATAGAAACGGCAGCAGCCATATCTGCACCAATCTTTGCACTCGCCCCAGTCATGTCTTGTGTACTAATAATTGCTTGGTTTATATCTGATTGGAAGTGATGATGAAGTCATTAGCAAAATGATCACAATGGTTTACGAGGAAGAGGAATATGAACTAATGTAGTTGAGCAAAATTTTCTGCAGGTTTCCAACTGAGATTTCGCAAGAATTGGTTTGGTGCTAGTTAATTAGAGCATATGGGGTGTCCTTGGTTAGGTTGGGTACCCCAGTGGCCATTTTAGTGGAGTTCAGAAGCAGGATTGGTTGCTTGTCTAATATAGGTTGGCTAATGAATATGTCAGATGTTTTTCAGATTCTTGTTTCGTTGCTGCCTTGAGGTTAAACCATATTGAAGGGTTTATAGTTAAAGAGCTCATATGATGAGAAATGCCCTTGTAAATTTGGGAACGAATTACAGGAGCCAAGTGGTTGTTGTTGTTGTGTTTGTTGCATTCTCTTAGTCTTGTTTTCACTAGTCAATAAATTCTATTTCTCTCCCAATAGTTCGATGGAATGTGGGATGTTCGCTTTAGACTTTGTTGATCGACGGAATCACTTAAAGGTCTTATTAGGTACATAGTTTAGCTTTGTAGGTTAATATTGGTTGCTTAGTCATACTCATTACAGCAAAAGATGTGTCCAACAATGATTATCTAACTAATCTAACATGACCAAATACAAATTACAAACCAACTAAAGCATTACAATACAACTAAAGACAACAAAAGGAACTTGAAGAATTGCTTCCAACTTTTCCTTCTTCCCTTGCAGCCCTTCTTTTTCATGCTGTGCAGCTTGCTTTCCTTCCAAGGTATCGAGGTGGAACTTGAACAGGATGAAACTAGGTTCTCTAATGCCCCTACTTAGTTTCATAGCTGTTCAAGCCCATTCTAGTTATTAGTTGTTCAAACCTTGACTTTAAAGAGCTTTTATTAGTATGTCTACAAGTTGATTTTCTGTATTACAATAGATTAGTTTAAGTTCTCCCTCCATCTAGGCTTTATGGATAAAGTGATATTTAATCTTGAAGTGTTCGGTTTTGTCATGTAATACTAAATTTTTTGTATATGGGTACTGCAGCCTAATTGTCTACGTGGATTTTAGTAGACATAGGCTATTGCAGCCAAAATTTTCCCTTTACATACCTCACTACCCTCTTTACTGCTTTAAAGTGTATCTCACTTGGCTTTTGCATGAACCTTGAAAGAAGGCCAATGGCCTATATTATATTAGACCTTGTAGCTGATAAGTAGAGCAAACACACAATTATACTTCTATATAGACTACCATTAGCTTCTTTGACATCATCCTCCTTACTTAACTTTTCATTGATCATTAGGAGAGTTGCAGTAGCTTTGCAATTCTATAATTTGAACTTATTTAGGATTTAAGCAGCATATTTCTTTTGATAAATAAAGATGTCCTTGTCTTATTGTTCAATTTCCATTCCAATGAATTAAGACACTCTCTAAGGTCTGGCATTTCAAAGACCTTATGAAAATTGTGTTTGAGGATTGTTTCAAGCCATGAAGAGCCTTTTTTAGTAGGAAAACTTTATCTACATGCTCCTTTCTCTAAAATCCTTCAAGTTGCTCTACAAAGATCTCATCCTGTAATGAGCCATTCAAAATAGCAAATTTTACATCTCATTGAAATACTTTCTAACCTTTATGTACAGCAAGGACTACAAGCAGTTTGATGGTTTCCAATCTAGCCTTTTGTAACCAATCTAGCCTTTAATCTATTAACTGATCTATCTGCACTCAACTTGTTCTTGAAGACCCATTTGACTCCATCAATATGTTTATGAGTTGGTCTCTCTACCAGCTCTAAAGTTCTGTTCTTCTTAATCATATTCAATTCTTCTTTCAATGCATTCAACCAAACTTCAGACTTTGAGGCTTCATGATAAGTTCCTGGTTCAAGTATAGCAATGTAACTCCTTTCATATACATCTTCAGGGGATCTTGTGCCTCTAATGCATTTATCATCAAAGTCTGCAATTTCTTCAGTGGCAGCTTCACCAAGCATTTGTGGTTCTAATGTTGTCCTACTGCTTTCTCTTTGCACATTAGATTAAGACTTATTCCAGTCCCAAGTTGCTTGCTCATCCAACTTGACATTCCTGCCAATGAAAACCTTCTTATTTTTCAAGCTATAGATTCTATAGGCTTTAGCATTCAAGCTATAGCCAACAAAGATCCCAAGTTTTCATATGTGATTTATCTTATCTCTTTTAACATCAGGAATCAAGCGGTAGCAAATGCAACCAAACACTTTCAAATGCTGCAAAGAAGGTTTATCTCCAAACTAAGCCTTACAGGGAGTTTTCCCTTTTAAGACTTTAGTGGATAGCCTATTTTGCAAATATACTGCTATATTGACAACCTATGCCTAAAAACTTTGGGTAAGGCTTTTTTAAATAGCAAGCATCTAGCCATTCCCATAATTGTTTTGTTCTTTCTCTTTGAGGCAACATTTTGCTGAGGAGTGTAAGTGGCTTTTAGCAGATGATGGACACCTGAATCTATACAGAACCTGTTAAACTTGTTAGAGGTGTATTTTGTACCATTGTCTGATCTGAGCATTTTAATTTGGCAACTAGTTTGATTCTTAATCCATCTCTTAAATTTGTTGAATACATCTGGCACATCAAATTTCTGGTGCAAAAAATAGGCCTAACACATTCTGGTCAAATCATTAATGGACGAGTGCCACTGAGGGATGGATAGCTCACGGGACCACATACATCTGTATGTACTAATTGAAGTTTCTAAATTGCTTTCTATGCTTGGCTTGTTAGAAAAGGCTGCCTAGACCACTTTCGATATCGACAGACCTCACACACTGAGGTATTTTTAGTTATCAGAGGCACACCAAGACCTAGCTGCCCTTGATGCAAAAGATTCAAAAAGGCATAATTGCAGTGACCTAGCCTTCTATGTCATAGGTCTAACTCATCATAGTTATGAGCATATGCAACATTAACATGATCCCAATCTACTATAAACCTTTTATCTTTCATCTCTATAATAATTACCTCATTTCAAGTGGGATCAAGGATTTTGCATAATTTTTCTCTAAACAACAACTCAATTTTTTTCTAGCAACTGCCCTACACTAAGCAAACTTTGATTTATTCCTAGTACATAAAGAACATTAGAAATAGTTTTAGTACTTGAAGAGGTCTCCACTAACACAGGCCCTTTCCCTCTCACTTAAATGTACTTACCATCTCTAATCTTCACCTTAGATGAATAGGTGAGATCAAAAGTATTGAATCTAGTAACATCATTTGTCACATGATGAGTACAGCCACTATGTATCAACCAAGATTTTGCTCTTTCAACAACTGCACTACATGAAGCCATGAACAGGTGTTCCTCCTACTGTTGATCTTCAACAACTTAAGCTTGTTGTGGTGTATTCTACTAAACTTCGATGTTTTTGCAAACCTTTGCCATATGCCCTACCTTTTTTTCAGATTCTATATTGCATACTAGGTTTAAACCAACATTATATCTCTAAATGTCCTATCATTTTACAATGTCTGCAAGGTGAGTAGCTCCTTTTCTTTTTCTCCTCCTTGCTAGTTTGCCCATCTCTCTTCTCTTTGCCCTTTTTCTCACCAGAGAAATTTTTGGCTCCTGTTTATTGTCTCTCTTTACCTTTGTCCAGCATGGCAACTTCATTTCAATGATTTTGCCTAAGATCCCTTCTTAACTCAAGAGCTTGTAATCCATTTACAAGTTCTGCTAAGGTAAACTTGCTTGTAATCCATTTACAAGTTCTGCTAAGGTAAACTTGCTTGAATCCTTCGAATCATCCTAGGAATATATCTTGGATTCATACTTTTTAGGCAAGCATACTAACACCTTTTCTACTATCCTTTGATCAGTTAGCTCCTCCCCCAACAATCTGATTTCGTTGACAATCTTTGTGAGCCTGTCAGCAAATTACCTCACTAATTCACTGTCTCTCATCTTCAGAGACTCAAACTCTCTTCCTAGATTCAAGACTTGGATGCTTCTTGTTTTGTTACTGCCATAAAATTCTTCCCTTAGTTTTTCCCAGGCTTCTTTAGCTCCCTCACATGCCATAATTCTGGGGAAGATGGGAGCTGTCACACTAGAATGTATGCAAATGAGAGCCTTGTACACCTTAGCTATCTCTTCACTATTGTACTTGATCTGAGCCATTGTTGGGTTGTTTGGAAGTGGAGCCACTTGATCTCCATTTTCTTCCAGAGATCTAATGACCTCAGGTAAGCCTTCATCTTGAATACCCCAAATAGGTAATTTTCTCCCGAAAAACAGGAGGTCCTGTGGTTAGATAGGTGGTAAAAGCCATTCTAGTTTTCTCAAGGTGTTTCTGGTCATTTGGTGGGGTTTCTCTCTTAGTTTTTCCTCACACGTGACTCAATCACAGGCCTCTAAACTCTTCGATTACTCTGATACCACTGTTGAAGAAAGCACATGACAGAAACAGAAGCATGCGCACATACACAAAGGAAGACAGAAGCCAGAACAGGAGCAAGACTAGAAAAAATGGCAACATGGTGTAGTTCAGATATTGCCACTGACTTGTATTTCATAAAGCTATCTTTTGAAAGAGATTTGTACAATATCATGAGTACATTCAATAATGGACATGCTTCCCATTCCTAATTGTTGACTTAACTAAGCAAGCTCATCTTTCCATCTTTACATACCTAACCCCACTAATAAGTTGCCTAGTCTTACTCATTACAGTAAAAGATGTGTCCAGAAATGATTATCTAACTAATCCAACATGACCAAATACAAATTAAATACCAACTAAGGCATTACAATACAACTAAAGATTGACTGCAACAAAAGGAACTTGAAGAAGTGCTTCCAGCTTTTCCTTCTTCCTCTGCTGCCCTTCTTTTTCATGCTGAACAGCTTGCTTTCCTTCCATGGTATCAAGGTGGAGCTTGAACACGATGAAACTAGATCCTCTGACATTGGTGCCACTATGGTGGCTGTTAATATTGCAGCGAGGTGTAATTTGGGTCTTGTTTGTCAGAATGCCGAGTTTGTCTTGGGATGTAAATGTACTGTTTGTGTGTTGCTTTCAGTGGTAAAGAACCTTGTGCCATTCAAAGAAATAAGAAAAAAAGAATTCATTTGACATAAATTTTAATTATTTTATTATATATTAAAATTAATACTCATCTTTAACGTGGGTAGTAGAGTTATAAAAATAGTGGAGGCAATCAATCATGTTAAGGGGCAGGCTAAAGAACTTGGCACTTGCTGATTTAAGACTAGGAGAGGACCAAATTAGGATAGAATCATTTTTACTGAAGATATTTCTGATCTAATCATGAGTTCGAGTTATAAAATCACATTTTTGTGAAAAGCAATGACAAAAATGCCTGTATTTAACTCTTTCCCCAATTTTAAATTGTAAGAATCTCGACTAAAAGGAACACTCTTTATTCTTTCTGTGGTCAGCAAAATGGTATAGTGTAAGCAAGCAAATGGATTCGATAGGTTGCATAATCCTTTTGTCTATAATCTAAGTTTCTTAACAACAGCTTTGCTCATAAAAAATGGTAACACACCCGGTGGTTTTCACTGATTTTTCATTGGATACAGATGTGTGGATGAGTGCACTGTACAAATGTCCCATTGGTTCAAATAATCATAATTTTACAATCGCTAGATCGATGCTTTGACATCAATTGCGTTATGCACAAATCAATTGCATTACTTGATAATTTAGCAGCAAACAAGAAAGTGCCATAGCTGGAATTTCTTCGTGAGTAGCAATATACTTACTGCAGGGCAAACATACTGTAGTTCAATCAACACAAAAGTTACTGTAAGGGTTACATTTCACACGTATAACCAGAATCAAATTGTCAAACAAGAAAAAAGAAAAACACCAAGTTAATTTGAACTGGAATAATCCAACAAAAGAATCTAATAAATCAACAAATTCACTCCATCAGCTGAAGAATATACGGAGATAGGGTTCACACAAATCACCTTTCATTATTTTGCGCAGAATGAAAGCCATGAAACAAGGCAATCCAATCTACAAGAAAGAGGACTTCTAACAGACCAAACTACCATTTCTGCTCAAACTTGTAGTACTGAAAACATTTTCATACTGCAAGCTCGAGGCAATGACCCTCAGAACTAACTTCTTAACGATCTGGCTCCGCCAAACAAAGAGAAATGTTGGCAACTGGCATATCAAATTATGGTGATGCCTCAAAATCATTGTTTACTGCTGCTATTAACTTATTTTTGTGTTCTTTATTTAGAAGGGTACTCTCAAAATCATCAGTATGAAGCAGCTAGCATATCGTAAGCACAAAATATAAACATGTATCATATAACATAGAGTTAGGCATTCTTTGATAACTGATTACACATTGTAAGATGCTTGCTTGTAAAGTGTATTGTACTTACTTCACGTTATATGCGTTCTCAAAAAAAAAAAGAAAAAAAAAATATTCCAGCAAAATTCTTCTTTTTTTTTTTGGTGTCAACCTCGCAAATCACTTCACCCTTTCTCATCTCGTCCCTCAATCCTGTTTCCACAACATTTTCTTCATTAGTTATGTGGAGAACCAGCACATGCCCCCCAAAAGCAATAGTTTTTACCCAACAGGATGTCAGACGTCTCACACCCTTAGTATATTCTGTTCGACCCTTTTGTCGTTCAATCCGCAAGATATAAATATATATAACCTACAGTTGTTGATCAAACGATAAATCTATCTTAATTACAACATTGACTTGTTTGTTTTGCACAGCTCCTTCCGAAATTTCATTTTGATCAACAAAAAGTGAATTACTTGGTACTGGCAGACTTGTTTCAATCGTTGCCACTTCCATAGAAGCTGCTTGGTTTCGCCGTTTCTAGGCTTGAAATCTCTTTGTAGTTTATGCTTTTCCATATTTATTCCAGTGGTTCTTTCATTTCATCCTCTGTTATGACTTAGTTGACCTAACAAGACAAGCCTAGGCAAAATATGCAAATAAGCTGTTCTTGAGAGTCACAGAAGCGCACCAGTTAAATGATGTCCATGGAGTCGCTTGCCACTATCAACAGTTTATGTAACTTGTGGATGAAATGGACCCGCTCTTAGTATGCCCTGAAGGGATTTTACTGGGGCCTTGGCTAGACAGCGCAAAGCGGCTTGCTCAAGACGAAGAGCAAGAAAAACAAGTTAGTGTTTATTTTAAGGCACATTTTACTTTAATACAACCAAGATCAAGCATTCTCTCCAATTCTTTTCTTTCCCATGATTCATTTTGAAAATGCAGTATAAATGGAATGCGAGAACTCAGTTAACTATGTGGTACGACAACACAGAGGAGGAAGCAAGTCTTCTTCGTGACTATGGTACAAGAATACTTGACTGTTGTTTTCATCAATCATTCCTGATTTACAGGCTCCTGAGAAGTTTGTCATTGTCGTGAAAACTTGGGCAATCTGTGTCATTCATCTAGATATTTTTTCTTCAAAAGGAAATTGGAGCATACTATCCGAAGTTACTTTTGTTCGTTTGTTTTAGCCAACAAATACTGGAGAGGCCTTCTGCGAGACTATTATGGTCCACGAGCAGCAATATACTTCAAATATCAGATTGAGTGTCTGGAGAGTGGTCACAGAGGATTGGCGCAGAGAATGAATAAAGCTTACAGAGGACTGGCAGAAACGTCGCAGCGTTTTCCCTGTGCAAAGCAATGGAAATGCACTGAACACATCTCGGTGGCTCTATGACAGGTACTTGTCGCGGGTTTAGTTCATACGGTTGTATAATTTATGCACGTGGCTGAAGGGGCACACTTCCTCCTCAATGGTTAAGATCAAAGGGAAAATGGCTTTACGTGAGTGGAAAGATCACCATAAAAGCATATACGCATTATGCGATTCGAACAAAAAAAACAAAGGAAGCTTCTTTGATCTTATAGTGTTTTTTGTGAGAAAGCGTTTGGAAAGAAAAGACCGAAAGAAAATGACTTTCAAACAAATCAAAATCGCGCTGGATATCTCCTAGAAAAGAAAAGAGTATATAAAACGCTTGGTAGTTAGTTCGCATAATAGCTATAGCTGACGGTGAGTTTTGCATCCATACACGTTAGTCAACCTTGCCCATTGTATTATTACAGAATCTTGGAAAAAGTCATTTTTTCCTGTTTTATTTTTTCGAAAAATATAGAAGATGTGCAAAGTACATAAGGTAAAATTTACAAACAAGTATCATATAACATATATAGCTAGGCATTCTTTGATAACTAATTGCACATTGTAAGATGCTTGCTTGTAAATTCTATACTACTTATTTCACGTTATATGCTTTTCAACCACAAAAAAATAAAAAAATAAATCATTCAAATATTGCTAGGCATCATTTGCCTTATGTGATATCAAATGCTTGAAAAATTGCATCGCTCCATCTACTCCCTCAAATACCAACAGAGAAGAAATCCAGCAAGAGTTCTGCAAGATTGGTTGTGTTTTTTCTATGCACACAAACATCGACTTTGAATCTAACCCAGCTTTTCCTCCAACATCTCCATTCACATAGACACTCTACATGTCACTATTAGCACTTAATACATTTAAGTGTTTGAGTGACAAACACAGCCTCTTTGTATAAAAGCAAGGTAACACTATGTATTTTCCAAGATTCTATAGTTTAAGCCCCTCCATTAATATCATCATTTGGTCAATTAGACCAAACTATTTTATAAATATAACTTAATTATATTAAGAATATAAATAAATCTCTCCTGATATAAGTTCAAACTCGTTGTACTGATATATCTCAATTATATTAAGAATATAGATAAATTTCTCTTAATATGAGTTCAAATTTATTATACAAATATATCCCAATTATATTGAAGATATGCATAAATCTCTCTTAATATGAGTCTAAGTTCATTGTACAGATATATCTAAATTATATTAAGAATATGTATGAATCTCTGTTTCTTAAGATTCTACAATTTAAACCCCTTCATTAATATTTTCACTAGGTTAATTAAACCAAACTATTTTATAGATATATCCCAATCAAATTAAGGATATGAATAAATCTCTCTTGATTTGAGTTTAGGCTTGTATTAATCTCTTTTCATATAAGTCTAGGTTTATTGTATAAATATATCTCAATTATATTAAGGATATAAATGAATCTTTCTTAAAATGATCATATTAAGGATATGCATCTCAATCATATTAAAGATATACATATATCTCTCTCCATATGAGTTCAAGTTCATTGTACAAATATGAAAAAAAAAAAAAATGAAAAGGTTATCTTATTCAAAACTCCAATTATGAAATCCCTTCTCTCCCATTTCACACCTTAGAACACACCTTTCTTATAGAGAGAGAGAGAGGCACCTTTACATGTTTTTAACCTAAAAAGGCTAGCAAGAAGAAAGGTTCCTTCTTTAAAGTACTCTTGGGAATAGATCTAATAAAGACAAGGTGGGGCCTATAGCTCAAATAATTAGAACACATGGCTACGAACCATAGTGCTAGGGGTTATAAGTCCAAGTTCATTGTACTGATATATCCCAATTATATTTAAGATTTACATAAATCTCTCTATTTGGTCAATATCTTATTAATTTTTCCTAACACTCTTTCCTAATTTTTATATTCATTCCTATATAAATAAGTGTAGCCTTTTATAGTTCAATACATATTGAAATTATTCTTTCATTTTTCTTTTCTCATGGCTTATAGCTTTTATCATAGCTACATTATCAACTTTAGTTATTAATGTCTGTTGTGTTTACTCATTTTTTTATGAGTATAATTTACTTGTGATCTTACATCACACAAATTTATTTCATTATTTTTTATTTCAAGTAAACCCCATTTATTATATGATGTAAGATCATGAGTAAGTCATTTCAAGTAGACCCCACTTATTATATGATATAAAATCATGAGTGAGTTGCATATGGACAATATAGTTATTAATAAAAATCCAAAAAAAAAGAAAACAAATCTCTACAACAAATAACCCAAGCTAGAGGATAAGAAATCAAAGGACAATATCCTTTAAAATTCTATATAAACTCTTTGTTGTGAAAGAAAGCCCTTCAGAACAATTTGTCATTCAACTCAAAAAAAGAGGAAATGGAAGAAGGAAAAGTTAGATTCATATTGGTTGTTTACGTGTTATTGGGGCTACTTTCAGCACAATCCACTACTGCCTCATTTGTCTCATTTGGCGTATGCTTTAAACTTTGCCTTGAGTATTGTTTCACCTTCCTTAATCGCCCACTTATCTATTGTGACTTCAAATGCTTGAAAGACTGTGTCACTCCATCTCATCCTCCTTTAGATACCAATAAAGAGGAAACCCAACAAGAGTTCTGCAAGCTGGGTTGTGCTTTTTCTTTATGCACTGATATAAACTCCAAATCTAACCCAGGTTTTCCTCCAACATCTCCTTTTAAATATACACACTTCTTGTCAATATCAATGCTAAACATGTTTAAGTTTTTGAGTGACAAATACAACTTCTTTATATAAAAGGAGGATAATGTCACATCCTTCCTAAGATTCTTCAATGTGAGCCCCTTCATTAATATCATAATTAGGTTGACTCGATTAGATCATATTAAAAATAATATTTCTAATTTAATAAAATATTCTTAAAAGCAATTAGAATCCTTAAAATATTAAAAAATATTTCTAGCAAATTTAAAACTAAATAAAACCAAAGAAAAGTAAAACATTTTTAAAATGTTATTTGAAATAAACCAATTTCCTTTTTTTTTTTCTAGTATAGTTGGAATGGAGAAGGAAATTTTACCTAGCAATAAAATCTAGGGTTCAAACCTTGATCTTATGTCAAGTTGTCATTAAGATATACCTAGTGGTTAATTGAACTAATTCTAAATTAATTAAACCATATTAAATAAATAAAGTTCGTTTGGTTTACTTTTGGCTCAAAATCATGTTTGTATTCATTATAATAGGTCTATTATCATTGTATCTCTTTTGACAATTAATATTTAATATTTCTTCTTTATACTTGTTAGGTGGGGAGAAATTAGAAAGCTGTGTAAATTCTTGCTCAAGTCGATGCACCAACAAGAATCAATCACCATGAAGAACTAAGAATCACTTGCCCTAAAGAGGAGTTCATAATTAAACAATTGTTTTTTACTTAATAATTGTTTATAAATAAATAAAAGGGGCAAGTATTAAATGTTTGTCTTTGGTGTAACAATATGAGAAATCAAAGTTCATGAGTTTGCCTATTACAACTATTGTGTTGCCTTCAATAGTTTGGACTTTTGTTACAAGAATCAAAGATCTTGTGTGTTTTTTTTTTTTTTTGATAAACAAACAAAAGAAAAAGGTCCTAAAATAATGAGACAAATTTTGGGTACCATTTTATATCAAAAAGAGTTAGAACTAAATTGGATTTAATACCATTGTTAATTAATTATATAGTGCAACAATACATAATTTTATTAACCTCAAAAGTCACAAACAATTAACTAAGAAGCACCCAAATAACACACACATTATCTCTTTATATAGTAACAAACATTTAATTCTAATCAACTATTAAAATTAGGGATATGTTTAATTTTGGGTCACTAATTTTAAAATCATTTAAATTTTTGTAGTGTGAAACTATGTATACAATGTACTTATAAAAAAGGTGAATAGATAAAGCAACTAGAATTTAATTCAATTCAACAAATATTAAACATAAGACTTTCTACAACAATCAAATATGTTATGTAGTTTAAGGCCAATAAACCTCTTAAGTACCTAAAAAATATTTCAAGAAAAGTTTTAATAGTCACTCAAATCACTATATTTTTTGTCATCAATTTTGTTCCTTTTTTATTTTTTTTAAGACACCTTATACTCTAAATACTTATTAGACCATTATTATACAACTATATTTATTCAAGAAAACATCAAAATAATCGTTCTATTTTTAACTTCATTTATTTATGGTAGCAAGAGAGATATAATTGATCTATTATGTCCCTATAAGTGAGTTTAACTTTTTTCTTTAAAAAAACAAGATAAGATGTCTTGTAAACATATTTTGGACACTATATTTTCAAGTTTAGTGTAGAGTGCTTATGATGTAATGTGTATTTCCAAAAAAAATAAGCTTTCCAGATTTTCCATAGCTAATTTTTTGTTTTTTAATGGAGACCACTTCATGCAGACATAAGGGATACTACTAAGTTTTTATAAATTTAGGAGGTGTATTGCGATTCTTTGTATTTAGATTTTTTTAATAAAGAAAAACAATGTTTTATATATATATAATTTAAGGTGTTCTTGCGATTCTTTGTGTTTGGATTTTTTTTAATAAAGAAAAACAATGTTATATATATATAACTAGAGGTATCCTTTCTTAATGTTTGGAATTTTTTTTTTTAAATATTAAAAAAAATACCTTATAAACTACACCTCAAGTGCACTTTACATTATTAATTATAAGAATATTAAAAGTTTTTATTAAAAGATATAACTAATAAAAGAAAGATGTGATGGCTTTTTTATTTTAATAATTAAAAGTAAAAATTTGCATCAAATTATTGAACATGCATATTTTAAATATAACTATTATCATTTAATTAGTTAATATGACCATTCAAGAAAGATTTGGTTCTTTACACATAAATAAAAGTTGTGATGAGAATCCAAAACTTATAACAATTCCTAATCAATAATAAGTTTTCTCATTGATTTTATGATTTTCTAGAAACCTCACCCAAAGATGTAATCATTTAAAATCAAGATATAATTTTTCTTCATTGTCCTATTCCATAACTTTAAGTGATGAAATAAATTTTCTCATTAATTTTACAATTTTTAATCATAATAAATAAAAAAGCATATGTTGTAATGTATAATAAAATAAATCATTTAAGATACATCAATTAATAGGTACCCATTAAAATTGTTAAAATATGTCATCAAATTGTGTTCAAGTGAAGCCACTTCTAGTTCAAGTCATTTAAGGTCGAATTACTCATAAGTCAAGTTACATTCAAATCATTTCAAGTTCGAGTTGCTCTAGCCCAGGTTAAGTTTGAGTTGCTCCATGAATATTAGAACATTTGTACTTGTTATTATATTTTATTGACTATTTACTTTTTTACATATTAATTTATATTTAAAGCATATAATTTTTTATTTTTTACTCATTTTTATTTTATCATTTAAGTTTAGTTGTATGTTAACTTGTTAGTTTTATATATATTATAATAGATAAAAATATATTATTATTTAATCATTAATATTAATAAAATGTCTTTAAGTATATTATTACTTTATATATATCTACATTTATATCTATATGTATATCAGTATTGTTAAAATTAAAATAAAAGTCAATTTATTCTCTTAAAGTTATACGAGCAATTTTTTATAAATTCTCACAAAAAAATAAAAATAAAAAGAAAGAAAAAAAAACTTTTATTTATTGCCCCTTTAAATAAAAATCTATTTATCTCTTTTCTATAAAATTAGAAGTGATTTTTTTCTTTCTAAATAAATATAGTAGTAGATATATGTTTTTTTTTTCTTTTAAAAAAATAAAAGATGAGTTTAGGAGAATTTTTTTAATTCTTAAAATCTCATTTTTTCTTTTTAATAAGAAAAAATATTTAAAAATTACTATAATGGCATAATTAATAAAATATAATTAATAGAATTTCATTGGACGCCTCCGTAAGAATATATATTTTTTCTAAATCTAGTTTTCCCAAATTACTTTGTTTTTCACCTAATTTAGTTCTTCTTAACTTATTTTTATTTCAAACAATATAAATAAAAATTTGTTTGTCCTTGTTAACTTATTTTTCTTTTGTTACACCTATTAGAAATAAGACCAACTTATTATGTACTCTAATAAACTCAATTTATTTTGATAATATTTAAAAAATTTATTATTTCAAGTATGAATCTTTTCCTAATTATACTTTTATATATTGTTTCAAGCATGGCTACAGCCTATGCAGTATGAGCGACGACCAAAGCAGGAGGTGGTGTTACAAATGTAATCAATGCATCTGCACATATACAGCCAATGCTGCCCATCTAAATCCTTATTTCATCATCCATTATCTTTTAATATATATTGACTTGGATACCTTAAGGAAGTTTTTGTTAGACTCCAAGGTTGATTTGAAAAGTTAAAATAAAAATAAAACCTACGTACCGTCGCTAAGCACAAAACAAAAGTGAAAATATTAGTAAGACTTGGGATTCGAAAACAAGAAATTATAGGGGCAATTTTATGCGCAACATTAGTAACTGATGTAAGTTGTGGGCCCACCACAATACTTGGACCAGTCGATCGGCCCAAAATCTCTAAAAAGTGTTTCACTACTTCTAGACTACTAGTAATCAAATCCTATCGGTGACATTAGTAAAAGTCCCGACGCCACTAATAAAAGCTCTACATTTCCCTTTTTTCCGTTTTGAAAAATCTGTAAATGACACACGTGCAAATGTTGCATTATTTGATTCAAAATTTTCAGTTTTGAGTTTTGGTTAAGGGAAGATTTATATCTTGAGAGAATGACTATCAATCAACTCATTAGCTAATGAAATCTAGTGTTTCAATGAGAATTGTAATCGAAATCTGGACATACTCAAAAATTTTGTGTGAGAGAGAGGAATGGAAGATGTAAAGGAAGCTTCAAGGCTTTCACCATTCATCCCTGTAAGGAAAGCACATTAGTATTCAATTGTGGCGTATGCAAATTAGCAACGCAAGTCGTTGCTCCTTGCTGTCTTTATTTTCACCATAACTACTATGAACCATGAACGTATATGAACAGACCATTATATGTAGATATATATATATATAGCTTTCGTTATTTTTATTCATATATTTTTTTATTTAGTACACATAATCTTACTGGGATACAAATTTATTTTTTCATATATATTCTATAAATATATATATAGTGGATGCGCACAATACGATAGGATACAAAGGACAGCACAAATTTATTTCAAGGTTTTCAAGGTGCCAATTTTCCAGAGGAAAATGCTGACTTTAGTTTCGGGTGTCATCTTCAAATTAAGTATCAGGAAGCTTACTAGAACATGCGACGCATCTGTAGAAGCCTCGTCGATGTCCATAGAAAATGGCAGCAGCCATATCGGCACCAATCTTTGTACCCGCCTTCAGCAAATTGATGGCAATGGATCACACAGGACGAGGAATATGGACTGATGTAGTTGAGCCAAAATTTCTGCAGGTTTCTAACAATATTTTCGCAAAAATTGGTTTGTTGCTAATTGATTAGAGCATCTGGGGTGTCCTTGGCTAGGTTGGGTAACCAGTGGCTATTTTTGTGGACTTAAGAAGCAGGATGGGTTGCTTGTCTAATACAGGTTGGCTCTTGAATATGGCAGACGTCTTGAGGTTAAAACATATTGAAGGGTTTAGTTAAAGAGCTCATATGATGAGATATGTCCTTGTAAATTGGGGAACACGTTACAGGAGCCGGGTGGTTGTCGGTGTTGTGTTTGTTGCATTCTCTTAGTCTTGTTTTCACTAGCCAATAAGTTCTATTTTCTATTCCAATGGTTCGATGGAATGTGGGATGTTTGCTTTAGAATTTGTTGATTGATGGAAGCACTTGAGGTCTTATTAGGTAGATAATTTAGCTTTGTAGGTTAAGATTGGTAGTTGAAGAAAGCACAAGACAGAAACTGAAGTATACACACACATAAAGGAAGACAGAAGCCGGAAGGGGAAGAAGACTATAAAAAATGGCAACTTGGTGTAGTTCTGAGATTGCCACTGACTTCTATTTCATCAAGCTCTCTTATATCTGTGAATAACCTTTTACATCCAATCTAGCCTTTAATCTATTAACTGATCTATCTGCATTTAACTTGTTCCTAAAGATCCATTTGACTCCAATAATATGTTTATGAGTTGGTCTGTCTACCAGCTCTCAAGTTCTGTTCTTTTTAATCATATTCAATTCTTTTTTCATTGCATTTAACCAAACTTCAGACTTTGAGGCTTCATGATAAGTTCCTGGTTCAAGTATAGCAACATAACTCCTTTCATATATATCTTCAAGAGATCTTGTGCCTCTAATTGTTTTATCATCAAAGTCTGCAATTTCTTCAGTGGCAGGTTCACCAGGCATTTGTGGTTCTAATGTTGTACCGCAAGTTTCTCTTTGCATTTTAGATTAAGACTTGTTCCAATCCCAAGTTGCTTGGTCATCAAACTAGACATTCCTGCTAATGAAAACCTTCTCAGTTTTCAAGCTATAGATTATGTAGGCTTCAGCATTCAAGCTATAGCCAACAAAGATCCCAAGTTCTGATATATGATTTAGCTTATCTCTTTTAATATCAAGAATTAAGCTGTAGCAAATACAACCAAGTACCTTCAAATACTGCAACAAAGATTTATCTTTAAACTAAACCTTACAGCAGGGAGTTTTCCCTTTTAAGGCTTTAGTGGAAAGTCTATTTTGTAAATATATTATTATATTGACAACCTCACCCAAAATCTTTGTGGGTAAGGCTTTTTTAAATAGCAAGCATCTAGTTATTCCCATAATTATTTTGTTTTTTCTCTTTTTTGAGGAGAGTAAGTGGCTGTTAGCTGATGATGGACACCAGAATCTATACAAAACCCATTAAACTTGTTAAAGGTGTATCTGAGCATTTTGATTTGGCAACCAATTTGATTCTTAATCCAACTCTCAAATTTGTTGAATACATCTGGCACATCAAATTTATGGTGCAAAAAGTAGACCCAACATTCTGGTCAAATCATTAACGAACAAGAGAAAGTACCTGCTGCCACTGAGAGATGGATAGCTCATGGGACCACGTACATCTGTATGTACTAATTGAAGTTTCTCAGCTGCTTTCTATGCTTGGCTTGTTTGAAAATGTAGCCTGGACTACTTTCCATGTCGACAAACCTCACACGCTGAGGTATTTTTAGTTATCAGAGGCACACCAAGAGCTAGCTGCCCTTGATGCAAAAGATTCAGAAAGGCATAGTTGCAGTGACCTAGCCTTCTATGCCATAAGCTTGACTCATCATAGGTATGAGCATATGCAACATGAACATGACCCCAATCACCTGTAAAACTTTTATTTTTCATCTCTATAGTAATTACCACATTTCTAGAGGGATCAAGGATTTCGCATAATTTCTCTCTAAACAACGACTCAATTCTTTTCTAACAACTGCCTTACACTAAGCAAACTTTGATTTATACCGAGTACATTAAGAACATCAGAAATAATTTTAGTACCTGTAGAGGTCTCCACTAACGCAGGCCCTCTCCCTCTCGTTTAAATGTACTTGCCATCACTAATCTTCACCTTAGATAAATAGGTGAGATCAAAAGTTTTGAATCTGCTAGCATCATTTGTCACATGATGAGGACAGCCACTATCAACCAAGCTTCTGCTCGTTCAACAACTGCACTGCATGAAGCCATGAACAGGTGTTCCCCTACTGTTGATCTTCAACAACCTGAGCTTGATGTGGTGTATTCTTCTAAACTTCGTTGTTTTTGCAAACCTTGGCCATATGCCCTACCTTTTCGCAGATTCTTCATTGTATATCAGATCTGAACCAACAATATATCTCTAAATGTCCAATCATTTTACAATGTCTACAAGGCGAGTAGTTCTTTTTCTCCTCCTCCTTATGGGTTTCCCCATCTCTCTTCTCTCTGTCCTTTTTCTCACCAGATAACTTTTTGTCTCCTGTTTATTATCTCTCTTTACCTTTGACCAGCATAGCAACTTCATTTGAATCATTTTTCCTAGTAACCCTTCTTAACTCAAAAGCTTATAATGCATTTACAACTTCTGCTAAGGTAAATAAACTTGCTTAAATCCTTTGAATCTTCCGACGATTATATCTTGGATTCATACTTTACAGGCAAGCATACTAACACCTTTTCTACTATCCTTTGATCAATTTGCTCCTCCCCCAACAATCTGATTTCATTGACAATCTTCAGGAGCCTGTCAGCAAATTGCTTCACTAATTCAGTCTTTCATCTTCAAAGACACAAACTCTCTTCTTAGATTCAAGACTTGGATACTTCTTGTTTTGTTACTGTCATAAAATTCTTCCCTTAGTTTGTCCCAGGCTTCTTTAGCTCCCTCACATGCCATAATTCTGGTGAAGATGGGATCTGTCACACTAGAATGTATGCAAGTGAGAGCCTTGTACACCTTAGCTATCCCTTCACTATTACACTTGATCTGGGCCACCGGTGGATTGTTTGGAAGTGGAGCCGTTTGATCTCCATTTTCAACTATCTAATGACCTCAGGTAAGCCTTCCTCTTGAATGGCCAAATTAGGTAATTCTCTCCCGAAAAACAGGAGGGCCTGTGGTTAGATAGGAGGAAAAAGCCATTCTAGTTTTCTCAAGGTGTTTCTGGTCTTTTGGTGGGGTTTCTCTCTTAGTTTTTCCTCTCACGCGACTCAATCACAGGCCTCTAAACTCTCCAATTACTCTGATACCACGTTGAAGAAAGCACGTGATACATACAGAAGCATGCACACAAACACAAAGGAAGACAGAAGCCAGAAAAGGAACGAGACTAGAAAAAATGGCAACTTGGTGTAGTTCAGCTATTGCCACTGACTTGTATTTCATAAAGCTATCTTTTGAAAGAGATTTGTACAATACCAAGAGTACATTCAATAATGGACATGCGTCCCATTCCTCATTGTTGACTTAACTAAGCAAGCTCATCTTCCCAGCTTTACATACCTAACCCCACTAATAAGTTGCCTAGTCTTACTCATTACAGTAAAGGATGTGTCCAGCAATGATTATCTAACTAATCCAACGTGACCTAATACAAGTTACATACCAACAAAGGCATTACAATACAACCAAAAATTGACTGCAACAAAAGGAACTTGAAAAGAAGTGCTTCCAGCTTTTCCTTCTTCCTCTGCTGCCCTTCTTTTTCATGCTGAATAGCTTGCTTTCCTTCCATGGTATCAAGGTGGAGCTTGAACAGGATGAAACTAGGTCCTCCGACATTGGTGCCACTATGGTGGTTGTTAATATTGCAGCGAGGTGTAATTTGGGTCTTGTTTGTCAGCATGCCAAGTTTGTCTTGGGATGTAAATGTATTGTTTGTGTATTGTTTTTATCAATAAAGATAACCTTGTGCCGTTCAAAGTCAAAAAAGAAAAAATTCAGTTAGGCATTAGATATAAAATTTAATTATTTTATCATATATTAAAATTAATACCAATCTTTAATGTGGGTATCAAAGATAATATCACTGCGACCTTTGATAAACAAAATATTATCCTTCTAATACTAGTTTATTCTACTTGTTATTACATAATAGTAGCGTCAAAGTGAAGGAAAAATTTTCCGTTTTAGAAACATGAAGACCATCACCCCACAGCAACACATAAAAAGTCCATCACCACACACAACAGATCATTTACGTAAATTCTTGCTTGGGAAGATGCACCAACAAGAATCACTGACCATTAACAGCAGTTAAGCGATAGCGTTTTGGTTAATTGCTCTGTGATCATAGTTTACGAATGAATAAAGATGACAAGCCTTATACGTTTGTATTTGGTGCAACAATATTGTAACAAGCACATAGTGCACGAGACTTTCTTATTAATACAACAAGATATGACAATTAAATGTCATTGAATTTGTGTGTTACAGTTATGGTGTTGGAATTTTTACTGCAACCCGATTTTTTTTTATATCAATAATAAATATAACTTTTAATAAATAAATAATAATATCTTTTAAATATGAGATATTTGAGTTATAAGTAAAGTTTATTATATATTAATTTATAATAAATAATAAAAAATAATAAATAATAAATAATTAAATTATATGTCTGTTTGATTAAGAATTATGATTACATTTATAAATATAACAAATTTATTATTATTTATATTATTATTGTAAAAATATTATAAATATTTTAAAAAATAATTTTAAAAATATAATAATTTATTAAAAATTTAATTTTAATAAATATAATTTATAATCAAATATATTTTATTTTATTTTTAAAAAAATTTATATAAATTTTTATTATATATTAATAAATTTTATATTAAAAATAATAATATTAATATACAATTTAAAATAATTACCTTTTATAATCAAGTTTGCATTAACATTGAGAAGTCTTCCACTTCGTGTTACAAGTATCAAACACCCCACAATATAGCAGTAGCCGGTGACATATTACCGTTGCCCATGATCGCAGCCGCAATATAGCAGTAGCCGGTGACTACTGCAACACCACATTGGCCGTAATTGCAGCTGCAATTCGGCAGCATCACCCGCCACCCGCTGCTCGGAATGCTGGTTGCAATCATTGAGGTCGTTGCGGTTAATGTGGTCACAATTGTGCTTAACACAGCATCCCTGTAAGAACAATTATTATGATAATTTTAAGCTACAATTATAGACAATGGTGGTGTGGCTGCGATTTAAATCGATCATTCCATTACAATAGCTAGATAAAAACTGGAAATATTACACACAGCTGTTAAGCAACCTGAGGCCATTTTTTCCCATTTGTAAATATGAGCTGGGAAAATAGCCCGTGAAAAGATTAGAGACAAGAATGGCAGCACGCTAAAATGCCTAGCCCTGAAAACCAAGTGTTGCAAAACAATTGTCGGATTTTGAGGGTTACCAATAAGTGGCCAGGACAACTAACCTATGTCTAGTGGAGGCTATCAATCATGTTAAGGGGCAGGCTAAGGAAGTTGCCACTCGCTGATTTAAGACTCGGAGGAGGACCAAATTTGGATAGAACCATTTTTATTGAAGATATTTCTGATTTGATCACGAGTTCGAGCTATAAAAACACATTTTTGTGAAAAACAACGGCAAAAATGCCTGCATTTAACTCTTTCCCCAATTTTAAAGTGTAAGAATCTCGACTTAACAGCAACACTCTTTATTGTTTATGTGGTCAGCAAAATGATAGTGTGTCAGCCAGCAAATAGATTCAATAGGTTGCATAATCCTTTTGTTTATAATCCAAGTTTCTTAACAGCAGCATTGCTCATAAATAATGGTAACACACCCGGTGGTTGTCACTGATTTTTCATTGGATACAGATGTACAAATGTCCCATTGGATCAAATAATCATAATTTTACAATTGGTAGATCGAGGTTTGGACATCAATTGCATTATGCAAGCATCTGCACTAACTGTTGAGCTTTGGAAACCATTACTTGATAATTTAGCAGCAAACAAGAAACTGCCATAACTGGAATTTCTTCACGAGTAGCAATATACTTACTGCAGAACAAACATATTGTGGTTCAATCAACACAAAAGCTACTGTAAGGGTTACATTTCACACGTATAACCAGAATCAAATTGTCAAACACGAAAAAAGCTAAACCAAGTTAATTTGATCTGGAGTAATCCAACAAAGAATCTAATAAATCAACAAATTCACTCCATCAGCTGAAGAATATACGGAGATAGGGTTCACACAAATCACCTTTCATTATTTTCTGCAGAATGAAAGCCATGAAACAAGGCAATCCAATCTACAAGAAAGAGAACTTCTAACAGACTTAACTACCATTTCTGCTCACACTTGTAGAACTGAAAACTTTTTCATACTGCAAACTCGAGGCAATGACCCTCAGAATTAACTTCTGAACTAACCTGGCTCCGTCAAACAAGGAGACTTGTTGGCAATTGGCATATCAAATTATGGTGATGCCTCAACATCGTTGTTTACTACTGGTATTAACTTATTTTTCTGTTCTTTGTTTAGAAGGGTACCTTCAAAATCATCAGTATGAAGCAGTCAGCATACTGTAGGCACAAAGTATCAGAAGAATGAAGATATAGATCTATATACATGATATTTTATCATAACAGTGATGGAAACTGAATTATGTTCACCATGTGTAATGAATGTAAAAGTAAGCACCTAATTTAATTGAGCAGATTAATGGAAAGTTTTAGAGTATCATGTAATTCAAATCAAGGATAAGACATCAAAGTGAGCTCAGACATGATCCCATTATGATTTTCCTATGCATTGAAAGGGGTAAATTTGACCTAAAAGATCACAAAGTATTCAACATGCAAAAGTGAGACTCAATATTTGTGTACTGGTTTACAGACTGTAAGACTGCCAAATATGCATGTTTTTCAGAAGTAAATATTGCAATTCCAACCCAGGAATAACCTGGAAGAAAAAGAGAACAGGACTTCATCAAACTCCACTACAAAGGGCCTAGGGATGACTCGAAGTAATTAAGATTTTTGTTCTTCCGCAAAGAAAATTGGACATCCGCCAGGAAGAGAAATGCTGTGTATTTCACTCATCTGAAGCCTTTGGCGAGTTCCCTGGAGTCTTAATAACTGTGGCTGTTTTAGCTATATGTGCTGTGACAGCTGCACGAAATTCTTCCACTATGGAACCATCCTTGAACTTCAGAGCGAATGTTGAAAGACCATCCTTATTTTCACCAGTACCATTCCTGCAGGCAAAAGTGATTCCTCGCTTGTCCATACTAGTCAGTTTCATGTCAGGATAAATGCTTGCATTGAGAATCAACCTGTAATTACCCCGAGCTCTCATAAGAAGTCTGGCTCTTTCTGCCTCTGTGGTCGAGACATTCACTTTGACTTCTCCCTTTCCACGTTCCTTCCAGGCACCATCCAGAAACTCAAACAATGCTGAATCAGCAGAGAAAACCACTCCCTCATTTTCTTCACCTGTCTCAACAGGAACCTCCTGCATGGATGGAAAACTGCTTCCATCATTTTTTGAGGCAGCAGATGATCCTGATGCACCAAAGAGTGAAGAATTGCCATTGTTTGAGAGACCAAAACCAAAATACGGCTGATCACTTTTCTGCCCAAACAGAGGACCAGTGCTTAGTGAAGAGCCATCCTTTGGAACTGACCCAAATGTAAATGTAGAAGTGGAAAACCCTGTTCCAGCAAGCCCTGTGAAAGCATTTTGGCTACTTGAAAGCTGTTGGAATGAACTTAAAGGGGTGCCTTCAGCACTGGCATTAACATTTTCATTGCTCTTCTCCTTATCTTCAGTTTCTTTTTTATCATCATCTGCAGCTTTTTCATTCTCTGTCTTACCATCTTCTGCATGTTTTTCATTTTCCACATGGGGTTCAGTTGCCTCATTGACTAAATTATTCTCATTGTTCTCAGCACTGACCTTATCCTCCTCACTTTTGGCCCCCAAATGATTATTCTTGCCTTCAGATAGCTCAATACTCTGATCAATACCGTTTTCACTTTCTTCACAAATATCATGCTTTCCGTCTTCAGGTTCTTTCTCATTAACTACCTCTCCAGTTGTTATTGCAGGAGGAGATGCAGTAGGTTCACTTGGAGGCACCAAGCGAATCCCAGCAAAAGGGTTAACTGATGTGGTTGATGAAGCTTGACCACGACGAACTTTCACAATTCTTCTGCTTGCAAGTACTTCATCACTAGCCCTCTTAAAAGTTCCAGTCTCTTGGTCGGTAGAATTTTCTTCATCATCAAGCCCAGGGTTCTCTTTTGAAATCTCCCTCCCAGCAGCCCTCTTCTTTGAAGGTGGAAGGGAATTGTCTGCATCCCCCATTGACAAGTAAAGTTGACTGCCAAAATTTACAAACTTTTACCCAGTGCTTATAGAAAAGTTAATGCCTGCAGATCCAAAGACCAACAAGAAATTACAAAAATTTTGAAGATGCACACATCTTATGACAACACATATTTGTGAGAAAAGATGGAAAGTGCTATCAAAAAGAAATCAAATGCCATTATGAGGCCCCCCACAAGGCATTCCATCATCAAAAACAGATAAGCCAATAACTTCCTGGACTAAGTCTGTTAACTTCCTTTTCTACAAGACACTTAACAAAAGAGCAACTACACAATGCCTGCAATGCAATAGCAACAAGAACATTGCAAGTGCTTGCCAAACAGAAATGGTAATTCTCACTCACATACAAGTTCTAGCAAATTTTAGGAACAGTCAAACAACTTGTATCCAGCATCCCATTCTTCACTGTTTTCAATGCAAGAATTTTAATCATGCACATCAGACATATCCTGTAATAGCTTTGTGGTCAACATCATAGGTTAACTTGACTACTTAAAGATTAAAAATAAAAAATAGAAAAAATAAAAAATGATGGCAGAAAATGAAACAAATAGAAATTATTATACAGACATAAAAGAACAGTTACATGAAAGAGATTACATAAAATTGGTTGGCAATGAAATGCCCAGATAAAAAAAGAAAATGGTTCAGTTCAAAAAAAAAAAAAAAAACTGGCGCATTGATGACTAAAGTGAAAGTCCAATTAAGACCGTGATCCTTGAAGACTACAAGAATTTGTTCAAAGACGTGACTCCCAACTTTGGACAATGATCCCTGATCTAGAGGAGAGGCCTTGGACGCACACACAAAAACAAGTTACAAAATGGGTCATCAGCAGTAGGCATCGCCACTTAGCTAATTATCAACCAGAAAGGAGAAGAGCTGAAAGGTAACATTATGGGCACCGAACTCGTAGGCAATACTTTGAATTGCAAAAGAAACAAGTCAATCCATAACAAGATTCCAAAACTCATCACATAAACATTCAGTAAATCACATTTTGCCACCAAGATCAAGTAAACCTGAACTAAATTCGTTCAAAGGATGCATTTTCATTCATTTCCTGACAACCAAAAGATACAAAATCAATCAAAATCGCAGCTTTCTTCCATTTTCCTTTCAGTTCATTGCATTTTTCTTGGCAACCAAACACGGAGAAACAACAAACGAAACCTAAAAACCTAAACTCATTCCCTATTTCGGGAAGTGGGTGATCAAAATCTTGGACAAACCTAAAAGATTCCAACCAGAGTACTGTGCTTACCAACTCAGAACAGCCCAAAACATATTAAAGTCAACAGAGAAGGAATTAAAAAAAAAAACAAAAAAAAAAAAAACAAAGAGCACAGAGAAAAGTTGGAATTGAGACTTACAGGTAAGCAAAACTGCGGAGCTGAAGCAAAACCCTAGAGAGAGATCCAAAAATGAAATGGTTTTTTGGCTTGTTCCCCTGTTTTATTGTTTTTTTTTTTTTGGGGGGGGGCCTGAGGGAGTGAGTGCTTAATGTGTACTATAGAACGATCAGTTGTTCAAATTAAAGAAAAATAAAATAAAAGTAATTTGGGAAACCTAATTTTTTAGAAAAATTTTCATTATTATAATAATAGATCGCACTTCTTATTTTAAAATGTAACATTGTGCACCCCATGATGCAAATTAAGGTAGACAGAATTTACAAATAGATATTTTTAACCCTTTCTTATATGTATCACAAACTCCTTTCTAACCAAGAATCTTAAGTTCTTAGTAGTGATATATTGATAATTTAATATTTTTTTATTAAATTATTTTTAAATTTTAATATTATATTTTATTTAATAAAAAATAAATTTAATTATTTAGATGTATAATATCATACATGTGAAAAGTCTATTTAATCATAACATTGCTCAAATGATATATTTTTTTAAGAGAAATTAAATAAATTTTAATCTTTTTAATATTAAAAATAAACATATAAAATATTTAAGTAATAAAAATTTGGAATTCTAGTACTAGTTGGTTTTTCGCCAAATTCTTGCAGCAAAAATTTCCTTCATTTTCTTGAGAACTCAGTCAAAGAGAGAATTCGTTGTTAGATTATTGAGAAATTAACATTCTTTTCATGTTGGGGTCGTCAAATGTATGATATTTATCAGTTTTGGATGGTTTTGTTAATCTGGGACTCTCAAATTTTGTTGGGTTTTTGTTGTTTGATACATTTGTAGTTTTCTTTTTTAACAAAACCCATTATTTATTATTATTATTATTATTTGGCTTTGATGAAGTTTTAATAGTGGAAAGCACTTGCTTTGTATTGCACTCTTAGGGGTTTATCTTGCAAACCGGGCATTTTTAAAGAAGAAAGGATCTGTATATATGGGCAGGCTGTTGTTTTCTGAGACCGCTGACAAGAACATGCTGTGCCATACAGTTTTTGGTTGAATAACAACTCTTACAGTGAAACAACCTTCTTCAATGGTTCGAACTTTTTCTTCTAGGTTAGAACTCTCGGGCTTTGCAAGATCATTTTTAGCTTCCAACTGTCGTGTCTCTTTTTATTATGTATTAAGGCAATTTAGTCTGCTCTTGTTATTTACAGTAACGTTTCTTCAAATATGTCAAATATTTTCTGACGGCAACTCGACGACTGGTTTAAGTTGTAATCGAATTTAAATGTTAGGGTGCACAATATTACATTCTAAAATATGAGGTGCAGCTTGGGAAGGTGGAAAATGTAAATTTTTCAAATTTTTTATCTTTTTAGAGACAACATTTTCATTTTTTGTGACGATGGGTTATGTGGATTTTTTTTTTCCTTTTTTATCCACGCTCTACAGTTTTATGGAGCCCGAGCTTTTGAGGGTAAATTACATCCAATAATATCTTATAGGTAGGATGTATTTACGTTTTGTATATTTTATTTTCAAAAATTATAAAAAATATACTCAAATTTAAATTCTGTAACTAAAAGCATACTCTAGTTTAAAAGCATTAACAAAAAACGTTTTGGTAAGTGGTTGTCAGTAAAAATGAGATTTTATTACAAAAATACTACTAAAATTAACCAAATCAGCCAAAATGTCCATTTCTTTGAAGTTAAATTAATATGGCCATTTGCAGAAGGGGAAAAAGCCGAAAGGCAAAAATAGAAATGAAACAAAGGCATTTGAAGGGCTACAAAAGCCAATGGGCTGGATGGCGAAGCCATTAAAGCTAGATGGTATCTGATACTTTTACCTAAAAGCTTTTCCGGCCCATGCCTAACCAGAGGCGGCTAATGAAGGGCTTGAAGGGAGTCAAGGAAACGGCCTTTATGGGAAACTTGAAGGCCTTTGCTTTTGGAATGGTGGGCTCGACCGAGACCCTCTCAGAAATCGAGCCGAATCTAAACCATGATCAAAGAAGAGGCCTAAATCAATATCGAAGTATCCCGAGTTGATTTACCAATTAAAACTTAGGGTGGTTTTCGTTTTTTTTTTTTTCTTGAATTACATAATAAAGATAATTTTTTCTATTTCTATAAATTTTATAACTCTTTCCTAAGATTAGAATTTGAAATCTCCCAACCAAAAAAGTTGAGCCAATTGGGTCCGTCTCCCACCCTTTGCTCTTTAGACTACAAGACTTCAATTTTTTTGATAGACGTTTTGAAAAAGGTCCAATATAATTTAATTCCAACAAGATCTGTCCTAGGAATTTTAATTTTGGCGATTTAATGCGCGTGCAAAAGCACCGTAATCGAGGTTGAATTTTTTCGCTAGTACTATAGTCATTTGTAAATCGAAAATCTCAAATTAGAGTTGCAATTATGGTTAATGGTATAAATAAATGGTGTACAAATGAAATTGTAAATTAGCTAAACACATTTAAAATTCCTTTTTTATTCGTCAACTTCAATTCATTAGTTTAAGAATTTAGAATTTAAGTCATCAGAACCATTAAAAAAAAAAAAAATGATACCATCGATTGTATGTCGTAAATGCTAAATATAATCCTTCGGACAAAAAAAAAAAAAGTTGTTGTGGTCAAGAGATTATTTGAATATAAAATAGCTCATATTATAATTAAAGAATGACTTCTAATTAACCAATTAAAAAAAATGACGATTGAGAGGGCTGCTACTTGCCTCGCATGCTTCTGGCTGCTGAGTCTGACTTTTGTTTTTCTTTTATTATTTTATGTTTTAATAAAAAAAAATGACGTTGTTTGCTTTTTTTTTTTTTTTAATTAGTTTATCTTTTAATAAATATAAGATATTTATTAATCAAGCATTTTTTTTTTCGAAATTATATAGTATATTTTGTCAACTCTGAATCCTGATAATTTTTCAGTAAGATACCGAAGTGAAACGAAAGCACGTGGCTACCGTAACAACATTAACTAGTCGTTTGTCAATGTTTCCTATGTCCTTAAATTCAATTTAAAATAATTTGCATACAGTTTAGAATTATTATCTTTTTTTTTTTTGTTTTTTTTTGCTTTTCATAAAATGAAAAGGCAAGAAAGTGCGCACAATATCACTAAGGAAAAATATCCTGAATTCACTCAAAGATGGACGTAGGTCCCTACAATGAATTTATATATGACTAAATTTTATGAAATTCAGTAAAAATTATTAATTTTTTAAAATTATAAAGAATTAAACGAATATTTAACTGTACTAAATATCCTAGTAAAGCAGAACAATTTGAGTCCGGCTATGAGTTTCGTTGATCTCTTTCCAGAGCATCGAGCTGTCTTGGGCACGCGGCAGGACATAGCCTACTATGTCACTGTCGAGTGGCTCTTATGGTCTAATCGGAACTCTGTTATTTGGGGCCATTGTGGCTTCATCCCAATTACATTAGTAACATTCATCTCTGCTTGTTGGACTGCCCCACCGATTGGTTTATTAAAACTAAATGTTGATGGGGGCAGTTTTGAAGGATCATGCTTTTCTCTGCCGTTGGGGCTTTGATTCGAGATCATTAATGTGCTGTTCTTGCTGCTGCATCCTATAGGTTTCCTTTGATTTCCTCTCTAGCAATGGTGGGAGCATTAAAAGCTTACAAGCGGCAACCTTGGATATGTTTTTTTTTTTTTCTTTCTTTTCTTTTCTTTTTAATATAATTTTTTTTTTCTCTTTTGGCCGAATGCGACTCTTTATATGTGGTCAACACTTTTAATTGTGCAATTAAATGCGTCTCTTAACTTCTCAGAATTGGGGGCCATCGTAGCAGTGCATAACACTTCTGGCACTGTTTCGATCTTTTGAATTGAGGCATGTTAACGCGCTGGCTAAATGGGGCTCATAATACTCATCATGATCTAGTTATATGGTTGGGAATCACTCCTCCTTGCATGGTTGCTGATATTTCCACTTATGTAAACGCTATTTTCCATTAATATATGACAATTACTCTTTTCCGAAGGAATAAATAAATAAATAAAAGAAGGATGATAATTTCTTTAAAAAGTCAAAGTAAGATTGAGTATATTTGAATTTTTTTTTGTTTAATTCATGATGTGAGATCTTTGTTAAGAACAAGATTTATATAGAATTAAAAATTACAAAACGGGAACCATATCTTGTCTGTTCTACCAGTGGGGAGGCAATTTTCAACTTCAAGGATGAATTGTAACAATAGTTTTATAAATTTTAACATCAATTTTAACCCCGAAGGGCGCCTAAATGCTGTGTCAAGCATAAACAATATAAAACCGTGGCGTCAAACTTAACCCCAAAGGGCGCCTGTATGTTGTGTTAAGTGTAAGCAATATAAAACCGTGGCTTTTGCCAAATAAAATTTCATGAGTTATTGTTTGATCAGCATAATTGACTAAAGTTAATAAATAAAATGTCTCCTCTCCCTGAGTGAGCAAAGAAATCCTCTCTTTATGAAAATTTGTAACCCTAATCACTATATTTGGAGCATCCACAATAAAGCTTAATACGATTTTTTTTTTAAATATATATATATATATATATACACACACACAAAATTGATCTAACTTAACTCGTTAATGAACACAAGATTAAATGACATAAGAAAGTACACGTTTTATATTAATTTTTATTTCTAATGGAGCCTAGTTGTAATTCAACAATGCATGTAAATTTCAATTTTTTTTTCCTTATTTATAACATATCATTAGATTTGTAATTAAATTATTTTCAATTAGTATATGATATTCAATTCTATTTTTCCACCTTCCTTAATATGGAATAGGCTAAAAAAATAAAGCGAATAAAAAATCTTAAACGATTGTAACACAAGTAAAATTGAAAACATTTATATAATGAGCACCTATTAATTGGTGCATTTTAAATGATTTACTTTGTATGTTTTTTTATTTATTATTCAAATATTGTTGAATCAATGAGAAAATTTGTATCTTCTTCGTCATAATAAATTATGTAACAGTATAACAAAGAACAATTTCATCTTTTTTTTTTTTTTTTAGGTTTCTAGTAAATCATATAATTAATAAGAAAAGTTATATAATTAGGATTTATTGATTAAAGAGTTAATGTGAGTTTTGGATTTTCATTCACCAACTTCTATTTATTCCTTCATCTCAAATAACCAAATATCTCTTAAATGATCATATCAAATAATCAAATGAGCAAAAGTTACATTTAAGATATACATGTTAAATGATTAGATGAAAAATATTACTTATGATGCACCAAAAACAAATGATTTGTTGTAAATTTTTGAACTTTAGTTGTATCAAATTTCACTTATGCTTTTTATCCCAAAAAAAAAAGTAACAATATCTTTCTCTTATCAATGACACTTTTTAGTAAATCTTTTAATAATCCCAAAATCAACACAAAAAAACACATTTGAGGTGTTCTTTTTTAAGGTATTTCATTTAATCTTAAAAAAAAATCTAAACACAATGAAAACCTTTAAATATGTAAAAATACAAAATTATTCAAGTCAAAATGAAAAATTCAAAAAGAAAAATAAATGAATACTTTAAATTAATAGATGTAGAAGAAATATTTTCAAAATTAAATTAGTTATTGAATTAAAAATAAAAAAATAAAAAACTCAATATTTACTCAGTCATATTTTTTAAATTAAAATTAAAATTAATTAAATTGATATTTAATAATAAATATATATATATTTTATTAGTAATTTAAAAAATAAAGAAGTGATACACACACATATATATTTTGATCAAAAATTATTTTAAATGATTAAATTTAAATTTTTTTGACAAAAATTTTAAAAAAAACTTGAAGATACATTAGATTTTAGTTTTAATTAATAAATTGTAAGATTAAATAAAAATTATGAGTAAGTTTTATATTTGAATAAAATTTTGGACTTAATTATAAGTTAAGTTTAAGGTTTAAATTGTAATTTTTGATATTTTAAAGTCAAAATGATTGTGACTACAAACTAATCCTTTTTTATTTTCTATTTTTTTAGTCGAATTTTCCTGTTCAAGCCTAATTTGACCAATTTTCGCTTTCTTCGATTATTAGGATTGATTTACAGATTTGGCTTTAGAAAGCTGCTGACAAGTACTCCCCTACCATCTGGCCGTGAAATACTTGCATGTAGTGGGCTCCAGACGGAGCCCGTGACCCTGATGGGGCAGGAGGGCTCCATTTGCAGGTGGGGCTCACTCCTCTGATTCGAGGTCAAGGTAGAACCGGTCCATGTATGAATGGAACTCTCTTGCCGTTGGATTGAAGAAAGGGAAGGAAATTAAGCAAAGGTGATGGAAAATTTTGAAATTTGTAGCTACTGTTTAGACCCTTTTTCTTTTTTCTCATAAAATTACTAGTTTGTATGCCTCTTTTTCTTTTCTTATTTTTTTTATTAAAAAAAAGATAAAATAGCGATGATAATAGTGCTACTTCAAGTACAAAATCTACGTTCATTTCCAGTTCCTCAAGAATGAAGAGAAAAATTTTCATACCTATTTTTGAGATCTCAGATCTATATCTTTAAAAAATATAAAATTTATAAAAATTTAAAATCAATTTTTATTATATAACTTATACTCAATAAACTTTGAAAAAAAAAAAAAATATATATATATATATATATATATATATATATACGCGTGGCAATCTTATGGACAATGGAATTATTTGGTGGGCTTGAACCCGGCAATAGGTTTGTTGACTAGTTGCGTATATAAATGGCCACTTGAACTTTAACAAGTTTTAGCGTCAAGGAGAGCCCTCCATTTCTTTGCTTTACTTCCCAACTCACTCCATCATTCTTCACGCCCATTCGCTTCAATTCCTTTCAATGACCCGTAAAGATGATGAAAGAGATGCTCTGTTCGAGTTGCTGGATCAGGCCGGGAAATTGCAACAAAAAAGAGGCCGTGTCATGGAAGCCACCATCAATGCCCTGCGGCTAGGAAAGCAGAGAAGCTTGGAAGTTGATCGGTGGCTTGTCGAGGTGGAGAAAGTTTTAAGGGAAGTAAATGAGCTTGAAGGACTGTACGCGGACCGCCGTAAAACCCTTTGCGAACGGATTCTTGGCTTGAGATTCGGCAGCAAAATGGCTGTCAAATTGCGGGAAACCATTGCTAGAATAAATTCAATAATGGGGGAACCAAAACGTGATTCTTCACATGCTTTGGCGGCTGAAAAGAGCCGGCTGATCCCCCGCGAAAAAGGTATTGTGGGCTTGGAATCGGCTTTCAACAAAGTATGGAGCTTCATTGCGGATGGCAAGGTTGGAATCATTGGGATACAGGGACCTGGGGGAGTAGGCAAGACTACCCTTTTGAAGCAAGTCCACAATGCTCTGATGGACAAGATCCTTGATTTCGATCTGATAATCCGGGTACAGGTGCCCAGACTTGCATCCTTGAAGAAGGTTCAGGACAAGATTTGCGAGACTTTAGGCCTCTTGGATCGTCTTCAAGGGTCTGATGATGAGGAAAGAAGGGCTTCCGCGATCTTTAATGCGTTGAGGAGTAAAAGATTCGTGCTTATGCTAGACGACTTGTGGGAGCCTCTTAGCCTTGAAAAAATTGGGGTCCCACATGCAGGGCTTCATCAAAGTAAGTCAAAGATCATCTTCACGACACGATTCCTTCCGGTCTGTGACGGAATGGAGGCTGACAAGACGTATTCACTTCAGGCTCTTTCACATGAAGATGCACGGTATTTGCTAGTAAAGGTAGTGGGGGATGACATTTTCGACCAAAATTCATTTCTTTTCTCTTTTTGCCCACGGATCATCCAGGCGTGTGGCAATTTGCCGTATGCAATTGTCACCGTGGGCAGGGCCTTACGAGGCAGAAGATGTGAGGAAGAATGGGAGGGTGTTCTCAACCAGCTGAGAAGAGCTTCACCACGCGCAGATATGGGAGTGGACAAGCAGTACTGGTTTGCTCCCCTTAAGCTAGCATACGAGAGCTTAAGCAGTCGGGCAAAACAATGTTTCCTATACTGCTTCCTACTTCCAGAAGGGCATCGCATAGACAAGGATCAACTAGTGGATTACTGGATCGGAGAAGGATTTATGGAAGAAATCAAAGGCAGATGGAAAGACCGTAGGTGTGAAGGGTACGGTATCATTGAGAAGCTTATTGATGCATATTTGTTGGAAAGAGAAGGAAATTTTATCACCCTGAATCCACTTGTCCGCGAGATGGAATGGGAGATAGCTTCCGAGGGCAGGGAAGAGGGCAAATACTTTGTGAAAGCAGGTGTGGACTTGCAAGAAGTACCAATTGATAAGATCGCAAGGGAGGCCACAAAAATATCACTGATGCAAAATTATTTAACAAAACTGCCCCCTTCACCTCAATGGCCCAAAGTTTCAACTTTGCTTTTGTCTGGAAATGAATTCGAAGAGATCCCTGGTGACTTCTTTTCAGGTATGCGTTCTCTTCAAGTCTTAGATCTGTCCAATTCTGGGATAGAGGAGCTTCCTGCGACAATCAGTGTTTTGGAGAGGTTGCAATATCTTAATCTCTCTCGGACTAAATTAAGAAGCTTGTGTTTGCAGCTGCAAACGCTTGTAAAATTAGAGATCTTGTATTTGAGTTACATTGATGGACTGAACTTTGTTCCAAGTAATCTGTTTGTGAAGCTTGTGAGTTTGCAACTGTTAAGTATGGATCATTGCGGTCATCAGGGTTGGATGCATGAGGATGAGAAGACAGAAACTGGTGATCTTCTAGTCGGGGGTGAGGCATTCCTTAAGGAATTGGAGAGCTTATCCAGGCTAGAAAATTTGGAAATCAGCATCAATGGCGATGCCGCCCTGAAAAAATTTGAGAGCTCTGTGAAGCTACAGAATTGTGTTAACATTGTCTCAATTGGTGGATGTGAAACTCCCACAGTATCAGCCTTGAAATTTCAGAATCTACGCATTCTCGAAGTCAGCTCATGTCCCAATTTGTTGAGATTCGAGATCGATTGGCTTGGGAAGGAGGCAATGACTTCTACCGGTATTTTAGAGCATGCCTTTAACAACCTTCAGCATGTGAGGATCAACTATTGCTGGTCATTGGAGGAACTTTCATGGCTTTGTTATGCTTCAAATCTTCAGACACTGCATGTTGAAGAATGCATAAATTTGAAGGAAGTGATAGCCAGTCATGGTGATCTAGTTGAAGAAGCTATCAACGGCACGTTTCTTAGTCTCAAAAAATTATATCTGAATAACCTTCCCAGTTTGAAAAGCATCAGCGAGCTTCCTCTACCGTCTCATTCCTTGGAGGAGATCTCGGTTTCTTATTGTCCAATGTTGAAGAAGCTCCCAGTTAACTCCGACAATGCCAATAGGGCCTTGCAGGTGATCAAAGGAGAGGCGCAATGGTACCATGCATTACAATGGGATGATGACGAAACCAAAAACTCTTTCCATCCCTACTTTCTTCCCATTTAGTGATGAGATCTTAGGTTCCTTCTCATCCCGTTTTTTTTTTTTCTTTTAGTTTGTAATTATTATGACTTATTTCGTGAATTTCTTTGTGTTTTCCAATCTCAGCCATCATGACAACTTATGCATAACCCTTCTTCATTTTGCATATCTTGCCTGGAAGCAATTGGCATATACGCAAAATTGATGGAGCTTTTTGAAATTTTGTTGACAGTTATGGCTGATATTTTGGAGCAGCAAAGATGGTGTTCAAGGTTAATCTAGTTAGCAGTTTCTAGTTTGTTTCTAAGTCCCTTTCGCAAGCTTATTGTTAGATAAGTATGAGACTTTGTGTTTTACTTAGTAAGGTTGAATTTGATGGTTGCTTGTCCTTTTGAACAAAGTAATATTCAAAGTATGGTGCATTGTAAACAAGTATGGTTTTCATTTACATTTGTACTTAACTTTGTAAACATATTACATATGTGTGAAATACAACAAAAAGAGTGCTGTTGTTACCCCCAAAAAACACTCCTCTCTTCTCTTCTCTTCATCTCTCAAGTTCCTTAATTTAGCATAAACACTGCTAATATTGTTGCTAAACCTTGTTACTTTCCAATATTGGGCTCCTCATTTACTAAATTCAAGCTACAAAGTGGTATTAAAGTAATATATGACCTTAAATGAACTTGCGAGTGAAAGAAAATATTGAGGGAAACATAAGAGAATTGTGAGGGAACACTTGTGAGTTCTAGATAAGAGATTTTCTACAAAATTAAAATCTATCAAAATCTGTCTTAATGGCTTCTCTTAATTTCACTCATCTTGCACTCCCAAAATTCTCAAGAGAGAATTACCTTAAATGGTTAGTCATGATGAGGATTTACACGAAGGCATTTGATTTTTGGGATGTCACTAAAAGAGAAACAGAACCTCTTGTAATTATTGATAATCCGATTATTGCTTAGCTAAAGAATCACAATGAACATGTAACAAAGCAATTCAAGGCCCTGTCCTACATTCTTTGAGCTTGGATTGAAGTAATCTTTAACAGAATAATGTCATGTGAAATTGCTAAAGATGCATGGTATGGGCTGAAAAATGAGTATGTAGCCAATTATGAAACTAGAAATATAAAAATTCTAAGTCTCATAATAGAATTCAAGATTTTGAGAATGAAAGATTCATAAACTATAAAGGAATATAATTACAAACTTATGAAAATCATCAACCTAATTAGATTGATTAAGAGGATTTTTCAAACAAGAGATTTGTTGAAAAATGCTAGTGAGTGTACATAAGAGCTTTGAAGCAAAAATCTCTTCCTTAGAAGATTCCAAAAATCTTTCCTAGATTAGTGTCTTTAAGCTCATTAGTGCTTTTCAAGCGCAAGAACAAAGGAGGGTGTTTAGTCAAGGAAGAGCCTTAAAAAGTTCCAAGCCGAGGACATCATTTGAGGGAGCTTTTCAACCTAACTACAAAGGAAAAAGTCAATTTTAGAAATAATCTAACAAGAATGATAGAAAAGATGTTGAAAGTAGTAATGTTGGAAGTAAGAAAATCTATGCTCCTTGTGAGTATGGCAACAAAACCACTTATCTTGCCAAAGGCTTGATGGAAAAGGCTTGATGCATTATGTTACTTTCTACAGCAATAAAGTCTATTTGAAAAAGTTTGCAGCAACAAAAGAAAGCAATAAATGCAACAAAGAAAGAAGAAGACTAGGTTATAAATGAAAAGAATTAACACTAAGAGGAAGGAAGAACTTTTTATGGCTTCATGTGATTTAGTCAAAAGCAACAAAGAATCATGGCTTATTAATAATGATTGCACATCACTTGACTTCAAATTTAGGAGTTTTAGAGTGCTAGATAGATCCTTTACTTTCAATGTAAGGATTAGAAATGAAGCCTTTATAAAAACTCAAGATAAGACAACAGTTGAGGTTAAAACCTCTTTAAGTGCTAAGTTGATTACAAATGTATTTTTTGTACTTGAGATTAATCGAAATCTTTTTGAGTGTGAGACAATTATTAGAGAAAATCTTTTCATTATTGTTAAAAACTAAGGTATGCATAATAGTTAACTTAGTTAGAACTAAATTAACATAATTCAGATGAAAGGAAAAAGTTTTTCTTTAAAACTCAATCAGTGAAATGATGTTGTATTGTCTATTATTACAAATGAGTCAATCTTATGACAATAAAAGGATGAGACATTTCCATTATGTTGACTTGCAAAACTTACGTAAGAATCAATTAGTTCAAGATATGCCTCATATTATAAAAAAAATAAGCTACTTTTGGTGTATGTCAATTAAGAAAGCAAACCAAGCATCCTTTTCCCTCTAATCAAGTATAGCGAGCTAAAGAACGTTGCAATTAATTCATACTAATGTCTATGGTTCCATAAACACAAAGTCTTTGAATAAATATTTTTTTTATTGTTTATTAATGATTTCTCGAAGTTTTGTTGGGTTTATTTCTTAAAGTAAAAATTAAAAGTTGCAAACACATTATAAAGATTTAAGGCTTGAGTGGAGAACTAATTAGGATTTAAAATCGAGGTGCTCATGTGTATGATAACAAGACTAACTACACTTTTACTTCTTTAATTTAGATTTGTGTAACTATTAAAATTTAACATCAATATTTAACTTTTTATACTCCTTAACAAAATAAAGTATTTGAGAAGAAAAATAAAACTGTTAGGATTCTTGAATCTAAGAGAAAGATTGTTGTGATCTATAAGGAGATAATATAATGATCACATGTTATACTCTATGAGTTTATATTTTGATGTTAAGAAAATACTATTTTTATTTAGATAGCCATTATTTTGATTTATACTTACTATGAAAAGATCTTTGAATTTTAATTTGATTTAAGTTAACAATAATATAAAAATTTTGAATTTTGTCAAATCTCCATTTATAGAAAAATATTAAGTGAAATTTTATGTGATTTCAATAAAAAGATAGAAAGAATAATGAAAATTCAAAGTTGACAAAAATTTAGGATGAATCAACTTATTAGATAACTAATAGAAAAAAAGAAGAAAACTACTAAGAAACAAAAAAATTTAGATTGATTGATCAAGTACTAAATAAGCTGTAAAGAGAAAAGAAACAAAGAGTTTGAGTTGATTGATTAAACCAATACCTGTTATAGATATGAAGAAAACTATAAAGTCAAAAGTTATAAAAATTTTCAATCAATCGACCTGACTTATAGTTGTAATTGACTAAAGATAGTTGAAGAGCAAAAGTTTTAATGTTGTAAAAGTTATAGAGAAAGCTCGATCATTTTCTGCAATCAACTAGATATGGAAAAAGATATTAAGTTAAAAGTTATAAAAATTTTAGACTAATCAACTTGATATCCAACAACATTCATACAAGGTTGATTGTATGATAAAAAATTCTCATGCCACCCACAATGTCGTGTTCTAAATCAATGGCATCACCAAAATTTTTATGTTCCATAATCGATTCAATTAGTAAAAACTTCCTGAATTCTTTGTATCCAAGGTTAAAAGGGCAAATAAAAGAGGATAAGGATGAGTTGGTATTACCCTTAATAGCTTTGCTGACTTTTTTTTTAGTAATTGAACAATAAATTTTAGTGTCTAACTTCTCTTCATTTAGGTAAGCAAAAGAGATAACAATTACCATTATCCATGGGTAGCAAGTTTTGACTTCACATCAAATGTTAAGAACGCACCCTTCAATAAAGGTTTCCACTAATTGCTTTTTAACCAATCTTTGACTGGTTGGCAAGTTTCTCGAATTAACTTTGATATTTTAGGATGGTGGATGTCTGATGAATTGTTGTGAGCTCTTTATTAACATTGTCTTTCAATTGATTCTGTGTTATAAAAAGAACCATATGTTCAATTATCTCAAAAGACTTTTGTATGAAATAAATACAATGATTTTGACAATGATTCTTGCATGAAAGATAATGATTCTTCCACTTGAAATAGTTTAGTGTCAAAATCAAATGAGTTGTATGAAGAAATGATAAAGGATTGCAAGTAAATGATACCTAGATTTTGTTTTGTTGTTGGATAAGGGGTATAAATTTTTTTTTTCCTTTATGGGTTTGGGTGGTAAGGATGGAACAAAAGAAAAATCTTTAAGGGGATTGACGTCTAATGATCACTTAAAGGGGATTGACCTTCAATGATTGTTGACTTTTTTAGTAATTAGGAGATGAATTTTAGCACTTAACTTCTCTTCATATAGGCAAGCAAAGGAGATAATAGTTGCCATTGTTTGTAGGTATCGAGTTTTGACTTCATGTTGAATGTCAGGAATAAGCTCTTTAATGAAGGTTTCCACCCATTATTTTTCTGACCAATCTTTAAACAGGTTGACAAGTCACTCGAATCAATTTTGATATTTTAGGATGATGGATGTCTAATGAATTGTTGCAAGCTCTTCATTTACATTATCTCTTGATTGATTCTATGCTATAGAAAGAACCATATGTTTAATCATCTCAAAAGACTTTTGCATGAAATATGATGATTTTGACAATGATTCTTGCATGAAAGATAATAATTCTTCCACTTAAAATAGTTTAGTGTCAAAATCAAAGGAGTTATATGAAGTCATGATAGAGGATTACAAGTGGATGATACCGAAATTTTATTTTGTTGCTAGATAAGGGGTATAAAATTTTCTTTTTTTTCTTTTTGGGGTTTGGGTGGTAAGGATGGAACAAAAGAAAAATCCTTAAGAACATTACTCTAATACTAGATGTTGTAAATTTAGGGTTTGGAAATTAAGGATTAGGAATTGAGGATTTAAAATAAGAAATTTGTGGAAATAAAAGGGAATAAGATTGATCTCTTTAAGGGGATTGACCTTAAATGATCGCTCAGAGGGAATCGACCTTTAATGAACTCTTTGAAGGGATCGACCTCCAATAATCACTTCAAGGGGATTAACCTTTAATGATCCCTTGAAGGGAATCGACTTTCAATAAATTAAATGTTTTGATAATAATATTATTGATTACTTGAATCCAAAAGTCATATGGCCTTATAATTATATAGAATCGATAGACTATTATTACGAACATAATTACATCTATTAATTTGAAAATAATAAAAATCAAATGTTAAATAAAATAATTAATAATAATAATTTCCTAACTAAAAGGATCACATCATTCTCTCGTTCTTCAAATTAGTCTTGTCCTTAAGGGTTGTTTTGATTAACTATCTTTTTTAGTTTGACCTTCTTCCATGGAACTTATTTTAAAAGCTTATTTCAATCAATGATCTTCTTCAATTTCATCTTCTTTTATGTAACCTTTTTCATATAATAATTGAATATTACATCAACTTTAACATCATAAGTTTTTTTTGAAAGATGCTATAAAATATCAACTTTGACTTGTACCTAAAGCTTGTACGCATCTTCGACAAAGTAAAATGTTTGGCTAGCCTTTCATCCATGTACTCCTAAGTTTTGTTTAATTTAACCAAAATAACTTACTGTTCTTTGACAAATTTATCAATCTTCATAGATTCTTCGAATAATTTATCAATTTTCATTAGTAACAAATTAGACTATTTAGGTAAAGGTATAATAAGTTCACTAGATTTTTTATCATTCAGATCTAAATCAGTTCCATCATGAGAATTTTTTGTCATGCCACCCATAATGTTATGTTTTAAATCAATGACATCATTAAAATTTTCACCTTCAATAATTGGCTTAATCAGTAAAAGCTTTCCTAGTTCTTTGTATCTAAGGTTAGAAGGGCAAATAGAAGAGAATGAATTGGTATTACTCTCAGTAGGTTTGGTGACTTTTTTATCAATTAGACATTGAATTTTAACACTTAGCTTCTCTTCATATAGGTGAATAAAGGAGATAATAGTTACCATTATCTGTGGGTAGCAAGTTTTGATTTTATGTTGAATGTCAAGAATAAGTTCTTTAATGAAGGTTTCCACTAATTACTTTTCTAATTAATCTTTAGACTGATTAGCGAGTCACTCAAATTGATTATGATATTCTAGGATGATAGATGTTTAATAAATCGTTGTAAGCTCTTCATTAATATTATCTCTTGATTGATTTTATGCTACAGAAAGAATCATATGTTAAATCATTTCAAAAGACTTTTGTATGAAATACAATGATTTTGACCATGATTCTTGCATGAAAGATAATGATTCTTCCATTTGAGATAGTCTAATGTCAAAATCAAATGAGTTATATGAAGACATGATATAGGATTACAAGTGAATGATACTTAGATTTTGTTTTATTGTTGGATAAGGGGTATAAACATTTTTTTTTTTTTTTTTAGGTTTAGGTGGTGAGGATGGAACAAAAGCAAAATCCTTAAGAACATTGCTTTGATACTAAATGTTGAGAACTTAGGGTTTGGAAATTATGGATTGGGAATTGGGATTTGAAATAAGGATTTTATGAAAATAAAAGGGATATGATTGATCTCTTCGAAAGGATTAAACTCTAATGATCACTTCAAGTGGATTGACCTTCAATGATTTCTTTGAGGGGATTAGCCTCCAATAAACTAAATGTTTTGATAATGATATTATTGATTGCTTAAATTCAAAAGTTGTAGGGTATTACGATTATATAGAATCAATAAACTATTCTTATGAACATAATTACACATATTAATTTAGAAATAATAAAAAACAAATATTGAATAATATAATTAATAATAATAATTTCCTAACTATGAGGATCTTTATCATTCTCCCGTTTTTCAAATTAGTCTTGTCCTTGAGGCTTATCTCAATCAATTATTTTCTTCAGTTTGACTTTTTTCCATGAAACTTTTTCCAAAGGCTTATCTCAATCAATGATCTTCTTAAATCTTCCTTTTTTTCATGGAACTTCTCTCATATGATAATTGAATGTGGCATTACTTTTAACACAATAATTTCTCTTTGAAAAATGCCATAAATATTAATTATGACTTATACATTAAGCTTGTTACACATTTTCGAAGGAGTAAGTTGTTTGGTTAGACTTTCATCCATGAATGCATAAGTTTTGTTTAATTCAACCAAAATAACTTGCTCTTCTTTGACAAATTCATCAACTTTCATAGATTCTTAGAAAGATTCATCAATCTTCATTGGTAACAAATTAGAATATTTAGGTAAAGGTATAATAAGTTTACTAGATTTTTCATTGTCTAGATCTTAATCAGTTTCATCATGAGAATTTTTTGTCATGTCACCCACAATGTCATGTTCTAAATCAATGTTGTCACCAAAATTTTTACCTTCCACAGTTGGCTTAATTAGTAAAAGTTTCCTTAGTTCTTTGTATCCAAGGTTAGAAGGACAAATAGAAAAGGAAGAGAACGAGTTGGTATTACCCTTAGTAGGCTTGCTAACTTCTTTAGCAATTGGGCAATGAATTTTAGCACTCAGCTTCTCTTCATATAGGTGAGTAAAGGAGATAGCAGCTACCATTATCTGTAGGTAACGAGTTTTGACTTCATATTAAATGTCAGGAATAAGCCCTTCAATGAAAATTTTCACCAATTACTTTTCTAACCAATCTTTAAATTGGTTGATTAATCACTTGAATTAACTCTGATATTTTGGGATGGTGGATGTTTAACAAATTGTTGTAAGCTTTCCATCAACACTGTCTCTTAATCGATTTTGTATTATAGAAAGAATTATCCATTTGATTCCTTTAAAAAACTCTTGTATGGAAGACAATGATTCTTCAATTATAAATGTTTTAGTATTAAAATTGGATGAGTTATGTGTAAACATACTGTAAGATTACAAATCAATGATACCAAAATATTTCTTTTTTGATTTTGGTGGTAAAGGATGGAATACAAGTGAATTCCCTAAGAATATTACTCTAATATCAAATGTTGAGAACTTAGGGTTTAGAAATTGGGATTGGAAATAAAGAATAAGAATTAAGAATTTGAAATAAGAAATTTATGGAAATAAAAGGGATAGAATTGATCCTAACCTCTAATAATTGTTTCGAAAGTATCAATCTCTAATGATTTTTTTAAGAAAATTAATTTCTAATAAATTAAATATTTTGATAATATTATTAATTATTTATATTTAAAAATTATATGATCTTATAATTATATATATTATTATTATAAATATAATTATATTTATTAGTTTAAAAATAATAAAAAATAAATATTAAATAAAATAATTAATAATAATAATAATTTTTTAATTAAAATGATGTCATTTTTACTTAAATTCATATTTTAGAATAGTAGATGTCATTGTGAGAAAACGTTCTATTAATTGTCATTATGATAAAAGAGCGGGAGAATAATGAGAAATAATGTCCTACATCTTCGTAGCTTTCGTTGCAAGTTTTCCTTGTAGAGAAATAATTTGAATATTTCCAGCTAAAAATATTGCACCAGGTCCAAACTCATGCCAACTAAATCTCCGAATGTGAAGAAAGGTTCTAGATCAAAAAGTATTGTAACTTAAGGCAGCAATTCTTGATTTGAACATTTTTCTTATAAGAAACACTTTCTGAGCGTTGCCAACACATGGCGATTTCCTTTCCATTTAGAGACCAATTTTGCATTAATGCGAATTCCTTGTGCGCTTTGAAGACTTGTGCTGTCAGCAACCTTTGTTCCAAAGCCTTCTTCTTGAATACAAAGATGTTCCCTTTCAAAGAATAAATCTATGACGCAAATGCCCAGTCAAAGAGTTGAAAGCATAATGAAATTGAAGGTTTAAACATCCATTGCCGAGATATCGAGGAGCCAATGAATTTCTTAGCATACGAAGAATGAAATTCAAGAGCTCCAGCGCACACATTGGGTATATACAATGAAGCTCAAATCATTTACTTGCGAGAGTAAACAAAAATTCAAAGCTCATGGCAAATATGGCAACGAAGTAAAGGCATAACAGCAAAGAATTTTCAAGCACTTATAATCAATTTTATATAGGAAGAATAATCACAATAAAAGGTATAAACAAGTATTGACGGCGACACAATAAAACTTAATTATATTAGCGTATCAAAACACACACATCACCTCTATATATATATATATATATAGGCGATCCGGTAATTAATTAGATTTTTATATTTACTTTGATGCAAACATAAAAACAAATAGATGTAAAATAGTTGTTTAAATTTTATACTAACATTACGGTAACGTGAGGTTGTCAAACAAATAGAGATAAATAATTCTTGAATTTTATACTAATATTACGGTAACGTGAAATTGTCAGTTTCGTCACTGTAATTTAAGATTATGACAACAAAACGCATGAGAGGACTTTTTCTATTGTTTTTATTATTATTTTTTAAGTGAGAAGCCAGTGAGACGACTTTTAGTTGTCTTGGTATATACCCAATTTTGTTTGACTCTTTATAATTTTGTTTCTAAATGGCAAACTTCATAAAATATTACAACTAAAGAGCTATTGGTCATTGCTCGTGCATAAAGGAGCAGCGTGTTTTATTAAATGATTGATAATGCAAATTATTGAAATCATTGGACAATGGATTGGATGCACATATTGATTTGATAAAACCACAACTTGTGGTTTGGTTGAAGATTTGAGAACCCAAATTCTCACATAAACCAACTTGTGGTTTGGTTGAAGTTTTTATAACTCAAATTTGCACCTAAAATAATCCAAATCAGCCCCAAAGTTTTAACAATCCAAACCACGCATTTAACCCGACGGTTTATAAATTTAACTATTTTAATTAAAATTAATTCGATAAAATTAATATTTAATATTAAATATATAAAAAAATTTAATAATATAATTTTTATTTTTAATAAAATTAAATAATAAAAAAATTATTTTTTAATTTTTTATAAATTTTTTAAACTAATTTAATAAAAAAATTTATTAGATTTATAATTTAACTAATTAATTTATTAATTTAATTACTAAATTTTAAAATTATTAATTTTTTAAAATTAATTAAATTAAATTATTATTCAATTTCTAATTTTACTGATTTAATTAACTCACCTAATTCAATTTTTAAAATCTTGATTAATATTCATGTAATATGCTATCTTACTCATAAAATTATTAATATTAAATAATATTGTACTATTTTGATTTAGTTATATTTAATTATTTATTATACTTTTTAGTTGTACACTTGTTATTCTTAATTTTTATTTTATATTTGCTTACTTTTGTTTAATTATTATTAGTATACTAAATGCTATCGAGTTAAAATTGCCGAGAACCTGTGAATTCTGATCTCAAAGAATACCCTGCTGATTCCTGCAAGGTCGGTCCTCTGTTTTTAATAATAAAAAAACTGATAAAGATTCCACATCCAGCTATTAATAATGCAAATGATCTCTAATTTAGTTTATTGACCGACGTGAAGCTGATAAACAAAAAAAATTAACGTTTTTATAGTATCCATGTTGCAAGGTCTTCAAAATTGAATAGGATGATTCATCGCATCACTAAAATTAAAAATTAAATTATATTTTACTTTAATTTATTTTAAAAATTAATAATTAAATTAATTATAATTTTTTTATATTTTAATTTTTTAAAAATGTAAAAATTATTTTATTAATTTTTAAATATATTTAATATTAAATATTAATTTTATAATTTAATTTTAATCAAAATTAATCAATTAATTAAATTTTTAATTTTTTAATTTGGTAAACTTTGGTCGGCCATGATGTCACCTATAATTATTATGAGAATGATAAATGATTGATGTCTATCTTTTATTTATTTAATATCTATTTTTTATATTTTTACGAGAAATTTATGGTAAAATACTTGTGCTCGCAACAAGCGGCCGCTAAAATGGGTGAGAATTTGACTTTGAGTTACCCCGGAGACAAAGCCAGAGGGCTTGAGCCTAGAGCGATGGAGAGATTTCAGACTTGTTGATCTCCACTAGTCCAGTTTATCCGCATTCATTAAGCTCTCAAGCAGACGCGTGTTTGTGTGTGGGGGTGGGTTGGATAGCTTAGCAATAGACGTAACACAACAATGTGCACGGAGGGCGTTTCTTCCTGTCTTCAAACTGGCATCAGTTGCTTCAATACTGTTGAGTATGTGAGGAACGCGGAGGCTGCGCTCAGAACAGATCACAATTATTTGGAAGACAACTTAGGCAGGTTGCTTCTCATTATCGGAGAAGTGCAGAAGAAGAATGTAAAAACACCACAGGAGATAGAATGGTTGAAGACGGCTGAACGTGTGCCTGGGGAGGTGGGCAGCATCCTAGATGAACTGCGCAGAGTACTAAACGACAAGAACAACTTCCGATGTTGGTATCTAATCTGCTGGTGTGATCTAGGAAGGAGGACATCTGTAATACGGAGTCGATTAGAAGAGCGACTGGGGATACCATGTGCACAAGAAATTGAGAAATCCATCGGTATCTTTCAGGCTCAGAATGAACCCGTGATACGGTTGCTGGATGATGAGCAGGCGATGTTTCTCACTGAGAGAAGCTCCAACAAGTTTTGGAAACAATTTAATAGCGGGCAAGTTATTCGAATACATGGAATGATTGGGATTGGCAAGTCCACCTTCTTAAAGAAAGTTAACGACGCGTTTTATGATGATCATCATGGTTTTGACATGGTGATTTTTGTTCCTCAGTCCTCGAATTCGAATATTGAAGAAGAAGTCCGAAGGATACAACGTGAAATAGCCACGAGGCTGGGGACCACCTTGCCCGAAGAACCTGAAATCCGCCGCACAACATTGCGCAGGATTCTGCAAGGCATGAATGTTCTTCTTTTGCTGGATAATTTACTCCATGGAGTAACCCTATCTTCTTTGGGGGTACCCATTCCTGCTCCACCTCCACTTCCACCTACTGATACCACGGAAGCTCCTCATAATCAACCAAAAATATGCAAGCTTGTATTCACATCCCGATGGAAACTGACAGGGAGCAACATTGGAGCAGCTATACGTGACATGGAACTAGATTTGATGAGTAAAGATGATGCCCGGAAGTTTCTAAAGAGTAAAGTATGGCAGCATAATTGTAATTCCCAGACTATAAGGAAGCAACAATGCACTGATGAATACGGTAAAACAAAAAGCATAGAAGATCTAGCGGATAAAATTGCAGATATGTGTGATGGCCTGCCCCTTGCACTTGATAAAATTGGTGAACACTTGCAACACAAGTTACTCCCAGGAGAATGGAAGACTGAACTTGACAGGCTAACCGAGCCAGAACGAGCATCGGCTGGTGTCCCTGAAGGTAGAGTGTACGCTTGTCTAAAGGAAGCCTACAACTATTTGAGGGATAGCCAATCAGAGTATGATCCTTCCGAGAAAAAATGCTTCCTCTACTGTTCTCTGTTTCCCAAGGGCGAAAAAATTGAAGAAAATGAGCTTAAACGTCACTGGATAGTGGAAGAATTTCTGGGAAAAGTGGGGGGGAGAAAGGCCCTTGATGTATACTTTGCTCGAGCAGTTTCCATCTTTCAAACACTAAACCGAGCTCATCTGCTGAGCAGCAGCAGCAGCAGTAACCATCAGTCATACGTGATAATGCACCGCCAAGTTCATTGTATGGCAAGATGGGTTGCACAAAGCGAAGTAAGAGAGAAGAATTTTGTGCAATCAAATGGAAATCTGGATGAATTATCTGCATTGTTGGAGTGCCAGAGAAAGGTAAAGAGGATATTATTGACGAGGAGTAGGGGGAACCTTAGAAAAATTGATTGTCCCAACCTCTCTACTTTGGTTATCAGGGATAGTGTGGTGAGTAAGATTGAAGCTGATCTCTTTGACTGCATACAGGAAAGTCTAAGATTGTTAGATCTTTCAATCTGTATTCTTCCTGTGTTACAACTAAATGTTGTCAGAATGTCCAATTTGCAGTACCTTAACCTGTCACACACCAATATCACATGTTTCCCTTTTGATCTTGAAAAGTTGTCGAAGCTGCAATTTTTAGATTTGAGTTTCACGAAGGAACTGATGGTGACTTCGCTGAAAGCACTTTCATCTCTTGCTGATTTGCAATTGTTGAACTTGTACTACTGTGGTCCTTGTGGACGCTCACAACAAAGCCAGAGAGGTGGCACCTTTCTCTTGCTGAAAGATGTGGAACAGTTGAATCATCTGGGTGATCTAGCAGTAACAATAAATGGCGATCTTGCTTTCCAAAAGTTGGAAAACTTCTCCAAGTTGAATCTCACACATAGCATGGTAATCACAAATTGCGATGGCATCCCACTCAAATTACAGTTCATTGCAACTGCCAAGAAATTAAAGGTGCTTCATGTTATTCATTGCTTGGTATCGCTGCAATTGCCCCAAGGTGCAGTCACTGCGGGAAAATGCTTTGAAAACCTTTGCAATGTTGAGATTAACGATTGTTGGCGTTTGAGAGATCTTACATGGCTTAAATATGCCCAAGCCCTTCAATCCCTAAAGATTGCTAATTGCCCCGTATTGACAGAAGTGATCGATGTTAGTCCTGCTGGGCGCACACAACCAGATCCACTTCTCTTTGACAAGCTGAGAAATTTAAAATTGATTGATTTGAATCAGCTTTCTAGTATTTTCTTTCAGGACTTACCCTTTTCTTCCCTGGAAAGTATTGTAGTGCGTAACTGTGATAACTTGAAGACAATCCCAATAGCAGAAAATAGTGATAGGAAAATGCAGCCGGCCATTCAGTGCCAAAAAAGATGGTGGCAAAGAATGGGAGATGATGCCAGAAAGTCAAGATTACGTCCTGTGTTCCACTCATGAAGTTGAACTGCAAGAAATGAACCCCCAGCCATTGCAGTGCAGGTACCTTCCCATTCCTTTTACTGGCCATTTACCTGCTACTCTCTCGTCATTTTCTCTATGTCTAACAATCCTGCCACCAAATTTTGCTAACTTTAGTCGCCACACTTGATTTGTGATGTCTATAGTTATCTAGCTCTCATATTTCAGCTGCAACCAGGGATGCTATTCCAATAAACGGATCAAAGCAAAGTCTTCTGCCATTATTAACCTCTCACAATCATCAATTTAAACTAATGGTTCCTGGATCATATCCCATATGTTTGCTGAAGTTCTTGATCAGTATTCTATGGAAAAGACTAACAGGATTCCCTTACCTTTGTAGGTCATTCTTGTGTTGATCAGTGCATACCTTGGTTTCTACTATTGTTATTGCTCTTGCAAACAAATAAGGCTATCCATTCCACTTCCATTGTTCAACAACTTGGAAGAAGCTGAACTGGGGCAAGATGGGGGGGAGTTAATCAAAGTTGAACCCGTCTTTGCAACCCTTGTAACCAATCAAATACTTGCACCACTTGCTGTCCTTGGATTGCAGCTGCTTGTGCCGCTGATTCAACTCCTAGACCAACAATTTGCAATGTCACCTTCACGCCTTTGTGCTTGCAGAAACTCTTGGATTTTAGCCACTTGTGTACTCTGTTTTCATGTCTGTCTTGGGCGTTTGATTGTCTGTTCTCATGCTTGTCTCGTTGTATGTCTGTGAGACATAAGAGCAGAGAACAACTACAACTCATAATTGGCACTCTGAATGGGTCATGTTTCAAACATTCTTCAATTTCGGATTTGCAGTAAGATCTTGCAGCTGGTTTACTTCTAAAGGCTATTGAGTAACAACTTTATGGCAAAATTCATTCCAATTGAATTCAATTCAAGAAAATTAGTGGCATTTTAACCCTTGGGAAATGCACAAATTTCTCACAAACCATTAAAGAAAAGTCGATTATGTGCCTTTCATTTTTGTGGCCAACAATAACTTTGATTTTTTATTTTCCGGTTGGTACTGAAATGAATTTTCAGAGAATTACATCTCAAAAGCTAGATATTGAACTTCAAAAGTCCAAAGTCCTTATAAAATTTACATTGAAATCCATACTTTCAATATGGGACTCAAATCTTAAATGAGATCCCAACAATCCACTATTAATGCAATATCAGTGTCAACGTATCTAGTCCCAAAGGAACATTGCAATTCAGGTGTCACCGTCCTCCTTAGTTTTGCACCCTGCGATTCTGGTGTCACCACCCGGGCACCTCTTAGGTAATTGAAGCCCTAAACGAACCTTACAATTCCGGCGTCACCATCCTCCTTGGCTTTGCATGTGCAATTCTAGTGTCACCGTCCGCGCAAAATGGGGTAATTGAGAGAGTAGTGGATGACTTTGATGGCAGGAGAGTAACACCCCCAAAAGGTGAGAGAGCCCAACATTCATGTAGGTCTCACAATGAATGAGAGAATTGCTGTTTGTGGAACTTGATTAAGAATTGATAATGAGAGAACTTGCTGCGGGCAATAACTATCATAGTTTTTGTTTTTCCTTTTCAAAAATTTTGTCCGAGTTCTCATGGTTGCTTCTGATTGCCTTCCTTTATCAAATATAAACAATCAAAGTAAAAATTCTATAAATTTCTCACATTGCCTCCCTTTGATAATGCTTGGTAAGGTCTGGTGTTCCGGGGCTGGTAGCAACAACAGCAACAATTAACAAGTCAAGCCGCGAACAACAATCACAGGGAACATTCAACGAGAAGTCTGAACCTGGTCGAGATTGATGAGCTTGCCGCCTATTACATGGAGAGGGTATGGATTCCAACCTGGACGAGTGCCCTTAGGCCCTTGGGAGCAGGGCTTTGCTGACAACAATTGGGGCGGTTCAAATATCAATTTGTGGACTCGGTCGCTAGGCATCTAAGACTGGGCCCACAACACTCATTCTCGCCGATACTAAAATGAACCTTGGGTATTCATATACCTTCTGGACAGCCTTCCATTCTTACTTAAACCTGATGATCCATGGGATTACAGATCGGCCTGATGTTAACCCCGCAAATTTGTCGTTTAAGACTTTCCCCGCGAGGTCACGTGTGAGAAGACTGCTGCAGTAATATTATATTCGTAAATTATGCTTCAGTCGCTTTAATGTTCAGTTCTAATGCACGATATGATTATGTTTATTTTTCCTTATCTTTGTTCTGATAAACTTTTCAATATTCGCTTCAAATGGACATTAGCCGTGATTTTCTGAACCCATTCCAGTGGGAAAGTGACCATTAATTACTAGGAATTTACCGAAATGATCAAAGCCTTCATATCCAATAGAACTTAGCAAGAGGATTGGGATACACCTGAATATACGACAATCGACAATCAATAGGACACTACAAACTAAAAACATTTTAAACCCCACACTCCGCGACAAAAATGGGGTGGCGACCAGTCCCTAATAGGAACCCTGCATTGACCTCACCGTTGAAACATTAAAGTTACAAAGAATGCGAAGATCCATCACTTGGAACGAAAGAAACCTGAATGCGTTTTACATTATTATTTCATCATATACGAGGCACGTCTCCCACAACCATCGTCCCGCAAAGAAAAGAAAAGAAAAGCCTATGCTTAAATACCAAAAAAATACACCAATGCTACTTCTATTTATGTCTGCACATGCAGCTGCATGCACAGTACAAACATCACTGCTAATTCTCTATCCATGATACGTCTAATGAACGCTGCACTCCACAAAAGCACCTAATTATACGGCCACAAACATCCTTTCTTCTTGAAGAATGACCTTTAATTTTATGTGCCAAAATTAGGATCACTATGGCTAGTACCCCGTTCAATCTTGTTTTGCATCTCAATATGTTGAGCTCCTTCGTTCAAAAGATGCTCTTCGTCCAAAGGAACGGGTTGTCTTGAAGAAAGCCTAGTTATGTGGTGTGAGCACTGCAAACAAAAAGGGATGAAAAAAGCAGGAAGAACCAGGATATCAGAAGCCAAGTCAATTAATAAACAAAAGAAATGAAAACACAAATTTTCTTTCTTAAAAAAATCATTTAAACCAACCAAAATTATACAAAACCCTAAACTCCGATTAAACTCAGATAATATTGAGTCAAGAGCAACACCTCAAGCATTAAGTCAAGTTACAACTCCAAATTGTTGGAACATAGATAAGTCAAAAAAAATGATAACCAAAGAGTGCTAATATGCATGGCAACTATAGGCAAACAGTTTATTGCACCACGTTTAACACTTACAAATATAACAACCAGCTAATTGCCATATACATATTACACTAGTATGAAAATGAAGATTGCATTAACAAAAACAATTCACTGCAAACAAAAGTTGATGGAAGCTCATCTCTGAGTTTAAGATCAACTGTCATATGTTGGATGCGGACACAATTATTCAAAAGCAAAAGACACAGGATGACAGTTACAAATACCCTCAAAATCAGATCCCCAATTAGAATTAGCATATCCTGCATTAGACCTATGACTTCCATGTTAACAGGGGAAAAAAATAGAAACCTAAAACTGATATTTTCTAGATGTAAAATAACTCATGAAAACACAGGAGTTAAGAATGGCACTTTAGAATCAATTAATCACCAGAGACAAAATTGGGATTTTCACACTGCCCAAGCAACTGCTTTTAGGCTGAGGGAGTTCCTTCATTATTCATACCCCACTCTTCCTCAGCCTCATTTCCATTAACAAGAACTGCACCATCCGTAGAATCAGCATCTACCACAACTTCCTCTTGGCTCCCTTCTTCCCCATTCTGTTCCACTGGATTCTGTTCTTGTCCACTCTTGTCTGCAGGCTGCTGCATAGACACAAAGCATAATAGTAAAGAAAGAGGGGTCAAAAAAGAAAAAAGAACAGTCAGAAAAGATTGCTAGAACCAAATTGCAACAATAATAATAATTCATTTACAGCAGCTCACCAAGTTCAAACAAACATACATCGACTAGAAGCACTAAATGCAATATACATATAACAACAACAAAAAACCCTTATGCACCTCGTGCTCATAGTCTCCATTCTCAAGATGTTCCTCCTCTTCCATTTGCATGTTTTTGAAAGCCTCCACGAGAGTTGTGTGAAATTTATCAGCGTGGTTTATGTAGTCCTCTGCAGGAGGGTAAACACCCCTATAAAGCAATTATTAGAAAGCAATTAGTGAGTGCATCCAGAGATTGCCATTCAGTTCCAAACTTAATCCATGTGTAACCAGATGAATGTGTAACTTTGAAACAATACCTTGTTTCTGCAACTTTAGATTCAATGGACAGAGCAATTTGCCAATCATCAAACAAATTTGCATACTCTTCGGGATCAGCCAAAGATTCAGCAGCTTTTGGATTAATCTATAAACAAGTACACTGATCAAGATATGCATATACCAAAAGTTTAACAAGTGTGACTTTTTCCTTCCAAAATAAAGGCAAGGCCAACAGACATTTTGACTTGTGCAAATAATATAAAATGCACACCATCAAACATCATACTTAGTTGGAATTGGAATATTTACTTGTGTCAAAAAGACAATTTTAAACTATAAATGAAGGAAAACCTAAAACAACTTTGACTTGAATGCAAATCTTTGTTAATTTGCTATCAACTTTAGAGCAGTTGCCTGAAATCTGATGCAACAACCAACAAGAGATTAATCCCATTACAAGGAAAAACAGAAAAGCAACAAGGAAATGATAGGGATAACACAAGATCACGGGAATTCTGACATACCTTACTGAGGTCCTTTCTCCAAATTGCAACAATCTCTGAAACCTTGCTTGGAAGATAAGACCGTGCCATCAAAGCAGCCTCAGGTATTCGATTACTGCAAAAAGAATGCTTCAGTGTCTACAATGAGGATAGCATGAGCCCAATCTCACATGAAAGTAAACAAACACAATTACCTTTCCACCAACAGCCGTAGGCACTCTTCGAGTTTGCCCAACATGAACAAACAGAGGAATGCAACATTGTTCTTCCCTTGCTCCTTAGCCAGGGATGCAAGTCCTGATATCCCTTCAGCATCTCCTAAAGAAGAATATAACAATAATAGACCACTGAAATCCATAGCACGCTTCATGCATTCTTCAGCCAATTCCAACTGCAGATACATAACACAAGTCATGTAATGAAGAACAAAAGGGAAAATAAGTGAAACAGAGGCACTAGTAAAAATAAGTAACATGTACAAAAGAGGACGATTTGCAATATGAAGAATAAGAAACATCAGCATCCAAAAATTGAAAAATTAGCACCCAAAGAATTCGCTAATTATTTAATTGCAATTTCAATAAAGAAGACCCTGAAATAAAACAATCCATAGAATGAGTAGTTAAAGCAAGTGAATGATTTGAAATTCAAATGGATTAATTATTTCCATTTTTTGTTTTTAAAAGCAAAAAGATTCGTCATTTATTTGAAGGAACTGTCTGTTGATCAGTTAACAGTAGAAACACTACTGAGATCTACGGAAACTCCCACTCACAGCCTAACACTGCGGCCCTTTATAAACCATCATATCTAGGATATCAGACAAAAGTATCTGTAATTAAGATTTCACGGTGGAGAAATAATCATCCCATGCAAGCAAAGCTCCATAAAGGCAGCATAATACCTTCCCATTAGACATAGCTAATTCTCCCAATTGCTTCCACTTTGACTCGCTTTGGATTTCTGTGGCAATTTCCTAGAAGCAAAGACATGGATATCAATCACAAACTTGCAAATTGTTGGAAGGAAATAAAAATTGCATAGGCACAATATAAATTGGGGTTCCAGCGACTAGCAAAAAGCAATCGAGCATTGGCATCTCTCCAACGTACCTTTGCAACCTCTAACCTACCAAGCTGTATGGCTAGCTCGAATCTGTAATCAGGATCGGTAGCTACTTCCAGAGCTTCCTCAACCATACCACGTGATTCCAAGAAATGGGCCACACTGGCAGTCAAAGCATATTATCCATTATAATGCAAAAAACACATCAATACCCAAGGTTCCCAATTTAAGTGAATGAGTTCACATTTACAAACAAGAAAGCCAAATGCATATTCCATGAAGTGCAAGATAATCCAGAATATATGAATGTTAATATCATGGGAGATGAAGAACATGGAAATGCTTTGAATAAAAAACAGACTTCTCAAGCAAATCCGATGAACAAATTAACCTTTAAGTTCCTTTGTCAATATGAAGCAGGAATTCTGTAATAGAACCACAAAGAAAACCTATGCTGTTTTCAGGCCTTTCTTCCCATTCCACTTCTTTCTCCATACAAAGTATTTGAATTAGTGTTATAAATAATGAACCTGAAGGTATACATATGCCAAATTGAAGGAAACAACGAGATCCCAAGTAGCCCATTGCAATATAAACATCATCTTACCTATCATGATGCTCTTTGGGAATTAAAGGTAAAACTTCATTGGCTTTTTCAAGGTCACCACGCATTACAAGAGTCTTGAATTCAATCAAGCTAAGATGTAGAGTGAACCCCATAACACTGCATCACAACATAAGAGGGGAAATTGGCATACAAGGTTAATAATGATAAACAAGATAGCACACATCTTGGAATGGCTATGAAAATATCACCTACTTGAACTCTTTGTCAATTAGATACACCCGACTTTGACTAGCAAGATAACCCAACAAATACATTGGGCGGTCCAAATGATACATTGTGGTTACCTGAAGAATAAGGGTTAGTTCTGAAGATGGTATCTAAAAACACAAGGAAAGTTTCAACATCTAGGAACAGTAAGTCCATGAACCAAGGACTAAAAATTGAAAGATACCTCGCCCCCAACACAATAATTAAGTCTCCAAGAGGAATTGTTGTAAATGAAACAATCCCCAACCCATAATCCTGTCCTTACACGTTCATTAGTTTCATGAAGGAGTTCAAATGCATCTTCAACACCTTGTTCATCAACAGGTCTTCCACTATACAAATATGAAGACACTACGTCACGCTGTAACAACAAAGCATTCAATTGAACTTCATAAGGAGCAATTAATGAAGTCAACAGTTGAAGGTCACAACAACTTGTATGAAGGAGGGACAATCTGATGAGCTACTTACATTGTATTTGAGTATATAAAATGATGCATCACTAGCAATGGCCACTAGATCACCACTATCAGCCCAATAAAGGTTCTGACATATTGAATAAAAGATCAGCATTAATGAATGAAGGAATGGTAGAAAAATACAGTAAATTCATGGGAAGATAGTATGGAATGTGTGCTTACTTTCACTGTTACATCAATTCTCCTAATCAACCTGCATTCAGCCCAATCATAAAAACAAATGAAATCATTTGAGCACATAGCTAATAAAGTTCCTCCGTAGATGTGTTCTGCAGAAAAGGTTGGTCGGACACTCCTCTTTTCCTGAAATAAGTCACTTTCCTTAACTCCATTTCCCACACAACATATTTTGTGATTTTTATTGTTACATTGGAATTAAAACCCACATTTTGTGGGAATTTGGGGGAGCTGGGGTTTGAACCCCCAACCTCCCCTCAGCTCTGTATGTTTTTTACAACTATGAATCAACAAAGTCAAGGGTAAAACCCTCAACTATCATTAATCAAAGGATACCAAATTAAAGATGTTTGGAAGAAAATAAATAATTTTAAAATTAGAAGTACTTGTAAGACAGGAATACATGCTTGGCCACCCTAAAAGTAGAATGTTGTAGTTTATTTCCTTTTAAAAACCCACTTGTGCATTTTAAGATAAGTGTAATAGCTAAACTGCAGATCCAACAAAGGAGTTAAAAACGTGATTGATATCCATTTGTCTTTAAGAAGAAAATAGGATATGGATTTTTTCCTACTCTTGATTAACAGATACAGAACAAGTGAACTAAGAAACAGAACAAACCTGGAAATTTTTACTGAAAATTTTGATCTTTGATGTACTTTCCCGAACAGCATATTCTCCATCCAAAGACCAAACAAATTCTAGAGCTGAGCCAAATGACCTATTTCTCCATGCTAAAGCAGTGTATATGATGTACTCACCATCTCCACAAACAACAACGAATCTACCATTGGGATTGTGCTTTAAGCTCTGGAAGAATGAAATAAAGCAGGGTATAAACCAGCATGCACTGAAATGGCCTAGTGGTCATAGGTTAAAAAACAATGGGATGGCTACATAAATCAACCATTCCCCAAACCCCATAAATGTGAAAGACTCGTATACTTGGATGCCCTTTTTTATAAGCCGGCATGCATCCCATGTACACGCATCCAGACAGATCACACATCATAAACAGAAAGGGAATAAAGGACAAATATTGCTCTTCTCTACTTGACTTTTCATATGACTAACAAGCCCATGAATGCACTATGTTCATACCATTATAAATTTCTTAATAATTATCTACAAAAGCATACAGTCTTGATGACCAAGAAGGATTTCTTAGTTGGACAAAAGAATGCACACAGAGAAAATATAGCAAAATAGACCAGAAAATTGCATACTCACTTGTGGGTAAAGGTCACAAGTTCCCAACTCCTTAACAGCTAAAGGCAATCTTTCTCCATCAGTAACCTGAAACATTGGACACAAAATGTCACATCAACCAAAAGAATCATTCACTTCAATATTAAATGCACATGATCAAAGAGGAGTTTATTTAATTGAGTCAAAACCTCAAAATCTGATCCAACACTCTTAATGTTCACAGTTTGAATTTCATTGTGCTTGGCCCATATAATCTTTCCACTGTTATCCATACTGGCCACAGGCTCTTCTCGGCCAATTTTGACCATAATGGTTCCCTCATCATAACCGATAACTATCCTACATGGATAAATAGATGGCCATTCCACTTTCAGTCATAGTTAACAAGAAAGAAAATAGAAATCTCTGAGAAGTAGTAGATACTAGGTGGACTATCATTGACAACATGAAAGAAACATGAATTTTTATTCACATGTAATGTTATTAACAGAGAAAAAAAAAAAAAAAAAAAAGGAAAGCTCAAAAGAAAAAGGATAACTTTCAGATAATCTCATTATGTGTTTGGCAAATGACACAAGATATAAGCTCAAAATCAGACCTCATTTGCTCATTCCCCACCTAAGACAATCTTTCGTTAATGACATGCACTAACAAACTTCAAATCAATAGACAAAGAACAGCAGCTATGAAAAACAATAACAATAGTCATCTTCAATTTCTTAACAGTAGTCAACCTCAAACTTGCAATAATATTTAAGAAAAAACTTTTACATTGCCACTAACTAAACCCAATTCAATTATTCCACTGATTACCCAGCCCAGAAATATTATACTGCCTATCTCAGCTGCACAAATTCCATGCAATAGAAAATAGAAATAAAAAGTGGGAAATTCTAAGTTTGATATCTTCAATTTTTGATGAGTAAAAATTCAAGGTGTCCCAAGTTAGCCAAAAATGCCAAATTGACAATAACTAAGTGATCAGCAACAACACTAGGAATGTTACCCTCATAGCAGCAGCAGCAACAACAATAATTTGTTTAAATAAGTCATCAGCAAGACACTTACCGACGAGAGCCTTTCATATATCCAATAGTCCAAACACGTTCAAGACCATAGTTCAATGTGTTCTCAAGCCTGACAACAAAGGACATTTCACAATCCAACAAAGACAAAAGAAAGATGATATTGTACACATGTTCAACATAAAATAGAAAAAATAGACAACAAAAGAAACTAAAAAAAGTTGCATTTACCTTGGATTTCATTTAAATATAAAGATTTTGAATGATAATGCAACCTTATGCCATCACATAGCCAAAGGTTTATTGAAGATTTCCGCACAACTAAACTTAAAACCTAAAGCTCATGACTAACATATAAACAGTCCAAAGTGCAAAAGAATTTCACCAGCTTACAAATATTCAAAGCAATCTAAAGGTTTAACTGTCACTTTCATTTAACCATGTATAAATATGTCCCATGGCCACATAAACCACACGACAAAGCAAGTTTTCTATGAAAATAAGATTACCTGTAAGTTGTTGAATGCCAAATACGAACTGTTCCATCCTCAGAACCTGTAATTATTATTGGAAGTTCGGGATGAAAACAAACTGCAGAAACATTGTGTGTGTGGCCTTCAAGTGTCTGGACACAACTCTTGGTTTGATAGTCCCAGACCTGCTTGCCCGGCATTCCAAAATCAAGACAAATATATCAAATGAATTCATGAGCATGAAACTGAACCAAAAATCAAAGGAAGACCTTAGCAGTGTGATCATCAGAACCAGTGATTAGATAAGGTTTATCTCCACCGGTAAAATAGTCAACACAGTTTACTCCTTTCTGATGAGCATCCAATGTAAAATTTGGGTCGGGAGAACCAAGATTCCAAATCTGGAAACAAGAAACTTTTTTATTGCAACTATGCAAGTGAACCACAAGTACCTCAATATCTCTAAACATACATGCTCAATGTACCTTTATTGTCCGATCAAGGGATGCACTTGCAAAAGTGTTGGTGTCTTTTGGATTAAATGTCACTTGCATTACATAATGGGAATGTCCCTCAAATATCTGAGTGCACACCCAACCTTTCTCCCAGTCCCAAAGTTTTATGAGCATGTCATCAGATGATGACAACACATATGGAAGGGTAGGATGTACTGCCACACACCTAATGTAATCTGTATGTGCCTCAAAAACTTTAACTTTATCCATTGTATTATAGTTGTATACACGAATAAACATGTCATCCGCTCCAGCAACAATCAACTGTTTTCGTGCTATAAACTTGGCTGACCTCACTGCAAAATAGATAGTATAGACATTAAAGCATAATAGTAATTTTTAAATAAAAAAATATAACAGCAAAATTCAGCAATGCCTTAGATAACTAGTGAATCATATACCTGGTAACTCAGTGACTTCAAAAGATTTAGCCATAGTCTGAAGGAGGATCAAGAGTTATTTAGAAGTAAAACCTTGATAAACTTCAAGATAGAATAGAGACTATAAAGTGAAAAAACACTCAAAATTTTTATCTATCTGCATATAATAGGTATCATAACATTTCAGGCATAAGCTGTTCAAAGAATGTACAACCCATTGTGCAAAGTGGAACAAATGGTAACTGGACCTTTGATTACCATGCTGCCACACAATCCAATCTTTTTAGACCATGTTCCTATTCTTAAGAAGAGGTACTCAAATAAAGAATTCAAAGAACAAGATAGAAGGGCATGCTACCACAAAACTCAAAATTTCCTACCATTAGTTAGTTACTTGTAAACCTTTTTGCTCTCCATGAGCGAAAAATAAATTCACTATTAGAGAACAGCATTAGGAGCCTGAATTACATAATTGGCAACTACTTTGTTAGACATCATAGGATTATCATTCTCTGATGCCCTACTTTAACTGAGCAAAATTTTCATTTTGGAAAGGAAATGCCTATACCCTAATCCTCATTCTTCATCACCCTCTGAAACTAGTCATGGCATTCAAAAGTACTGCAGCCAACTTCACAAGCAATCAGGCTGCATAATGAGCCAAATGCATAATTACTTGTTCATTCAAAGCCATAAGACTAACAGCTGTCCTAATCCACAGCATGCAGCTAGACCTACTAAAACAAATCACTAGAGTTTTGTAATTATTTTTGCTTCTTTGAAATGAATAAATCCTACAATGAGTTTTTTTTTTTTTTTTTTTTTTTTTCTAGAAAGCTACATTTCTCTTGGGACAAGATGGATGTTAAAAATATTTAACAGAACCAATTCCATCTTGCTTTACAGATAAGGTGCATGCCTATCAAAAATGACACTCTTCAATAACATCTGTCCCCACAATGAAAATTATGGAAATTCTGTTACCATGTTAATTCTGTTGATGCAAGGTCAATGAAGCAAAATCATGTAGACATGCTATAATATCATCCTTTCCATTCATATCATACCTGTGACTGGTAATTCCATATGACAACAGTCCCTGAATATAAACTTGCCAGGATCCTGCAGTAACAAGCATATCAAACAAATAGCTTAATAACAAACATGTTCTCCAACTTTCTCTAAATAGAAAGTTCTTCAGCATCTTATTGGACATCTGCATGTTCACTGCCCTATTCAAATACAAATAGAAGAAAGCATAACAAAACCCACAAAAGGATTAAAGTTTACCATGGTTCTGTCGGATGTAGATCCGTACACTTTACTCTTTCTGATCTTTGAGCAAGTTTCCTCTGATCCAAACAGCAAAGCAAGAATACATAGAGAATCAAGAACCTCTATAAAGAGAAATGAGATCCAATCCACAAATAGAACCAGATTAAATGAAATGTATGCAAGTACCTTGATTTCAAGTCTGAGAGGCTGTTAACATGTAAAAATACAAAACAAAACAAAACATCAGCTCCAAGTGAAATGGTAGATCTCAAATCAATCAAAATTCAGTAACTCCTTTTGCTCTCCAAAAGAAAAAATTTTAAAATAAAAAGATGGAAAGAAAACTCTGTATCTGAAAACAATTAATCAAAACTTCAAAACCTAAACCAAATCTCTTGATTTCAGACTTTCCCTCATTTTCATGTCAACCAAATACACCTCCAAATTTCACTCAAACACTCACAGTGACAATGTCAACCAATGTAAATCAATCAAAATTCAATACCTCCCTTTGCTCTCCAGAATAAACCCTTAAAAATAACAAGATAAGAAAAAACTCTGAATCAGAAATCAACTAATCAAAACCTAAACCAAATCTCTCTTTAAGATTTCAAACTTTCCCTTACTTTCTTGGCAACCAAACACACCTCCAAAATTTACTTACTCACTTGTACCAACAAGGCCCACCAACATAAATATAAATCCCAAATTTCACTGCTAACTAACACAAGATCTACCTCAGAGAAATTCAATACAAGGTTTGGTTGCCAAGAAACAAGAGAAAATGTCAAGAACTCAGATTCTCGACAACCAAACAGATGGTAAATGGTTTAAGAACCCACGCATTTGGTCTGACAAAACCAAGAAAAGCTTCCAATCACGTGGTCTGAAGGCTCAACACTGATGCAAAATCAAGAAAAATCTGAATCTGAAATCAATTAATCAAAACCAAACCAAATCTCTCCTTAAGATTTCAAACTTTCCCTCGCTTTCTTGGCAGCCAAACACACCTCCAAAATTCCATCACTAGCACTGACAATGCCCACTCTAAATCCCAAATTTAGCACCTAAGACAAGATCGATCTCAGAGAAATTCAATACTTCGTTTGGTTGCTGAGATACAAGAGAAAATGCCAAGAAACTCAGATTCTCGACAACCAAACAAACGGTAAATGGTTTTAAAAATCCACGCATTTGATTCAATAACCCAAGAAAAGCATGGAATTATGTGGTCTAATACTCGAGATTGACGCAATTAAAAGATCACTTTGCAAAGAGTATGGAATCAAAATGGATTCGAAACGAATCCGAGTGATAATCGAGATGCGAAAGAGAGAAAATAAAAAAAGACAAGTGAATTGGCAAAATGACAATAGATCACGAACTCACCATTTTCGCAGATCGCGTTCAGAGAGCGAGAGCGAGAGGCTTTAGGTTTGTTTCGCAGAGGGCTCCTGTGTGTTGAAATGAGATATGCTTTGTAGTTACGACAGGAAATTGCGAAATTGCCACTGTTTGAGCGGGAATCTGGTGTGCAAGAGTATTTGGTAATTTGTGAGACAAGTCGATGGATGGAACTGGTGTGGTGGTAGGCGACGGTGCAGATTTGACATGCGCTGTGTCCGTCCTTCGCGGTGTGAACAATGTGGTGGTAGTGACGTGCCTGCTATGCTGGCACTTTCTGGGCCCGCCTAGCCATAATCCGAGTTGAAAGGTTTTGAAAAAAATTATATGGAAAAATTTGAAAGAAATTTTTTTTTTTGTTGGTTAAAAGTAATTAGAAGTGCAATATGATTATTTTGAATGTGATAAAATTGATTGATAATTTGATAATTATTAAAAATTTTAATAATATTATTTTATATATTATATTAATTTTATAATATATTAAAATAGTTATATAAAATATTTTATTATTTTTAATAAAAAATTTTAATTTTTTAAAAATAATTTTAATTATTAATAATACAAATATTCCTTTTAACTTGTCACTACTTTTATTTGTTCATGTACTCAAACTCAAAAGTTATTTATCATATTTAAATTATAACTTTAAAGTAAATAGATGAAATTTAGTTTAGTATATTTTTTTTTTAAATTAATTTATATTAAAAAATTAAAAGGAGGTGGGAAAGATTATCAAAAATATCATAAAATTAATTTATATTAAAAAATTAAAAAGAGGTGAGAAAGATTATCAAAAATATCATAAAATTAATTTATAATAATATATTTTTATTTCATAAGAATGTCTATTTATAATCTAATATTATTTTTTATTGTAAAAATTTTATAAATAAATTTTTTTAATATAAAATATAAATATATAAAATAAAATTATATTAAGATATTATAATTATTAAATAATTAAAAAAATTACAATAAAAGGTAATAATAATGTTACTCCAACTATATTTGTTTTAAATTGCATTTAGATAATTAAGCACTTTTTATTTTTATTTTATATCCAAAATATTCTAAACCCTCCTTGAACATGATTACGATATATTAACTGAAAGGGTAAAAATTAAAAAGATGACGAAGAGCTAAACATTTTTTAACCCCAGTACTAATTGTTTTTTTTTTTTTTTTCCTAAGAAATGGGCCAACTAGAAGCTAGTCCAATCAAACCCACCTCTATTTAAATTAATTGCACATCATCTACTAAAATTGGCCCATTATTTTTATGATTTACCACTCTAGTTTGCATTCTCTTCGGCCCAGCCTAGTCCAAATGCCCCCCTCAAGTTGATTTTTGTACAATTAGATCAAATGAATCTCAATCTTTTAATTAATGTTCATTTACCAACTCGAGTCTGTAAAAATAAAAATCTAATTAAACCAAGTAGGCTAAGCCTAAAAACTAATTTTAAATTTCATTCAATGGCATTATTTCTCAAGTAATAGCCAGCAAGGAAACCAATGAAGTTTACTCCCGTATACCCAAAAGAACGATGGCAAAGTTCAAAGTCACAGCCAAAAAGGAAAAAAAAATAAAAAACAAAGCCAATTTTTCATTGAAGTGTTATTGATTTAGCTTTTAGATTATTCTGATCCATCCACTTTCGTGGAGCATTTGCAAATAGGCAATTAATCAAAAGAAGGAAGTGCAAAAGAAAATTAACTTTTTAGTTTTTGGGTGGTGGGGGTGAGGGGGAAAAAAGAAGAATATCTTGAAAAACCATGCAAAATTGTTTGAATCTATATGAAAAAGATTTAAACATTGGGTACCTATCATCCATGTAGGACTTTGAAAAATATATTAAAACATAACGACATTACATGGATTATTACAAAGACATATATGAAAAGAAAGAAAACAATTTAATAATATATGTAAGAATACAATGGTTTGATTAATAATCATTTACATGTCTACTCAAGTGACCATAAAATAAAGAATATAATACCAAAGAGAATTCGCTTGCATGTGGGCATTATACATTTAGTGGTGCACTTAAACAATTCTCATTTAAACATAGTTGAGAAAATGAATTTCATTCAGTAACTTATTGTTCTTTTAACAACAAGATAAAGTCTCATCCAACCATGACTTTCCATGGTATTAACTTTTCAATCTTTCTTGAATTAATATGTGCCTCTCTTTATCTTTGCTCAAAAAAGAAAAAAAATTTACATCTTTATCATTCTTGGAACAAACCTTTTTAGTCAAACCGATGTTTTAAACGTTGATGACTCAAATTAGAAAAAATCGAGAGTTTTGATAAAATGCACAGGCTATCCCTTTTCTTTTTTGAAATATGTCAAATTTTAACAAGTTTGTATCTGGTGGACTGTAAACTAATTCCCTAAAGTATTCTATGCATGTAATACTTAAATTTATCATCAAAACAACGATACATAGGCAACTACTACATTCATTATCACACCATCATATCTACACTATTCTTTTCATACTTCTAACTTTTCTTAACTATAATAGGTAATTTATAAAAAGATAATTTTCAATCGAAATGAAATTGGAAAAAAACAAATAAAAATATCAATGGTGAAATTTCTCAAGTGGATATTTTATTGTGTTTTTATTAAACATTCAAAATTAATAGGATATCATGCCAAGATTATTCTGCTATGTTTTATTATGTGTTTGATTTGATTGGTTAGACATTCTGTTGCATTTTTGCTTTATTTATAATAAATGGATTAATATTTGATTTTCAATAAAAAAATAAATTAAGAGTTCCAATTCATACGTCATATGCATACTGCATTGTAAATGATGGAGAAGAAAATGGACCTAAAGTTCACCACATGGAAGTTTGGGCAAAATTTTGTTGTACCATCGTACTAATGCTAAAGGCATGAACTACCGAAGTCTTCATCCTTTGCGTGTGAGTTACCAAAAATTTTAGGTATTTAAACCACAACATACATTGTAAGTATTTTAACAAATTTCATTTTTGTTAGAAAAGATGGAGTCCAGTATAGGATTTTCATTCTGTTCTTAGCTTTTCCCCATTTGCTACCTTAATTTTTATCGATGGGACTGGTTATAATACAGATCAGGTTATTGCATGGCAGTAAATTGTATTGTCGGTAATAATAGTTATGCAAATAAGATAGTAAAATTTTTTACAAATGAGCTACACAAATGTCTATAACAGATAGAAACAAACGCATCAAGAGTTAGAAATTAACTTAATAACATTATTTAACAAAGTATCAAAGGTAGAGTTACAAATACCTAATAAAAAACTTTTACTTAGAGGGAAGTATAGAAAATCAAGAATGCGTTTTATATGAAAAAGTAAGCAAGGAAAAAAAAAAAAAAAGACATGGCCACAATTATATTTACAAATATAATAAAATATAATTTAAATTTTAAGAAAAAAATTATTAAAATATTATTTATAATAATATATTTATATATACAAATAATATATATAAATAAATATATATATATATTATAATTTATATATATTTAATTTAAAATAATTTTATATAATTTTTTTAATATTAAATAAATAAATTATCATAATAATTTTTCTATAATGTTTATAAATTACAGTGTAAAATTTTTAATATAACACTTATAAATTGATTTTAAATAATAATTTTATTATAATGTTATGAAATTATTATTTAAAAAAAAATAAGGTAACAATTTAAATTGTTTAATTTTTTTTTCAATAAAGGGATAAAGTAATCATTACTTAAAAAAAAAAAATAAAATGGTGGTCTACTAACTTATTCTTTTTTTTTTAATAAAAAAATAAAATAGTGATTTTAAACTACTATCTATTTCTTTTTAAAAATAAAGGAATAAAATGGTGGTTATTTTTTTTTTTTTTTTAAAAAATGAAATAAGGAAGTGGTTTAGAATTATTATCTAATCTTTGTTTTAGCATCTTAGACCTCTATCTTTTTTTTTTTTTTTTCTAAAAAATGAATAAGGTAACGGTTTACCTAAACTTATTTTTTTTTTAATAAAAAGATAAGGTAGCAATGTTGAACTATTACCTATCCCTTTTAAATTTAAGAAATTTAGCAAATAGACCAAACATCTCATAAATCAAGGGCTCTAAATCAATTTTCCAATAGCTGTAGCTCATCTAATCTCCTCTTCCATTTTTCTCTCTCTCCATCTCTACATCTAATCTACAACAGCCCAATTGCTCTCCTCTTTCATTTTTCTCACTTCATATCTCCATTTGATCTATAGTAGCTCTAAATCTAAATTTAGGTGCATTTTAGATCGATGGATTTCTTAGGGTTTCAAATTTCACAATTTTTTAATCTCTATGTAAGTTGGGTTTTCTAAGTCAAGGTTTTCAGCTTTTGCTTTATTTTAGAACCTAAGGCAAAATATGAGTATTGATGAATTGAGTTGTGTATTTGAAGAAAAAACCTAGAGAAAGAATGTGTAGAATTGGTGGTGCAATTAAATTTTTGTTATTTTTCCTTTTTTTGGCTAATTTTAAGGTTTTAGCATCGCTTTATGTAATATGTCTTGAATCTATCCTCTATGGTTGCTCATTTGCATTCACGAAGTTTAATATGGTTGGTTTCCATGGTACACAATCAATATTTAGTAATCTTGTAGGGATTACTTCAAATGTAATAAGGAAGTTCAAGTTCCTAGTATTGATTATATTATTACCTTACAAAATTCTTCAATGCTTTTAAATGTCCATTATATCTCATTCTTAACCAAATTTACCATATTTTATTTCTTTTGTTTAATGAAAGAGTTTCTAGGAGTTAAAAATTGCTAGGACCTTGTTCTGTAATGAGAATTATAAATAAGAATATGTATTCACCTAAATTGCTTATTTCCATTTAGTCTTATCTTATTAAGTTACCTAATCCTTACTAATTTTATTGTAGCTTATATGGTCTTCATTATAGTTAAATTGATCGCACAGTAGATCCTTTGAAGATTCATTATCATATATATAGAACTTTTGGCAATAGTTACTTCTAAAGTAGTTGTATTAGTTTTGTGTTGTTAATGGCCACTAAGGTCTTCTTTAAATTATCATACAAATGGCTTTGCTTTCAAATAAGATGAATTGGAAGCTAAAAGCTACTATCACTTTTCTTCTTATTACTTATCTGTTTCTGCTTATGATAGTTTTATTGTTGAAAGGTTTGGTCATGAAAGAAGTCAATGCTAAATTCTTTATTATTTCCCAAAAAAATGCTTCATTTAATAGCATATAATCAAATATTAGAGAGATGTACTTTTATTACTGTGATTCATTCATGAGGAAAGAATTAATTTTCTTGAACTTTGAGAATTAGTGCCTTGTGGTTTGATATTAAGAAAAAAGTGTTTGTAAATCTATCTAATATAATTGTTTTAATTTTTTACTTGTTACTACTCATGAAATCTACAATATTTATCATCTAATAAAATTTTTTTCTTGTTTTATTTTTTCCTTTTCCTTACTTTCACTTTTTTCTATTGCTTTGTTTTATTAAAGATTGCTTTATCAACATAGAAGATAAAAGATGGATGGATTTTGATAGATTAAGTAATGAATACTTAATTAGGGTTAAAGATTTCTTAAATAAGGCTTTTGTTACATCTGTTAAAGGAGATGAGATATCTTGCCCCTATAGAAATTGTTGTTGTGGTTTATGAACATTTAGTTGTTTAGGAGTTCATGTGAAATTATAAGATATGAATTTTCCATGGTGAGGGATCACCATCAAGTAAGACGATAAATGATATTGAAATTGAAGTTAATAAAAATGATGATATTAATGGGCTTTTAAATGACACTTTTAGCGATGTGAGAGAATTAATAGATTTTGGTAATACTAGGAAGAGTCCTAATGAACAACCTAAAAAGTTTTATAAGTTAATTAAGGAAGGGTAATAAGAATTATACCATGGCTGTAAGACCTTCTTAAGGTTTTTATTTACAATTAGATTAATTCTTCTTAAGTGTCTTCATAGTCTTAGTAATGCAACATTTAGAGATATGTTGGAATTAAACAAGGAGGCATTCCTTAATACTAAGGTTCCTAATTTTTTTAATGAAGTTAAAATTATGGTGAAAGTAATAAGACTTAATTATAAAAAAATTCATGCATGTCCTAATGATTGTATGCTTTTTTGGGATAAGCATGAAGGTGCAGAGACTTATCATATATATAGGGCTACTATATGGAAAAACATCAAGGAAGTAAAAGGGGATGAAATCTTTAATGTATCCTTCAAGATCCATCATGTGCTAGCTAAAATTCTAAGATATTTCCCTTTGAAATCTAGACTTTAAAGACTTTTCATATACCTAAAAATGGCTAATGATATTGTTTGGCATGTAAAACATCGACCTGCAAATGGTAACATAACACATCTTATTGATGGTGAAACTTAGAAGCATTTTGATATATTGCATCCATCTTTTACAAAGAAATCTCGAAATATGAGATTAGGTTTAGCTAATGATGGATTTAATTCAATTTGAACCATGGGCATTGCACCTAACATATGGCCAGTTATGCATGTTAATTACAATCAAGCACCATGGTTCTATAAGAAATTAGAATATATTATGCTTTGTATGATTATTTTTGGCCCTAATTCACCTAGGAGAGAGATTGATATGTTTCTATAACCATTAATTGAAGAATTGGAGGAATTGTAGAAGTATGGTTTACAAACATATGATGCATGTAATAAACAATCTTTTCAAATGCACATAACCTTATTGTGGATTGTTAGTGATTTTCTAGCATATGCAATGTTGTCAAGGTGGAGTACAAAAAGAAAGTTAGCATGCCTACATGTAATTATGATACTTCTTCTGAATATTTGTATCATAGTAAGAGAACATGTTATATAAATCATCGTAGGTTCTTACATGCTAAAAACCTTTGGAAAAGAGATAGAAAACCTTTCAATGGTAAGATAAGGTTGAGAGATGCTCCAAGACCTTTGTTAGGGTTAAAGATTGTAACAGAGTTATCTAACTTAGATAATTAGTTTGGAATGAAGTAAAAGGCAATCTTTGATATTCCATGGAAGAAAAAGTCTATATTTTTTTTTTGTTTGCCATATTGAAAGAATAATAAATGTCAACACAATTTAAATGTAATGCATATAAAAAAAAACATTTATGACATAATTCTTAGAATTATCCTTGACATTCCTAGTAAAACGAAAGATCATGCAACAACTCATTTTGATTTATAGCATATGGGATAAGAAAAGAGTTCAACTTGTTCTTTTTAATAATGGTTGTCACATTTATCTATCTGAAGCATACTATTCAATGATGTTGAAGGAGAAAGTCATGTTTTATACAATTATAAGAGGTGACAACCTTCCTTAGGGTTATGCATCCAATATTTCTAGATGTAAATGAAAAAGAGAAGAAAATTATGCAGTATAAGAGTTAAGATGTGCATTTACTAATATAATACCTTTTTCTACTTTTAGTTAGAAAGACGATACCAGAGCATGTTGCTATAACCTTGATAAGATTGAGAGTATTTTTTAAAATCAATATGCAATAAAGTTGTGAAGTCAGAAAACTTAAGTTACTTACAAGACAAAATTAGTGAAACACTATGTCAACTAGAGATGATTTTTCCTCCAATTTTCTTTGATATCATGATGCAATTGCCTATACATTTAGTTAATAAAATTCATCTTAGTAGGCCTATGCGTTGTCATTAAATGTTTGAGATTGAGAGATATTTATGCAAAAACTAAAATTGTATATATGTAATAGAAATTAACCTAAAGGTTCCATCACATAAGGGTATTTGGCTAAAGAGTGTTTGGTGTTTTGCTCAAGATATATGCATGATGGGGTGAAGACTCCTAAAGCATGTTTTGCTCAAGATATATGCAATTAGAGGCAAAGGGAAAAGGAAAGGTAAGGTCATTACTCTGGATGTTATTTCTCTTGAACAAGCACATAAATATATACATTGTTTAATTACATAGATGAAAAAGTTGAGAGATAAATCGAGAAAGCTAAATCAAATTTTAAATTATCATTTAATATTATCTCCTTAAAATACCATTCTTTCAATTACTTATTACTAGTTATATTGTAGAAAGCATACACAACTGATGAATGAATGACAAAAAAAGAGATGGACCTAAGCATAAAATCTAGTCAAGATTTTCCTACTTGATTTCAAGCCCAAGTTGCAACTAAGGAGCTTTTTTTTTTTTTTTTTTAACATTTAGTGGTTATTTGGTATTACATTAATTTTATGGTTCATATTTAACCATGATTGGTACATTTTTACAGTATTGTGTCAGCATTTACTTTTAATTTATTTTATTTACATTTGTATCAAAAAGTTAAAGATCTTAATAAAACCTTCCCATCTTAACTTGAAATATTTAGGGCTACCCTTAAAAGAAGATTTGACTAAGAATATAAACTATTAAATTAAACATTTGAACAAATTGTAATCAATTCCTTTTTTTTCCTTTTTTTTTTTTCATGTATGACTTGAGGTTTTGCTATATTATTTCACGTGTAACTTGACTTGCTTTGTATCTATAATTGAATTAAAGAGCTTCAAACACAGAGGGAAGCAACAAGTAGCCAAAGTCATGTAGATGCCTTCATTGTAATTATGAGGGAGGAGCATTATGGCAAGGTGAGGCTATATGGTAAAGGTGTGAACTACACAAGTTTGAAAGACAAATCAATTGTAAGAGATGTTATCAAAGTTTTAAAAGACTTTATGTAGTTTACTAGGGACAATATGGAAGCTAAGATGTCAAAGAAGTTTAAAGCATAAACACAAGAGTTGCAAAAGAAGATGGACTAACAAACTATACTAATAACCCACCATTTTTATATAATGTTCCAAAAATTATAGCAACAAATCCAGGGATAAGCATTAATTTTGACATGCCTCCTTTAAACACATCAATAGTTTCTTCACCAGATGATGCTTGTAATGCTCCCAATCAAGATTTACACCAAAGGGCCCATTTATCCTCATGAAGTACATTTAGTCTATGCATTCATGTATTCATCATGTTTTCTTAATTTTAATCTTTGTCAATCTTAATCTTTGTTAATGTGTAATTTATTTCTCCTTTTGGCATATTTTTAGTTTGTTACTTTATTTGTTAATGTGTAATTTATTTCTCCTTTGGGCATATTTTTAGTTTGTTACTTTATTTTAAATGCTTTTACATTTATCTTTTATAAATGATACTCCCCCTCAAGGCTGAGGACTTCATAATCGAATGGTAAATATTAAAATCTTAAATTGCAAGTTTCCCATTTTCCTATTTTAGATTAATTTTTTTTTGGTACGTTTACATCTTCATATCCAAAATGTTCCATATTTCGTACTTGAAATTCCTGACTTCTCCCTAAAATCTATTAGTTTGTGATATTGAGAGGGGGTGAATCAGTATCACCACAATTCGCAATTCACAGGTAAGTGAACAACTTCAACCTCTTCTTAAAAGCGAACTCTTTCTCAGACTCGACTAAGGTAGATCTATTGTTACCTACTAATCACAATAATCCCCAAAGTCACCTTTCAGACACCTTACCTAATAGACAATTCGAATGTTCTTATTTAGGCCTTCGTTAGGTTATGAGTTGGCTGATACTTTAACTGCATTCACAACTCAATTCAAAACATAGAACATAAAACAAATTAAGAATACACGAGATTTACGTGGTTCCGTCAACGTGATGTACATCCACAATGGTAGGGACTCTCCCTTACCGAGATTATCCACTATACTTGAGAATTCCAGTTACAATGGATGTCTTAATCCTCTACTCTTTTCACTATTGTAAATACTAAGTAAGCACAATACAAAGAGTGTCACTTACTGTGTCTACCCTTCTTCTAACTTGTCTTGCCTCTATTGAATTGAAAGGCTACTCCACTGCCGCTTAGAAATTCACCACAACGCTCTCTAACCTCTCTTAAAGAAATCTGGAAATATGTTGAGTTCTTTTTGATGCTTCACCGTATTCCTTCTCTAGGTTGTCTCACACAGCTCCTGCTTTCACCGTCTTACGGTCTCACCCGTCTCCTTGTCTCACAGCTCACCTCACGTTTCTGTTTTTTTGTCCAACCCCTGTTCTACCGGATCTCTCACCGTCGACTAGATCTCTTTCTGCCAGATCTCTCACCGTCGACCGAATCTCTCACCGTCGACCAGATCTCTCACCGTCGACCGAATCTCTCACCGTCGACTAGATCTCTCATTGTCAACCGGACCTCTTTCTGCCGGATCTCTCACCGTAGACTGGATCTCTTTCTGCCGGATCTCTCATTATTGACCGGATCTCCTTCTGCCGGATCTCTCACCATCGACTGGATCTCTCACGGTCCAGCCAGATCAAGCCATCGCACGTTCTGGTCTCCTCGCCGTCAAGCTGCTGTTCTGGTCTCACACCGTCGCCGGATCTCTCACCGACTAGCCAAATCAAGCCATCGCACGTTCTGGTCTCCTCGCCGTCTAGCCGGATCTCTCACCGTCCAACCGGATCAAGCTGTCGCACGTTCTGGTCTCCTCGCCGTCCAGCCGGATCTCTCACCGTCTAACTGCCCGTTCTGGTCTTACGAGTTTCTCAATCTTGCCGGTGGTGTGCTGTTCCTCACCGGTTTCTCTCTCTTACTGGTGGTGTGCTAATCTGCTCGACTGCTGACTATTGGTGTGCCGGTGGTGTGCCAATCTGCTCAACTGCCGACTGCTGGTGTCGTTCTACTCTAATTGTTGGTGGTGTGCTGTTCCCCACGGGTTTCTCTCTCTTGTCGGTGGTGTGCCTAGGTTTTTTGTCTGTTTTTCTCAATAGCCGATACGCTCAACTGCCGACTGCTAGTGCCGTTCTACTTAGATTGCCAGTGGTGTGCCGTTCCTCACGAGTTTCTCTCTCTTGCCGGTGGTGTGCCTAGGTTTTCTGTCCATTTTTCTCAATAGCCGATACTTTTTGTTGTCTTCCAATGACTTTTATATACTCCTTCATGATACCCTGATAGGGCTTACTTACGGTGAATTTACTGTCTTATCCTTCCATGTGACTTTTACGTTCTTGTCCCTTTATATGGCTTTTACCTTCTTGCCCTTCCATGTGGTTTTACTTTCTTGCACATTTAAACCTAGTTGACAACAATTACAACCCATACAAGGTTGTGGGAACAACAATCTCCCCCTTTGTAATTGTTGGCAACACTTATAACAAAAGCCACTATGCTGCAGTTTCAACTCCCCCTAAATATGCACTCCCGCTTTCTTAACAGCTCCCCCTGCACTGTTGCTTCTCTCCCCCTTTGCCAACCAATTACAAATATGAAAAACTCGCAAAGTGGAGATGGAGGATTCACTTGAACTTTAAGCTTGAGGAGGCATTTGCACAGATAGACTCAATCTGTGCTTTTCAAATAGTTCTGTGGATAGAGGTTTAGTTAGAATATCAGAAATTTGATCTTTAGTGCCAACATACTCTAACTGAATTGTACCCTGTTCCACTTGATCTTTGATGAAGTGATACCGGATGTCAATATGCTTGCTCCTCGAATGTTGAACCGGATTCTTGCTGAGATCAATAGCACTTTGATTATCACAAACTACACTCACTGGTAATTTCACTTCAACACCCAAATCTGCCAATTGTTTTAGCATCCATATCACCTGTGTACATGCTGCACAAGCAGCCATATACTCAGCCTCAGCTGTGCTCAAAGCAACACTGTTTTACTTTCTACTTAACCATACAACACACTTTGAACCCAAGTAGAAGCTGCAGCCGCTAGTTAATTTTCTATCATCTATACTTCCTGCCCAGTTTGCATCAGTGTATGCTTGTAGTTTAACAAAATCCATGGCTGGATACCACAAACCCATTTCTAGTGTTCCTTTAAGGTACCTTAGGATTCTTTTCACTGCCAACACATGAGACTCCTTAAGATCAGCTTGGAATCTGCTGGCAGCGCACACAGCTTACATAAGATCAGGCCTTGATACCGTAAGGTACAGAAGGCTCTTTATCATCTTCTTGTACTCTGTAGAGCTTGTACTCCTTCTCTCTTGATCTTTTGTTAACTTGTAGCCCACTGTTATAGGGGTACTAACATAGCTGCTATCCTATATGCCAAACCTTTTCAGCATCTCTTTGACATATTTCGTCTGAGAAATAAAGATACCTTCTTCACACTGTTTTATCTGTAGTCCAAGAAAGTATGTCATTTCTCCAATCAATGACATCTCAAATTCCTCACTCATCTTCTGTGCAAAATCTTGGCATAACTCAGAGTGATCCCCTCCAAAGATGATGTCATCTACATATATTATGGTTATCAGCTGGCCTTTTTCTGAATTGAACATATACAGGTTATTATCAACCGTTCTTCTTCTGAAGTTCAACCTTCTCAAGTACACATCTAGCCTACTGTACCATGCTCTTGGAGCTTGTTTAAGACCATACAAGACTTTCTTCAACTTGCACACATGTGTCTCATCCTCACTAATTTGTACTCCATCGGGTTATTCAATATACACTTCTTCTTTCAGGAGCCCATTCAGAAAGGCGGATTTCACATCCATCTGATAGACTTTATACCTTTTGTGTGCTGCCAAAACTAAGAACATTCTGATAGTCTTTAACCTTGCTACTAGTGTAAAAGTTTCATCAACATCTACCCCTTCTATCTAAGTGTAGCCTTTGCAAACCAATCTGGCCTTGTTCCTCACCACCTTGCCATCTTCATTGTGTTTATTCCTAAACACCCACTTTGTTCCTATAATATTCTTATTAGTGGGTCTTGGAACCAGCTCCTATGTATCATTCTTCTCAATTTGATCCAGCTCCTCATTGATAGCTTTGACCTAGGTTTTGTCTTAAATAATTTCTTCAACAGATTTAGGTTCAACTTGTGAGAGTAGAGTAGTAGCTCCCATAATTCTTCTTCTTGTTGTAACTCCTACCGATGGGTCACCTATGATCTGATCTCCTTAATGAGCACTGGTCCATGTTTTCTTTGTCCTTCTTCCTTGCACCGTCTTAGTTGCAAGAGGATCTCTTTCTTCATCTTCAGACTCACTCTTCTCTAAGTCTGAACTTACTTCTTATTCCTTTTCTTCAGGTTGGTCTGATTCTTCATCTACATTGAAGTCATCTTTTTCATTGTCCTCAGCTTCTCCATTCTGCATTATTTTCCAGTTCTCATCTATTCTCACATCACTGGAAGTGATCACTTTTCCCAGCTTATGCAGGAAAACTCTGTAACCTTTTATCTTTGCTGAGTATCCCACAAAAATGCCTTCACCAGACCTAACGTTGAATTTTCCTAAGTTTTACTCCTTTTTCTTCATAAAACATGGGCTGCCAAAGACTCTGAGATACTTGGCTGTTATCTTTTTCCCACTCTATAGCTAATATGGAGTCTTATCAGTATTGGGCCTTAGTAGAATACTGTTTAGTATGTGCACAGCTGTAAATGTTGCTTCTGTCCAAAATCTTATATGAAGCTTAGATTCCAGCAGTAGAGTTCTTGCCATTTCAACCACAACTCTATTCTTCCTCTCTACCACCCCATTCTGTTAAGGTGTTCTCGCTGCTGCCATCTGATGGTGAATATCATGCTTCTCAAGGTAATCTTCAAAAGCTTCATTTGTAAATTCAGTGCCTTGATCTGACCTCAATACTTTGATCTTCCTTCCACTCTCATTTTCAGCCAATCTTCTGTATCTCTTGAAGCAATTCAGAACTTTTGATTTGTGTTTGAGGTGCATGATGCAGGTCATTCTAGAATAATCATCAACAAACAAGATGAAGTACCTCTCACCTTTCAACCTTTTTGTTCTCATCAACCCACACAAATCAGTATGCACAATGTCAAGCACTGCTTCAAAACTGAACTCTTTGGTCTTATATTGCTTTTTGACATGTTTTCCTTTAGAGTATGCTGAGCAAACATACTCTCTCTCTCTTCTGAGGTCGGGAATATCTCTGATTGCATTAGTAGTGGTCAGCTTCCTCATGTTCTTCTGTGATAGGTGTCCCAGCCTCTTATGCCAAAGTTGATTTTCTTCTTCGTTGGTGAGTAAACAGCTGCTTGTCTTATCTTCATCAATTACATATAAATTTCTATCTATTCTCTTCCCGGCTACAATAGTATTGCCTTCTTTACTCTTTACCTGGCAACCTGTTTTTGTGAATATTACCTTATGGTTTTCGTTGCATATCTGACTGACAGATGTTAAATTATATCTGAGTCTTTCAACGTGCAGAACATCTTTTAGCTTTCCTCTTCCAATCTTTACTGACCTCTGACCATTGATGTTGAGTGAATCATCATTGCCAAATTTGACTCTACCTTCTCTTGATTTGTTTAGTTTTGATAATTTACTCTTGTCACTCATCATGTGTGAAGTGCATTCACTATCGAGGATCCACTGCTTATCCTTACAGTCAGCTTTGAATGCAATTTCAGCTATATTGGCCACCTCCCTTTTAGCTTTATATTCCTTCTTTTAAACTGGTTGGAAGATAGCTTTCTCCTTTTTCTCAGCTTTGACTGCATCGCTTGTTTTCATTGTGCCATTGAGTGCCTTCTCTTGCTCAGGGAGAAGTGTCATGCATCTCTTGGCATTATGGCCATCCTGCCCGCACCTTTCACACTGTTCCAAGTCTACCAATATAGCAAATTTGTTCTTTGAAACCACTGGTTTGAGCTTCCACCAACAATCCTTATCAACGTGTCCTTGCCTTTTACAGTATGTGTAAGAACTCACGACAGGTGTTCTCTTCTGAATTCTGTATTGTCTTCCCCTGTATGCAGCATCGTATCTTCTCAAGTTGGAGACATATACTGGCCTTCTCCACCAGCAGTTACTCGCCTTATGACCCCAAACTCCACAATAAAGGTAATGACCTTGAAACTACCTCTTCTTGGGTCTGATCACTGCTTGTCTTCTTCTGTTCATCATTTGCTGTATAGGCAAAGTAGCTGGCTTCTTTGCTTGTGTGACTTCCATTTCAGTCACCTTCTTCTCCTTCTTCTGTTCAGCTGTAGCCCTCTGCTGCCTGACTTTCTTTTCTTCCTTCTTATTTGCCACCCTAGGTTGCTTCTTCAGATCTTCTTTATTCTTAGCTATCTTCTTCTGAGTCACAACCTTCTCTTTCAACTTCTGTGGCACATTCTTATTTTCTTTAGTTAATGCAGCCTCAGCTTGTTGCACTTTCTCTACATTCTTCTCTCCTTTTTCAGAATTTATTTCTCCTATCATTTCAAGTTTCTGCAAGTTCTCTTTGCTACTTTTGAGTCATTGCTGAAGTCTCAACAACTCTTTCTCCATTTCTTCAATTTTTGAAACCCTTGAGCCAAATTCTACTGTAAGGTCTTCACATATTTTGATTTGTTCCTCAAATCTTCTCTTCAAGTCAATATGCTCAGCCCTTATTTCATCGTTTTGACTTTTAGCTTCCTCAGATTTTGCTTCAACTTATTTTATATGGGCCTCCAACCCTCTTATGGTTATACCCCTTTTGATTATCTCCTTTAAAGTTACTTCCAGCTCAGCTTCAAGATCTGGCTCTTCTTCATCAACTTCCTCTTCCTCTTCAGAGGTTGAGCTACCACCTTGTGCTGATGCCATAAAAACATACTCATCTGATGAGTCTTCATCTTCCTCCTTATCAGCTTCTTTTGTCTGACTCATATAACTCTTGAATGAGCCTCTCGTCTTCCTCTGTGGGTTGGCAATCTTCTTACTGGACTTCTTTGATTTGAATGATGATCTTCTCCATCTTGAATTCTGCTCATCATCACCATCCTCATCTTCATCATCAAGTTTCACTTTGCACTGAGAAGCAAAGTGTCCAGTCTGCCCACAACGATAACATCTCAAGGACAACTATCCTTTTCCCTTCTTAAACCCCTTTTTGAATTTCCTTGTGAAGTAAGCCAATACTTCACCTTCACTTTCTTCCTCATCATCATCATTATCCTTATTAGATGATTCTTCCTCTTCTTTTATCTTCAAGTATTTCATAACTTTAAAAGCTGCCTCCTTTGATACCTTTGACATTGATGGGCTCTCAGTTGACTTTATTCTCACCTTATATGCAATGAGATTGCACTGAAGATCATGCAAAGACATAGAATTGAGATCTCTACTCTCCTCTATAGCTGCCACCTTTGAGGCAAACCTCTCAAGCAAAATTCTCAGAATTTTCTTCACAATCGATGAGTCCTTCTTGTTCTTCCCATGACTTCTTAGGTCGTTTACAACGTCAATAACCCTAGTGAAGAACTCTTGAACTGTCTCATTCTTCTGCATTCTGAGAGATTCATATCTCTCCTTGAACACTTGAAGCTTAGCCTCCTTCATTCTACCATCACCTTCATAGACTTTCTGCAATCTGTCCCATATCTCCTTAGCAGATTTGTAGTCCATAACTTTAGCATACTCAGCATCTGTCAATATTGAAATGATGACATTTGAGGCCTTCCCATTTATCTTAAATTGCCTTAACTCCTCTGAGGTTGGATCTTTACCTTCTTCCGGAGCCATAAAACCCTCCTGTACGCATTTCACCACGTTCATGCCCATGGTTGCAAATACCACTTGCATTCTTACTCTCGACATATGATAGTTGGTTCCGTTGAAGATTGGAACTTTCTTGCTGTAAGTGGTGCTAGTGCTGGTACCGACTTCCATTTCTTAGTATGCTGAACAAGTCAAACTTCTAGATCTCTTCAAACTAGTACGCCAAACTGTTAAACTTCAAACTGGTGAACCAGTGCTCTGATACCAATTGAAGTTCCCGACTTCTCCCCAAGATCTATTAGTTTGTGATACTGAGAGGGGGGTGAATTAGTATCACCACAATTCACAATTCGCAGGTAAGTGAACAACTTCAACCTCTTCTTAAAAGCGAACTCTTTCTCAGACTCAACTAAGGTAGATCTATTGCTACCTACTAATCACAATAGTCCCCAAAGTCACCTTTCAGACACCTTACTTAATAGACAATTCAGATGTTCTTGTTTAGGCCTTCGTTAGGTTATAGGTTGGCTGATACTTTAGCTGCGTTCACAACTCAATTCAAAATACAGAACGTAAAACAAATTAAGAACACACGAGATTTACGTGGTTCCGTCAATGTGATGTACATCCACGGTGGTAAGGACTCTCCCTTACTGAGATTATCCACTATACTTGAGAATTCCAGTTACAATGGATGTCTTAATCCTTTGCTCCTTTCACTATTGTAAATACTAGCAAGCACAATACAAAGAGTGTCACTTACTGTGTCTACCCTTCTTCTAGCTTGTCTTGCCTCTGTTGAATTGAAAGGCTGTTCCACTGCCGCTTAGAAGTTCATCGCAACACTCTCTAACTTCTCTTGAAGAAATCTGGAAATATGTTGAGTTCTCTCCGATGTTTCGCCGAATTCCTTCTATAAGTTGTCTCACACAGCTCCTGCTTTCACCGTCTCATGGTCTCACCTGTCTCCTTGTCTCACGGCTTGCCTCATGTTTCTGTTTTTCCATCCAGCCCCTGTTCGGCCGAATCTCTCACCGTCAACCGAATCTCTTTCTGCCGGATCTCTCACTGTCGACTGGATCTCTTTCTGTCGGATCTTTCACCATTGACTGGATCTCTTTTTGCTGGATCTTTCACCGTCGACCGGATCTCTTTCTGCCGGATCTCTCACTGTCGACCGGATCTCTTTTTACCGGATCTTTCACCGTCGACCGGATCTCTTTCTGTCGGATATCTCACCGTCCAGCCAGATCAAGCCATCACACATTCTGGTCTCCTCGTCATCCAGCGCTGTTCTGGTCTCACGCCGTCACCGGATCTCTCACCGACCAGCCAGATCAAGCCATCGCACGTTCTGGTCTCCTCACCGTCCAGCCGAATCTCTCGCCGTCCAGCCGCCCGTTCTGGTCTCACGGGTTTCTCTCTCTTACTAGTGGTGTGCTGTTCCTTATTGATTTCTCTCTCTTGTCGGTGGCGTGCTGATCTGCTCAACTACCGACTGCTGGTGTGCCGGTGGTGTGTCGATCTGCTCAACTACCGACTATTGGTGTGCCAATCTACTCAACTGCCGACTGCTGGTGTGCTGGTGGTGTGTCGATCTGCTCAACTACCGACTGTTGGTGTGCCGATGGTGTGCCGATCTACTCAACTGCCGACTGCTGGTGCCATTCTACTCAGATTGCTGGTAGTATGCCGTTCCTCACGGGTTTCTCTCTCTTACCGGTGGTGTGCTTAGGTTTTCTGTCCATTTTTCTCAATAGCCGATACGCTTAACTGCCGACTGCTGGTGTTGTTCTACTCAGATTGCCGGTGGTGTGCCTAGGTTTTCTGTCCGTTTTTCTCAATAGCTAATACTTTTTGTTGTCTTCTAATGACTTTTATATACTCCTTCATAACACCTTGATAGGGCTTACTTGTGGCAAATTTACTGTCTTGCCCTTCCATGTGGTTTTTACGTTCTTGTCCCTTTATGTGACTTTTACCTTCTTACCCTTCGATGTGGCTTTACTTTCTTGCACATTTAAATCTAGTTGACAACAATTACAACTCATACAAGGCTGTGAGAACAACAATACTCAAACTCAATTTAGAATGTATCAACTATTGAAACGTCTTTCTATACGCTTATTAAACTTTAAGGCTTTACATTTTAGTTAAGTGAGATTTTGGTATTGATATCTTTTATGGATGGTAGACTTGGAGTGCAATTTGGTATATTATTGATACTTTGCATCAATATGTCTAGTTTTGGATACATTTAATGTTTGTTCTATCTGTTTGTCTTAATCTCTCTCTCTCTCTCTCTCTCTCTACACTGGTCTTATTCTACTATCCTAGTTATGATAGTATTAGATATAGCCCTTTTTGTTCCTCCTCTTTTCCTGCTTACCTTGCTTCCATGTTTTTATTAATTGTGCTAATTTTCCTCTAATTGGTTGGATTTCTTAGGCTTTTAGCATCTAAAATGTTTAATTTGTGGTTAATGTTTGGTGTTTGATTTCATCTAGACATTGTGAAGGGAATGGCATGCTTAATTTTATGTCTATGAAATTTTATGTATGGTTGGCACATTAAGGCTTTTCAAACTTGTTTGTCTAAATAAAGGTCCTTAGTGTAAAGTTGTTTGTTTTCATTTGTCTTGCCTAACTACTTTGTTATAGAGTTTTAGATTCATGTGCATGCCTTGCATTTTTTATGGTTATTTTCCTTTACATTCATTACATATGTTATGATTCAGCTTTGATTGTTGCCCATCAAGTTCTTTAAACTTCACTATCTTTAGTCTATCAAGAGTTTGTGAGTACTTGTGCACCAATTATGATATTGATCTAGACTTGTTATTATACTTAGAAGCTTTAAGACTATATTATAAAGCAATTTTTAGCAGATGAATGCATGCAATGTCTAAATATCGACTTATTTGATATAAATGGTTCGTGTGATACTCATCCACATCAAGTTTAAATGACCTTGTATTGTAAGGCTTCATGCAATCTTAGTATGTTTGCTTATCCTTCAACTTCTTGTTGGCTTTAAAGGCTAGAAAGAAATGGAAGGAAGAGGAAATAATAGAACTTAAAGGGCCTTTAGGTAAAAGTGATGTTGTCAACCATAAACTTGTTTCCTTTGAGAGAAAGTTGTCAATAATCAAGAAGAATGATACCATTTATCCCTTTACTTTGTACTTGTACGGTCTTGTGCTTAAAGAAGATAATGCGATTACACTTTATTTTCTCTAATTTGAAGGTTTTGTAGATAACATATGAATTTTTTTCATTTGTAATGGATTAAATTAAGTCTGCAAAATTCACTTGAATTTTTGCTACTATCTCCTCGTAGTCATTACTTATTATGCTTAATTAAGTTTAATGTTTACATTTCAGATGCATCATTGCATAAGATGTTTTAGGGACAACTTCATGTGTTATCAATTTTTGTAATTTTGTTTAAATAATTGTTATAAATGTTAGAGTTTTGGAACTTTGAAACAATTAAAAAACTGCAACTTATTTTTTTTGAAAATTATTATTTATTTTCTTAAAATATTATTATTTATTTTTTAAAAAAAGTGTCATGTATTTTACCAAAAAATCACTACGCATTTTATAAAAAAAAATTATTACATATTTTATAAAAAAAAAAAAATCACTACATATATAATGAAAAAATTATTATATATTTTATAAAAAATTATTATGTATTCTATCCAAAAATTTTTATATATTCTATTAAAATTTATTACATTATTTATAAAAAAAATTGTTATATATTTTATAAAAAAGATGTTATATATTGTATTCCAAAACTGTTATGTATTTTATTTTTAAAATTATTTTATTTCAAAATTATTATATAAAAATTATAAAAATTATTATAATAATTATTTAAAATTATTATTTAAATTATTTTTAAACAACAATTTTATATATACCATAATAGACAAAGAAAAATATTATCTTAATTGTTTTACAATACTCACAAATTTAGTAAACTGAAAATTGTTGTATTAAATTATAAGTAGCGATTTTCAGTTCAAAGGCAGCGGTCTAGCTTAATCCATTTCTTTGGTGGTGAACACATCAATTGCTAGTTTCTGCCTCGTTGAGATTAGGGATTGAAGTTTTAAATTTTTTATACCAGACACTGGTTCTTAAGTTGCTAGTTGCCCGTTGGGAGATATAAGTTGTTCCGTAAAATTCGTGATGCACATACACGAATATGGTAACAAAGATACACATACAAAATTGCATGAGGACCCATCAATTTTTAGTTTTTGGCTCACTGGGATTAGGGATCAAAGTTTGGAGCTTGTTTAAATGCTTGTTATATCAACTTAGGCACATATTAACCTAGTAAATTCCAATTTTGTATCTTCATGATCTCTTCAAGTCTATAAGTTTCTGAAAGATTTCACTGTTATTGTAGGAGAAGGGGATGAATGGAAGTAAACAAACAAGCGACAGCCAGCAAGTCGAAAGACTAAAATATAAACCATAAATATTGACAGTGGTAATATAAACAATTATGTTAATCTGTGTCTTTATAATCTCTATGTTCTTGTAGAGAAAGGGAAGCTTTGATTGGTTATCTATAGCCAAAAATGGTATGCTTCTTTACCGTTAGACATGTTTTTTTATGATTTAATTAATATTTTTCTGATATACTAGCATGCGTTCATTTTCAAGTTAAATTATTGTGCAAAAAATTCTCGGGCTTATTCAATCAATATTATACAGACTCAAGAAGTCTAATCCCCCTTATTCATTAATAGAAGTTCCAATTAAAAAAAAAAAAAAAACTCATCGAAATTAAAAGTAATGTCACGTTTTTCTATTTGGAGTCGTTTCCACCTGGGTTTGGCTCAAAGCGATTAAGAAAGCAAAAATAAAGCAATGAATGCAATATATTTGTTGATGAATAACTTAAAGGGTCCAATTGGATTGGTTACAATTCCCTTTTGTTTGATACATGTTTGTTTAGTGAATCACCTAATTGGTCACTAAACACTCACCACGATGTTGGAATATTCCCTAGAATTATCAAAACTGTGAAGTTAAAAATTCATTTGTTATGATGTTAGTTACATAAAGGTATGAATTATGAGAACCAAATCTTGTTGAAAAAAAAAAAAAAAAAAAAAATCTTGTCACAACAACGAGAATGGATCAAATTGTTCCACGAACATTGGTGCAATCACTGTAAGAACATGTATGATATAGTGCATAAAAGTTAAATAATGACCAAAAACAAAGCAACATTTTCCATTCTCATCATTTACAATTTTAAATCTTTGTTCCAAGAAAAAAAAAAAGAACAAGTGACCATTGATAAACAATAAGAACCGGAACAAGAAACAAAACTGCACTTTCCAATAAGACAATAACTAAACCTACCATTCATAATGCCAATGTAAATATTTCAACAATTTCCCCATAGAAAAATTATTATATCCCAAGCGTTAGTTTTAGTTTATGGTGAAATCTCATACCAATAATGCAATAAGTCATCAGATCATGAAACTCATAGATTCTATAGTTCAGTCAAGTTTGGTAAATACACAAGATTCTATACTTTTTAATATAGCCAATTGATCCAATTAGATTGCAGGACTTAGATGAACGAATGAGAGTGCCAAACTAGTGCTTATCTGCTAATTTTTCAAATTGGTAATTATTTTAAGCTCTACAATCTTAATGACATCAATATTCATCATCCACAAACTATGTGGACAGTCTTTTTTAATTTTTTTTTTTCCCATTTATAGGACTCCATCAAATCATTATAGTGGCCTTTAGTGCCTTAACCATTATGAACTCCAATGCACAATATGCGCAAAATAACATCTTTAATATAATTGAAAAAGAAAATCTAACAGATAAGTCAAATTAAGCAATGATCATAACTGGGAAAGTGCCAAGAAAAAGTGGCAAAAATAATAATATCAAGCTTTACAAATTGAGGTTTTGGGATTTATACCGAACCCTACAAAAGGAAAAAAAAAAACGTCAGAATGGTACGTAAGGATTAGAAGAAAAGTTCCACTAGCGCAGTCATAGTGAAGGTATACTTTTTTTTCGATTTTATAGATCGAGCTCATATTTTATTGAAAAAAAAAAAAATTGAACTGTTATAAAAAATGCGAATGATGAGGATGAATAGTTAAAAAAAAAATAGTTGAATTAAAGTCAAACAAGAATTATAGGTATATATATATATATATATATATAGAATATTAAATAATAGACTTGAAAAAAAAAATGCACTATTGTGCATGAGTCTGCTATATTGTAGAGTTATAAAAAAGTTAAATGTAAGTCATCTTATCTTTGTATTTATAGAAAAGTTTCTATAATTTGACTTTGTGATCTCTAGGTCATAACAAAATAATTTTGTAATTACATCAAATATCATATTTAATAGATTATAAATTATAAATGTATAAAACTATTATACTTATTCATTACTAAAAGAACAAAATTTAAAAAGAAAAAAGGTATATATTAAATTTTCACTAATTAAGTTTTAATGTAATGACTAATCACAAGGTTAAGAAAAGTTTGTCACTTAATGGCGGGTGTAGATAAAATTTTGGATACTGAAATTATATTTCTTTGACAAAATTAAGGAATCAAATTATATATATATATATATATATATATATTTTTTTTTTTTTTTCAATTTGTGACTCAATTGGGCCCTTTTCTCGGTTTTGAACGTTTCTTCTTGATTTTGATCGATATTTAAGCTTTAGACGACCAATTGAAAGCAAAGCACAGAACATTAAAAGCGTGGAATAAGAAAAGGAAGGAAACTCCTCTATTTGCAACGAAGCTACCAAGTCCGCAGATCTACAAGTCCACATTTCAACTAAGCATCTGCGAAACTATTGGTCTCCCTGAGCCCATGCACCAAAACAATATCTTCTTATCATTTCGTTCCTGATTCGATCCCACCATTTATGTACCATACACTTCCTTGTGTACCCACTCACGCTAAGATTTGCTATTATCGGGCAATTCAAACCGTTTATACTTAGTGCTTTATCCCTACCTTCACTAACTGCGATGTGACCCTTGGAAATGCAGAGGTGATAATTTGACAGTCGAGCTCCCCCAGGGCCACAAAGGCCTTGTACCACCCGGGCAATTCAATAGCTATTTCCCCATGCAACTTGTTGTATGCCTCGAGAGAGAACCTAGACAGTGCTTCATACAGGTTCTATCCAAGACTCAAATTTGAATGCCTCTAGCACTATAGATTTAATGGTAGAAAATGAAGGCACTTGCTTCACATTTGACATGTCAAATTCCATCAGTTGACCTAATCGTAGAACCTTAGTGCTTCTACAGAGCCAAAACAAGTCAAATAAATTATCATCGCGGCGACGGAACCATGCTGTGTGGAGAGTGGCAAATGTTTGAAAGAACTGGTATATTCCAAGAATAAACTTCTCCACGCAAACTCTTCTTCCCGTGGTCAAGGGTAGAAACACAAACTCGACCCAAATAAATCTATTTCATGCGTTCAAAATTTGACTCAAATCAATTTTCATTAATAAAAAAATATTGATCTTTAATTAAAGAGAATTTTTATTTTAATTTTTTAAAATATAATTTACTCATAATTTTATATTAAATAATAAATAAAAATTTATTTTAAATAAAAAATGATAAAATAAATCTATATAATACAAAATTATAAGTAAATTATATTTAAAAAAATACATATAATAACATAAAATCTAAATAAGTCAAATATGAAATAGCTTGAGAATTGATTGAACTAAAAGTTAGTTTGTTTGAGATCAAAACATCTAAATTTCAAAAATTTAAAACTCAAAACCTAATATATCCAAATTTTAATAAATCAAAACTTAATATAATTGAAACCCGGTGAGAGTAAAACCCAATGACCATAGGATCCTTCAGCCATATTTTTCATCTTATGCAGAATGATGTACGAAATTTAAATGAATGAAATAAAACGATTGCTATTATGCTTAAAAAAAAAAAAAAAAGACTTTGACTACAACTCAAACTCAAAAATTTAGTTATAAAAGAATATCAAATTCAACACATTTTCGTGCAAATGTTGGAGGATTAAGGGATGTTTTAGGAATCTTGTTTGGAAATGGGTGGTTTAGAGTGTCCACATCAGTCAATTTAATGGTAAATTAAGACTAATTAAGCAAACATAGTGCGTTTAAATTTTCAAACAAAAAAAAAAAAAAAAAAGAAAACAAGTGGATATAAATTCAAAAAGTAAAAACGTGATGCTGGCATGAAATCGATTGTTCATTCATTTTGTTCATGGTGCTAAAATTCCAACCAAGTACATGCATATGGTTTATAACAATATCAGAGTGTACGTGTCTATATATATTTAATATTTAATATTTAATATTTAATCTCCATGAAAATATTCTTATATATAACAGGTGTTAAATCCCGGACCCTAAAAACCTAACTTGCCATAGCAAGAACACAAACACCAGCTACATATATAGATTCCCAGTGACAGCAAGCACACCACGTGCACCCATCAAAATTTTTACATCATTCCCTCGACAGGAATATTCGCTTCAATCTGGATCACAAACAATGGTTCCAAAGACAGCAATGGTGATTAAATTTGGTTCATCAATTGTGGGAACCAAATAAGAAAAAGGGAAATTTGCTTGCACAAATTGGACCAGCCCCATACACTATCCTTTTACGGGTCAAGCAGCCACGCTACATTTCGCCGCGTAGAGTACCATCCCTTTTTCATCTTCCATCATTCGGGTCTTGTTTATACTTACAAAAATGTTACGCAGTTGCTGTTTTTTTTTTTTTTTTTTTTTTTTTGTTTTTCTTTTTTACGCTAAACAGATGCAGACTCCCATACAATGTCACGTAGTTGCTCGTTTATAATACTTCAATGCGTGATCACAACTAATTATAGAGATTACAAATATGTAATTAACAATAATGATAATCCGCGTAGATATAATCAAGTCTTTATTATTAAGAAACAAACGAATCTGGCCTACCCACCAACCCCAATTGAGTCAAAAAATATTATTCTTCTGCCAAGACATAAATTAGCGGTTCATGATTTAGGACTATAATATTAGTGGTTCACGATATTGTGTTGAAACTTGGCAAATCATGGAATGTTCAATCAGTTGAAGCTTTTGACTGTTTGTTGATTCCCTTGTGCGAATTCAGGCCTGCACCTCTCAAGACTTTTTCATATTGTTTAATGGTAGATGTCACAGTATATGTTCTACTCATGATATTTTGACAAAAGAAAAACTAAGGAACGGCATTTAAAAATAGGAGCAACGAAAAAATATAAACTAATCATATTTCATTTTTGTCTCACAAATAAATGAAGGTGAAAACAGTAAAATGATTTTACTTTCCTTCTATGCTTACCATATCATTCAGTAAACATTGCTGCGTATTGACAAAGTTGATTTTTCGTTGTTCCTTTTTGTTAAGAAAACACGAGAAATTGGGATTAATTGTTGATAGAGTCTTTAAAATACGTTATTATATTTTCTCAGTAGTTAATCCTAGTCAATGCAATTCTGAAAAATATATTCTTGGATAAGTGATAAGTAATTTCTTAATAATAATTAAGAAGTCAAGATAAGGTCCTTAAATAAACAGCTAGACATAAGCTTGGGTTGTAGAGACATATGGAAGTATTAGAATTAGCATACTAATTTGACATTAGGGAACACAAATAATAAACATACGATATTTTTTTAAATATATATATATATATATATATATATCACACTTTTATATTTTACATATCGAAATATGAGAGGTCATGTCACATTCCAATATCTTTACACCAGACTGTACCCTAAAAGTAGTTTTTTCATGCAAATTATGACTAAAAGAAAAGGAGGGTCAAATTTTTTCTTTCTTTTTTTTTTTTAAAAAAAAAAAAAGGAGAGAGGGGTCTACCGAGAAACTCATGATGAAATATTTATAATGTAATTTAGAGAATAAAAAATTATAAAAATAAAATTGAATTGTAGCCTTGTAGGGTTCATATAGTCAATTAAATATAAATTTAGGAGCTCAACTGTATAAACTCAAATATGGTAGACTGATTTGTACACAATAAATAAAATTTTCTGAGACTACGAAAACATGAAACCAATAGGAATTTATTAATATAAAAAGGAGAGTCCTCATAAAATGTTTGTTGATACTGCCTATACTACAGAGATATATTAAATATTATATTAATTTGTACTCCACAATTAACATTCGATACTATTCAAAGAAGAGTCAATATCTTGAAAGCAATTAAATATTTCCATGATTCTAATAATTTTCTAATATTAATAATACTTGAACTTAAAAATAAGAAATTTGGTTAAACTTTTCTTTTATTTTTTTAATAAAATAAAAAGTACAAGTAGTAACTCACATTCTCCTTAAAAAAAAAAAATTACATCCACACAATATAAAGTGAGTTGACCTATGTCACTGAACCCGTAAAGAAGCAAACAAGTCTCATGGTACTCGAAAGTAGAATTATCAGTTTGCCCTCACACCTGTACGTGTTTTAGACCCAATAATACAAGTCACCTGTGCTTTCCCCAAATTCTATTTTATTTAATAATTATTATAAACATTTATAATTTAACAACTTACAATTCTCCTGGCTGGCAACCCGTTGCTGGTGCTTGACCAAGTAACACGTGTTATCTCCATAGACACTGTAATGCTTCTTTTTTTTAAGAACTTTTTAAAGAGAACATCGATCCGATGGCACTATAATACTGTTAATGAGCATGCTTTGATCTTACGAAAATGGTTTTTTAAGTAAGCACTTGATAAAGTCACTTTGTTAATCACTAGCTTTATGATTTTAAAGAAAATATAATCATCAAGAATCAGACCAAGTAGATCCCTTTTCAATCAAAATTAAATCAAAGACCGCAGAAAAGGGAGATGATGGTATATCGTACACATTTTTTCAAAATTTATTTTACATTTTAAGTGAGAGTCGCAACAATAATAATAGTATTAGCAAAATTTAATTGAAAGAGATTTTTCATCATCAAAAATAATTTGCCCCATCCGAGAATCAAACCCTGGTGAGCAACCTGGGAGGCACGTGAATTTGCAAAACAGGCAATATTGTTAGAGTCTATTTGATATTCATGACTCCTAAAGCTTATCTTTAAGTAGAATAGAAAAGTTGATGACCTCCAAAACAGGCCAATAAACAGCCATTAACCATTGAGATTACTTCACGCTTTCGTCCACATGGATAGATCATGAGGATCAAGAAAAATTAAACTATAATATCTTAATGTGGCGGGTCAATATTTGTGGCTTGAGTCAAATTTTAGTCAAAAGAGAGGAGCTGTCGCTTGCTGGAAATGGATTCCAGCAAAGTAAAGCACTACAAGTTCTGCAGTTCTGGGCTCATTCCCAGCATGTAGAAGAAGTCTATAAATATTATTAATAAAAAAGAGCACATGCACATCTTATTGTATCCGATTACAACTTTTCCATATGCACATTTTGACGTGAGTCAAAGGTCAATGGACTAAATCTGATAGTGGGAAGAAGTACACCAAGCTAGCGTACGTAAGACAAAACATTCTCGAGGAAATCATCTCTTTATCAAGTAGTTTAAACGGTTTACCCCGAGCATATAAAGAAGTAACACTGTGTTGGAAATACGTTCTTCTCAGTTGGTAGCTAGTTCAGAAGATTTTGATATTACGTAGTAGAAATTTTCCTTAAATTTTAAGAAGAACATTACTTTTTGGGTCTGGCGAATTTCAAAGATGGTCATTTATTTATTTGATAGCGACTTGACCATTTAATTATCAACAAGAAGAAAATCCTTCTTATAAGTTTTTTGAAGTTTTAATAAAGATGGCCACGTGACTAACATTTCTATAAAAAATTATTTATCAAAATAAAGGAATAAATAAATTGATGTCAAAAGCCTTGGATTCAATAGGACCAACAGTATAGTTCATATTGCCGACACTAGATGAAGTCTCTCAATGTTATGTGTGGCTCTGGCGAATTTCAAAGAAATAAAGTCGCGCGGCAGCTTGATCCTCACAAATAGAGAACTCAACTTCAATATATCCAAGAAGTTTCTCTTTGAAGCAATCAACTCAACCATACAATTTTCATGCACTTGAATTGGAAAGTACAAGCCAATAATAACTTTTTTTTTTTGGGTGGCTACATTTTTATTTTAACTATTATTATTTTTAATTTAAAAAGAGAGTTTTATAGTCTACATATATATATATATATATATATATAAAAGGAATGGAGAAAGTAAGATTTCAATTTTTACTTTTTATCTTGTCATAAAGTCTATAAACCAACAACTCTGGACAGTTGGTAGGTAAATTTTTATTAATTGCTGTCATAGTCAATGTTACAAGAGAAATTGACAGGCTCGGGATGCCCATTTGCAAGTGGCTTCAAAGCCTAATCTAGGCTTAATATCCTTGAATGGAATCCTTGGCGGTTTAATTGTGGATTCGTGCCAAATGTCAATGTATCTACACTGCGTATCAAGACGAGGACTCAATCTTTGCTTGAACTTCGATATAATAAGTTTTATATTTTGAGCATCATCATCATCAGAGGATTAATATTTTCAATTGAGTACTTATTATATTTATTCTTTAAAAATATAATTTATTTATAATTTTATATTATTTAAATTTATTTTATTATTTTTTATTTTAAATAAATTCTTATTTATTATATAATATAAAATATGAGTTATATTTAAAAAAAATTAAAATAAAAATTTTCTTTCAACTTTTAATTATATTTTGTATTAAGCAAATCATGATATAAAAAAAGAAAAGTGTAAATTTTTACTAACAAAATTAAAATATGATAATACTTTTGAGAACATGAAACAAACTTAAGGTTATTCTTTTTGCCATTGCAGTTAAGCAATGCCTTTGGTCAACTTGAGCTTGGATGATGACCTCCAAAATTCAATTATTTAGTTCAATTGAAGGCGTCTCATGAATAGAATTTTTGTCAAAAATAAAAAATAAAATAAAATACTCACTTCCTAACGAGTTTAATTAATATAGATTTCAAATTAAGATATTTGACAATTTTTTATTAAAAGATATTAAAAGTTTTAATTTCAACAATTTATAAAAAAGATAAATAATTTATATGTTAGATTCCATAAATTAAAATTTTTATAGCAAAATAAGGAGTGCACTGCTTTGCTATATGCAGGGTATATATCTCTTTTATTCTAGTAATTAGAATAAAAAAGAATTGAAAGGCATACATATCAAATCAAGTATCACTTTCATTTTACTTATAGCTTTTTTAGAATAGAAAAATTTAAAATTTCAATTCAATTCCATTAGGTTCTTTGTTTGGTATTATAATTTCAAAATACAAAAATTAAATAATTCTTACTTATTAAAAACTACATTAATAAGATAGATTTGTTAATTTTCACTAAAATTGGTGAAAATTTGGAAAAAATCCAATTCATTTCATTTTATTGTCGACAAGAATAAGAGAATTCAATTTAATTTATTTTAATAAGAATTTATGCCAAATAAAAGATTTGAATTATAATATATGATTAATAAATCAATTAAATTGATTTTTATACCTAAAATTAGATTAATTGAATTATATCAAAACCTTAATTTTCAAATTGTAGTTTTTTTTCTATTTCTTCATCCATAAATATGTCATTATTGAATTCAATCTAAAACTTAATTAAATTGAATTAAACTATATAAAAAAAAATCAAGCCAATGACTTTTTTTTCTTTATTTATACATAAATATATATTTACATTTTTTTTTCTTTTGTTAATTCATTAGAAGTTCTATAAGGTGGTGAATAATCTAATAGAAATAGAATTTTCTTTTTTATAAATCTTTTCTGAGATTTCAAAAATAAAAGTTCTCAAGTGTCCTTTGAAAAATAATATTTGCTTATATTTGACCAATTTTCTAAATTTTAAAGTGATAATATAAATTATATAATATTAAAAAAATCTAGTTCTTAAAAAAAGAAGTCAATACATGGAATCTTAAATCTAAATTATGTATAATTTAAAAAGCAAATAAGAACAAATTGCATCATAAAATGTAAAAACCTAAAGCAATATAAATAATAAATTATTATTTTTAAAAACCCTAATTTAACAAAACCTAAACCCTTGTTAACATCACCTAATCTAACAAATTACGTAACATACAATATAACTTAAATCAAATAGGAATACTAGTTAAAAGGTACTTTCACTCAAATTTTCAAACAAATAGGTTTTTTTTTTTTTTTTGTTTCAAAAATGGTTCTCAAATGAGATTTCTATTCTCGCTTTCTCCACCGACTTGATCCCCTCACAAAACCTTCATAGCAATCACTCTTCCCTTTCCCTTTAAATTCCAAACTTGTGGTCTCTCCTCAAGCATTCTCTCTCACTTTCTCACTCTCTAAAAGCTAGCCAATCTCAAGCCCTAATGTTGTTCTCTCTCTTATTATCTTCCAACTTTTGTTTTTTTTATTATATATTTACTAAATTTTTTTTTCATTTATTCCTTAAATGCTACAAAATAAAAATTCTCAAATTTCTCTGTAGTCTTTAAATGGATTGGTCGATCCAATCTCAATCTCACAAAGTGCTTAATTGTCATTTTGTCTGGTTCCCATGTCAATATTATTTTCATTTTAATTGATTTCGTTAAAAAAGTTATCTTATCATTTTAATAGTAGATTAGATTTGTCACTAAAAAAATTGTCAATATTTTTACTTTTATAAGCATAAATTAAATTTATAATTATGTAATAAGTTATAGATAAATATATATTAATCCTAAACTAAAAGCTAAAGCAATGGCGAGTCTCACTCGACTTGGGGGCCAAGAGTGGCCTATCTCAAAGTGACTTCTCTAGTTCTCTTGCATTCTGTAGAAATTGTGGATCGATGGGAGACGCATCATTTTTGGTTTGTGGAAAACCGTTACTGCATTACCCCTCTTTTAGGCACATGGGAAATTTAAAAATATCATTCCACATATAACAATTTCCTATGGTTATAAAATGCAGACAGTTAAGAAAGCATCTCATTTTATTGATTACATCCAGAAGAGCTATTACATTTTAAGACAACCCTTTGAATTTAAAATGAACTTATAAAAGGTAACGCCTAGAAGTAAATCTACAAGAGGCATCATTCCTTTTCCAAACAGGAATGCTCCTCTATACACACAAATTTATTTATGTGGATCAGACGCCAGTACACGCACTTGTAATGGATCCAGGCTAGGGGGGGATAGGGAAGAACAATTGCCCTCCCGACCCCATTCACCACCATAAAAATTATAAGCTCCCATTTATTAAATCTATTATTTGGGGTGGAGATAAATCTTTTTCTTCTTTTTGGTTCTTGGCTTCCTTTCCAGTTTTGTTACTTACTTTCAAAAATTATTTCCATTAATTTTTTTTTGTCTCATTTATAAAATTTGCCACATTGAAAAGTTATTTTAAATTTATTACTTAATACACAAATATTATTACACCGTGTCATTGTAATCGTTAATTACACAATTATATTAATTTGATGTATTATCACAATTGAAGATAAAAATTTAAAATATATAATAAGTAATAATTATAAAAACACTTCACCTTGCATTTATCTCGCATTTAAACACATTCGCAGCTTACCCTTTGTAAAATATTTGGCGTATTAATTTTAGATCAGGCCATATCTGATTAAACTGAAAAGTAACTTTTGACAAGTCATTAGAGCTTGATCAAAAAAAAAGAAAAAAGAAAAAAGAAAGAATAGTTGTTAGATGATTGAAGATGTAATTATGATTTAGGTCTTCAACAATCATTAATGACTAAAATACCCCTGCAAAGAGAGCCAAAAACTGACCAATTAACTACCGTCCAGACAAATGCCTCTCTTTCTTTCTTTCCCTCTCTATAAATGCAATGCCAAGCCATTATTGTTCTTTAACAAAGTGGATTCTCTTCTGCTTTGGTTAAAGAAACAAGAAAATGGGTGTAAACTCTAACAGAGTGGAAGATTATTCTTGCCATGAAACCGCTGTAAGAGCCACCACAGAAGCAATAATGATGCCACCCATGGAGATACACAGTGTTTGCTTGCCACCCCAGCGAAGCACAATTCAGAAACTCAGGCAAAGGCTTGGTGAGATTTTTTTCCCTGATGATCCCCTCTACAGGTTCAAGAACCAAACTTGGTGTCAGAAACTGCGTCTGGGTCTTCAATTCTTGTTTCCAATATTTCAGTGGGGGCCTAAGTATGGTTTAAGACCATTGAAATCTGATATCATCTCTGGCCTCACCATTGCTAGCCTTGCAATCCCACAGGTAACAAAGAATGCCTCTCTGTGTTCATGTTCAGACTTCATACATACTAACATTAAATTGCGTACTTGACTAAAAGAACAAGAAAAACAATTCATAAAAAAATCATCAAACTGCATATATATATCATTTATTTATTTATAAAGCATCTAAGTACATAAGGCTATCACAGTCACACAGTAATAATCAAACTGCATAAGGCCATTTCAAAATTAATTTAAAATTAGTTTCACGAGTATTGAGCGCAAATAATCATGCCTTTAACATTTTGTTCATGTATATATGGTACAAGGACATGCATGATGATGTCCAAGTACAGGAGTAAACGTCCATTACTAATGGTTTTTAGTGGAAATCTCGGATTTGATTCTGCATTCTTTTTGTACCATACCATGTAAAATTAGCATATATTGTTAATAACAATGCTAAAGTGGCTGACGTGAAATGGGAATTTCTTTTATTTTTTTAGCTATTTTTTTCTACCCTTGAACATGATGGTATACTTTACTGATATCGGCAATAGTGCACGTCACTTTTTATTTAATGCGTTCTAGTGCGGTATATACGGTGATATAAATGATGTGATTATGTATATGTGGGTAATACTTGCAACCATAAATGTATGCATATTTGTGTCCATATAAAAAGCATGATTTGGTATAATGCTGAGTTTATTCTATTATGAACTCGAGAGAGATCATGAGTTTTAATTATAGAAACAAACCTTTTGTAACTTTTCCCGTGTGTTAATATGCTTTTTTTTTTTTCTTTTTTAAATATTTATGTTCATGTCTCAAAATTTTCCCTCTTTCTTCTACTTGATCAAGTGCAAATTCCCCCCACCCCCCCAAAAAAAAGTCACTTATTATTGGTCTGATACAGTTTCTTATGTCTCCAGGGAATCAGCTATGCAAAACTTGCTAATTTGCCACCTATAGTTGGACTATGTATGTATCAAAAACAAATTGAACTCTATATTGTCGTTTGAATTCACTACTAAACTAAAGAAAATGTGGTTTATTTTTTAATTTTCCTTCAAATTTTGTTTTAATTTGATCCAGATTCAAGCTTTGTGCCCCCGTTGATGTACTCCATTCTTGGGAGCTCTAGACACCTTGCTGTTGGTCCAGTCTCCATAGCATCATTGGTCATGGGATCTATGCTAAGTGAGGCAGTTTCTCCTAGTGAAGACCCAATTCTTTACCTGAAATTGGCCTTCACTTCTACCTTCTTTGCCGGTGTTTTCCAGGCTTCTCTTGGTCTACTTAGGTACACATATCAGTACACTTGAAACATGAAACGATGGTTTGTTGGTCCGTGTAATTCTCAGCAGATTTCATTGTAAATAATCTTATCGAGTGCAAGAAAAAGAGTTTTTTTATTTTTATTTTTTTTGTTCCACAAGAAAAGTGAACACCAAGGCCTTTTGACCAGCTTAAACACATTACAGAATTTTACTGACATCTTTTAGGTGGGCTAGATAGCAGAAGTTGCTTATTCTCTGCTGTTGAAAGTTAACAACTTGACCTTTATGATCCAGGTTAGGTTTTATTATTGATTTTCTATCAAAGGCTACTCTTATCGGCTTTACAGCGGGGGCAGCTATCATTGTTTCTCTCCAACAGCTAAAAGGGTTGCTTGGAATCGTTCACTTCACTAGCAAGATGCAATTCATTCCCGTAATGTCCTCTGTTCTCAACCAGAGAGACGAGGTAAGTGGCTTCTTTAAGAGCAAGTTATAAATTTAACTAGAAGATAGGTTATGGCAAGAAAGGACGAATCACGGTATTATAATAAAATTACTTCATTACAACTTGAAAGTTGTAGGTTCAAGTAATGAGAAATAGCCCTTCAGTTAAAACAAAAATAAGTCTATATGCATCTAAGCCTTTCTTAGATCCTATAATGTGAGAATGCCCTTTATAAGTTGACTAAAGATTTTCATTAGTAATATTTATTCCTTTTTATGTGCAGTGGTCATGGCAAACTATTATTATGGGTGTTAGTTTCCTGGGGTTGCTGTTGACAACAAGGCATATTGTGAGTTTCTGCCTTTTTGGCTAATAAGTTGTTGCTCAGCATTCACATACCAACTTATTGTTCTTATACTTCCATTGGTTGTCGGATTGACACAGAGCATGAAGAACCCAAAGCTTTTCTGGGTGTCTGCAGCAGCACCACTGGCATCAGTGATTCTGTCAACCCTTCTGGTTTTCTGGATCAGGTCCCAGATACATGGAATCTCAGTTGTAAGAAATGAAATCTTAGCTAAGTGCTCTACATGTAATGCAGAAACAGTTCTGTACATTTTCTTTATGATTTCTTCTCTGAATTTTTTACTCTTTTCTCGACAGATTGGTCATTTGCCGAAGGGCGTGAATCCACCTTCAACCAACATGCTATACTTCAGTGGTCCTGATCTGTCTGTGGCTATCAAAACAGGCATTGTATCCGGAATCCTAGCTCTAACTGTAAGTTGATCAATATTGCATCTACTGCTTCTATGTGATTTGTGTGTAGTTATCATAGGACAAAATAGTCACCCTGAAAAATATCAGAATTGCAAAATGCGGGCTGATTGGTCTTGGACTGTTGTTGCTAATTATTCCATGCTTTGTTTCATATTTTCTAGGAAGGAATTGCTGTAGGAAGGACATTTGCAGCCCTGAAAAATTATCGAGTTGATGGCAACAAAGAAATGATTTCTATTGGTCTCATGAACATGGCTGGTTCTTGCTCTTCATGCTATGTCACTACAGGTTACGATTCTCTACTAACTTGACATTTTTGGTGGCAGTGTGTACGTGATAGTCACGGCCTCTAAACCTTTCTTTGCAATCACTCTTTCAGGATCGTTTTCTCGGTCTGCTGTAAACTGCAATGCTGGCGCACAAACAGCAGTCTCAAACATAATAATGGCCGCAGCTGTGCTAGTAACTCTGCTGTTTCTTATGCCGCTGTTTTATTACACTCCAAATGTGATCTTGGCAGCCATCATCATAACAGCTGTGGCTGGACTAATCGATTACCAGTCTGCTTATCGCTTGTGGAAAGTCGACAAACTTGATTTCTTGGCTTGTTTGAGCTCCTTTTTTGGTGTTCTTTTCATTTCAGTCCCTCTAGGCCTTGCTATAGCAGTAAGATCCTTTTAATTTCTCAACTTCTAGTTTCAGGATTATTTATTTATTTTTATATGAATGACTATATGTATCAATTCTCCGGTTGGACTCAGGTGGGAGTCTCTGTATTCAAAATTCTCCTGCACGTCACCAGGCCAAACACTGTTGTTATGGGTAACATAGCAGGAACTCAAATATACCAGAGCCTCAGCAGATGTAGAGAAGCTTCGCGGGTCCCTGCATTTCTCATACTTGCCATTGAGTCTCCTATCTATTTTGCAAATTCCACTTACCTCCAGGAGAGGTTAGCTCACCTCCACTCCATGTTTTCCATCTAGCATGAATCTGATGATAAGCTAATTATTGACGACATATAATCAAGTCTAGTCCATTAAGTCTACATTATAATAGTCAATCCAAGTTTGTGTCATGGTAAATTCTGTAGGACTAGCACAATAGGATTACACCTTCTCTGAAACTGAAGAAACTTTCTGTTGCAGGATACTAAGATGTGTTCGCGAAGAAGAAGAATGGATAAAAGCAAATAATGGGTGTATGCTAAAATGCATAATTTTGGACATGACAGGTACATTACCTTTCTACTAGAAGTCCCTTTAAAGTTTGCCATCCAAGCAATCTGTAGGATGTGGAAAACATGGAATCCACAATACCAGGTAACTTAAGGAAGAAGCAGGTCACCTGCTAACCAATTTTCACAATTTTTATCAGCTGTGACAGCAATAGACACAAGCGGCATCGACCTAATACATGAGCTCAAGAAGATGTTAGAGAAAAGATCCCTTCAGGTAACACTGTCATGAAATTGAAACCTATGGTACTGCTTTGAATGACAAAATTTGGCCCTCTTCATTAACTTGCTAACTCTTGTTCACCATGCAGCTTGTGCTGGCAAATCCTGTTGCAAGCGTGATGGAGAAGCTACATCAATCCAAAGTATTGGAATCATTCGGATTGAATGGACTGTACCTTACAGTTGCAGAAGCCGTTTCTGACATTTCAGCATTGTGGAAGCCTCAGCCTTGACCTCCTGGAGGTGTAGGCTCATCAAATGAAAACCAATGGAGAAGATGGAGTAAAGATTTTGGACTTAGGCAGTCCCGGAAGAGTTCAAACAAGCAGAGGCATTTTAGTTTCTTTTATTGCTTTCCTCTACTCTTCAGAGGCAAGAAATATCTGTATTTCTACGGAACATACTATAGCTAAGGAGTTAAGAGAAGAAAATTTGTAGTATTAAGTTTCAATCCAAAGTTTTACCGCTTGTTTATTTCATATATTAGCCAAAGAAGAAAGATAGTCAGCCTATGTTGTATGCAAATTGTTCAACGCTGCTATCAACACAGTGCAACAAGGGTTCATAGCAGTGGCTACCCTAGTGCCATGATATCAGCAATTCCATGGACCTTAAACTCAAAATGTGATATCAGAATCACATCCGCCCACATCACACTCAAGTCATTTGTTGAAAACAAACATCTCCATTAATTTTATCGTTTCATAGACAGTAATTGGTCCATGTGCTTCGGTAATAAATTGACGTGTACGAGATGTAAGTCCTCATTAGACTGTCATATACACATTTATACTCTAATTGCAATTATGCATCAAAAAACTAAATATGTGTGACATAGTATTGTGTGTGAATCCAACTTTAAAATGCATTAGAGTGACCATCATCACTTACAAGAACAACCCTTTTCCCATCCGTATGAAGTGCAAATATCTTTAAAAAACCATTTATATATATGTATACATATATACCTTTTCCAGCCTAAACCATCAAGTCAGATCAAGAATCTTATGTATAGCAAATATGGGGCAAGCTAGGCCTCACATAATTTTCCTTGCTTCAATTACCTAAATGTGGGAGTTTAAAGGAAATAAACAAGAAATGACAATCTATTGAATGAAATGTTATCAATTTCGTTTTTTGTCCTTTGAACAATATTAACACAGAAAAAATCATTTATGGCAGACATTCAAATGTCAAGCTATTTTTCATGCAATTTTGGACCCGTACCACAGAAATTCAAGCAACAAGGCAAAAGATGCAATATTGCTAGAAGTGTGAGGAAAAGCACAACTACCTTTACATCTTGGTCTATTTCAAGTCAAATGAACTCTAGAAAACAGTCGAAGAGGCACTGGTAAACATTACAGAACATGGAGGGTCAGCCATGAATACTACAGCAGAACAATGCTTTGGTGCCAGAAACCTTTCTCCTCAAATTTTTCCACGACAGGCACTTGAATAACAAAATCCATTTACCACGCAGGTATGATTTTGACAGGTTCCTTGCATCATAGATTGCATGATTGCCCTTGCATGGAGTAATGTATCTTTCATACAATTGTGCAAATATAAATTTAAATCATTGCTTAATATTTGCCAGTTGCCACCAGAAGAAAAAACAGAAGGTTCATTTAGACTGACACATTAAAGCTTAAAGTTACATAGTTATCTCAAGACATTACATAATATCACCTGTGCCCCAAGTTTAGGGCAATTTTTGCTCATTAAAGCCAGAAAGAACTAATAAAAAGTTAGAAACAACAAAACACATATTGCAATAATGGAGATATACACACCATATCGAGGAACTGTCTCAAACAGCACTTGAAGGGAGAAGATCAATAAGCATAAGTTCAAGTTGTTAGCAATGAGAGGACAAAGCTAAAAGATGCAGGAAATGGAAGAACCTTCCTGTTTTGAACATTAATCCATTAAAATCACTCTCAGTTATTCCACTAGATGAATTACAGCTTCTTCACTCACTTAAGTCATTCAGATTCCAATAATAAAATCGTCACACAGACATGATCCTGGCATCTCAAAGTTGAGTATCCTGGACTTCTATTACTGATATTATGACAGGAAATGCATTGGATAATACATTTGGTCGCTTCAACAACAAACTTATTTCTATATTCAAAAAAAGCCAATAATAGTACACCAGCTCAAGGTCGAATTCCAAAAAGAGGGGGGGGGGGATTCAGTTCATTTGCCACATTCACATAAGAAGTCAAAGCTGAAACATTACCAGAAGAAGCATCACATTGCAAGAAAATACACTATTATTTTTTGACACACCAGCAAACCTATCCTCATGAGGTCCATCTTCCCATCATTTAAAAACCGTGTCAAATTTCTACCTTCCTTTATAATCATAAGTAGGCCATTAGAATCTGTAATCCAAAAAATCACACTCTCCATCACACTTTGATATCCAAAAGCTTCACGTGGGAGCTCCTCGTCATCAACAAGTAAGTGGGCGAGATGGTCTTAGAAATTAAAAAGTGCTTGATCTTTCCAGTCAAGTTTTCCATGTCAATCAAACATCTGCATGAAGTTAATGAAAAATTTCCACTGATCACAGAATTTCAACAATAAAGATAACAAAAATAACCAATAAGAAGATGACAAAACAGCGAACAACCATGATAAAAACCCCAAAGGCAGCAACTTTAACAAACAAAATGTAAAGAGTTTATTCTTACTCGATCGAAACCGTGCAATGGGAATCTCCTGACGCTCACGTCTAATACACAAAATTTCACCTAACAATACCATCGCTGCAAGTCCAGTACCATTCACAACCCACCATGTTATCGATGAAGGCCAACCTCCATACACAATGGATATAAATAGATGAATAATATAAAGAGTCGCCGAAAAATCCAAGCACTTCTTCGCCCTCTCAATCAAATAAAGCATATAACCAGCTCTACACAAAAAGCACCCAATTAAACCAAAATCAACAAAATATCAATTTACATTAATGGCCAAAAGGGTTTGAAATTTTTATTGTTGTGTTTACCCGGCGACGGAGCTGAGGAGAAATGAGGCGATGACGGACCAGCCGGTGACGGTGGAGGCCGTGACGGCGGCGAAATCAAAGAAATAGAAGAGGCTAAAGCGTGGCACGCGCGTGCCGACGAGAGTGGACAAGAAGAGGCCCAGAGTGAGGTAGTAAAGGCATTGAAGGCACACAATTTGTGCAAGGATTAGCCATGGATCCCACACCACCGCACCATAGAACATTTCTAACCCAAAACCCTAAATCACCCGGTAAGGCCGAGAATTCGAGCAAGAACCAAAATTGAGGGGACCGATTTGATGGGCTTTCAGATCTGGAAAATGGGTTCGTTTCGGATCGGAGTGAGGAGTTAGTTGCGGGATGGATCGGAGAATGAGGGTTGGGGGAAAACTGAAAAGTAATGGAATTTTGGGGGAAAACAGAAATCATAGATTTTAAAAACTTAAAGCATTGAAACTTGCAAAGTTCAGGTTATCAATTTTTGTTTTTGTTAATTTTCCACAAGAGTGTACCATGTACCGTGGAAGGACTGAGCCGACTCCCATAGGTAGGTCTGGCCTTCCAATGGACCCCGTCCCTTCATAAGTTCAAATTGCAAACCTTTTTCAATTAGTTATCCTTTGCCTCTTATAGTTGAAAGGGGAAGTGCCACTAAGTAATAATGGCCATTTTAACGGAATTATATTCTAGAGGTTATAATATATTAAATTTAAAATTTAATAAAATTAATATATATATATATATATATATATATAAAAGACATATTAAATTACTATTAAATTTTTAAACATGAGAGATAATTTAAATTGTAATTAAGTTTGATTAAAAATTTGAATGGTTAAACAATTAATTAATAATTAATTATAAAAATTAAATCGTCATTATTATTATTAAATATATTTTTTTTATTTTTATTATTAATTATAATTATGTATTCAAAAAATTAAAAGTATATAACTAGTGAATATATTACTATAATGCGTAAATTTGCTTCAACCTGCCAATGTCTACGTAGCATTTCCTTATTTTAGTTTAACGAGCGCATATTATGCTAGTGGTGTATGGGGAGTTGCTATTATAAACGGTACATGCTGTGCCCCCCTTTTCCCTTCAAGCAATTCTTATGTAGATTTGATTTGTAGCGGACTACTCTCACATTAATTGAGTTCTACAGACTTCCCCTCATGTCAATGGAGGTTCACCACAATTTCACGAGTATGATCTTTTTTTTTTCTTTTTTCCCGAACTAGACGCACATCTTCCTTGCTAATTGCTCCCGACTATCCACCATTGCATTCTCCTTATATGTGATGTTCATAGGAAAGAACGCTGCAAATGGAATAAAGAAACTTCAAGCAAGAAGACGGTAGATTCAAAGAATGAAGTAAGATGTAAAAAGGAAATTCTAGACAGTACTGCTCTGCATAAGGAATGGTTTTAAAATAGAACAACATTCCACCAGCTCATGCCATAGCAAATGAGTTCAATAGGTTCAGGAAGCGGCTACATGAACTCCAGGTAAAATGCAGGAAAAGTTTATGAAAAGAAAATTGACGAGTGAGGGCTCTTGGCCACCTCAAATCCCATCTGATCAAAATCATGGAATGTTAACCAGGAAAATTAAGAAAAAAAAAAAAGGAAGAAGAAGTAATGTATATGACCTCAATTTGCTACTCAGGACAACGAAAACCAAAACAAGTCAGCAAAGGGCATTTTCTTTATCACTGAAAGATGAGTGTTAGAGCAAAGCAATAGCAACTGATTAAGAAATCTAAAAAGGGTCTTCATGATAACTTGAATCATTGTAGCCTTTAGAAAAATCATCATAAATTTTCTCTGTTCCCTCAGTAAACATTGTCTTAGATCCGCAAGCAAAACTACAAAATGCTTTGTCACCCCTGCAAAATTTCATACGATGCAGCAGTTTGATGACAATAACAATGGATTAATAAAATTAGAAACTTTCGTTCACAGATTTTTCCAGCACACCTATATAAATGAATGTCATGGCCGTTCTCCAGCATTTTCTTGCAATAATGACAGAAACTCAAGAACTCATTGGATGGATACAGGGATGAACGTTGCTCAGCCTCTTGAGAAAATTCAGCACTTACATTTCCTGTCTGGTTAAAATTGGACAACTCACTTGCATGAAGTTCTAAAATACAGTCACAAAAAATGTGAGTTGTTTTGGGGTTTGGACCATGAGAAATTATACACATATAATCCTCAGAATGCTCAGAGTCTCACACAGTAAAAGAACCAACATGTCCTTGGCCAGAGCCAATGGGTACTGGAAGAGAACTTGGCTTGATATCCAAATTGTTATCTGTTCATGGACCGCCACATATTATCAATGGCAAACTTACTTGGGTTTCAATTCTGTTCTCTGATGGGACTCCCTCATCTGCCTTGCCAAATTGGAGGCTAGGACTTGCAGTCGGGGACACTAACAAAATTATGTAATTTCTTGGAAGAGAGTTTGATCTCACAGGATTGTTGGCCTTCACCTGTGATCCAAAAAACTACATGCTTCTTCTTTGTTGAATTGACTACTTCACCAGTTGACTCAGCTTGTACAGTAAGTGAGTTTACAATGCCCAGACCTACATGACTGCAATCCATCTTCTTTTGATGGACACTTTGGGATGGAGATTTTGGAGGCCTGCGGGTAAATGGATTACTAAGACCTGAGAAAAAACTGAAATAAAGTGCAGATGTAGGGCTCCAAGCTGAATCAATATCAGATGACCTTTTAGAGCTAAAGCCTAAAAAAAGAAAAAACAAGCCGCGTCTTAGGCCCAATTTATCAGATTGAAAATAAGAGTCTGAAGCAGAATCAGCCATCTGATAGAAGGGTTATCTGCTTCTTGTCATGATCCTCATCAAGAACCTCTCAAACTCAAAGCTTTCAATACAAAACCAGCTATTTCTCACTGCAATAGTTAAGGTCGATAATATCAAAGACTAGCAATAGTCATTAAACTCAATGGCTAATGGTAAAACTGTGAATATTTAGGATGAAAAAAGCCCAAAAAAGATAAACCCCAAAAGCCTGAAAATGGGCCAGCACTTGGGATTCTGTTTCCCACTAAGAGCTGTAAGATAATGTTATGGAATGATGAATTGCTTGAACACCTATATTAGAAAATCAGTGGGTGGAACCAAATAGAAGCAGACCAAAAAGGGGAAGGGGGAACAAACTAAATGAACCTAAGAATCTCTTTAACATCAAATCAGCATTGAAAGTTCAAATTGGCACTAGCAAAACCTGTAAGCCTGATTGTAAGCAAGCAACAGCAAATTAAACTGTAAGGCAAAGAGCAGATATATTGTTAATTGTTTTGGCACCCAATGGAAGAATACAAGCAAACATTTGAAAACATTGTACAGCAGATCAAGATAAAGATAGTCAAAATGCTAGCTGACTCAAAACCCCAGCTCCACTGAAAATCCTATTGAAAGCCATTGGCCATAAGGATCAGATACATCATCCAATCCAGAAGAAATCAGTCCATCAAATATTGGATACAGTTCCTGAGCCATTACTCCTCAAAGGGTGTCCCAAATCAAATATCAGATTAGTCTTCACAAGAGAATTATCTACCCTCCCATCATGTAAGAACCCAAAAACATTGAAATAAAAAAAAAAAAAAAAAAGAAAAATTACCGAAAAATGGGGAAATTTTCATCAAATAAAGAACCAAGATTAACACTTTAGTAGATATCCATGCATTGCTGCTTGTTACATATTTCTTGGACCCAAGCAAAACAGTGAAAAGATAGCAAAATAGCATATTAAACATTGAAAACATCAAAATCCCACCTGGATACTCACTCTTCCATTTGAGCTTCAGAAGAAAGACAGAGAGAATATCAAGCAGAAGCAGAGACAGATTTCATTGATATTAACAAAGTTCAAAACCTTTTCCAAGAAAAGACTCTTTTACCACATTTTTCTATTTCATTTTTATTTATTTGGCTTTATTTAGTTTCTATTCCATCAAAATCAGAGAACCATTGAAGCTCCCAGTTCTTGTTGCCCCAATCCAAACTCGTAGTGGTAAAACTAAAAGCAATAAAAAGGAAGGGAAAAAAGAAAAAAAAAAAAGGAAGAAGAAATAGAATGTTTTGGATGAGATGAGAGATAGTCAAAGGAATTCACAATCATCTTATCAGGAAGAAGATGATTCAGATGGACCTCCGCCTAAGAAGAAAAGGCCTGGAGGAAACTGCAATGAAGTGTCCTCTTACAGATTGCACAAAGATTCTATTCAGAAATTTAGTGGTATATATTAGAAGATATAGAATGGTATAAGGCAGCAGATGTGGAGATTAGAGAAGATGAAGATGGATTTTCATAGAGAATTGGAAACCTACAATTCTGCTGGTAATTCAGTGGTGATGCTTCTAGTTGTACGTGTCCATATGGGGGGACTAAAGACATTTCAATCCTATTTAGTGACGCAATTGAATGCTTGCATTATTCCACTTTGTCACAGTGATACTGCATCCTGTAGACTTAATTCTGCTTCTTGCAGATGTTTGAGAATCATATCTTTCTATCGATAGCCATCTTCACCAACTTAATTAGTATCCTTAATTAGGATTGAATGGTATTGAGACAGCCTAAGAATATGGAACATTTAATCAAGCTCCAGTCATCCTCAATGTGTTATTGTGTTGCATAAGCCATCTAACATAAGCAAAGCTAAGTGATGAAACAAGGAATGTGAAGATCAAGATCTAATACTTGGCTCTGGGATCATTCCCAAAGGAACTGAATCACAAGCACTAGCATACTGCTGTAATGTAGAAAATGATCACAGATGGAGTGCAACTACAACATTTGCAGAAGTTGGTTTGTAGATAATCTGGCACTAAAGAATGCCAACTTAGTAACAGCCAGTCAAGCACAAATGATATGAGTTGCTAAAATGACAAATTTCTATTCCATTTTATTAACAGAATGTAAAAAAATTTCTAAACTGGGACACCGAGCCTGCATTTTTAACATTTGTCCAAACTTCTAGCTGTGAGACATCTACAAGCATATTCAATCATGTTTCTGATAAAATATACACTTCTTCAATTACATGTTGTGCCTCAGAAAAGAGAACCGATCCACTTCTATGGCATCTAAATACTTGTTGCCGACTAATTTGCAACAGTACAGCCCATTTTGGACATGGCAAAGTTGCAAGAAACCAAAGGAGACTGTAAAAGTACCTTGTCCTGAACCTAGTCCGTGTACATTTGCTTAGCTGCTGGGAGGACCATTTTGTACCAGTAGTTGATATACAACTGCAGTTCATGAAACCCCAATTTCAACACTATGGGACCACAAAAGGTGGGAGACCTATTCTAACTTCATACGTCAAATTGAGCTCCAAGCCTAAATGGGCCAACTGACCTCATACAACATCAAAGTTCCTTTCTTACGTCATTCAATTTGTAATCTTTCAGCTCATCCCAAGGCAATGCATAACTGGCACCAGAGAGCAATCTCCATTTATATCACACAAGAGCAAGTGCAATGGTGTGACTGGCAACAGAAGATAAATGGAACTCTTACTGCCAGAGTGTAAGCCTTGCTCATACATTACTGGTGGCAACCCAAGGCCATGTGTGATGAGTACAATAGGCCATTTATCATAAATCAAACTGTTAAAGCCCCTCTCTCTCATGAACATCATTCTTGTCATTCATAAGCAATTCCATGCAAATTCAGATGTACTTATAACTTCAATTTTGCCTGTTGACTACTTGTAGCTGGAAGGGCCAATCTGTGCATGTGGGCGATAGCACAAGCAAGTAAAATAATAAGAAAATACCAGACTGATTTCAGAAGTAAAGACACAAAATTGTAAGCAAACTACCGATTGTGTATGAGTATGTACTAATCCTGGTGCCAGCAATCCGCCTGCATTAGCATATTTGTAGCAATGATGAATGACCCCACAGTGTAGAATGTCAAAGGCTGGATGCTGGATGTTTGATTACACTTGGAGAAGAAGACATCTGCTGCTCCATTCAGGCTATCAAAAATGATGAGCACTTGTGGACCTGCAATGCAAAGGTACTTAGACAAGCATAACACAGTTACAATCCAACCATCAAGTAAAACTAAGATAATGGCAAAACTGTAAAATTGAGTTTCATAATCAACTAAGCATAACGAAGTTGGAGTAATCCAAAACATACCGGGAATTTTTCAAAAAACAGTAGGAATGCGACCCTCATCAACCTGACCAACTGCCTCAAGAATTGATGAGTATGTAATGAGATCATACTCAAAACCTTTCGAGTTCATCTCTTTCATAAGCTTTGCAGCCTCCTCAAACATACCAGCTCGGCTCAAGCATCCCAGAATAGTGTTGTAAGAGACTGCATCAGGCTTAATTTCTGACTGTTTCATCTTCATAAACATTTCCATTGCTCTTTGTGGGACACCTGTCCTGCCCAAGCCATTTAGGATAATGTTGTGCGAGTTTATGTCTGGGGTGCAACCATTTTCTTCCATGGTTCTGAGGAAGGAATGAGCTTTTTCTAACATGCCAGCCCTCACCAACCCTGACATTAGTGCATTGTAGGCATAAACATCAGGATTACATCCAACTTTCTTCATCTCGTTGAAAAGATCTATGGCCGCATCAAGACGGCCACACTTTCCAAAATGTTTAATCATAACAGCATAAACCCGAGCGCTTGAATGCCCACAGTTCTCTTTCAACTCCAGAAAAAGCTCATTTGCAGCTTCATATTGTCGTGCCTTTCCGAGACTGTTGATTAAGCTGCAATAGGCAGCTGGAGATGGAGGAAAACCATTTTCATCCATCTCTTCAAGAAGCAGCAAAGCTTTTTCAACTCTATTTGTTTTGCAGAAACCATCAATAAGAATTGAGTAAGTAAATGAGCTGGGAGTAACATCCTTTGCCTTCATCTTCTCAAACCATGAAGCAGCCTCAGATGCTGGAGCTTTTGATGCAAATAAAGCCTTGATTACAGTATTATATGTCACAACATTTGGTGTGCAATGCCAAGACTCCATTTGGTCAAAAAGCTTGCATGCTTGATCCAAATGGCCTGCTTTCCCCAGAACATTTATTAAATTGTTTAGCAGCACAACATCAGGCTTACATCCATCTTTTAGCATATTCAAGAATATATTATAAGCATCTTCAACCTTCCCAGATTTTCCAAGACCCTTAATCAACTCTGTATAAGTAAATACAGTCAGAGCACAACCATTGCGGTTCATCTCTTCAACCAAACCCAAAGCTTCCTCAACTCTACCCAACTTAAAGTAAATTGCCAATAAGGTTGTATAAATCTTTGCTGTGGGATGAAGACCATTGTCCTTCATCTCCTCAAACAACCTAATAGCAGAATCATCACGTCCCAATTTACTAAATGCGGAAATAAGCACACTGTAAGTCATGGTGTCTGGGGAACAATTTCCCTCATTACACATCTCCTTATAAAGCTCATGGACCCTTTCATGATGACCTTCTTGCATCAACATCAAGATCATAGAGTTGTAAGTGCTTGCCGTGGGCTTGCACTTGCGACCTTTTGCATGGTAAAATATTGATAGTGCCTTGTTCACCATCTTTTTCTTGCCTAGTAGTTTCACAATTTCAGATAAATCAACTGGATTGATAACACATAGACTCCTAACCATATCCTGGATTGTCTTCCACATGTCCCCAACCAACCCAGCTTCATTCAAACAATGGATCAAGGCCATGTAAGTAGTTGAGTCATGCTCAAAGTTTCTTCTCTTCCTAGCCCATCTGAAGAACTGAATCTTAACACTAATTTCAACATCTATCTTCAAAATCTCACGAACCAACCGATGATCCACTTTCAGCTTTAGCACTTCCAGAGCCTTCTCCGCATCCCGGCCCCACTTGAATATCTTCAAAATCCTAATGAATCTCTCATCCAAAAGCCGAACCGAAGGGTCCTTCCTCACAACCTTTTGGTTCATGGGCCTGTGTGGCATGCCATCTTTTGGTATAGCTGACTTGAACATGTGCACTATTTCATTTTCTGCCAAAGATACGAACCCAAATACTAGACCTTCACTAACATGCCAATATACATGAACCAAAAAAAAGAAGAAGGCTTTCACAATTCAAGTAATTAACATTAATAAAGGGTGTGTCATATTTCTTACCATTTCCATCAAGTTTATATATTTTTCCAAAAATTATGTTCCTTGCTATTCAATCATAACAAAGCTAATGAACAAAAGTTTTTCTAAAGCATTTCATCATGGAGTCATTAATTATGAAAACGAATGTTCCCTCAAAAACATAACCATGAAAGCGTAAAAACTAAGAGCTTGAATTCCAAATTGTTTACACTACAAGCAAAGTACCCCAAATGACTAATCAACAACAAAACACACACACACACAGAAAAATCAAGAACCGACATAAAAAGAAAACAATACAAGCACTTGGGTATGTTCCCTAATATTATTGATGGTAGTATAGAGAATAGTGCACACCACCTGTTTGCTTAATTCTCTCACAGAGATGAGGCAATGTTGAAATCGATCTCTTACAAAAAATGAATCCCACCACCATCTTTTTGTTATTTGAGCTAAAACAAAACTTTAAAGGCAAGATGATTGACACCCACCTGAAAGAAAAACTCAAAAGTGACAAATATTGAACAGAACAGCCAATCTGTGATCTTCAGATATAGAGATTTCTGCGAATGGAAAATAAAATTTGCAAGACGGTAATTCCCGAATACTTGTAATGCTACTGATGGAGAAAGAACGTAAAGACTGTAGCGACGTCGTTGACGGAGCAGCGTGTATGTAGTTTATCGGTAGCGACAAAAACGACGTACTTATAAGTATTTCTGATTTTTCGGATGAAAAATGTACTCATTCATTTCAATATCTTTTATAGGGCCGTAAGCTTGCTGGGAGCAGTTGGATTAAACTTTTAGAATTTTTTTTAAATTATAAAATTTATGTTATGAATAGAATTAATTTGATAAAAAAATATTTTATTTAAATAAAATTAATTAATTAAAAAATAAATATTTATTTTTAATATATAATTATTAATATAATAAAAAATTTTAATATTTATAAAATTATAAATAAATATATAATATATAAATAAATCGAATTAATATTATTTACACTTAATTTATTTATTAAACTAATTTAATATTAGGTTGCAAATAAATCAAATATTTCAACTCGTTTACGTTTTGATTCTCTTGCAAGGAAGGTAAAAAAAAAAAAAAAAAATTATTTGTCAAAAAGTTGTATACCAAATATCAATACTAATGTATTGAACTTTTTAAAATTTATTTAATAAATTAGATATAACGAATTTCTAATTACTTATAAATAAATAAATAAAATCAATTAAAAAAATGAGCGTTATTCATGTATTGGTGGCTTGTTCTTCCAAAATGTGAAGCTTCCTAGTGATGTTGTTCTATGACAAATTTTTGGCTAGCCAGAAAATCGGTAAAGAAAAGCAATTTTTGCCTCAAAAAATCATTGTAATTTAAAGTATTTATAATTTATTTTTACTCACATAAATAAAAACTTTAATTGATTTAAAATAAAATTTAATTTATAATAAAATAAAATAATTAAAAAAAATTCATGTAATCGTCTTTAACTTAATTTTAGATTAAAATTACCAAGTTGTCGTTGTTTTTATAATTTATATTTTTAAAAAATTATCAATAATTATTCCTAAAAAAAAAAAAACATATTTACACTCATGCCACTACTGTGACGAAACCATCATACCAACCACAGAACAGTCTTTTTACAAAACTGTGTAGGAGCAGCATGCAACCCATACTACGAAGGATATGCATATTGTCAACTTTTATTTTCCCTTTCCTTACCCATAATTCTTTCGGACCCATGATTACGTTTAGCAAATTAGCAATCAAACAAAGCATGAAGATTTAACCTCTCCATCATCTTTAGAGTTTAGAGTGTATATAAATGGAAGCAAAAATCTTAATACACATTTAAACACCCAACAAAAATCTTAGAATGCGTTAAATGCAAACTCACAATATATATAAATATATATATATATAGCATTTGATGTCCGATAATTATATATTTATAACTGTTCTATTGTAATTCTTGATTAGTTGTACATTTCAATCATTTGATATATGATTATAGCTCATGATGAGACAACAGAAATGAAGCCAATAGTCGTGTTAAAATCTTCCCACTTGCATCCATCTCCTGTAATGAATGGAAACCCTCATTACAAATATCCCCCTAACCAACTCCAGTTTGCATCATCATTCCCCAATATTCTTCAGAAATCATTGTTTAACTTCTCTTCCCGAGTACTACTACCATTTTGGGAGATTTGTTAGAGGGATCTTCTGAAAGAAGAGAGCTTCAAATTTGTTGTAAAAAGCCGAGACATAAATTCGTATTATCCGAGGTAAATACCTTTAAGACATCCAAATAGTGAACACTCGAGAAGTTCTTTGAATCACTCATCTTAGGACTCCACCCAACAAAAGACCTTCGTGTCTAATCTACCATTTCTCCTGAAAACCCTTCTTTTAAATACCGGATTCCAGAGGAGTTTTGCCGGACCATAGACTTAAGCAGATCGGCCGAACTGGGAAAAACTTGTAAAAATAAATTCAACATTTGTGTGACATATCCCATATGCCTTCACTTTGTAGGCCTGCCATAAATCTTTCGGGCTTAAAAGTTCTAATGGCGTAGGAACCAGTTTTTTAAATTACACCAATGCTACCATCACAGGATTATGCAGCTTTTGATGGGGTCTCCGTCTCCATTGGTTCTCCAGAAGCTGTTGGAGCCTCTCCATTGCCAGTTTCTGCATCTTCATTTCCGCCTGCACTAGGGTGGTTGTTTGCATTGGTGTTTCTGCTCTGCGGTTGTTCGCATCCTTGATTTGGTGGTGTTCCAGGGTTCTCGGGAGTGGCTGGTTTTGCTGGGGCTGGTTTTGGTTTCATCATTATCGGTCTGCAAACCCTGTTGAAACAAACACTAAAGTAATTAGACATCTTAACAAAATGAACCCGTGAGAGTCAGAAGCCAATTTTTGTTCCAATCAAAAACTAGAGAAGGCCAATTTTTACCAAAATGAATCCAAAACATTTACGCATATGAAAAACTATTAGAGACCAATAATATGGCAAAATATAACCTAAAACAGGAAAGGAAAAATGTTAAGATAACAATAACCAAGAGGCTATACCGGTCAACTGCTTCGGCTTTCTTTCTCACATCAGCTGACAAAAGAACTGGAGTAGTATATTTGGGGAGTGAATCCTGCTGCTGCTTCTTCTCTCTCAACCAGGCTTCTGCTTCCACACACTCATTCAGGACCTGCAGCATACCAAACATAATGTGTTCATAACCCACCAGCAAAACGGAAAGAAATGTAAAATATAAGAGAGATATTAAGGGCTTTACTTTCTGCTTTTTGGCTAAATCAATGTGATCGAATTTGGGATCATTGGACATCACTGCCTCTCTATAACTATTAATACAGTAAACAAATTGTTCAATCACAGAGCCCCTCTGTGTGTATTCTTTGTAGCGATCCTCAATTGGATCACCTTGCTGCAATAGAGACAAAATTACCTCATTTTCACGTTGAGGAGAAGAAGGGAAATACAGCAACAAACTATTGAACCAAAAAATGAGTAATCTCACCTTCTTGAGCTCCTCAAGCTTGGCAATATAGACACCTTTGGTTTCATCCTCACCATCTTCATATAACCAATCTTCCACCTCCTGAAGTTTGGCTGTGAACTGCTCCCTCTCTGAATCAGTGACAAACCCCTGATATTTGTCACTAAGCTGGACAGACAAAAGCAATATTAGTAATCAAAATATCACTTTACAACCAGCCACTATATTTCTTCATTATTCAAGAAGAAAACTCAACCTTGTTCCTCATGTCATAAACATAGGCTTCAACAGCATTTTTCTTGTCTTTGGTTTCTTCCATCACTCGATCTTGCAATGCCATTTCAAACTCCTTTTCCACTGCTTTCTGAACATCTGCTGGCAGCATTCCACCATAAACATGCTCTGCTACAGGAATGTTTGTTTTCTTTACTTTTTTCTTAGGAGCCTCAGCCTGATGACAGCAAACTAGTCACTAATATGAACAAGGACAGGATAAGAAACATTGTAGGACCAACTTACTGGTCGGTTAGTTGGATACATTACTCTTACAACGACTCAGTTTTGTGAAATTAAATCTACCTTGGCATCAGTTTCCATTTGTGTGGGCTTGTCTCCTGATTCTGGAGCACCATTTTCTGAATTTGAAGCATCAGCAGCAGCTTTAGCTTCTTGCGTATTGACATCACCTTCATTAGAGCTAGGAGTGGCATCACTAGGAGCTTCATCAGTATCCATTTTAGTAGCTTCTTTCGCTGTTTCTCTTGTTACAGGAACTTCAACTTCTTTCTCTTCTAAAAGCTGACACAAGCATAAAACATATCTCAGCAAAATACACACACAAGAATCAACTCCCTGCAACTTGAAACACACCCTGGTGGCAATACTTACAGTTGCTGATTCAATGCAAACAAATCCATGCAAATTCAGATGAACTTTCACCTTCACTTTCAGCCGTTCACTGTTTGTTGTTTGAAAAGGACCAATCTGGGCAAGAGGAGGTAAACAATTGAAATCATAACAGTAAAACACAGCTAATTTCATACAAGGAAAAAAGTTGCAAATCTTTACCGTGTAAGTACTAATCTTAGCAGGTGCCTGTAATTCACTCACATCGGCATATTGCACATCAACAGCAAATGTCCCAGACCTGTAGAAGGTCAAAGCCTTGATACTAGGAATTGGATTTCCCTTGGGGAAAACAATAGTACTTTGCTGGTTATCTGCAGCTCCATTATGAGAATCGGGAGAAGCACCTTTCCATGACAAAGCTATTGAAAATGGAAAACTCTCATGGACCTGAAACCCAAATGAGGAACCAGATGAAATTGCAGAGGCAGAAATAGGAGAGAATAGGGGATGTTATAGCCTGTTCTAAATCTATTACAGCACTCTAAAAGGATGACAAACATCCTTGGAAGGAAGTGGAACACAAGGACAAGACTCAAACTGAAAACAATATATTGAATAATCAAATCTGTCAATTCCTCAAGATGGCAAGCTCATGCATGTCAAGTTTAGAAACAGCAATACTCATAGCAACTAAGTATTTCATGCTCACAAGAATACAGGTGCTTGATCATGCAAAAAGCAAGTTAATGAAGAGCATTACCTGGAATTCTCGCACTTTAAATGTAGGACTCAGAATAGCACATTGCAGAGCACATCCCTTGGCAACACACTCACTGGCATTCATTGTACGCCTTGGCTCCTTTCCAAAGAATTCAGTCAATATTTTCATTAAGGCGGGCACACGAGATCCAGAGCCAACAACCTCAACCACATGCACATTCTCAACTGCAAGTCCAGCATCTTGAAGTGCCTTCTCCAAAGGCCTTTTCACACGTTCCAAAATTGGAACACTAATCTGTTCAAAGTCTTCCCTCTTAATGAAGCCCCTGACATCTTTCTCGTCCATTAAGCACTCAATATTTAGGGGTGCCACAGGGTTGGCACTAAGAACTTTTTTCAGCTTATCACAAGCAGCCCTGAGCCTTAGACAAGCCCTAGCATTCTGGAAAACATCAATTTTATACTCTTCCTTGAACTTTGATGCAAAATACTGGAACAGGACTTCATCAAAATCTCTGCCACCCAATGATTGATCAAAAGAATGAGCCAACACCTTGAGCTGGCCTTTCTTAAAGCCAACAATGCACACTTGCATGCTAGCATGTCCAATGTCAACAAAAGCAACATTTAGTTGATCATTCTCAGGCAAATCAGTCTTGTAAATACCATATGCCAATGCTGTAGCAGTGGTTTCATGAAACATACAAAGAGGGTGCAATCCTGCAATGATAGCAGCATCCAAGACAGCTCTCCTCTGGAGATCAGTAAAATACACAGGAATTCCAATACAGCAATCAACAACTGCTGCATTCAGATTATTCTCAGCAATGCCTTTCAAATTTGACAACACCATTGCCAAAACTTGGGTTGGTGTAAATGTCTTCATTTCACCCAAATACTGTGCATGAATCAACGGGAATCCATCAGGACCTTCAGTGACGGCAAATGGCAATGACTTGAGATCCCTTTGCAACTCAGGGTCAGAGAATTTGCGGCCAATTAATCTCTTTATCTGAGAAATGGAGTTCTTAGGGTTCATCATGCTTGAGGCAGCTCCTGCAGTCCCAATGAACCGTTGTTTGTCACCAAAGGACACAACAGCAGGAGTTTCACGTTTTGATTCATCATTGAGTACTACATCAATCCCTCTTTGCCTTGCAACGGCAACAATGCAGCTCTCATTCCCCAAATCAAAACCAACCACACTCATGTTTGTCACACTTTATAAATTGAGTAGACTCCAGCAATGAAGTCAATGCCTGGAAAATAGATATAGTTGAACATTAAGGCATTCATAAGCAAATTAACCTATACCACCCAAAGTGTCCATGAAAAGATAAGAATATACACAATGCACAAATGTGCAATCAAGCAAACTAAAATGAGACAATGTTGAAGCTGAAACACAACACAGAAAATTAAAATAAACAAACATATAGGCAACCTTGAAATTAGTAAGCAATACAGAAGTTAAAATAAAGACAAACTTAGATACTACAGCAATAGACCAATAAAGAAATGACTTCTAGAGGCACACAAAGCCAAACACAAATGGACTTTAAAAACCAGTAATTGAGGCAAGCAAAGTAGTTGAAATCCTACACAAGGGTCATGCAATTTGTTTTTTATAAACAATCTCATTATTCTGTACACCATTTGATGTCAAACCTGACATATGATAATGAAAGCCCAACAGAGAAGACAGTGAAAGCATCTTCTTATCTTTTTGATATGGTTTTTGCTACAGTTATGCAATCCCACTCAAGATTTAAAGCACAACAGCCCAAACTGCGTATAACAAGAATATAACATGAAATGATAACAAAAATCTGTAACATGCATATGATTGTATCTTCAACATCTAGCTTTACCAGGGCACATGAACATCTTTATGCTATATCATCTAGTTTCCAAATCCAACATAAACATGTAATTGCAATGAATACAAGAATATGCAACCACTAGACTGCCATTCATAACCTAGCAATGAGCATAGTTTGCCACATTACTACAATCTGTGACAAAAACAGGGACGACCCACCACAATTTCTTTTCAAGAAAAAGAAAAATGAACCTGAAAAAGAAAAACAGCCTTTTGAACAAGAGTAAACCCAATCAGCTATAAAACCAATAACCAACTCTTGTTGGCCGAGTTGGGCATGAGGACTTGTAAGAGGCTGAGCAGGTCGGAAACCCCGTGCCCAAAAATCCTGCAATAGCAGGAAAGCCCCTTTCCCCTTACCCTCCCTAATGACCCAAAAAAAAAAAACTATAAAACCAATGATAAAAAATCAAATGAAAAAATAAAAAATAAAAATAGCCTTCTAAATTGTTCACCTAATCAAGTAGTGTACAGAAAAATAAACAGTTAAAAGCTAATCGTCTCACTGGTAGTGGAATCTAAGTACCCTTAAAAAAAGAAGAAGAAGAAGAAGAAGAAGAAAACCCGCCCGCTGAAAATCCCAAAAATCCCAGAGAGAAAAACATAAATGAAGCCAAAGCAGACAGCTGAATCGACTACTTACAGGAAATATTAAAAAAAAAAAAAAAAAACAAAAAAACAAAAAAACACACCCAAATTCTGAAAATTTTCGATTTTGAATCTGAATCTATAAAAAGTAACGAGAAATTAAAAACCCCACTTACAGATCTAAAATAAAAGATGTGCAGATTTACAGATTCGCATAACTATAAATGTATATTTAAGCGAAGCCATTGTACCTCTAAAATCCTTTTAAAAAATGTAAGAGAGAGTGAGAAAGAGAGAGAGGCTTCGTTGGTTTCTACTTTCTAGAATGCTCCTTTTAATGTTGTTTTGTGTTCTGTTCTTTTTCGGGGAGATCTCTATTATTATGAAGAGAATGAGAAGTTGGCAAGGCTTTTCAATATAGTTGGAGAGTGGTAGGAAGGGAAATTTTGTGGATTCTTTTCCCTCACCTGACTCTCTCTCTCTCTCTCTCTATACATATATTAATAATTTAGTTACTTTATATTTAATTAAAATATTTTAAAATTAGAGATACGAGAAAACGATGAAATATGAGAATTATTAATCACCGTATTAATAATTAATAAATAATTTATTTATATAATATTATAGATTTAATTTTTTGTTAAAATATTTAATAAAATTAAATTTAAAATATATAAAATTTTAAAAATATTATTTTTTTAACTTATAAAATATAATTTTTAATAATTTTAATATAAAGATTAGTAAAAAAAAGAAAAGCGATGTAAAAGCACACTTTTCTTGAGAAAATTATGGGTAGTACATGTACTTTTCTATTTTTATCAACAAAAATTATAATGTGAGCATTACATCAAATCAGGCAAAAAGATTGATTTTTATAATGCATTCATCCAGAGGACAATTACATCAAATTAGGAAAAAAAATTTTTAAAAAAAAGTTGAATTTTTCAGTGTGTTCATATACATAAGACTATAAGGGAGCAAATAAATTTAGAAATGACAGTCAAACTTTGATTTCCCAATGGTGCATAAATTTATTATTGTCAATCCAATATAGACGGTACCGATTTATTTTAGATTATTTTCTACTTATCTGAAAAATGAAAAAATAAGGGACATAGAGTCATCAACATAATTTTAATTTTATTTTTAGTTTTTTCGTGCACTCTTTTATTTATTTATTATTATTTTTTTAACTTTTAAATTTTAAGCTTTGGTCAAGGGTAAAAAGGGAGAGGGGGCTGTGGAGACTGGAGACGTCTAGATTTAGTTGCATCTTCTGGAAAGACCTATTTATCGTGTGGAATTTTCGAGTTTCCTGTTTTTGCTTGTAGAATAAATTGGGCTTAGTTTATGTATTTGTTAGCCCAATACACAATTCCCCCCCTTTTTTTTTTTTTTTAATTATCGAATTATTATCATTTGATATGAAAATTTATGCGCCTTGATTGTCAATTATTAGTGATTGATTTTTGATCGAGATATTGCATAAGCACTCGGGATTCACTAGTTTCGTATACTTTTTTTTTTTTTTCCTTTTTTGTGTTAGTATTATAGTTTGAAATATAATTAAAAAAAATTAAAAAATTTAATAATTTTAGTATCGTATAATTCGTTGTTGTGGGGATATTACTTTCAATTATGGGATTTTCATTGTAAGTTTTGATGCAGGCACTTGCGTTTCGTTTGGTCAATTAGAAGGAGTTGGTGTGAGGGAATTAAAAGAAATATTCATCATGTTCCCGAAAGAAGTTGAGAAGAGGGGAGGAAGTGCTCAAGAACTAGCGAGGAAACGACACTGCAATTGTCCGTCAAATGGGACGGACTGACTATTCTAGCACAAACTTCCAATTTTGACTTGATTTTTTTTTTTTTATGTTGGCGTTGACTCTGGTTAATTCGACACATTGAATTAACGAACGGACTTTAGTTTCAATCTTCGAACTTTCGAGATTAGTACATGTAAACCAATAAAAAGTTACCCCATGTATCGAATTGACCTACCTACCTGGAATGTAGTTGAATGTAATGTAATGTAATTTAGCCACGTTTGACCCGAATATTTAAATTTCTATATGGTATTCGGCTTCATTCTCTTCATAAAAAAACAAAAATAATTATCTTACGAGATTTAGATTACCCACAAGGAGTATGATTTATATTTATACGATGCCTCTCATTTTTAGATTTCAACACAAAAAAATAATAATAATAATAAAAAAAAGGGATAATTGTCATAACATAATTAAAACTGACATTGCAAATTTAATCACGTTCCCCAGGATACACTCAAACTGACCTTATTCATGGCACTCTTCCCATTTATAGAATTCAAAATTTTGAATAACTCCAGTTTGCAATAAACTTGATCACGCGTTTCATAAAGAAATAAATTTCAATCTTGGTCATGATCCTCGTAGCCTTAACCAACAAATTAGGTGGAAAAACGTTAAATAATTATAACAATATAGATTATAAAAATTCTTATAATTCTTATTTGTAATTAATCTATTTTACATTTTTAAAATAATATATATAGATAAATTGTTGTTGCATAATTTACCACTAAATAAAATTATATATATATATATAGATATAAATTTGTATTATTATGACTAAAATAAAATCATAATTATTAATTACACGTTATTTTTGTGGTTGTGATCTTGCATCGAAGGACCACAAATGTACTATATATGTATATCATACGCAAGTATTCCATACGATGCCCAAAGGTTACGAGGCGAAGCAAAGAGACCGTGCCAAACATTTATTGAACTTCCTCGTAACAATTACTAACAATCTCACATTACATTACTTTTCAATTTTCTGTTTCTCTCTCTTGCAATGCGAGAATTTTGTGATCTCACAGGAATGCTGTTGGAGTTTCAACGCAGGCCGACAATGAGATCCACGAAAGCCCTTAGTATGAACTTGTGTGACTTCTTGTCATTCAAGTTCATGTAACAAAACAAAAGCTCTTCCAGGTAATCCCAGTCAACTTTCCCACATTGTTGTAATCTTGCTTCCACCATTTCCTGCATCGACCGACGAAAATCGTGGTGCGGATCCCGCGAGTACCCCAGCACCGCAATGCAATCGCTAGGAAGCGTGGCATTCCCTGTAGCATTAGAACTTGTTGTGGAGAAGTCATTTGGGGCATTGACCTTGGAGACACCCTTTAAGTCATTACAACTTATGGAGTCATTTAGGGTATTGGTTCTGGTTGAACTTGATTCCATGTCCTCCGATCTGTTCGTTAAGCTAGATTGTGCTTCCTCGACGAGTGAGCTCGAAACTGGGTCCCTGAAGCAGCGGTGGGACCGCCAAACATCCGATGGTGGATTAGTGAACCTAGGTGATTCAAAAGATGCAAAAACATTAGGATGATCCCAAAAAGCTTGACCATCTTTACCTTTTTTTTTGACCCTCTTCCTTAGTATTCATGTTTTCGTCTTTGTTTTCGTCGTAAAGTGACTTGAAATTCTCAAAAAGGAAGCGATCGATGTCGGCAAGTGTTGCAGCCTCATCTTTATTGCTTCCAACTTCATCTTTAGCTACAGTTTGGTCATGATCAACAGCAAAAGACGGGGTCTTGGGGTGCTTGCAGCCTGAGAGCACCCATTTCTTTCTAGATGAGAAGCTCTTTGAAGGGGATTGGAGACTTGCGTTAGGGTTTTTTATCTTGGAAAGGTAATCCTGGAGAAAATTTTGGAGCTTCTTTGTCATTTTGGTTCCTTAGAGCCTTTGTTTGCTTTCTTAAGAAGGGACTTTGGGTGTAACCAATGGAGATAGATGTTTTGGGGGGTTAATGCTAAAAAAATTGGCAAAGGTGATGGTTTATAAATAATCAAACAAGGAAAGTAACTTACATAATATAAATGCTAAGGTATGCGTTTTTTTTTTTGATGCATTAATTAAGTAGTAAGACTAAATAAAGAGAAAAAAAAAGTAATTAAGTAATTAAATTGAATTTATTGAGATATCTATTTTATTTTATTAAGGGAATTCATTTAATGGAGAATCTAATGCCAATTGGCTCATCACTGTCACTTAAATTGAGTCCTAATTTGAGGAATATTTTTGTGAATATAATAATTTGAAATCATATTTACTTTTTACTTCAAAAAAATTAGAAAAACCAAATCTTATGCTGACAATTTTTTCACAAAACGACCCCAACAATATGGCTACTAATCTAGTGCAAATTTCTCCTATTTTGGATTGTGAAACAAACAAAAATGAAAACATTTCGGCCAATCATCTGAAACACTTGGTAGCGAAGTTCCATATTGGCTGCATTTCCAGGCAAGAATTGAGGGCATAGCGAGGTTCAAAAAAAAGATTGAAAATTGCCGGCTGACACTGTGGTCCATTCTTTCTTCGGGGAAATCCATGAAGTCTTCTTTTGATGGGCTTCCGAATGAATTGAACACTGCCTCCTAACAATTTGCCAGTCTGTTCACCCATAATGTAAAAGGCTCGTCGACATGGGCTTTAAGTTGATGTAAGACGGTCCAATACATTTGAGATATAAGTGTTCATCACTTTCCCTAGATTTATCTTGTCTACCTTGTCATGACACCCCCCCCCCCCCCGCCCCCCAAAAAAAAAAATTCTACTTCAACTAAAAATAATTCATATACCTAATTTTATAATTTTAACACCACTAGTTAGTATATATTTAATAGAATTTCTATTCGAGTTTTAATAATTTTATTTTTTTTTTTTGACTTTTCAATCTTACTTGTAACAAAGGTAAATATTTAGGTGCCTTTTAAAATCTTTTTCTTTTTTTAATAAAAAACATCTAGGGTTTTTTTTGGATACACCTTAGATTCTGCATTCTATGATGTACATACTTTGTCTCCTTTTCCATCATTGGTTTTTTTTTTTTTTTTTTAAAGAATAATGTTAAATATTGTGATATTATCTTTTTAACTTATTACAAAATATTATATGTGCTGAGGCGAATAAATTTTTTTTTGACTTAACAAAAAATTTTATTTGATAGAAAATTATTTATTTTAATAATGATAGTAATTTTATAATAAGCTGGGAAAACATTATTTGTAATATTTACCATTATTTCATTTTTAATCTCACACGGTAGGGTAAGTGTAAAGTAGCTGGTAACGCTTTCGATTTGGTCGCCATAATTTGCAGGACTAGGATTTGAACCTTGCACTTATCTCCAAAAGATCAGTTGGGAGGAACGCGATTAGGAGAACAAGAACGGCCGAATCTCACTACTAATAACTTTTATTGAGACGCGTGTAAGCATAGGAGGATAATATAAAAAAATTTTCATTAATAATTTTATTTATTTGTGATAATAAAAAATAATTAATAAATATTGCTAATAATAATAATAATTATTATTATTTTAGATCTAAAATCTTAGACCTCAAGTAAAATTTCAAAGTGATAGGATGTAAAATAGAGGTGAATCACAAGTTCAATGCATTTATTTAACTTTTCTTTCATCCAATTGCACCTCAAATTATCAATTAAGACAAACTTAGGCAAGATAGATCTACATGTATATTTATATAGCCTTTATATTCCAAAAAAAAAAAACAAAAAAGGATTGCAGATGACCATTTTTTCTCATTAAACGATAATATTTCAAAAATACGCAGAATTTAAACTGAAATCTATTAGGTGTAATGAAAATTTTTTTATTAGGTTAATATAAATATATTTTTTTAAAAAATTATAATTTCTCTATGCTTGAACTCGTAGCCAGTGAAAATAGATTGCCTTATTCTGTTATTAGGGAATTTTGCGTTATGATTACTCATAATAATTAATTAATCTTGGTACACATGATGATGAAGAATTCCATTCTTTGCAGATCGTGTTTGCATGAAGTCTGAAACAAAGATAGAGAGTCAATCTCATGTAATCGAGGGTTGCAGCCCTGAAACAATTTTTTTTTTTTTTTCTTTTCTAGCTTTTGTTTATTAATTTGCTGTTTTGTTGTCAGCAAGAAATGCTTCATCAAACCTACTGCTACTTAAAACCCACATAAAGAAAGCATTTGGAATGAACTTATTGTCTTTATAAATGACTTGAATTTAATTTGAAGTATATTCACCAATGAATCATATGAATTTTGAGGATAAACATACTAACAAAAAGCACGCATTCATGTTTTGGCACTTTAAACCTATTGCTAAATAAGAAACGCAACCATTCATTCATTGTTTAACGTTTTAATTAATATGTGTTTATGTAGTTGATTAATGTAGCTTGATAGAAAGTGATGGTGTTGAAAAAAAATATATAAAATTCTGATTTCACTTATAGAGTCCAGTTAATGGTCGAAACAGCATTCTTCCTATAAGGATGTTTAGAAAACTAGCTCCCAATAAGTTCAAAAAAATTTATACTCCCTAAAGGATCATTCTTTTTTCTTTAAGCCAAAGCCATATGCCTTTTTGATTAGTGCGGTCCTTTCAAGCTAAACTACCAATTCTCGTCCAAGCTTATCAAGCACTCAAGTCCGATGTGGGAAAAGAATGCCCTTAAACTGCCCTTTAATGTCCCATCAGTTTTCCACCATTTGTACGTATTGCTTAACAGATTGCACAACTAAGAGCTAAAACCTAATTTTCATTAATATGGAGACGCAAATCTGCAGACTGCTTCAAGATGGGATTTTGGAAATCAATATTGTGGACTTTCTATTATAGAGATTAGAGATTGATTTAGACACTTGAGAGAAACTAAAAAATTTATCTTTCTAAATTTTCCACCATTTTCATCTTTACTTATAAATGGAACGAAGCTTAGTTAATGAACTGACAGGGGCTGCGCGAACGCAGGCCCCCACTACCACAAATTATGACGTAGGCTCTCCTACTTTGAGGAGACCTTAGACTAGCACCCCTCCAAGGTGCAATGGAGGTCACTAACCTAGGCCACAGACCTTTGTGATCATCCGTTGACCCCGTCCAGGTAAGTATGTTTTAACGACGCTAGTCGGTTGTTCTTTATGCCCTCTGCTCGGGGTAACTCCTTGCCGCCGTTTCGATGTGGGATTGAATCCAACTTATGCTACATGTTGTCCGGACGATATCTTCTAAAATGTTGGGGGTGGTTCTGTCCTTATTAGCATAAATTAGTTGCCCTTCTAGTATAGTTTAATGTTTTAGTCCCGGTGTTGAATGAGGGAACTTCGAATGTCTCCTTTAAGGCTTAATTTGGTTCAAAACTGTATTTGCGTCCTTTGGACTGCATGGAGACGTCATATAGAGTACAATTTCTAAACTTTTATTTGTCCTTGATTACATCAGTCCAATATAAGCGCCCACTTTTGGTTCTAATTCATTTTGTGGAAAGACACTTCCAGTATCTTGAGTATGATATAATGTACCATAATATGCCACGGACAAACCATAGAGTTTCTTAATAACGCCTGGTTCGACTAAGTAAAACCCAAAACTTATAAACTGCGTTTATTCAAGCAATTTGCTTCTTTGTACTGGTTGAATATCGCATCAGAATCAGAAGAAGAATTTCATTGGTTGCCAAAAAAGGAACATAAAGGAAAAAGAAAACAAACCTGTCAGGAAGAAAAATATACTTTTAGTAGGATGTGGTTCCAAATTATAAAGTCTGAAATATGCAGTGTTGTCTACTACTCTCACGATAAACCCAGCATATGCTTTTGCATTCTCTGTTTCCCAAGTTGGCCATGTTATTAGGCTGTAAAGCAAGAAAAATATACACAATACATATGCAATGGTTGTTAATGAGAAGATACTATTGTCAAATATGAGCAAAATAATTTCACTAATTAAAGATAAGAGTTTGGTTCAGTATTTGTGCTCCACAAGGTAATTAAGTGTAAAAAAAAAAAAAAAAAAAGAAGAAGAAGAGGATAACTTTGTATCTCCCTCATTTTTGTTGAAAAATATTATCACTTGATAAATTTCTCGTAGTATGTCGCAACAAAATTTTTAGATGAATGTAACAAAATTTCGTCAATATATAGTGTGTCAAGTAATAAATTATAATATGAGCTCACTTAAGTGGACAAGGCAGGAGAGACGGAAGTAGAGATAGCCTATGGGTTTTACACCCAAAAATATTGTTTTTTTGAGATATGAGGTCAACATGTCACCTCACTCGTCTTCGTTCACCAGCCCTCGTCCCCGTAACTTTTTTGCTTATAATGTAGCGCAATACTTTATGAACCATGAAGGCTCAATTCATGCCTGATGATCAAAAGGGCAGCAAATAAACCTTGGATTTCCACCCATCGGCTCAGTCAAGGGATTTCCCACGATTCAGGGATTCCTGTTCAAGCTTTTAAGTCAAAAGTCACGATCACCTTTCAACAATAGATACAATAAAATAGTTCAATGTTTTAAGAAGCTTAACACATTTTTGCATTTTCAGTTTTTTGATTCCCAGCGTCGTAGTCTCCAAACACCTAGAAAACTGTAGTCACAAAATATCTAGAAAACAATATAGCGCATGCTTTCTAAAATCTGAAAGCTCAATTTATACCTCATTTGGAGAGAGCTACCAATAAACCTTGTACCTCTACCCAACGGCTCACTCGAGCAATGAGCTTCTTTATACTTGCGGAAGCTGACAAAAGGTAAAGCATAGCTTGCATTACGATATTGTTCCCTAATTGCAAAGCCTTAAAAAAATATGCAGGGAATCTACTCCCACATTGTTGAAGAGTCAAAACCTCAATAGGGGGCCTAAGTATGTATGTGACAGGAGTATCTTATACCAAAATCACTAAGCCATGCAGTAAGCACAGAGCGAACTATTCTTTCGCCTTTTACTACAGAATACCGTGTGCTTATAGCTTCTAGTGGCATGTGATTATTTTTGGAGGGATGGGAACTCAGTATATCCTAGCCCCAAGCCAACTCTATGATTAAGCTTTTATTGATTTTTTTGTTGGAGTTTGTCAAAGATCGCCCGAGTCCACGGACGAATTAAGTCATCTGAAGTCAACGTTACGACTAGGGGATTTGTTGTAGAGCCTTGTTTCTCTAACCCTTAGTTTTTGAGGATGTTGATCCTTATGATTCAGCCAATCTAATGCAATACTCGAATCAGATTCTCGGACGAAGAACCAATGCTTAGGTCGCCATTGGATGTCGTCAGTGTATGGCACTAGATTCGCTTGTTTCGTTGAAGTCATTGAGTCCAAGGCACTACAAATGATATAATATTGAACTTAATATTTATTCTTTAATATTGAAATGCAATTTTGCAGATTGCTTCATGTTGGGATGCAACAATATCAAGGTCAACAAGAAAAGCATTTCATAAGAACAAAATAATTAGAAAAGAATACCCACAACTCCTAAACTAGATTTGGCGGGGAGCGCCAGGCCCATGCAGCAGTGCAACGCTAGGGCGACGCTTGAAGACCCCAATAGCAAGCTACTGTGATGGGTCTTTCCCCTCAATAAATTAATTTAATATCGTGTGGGCCATTGGCCCACGTATCAGATATTAAACTGATAAGAACAGATACTACACTTGATCTTAGCCAAAAGGCCGAGAAAAGTATGCTTAAAAATGTAATTCGAATTGCATTTTATAACGAAGTCTTGTTAAGGCTATTTCTCTAGTAGTCGATGCGGGAGGGTCCGGCGCTTAGGCACAAACGCGCAATATGCATGTACATCTATCTTGCTTAAGTTTATCTTAATTGATAGGTTGAGGTGCAATTGGATGAAAGAAAAGTCAAATAAATGCACCGAATTTGTAATTCATGTTTTTTTCTCATGAGATTTTTACTTGAATTCAAACATTCTAAAATTGGTAAAAAATTAGTTGGCAAAGTTACTAATCACATATATTTTATTGTGGCAAATAAATAAAATTATTAATAAAAAAAAATTTTGTATTGTCCACTTCTATTTATACATGTCGCAATAAATATTATTTTATAATTGTCCCAGTATTGGCCTGGTGCTGCCCGCCAAGTCAAGTATAAATGTCTCGGGCTTTCAAAGAAATTTTGAATAAAGATTTTTCATAATGATTGATTAAGAAATTTTCAAAAGAATTCAACAAAATTCAGTCCATTATGCTTAGAAATGTATTTCTCTACTTTCCTATTGTTGAGGACATAGAATTTATTTTTTTGAACAACATGAACAAGAATTCCATTCTTTTCCGATCATGTTTACATGAAAGTCCATACAACACAAAACGGACAAAATTAAGCCTTAAATGTAAGAAACATTGTGAGTTTTATCTTTTACCGCTTGATCTAAAACAGAAGACCCAATTGATAAATAAATAAGTTAATTAATTAAGTGAGATTTAGTTCTGTTGAGACATAAAATCAAGTGTCAGCTACGTTAATAGGGAAAATAAAAAAAGTATAATCTTGGTTTATTATAGAGGATTACCTATAAAAAAAATTAATTACAAATTTTGTTCAAAAAATATAAAATAAAAAAAAGCGAGTAAACATAGATAATTTCTCCTCTGAGATGTTTTATATTTATAACAGCCACTAAACATATGTTTTCTATATCATGCTTGAGACATATATTACTATCCCTTAGTTATTTTAAGAGATTATAAATCTTTAATTCCCAAATTTGCTAAGATCTTCTAGGTTTTAGCTCTTGGTTTCTTTAAGTATAATGGTCTTAGATTGTGGCATGAAAGAAAAGTTGTTAAGAGTCTTTAGCTTTTATTGATCCCATATCGAAAATGCATAAAGTAATGGACTAGGACAAAGAGCATGAGTGACACCAATAGGATTCATAACAAAATACTTACCTGGATGGGTTGATGAGTGATTAGGAATGCTCATGGCCTAGGTTGGTGGCCACTATTGCATTAGGTTGGTGCACCTGCCAATATATATCATTTGGATTACTTACACTTTTGCACTTTCCTAAGGTTTCTTTTTCCTAAGGTTTCTTAATGTATATCATTTGGATTACTTGCACTTTTACACTTTCCTAAGGTTTCTTTTTCCTAAGGTTTCTTAATGTATATCATTTGGATTACTTGCACTTTTGCACTTTCCTAAGGTTTCTTAATGTATATCATTTGGATTACAAAGTGCATATTCCACTGATACTAAACTTCCAACATTCTTGGTAAAACTCATGTTGGGATTACTTACACTTTCCTAAGGTTTCTTAATATATATCATTTCCTAATGTATATCATTTGGATTACTTGCAATTTCCTGAGGTTTCTTAATGTATATCATTTGTATTACTTACACTTTGCTAAGTGCATATGTCAATATATATCATTTGGATTACTTGCACTTTCCTAAGGTTTCTTAATGTATATCATTTGGATTACTTGCACTTTTGCACTTTCCTAAGGTTTCTTAATGTATATCATTTGGATTACTTGCACTTTGCTAAGTGCATATTCCAGTGATACTAAACTTCCAACATTCTTGGTAAAACTCATGTTGGGATTACTTGCACTTTCCCAAGGTTTCCTAATGTATATCATTTCCTAATGCATATCATTTGGATTACTTGCACTTTCCTGAGGTTTCTTAATGTATATCATTTGGATTACTTGCACTTAGTGCCTAAGGTTTCCTAATGTATATCATTTAGATTACTTGCACTTTGCTAAGTGCATATTCCAGTGATGCTAAACTTCCAATATTCTTGGTAAAACTCATGTTAGGATTACTTGCACTTTCCTAAGGTTTCCTAATGTATATCATTTGGATTACTTGCACTTTGCTAAGTGCATATTCCAGTGATACTAAACTTCCAACATTCTTCGTAAAACTCATGTTGGGGTCAAATAAGGTAAAGATTAGTATGTGTAATTAAATTTATTAATAATCTTTTCAAAGTAATGTGATTGAGAAAGCATTATGTTCTTTTGGTCTCATAAGATTTTGATTCTAAAGATGACATTTGCCTTACCCATGTCTTTTATATTGAAATTGCTGGATAAAAATATTTTGATAACTTTAACTTCTTTTAAGTGAGTTTTAAAGATTAATATGTTATCAACATACAAATAGATATTCACACTTTTTCCTTTTTTAAATTTACTATAAATACATTTATTTGATTCATTAATCTCAAATCCATTAGCATGTATTGCTTGATCAAATTTTTGGTGTCATTACTTAGGTACTTGTTTTAGTTTATGTAAGGATTTAATTAATTTACATATCTTTTCCTCTTATTTAAGTACAATAAATCTCTTAAATTGCTCCATATACACTTCTTTTAATTCATCATTTTGGAATGTTGTTTTTACATCCATTTAATGAATTACTAGATTATGAATCAAGGTAAGTGTAATGAGTAGCATGATTATGACAATTATAGCCACTGATGAATATATGTCAAAATATTTAACACCTTATTTTTATGTAAAGCCTTTTGTAACCAACCTAGCTTTAAACTTGTCAATGGTTCCATTAACCTTCATTTTCTTTATGAAAATCCATTCATATCTAATTGACTTTAAGCCAAATGGGAGGTTTACCAATTTCCAAGTATTATTACCCATAATGGAATCTGTTTCATCATTTATCGCTATCTTCCAAAACATAACATCCTATGATTTTATCACTTTACTAAATATTTTAGGATCATCTTTAATATTAAAGCAATATGAAATTTGATTACTCACTGATTCCCTTGTCCCTTCTACTAGGAACATGAAGTAATCAGAACAAAAAGTCTTTACTTTCTTGCTCTTTTGCTCATGAAGTTCAATAACTTCATCATTTTTATTTCTTTTTGCCAAGACATCATTTTCCTTATTAAGAGCTTGTTTTTTTTTCGAAGTTTTAGGAATATGATGAACTTATATTCATAAAAATAGTATGCCTTGATTTTATAAGTGTGTTAATAGGTATAGAGTTATTATACTTTATGACCATAAATTGATATGCTTTGCAATTATGAGCATATTCCAAAAGTTTCATTTAATTTCTCTTTCACCTAACTTTTTCCTTTTAGGTTTAGAAACTTTAACAATTGCTGTATATTCTTAAACTCTTAGGTAATTAAATTTTAGCTTCCTCCTATTCTATAATTCATATGGAGTTGTTTTATTCCTTTTTGTTAAGATCTTATTTGAAATGTGACATACTATAAGCAATGCTTCTCCTCAAAATCCATAACTTAAGCCAAAAGTTGGCAACATGGCATTAATCATTTTTATCAATGTTTGATTTTTGCATTCAACAACACCATTTTGATGTGGTGTATGAGGAGCATTTGTTTGATGAATGATTCCCAAGGATTTAAAGAATGCAATGTTATAATATTCTCCTCCTCAGTTAAATTATAAGCATTTAATAACAAATTTACATTGTAATTCTACTTCATATTTATAGATCTCAAATCTTTCAAGAACTTTATTTTTCGTATGTAATCAGTAAATATGACAATATCTAGAGTAATTACCATTAAATGTTACAAAGTGTCTTTTCCCTTCTAATATTTGTATGTTATATAAATCACATATATCACTATAAATTAATGCTAACATATTTGAAAATCTTTGAATACTTATAAATATACTTCTAGTTATTTTTGTTAACATACAAAATGTGCATTTATTATTAGATATATCAAAATGTAACAATAATTTTAATTTAACCATAATATTTAATCTTATAAAATTTTTGTGTCTTAATCTAACCTAAAATTTATCTCCTAACAAACTAGCATTAGAGCTAGGTTCATTAGGAAGATAACCATTATGATAATAACTAAGTAGCATTTTGAGAAGTTAGTTTCATCAGAGTGTCAACTTTCGAATGTGACAATTAAAGATGGAGATCATGTTGGTTTAAGATGACATTGACATAGTACTATTAGGAAAGCAGAAAATGCCAAAGAAGATGTTAAATGAGGAGTTTGTGGTCGTCACAAGAAAGCTAGATCAAATATCATTTTAAATCTTTTTAATGAGGTTTTTAAGAAAAATAACTACTGAGTTAATTATTAAAAATTTATGAGAGAAATTAAAAGACTTTCTATATAATAAAAACAATGAAGAATAAAATTTATTTAAAACAAAATTTGTATATATTTTGTACACCTTAATAATCATATATATTGTCGTATTTTGATAAATTTGATTTTTTTACTTATGAATTTGAATAATATATATAATTATATTAAGGATGAGTATAAAACCTTATTATTATTGTTTTTTTTTTCCTAGTCATTTAAGTATTTCAAACAAATAATATTTTATAATAAAGAGATTATTTTTTATGAAAAAATTAAATCTATTTTGTAATTAATAAATTAGATTGATAAGAATATAATTGGTAAAAGTAATAGTGGTTAGATCAGATTTAATAGGAGAGATACAAATAATCAAAGATCCAAATCCAAATTTAAATTTAAATATAAAAATTTGGTATACAATTATTAAAAAAAATAAAAATATATCAAAATTGATTACTTTAAACTAAAAGTCAAAGATAATGATAAATACAAAAATAATAAATCAGTTCAACTTAATGTTATAGAAAATAAAAGTGAAAAAATTATTTTATTTGTTAATAACAAATTAAAATTTGCAAATGAATGGATCTTGTATGCTAAAATCATAACAATAATATAGTTTATAAAATTGTTATGATTGGTATAGTTATAATCAAATTTCATAATAGTGTTGTGTAAACACTTACCTAAGTTAGAAACATTCTAAAATAGAAGAAAACTATTTTTTTTTGAATACGTAAGACTCTTAACTACAGGTACACCAGTAAAGGTAGAGTTTTAAAAATTTATAGGTTTAAAAATTTGTACATTTTATAAAAATTTATAATTATGGGTATTACTATAATCTCTAAATCATATAATTCAAAAATAGATATTATAAAATTATAACATATGCAATTGGGCATATAAGTGACAAGAGTCTATTTATATTCAGTAAAATAAGCCTTTTATATAGATATTATACTAGGAAGTTCCGGTGAAGCATAAGTTATCCCACATGCTATTTATGCAGGAAATGATACAAATACATAGAAAAACATTGGCAGAGGGTAGTTTAAAATAGTTCAAGTCTAAAACTTGGCTCAGTAAATCATTATGTAATATGAATGAAACAACCTCAAACAACATTTCCATTGCAAACAAGAAACTGTAATCCATATATGACTGGAACCATTTTCGTTATGTATTCAAAGATCATTTCTATGCAAAGCCCAGCAACTAATAGTCTAATAGTGCTTTGTTAAGATGTTTTCCAAAGACCATGATTAATAATTAGAAACAAAACAATTATATGCAAGAAACAATCTTTTTACTTGCATCAGATCAACAGTATGTATATATACGCATGATGGAGATTTGTTTTTCCCTTGCTTTTGTGGGTACATACCTGATTGAGACTCCACTGCTAAGAGTTTTAGGAATTGTTTAGTGATTACAGGATAATGGAAAAGCTAATTTCCTGTCTGTCGTCCTACTGAACAAGATTTATCTGTGCCGCGGCGGTGGGATAATGTCATGCTGACAGGGATGGTTGAGTTGCCTCTTGACACACATTTATACTTCATCAAAGTTTTTGTTACGCGTCCCAGGGCCACAGAAGTCAGCATATATTCAACCCAACACGTGCTTGATACGTGGTTTTGAATTGAGTCTGAAAAGTTTGATATCAAAGCCTAGTAAGTGATGGATCCAAAGCAACTATTGATATTGATATTGATTGTGCAATTTGTGAGTCCACTGATTCGGTAGCTAATAAAGCTTAAAAAAAAAAAAAAGGGTTTGCAGCTTGCCATGAAGGTTTTCCACATGCGATTATTATGAAAAATAATCAATGGAGTGTGGACTTGAGGGTTGATTATTAGTGATTAAAAGGATTTCCACATGTGATTAGCAATAATTAAACCTTCTATGTGTAGTCTCTTGTTACTCAATTTAGGCAACAAGAACGATCTATATGCCTGAAAAATAATATCAGTAAGTAGAAAGCTGTAAGAATCAGGATAGAAGGAAACATTCTTAATAACCAAATATTATATTTAGATCATATAATTGCGCTAACACATTATTAACAAAATACCTTATTAACAGTCATTGTGGTTGCTTTAATCACGCTTACATTCACACTAACCATAGTGATTATCACTGAAATTATTCTAAAACCTTTAAGCTAGAACAAATACTGTGTTTCAGAAAGTTTTCACATTGTGGGATTTGAGAAAGATCCTGAAGAAAAAAAAAAAAGGAATAAGAACAATAGTAAAAATAATTATGGTTTTGAGACAGAACACCCAATGAAACAGTTAGATGCCAGATTCAGAACTAAGAACATATTTTTAGATGGCTTAGACGGTATCTCTAATCCATAAAATTTGACGTTCTCTGAACTGCATTGCTCTCTGGCAGTAGGCGGTGCCCGGCCGGTTAACAAGCATCCCACGTAAGATTATTTCGTAACAAATCCTAGGAATCAGGATGCTGCCAAAAGTTGCAAATTTTCTCGGATCTCAATTAAAATGGGATCTTCAATTGGAGGAAAGAAAAAGGTATGACAGGCTTTCCTTAAAATTGACTAAAATAATTGGACTTTCTTTCACGGGGGGTTGCCATGAAAAGATGGGAGAGCAGTGTGGGTGGGGGCTTATGGGGTTGGCTTCTTTCTGAATAATTGTCTCTGTGGGGGCACCGTGCTGAAATTTCTTCCATTAACTTTTTAGGTGAAGTTTTACTTCTGTTTTACAAAAACTTCTAATAGTAACGAGAACGGTGAGTAATTATTTATAATTAATTTAATAATAAAAATAAATTTTAGATTATACTAATTAAGTATAAGATTTTATTTTTAAATTTTCTTAATATTTTTATGAAATAAATGAATGTCATAATATTATATTATTAATCAAGATTTATTTAGAAAAAAGATTTTTCTCAACAAACGAGAAAGTGTAATTTAAAAAAAATAAATACATTTTAACGTACCAATTTTAAGTTTTATATTTTTTTATTATTTAAAAATTTAATATTATATTTCAAATTTTAATTAATTTAATTTATTATATAATATAAATTTAATTCATATAAATTTTTATATTTTTCTAAATATTTATATATATTATAATTTTATTAAAATTTTTATTATCTAATCTCTACGTATTAATAATCTTTAAGATTATAAAAATTTTTTTATTTATTTAAATTAATAATAAATAAAAAAATTCATATTTATTAATTAATCAAATTGTTTAGATTTTTATTTAAAGGTCATGAGTTATAATTTGAAACTCAAACTTCTATTTAGAAGTCATGAGTTATGATTTGAGGAGGGGTTTTACAAGACCACTACATGCGAGACTCACGTAGCAAAGTATGAGGAAAGGTCCAAGAATGTAAGACTTTCTAGGACTCGTACACATAACTTAGATGTCATGATCGAGTAATCTTATCGCTTCATTAAAAAGGTTTGTCCTTTCCATTCTAATTACATGTACTGCATTATATTGATATCTCAATGAAAGCTAGGAAAAAACAAAGATCAACCACAGCTAGTTTCCTCTGATGGCTCACCAAACAAAGCAAAAAGTCTGGTGCTATATTAAATCAAGAATCTTAGTGGTCTTATTTCATTCATTGCAAGCATTATTGATTTTTACTTTTTCTTTCACAAGCAAGAATAAAAATTGAATCCATGTTCTTGGATGCCCTCAAAGCTTTGCTCTAAGTCTATTTTTAACTAGAGATGAAAATTACAGGGGATTTGTAACCAATATAATGTCCGATTCCTTTATGTTAAGGAGGATTTAAGGTCCAGTGCTGAATTGGTTCTTGGCTTATAGACTTTGCACTCCCATACGTATAGATCGAACTAAAGAATATACCACACATGACGTTTCCTTAAAGTGCACGAGCTTTAGTGTAATAGTAGGATTATTTTATTATAACCCACAACTTATAGATTTCAGTTGTGAAAATAGTCTTTCTATATATAAAAATAGGAGTACCGATAAATACACGTAAACATGCATGTATGAATTTGTTGAACAAACTCCAAATCATCAATGAAGTCTTATAGGGTTAATCCATGATAATTTTGTTTTTATAACTCGAGCTGATGAGAGAAATCACTCCAAAAGGGGTTGCTTAGCACGAAGTCTCACTTTCAGCTCCATTTTCAAAAGGTCAAGAAATAGAAATTTTGGAATGGTTAATTATTTATGTCTGTTTGATTGCCAAACATTGAGAGCTATTTGCTTTGAATGGACATCTTAAACAAGATATGTTGGTTGTTTTGCCATGACATAAAGAAAGAATATTAGTACGATTCTTGTTCTTGTCAAAACTTCAAATCCTACACAAACGTATTGTTATAGATTCCCAATTTTACACCATGTTTGTAATTCAATTGATCTCGTCCAAGATTTAACTTACTCGATGGAATATTGTTAGGACAAATTTGGGATCTAGTGAACTAGGGAGCATCCCATGTTCCAATCTTTCTATGTGCATTTCACGTTTGAAGTGAGAGCCAACGGTGGTGGTCATATTGGCAAGCGCAAGAAAAAGACTATTTATCATTCTCGTGGTCATTCTGTTTCCGGGATTTAACTTAATGATCATATCACTAAGTGGCAAATGAAGAAAAATAAAATTCGTGGCCACATTGATATGCACAGATAGTACAAATTGTCATGGTAAAGTTTTAGCGACTTTTGATGGAAACTAAGTTTTCGGTATAATTTATGGAGAATTGAAAGTTAGTACTCAATATTTATTAGTTATTTATTTCACACACACACACATATATAATTGGCTTTTAAAGAGGAATCGTCAAATTTAACAATTCTACTTGTTTATTTCACTATCATCTTGAAAGGTTTTTACCAGAATCATATCTCACTCATGAAACAATATGCGTCAAAGTATGTATATGAATATTGAAGATCTAATTTCAGTATAGTGTAAAGTTATTCCATTATAATGTGTAATTTTTGAGTTAAGAAAATAATGCATCAGATAATGTTTATGCATATATAGAAAATACACTGGCAAAAAGTATTTTAGGTAAATTTGGTTCATTAAATCACGGTAGACCTAAACAAAACTGTGACAAACTATTCTATGTTCTGTAAAATTGTTATTTTGTCCCATAGTTAATTTTCAATGAGCCCACGGTGGAGTCCCTCAGGGAAGGTGCAAGTGTGACACGTGTATGACTCAGTACATCCCATCATTCCCACGTAATGTTCACAGGACATTCAATCATAAGGATTGATTGTTATGTACGGAACATTAATGAATAGAAACCATTCACAACGTGCGGGTGTGCTGTTGGAGTTAATTGCAGACCATAGAAGTGGAATCTTAGGTTTTACACAGGGTCTCCATGGGTTTGATTTAAATGGAGGTCTCAATCTTCTGGCTCTCGTGGATAGTAATGGCGCGTTGTCATTTATTTATCTATTTATTTTTTGGGCGTAATTTTGTTACATATATCAAATTTTGTACAGCAAAGCGGCCACCACTGTGAAAAGTCTACACACACTGTTGCCGCTCTCTTGATAATATATATAGATAGCATATAGAATAGCATGCAATGTGTCATCCATCTGTTAAAAATATTCTTCCGAATGTCCCTTTTCTCTGCACTTCGGTTTCTCTCTGGCTGTGTTCACTGTAATAGCAATACCCAATAGCTTGTAGTCTGCCATTGGCCTGCCATACACTGCTTAGAGAGACAGAGAGAGTGAGAGTGAGAGAGTGATGGGGCATCACTCATGCTGCAACAAAATGAGAGTGAAGAGAGGGCTGTGGTCACCAGAGGAAGACGCAAAGCTCGTCAACTATATATCCACCTATGGCCATGGCTGCTGGAGCTCAGTTCCAAAACATGCAGGTACTCACTCATTATTTCTTTCCTCTCTGCTCCACACACACACAAGTGCACAACATTGTACCCAACTTTCTGTTTGTTGAAGAATGGTCCTTTCAGTTCCATATACATTTCATTGCACAAAATCACTCAGTTCGTCTTCTTCTTCTTCTTCGTTTTTCCTTGCCTATTATCTTCATTTCTGCAGGGCTGCAGAGATGTGGGAAAAGCTGTAGATTGAGATGGATAAACTATCTCAGACCTGACCTGAATCGCGGAGGTTTCTCTTCCCAAGAAGTTGCACTCATCATTGAACTCCATAGCATTCTAGGCAACAAGTATACACATCAAACCAATCGTATCTATCTATCATCATATTCCCCATCTGTATTGAATTTTTTTTTCATATATTTTTCACAACGAGGAATCGTTTCAGGTAAATCTGGGTTAGCTCTTATTCAATTATCATTGTTTGGACCATTCACATGCTATTGACATCGTAATCATCTTTGAGTAGAAATGTCTTTCCCATTTAAGTATATGTGCATTTTTCCTCTCAAAGTACAGGTGGGCACAGATAGCCAGGCACTTACCAGGAAGAACAGACAATGAGGTGAAGAACTATTGGAATTCAAACATAAAGAAGAAGCTCACCTCTAATGATCATGTTTCCAATTTAGCCAACTTCACTGATTTGCAAAGTTCCAATGGAGGTTCTGGGGAAGAATTTATCTTCTCCTTGAATGCAAATCCTAACTTCACCCTAAATGCTCATCGACAAGACCAGCTCCACGTTGCCTCCTCAGATTCAATGTTACCAAGTTTGAGTAATCACGAGGACTTCAAGTTCAACCAAATTCCCTACAATTTCAATGTTGATTTGGGCAATTTTCCACCCACTTCAATCCCACAACCCCTACCACCTCCACCCAATAACCCATCTTTATGGTCCTTGCATTCAAACTCAGAAGACCAAGTCTTGAGCACTGTGGCAGCAGGTCCACATTATATTGGAGATAAAGTCACTGACCAATGTATCACAGCAATGCCTTATAATGACAACCAAGCTATGGTACCCATGATGCCAAAACTGTGTGAGATGATAGAAGGAAATGTTAATGGAATGCCATCATCTTCATCACTAGAGGCAGGGCTGCTTGACCCACTTGCTAGACTTCCATATCTTCCATCCGTTCCTCGCCCGCATGAACCGCGGGTGCCAGCAAATCAGATGGAGAGCTACGTTGATGCTGCTGTCTTGCCATTGTCATCAGCCTATTCATCAAGTGGTCAATTTGTTGCTAATTACCCTATTCTTCTTTCCAGCTGGGATGCCTAAAACATTAGCGGAAACATTCAGAGGAATTGTGGGTGGACTCATTTTGACATGCAGAGTACCTGTGGGAAATCCTAAATGTTACTAGTTCAAGTTCTGTAGTAAGTAATTTTTGCTTAGGTTCCATAAATGTGTGTTTAGGCTATTTCTTGTCTTTCATCAAACTCATGTATATTTTTGCACAACGGTAAATTTAAACATATTATATAAATTTTCACTAACTCTTCACTTTTTTCGAAAACTACCATTTTGTAACAGTTAATTTTTATTTTTTTTGCCCACATATTCAGTATGCTCTCACTATGTTGAAATCCATGATTGAGGTAATAAATAAAAGAAAAGAGTTATGAAGCTTAAGTTTCCACTCTTCAATGCATATTTAACATTAAAAAATTGGCACATTTTTTACTTCACACGGCATTCAATGGAAATTGAAAATATATTGGATATTTTTAAACATAAAATTTAGTATTCTAACAAAAAAGATAAAAGCTATGAAAAGACTTAGAAACTCAATATTTTTGACTTGCTTGTGATCATTTATACATTTTTATTGGTGGTTGAAAGGTGCATATTTTTCTAATTTAACTAACAAAGATAAAATATCGTATAATTATATTTTTTAATATAATATTAATTGTTAATTTAAAATTTAATAAAAATATGAATTAATTAAAATCAAATATTTATTAGATAATTATATGATTATTTATATTTTTATTAATATAATAAAATAATAAATATACACAATAACATAGACATCAAGTTTTATTCACAAGCCACATAACATTTAAAATTTTATATACTAGATATTAATATCATTTATTCTTAATCTAATATTAAAACTATACAAAATATAATTTAACTATTTAATTTTTATTTAAATATTAATTTATATTTTGTGACAATTTTTAACTTCAACATTTATTTTAATTTTGATTTAACCTTACAAATATTTAGAACATATGTTTCAATTTGATAAAATTTTCAAATTTCAATTATTTATTCTTTGCAAGCCTTTTTGTTTTAAAAAAAATTAACTTTATCATTTTTAAATAATCAGATCATATCAATAATTTTACCACTTCATCTTCAAACTCATTAGAAACCTTATCTTCTTTTCTTATAAGGTCACAATATATTACATAGCAAATTATCTCAATATCATTAACAAGAGTATTCAATTTTTCTTAACTAGCCTTAGCTAAATTTTGAATTTCTAAAAGAACTTGTGACATACAACCTTAAATAATAAAATATAAGACTTTATTCTTTACAACACTTTATAATCAACCCCTTAGTGTAGAGACATTCGGTTAATGGGTCTACGAAATGGGGTTAATCAACAATGTTATGACAATCTGCTATATAACTATTATATCCAAACGATGCTCATGGGATGATTGAACGTTTGGTATAATCTCAACTCGGTAGGGTGAGCTTGCAATCAGCCAGAGCATTCCCGTAGATAACGGTATCAAATTATTCCGATAGTTTAACCTAAAAAAATGCTTGCTTTGGTGTAAGCTTACAGCACCTTTGATTTTTTTTCTGACAAAGAATCCCATGCAAACAATTACTAAGTAGTTAGCACGGCTTCACTATTATGGATACCACTTCCTTCATGTCTCGATTTAAAGGGATATTAGAGTTTGCAAGTGCACCTCACCATATCGTTTTGAGTTTGTACTCAATATTGGATTTGCTACTTTATTGAGAAATACTCAAGGGTTAAGAACTTAAATTTTTATCTCTGAGATTTCAGTTTTAATTCTAAGAATAGAGGAATAAGATTTATAAAAATTTAGAAAACTTATGTAACTCCCGGTCAAATTAGTGTCCTAATAGATAGAAAAAAAAAAAAGAAAAGAAATTTATTGAACTAGCCATAGGTAGTTAAGTATCATCCAATTGTTTGCAATGCATCATTTGAGGTTGGGGATTTTTGATGACGGGGGAATGATGTTTGGAGCATAAAATTCTACTCTATTGAAGGGAAAGCGCTTTTCAATCTCCCAAATTTTATGATTTTTGATGTTTTGATGAAACAAACAAACAAACAAACAAAAAGACTCAATAAATAAAAAAAATTAGACAATACCAAATCTATGTTTAATGATATCTTGAGATATTACAAAAGATGGGGTTAATTCAACTCCACATATTTTTCATATGGAGAAGTCCAATATTTTGCACCAAAATCTCAAAGCCGACCCCACGTTCACCTAAAAAGCATCCTTAGAAGGGACCACCTCTACAACAACTACAGCCCCAAGAAAAAAGACACTACTTTTTCAAAGAAAAATGGATTTGAGACAATGTCCAGCTAAAACCTTACACCAATCTTTATAAAAACACCGATTCATCATGCCAAAACCCAGAGGTAACCTCAAAAATAAAGAAAAAAAATGAAGACCATCAAACACAGTTTGGACGAGAGGGAGAGAGAGAGAGGGGTTACCTTGAATAGAGAGGCTGGTCCGTTAATAGCAAAAATTAACAAGGACCTATTTCAATACACAGTAAATGATTGAAACCCCGTATTTGTAAGGCGTCTGCAACACATCAAGTTTACCACTTATAAACAAAGAATCAAGTAAGAAAACCTCATGCCTTCTAACCAGTAAGCAACCCATCCATCACACTCACAGACCAGCTTCTTACCTTGGAATTTGGAAGCCTAGGAACCCGGTCAAGAGCATTTCTGCGTAAGGCCTATTCTTTGTCAAAAGAAAATAGAAGAGTAACAGGAAAAGTTAAATTAAAAAAAAAAAAAAACCTTAAACAAGACAGGATTATTTGACCAGATACCTACCTGTAAAGATTCACCGAATTAATTGCTAATCCTTGTCGAATTCCCCATCTTAATGCAACACTGAATAAGTGGGAGGCAAGCAACAGTAATTTGACATATGAATGTTTTGTGTCCACAATATTCAACAATAACAAGGGTCTTTAATTTCAAAAGCTAAAACAAGCTACAATTTTTCCCATTAGCGAACATGCAAAGAAAATCAATTAAAGAATCAAGAATTCAACTACATCATCTGCTACTCAATCAATCTAACACAGAACATATCAAAACCCCAGTTCATTTCCTTGCTATGATGTTGTTGATTCATGCCTCTTGTCCTTTCACTTCATCAATGGGCGTGTCCTCATCAATGTCACCACTTGTTCCATGGGTTTCTTCATGGCGGCGTGGTGATTTTTCCCCATGAATTATAGCCTCAACCTCTTCCTTGGCTCTTTTGATAAAGTTTGGTACTTTTATATCTTTTCCTTTCCATTCGAAAACCAAAAGAACCAAAACTAAGCCAATTTCCTTCCACATTTCTATCTAAAAAATATTTCCAGGGAGTTTCGCAATAGGCCTTCATTTCAACAATAAAACAAACATATCTATTTCTCTTCAACCATCAACAAAAGCCCCTTCAAAGATGATGGAAATATACAAATTCTTCGGCCAAGAATTGCACTTTTTTGGATGGAATTGGAAAAAAGAACATGAACATGAAGGGCACCCCATAGAATTGTGATGACAAGGTTTTTCCTTTTTCTTATGTGAGTGAGAGAGAGAGAATTTGGAGCTACCTAGAAACAGCCAACAAGCTGTAATTTTCAGGAAGAAGCTATAATCCATATATGCCTGGACCCATATTTGTTATGTATTGAAAGATCATTTCTATGCAAAGCCCCCAACAGTCTAATAGTGCTTTGTTAAGATGTATTCCAAAGACCAAGATAAATAATTCCCATTAGAAACAAAAACTATTATATATGAAAGAAACAAACCTTTTACATGCAGATCATCAATATGTATAATACGCATGATGTAGACCCCTTTTTTTTTTTTTTGTGGGTACATACCTGACGGAGACTTTGTTGGGTCTGGCTTTCACTCTGCCATTGAGATTCCGCTGCTAAGAGTTTCTGACTTAGTATTTATGTTTGTGTGTCTGAATCTGATTTCAGGTTTTGATTAGCGATTACTAGATAATGGAAAAGCTAATTACCTGTCTGTCCTCTCATTGAACAAAATTCACCTGTGCCGAGGCAAGTGGGATGATGTCATGCTGATGTTTGAGTTACCACTTGGCCCATATTTGTCTTATCAAGGTTTTTGTTACACGTCACAGGGCCATAGAAGTCAGCATATATTCAACCCAACATCTGCTTGATGTGTGGGTTTGAATTGAGTCTCTGAAAAATTTGATATCAAAGCCTACTAAATGCTGTAGTTTGGATCCAAAGCAGCTATAGACTGTTGGAATTCAACCCATTGTGTCTAGGCTTGAGCCTAACATATCAAGGAACAGGTCATTTTATTTCTGGAAATCTATTGTGGGATTGCAAGCATTTAATCTTGTTTTTTAGGATTACCAATAGTTGATAGGTAACAAAAATCTCCAAAGTCAGCATTCTCCATGAAAAAAGAAACATGGTTTACATAACCCAAAAGGCCCAAAAAAAAAAAAAAAAAGAAGTTTCAATGAAATGATAAAAATAGAATTCTCTTGACCCTAATATCTTTTGCTTATAAGATATTTATTATGAAAAGGGAGTGCAAAATTTATAAGAATAAAAAATGTTATTTTAATTGTATGCCTCATGATCCAATTGACTTTGTAATAGATAACAAATTTATATATTATGTAGATATTGATATATTGATTGTGCAATTTGTGAGTCCACTGACTCCGTAGCTAATAATGCTTAAAAAAGACTTTTGCAGCTTTGCCATGAAGTTTTTCAGAATCAGTGGAGTACGGACTTTAGGGTTGATTATTAGTGATTAAAAGGATTTCCACATGTGATTAGCAATAACTAAACCTTTTGTGAGTAGTCTCTTGTTACTCAATTTAGGCAACAAGAACGATCTATACGCCTGAAAAATAATATTAGTAAGTAGAAAGCTGTAAGAACCAGGACAGAAGGAAACAGATGCAATTACTAAATATTATATTTAGATGATATAATTGCGCTAACAGATTATTATCACAATACCTTATTAATGGTTAATGTGGTTGCTTTAATCAGACTCGCATTCACACTAACTACAGTGATTATCACTGAAATGATTCTACAAATGTTTTCACTTTTTGGGAGTTGAGAAAGAATTAAAAAAGAAAAAAAACGGAATAAGAAAGATAGCAAAAATAATTATGGTTTCGAGACAGACCACACCATTGAACGGTTCAATGTCAGATTCAGAACTACGAATATATTTTTAAGAGTTTTAGACAGTATCTCTAATCCGTCGAAATATGACTGTCTCTGAACTACATTGCTCTCCAGCGGCAGGCCGTGACCGCCGGTTAACAAACATCCCACGTAGGTTCATGTCGGAACAAAGACAAGGAATCAGGATGCTGCCAAAAGTTGCAAATTTTCTCGAAGTCAATTAAAATGGGACCTTCAATGGAAAGAAAGACACAGGTATGACAAGCTTTCCTTAGGATTGACTAAAATAATTGGACTTTCTTTCATAGGGGGTTGCGATTATGGAAGAGCATTGTGGGTCAAGTGGGGGCTTATGGGGTTGGATTCTTTCTGAATAATTGTCTTCCTGTAGAGTCATCCATATTGAAGTTTGTTCCAAAAACTTTTTAGGTAAAGTTTTGTTCTTGTTCTACAAAAACTTTTAATAGTAATTACAACACTAACTAATCTCCTATAATTAGGTTAATGATAAAGGTAAATTTGTGGTTATATTGGTTAAGTTCAAAGTTTTACTTTCAAATTTTCCTTTCACGGAGTAAATAGATATTACTTGAATTTCTCTTTAACAAATAAAAAAAATATGATTTTAAAAAATTAAATAAATTAATGATAAAATTTAATATTTTAATATAATAATTTTTATATTTTATATTTATTATTTTAAAATTTAATATTATATTTTAAATTTTAATTAACTTAATTTATTAAATAATATAAAACTAGTTTAATTGAAAATTTAAAATTTTTAAAATATTTATATATATTATAATTATATTAAAATTTTCGGTATTAAATTTTTACATATTAATAATTTTTAAAATTATAAAAAAAATTATTTAAAAAATAAAATAATAATAACAAAAATTTTATATCAACAAATTGAAAAAATTATTTAAATAATTTTTAATTATTATAATAATTTTAAAATTTTTATATAATTAAAAATTTAAATTTTATCTTTATATTATAAATTTTAATTTGAGAATAAATTGTAAAATTTATAAAAATAAAAAAAAAAATTATCTCTTATTACGTTAAAAAGAGTAATGAGTGATTATTATATAATTTTGTTATTAAAAATACTTATTTCTATAATAATTTGAAAAAGTAAAGATCTTGTTTCAATGTTATTATTTTAATATCATCACTTTGGTTCAATTAAATATTTTGTTTAAGAAGAATTTTGTTGAAGTAATTGAATATTTAAATCTACCACATCTTAGATATCAAGGTGAGTGGTTCATGTTCTGATTTAATTGATCACTCCCTCCCCCCGCCCCCCCCCTTTTTTTTTTCTTTTGTGTGTGTGTGTGGACCTTTGGGCATCTTGTGCTTAGATAGAGGAGACAATGCTGTCTAATCTGTGCGAAAAAAGTCAATGATATACATGTATTCCCTTAGAATCTTTCAATGAAAATTACCCAAAACAAAACCATTCTTTATTATTATTATTTATTTTAATCCAAACCAAAACCATTCTTCTGCAAAGAGAAGACGCTGAATTGCCGAGGCATTTTTGCATGTAAAAGAGTAGCGACTGAGAGTGTGAGACTCTCATGTTGTAGAATATGAGAAAGGTCAAAGAATATACAACTACATATGATTTTAGGCATAAATTATTTTCCCAACTCGAATCTATGACTTTCTATGTCTTGAATGAGTAACTCAAGGATCATGATGGAGTAACTTGTCCTTCCCGTTCTAATTGCATGAGCTGCCATTATATCGATATAAGCTAGGAAAAGACAAGGATCAGCCACAGCTAGTGTCCTCTGATGGCTCACCAAACAAAGCAAAAAGTCAAGAATCTTATTTGGTCTCATTTCTTCCATCACAAGCATTACTGATTGTTACTTTTTCTTTCACAAGCAAGAATAAAAACCGAATCCATGTTCTTGGATGCCCTCAAAGCCTCGCTTTAAGTCTATTCTTAACTGGAGATGAAAATTACAGGGGATTTATGGGCAATTTAATGTTCATTTCTTTTTTCTAAAGAAGGATTTAATGTCCAGTGCTGAATTGGTTCTCGGCTCATAGACTTTGCACTCATATACGTTTAGATTGAGCTAAAGAACATAAACCATAAGTCACTTTTCCCTAAAGTAAACAAGCTTTAGTGTAATAGTAAGGTTATTTCATTTCAACCTGCAAATTACAAGTTTCTGTTTTAAAAATGGTCTTTCTGTATATAAAAATAGGAGCACAAATACGTGCATGTATGAATTTGTTGATCAAACTCCAAATCATAAACGAGGTTTTATTGGGTTGATCCATAATAATTTTGTTTTTATAACTCAAGCTATAGCCATATCTTCTCGTCAATGATCGTGGAGAATCAAATAAAGGTAACCCCTACAATAGGCATTGACATTGAACTACAATTATTGACGAGAATATATTCTTTAATCATAACGCAATGCTTTACTTTATTAATTGCATTTTATAATGTGCAGGGATTAAACGTGTTCATTGGCCCCAAAAACTGTTGCCATGTGATCCTCTCCCTTAAATGATATAGATTCCCATTACTTGATGTTTTGCTTTGTCCATGCCTTGGTGTGAAACATGTTTCAATAGCCTTAATCCATGGTTAGCTATGATGTAACTTTCAATTTTCACTCTGAATTATCATATTCATCACCTCTTGTAACGTTGACATCACGGCGTAATATTCATTATCTATGTAACTTTCCAAAATGAAATGTCTAGAAAATGTTGATCTCATAGAGCATTGTGTTCATCCCTTCTTAAATTTTTTTCCAAAAATACTACCCCTATACTCAGAGACTCAACTGTTAGTTTGGTTTGGTTTCAATTTGACTAATTCAAGAAAATTTCAACATGATTGAAAGCTTACCGTCTTCATCCACTAATTGCAAGTAGAAAGAGGACGAGAGAAGGCAGTCCAAAAGAGGTGATTAGCACAAAGTCTCTTTCAGCTCCATTTTATGCCTGCATCTTGAAAGGGACAAGAAATAGGAATTTGGGAATTGTTTACTATTTATGTTTGTTGCTTCCCAAACATCCAGAGCTATTTGCTTTTGAATGGACATCTTAAATAACATATGTTGGTTGTTGTGCCATGACACGGAGAAAGAATATTAGTACGATTCCTGTTCTTGTCCAAACTTGAAATTTGGACATAGTACAATGGCGTGTGAACCCTATTTCCTATTGTATAGGTCTCTCTTTGTATTAATATTCTAAGAAGAGTTTAACAAAATATTGCTTTTCAAAAGTACTTTCATTGCAGGAAAACAAGAAAATTTCTCAAAGTTTTACACAATGTCAAGGACCCCTGTTTGGGATTGGTTAAAGGTTCCTTTTGGAGGAAATAGGAGCAATGTATTAATGATAATAAATGGATGGAAGCATTCTTGTGATTACTCCCAGAAAGGCTGGGCAAACAAGTCCACCTATTTTCTAGCTGCTGCCCATTTTTATAGTAAAAAGATTTAATTTTAAAATTATTCTCATGGTCATTCCGTTTCCAAGACTAAATTTAATGATCGTATCATTAAGAGGCAAAATAAGAAAAATCAAATTCATGGTCACATTGCTGTGTACAGATAATACGAATTGTCATAGTAAAGTTTTAGTCACGTTTGACTGAAGTTAAATTTTCGGTTTAATTTACGGAGAAGTGAAAGCTGGCACTCAATATTCATTAACTATTTTTTTTTCTTTCACATTTATTTATTTGGTTTTAACAGGTTAAAAATTCTAACCTATACTTGAAATTAAGAATTTGTGTAATTTTATCATTAAATCTTATAACTAGTAATTTTTGCAAATATTATTGGTTCCTTCACCTATTAATACTAGACCATAGCTGCTGGACATGGTCAATAATTATTGGTCATCTTTACCTTCTTTTTTTTTTTTTTTAGTGTTATGATTTGATGGTAGTTTGAATTATATTATGAGAAAGAATTTTATGAAAATAATGGAAAGTGCATGCATATTAGGAAGCTTGTATTATAATGTAATTGAACCTAAAATTCCAATCAAGAAAGTAAAAAGGAACAGTGCATCGAGTGAAAGGAATTCCAGCTCAATAATCAAACATAATTCAAATGAAATTATAGTTTCATAGATCTTCCCTCATTCCTGGGTTTATGGAACACTTCAATATATCACTCTAGTGCAACAAAAAGAGAGCATATAAATCACACATATATATCTCTCATAAGAATACTTTAGTATTTAAAAACTTAAATTTCTTGTTTTTGAGACCTCATATTCTAATTTTGCAAAGAGGATATGAAGTTTATATAAATGAGAAAAATTACATTAATTATGTAACTCAAGAAATGAGTCTCCTAATAAAAAAAATTAAATTAAAAAAATGAAATAGGAAAATTTTTGCATATTAGTTGGTAAAGAGAGGGCTGTTACTGACACTGACCCATCGTTTCTGATAGTAATAATCTTCACACACATTTCAGACCACAAATTGGGCCATCATCTGCAGCAAAATTGCATGCAGTCCACGGTTTGTATTGAAGTTTGATAGTATTCGTTTTGACGGGTCCAATTGCCTAGTGACAATTTTTGATTTGTATTAAATGTTGTCTTAGATTCTTTACCTTTAAAATGTATATTTAAATTCCATTTGCCATTTGATGGGTGCAAATGCCTAATGGCACTTTTTTTTATTTTTCATTAAAATACATTTGAAGAACGCAATTTCAGTGTCATGATTATGACTCTGCAAATATTTTTCACTTCCATCCATAAATTGAAACATATTTGATATAAATCAATAAATTAATAAACACAAAGCAAACAATCATTTCTTATAATCATTTTTTTAATTTTAAATTACAACATATAACTACAAACTTTACATTTTTTTTATTTTATTTATTTCACTCTCATCCTTAAAGGTTTTTACTGGAATCATATGTCACTTATGAAATAATATACACTAAAGCATATATATGACTTTTGAAAGATTAATATTAAAAGATTAGTCTCAGTATAATATAAAGTTATTTTAATATAATGTGATGTATAATTTTTGAATCGTTGGAATAAAATAATATAAAATTTTTTATATTATTTATATATATATAAAACATACACCGGCCAAAAAAGCTTTAAGTAAATTTGGTTCACTACATCATGGTAGATCTAAACAAAACTGCGACAAACTATTTTTTAGGCTTTATAAATTGTTATTTTGACCCATGGTTAAATTTCGATGAGTCCAAGGTGAAGCCTCTCAAGTTTAGGGACCGGGAACACAAAGGTGCAAGTGTGTCTGGTGTCTGGTGTCGGGTGTCTGGTGTCTGGTGTCTGGTGTCTGGTGTCAGGTTCAGTGCATCCGATCATTCCCACATAACGTTTGGAAGAATACAAGTACAGGATATGGATACTTACGGAGATGCGTCAACCAAAATTAATAATTATAAATAAATAAAATAATTATGAGTCTATATATGTAATTGTGTACTGTCTCTCGTGTACAGGATATGGGATGCCATCGTAACCCATCACAACACATACATCTCTTCCAGGATGATTCTGCAGAGCCCTAAACTGGGCCACCACCAACTCACACTTCTGCCTGCTGCTGTGTTTATAATATATATATATAAATAGCATGTAATGTGTCATCCCATCTGTTCAAAAAATCCTTCTGAATGTCCCTTTTCTCTGTACTTCTGTTTCTCTCTGAATGTTTTCACTGTAATAGCAATACCCAATAGCTGATTGTAGTCTGCCATCGGCCTGCCATACTGCTTTGAGAGATAGAGAGATGGGGCATCACTCGTGCTGCAACAAAATGAGAGTGAAGAGAGGGCTGTGGTCACCAGAAGAAGACGAAAAGCTCATCAACTACATATCTACCTATGGCCATGGCTGCTGGAGCTCAGTTCCAAAACATGCAGGTACTCACTCATTATTTCTTTCCTCTCTGCTCCACGCACACACACACAAGTCTATTTTATATACAAAAAAAAAAATTTGTAAACATTGTACGAAATTTTCTGTTTGTTGAAGAATGGTCCTTTCTATTTTATATACATTTCATTCCACAAAATCACTCAGTTCTTCTTCTTTTTCTTCTTCTCCTTTTTTCCTTGCCTTTTATATTCATTTCTGCAGGGCTGCAGAGATGTGGGAAGAGCTGCAGACTAAGATGGATAAACTATCTCAGACCTGACCTGAGGCGCGGAGGTTTCTCTCCCCACGAAGCAGCACTCATCATTGAACTCCATAGCATTCTAGGCAACAAGTATATACATCATACCTATCTCATCTATTTATCATCGCATTCTCCATCTGTACTGATTTTTTTTTTATTATTTTTTTTAATATTTTTCATGATGAGGAATCCTTTCAGGTAAATCTCGGTTGTTCTTATTCAAGAATCATTGTTTGGACCATTCACATGCTATTGACATTGTAATCATCTCTGAGTAGAAATGTCTTTCCCATTTAAGTATATGTGCATTTTTCCTCTCAAAGTACAGGTGGGCGCAGATAGCCAGGCACTTACCAGGAAGAACAGACAATGAGGTGAAGAACTTTTGGAATTCAAACATAAAGAAGAAGCTCATTTCTCATGACCATGTCTCCAATTTAGCCAACCTCACTGATTTGCATAGTTCCAATGGAGATTCTAGGGAAAAATTTATCTTCTCCTTGAATGCAAACCCTAACCTCACTCTAAGTGCTCATCAACAAGACCAGCTCTACCTTACCTCCTCAGATTCAATGCTACCGAGTTTGAGTAATCACGAAGACTTCAAGTTCAACCAAATTCCCTACAATTTCAATGTTGATTTGGACAATTTTCCATCCACTTCAATCCCACAACCCCTACCACCTCCACCCAATAACCCATCTTTATGGTCCTTGCCGTATCTCCCCAAACATATTGATTCAAACTCAGAAGACCAAGTCTTGAGCACTGTGGCAGCAGGTCCACATTATATGGGGGATAAAGTCATTGACCAATGTATCACAGCAATGCCTTATAAGGACAACCAAGCTATGGTACCCATGATGCCAAAAATGTGTGAGATGATAGAAGGAAATGTTAATGGAATGCCATCTTCTTCTTCATCTTCATCACTAGAGGCAGAGCTGCTTGATCCACTTGCTGGACGTCCATATCTTTCATCCGTTCCTCGCCCGCATGAACCGCAGGTGCCAGCAAATCAGATGGAGGACTACGTTGATGCTGCTATCTTGCCAAATCAGATGGGGGACTACGTTGATGCTGCTGTATTGCCATTGTCATCGGCCTATACATCAAGTGGTCAATTTGTTGCTAATTACCCTGTTTCATCTTTCCGGCTGGGATACCTAGAACATTAGTTGAAACATTCGGAAGAATTGTGGGTGGACTCATTTTGACATGCAGTGCAATTATTTCCTCAAACGTTACACCTTTTGGGTGTGGGATGCTCGTTTAACCTCTGTATTCATCTTGTTCCCTATTTACCTGGGTGCACTGCGTTTTCAAAAGCTTCCTGTCGAACCGGCTTCCATTTCAATCCGTGCTGGACCGATTGATATACCAATAATCAAGTCTTCAGTCAACTGGTGGAAAACCTCGCATCAACCTGGGAGCATTAGCCGATCTGGTACATCAATACATCTTCCTATGCCCATTCCAATCTTGTTGAGTACAGCTACTGTGGGAAATCCTAAATGTTACTAGTTCAAGTTCTGTAGTAATGTTTGCTTGGGTTCCATAAATATGTGTTTAGGCTATTTCTTGTCTTTCATCAAAGTCATATATATTTGCACATCAGTAAATTTAAACATATTATATAAATTCCTCTTTAACTTTAAATTTTCCTTCTTTTTTTCTAAATGCGTCACCATTGTCCTTGTAAATTTGATTATCATATCAATAAATATCATTGTCCCTTTTCTTTCACGTCTAATTCTCTTCCCTGGGACGCATGGTGGCCGAAAACGAGAAGATTGGCGTTTGGCAGTTCTACTTATATGCTTCCACTCTACTTGAAACAAATATTTGCTCTGATAATTCCCCGGCGGTGGCAACGGGTTGCAGCTCTCCTCTTCTCTGCTTCTCGATTTGAATAAATTCTTATATGACTCGATAATGTGATTGGCCTTCGATGGTAATGGTCGCTTTAGGTCGATCTAACTCTAATATTACTATTACATGACTATATCTTGTTTATTAATAATATTTATTTTTAATTAAATATTAAAACTATACTGAATAAAAATTAACTATTTAACTTTTTTTAAGAAAAAATATTAATTTTTAATCTATATTAAATTTAATTTAAATTTAATAATATTAACTTAAATGTTATAGAAAATAATAAATTATATATGCTGGTAAAAGTGCTTTCTCACATTGGCACAAGGTTCTCTTGGCATGGGGCGACTGGGTGGTGTGGCAATGTCATGATCGTGATTGTACATTTGGAATCTTCGTTATTAATTGTAAATGAGTACAGATATGCAACAACGTTCTCATGAAACTTTTTGTAGGCTCGTCTAAGAAACTTCTTGCGTCACCTTGCCTATGGCCGTAGAGCGGTTGGTAAAATGAAATTAATCGAGAAATTAGACTTCTGCCAAAGAATAAAATTATTTTGAGTAGTTTTGTTAAGTGACTGATTTTGTAATTATAAAATAAAATCATTTAATTATTATTATATAATAATAATATTTTTATAATAAAATAGTTATTTTAATATTAAGTATTGAGTATTTTATCAATTTTTTTAAATTAAAAATCAGCTTTTTATAATCAAGTTTTTGTTATGTATAATTTGACACATTTATAGTTTTTCCATCATTTTTACTCTTTTTCCTTTTTTCATTTTAATGTATTTCTCGTTCTGTAAAATAACAAAATAAATTAAAATAAAATAAACAAAGGGGAACTGAAAGATACACGCAAAGATTGCTTAAATTATGGACATAGAATTTTTGTCCAGAAAGAGGGAAATTTGATCAAAGAGAATCCAGAAGGGTTCCAAACTTATAAGATACCTCTCTAGAGATATTGTTTCATGGGCCATAAAATGAAGGCCCATACTTGCATTTCCAACCCTCAGGCGCATAATCGGCATAACTTACGCCCAAATGGAAATGGGTGTTGTGCCTTTTGCTTGTGGTGGGCACTTGAATTGCTACACATGGAGTGCAACCATAGCATTTATGTTCACAGCTCGGCGGGCTGGACCCTATTCTGCTCATTTCATTTGAGTATGTTTCTGCTCCATCTTTGCTTTCTGCTTGTCCTTCTGGCGTGCTATTGGCATCCTTCAAATATTGAAATTAGACCATCCTGTTAACTTCTTTTTCATAATCCTTTTGAAAGAGAGAAAAGGCAATAAATAAAAAGTGAGAATGAGCCCACCTGGGAACTGCACTTTGAGCCCATGGAGATGTGTAGATTCTGGGTTGTGACCTGCCACTTATCAAGCATTAATAGTTGGAGAGAGATGAAGTACATGGACGCTAAAGCAAGATGGTAAAAGGCTTTGGGTAAACCCTTACTTAATAAGTAAACAGGAAAAACAGACTAAGTAGTTTAAAAAAAATAATAGTTTAGAATTTTAGGAGGGTAATAAGTATTAGTTAATTTTATTAATTTTAATTATATTATTAATTTTAATAAAAAAAATTTTATAAATTATTCATTTTATATTTTTAATTCAAGTATTAGTTAAAAAATTATTTTGAAATATATTATTATTTTATTTGTTATAAAAGTAAAATATATGATGCAAGATATTAAAAAAGTTATATAATTTAAAAATTTATACGATAAATTTAATTTATATCAAAATATTATTATTATAATTAAAATAAAATATACTTAATTAAGAAATAATATATTATAAAAGAATAAAATATATTAAAATAAAATATTATTTAATTTAAAAGACAATTATAAAGAAAAAAATTTAAATTCAAAAAATTAGTAATATATATAATTTTATAGATATATTTACAAAATTTCTTATAATTATTAGATTTAAAAAATATTTTGATTTAATTAGTATAATATAACAATTTAAGAATTTGTAAAGAAGTTAAAATATTATTAGTATATTTGTATGTAAGATTTAAATAAAAATAGAGATTTATTAACTAAATAATTAAAATTTCACATTGAAATATTAAGTAAAATTATTTTTTTATAAATAAGAAAAAATATAATTTATTTTATTAATTAAAAAAATTAAATTTTAATAATATTTAATTAATTATTTAATTTTTTATTAATTAAAATTTAAAAAATATATTTTTATATTATTTATTTTAATAATATTTATTTTTTACTTTTATATGTATATATAAAAAATTAATTAATTATATAAATTAAATATTTTTATTTTTATTTTATTTTTTGATATTATTTTTAATAATTATAATTTAAAATTTATTTTTAATAAATTATAAATTTATAAATATATAATTATAATTATAATTTATTATTTTTTAATTTGAAATCTATCTGTTGTGAGCCCAGCTGGATAGGGTGTGGTCCAATGGGCATTTCCATTTTGCTTGTGGTCCAATGGGCATTTCCATTCTGCTTGTGTCACGGGTCATTACTTTCTTCTCAAAAAACAGTCTATTGGGGTGTGCAGCACACCTATTTATATGATCCAAAGTTCTTCTCTTTCTTGACAATGTGGGAGTGGCAGGATAGACAACTCGTTACATTCTCCCACACCAAATTTATTGACATTTTCGTCAATGTTCTTGGACACACCGAGCTAGTGAAACCGGGGGTTCTCGGCATTCTACACCAAGTCAATATTGCACAGCGAAAGGGGTAAACTCTGATACCACTGCCTTTTGAAGAGAAAGTAATGACCCGTGACACTTGTCTACATAATAAATCTTGACCCCTAACCAACTCTACGTCTAAGCTTTTATTTTTCTTTTATTGGGGTTTGTCGAAAAAGCCCGAGACTAAGGAAGAATTAAGAGTCATTTGAAGTCAATGTTACAAGTCGGAGGTTTTCAAACATTGCCAACTTAGGCAAGATAGATCTATATGCATCTTGCGCCTTTGTGCCTAAGCGCCGGATCCTCCCGCATCGACTACTAGAGAAATAGCCTTAACAAGACTTCGTTATAAAATGCAATTCGAATTACATTTTTAAGCATACCTTTCTCGGCCTTTTGGCTAAGATCAAGTGTAGTATCTGTTCTTATCAGTTTAATATCTGATACGTGGGCCAATGGCCCACACGATATTAAATTAATTTATTGAGGGGGAAGATCCATCACAGTAGCTTGCTATTGGGGTCTTCAGGCGTCGCCCTTGCGTTGCACTGCTGCATGGGCCTGGCGCGCGCCAATTCAAGTATAAATTTCTGGGTTTTGAAAAAATTTTTGATTAAACGGTTTGTTATTGTAATTGCAACTGAATAATATAATTATTTGAGAAAATTTTAAAGAGAGTTAGTCCATTATTTAGTAATGTATTTCTCTAGTTTCTCATCTCTAGTTTCTCATATTAATTGTTGAGAACATAGATTTTTTGTTTTTTGAACATGAACAAAATTTTAATTCTTTGTGGATCATGTTTATACATCCAAACAACACAAATACATCAGCGAATAAAATTAAGCCTTGAAGATAATTTTTTCTAATTTTAGAATGTCTGAACTCAAGTAAAAACCTCATGAACAAAAGAGATGAATTACAAATTCGGTGCATTTATTTGACTTCTCTTTCATCCAAGAGCACCTCAACTTATCAAATTAAAGATGGGCAAATTAGAAATGCACGTTGCGCTTTTGTGACCCTCCCGCATCGACTACTAGAGAACTAGCCTAACAAGAGTTCTTTATAAAATGCAATCCGAAACACATTTTTAGGCGTACGTGTTTCGACCTTTTGGCGTATCTGTTTTTATCAGTTTAATATCTTATACTTGGCTAATGGCTCACAAGATATTAAATTAATTTTTTGTGGGGGGAAACCCATTGCAATAGCTTGGTATTGGGGTACTCAAGCGTCGCCTCCGCGCTGCATTACTGCGTGGGCCTGGTGCACTCTGCTAAGTTGAGTATAAATGTTTCGGGTTTGCGTGGGTCTGCTAAATTGAGTCTAAATGTTTCGGGTTTTGAAAGAATTTTTGAATAAAGACAAATGGAGCGGGTTATGAAAGATTTTTAATAATGATTGATTAATATCGGTGACAAATTTGAAGAACATGGAGAATGTGTGATCGAGAATGCTCAAGGCCTAGGTTGGCGGCAACCATTGCACTTAGTTGGTGCACCAGCCTCAGGTTTCCCAGGGGAGAGCCTACATCATAATTTGTGGCAGTAGGGGCCTGCGTTCGCGCAGCCCCTCCCAATATTCTAGTTACAAATGATTGATCTCATCGAGTCTAGGGTTGCCCACCTGAAATAACTTCGTTCTTTTTGACTTTTTGTTCGTTGTTTAGCTATTTCGTTGTTAGCAAAAATTTTATGGATCCATTACAGGGGGAGGATGAGATGTATACAGCCTATTGGTATGAGTATTGTTGTTCCAGTTGCTGGAAGTTTGCTGCTCCTTTAAAGTGTTTGATGTGATGTGTAAGTTGGGGAAAGGGCCTAGAAACAATTAAAATGCCATTTGGTTGTAGTTATCAGCTACCAGACTGATGAGCTCACTCCATAATATTTCTATGTTGTTCCAAGACATATGGGAGAGATTTATGAATAATTTTAAGATAAGATAAGGTGATGGCTTCCCATACCATACACAGCTGGTGACGGTCAAGTTGTTGGTTAGTTATTTCAAATTCATTCTGGGGGACAATTAATCATTGGCCAACAAAAATTTAAAAAAATAAAATAAAAATAGAACATATTTTTGACTTGGATCATTTTGGTTCTATACAGTTGAACTGTTCAAGACTTATAATTTTATTATTGTTGGCTGATTAATTTTTAAATGTGCAGAATCATATCTCTACTGCTTCTGGTTTGTGGGCTCCTAGTAAAGTGTGTCTCCTTGTGCAACAGCTAAAGGGACTTCTTTTGAACTTAACAAAGGGGAAAAATGCCCCAGGAAGCTCAATATATATAAAAGAACAACCATACTTATTAGGGTACGTAAAAGTCACAAGAAAACATCATAGTATTTTTTCTACCTTCAACTACACTTTTGTAAATCTTTCTTTTCTACTTTCAACTACACTTTCGTAAATCTTTGAGAAAGATGTAATTGGTCCAGTTAAAAATGCACCCCTTTAAGTGAGTCCAACTAGCATTTCTATAAATAAGTATTGCATTCGCTAATTTGACTAAGGTTTATGTCGTCCTCCCTCTCAATGTGGGATCATATTGGCTTTAATTTGTCTTTCGGGGTTCATTAATCTACCTCCTATTGTATATATAAGAGAACATTAACTGAAGCAGAGTTGGCAACAGACCGCAACAGACCACAACAGCCTTTGGCTTTTTGCAGTAAGAATTTGATTCCATAATAAGGCAGCAAGGACTAAGCATCAACTAAAAATGCCACTGTGAAGTTGAGTATCAATGAAGTCTGAGTAATGACCTACAAAGTTAGAATGAAATCTTCTCAATTTCAATGACGTTGCTGGGCCACTGGGGTACAAAATAGGGTGCATTATGGGCCACAAAATAGGGCCACTGGGGTACATATTCTTGAAACCACCACAGTCCACAAGATTCCTATTGACATAAGTGTTACTTCACTCCAGAAGAGAAATGTTAAAATAAAATATTGTAAAACTAAAATTTACACAATTATTTCAAGTTATTATTATTTTTAAGATAAAATATCTCATCTAATTACTTTACTAGAGTTAATATGAATTTCTTTTCAAAATAAAATGAAATCCTTAATTATATTTATATAATTATAAAATTATAACAATAAAAAAAAATTATGTATTACAATAATATTATTAGTACTATAGTATATTTTTTTACAATAAAATAAAATTAATATATAAATTTTTTTATAAAATTTTATTACATCAGTTAAATATATATATATATATATAATTATTATGAATAAATAATTATTTCAATTATTTAAAAAGATAGATATATTTTTTGATATTAAATAATTTAATAATTATATATATAATTATTGACATAAAATTATTTATATAGACATAATTGTTTTCAAATTTTAATTAATTAAAAAAATACAATTAATTGATGTAATATTTTATGATGTGTTATGTTTACGTACCAAGTGCTCCTAAAATGCACCACACGCAATAATTTTCAGTGTTTCCTTTAAGTCATATCAACATATATTCAGCTTTTAAACCTTGTAAAAGCTTTAATTCTTTTTTACTTGCGACTTTATCATTCTTTTTTTTTTTTCTAATTTTTTTATCATCTTTTAAAAGGACACTAACAAAAAGAAGTATCAAAAGAAGTGAGCAAAAGAATATGAGTTAGTTGTATGAAAAGGACATTTTCTTTGGGTAAATTTATTGCCCAGTACCCACCAAATTGTTTGTCCAATTTTATTAAAAGCTCTGATTGTTAACCAGAGAATTAGAGCCTGAAATCCAAAATTGAGTCTTACAATATGGATTAATGGCATAAAAATCCAAACAACTAGGGGTTTTTTTTTTTTTTTTAAAGGTTAGAGCAATGTAAATATAAGCTGTTATGAGCGACAATCCTTAGTACCGCTCCAGCAACGGCCTATTACTGCACAACTAAGTTTTGTTTTGAAATTTTCAAAAGAAATTTCAACAAAATTCAGTCCATTATATTTAGAAATTTCCTTCTACAAACACACAATCCCTTTTGGACTCAAGTTGTTAAAACCACCCTCCAATTCTATTGCTTTCCACTGCTATTTATATCCGCCTTCTCGTTGGAGTGAATACAGTAAAATAGTTCAATGTTTTGAGAAGATTAACTTGCTTTTGCATTCTCGATTCTTTGATTCTTGGTGTCGTTGTCTCAAACACCTAGAAAATAATATAGTGCGATGCTTTGCACTTCAACCCATCGGCTCACTGAAGTAATTTGCTTCTTTATACTTGCGGAATATCCAGCCAGAATCATAAATTTTAATGGTTGCCAAGAAAAGAACATAAGAAAAAAGCTGACAGAGAAAGAAAAGCATAACTTTCAATATGATGTTGTTCCCTAATTACAAAGGCTTGAATAATTATGCAGAGGGATCGACTCCCACATTGTTGAAAAGAGAGAGCCTCAATAGGGGACCTGAGTATATATATGACAGGAATTACAAATTTTAGATTACAGAGCCTCGCAGCAAGCACAAAGCGAACTATTCTTTCGCCTTTTACTAAAGAATACCGTGTGCTTACTGCTTTTAGTGGCATAGTCATATTTTTTGAGGGTTGGAGCTTCATAGATCCTATGCCCTATCAACTCAAAAGTTTAAGCTTTATTGATGAGTCCTTTTTTCAATGGTCAGCATGTTTTGTAGATTTAAGCTGTAAAATATAAGTTTGATGGGAGATTGAGAGGAAAATGGTGAAACATCTCATATTTAGAGCTTGAGTGAATTAGCATTGCTACTAAGATTTTGCTAGCAAGTAATATGTGTGGCATGTTATTGATCAGCGTAATTGTCAGAATAGAACATAATTATTGGTCAACATAATTTACTTTATGCGCAAAAATCTCTAATTTAGTTAAGTTGCAGATTGCCTTGAAAAAAGAAAAAGGAAAAAAGAATTGCAGATGTTATGTCTAACTTAAGCCAAATTTCTTGTGGGTTAGACGCTTGGGTGAACTGGTTCCTGCCTTTAAGGCCTACTTCGGTTCTTTATTCAATTTATGTCCATTGCATTACCTGTAAACATGATTTGGACCTTTAAGGCTTGATTTGATTCTTTATTCTATATATATATATATAGAATACAATTTCTAAACTGTTTTTTGCCCTTGATTACATCAGTCCAATGCATTTTTGGTTCAAGGGTGTGCTGCTCCTTAAATTTGTTATTGATTACAATCCAATTTATGTTGCGGAAAGACATTTCCAATATCTTTAGTATGACATAATGTACCATAACATGTCATAGACAAACCATAGAGTTTCTTAATAATGCCTGGTTCGACGGGGTAAAGCCCAAAACTTATAAACTGGGTTTATTCAAGCAATTTGCTTCTTTGTGCTTGTTGAATATCGCATCAGAATCACAAGAAAGAATTTCATTGGTTGCCGAGAACATAAAGAAAAAAGAAACTGATAGAAAGAAAAACATACTTTCAGTGGGATGTCGTTCCAAATTGTAAAGGCTTAAATATGCAATGTGATATACTACTCCCACAACAAGCCTAGCATGCTTTTGCATTCTCAGTTTCCCAAGTTGACTATATTACTAAGCTATAAAGCAAGAAAAATATACACCAATACACATATGGGATGGTTGTTAATGAGAAGATACTATTGTCAAATTTAAGCAAAATAACTTCACTAATTAAAGATGGAGTTTGGTTAAGTATGTGTGCTCCACAGAGTAATTAAGTGAAAAACAAAAAAAAAAAAAAAAAAAAAACCAGGATAACTTTGTATCTCTCTCATTTTTTGTTGAAAAATATTATCATTTGATAAATTTCTTGTCGTATGTCGCAACCAAATTTGTAGTTGAATGTAAAAAACAAAAATTTGTCAATATAGTGTTGAGTTATAAATTATAATATTAGCTGACTAAGTGGACAAGGCAGGAGAGATGGAAATAGACATACCCTATGGGTTTTACACCCAAAAAAATTGTTTTTTTTTTGAGATATGAGGTCAACATGTCACCTCAATAAATTGTTCACCAGCCCTCGTCCCCATCGGCTCATTCAAGGAATTTGCTTCTTTGTACTTGTTGTATATCGCACCGGAATCGCCAGAAAGAATTTCATTGGTTGCCGAAGACAGAACATTTAAAAAAATAAAAAGAAAAAGAAAAAAAAACATAACTTTCAGTAAGTTGTTGTTCCTTAACTAAAAGGGCTTAAGTATACACTATGACAAAAGGAAAATAAAACAGGACTATAGAAATAAACAATTAATCGCCTCTGGGAACAGCCACATCAACCATGTCTGCATGAAGCAACGAACATTTTGTCTAGAGGAGGAGAATCCCAAACTTGACATCAACATCACATGCCTCAGGATTAGCTTGTGCGCACCTCATTCAACCATGGATGAGTAGCAGTTACGATGTATGGAAGTATGGGCGACACTTGGGTCCCCACAATTCAAGGTTGCTGCTCGACTCGTGCACGCTTGGAACTTCTTCGACAGCATGCAATCTCTTTTTTGAGTTTCTTGTTATTTATATCACTCTTTCTGCCACTCTTTAATGCTTCAGTTTCAAAAGGCACACCATGTAAGTTAGGCCAACATATTCCTTTACTAGCCAACATGTTAGATTTATTACAAAATAATTTTATAAATTAAAAACTATGACTTTTAAAAGATTAGGATAGATTTGAAAAGACACGTATAAGAATTGGTTTTTATTATATTAACATTTTTTCAACTTGTAATTTTTAGAATTATGAACAAAATAAATTTAGTAAATTAGTCTTGCATATGAAACTTTTTAAAATAATTAAGAATGTAATTTTGCACACCAAAGATGTTGTGATAGTCTCCCTCTCACAAAATTTGTTCTAATTATAAACTTAGATTTTTATTTTGGACATTGGGAGTTTTAATAAAGGTATGAAGCTTATAGAAATAAGGCTCACGACTCAAAGTGCATAGTAACGTGTCAAAAAAAAAAAATGATAGTTAGATAATAGATTTATTGAGAATTTCTGTGTCTAATACTCATGTCTTAATTTCTACCACTACATGTTTTCTCTAAAAAAGATAATAATAAATAAACATTGAAAAAATAGCTTAATAACAAGTGTTAAGAAACATTTTTTTTTTTTGTACATAATTTAAAATGTTAGAGTGCAACTGAAAATCTCAAGGTGATGAGTTGCAAAAAGAGGTTAATCAGAGGTTTCAGTGAATTTGTTTAATTTTCTTCTTTCATTCAATTGTATCACAACTAGTCACAACTAGTCAATTAAGGTAAACTTAGACAAGATAGAGATACATGGATATATCTAATCTGTATATTCCAAAAAAGGCTTGCACATAGCTCTTTTTTCTCATTAAATACTATTATGTCGAAAAAAATAAAAAAAGAAAACTTTCAGTTAAGTCAATTTAGACATATTGAAAAAAAAATAAATCATAATTTCTCTATGATGGGACTTTCAGCCAGTAGAGTTGTCCTCTGTCTGTTGGCTGCGTGCGTACCAATCTCGAAAGAAAATAAAAAGAAAAGGGCGATAGGCTGACTATACAAATGAGTTAAACTCATCAATGAAAAACTTCCTTTGGGGTGTCGACGATGAATTAATGCATATTAGGAATTCTTTTTGTCCTTTATGGAAATATATGGAAAAAGAATAGGACGTTCGGAGTTTCCTCATAATGCCTGATTCAACTGACTAAAACCCAAAACTCATGAACTGGACTCGGCGAGGAGCGCCAGACACATGCAGTAATGCAACGCAAGTGCGACTCTTGACGACCCCACATGCACTACTGCAACGCAAGTGCGACTCTTGACGGCCCCAGTAGCAAGCTACTGTGGTGGGTCCTCCCCACAAAAAATTAATTTAATATCATGTGAGTCATTGGCCCACTTATCAGATATTAAACTGATAAGAAAAGATTACACTTGACCTTAGCAAAAGGCCGGGAAAGGTATGAAAAGCATTATCTCTTGAACTGCCTCTTGTTATGGTCATTTCTCTTTTACTCGACGTGGGAGGGTCAGGCACTCATGAGCACATTGAACTATCTATGTGTCTCAGGAGTCCTCGCAGCCTAGACACAAAAGACACAATTACAAAGAGTGTGCCCCCCAACCCTCTGAGCTAAAAGGGAATCTCGTTCGTCAAGGACGAGTAGCACTCTGCTGCAAAAGGATTTTGATGTTGTTCAAATGTGGTGCACACACCTGGGGATCTCTTCTACAACACTCAATCCCTTTTTAATCAATTCAAACCCTCATAATTAAAAGTGTCCACCTCTATAAGATCCACACTGTAGGGTTGGAAGGAAGTTACTTAAAAGTAATCTTAAGAAATTAGACGGATCGCGTACAATAAAATACTTCAATTGTTTTCGTTAGGGTTGTGTCGCGGGCGTATCGTATAGATTTAATGCCTTCTAATCGAACGATTTTGAAAATATTTTTTAAATAATTTTTTCACACTTAATTTATAAAAAATTTTTAAAAATTAATTTTAAAAATATATTTTATTTAAAAATTAAATATATATAAATAAAAAGTAAGAAATTTCTTTTTATATAAATTTTGAACAAATTATAACTATTAAATTTTTTTTTAATTTAATAATAGATATTATATTCCTTAAATTTCTTTTATACATACATTTATTAGCATTTACTATATAGTTAATTCCAATATATTTTTCCTTCTTTAAGAAATATCTACATTCAACATATTGTCCTTCTCTACAAGATATCTAAATTTAACATATTATCCATCTCTAAATACAAAGGACCGTAACATTCTCCCCACTTAATTAGGTAATACTTTCATCGCTTTTTCAGTGTAGTAGGTGTTAATTTCCTTCTTAAACTGTTAAAGAGTTTCAATAGGTTCTTAACTAACTTCACTTTCCGAAAAACCTTTCCATCGCATAAAGAATTTATACCTTGGCGTATAATACCGCTTTCGTATGACCCGATCTGCCACTATGGATTCAACTTCTTGGTCATATGAAGTTTTTGCTCCAAGTGGTACTCATTGTGACTCCCCTCGATTTGGATCTCCCTTGTTTTAATGGTAAGGTTTAAGTATACTCACATGAAAAACTGGATGTACTTTTAATTTTGGTGGCATCTCTAGCTTATATGTGACCTTCCCGACCCGTTGTATCACTCGAAATAGCCCTTCATAGTGATGAATTAGATCCTTGTGCACATCTTTGTACCGAAGAATGGCGTATAGTTTGGCTAACATCAAGTCCCTGACTTGGAACTCCACATGTCATCACTTTTTGTCAGCCCACTTCTTCATACGTTTGTAAGCTTTACGTAGACACGCCCTCGCCAAGTCTACTTCTTCTTGCCAATCCTTGGCAAACTTATATGTAGGTGGGCTATTCCCTTGATAGCCCGATGCAACCATACTTGGAGTTTGTAGTTGTTGGCCATTCACGTTCTCGAATGGATTTTGGTCGGTAGACTCACTTCGCTGCAAGTTGTAGGAAAATTAGGGTACGTCGATCAACTTTGCCCAATTTGTTTGCGTTGTGCTCATATATTGCCGAAGATAAATCTCTAAGAGTGCATTGACCTGCTCAGTTTAACTAGTAGTTTGAGGGTATAAGCTTGTAGAGAGATTTAACTCCGACCATAGCAGTTTGAACAATTCAGACCAGAAATGCCCTGTGAATCGAGGGTAGTGATCGCTCATAATTGTTTGTGGGACTCCCCAGTACTTTACCATGTGCTTCATAAATAACTTGGCTGTTTTCTCAACTGGGCAATCCTTTGTTACTAGCACAAATGTTGCATACTTGGAGAATCAATCCACTATGACCATAAGAGTCTGACATCCTTCAAACTTAGGCAAGTTTACTATGAAATCCTGGAAACACTCTCCCATGGATGACGTAGGATGGGAAGTGGCTTTAATAGTCCTGGCGATGAACATTGTTCAAGTTTGTCTTATTGACAAACAAGACAGGTCTTTACATAGGCTTCAAACATCATCCCGCATTTGAGGCTAGTAGTATTAATCTTTGACAAGGGCTAAGGTGTAGTGGATTCCTGGATGACCTGCCCACTTCGAATCATGGCACTCACGCAACACTTCTTTCCTTAACTTTTCATGGAGTGGCACATATAGTCGTTGCTCTTTTGTGTATAAAAGACCATCCTCACACCAAAACCATTGGGTCTTACCCTTTTGCGCATATCAAATGAGGGTTTGAGCCTTCTAATTATGTTTGAGCCCCTCCTTGATGTAGTCGATCCATGGACAGTTAGGTCGACTTACTGTGTTTGTCAGCCCCATCTTTCTGCTAAGAGCATCAGCTATGGAGTTAGCCTTCCTTGGCTTATACTCCATCACATAGTCGAACTCTGTTAGGAAATCCTGTCATCGAGCTTGCTTCGGACTCAGCTTCCTCTCGGTCTAAAAATAACTCGTGGCCATGTTATCTGTCCTTACAACGAAGTTAGACCCCAGGAGATAATGCCTCCACGTCTGTAGGCAATAGACCACTGCAGTCATCTCCTTCTCTTGAACGGTATACTATAGCTTAGTATCGTTCAATTTTCGTAACTCATATGCCACTGGATGTCTTTCCTGCATAAGAATACCACCAATAGCAAAATCTGATGTATCATTCTCTAATTCAAAAGGCTTGGTGTGATCGGGCAACACCAGCACCGGCTCCTCGGTCATGACTTACTTCAATCGATCAAACGCCTTCTGGCATTGATCCATTCATTCCCATGGTTTCCCCTTTTTTAGCATGTCCGTGAGTGGCACGATGATGTTTGAGTAGTTTCGAACGAAACGCCAATAGTAATTGGTGAGACCAAGGAATGATCTCAACTCCATCACTTTTATTGGTGAATCCCATTCAATGATGGCTCGGATCTTTACTGCCTCCATATGTACTTGTTCTCCCTCGACAATGTGCCCCAAAAATGGCACTTCCTTTTAAGCAAAGACACATTTCTCACGCTTGACGTATAAGTCATTCTCGTGTAAGATTTGGAAAACCTGTCTAAGGTGCTCGATGTGCTCCTCGAGCGTCTGATTGTACACCACAATATCATCAAGGTAAACCACTACAAACCGATTTAGGAACGGGTGTAATACCTTATTCATAAGAGTGCAGAACGTGGTCGGAGCATTGATTAGGTCGAATGGTATGACGAGGAACTCGTACGAATCATAACGAGTCACATAGGCTGTCTTCGACTCGTCCCCTTTGACAATCTGAGCTTGATAGTAACCTGAATGGAGATCAAGCTTAGTGAACCACTGTGCACCTTTAAGTTGATCAAAGAGATCCGCAATGAGTGGGATCAGATACTTATTCTTGATAGTTAATTTGTTCGACGCCCGGTAATCTATACACATCCGAAGTAACCCGTCATGCTTCTTTTGGAATAGGATAGGCACACTGAACGAAGCCTTAAATGGCCGAATGTACCCCACATTGAGCAGCTCCTTTAGTTGTTTCCTCAATTCTTCTAATTCAAGGGTGCCATGCGATATGGTGTCATGGCCGGCGGTCAAGCGTCATGCACTAACTCAATTTGATGATCTACTTCTCTACAAGGTAGAAGCTTCTTGGGCAACTCAGGAGGCATCACATCCTTGAACGAATTAAGGACTTGGCTCACTTCTATTAGGACTTTGCTTGCTTTGCTATTGCTATCCTCGGTTTTTGAGGTTGTTAGGATGGTCACCTCACCCTTCTTCGCTCCCTTATTGAGTTGTATTGCCGAAATCATCTTCCGATCACAATCCGACTTGTAATGAATCGGAATCATGCACTGGCACTGTTTGTCTAGCACACAAAAACACTCGGCAAAGGGCAATATAACCGCATAGATCCTATCTAGAAATTTCAATTTAATGACAAAGTCATAATCATCAAGAGAAATTACCTCAAGGGTCTTCTGGCTTCTCCATTACCCAATCTGTAGCTCCACATCCCTAGTAACCCCAACGGCAAGGACTTCCTGGGAGTTAACAGTCTTAAACCACCCGACTCCTTTCTCAACCCGAAGGTTAAGTTTTTTGGTAACTTCTTCCGATATGAAGAGATCGAATGCCCCAGTATCCACAAGCGCACTCATTGTAGTTTCTCTGATCTTTACATCTGCAAATATAAGTCCCTTTAACTCCTTCACCTTCTTAGACTTGATTGAACTGAGGATCTGCAGTGAACCTAATCGTGCCTCCTCTTTTGGCTCATCTTCTTTGTAAAAGGCAGCCAGTTTGGCCTTATTTGTGCAATGTCACGCCATATGTGGACCATCACAAAAGTAATACTTGTAAGTATGTACTTTCTTGTGACCTCAACTGTTAGATTCTACATAAGCCTTTGAAGGGCCAACCAGCGGTCTACCTCCATTTTGGTGATTAAATCTACCCCGGTCTCCCCCACCATTAGCCTTATCCTTTGGATAGGAGTCTGACTAGGAGGTGGAAGGTGTCCTGTATTTTAGGAGAGATTCAGCTACTGTAATGGCCATTGTAAGGTCTTCCACTTGGAATCATTTCAGCTCCTGTTTGGTCCACGACTTGAGATCACTCATGAACTGGTAGTACACCTCTGTCTCATTCATTGAGGGGATTTGGAACAGTAACTCTAAAAATCACTTCACACAATTGCGTACTGTACCCTTCTGCCCAAGGCACTTTAACTCGTCATGAGCTTCTTCCTCTGCATATGTGGGATAGTAGTTCCATCGGAACTTCTCGATGAACCTATCCCAGGTTATGATAGGATCTCTACACCTATTGTCTGGCCAACGATGCCACCACAACAAAACATCATCAGCTAAGTACATAAATGTAGTATTTACCCATAATTGGCTGTCGTTGATTCCTATGGATTGGAAATATCATTCCATGTACCATAGGAAGTTGTCCATGTCCTTAGCCACCCGAGAACCCCTGAACTCCTTTGGCTTGGATGCATTTGTACGTGGTCTTTGCATGATGATCACCCCGTTCACGCGTGCTACCTCTAATTTTGCAAGCTTTCCCTTGAGCTCCGCAATCTCTGCGCGCATAGCCATTATCATGGTCTCCAAGGACTTATCCCGCTGATGGAGTTTTACCCTTAAGGTCCCTAGCAACTCTCCTTAAAGTTCTCATATCCTAACTTTGAGCTCCTACATCTCGACCATGAGCTCCTTCCTTTTGGCATCTACACCTTCGACGAACTGGGTTAGGTCATCAACCAAACCTTAGATATCAGTGACGAACGATTCAATTTTCATCATATGATGTGTTAAGTCCCATACTGGATCCCTCGAGCTCGAAACAGTACGATTTTTTTTTCTCTTGGCATTACCTTTATTGGCCTTCCTCCCACAATCATTGCGGTCATCACCCATGATGAGTACCTCATCAAAACGTGGGTTTGCCATAGCGCTTAGAATGAACCTGACTCTAATACCAACTGTCACGGGCATATGGATTTATTGCGTCCTACTCGTACAGTTTTGAAAATACTTCCCAAGCAGCGTTCTCACACTCAACTCACAAGAACTTTTTTGAAAATTTATTTTAGAAATATATTTCACTTGAAAATTAAGTATGTACAAATAAGGGGTAAAATGTCCCCTTTTATATAAATTTTAAATAAATTACAACTGTTAAATCTCTTCTTAATTTAATAATAAATATTACATCCTTTCAATTTTATATATATATATATTTATTAATATTTATTATATGATTAATTTTAATATATATATTTTTTTAATAAGTGTATATATTTAACGTATTATTTTTATTTAAAATATATTTAAATTTAATATATTATTTATTTCTAAATACAAAGGACCATGATACTTGCATGCATTTGAATCCTCAGCTTAAGCTTTGACTAAATTCTTAAGCTGTGAAGTAAGAAAAATATATTTAATACATATGCCTGTGGTTGCTAACGAGAGTTTACTTTTGTCAATTACAAGAAAAATGATTGCACAAGTTAAAGATTGATTTTTCTGACAAATTTATGTTCCACCAAGTAATTAATTGAAAAAATGGATAATTTAGGCAATAATTTTCCTTCATTTTCGTTAGAAAATATCATCATTTGATATATTTCTTGGTGTATATGGTTAGGAGATTTTTAGATTAATGTAATCTGTGAATACAATGAACTCAACAAATGAAATCAACAATTATTGTTAAAAAATAACAAAAATTTTCGCAATCTAGTATTGAGTAACAAATTATAATATAGTACCATACACCAAACAACCCTCGTTTAAGTGATGCTGACAATAGTCTCTTATGACATGTCGAAATTAATTACATTTAAAAAATAAAAACTAATTATATTTCATTTAATTCTACAAATAAATGAAATGAAATTATTTTTTTGCCTTTGTGTATCTATAATGTTACTCAATAAAGACTATGTTGTTGTACAGTGGTATTCTTTTCAAAATATGAAGGCTCAATTCATGCCTCATTATAAAGGCTCTCCAACGTTGCTAAAGAGACAAAGTCAGCAGCTGCAATTCGAGGAGCTTGACTAAACTCACTAGGATTCTCACACAAGATTTAATCTCTTTAATGCCCTCTGGGTTACAAGCTCACGTTACTGAGCTTGGCAATTTATTATTAAACTTTCTTTGTTATGCTCATATAAATGGTTTTTCTTTTTCAACGTGGGATTGAATAAAGAGAAGAATTCCTATATTACATAACATTGCCTCCAGCTTTTTCGCCAAACATTTACAGAACATCACGTACACTCAAAACCTTTTTTAATTTTATTTTTTATTTTTAACTTTTGTTTTTTGTTGACAAGCAATGTATAATTCTCATTCAATTAAGGTACATGTATAAATTAATATCCATTTTGTGTATTCTAAACTTCTTAATAGCTGTACGGTAATTATGTGCACACCGTCTGTTTCTTGAAAAAAAAAAACAAAAAGAAGGAAAAAACAGGCAGGGCCTGTCTGCTTTCACCCACTTACCTTTTTCCTAAGTAAAACACTTACTATTGTTGCATTGGGTTTTACATCTCAACTTTTCCTTATTTTTTCTTCAACTTGTAATTTTTGAATTTAGATGAAAATAAATTTAGTGAATTTTTCTTACATATAAAACTTCTTAGATAATTAAGAAAATAAATTGGCATACTAAAAAGAATCACATAAACTTTTAAATCAAGTTTGATCCTTAATTTTTATAAATTTTTTTAAAAAAATAGTATAATAGTAGTCTGATCATAACTTTATATGTTTAGAATGTATATATTAATCTCTACAACTCTACATTTTTTCCAAAAAAAAAAAAAAAATAAAGAATGGAAATAGTGGCCTAATACCAAGTCTTAAAAAACTGATTTTTTTTATGTGTATATAATTTTCATGGTACAATTATATAATAATATTTATTGTGACATGTACAAAAAGAAGAGGACAATACAAAAAATTTTTTATTAATAATTTTATCTATTTGCCACAATAAGATATATGTAATTAGCAACCATTGCCAACTTTTTTTTTTTCTAATTTTAGAATGTTTGAGTTCAAGCAAAAATCTCGTGAATAGAAAAGACGAATTACAAATTCGGTGCATTTATTTGACTTTTCTTTCATCCAAGTGCACCTCAACTTATCAATTAATATAAACTTAGGCAAGATAGATTTATATGCATCTTGCGCCTTTGTGCCTAAGCGCCGGATCCTCCCGCATCGACTACTAGAGAAATAGCCTTAACAAGACTTCGTTATAAAATGCAATTCGAATTACATTTTTAATCATACCTTTCTCGGCCTTTTGGCTAAGATCAAGTGTAGTATCTGTTCTTATCAGTTTAATATCTGATACGTGGGCCAATGGCCCACACGATATTAAATTAATTTATTGAGGGGGAAGACCCATCACAGTAGCTTGCTATTGGGGCCTTCAGGCGTCGCCCTTGCGTTGCACTACTGCATGGGCCTGGCGCACCCCGCCAATTCAAGTATAAATGTCTGGGTTTTGAAAGAAATTTTGAGTAAACGGTCTGTTATTGTAATTGCAACTGAATAACATAATTATTTGAGGAAATTTTAAAGAACTTTAAATAAAGTTAAGTCCATTATTTTGTAATGTATTTCTCTAGTTTCCCATATTAATTGTTGAGAACATAGATTTTTTGTTTTTTGAACAACGTGAACAAAATTTCAATTCTTTGTGGATCATGTTTATACATCCAAACAACACATACATCAGCGAATAAAATTAAGCCTTAAATGCAAGAAACAGAAGACCCAATTTAAGATGAATAATAATAACAATTTAAGATGAATAATAATAATAATTTAAGTAAAATCAAATTCTGTTGAGACATCAAATCAAGTGTCAACAAAAAATTATGAAAGTGTCCGAGGGAACATAGGATCTAAGGTATTGGCCATGTTTGCTGCTCAAAAAATAAGTTTCAAACGAAGTGAAAATTTTGCCAATTTGGTTTCTTTAAGTTTAATGGCCTCGGACTGTGGCATGAAAGAAAAGTTGTGAAGAGTCTTCAGCTCTTATCAATCCCATATCGAAAACGCGTAGAGGAATATGGGCCAGGACAGAGAGCATAAGTGACACCAATAGGGTTCAAAACAACATACTTACCTGGACGGGGTCGATGGGTGATCAAGAAGGCTTCTGCCCTAGGTCGGGGGCCAGCATTGCACTGAGTTGGCGCACTAGCCTGAGGTCTCCTGAATGGGGAGAGCCTTCGTCATAATTTGTTGCAGTGGGGGCCCGGGTGCGCGCGGCCCCTTACAATGTTCTAGTTACAAATAATTGATTTATTTTAATTATTTTTATTACCAAAATTTTAAACGAACATTGACAGTTGATCTCATGTACTCTAGGGTTGCCGACCTGAAAAAACTTCGTTCTCTTTTTAACTTTTCGTTGTTAGCAAAAATTGTATGGATCCATTACAGGAGAAGGATGAGATGTATACAGTGTAATTATGACGCCTATTGGTATGAACACTGTTGTTCCAGCTGCTAGAAGTTTGTTGCTCCTTAAAATTGTTCAATGAGAAACAATTAAAATGCCATTTGGTTGTTATCACCTAATTTTTAATGATTAGAGAATTTCAGCTACCGGACTCATAAACTCACACCAATGATATTTTTGTGTTATTCCAATACTAGTAGGTGAGATTTATGAATAATTTTAAGATAAGTTAAGGTGATGGCTTCCCATAACATACACAGCTGGTGAAGGTCAGGTTGTTGGTTAGTTATTTCAAATTCATCCTGGGGGACAATTAACAATTGGCCAACAAAAATTAAAAATAAAAATAGAACATATTTTTGACTTGGACCATTTTGGATCTATACAGCTGAACTGTTCGAGACTTATAATTTTATTTTTGTTGGCTGATCAATTATTAAATATCCAGAATCATATCTCTAGTGCTTCTGGCTTGTGGGCTCCTCGTAAAGTGTCTCCTTGTGCAACAGCCGAAGGGACCACTTCTTTTGAACTTGCCAAAGGAGAAACGTGCCCCAGGGAACTCAATATAAATAAGAGAGCACTGTTACGCAACCATACTGGTTAGGGTACGTAATAGTCACAAGAAAACATCAAAGTAATTTTTCTACTTTCAACTATACTTTTGTGAATCTTTGAGAGAGATGCAATTGGTCCAGTTTAAAATGCACCCCTTTAAGTTGAGTCCAACTAGCTTTTCGATAAATGAATATTGCATTCGCTAATTTGGCCAAGGTTTATGTCGCCATCCCTCTCAACGTTGGGATCATATTGGCTTTAAATTTTTGTCTTTCGGGGTTCATTCACTTACCTCCTATCGTGTCACTAAGAGAACATTAACTGAAGCAGTTAGCAACAGACCGCAACAACCCTTGGCTTTTTGCTGTAAGAATTTGATTCCATGCCAAGGCAGAAAGGAATAAGCATCAACTAAAAATGCCACTGTGAAGTTGAGTAACAATGAAGTCTGAGTAATGACCTACAAAGTTAGAATGAAATCTTCTTCTCAATTTCAACTACTAGCTGGGCCATTGCGGGGCAGAATATGGTGCATTGTGACTTGGCACATCTTCTTGAAACCACCAAGTCCACAAGATTCCTATAGACATAAGTATCACTTGACTCCAAGAGAGAAATGTTAAAACAAAAGATTGTGAAATTAGAATTTGCAAAATTGTCTTCAGTCCTGTAATAATGATATTGTCCTTAAAGTAAAATATACGCATTAATTACCTCACTAGAGTTAAAGTGATTTTTTATTTTTTCTTCAAGATAAAATGGAATTCCCAATTACTTTAATTACATTTGTACAAATGAAAAATTAAAACAATAAAAAATTGTATATTACAATATTATTGATACTAAATTATATTATTTTATAATAATAGAATATATAAATTTTCTTATAAAGTCTTATTAGATTAATTAAGTACAATTATATAATTGTCTTAGTGATGTAATTATTTATATATATATATGATTGTTTTATATTATAATTATTTATAAATATAACTATTATGATCAAATAATTATTTCAATTATTTGAAAGAAAAAAATAAATTTAAATAGGCATATCTTTTAAACACAAACAATTTAGTAACTATATATAATTATTGATGAAAAATCATTTATATAGACATGATTATTTTTAAATCTTAACTAATCAAAAATATAATTAGTTAATGTAATATTTTGTGATGTGTCACGTATACGGGCCGAGTGCACCTAAAGTGCACTCTCATAGTGTTCTCTTCAAGTCACCTCAACTCAACGCATATCATTTGTCCCAATTTCTGAACTTAATAAAAGCTTTATATCTTTTCAACTTGCAACTTTATCTTTTTTTTTCTTTTTTGGAATCACTTTTTGAAAGGGCACTAAAAAGGAGAAGTATCAAAAGAAGTGAGAAAAGAATACATTTTCTCTGGGTGAATTTATTGCCCGGTAGCCAACAAATTGTTCGTCCAGTTTTGTGAAAAGCTCTGATTGTTAACCAGAGAATTAGTGCCTCAAATCTAAAATTGCTTCTTGCAATATGCATTAATTGCACAGAAATTCACACAACTAAGTTTTCCCCTTTTTTTTTTTTTTTTTTATCTTTTTTAATATTAGGTTAGAGCATTGCAGATAGAGCCTGTTCTGAAGGATGATCCTCGGTACTACTCGACCAAAAACTTATTACTACCCGACAAGTTATATTCCCTGTATAAAATGGTCGATATGGTGATTTCATGAAATCCAAGACAATTAAGACAAAACTAACAAACAGATTATTATAGTGTTGGCTGTACGAAAAGGACGTGTTCTTTGGGTAAATTTATTGCCCGACGCCCACCGAGTTGCTTGTCCAATTTTGTTAAAAGCTCTGATTGTTAACCACAGAATTAGAGCCTGGAATCCAAAATTGAGTCTTACAATATGGATTAATTGCATAAAATTCCACACAACTTAGCTTTTTCCTTTTTCTTTTTTTTCTTCCAAGTTTAGAGCGATGTAAATATAACCTGTTATGAGCGATGATCCTTTGGTACCACTCGAGCAAATGCCTATTACTACACAACTAAGTTTTATTCCCTTTATAAAATGGTTGATACGGTGACTTCACGAATTCCAAAACAGCTAAGACAAAACTAACAGATTCTTATATCAGATTGCTGGAAAGGTCCCCCCCAAGAAAAAATTTCTGCTGTTTCACACGCAATTCCAGGACCACCAAAATCAGCATTCCACAACACTACTAGTAGGAAAAGGAAAGTAGCAGGATCAATTACTGTGTTGGTCCAACACCAAGACCAGAAATTGCAGCCTCTTCTATTCATCACGTGAAGTACGGTTTGCTATGGCAATTTAAGCGCATTTTCTACCCAATCAACCGTTGTACAAAACACCACCACCACCACCACAACCTCCATCAATCTTAAATGTTGACTTTGGGAATGGTTAGATGACCACTGAACCACTAAAACAGCAAAAGTGGGGCCGGCTACTACTGTTAACTAACAGTATCCTTTTTCAAAGGCCTACTGGGCTATAACTTATTTTATACTCATAGAGTATTTCTTGAAAGCACAAAATGAGGATTCTATAATGTCCATATGTGTCTGTGGTACCACAATTTCCGGATTCCCTTGGTATTTTCTTGGATTGCTTCAAACTTACAAGGAAAAAAGTCAAGTTAAAAGTGTTCTTGATAATCCGAAGGCATCTTCAGTGGCTTTTGATCTACAGCAGAGAGAGTGAGCAAAGAAGCAGAAGCTTGAAAACTAAACAAATAAAAATGAAGAAAATACAGTCATGGACATGAAAGTTAAATGGATTTTCCTGAAAGATATATATAGATGAAAAAAGAGAAGAAAGACAAGAAAGAAGTTTAATTAAAATAGCAATAACATTGAAAAGAAAGCAAACATCATAACTAATGAGCCTTTGCATGATGAAAGATCGGTTAAAAAAAAAAGAAAAAAATCACTAACTACTCAAAACATTTTCTCCCTGCCATCAACAACCCACCAACTCACTCTTCTCAGAAATCCTGGAAGAAACAGCAAATCTTGCAGAGAATGACCTGGAGATGTTGTCGGGGTCCGACCACGTTGATTCTTGATCAAAATTCTGAGAGTAAGCATGAGGATCATAAGAAAAATGCACCCGTGTAGTTGTAGCCGATGAGCAACGAAAAAGCTTCTTCGTTTCCTTCATTATTCTTCTCCACAACAATCTCCATCTGGGTGTCTTCGATTCTGCATTCAATGTTACCACCCGATCATAGCCGGAATTGCACCATTTCCTAAGCTCCATAGTGAAAGATATGTGTTTTTCCAGGTCTTGGAAGCTTTTCAGTGTATAGGTTTGACTAATGTGAGGGGCTTGTATAGTCATGTGCAAACATGAGCACGGACTCCTCAACAACTTGACCCGTTTTAGAGGCGAATCCATACTATATTATAATATAATTATTGGAATCCAATTGGTGAATTCTATTTTCAACTATGATAATACATTAAAATATTAAAAATATGTAACTAACAAATAATAATAATAATGTAATGTGTAGATCTGTGTATTAAGTACATTTAATTCACTACTAATGTAACTTTTCTAGCAAAATTAAACATTTTGGTTTGGTTAATTGGATATCAAGACGTAACACTAATTTTTTGTGCAAAATTACACATGCTTTAAATGTCTGAACCCCGGCTGCTCCGGTAATGGACCCATTTGAACAAATGACCATATCAATGGTTTTATATAAGGCCTAACTGATGGTTATTGAAGCGTTGAAAATTTTTGTAATTATATTGAAATTCCATCTTGACTGAGCATTAATTAAATTTATTTAGTTGTATACCTCAATATACTTCAATTTCAAAGCTAATTTTATATAAACTTGAAGATTGTCCTAGCAGGAAAGTGAATCTCTCACCATTTTCTAAATTAAGGCTCAAATCATATGATTATGAGCAACTCATTCCTTGTAAATGTCCTATTTAATCTTGGTGTAGATGGTTTCCATGACGAGGAGTGCTATTTAAGTGGAAGAATTAACTTGTGATACTTCTTGATTGTAATAATTTAAAAAAATAAAAAGTGATGTTGTTCGACTTAATTCCCTTGCCTCATAGTGAATTAAAAAATGTCTCTCTATTCATCAAGATAGTTACAAATTACAAGCCACTTAGCAAGTCACATGGCCAATTTAATGGTAGTTTTGATTAATCCCCAACATTATTGAAGTGTTCTACGAAGTTTATATTATTCATGTAATTAGTGTAAATTAAAGCCTTGGATAGAATTGCAAATTCTTGCAAATTTCTTATATTTGTTTGTCGTTCAACCTTAATTTTTTTTTCCTTTTCATTTTCTCATTTTTGCATTTTTTTTTTTTTTTTTATCCTTTACTTGGCATTTATGGGTGCAGCCTGAGGTGGCGGACTTGAATGAGTTGCATGTGTTACGGATCTCATACCACTAAATAGCCAGTTTCGCATTGAATGCTTCGAGGGACAGTTGACTAAGTGGCTTGTTTGCAGTTTCAACGGCTGAATTTATGAACAATGGATTTGCAAGTTGACTTAAATAATTTATTTTATTTTATTTAAATGTAATTGAATTTAATTTACACCGACTAAAAAAAAAAAAAAACTATTTATCTGTAACTTAAAATTTCAATAATGCGGTCTCTTGTTTTTTAAAACAATTAATTGAAATATTTTTGTTAAAATTTTTTAGTTTCTTATCTAAGATCTAGTGACTAAGTTTACGTCTTTCTTTCTTTCTTTCTGTGTGTGTGTGTGTATATATATATATATATAATAGAAACTTAATTACTTTAAAAGTTAATTAATCTAAAATTGAATTTACTTGAAATGGAAATAACCCAGAGTATGAACCGAGAACTCAAAAGTCTAAAACTGAATATATATGAAATTCAATGAACCTAAAAAGATGAAACCGAGACGCAATGTATCGCAATTCAAAAAAAAAAGAAAAAAAAAAGTTGAAATCAATAAACCTGAATATATCCAGAATTATAATAACACGACAAACGAAATAATTCAACCCAATCCACCCATTTATTGCATCTAATTTTCTCTAATTATGTTACGTTCCTTTTTGACATAGATGATTCGTCTCTAAATAAAGTAAACAAGTAGATTAAAGGAGCCACATAATCCACCACAAAAGGGTAATTATGTGTGGTACCTAAATGTACGCGTGACAGTCTTGCTTCTTGACTCAAGCGTCGTATGAATCTTTGACCTTCATTCGCGAAAAGGAAAAGAAGAAAAGAAAATTGTGGCGAGGTGCAGAGAAATGTTTTATGCATTTTGGGGGCCACTCCATGAAGCAGACCAGTAATCTTGTGCTCTCTTATTTTTCACCCACTTGATTCCTTTCATTTCCCCTTTTATTTAAACCCTTCATTCGATTTTTTTAATTTTTTTAAACTTTCAGAAATAATTGCCTGTTTAAATCATCGTGTAGCTTTCAGCTTTCTCATTAGATTTCAGTTTTTACATTACATGGCTCCGGCTTCAACATTTTTTCGCATAGCTGCTGGGCCTCTTTAACATGAGACAATTAATTTGCTTGTGGATTGGCCCCTTTTTGTGGGTACTTCAGATTGGGCCTAATACACAAATTTTTGTTTTGTGTATTTTCAGTTCTTTATCAGGCTCGCATGGTATGCCAGCCTTTTTCTTTCTTTCTTTTCTTTTCTTTTATCAAACGTTGTGGCATATTGTTGGTGATAAGGTAGTTGAACAGGCATTGGAGATTCTCATTCATCGAGGGGATCCTAGTTCTATCAACTACACTTCCACATGTCTCGTACCAAAGGTCTCCACTCTGTAAGCACTTTAAACTCATCCATCTATGCAATGTTACTTTTAAGATAATATCCAACATTATTGCTAACCAAATTGAGGTTTATTCTTCCAATGATTATTTTTGAGTCACAAGGTGCTTTCCTACCTAGAAGATTAATCATAAATAATGCTCTTCTAGCCTTTGAGATTTTCCATTATAAACAGAAAAGGATTAGCAAGAAAGGATACCTAGTTTTGAAATTAGATATGAACAAAGTTTATAATAAGGTGGAATAGACCCCTTAAGAGAAAATTATGCTTCAAATGGGCTTTATGGTTGAATGGATTGAATTAATAATGCATTGTGTCTACGGTCTCCTATTCTGTTATTATCAATTTGATCCCGCAGGATTCCTTCTTGCCAATCAGATGCCTTAGATAAGGGAATCCGATATCGCCATATTTATTCCTATTATGTATAAAGGGACTTTCCTCCTTGAAGAATTTAGCTTGATCCATGGAGTGAGTATATGTAGGGGGCACCAACTATAATTCATTTATTCATTGCTATTGACAATTTGATATTCACTAGAACTTTCTTACCAAAATGACAACAACTTCAACACATTATATCCCAATATGAGGAAATGTCCGGATTAAAGATAAATTTGGAGAAGACTGAACTCTCTTTCATTTGCAATGTGACAAAAGTTGATAAAAATGCAATTATAGATTGCTTTGGAGTCATGACTTTTAAGAGTCAATAGAAATATAATAGTAGGTTACTCTAACAAAATAGTCTTCAATCTTGTACTTAATAGAGTGTGGAAAAGAATTGGTAGATGGGCAATGAAGACTTTATCTCAAGTAGGCAAACAAGTGTTGATCAAAGCAGTAATTTAAGCAATTCCCTACTATATTATAAGTTGCTTTCTCCTCCCTGAGTCCTTAAGTAATGATTTGTCTTTACTAAAGAAGAAGTTCTAGTGGGGTAGTTCCAATTGCAAAAGAAAAATTCATTAGGCATCAAGGAAAACTTATTACCTCTAAAGTGGACAATGGACTAGGATTTAAAGACTTTCATGACTTTAATACAACCATACTTAGCAACTTACAACTATTGGTAATTAGGCTAAAGGAAGGCTACCTTGTTGATGATTGTACAAGCTAACAAGGTGAAGCTTGCAAATGCAACAATACTTGAGTTTGTAGAACTAAAAAAATGTATATAAAAATGAAAGAAATAATGCAAATATTTTTAATGCTAATAGAAAGAAGTTACAAATCATCATTTCCATTCATCATTAACCTGTTTTACATGAGAGGTTTTTTATATTTTCTAAATTTGAATACAAAATTTTAAATTTGAATTAAAATTAACTTAATGATTGAGAAATTACAAAAACTTAATCAACAAGTTACAACCTTTCAATTCAAAATATTTTGAACTAAATTGTACTATTAACAACACTAAGTTGCCTTGGTTGTTTCTTTAACAAGTTGCTTTAACTTGTAATTGCCATTGACAACAATTTCAAAGACTTTGGAGAGAGGCTTTCTGTAAAAGACAATTAATAAACTTAAGGAAGCAAAAATGAAGCACCATTGCTCTGCCCTTCACTCCTCTTTGGTGTTATAGTTTTGCATTCCAAATACTCTTCTTAAACCTTCAGACATTGGTTTATGCAAACCTTTGGTTAGTATGTTTGTAATTTGATCTTTTTTATGTGATAAACTAGAACAATCTCATAATTTTCATATGCCTCCTTGATGAAATTAAGTTTAATTTTAAAATGTTTTGTTCTTCCATGTGAAATGGGATTTCTTAAGATTGTAATTGCAAATTGATTGTCATATATGATCTTAGTATGTTAAGTCTAGTCCAACTTTAGATCAATGAGCACCTTCTTAATCCAAATTACTAGATTTATTACTGAGACTACTGTAATGTATTTAGTTAAGGCTACTGCAATATATGTAGTTGTGGACTAAGAAATAATGTGATGCTTCTTAAAACTTCATTAAAAGAAACCTAAGCCCATAATGAAGGCATAAACTATTGTACTTCTTATATCATCAAGTGACCTAGCCCAATCATTGTTAACAAAACCAATCAGCTCCATTTTTTAATTCCTTTTGAACATGCCACCTAGATCTGTTGAGCCTTTAATATATCTGAGGTACTCTCTTGCATACTTTAAAGTGATTTTCACTAGAAAAATGTATGAATCTTAATAATAGACTCACTAAATGCATTATGTTAGGCCTAATAGCTGATAAGTTTAAGAGAAAACCAATAAGACTCTTATATTTTGAAGCTTTTATTTTTACAACTCCATCCTCTTTTTGTAGTTTTTCTTTTGGAGTTAAAGATGTTATAGAGCTCTTACATTTATGCATTTGAAACTTTTCCACTTACTTTGCATATTTTGCTCTATTCACAAAGATTTCTTGGTTGGATTAATGTACTTCAAAGCTAAGGAAGTAATTCATTTCTTTTAAGTTAGTCACATCAAATTGACTTTTCACTTATATTTTAAATTAATGAACAAGTTTTGAATTATCTTCAATAACCATTAAGTGATCAATATATAGTGAGATAGATTAAAAAAAAAACAAAATGTGTGTTTTAAGCTTTAATATAAAGAGTAACCTCAATTAAGCTCCTAGTGAACCCAAGCTATAGTAGGTAATCATAAATCCTACTGCACTAGACTCTAAATTCCTATTTAAAGCCATAAAAAGTCTTCTTAAATAGTAAACATTTTCCTTTTCTCCTTCCTCAATAAAGCCTTTAGGTTGATAAACATAAAACTTCTCTTATAATACTTCATTTAAGAATATCAACTGATATTTAAGTAATGCATAAACCAACCTTTTGAAGCTATAACTATAAGCAATAATTTCATTATATCTATTCTAGCTATTAAAATATAGGTTTCTATGTAATTTGTCTTATACTCATAAGAATACCCCTTAACTACTAACCTAACATTCAATTTGTTTAAAAAGTCATTTGCATTGAACTTAGCTCTATAAATATATTTAACACTAATAGGTTTTTTACTTTATAGTTTAGGAACAAGAATTCATGTTTCATCCCTTTATATGGAACTAAACTCTTCCTTTATAACAACTTTCTAAAAAGAGTTTTTTGATACTTCACCATAACTTAGGGGTTCAAGAATTACTTTATGATAATTTTCATAAATGTCAACACAGTATTTTACACCTTTAACCAGTGTGTGATCAATAACTTCTTCTTTTGAAAAGTCAAATTCTGTTTATAATTACTGAAGGGGCAACTCAATTAAAGTCTTATAGATTTTAACCTTTAACTTGTTCTAATTTCATTATTCTTTCCCACTGAATTTAAGGTTTCTAACAAAAAAAACCCTTCTTGTCTTAACATCATAATTTCTATAATTATGAGGTATGCTTATGTAACCAACAAACATAACTACAGATGATTTCTAATCCAACTTATTCGTCTTTTGTTCTTAAAAATATACAAAACATAAGCAATCAGAACTTTGAAATGACTAAAAGAGAGCTTAAATTGAAACAAAGCTTCATATGGCGTTTAATTGGTCAAAACTTTTATTAAAAGTTTATTCAGAAGATAAGTTGCAATTGTTATAGTTTTAACTCATAATTTCTTGGACATTAATTTTGGTATAACAAAAACTTGACCATTTCAAGTAAAGTCATATTCTTTCTGTCATAAATCCTTTTTTTTTTTTATCTTTTTTTAGGAGAATAAGGAGTAGTGAGTTACTACTCAATTACAAAATCTAAGCAAATCTTCTTAAGAGTTTGTGACACATATTTTGTATCAAGGTCACTTTTTATGGCCTTAATCTTTAAGCTCAAATGATTCTCAATCCAAGTCTAAAATTTAAGGAAAGCATTAAGGACATTAGATTTAGACTTTAGAAAATAAATCCAAGCAAATCTAGAAAAGTCATCTATAAAATTAATTAAGTATTTATTGTTATTGATAGAAACAATGCTTATTGATCCATAGAGGTAAGAATATAGAAGTTTAAGTCTTTCCTTAGCTCTCCAATTATGACTTTAAGAGAAAGGAATCTTAATCTAATTCCCTAGTTAGCAAGCCTTACACACAGTTTTACTTTCTACTAACTTAAGCATATCATATACAAGTCCTTCTTTGTACAACCTTTATATACCAATAAGATGAAAATGACATAATTTTTGATGTAATAGATCAAATTCTTCAATAGTAATAAGTAAAACATATGTTTACGTACATGTTACATTTAAGTGAAAGCTTTTATTATCATAAGAACAGTGCTCAATTAAGTACCAAAAAATTCATATATGATAAGTCATATCTTTAAAAAATAAAAAACAATTCCTTTTAAGCAACTAATAGAAAGCAAAATTTTGGTTTATTACAAACATATAGAAAACATTGGTTATGAGTTTTATATCTATCTTTGTTTTAATTACAATTGCACCTCTGCCTTTTACTTAAATGTTTTGTCCATTTCTTACTCTAACAATAGATTTAAAGGAAATATCAAGCTCCTTAAATAGATGCAAGTTAGGTGACATATAATTCATACAACCACTATTAACTAGCCATATGTTGATTGGCTTGCTATTAAGTCAATTTGTGGCCTTGAATAGCTGATATTCAACTCCTTATTCCTTATCTATGATTGTGCATTTTGCACTATTTAGTCTACTTAAAGTAATTGTTGAGGTATTCTTTTGTGCTAGTATATCTTTCTAGGGTGACCTTTTTTATTGCAAATTTTGCATGCAAGATTTAGTCTTTTTCTAGTAAAATTTTGCAAGATGATTGGTTTTCTTGCAAAACTCATTGGGTGAATACTACTTTTTGCCCCTTGATTTGCTTGACTCTCATGCTTTCCTCTCTTATTTGCTAGCTTGTTTATTCTTTTAACATGGTTTTTTAGAAGTCACTTCTCATCTTAAATTTTTCTTTTGTTCTTATGCTTAAAGAGAACTAATGAGTTCTACAAGGTTAATGGTCTTTAAATCCTTGGACTATTCCAAGGATAAGATTTTAACTTTAAATTTTTTAAAAATACTTACCAATACCTTTTGGACTACTTATTATTTATTAGGAAAATCTTCTCCAAGCATCTTGATTTAATTGATAACCCTCATCAATTTATCACTATAATCCTTCATAATGTTAGTGTCTTTCATCTTTAAAAGTTTAAATTTCCTTCTCAAGTTGAAAAGTTACATGTTTCTAGTTTTAAGGCTATAACCAAACTCCTTTCCAATTTTTTCCAAGTCTCCTTTGTTGTTTCACATGTCATAATTCTACTGAATATGATTTTTGACATAGCTAAGTGAATGTAAATCAAAACTTTGTATTGCTTTGCAACCTATTCATTATGTAACTTAATTTGTGCTAGTGATGGATTTGCTAGAAAAAGAGGTGGCTGAGTTCCAATTTTAGTCACATCCCACAAATTAAATGCCCTCAAATAGGCTTTCATCATCACTATCCACTAAGAATAATTATCTCCTATAAATTTGAATGGTGGTAAATGGATAAAGTTAGATAAAGTCATACCTTTCTAGTTTCTAGTTTCTCAACACAAACTCTTTGATTTTTCCTCTCTTAAATGTTTAGCTTCTCCTTTGCTTTTGCTTCACTCTTTTAGGTCTCTCGAGAATCTTAAGTTGCTCTAATACCAAGTTTGTTGGTAATTAGGCTAAAGGAAGGTTGCCTTGATGATTGTATAAGCTAGCAAGGTAAAGCCTATAAATTTAGCAATACTTAAGTTAAGAGAACCAAAAAAATCTATACAAAAAAGAAAGAAATAATGCAAATTTTTTTTATACTAACAAAGAGAAATTGTTAAATTATCTTTTCCATTAATTGTTAACCTCTTTTATACGAGAGGTTTTGTATATTTTTTAAATTTGAATACAAACTTTGAATTTAAATTAAAGTTAATTTAATAATTAAGAAATTACAAAACTTAATCAACAAATTATAATTTTTTAATTCAAAATACTTCAAACTAACTTGTACAATTAACAAAAATAAGTTGCTTTGTTTGCTTCTTCAACAAGCTGCATCAACTTGTAAGTGCCATTAATAGCAATTCAAAGACTTTGGAGACAAGCTTTATGCAAAAGCAAACCAGCAGACTTAAATTTGCAAAAATGCTGCACCATGACTCTGCCCTTCAACAACCAATGAGTCGTCCCTTTTGTTCAAGGTTCTTCAGGCTCGCTATTTTCTCTCGAAGTCATTCTTGGAAGCCGACCTGGGCCATAACCTCAGCTATACCTAGTGAATCATTATGGAAGCAGGGCAACTATTGGAAAAAGGGCTCAGATGGGAAGTCGGCAATGGCTAACAAATCAATATATGGGCTGACCCCTGGTTCCCCAAGCAAAATGGACTCAGAGTGCTCTTCCCGCAGGTACAAATAGAAGATAATCTAGTTTCCTCGCTCATTGATCAGGATACAAAAAAATGGAAGGAGGGACCACTTAAACAAGCGTTTAAGCCTCCAGAAAGTGGTCAGATTTTAGCACTTCCGCTAATCCTTCGAGGGCAGGAAGATAAATTGGTCTGGCATTATGACAGGATGGGAACATACACCATGAAAAATGCCTACTAGTTGGAAAAGTCTACCTCCCTTATGTTGGGTGCAGCAACAACATCTTTGACCTTTGATGAAAGAGAAAAATGGTCTAGAAGCAAATCTGGTCGCTGCAGGTTCCAAACAAAGTAAAACATCTCGTGTCGCGTGCTTAGGCCATGGCAAAGGTGAAGTTATTATCTGCTGCTGAGACCACAATGGAGAGCCAATATTTATTTTCACCAAATGCTTGGTTGGTGATTATGATGTTGATATTTTAGAAATCATGGCAATCCTTTTGGCACTTCAAGAAGCAATAGAGCTGTCCTCACCAAACTCAAGTGTTAAATCTGATAGTTTGGTTGCTATTCGAGCCATTGAATTCAAGCGTGGGAAGAAACCTTGTGGGGGCAGCCCGCAGAGGATATCAGGATGCTCTCTTCTTCTTTTGCTAATTTTAAGGCACAACACGTAAAACAATAGGCAAATGTTGTCACCCATGCCTTAGCTAGAGTAGCCATACATGAACCTGGTCAAGTTGTTTGGCATAGGCCACATTTTGGCTCTTACTGAGCAGGATGTACAAGGTGTTTCTTACTGAATAAATCGTTTTCACTCAAAAAAAATAAAAGAGAGTTTGTTTTGCGATACCCAAAAAGAGATTTACACTTAAAAATTAAAATTGAGCAACAACAATAGACAAGTATTAATGTTTACCTCAGGATAACAATCTTGATGGACAATTGTCTTACTGTTTATATTTACCAAAATCCCACATGAGATGTTTGCCCGTTTTAGAACTACAAAATGAAAACACTGTACAATTAATTTATGATCACAAAGCAATAAACCTCACATCAATCCACAAAGTTACAAGGCTTGGGCATCAATACATATAATTTATTTGTAAATTCAACAGTAATGAATTGAAGTTTTAACTGTTAAGCAAACAGTAGATCTTGCCAACTTCCAAGGAGAAGCATCGTTCACATCATTAGTACTTATAATAATCTTGATTGTACATTTTCAGTCTTTCCATGTATAATTGCAATTAATGATAGAGATTATTAATATATATTTAATGATTATAATAATACAATTTAAATTTATAGGTGAAATATAGTTGACAGTATTTACGTAATGAAACTTAATCAAATGTGAGAGGTAACATGGGCCGTCTAATGGTAGCCCACAGGAGAGGAAGGATATGGAGAGTAGACGTCAAAACCTTCACAACTTGAAGGATAACAAAGAAACTACCAGTCAATGCCAAAAGTAGGCATAACTGTAACCAAAAACTACCATTCTTGCTCTTGTTCCTGTTCCTTCTGTCCATCACTTTGAGTGCCTTATGAGATCCTACCTTTTGATTGCTTCTATAACTTTTACCAGGCAACCTCTGCCTCAAGATTACTAGCAATCTAAACTTGAAAGGGAATTACTCTTTCTCCTTTATCCAAGAGTTCTGTGATTGATTTCGAGAGATAGACCAAAGTTTTGCAATGGCAAGGCCTGGTAACAGGTTCATACAAGCCAAGCTGGTGGGTATGTCTTACCCTTAAATGCAATTTCAATCTTTCTTCCTTTTTCTCTCTCTTGAACACATGGGTCATTAGTTTACTAATTACCTCTTTCCCCTGTTCATTTTATTGACACATATTTCAACTTGTTATTTATGTGAGCCTGGAGAATTGCCATTTCTCACTTCAGAGCTGTAATTTTTTCCCCTTCTTGTGAAAAAATGATGAGATAAGCGTTGTCCGTGCTAAGTAGAGAGTAAGGATAGATTGTTAGGATCATTTGTACATCATTTGACTATGATGTACATTTATATGTTACCGCTAGATCAAGGCACACCCTTTATGCTGTGGAGTTATACCTAAGCTAAATAGTTTAATCTTATGCTAGATTTCAGAGTAAACCCTCAAAATGTTGTTGCAAGAAATCTTCTTCAGGCAGGTCTTGATATGGGACACTTTCATTTGTTTCATTGAATCTAGTGGTTAATGGTTACATTAATTGCATATGTAGTCATCAATGTAGATGTAGTCTGCAGAATGAGAACCCGTGTACAATTTGAGCCATCATCATAGTTAACTAACACGTAATTGCCCCATCAACTTAAATTAAAAGCCTCCACTAACATTTTGCGGGTTTTTATGTTTAATCAGTATTTTCTACAAGTGATGCAGCTAGAGACCTTTTTATTTTGATTCTGATGAGAACCCATTGGTTCTGATCATGTTTGATTTCTTCCTTCTAGGTGCTTTTGGGAGATATGGGAACAGGGAAAACCAGTTTGGCATTAAGATTCATCAAGGGCCAGTTCTTTGACAATCAGGTTCGCATTCATGTACTATCCTCTTCTGCAAGCACATTTCTTATCCATTTATTTGTTTCTTAATTGAAGAATATGTACTTGCCTTTCTGCAGGAACCAACCATAGGAGCAGCCTTTTTTACACAGTTGCTTTCATTACCTGAAGCCACTGTTAAGTTTGATATATGGGACACGGCGGGACAAGAACGATATCATAGCTTGGCTCCAATGTACTACCGTGGGGCGGCAGCAGCAATAGTTGTGTATGATATCTCAAGCATGGTAAGCATCTCTAGCCTTTTACTGATATAGCCTTAGCTTTTCTTCCTCAAAAACAGCTACTGAAAACCTTGACTGGACTCTGGATCATCTGTTGTTTGCTGATCTCTTTAAGAATTCTTTTCCCTTATGTTGTCTACTGATCTTTTGCTTCAGGATACATTCATCAGAGCCAAGAAGTGGGTCGAGGAACTTCAAAGGCAAGGTGACCTATCAAGTTGAATTGGCCCTCATACACAACTATCCAGAAGTAGACACACTGCTTATAACCATTCATACTTTTCATGCAACTCCACTTCTATACAAATCTGAACCTCCTTCCTTTTGTTTCCATCCTACGTAGATTGTAAGGCCGATCCAATGGATGATCTTTTCTTTACTTCTCCAGGAAATCCTATTTTGGTAATGTCATTGGTGGCAAACAAAACTGATTTGGACTCAAAGAGAGAGGTGGAGAATGAGGTACTTTCAGAATCTCCATTTCTGCATCATTAAGAAAATGCGTATCATTATATTTTTTTTCCAATCAATACACGATGGCTGTTCTGATTTTCACTTAAGGCATAGCTGAAGAAATGTGTAATTTTAAGATTAAGCATGAGCAAGCCACCTAACTTGTAGACTTGACTCCAGGTTTGCTGAATATGTATATTCCTTGTTTTCTTGGTGATAATCCTTGGATTCTTCTTTTTCTTTCCATTTTCATGCAAACTTGCAGGAGGGCGAGCAATATGCAGGGGAGAATGGAATGTTCTTCATAGAAACATCAGCAAAAACTTCACATAACATTAACGACCTTTTCCACGAGATAGGTAAATTTCACTTGCTTCTTGGTAGCAGAAAATAATCCCGCAAAACCAGTTCAAAAGTGCAGTAAGTCAATGACACTTTATATTTCACATAATTTCTGTCGCATATGCTATACATGCAGAATTAGCAGGGCCATCACATAGTTACTCGAAGAAAAGTATGCACTTTCTTCTTACCATTTATGTTTCTTTAGAGAAGTTTGATTTGATACTCTTGGATGTTTCATTCCTACCACCTACTTGCAGCAAAGAGATTAGTAAAAGCTTCCCCTCCCAAGCCTCACAGGGTGAATCTAAAAAGTGAAACAAAGACCGGAAACAGAAGATCACTTTGCTGCTCTGGGTGACACTAAATTGCCATAGTGCTGGAACCTCCAAGAACCTGCTGATCCAATAGATGACTTGAGGTATCTGACATGGGTGGCATTCGAGGCTATATATTTGGATGATGTAATCAAAGAAAAATTGTGGAAGTATACAACAGAAGCTGAGCAAATGTAAAAAGAGAACTTACCAAGTTTCCTCTCAGATTATCATAAGCACTAACGTTGTGATCAAGTACAACTGCATTTGGAAATTCATCTATTCACCTTGATCAAATATTGATCCAATCATGAACCAGCCAGATCCCTTGCAATGAAACTCGAAAGATTTAAACTGAAGCAAATAAATTACATTGATGGCCCTTTTCCAAACAAAACTTGCAGCAGCAGTTTATACTCCCTATATGTACTCATAAAGTAATACGACCCTGCAAATTATTGGTGTTTAAGACTCAATCAACTGTTGCAAAGTTAGAGGCCACCAACCGTTCAACATGACAAATCAGGAGCCAGCAAGATCTTTTGCAATGAAACTCAAAGAATTAAATAAAGCATAAATAAATTACATTGGTAGCCTGTTCCATACAAAATTAGTAGCAGGAGCTTGTGTGATATCACGCGTTATACAAGTTTTATTTTCTTCCTCAAGCTTCACTCTAAAATGCTTGGTATAGAAGCAAATTGTAAAAATGCACACGTTCCTATACTTTTGATGACCTTCAATTTCGTTGTCGAGCTTGGGAGATCAAATTCCTGTACATCTTTGAACAAGCTTGAGCAATCTCAGACATTGCACTGAAGAGCTCAGGTAAGCGAGTTTTAAGGCTCGCCAAAGACTTCAGTCTCACCTGAAGGCACAGCTTCCAGTACTCTTCCTCCTCCTCTTCTAAATGCTTCTTCAAAATCTCCACGGCAACCCTTCTCTCTGTGATAGCATCCTTGAGAGTGTTGTCTTCAGCATCCAGTTCCTCAGGGGTCCTCCGCTGCATAATCTTACTGTGCCAGTCCTCAAACTGTCTGGTCTTGCGAGTAAGCTCCTTTCGTGTATCCTCACACTTGCCTTTCAACTTCATCTCTTCTTCTTGATGCTGTAAGATGGTATGTATTACAGCAGCAAAATTCTGTATGGCAGTTCTTGCATCATCGCCTTGAAGTTTGTTCAACTGATCATTCCAAGCATGGAGAAGTGCCTGAATTGAGGGCTCCTGAACCCATGGTGGAGAAGAAACCTTTTCCCTCAAATTGCTCTCAATGGGGATGAGATTCGGCTTTAACCAGTTGGTCAGTGCCTTAATGTACTCCTTCTGATGATCTATAAGCCTACCAAACTGATCATGCCACTCTTGCACGATAACCCACAGCTGAATGGTTCGGTCATTGTGGTGCTCACTTGTTTCCCTGGGAGACTGGGAGATTTCCAGAGACCTCAAGCTATTTACAATCTCGGACTGAGCCTCATGGTGACCTTGCATGATTTCCCACATTGTGGCCATCCTAAAATGCATACACTGGTTATCAGCAGGCAAAAACATATTGTTTGAAGGAGGTGACAATCACTGAAAATACATTCTAGGATTCAAGCTGCCAACAACTTTAATCCTGCTTTTACTACAAATATGTTTACAGCAGCAGAATTCCAATAAAAGTGCAACACCTTCATTTCTTCCTTTTTTTTTACTTCTCAATTAGTTTCTGTTTTAGGCAAATGGAAACAATGCTAAAGTGATGCACTTCAACAAAGTCATTTGTCTCATGGATTATGACTAAAATAGTTAGCCGTCCAGATGTCATTGGCTTGAATGGTATCACCAATAGTAGAGTTAAGATGCTGTAGCAATGAAGGCCACAATGTGAGCCAGGAAATTAAGAATCAAACTTTTAAAATGTGATTAAATACCATGGAAATGAAAGAATCACACATAGAGGATCATTCATCTCCTTGCAATCACTATCAAATAGACCAATTCAATACTGTTTTAAAAAAAACACAAAACAAAAACTTGAGCTCCTTTCTTGGTTAATATTGCCAATAGATCCAATATCTTGGTATCCCATACAATATCCAAGATGCAAAATGCAGCTAAAATATGTTCAATTGAAAGCAGATGAAATATATTTGATGAATGTGTTTTCTGCAGTCCCATATAAGCTCTGTAATTACTAGGCAAGATTGCATCCTTTATCAGATAAGATTGTCATTGCCAAGTTATTGTTCTTGCACTAGCAGCCACTTACCCATCAACAAGCTGCACAAGTTTTGGATATAATTGTTCATCACGTAGACGATTTATCTCTAAAACTGTTGAATCCATTGATTGCATATCTACAATATATCTTGTATGCAGATGGCTTACTGCTGCTTTTAGTTTCTCCAATGATTCAGAATTAATGCCTCGGTTCTTCTGCTTGTTCAGCAAAGCAACCTTTTTTTGATAGTCATACTTCATGAGTTCACCTGCCTATCCAAATGCAAACAAACCCCGCATAAGATTCCTCAGAAGTGATCAAATAAGAAAGACCAAGGTTGATTCATAATCCCTGACCCAACACAAAACAACATGAAAATTTAATCAACAAAAATCTCCACCAAAAACACATATTGGAACTGATAAATAAGAAAAAATTATACAACAGTGGCAATCTGCATTTAAGTCTTGTACGTGAAGAAAGGTCAACATTACCCCCAAAAAATACAGAACATTCAGCATTCTTTGGCCAATCAGGCCAGTAATTAATTGATTTACTCAAAATCTTAAGCTTTAAAGAAAAACAGTCCATTTTGGAGAAACATATCTGACAAATTGCCAACATTTAATGGAAGTTGTCTCAATTTCCAAGGGGACAAAAAGGAAAAAAGAATCAAAAGACCTCTAGCTGAGCACAATTCACGAATTTTATCACTCAAGACAATTAAAAAGTTGCAAATTTTATAAAGCAGAAGCTATGAAGGCAAAAAATGCACAGCTTACAGAGTTATCAATTTACAGCAATATCAAACTTCCTGCACCGTAAGATCAAGCAAACAACAATAGAAGGTGCATCAGATACGAAAGATTGCAGAATAGCAACAACAAATAATTAATATTTAATCTAATGCATAACATCAAGTATGATGCACAAATACTAAGAGTATTTCTTAAAATGCAAAGGAAACCAGAAAAACAGTAAATAGATGATAAGCAATGACACATTGCAACATACCTTCACTTCATCATAAAGCTTCTTTTCCCAAGCCAGCATTTTATCCAACACAGAGGCATGAGTTTCATGCTCTTCTGAGTCAAAATCATCCTTCCCATCATCAACATTAGGTATTCCTCTAAATGACCGATTCCATGTAATAACACGCATCACTCTTGCAGAATGGTCAATATGTCCTACATAGCAGATATCAGCACCATATTTTATGTCCAACATAATACACAGGCAACCATACACGTTAGATTACTAAATGATGAACATGAGGAACTAGATTGTTTTCTTCCAAAGCTGAAACTGAAACTCCCATGGAAAACAATAGAATGAAGAATTTGATCCAAAATTCTCCGAAATGGGCAATAATTCAACCACTCTATCAAGCAACTCCAAGAAAGCATAAGAAAGATACAATAAATAACCCCAATTTGGACTAACACAAACAATTCAACAAGAACATTATAATTCACAATCAACAAGTATTATAAACCAACAAGAAACAACATTACCGCGATTATCAGCAAAATTGGAGTGATAATGCAATCTTGCGGCCTCCAACATCTTGGAAACCTCATGGGCACTTTGTGAAGCCTTCAAGAAATGATCATCAAGATTCAAAAATAATTCCATCAAACTCAAACCTCTTCCTGCCCTTCTCCCACCAGTTTCTCCTCCCCCTTTTTTCACCATCTTCTTCTGCAGCATTGGAAGCTCCACAGCCACCTTCTCCATCTCCTCCTCCACCCCGAATTCCTCCTCTACTCTCTTTGCCTTTTCTTCGAATGGTTTCCTCTCTACCACCTCCTCAGCCGCCCTCTTCAACGTCTCCTCCACCATCGGCTCCGCCAGAGTTGGTCCTGGCATGCTTTCCACTGATGGAAAGAAGTAATCAAATGCTGAAGCCTGCTGCATCATCTGTGATTGTGGGGTCCGCATTGCCGCCGCCGCGGCCTCCTCTTCCTTTCTCCGCTGTTGCTGCTGCTGCTGCTGTGGGGCCCGCTCTCCCTTATTGCTACTACTTCTACGCTTTCTTATCAATTTCTCGTTATCGTGAGCTTCCAATTCAATCTCGCCCTCCTCCTCAACTATTGTAGGTCGCGCCGGCTTCTTCAATTCCTGCTTCTGGATGTTCATCGCCGGCAAGCTCGATGCGTGCTGCAAAGGGCGATATTCGGAAAACGGCGGCGGAGGGCGAAGCGACTCAAAGGAGGATTGGTTCGCAGCGCCTCTGTCAGCAGGTTGATTAGGAGGGACCTCACCTTGGGCGTAGTCGCTGAGGGCGGCGCCGGTGTTCTTCAAGGCCATGGCATACGAGAAGTGAGCGGCGGCGAAGGCGTTACGGGCAGCGACGGCCTCCTTCATGAACAACTTCCGGTCCTTGCACCGGGCCACGGCCTCCTCGTTCTCGATCTTGGACTGTGTGCAGCCCATAGTGAAAAAAAGCTCGCGCCTTTGGATTCGTCCAACTCTCTGTAGATCAAAAAGAAAAAAAAGATCGGATTTTTCTTGCAACGCAGCTCAGACGCCTGTTTGGTTGGTGAGAAAATCGAGCGCAAATTCTCGGAAAACGCTAGAAAAGCTCTGAGAACGAGGCAACCACGGGATGTCGTTTTTGGCGGAAGCTGATGTCGTTTTTTTATTGGGAGTATGGTAAAAGACTAAAGAGGAAGACGAAGCGGAACAGGATGGACTAGAACGTGGGGATTGGGGTTAACCGAAACTATGTCAGATTTGGAAGGTACTTTGGTTGGATCTAACGTTAACACAGTCAAACGCACCAATTTATCTTGGATTAATTAAATAAATATAATAATAATAATTATTATTATTATTATCAAATAATAAATTATTATTAATTTTAAAAAAAATAATTAATTCTAATTAAAATTATAATTTAAAACTTTTAATTATAAAGATAATTTTAACATTATATTAATATTTTAACTTCAAACGTGTCAAAATAGTTGCTTTGGTTTTCAAAACCGTTGTTTTATGTACCTAAAGCCAAGACTTTGCCTGTATACAGTTGAAGTCTGCCTGTAAAATCAATTTCCTATAATATATCATCAAGCATTTTGAATGAATTATGAAGTATTGCATTTTTTATATGTATTATGTATTGCATTTAAAATTTTTTTAAATATCGTGAATTTGAAAATATATTTTTTTTCTTATTTTATCCCTGTGGAGAAGGAAGACAAGAAAAAATAAAGAGTTAAAAAATGGCAAACCAATTTGCATAAACCTAATTTTTGTCTTTTTATGAATAGTTTATTGGGAAGAGAAAAAAAAAAAAGTCCTTGTATTACTATTAAGTAATAAAAATGTTAAATACATATTAAAAGGCTCTTCAGTCCTCACTTTTTGGTTATTTGTATATTTATTATCAACAAATTGAAGAGAAAATAATTGTATGGATGGAAAAGATGTGAACTTTGGTTCCATTTTTCATGTTACTTGTTAAAGATAACATTGGAGGAGCCACATCCCACATGGTCTTTTTGATGGCTCCCCTGAAAAGGAGCATTCAGCGTTGTGGCTGCACAAGCAAGAATCTTAGCTCTTTTCAATCTTTTCATGGGGTGGGCTGCTTTTGCCAATACTTAAGCGAGAAGGAGGCAAAGAATCCCCACCAGCGACCATAATTCTTGCCAAGAGTTCACCTTTTTGGATTATTCTTATCTGGGTTTTTCATTTTTCTTTTTTTCTTTTTTTTTTTTTTAAAATAGCAATCAAGATTTGGAGCAGAGGTTCAAAATAGAAAAAATATAGATGAGCATGCTTAGATTTGCAAGTAAGAAATTTCCAGATATTATCAAGTCATAAAAGAAGAAAAAAAAAAAACTTTTCTGTAATTAACATTGGGCTACTTGTTTTAGCACTTTTTTTTTTTTTCTTTCTTTTTTAAGATTTGGGGTAGTAGTCGTTTAAAGTGACTTTTGGAACTCATTAGTTAAAATAACCTAACAATATCATAATTATTAATTATATATTTATAATTTATAATATTAATTATAATTATATATTAAAAATTTATATATATATATATATATATATATATGCACATTTATCCCCCCGTCTCTTTCTCACTCAATTGCGCGTAAGTTTCTGCCCAAGACAGAGAGGGGGATCCTTTATTTGTAAGAGGGATTGTGTAATAAGCGGATTAAGTAAAGGACCTTAGTAAATCTCTCCAAGCGACATGGCCACTTGGCTGTCCCAGGCAAATAACTTCTACCAATCCCTTGGACAAAATGCCCCCCATTAAAGCCCCAATCCACATAAGCAATCTGATTGCAAGTTTTTCTTCCCTCATCATAAGAAGCCTGACCCGTGTGTTTCTGTGATCAATCAGATCACCATGGCAATCATATGGCGCCATTGGTTAGAGTGTGATATTTTCTAAAAGATTTTTAGAGTTTAGGTCTTTGGATTTCTGAAAGTAATAAATTGCTATCAACTAAAATTCAATTTCCTACATTGACTTACTGCAATATGTTTAACGTCAAAGTTTTGAATTTTGGTGGGGTTCAGTTGGGATTCAAATCCCACTCTTTTCGTTTTCTTTTTTTATAAAATGTGAACATTAATTCTGATATACTGGATTAAAAAAAATCTCCAAATCTAGCTAACAATGCCAAGAAACCTTAAAACCTAGTAAATTGACCTAAATTTCACCATACATGAAGCCCAAATTAATGTAGTTAAATCATAAATATGCATCTTTCACCCAGAGCAATAGGCTAATAATGATCTGGTATACTTTGTATCATATTAACTGGATTAGAGTTCTTTCGTTCTTGAATAATAATAATAATAATAATAATAATAATAAATTATATTATATATATAATATTAAATTTTAAATTTATTAATGTTAAAATTAAATGTAAAAAAATCATTTAAATGTATTAATATTTAAATAACAAATAAAAATATAAAATGATAATTTTAATTTCTACTAATAATGGGTAAATACTTGCAAAACAACTTTTTTTCTTGTTATAAAAAAACATGGACTTTTAATTGTACAAATTTTCTACCTACACATAAGGATATACAATGTTGGCTCTTCAAATCAACAAGATCAAGCTCACCGATCCATTGGTGGACATAGCCTTTTCCAGGAAAATGGTCCAGACCCTTTCTGAAATAACAAACAATTGTGGAAAAAAAAAGAAGACTATCACTTTCCTTAGAAATTCCTGCTAAAATAGACAAAAAATTCAACATGAAAAAGAAAAAAATGATGCTAGAAAGCTACCAGAAACACCTCAAGAAGTTGATAAGAAAACGGAACAAATGGTTTTCTTGATGGAGCAATTCACGTCGAACCAATCGCTCCAAATTGCGGTTTCTTGGAAGGAGATTGCTGTAATACAGTATAGTTGTAACAGAGGCCGCTGGCTGAGACATTAGGGCTACTAGTAACATGACTAGTGACCTCAACATCGATGGCATAAAGGACTGTAATAATAAAGCCATAAAATAAAAAAAAAAAAAACATAAATATTTAAGTATTAAGACAATGTCCTAATAATATATTAATTGCTTGAATCAGAGGCCAAATCATTTCTGCCTTGCATGTGTGTAAGAGAGGTTTAAGGGCAAAAGGGCATGCAATGTGAAGAATAATCACAAAGAATCTTTAACAAGAAGTGATTTTTATAAACTATGCACAACGACACTCGTGTATAAACCTATATGGGAACAAGAAATAGAGATTTTTACCAACAGCGCACAAGAACAATTATATGTAAACGTCTGACAAGAAGGAAAAGATTGCATACCATGATCAAGAATGAGGAAGATCAGTAGAGGGAAGACCAATAAAAGATAAAAGTTTTGGAGATGAAACTGAGATACTCTTCTACGCTGGAATGTTAGAGAGCGGATTAGAAGAGAGAAAAAGAGAGAAAGGGGAATTCAATTGAAAATACGCACTAGATTCAGATTTTTCTCTCAACTGCCAATCTTCAGCTACTATTCACACCTACCTTTCTACCCCACGGCCAAAAAATGCAAATTGTAACTAAAAACTATCAACCAGAGGATTTTGACCGAGAAACCCAGGCTACAGTGCCTAGTTGGTCTCACCCCGACAAGTCACTATACATATATTGGCATAGGCGAGAAAGGTTTTCGCTATTCCTTCTGTCTTCTCTACGTAAACATGGCTGCTGGTTTCTGCATCTGCTCCAAGAAAAATCTCGCTTTCCTATGTGTGCTCAGACCACAGTTAAAAAAACAATGGGCTTCCGTAATTAAATCTGTGACCTGAAGTCTATCGCCAAAGTAATAAATTACAAGAAAATGCGACTCTGCTCCTATGTTAAAATAAAGTCAGGAAGGAGATGTTATTCTTAATTATGGCAATAAAAGCAAATACTTTCAAAGCAAGATGTCAAATAACAAGACCCCAGAAGAGGAAAAAAGGCACACTTGCTCACCAAGAAATTCCTACTCTTGAAGGGATTTTTTTTATTTTATTTTCCAATAAAAGTTTTGAAAGATTAATCTCCCCCACAAATCTACGGTAAAGAAAATTCCCTCTTGGTCATCTTGGTAAATTTGGCCAATGGGTAAACTGGTAAAGTCAGCGCCTTTTAGCATTAGTAGAATTGTTATGACTGGTATTTAGGCTAAGCTAGCTCCAAACCTGATTTATTTGGCCCAAAAATTCTGCTCTGACTTATATGTGACTTTAGGTTAGCCTAAGTTTAGCAACCAAAATTGAACCTGAATTTTTTTGGGCTCAATTTAACTTTGGGTGAGTTCAGTCGTATTAGAAGCAATACGAACATCGACATAACCTTTTTTTTTTTTTCAAAAATATACTGCATTGTCAAAAAAATATAATGCATTTTCAATAACGTACATCCTTTTGAGCTACAGGTGTGGTTTTTTTTTTTTTTTGTAAAAACTACAATGTTATTGTATTTCTAATAAAAACTTCACTTTCTAAAAAATATACTACATTGCCGGAAAAAATTAATGCATTCTTTAAAAAATATACTCCATTTTTCTAGGTATAGTCAGATCTGACCAAACTTTAGCTTTAATGATTTAATGATTACAAAGATACATAATTCATTGTATGTAAGTAATGTATTATGGCTTTTAAATAATTTACCACAATTTTTATCCAATGACTATAAATATATTATTCATTACTATGTTAATTCAATGTATTTTCTATAATGATGAAATACACAAATTTTCATTAAATAGCTTTCTTCAAATTTGATTGGATATATGTGGAAAGAATTTTCATACAGAAAGAGCTTTTTTGTCATAAAAAAATTAACATTCCGACTTATTTATTTTATAGATATGTTAAAATTAATTCCTAATCTCTTTTACTCCAAATGCACGGAACCATACAGAAAAAATTGCCTTGCGTTTAATACATGCATTTTAGTCTAGGGAAGTAATGTCTAAGTTGACTTCTCGGTGTTGCATAGGGACTAAATTGTTCAAAATTAATGAATAAAAGTCTTTTATGAGCAAATCTCGAGATATTTTTACAATTATTCCAAGGCAAAATAACCGCTGGCTTCCACAATACCAGCAAGGAAAAAGAAAAAGTGAAACAAGGAAAGAGCATGAAAACATGCAACACTTGCTAACACAATGAACTTAACTCAAAGATCAGCAGCATTAAGCAAGAAGTACCGTCGCATCACACGGGCAGTAAGCATCATGGTACAATTTGTAATCAAACTGCAGGAATCCAAGGGTTTTGTATATGACTGGGGCTGGAAACCCTCATTTCTTTCCACTCTTCTTGAGACCAGATCCTCCAAATGTCCCCTTTTGTTGTGCCTTGGCCTTGAGCTCCTTAAGTGCCTGGTTACCACAGAAATACAACCAAATTAATCATCTGTCATGCAGAGAGAGCACACGAGAAAAAAAAAAACCCACAAAGTTGGTCTTGACAATATCACCTTTTCCTCTTCCTTCTTCTTCTGAAGGTGAACCTTATCCATCTGCGAGATGTGAACACAATGCAACCCTTTTGTCATAAAGTTCATTAAGGAGGCAGAAGAGATGATTTCATTACAAGAAGATCAAATTTAAGAAGATTATATAAATGCAAATTTACAGCGACAAAGAATACTACTAATAATCATGCAGTAAATCATTTTGATATGATATCTGAGCACTCAAGGTCATAGAAACCACATGGTCATGCATATATCTTGTTTACGCTAATAGAATCCAGCCACATTACAACCATAGAAAGCCCAACAAATATACAACTTCAAACATGCTAAATCATTATTATGCCAATTAAAACTCTGAATCCACTTGGATTATGGGATTGGGGTAATTCCTTCAAAAAAGAAATAAAAACCTACAACTTACATAGGAAATCCTCTTCAAAAACACCTTGCAAACAGCACGAAAGAATAATCCTATTTCTCCAATCCAAATCAACATGACTTATTAAATAATAACCAACAAAATCTCCCAAATCTAGACTTCCTGAATCAAATCAGTCTCCCATAAAAACTAACACCAACATTCTAACCAGAACATTCAACTCTGTCAAAAACCTCCAAGATGAATCCTACAAAGTTACAGTTTTTCCCAATAATTCACCCATCAAAAAACAGGAACAAATCACAAAAAGACACAGCAAGCGATCCAAAACCAAAATTCATTGCTATTCAAACATTCCACAAAACAAATCAAACTCGCAAACCCTCAATCACAGAACAACAGCAACAGAGCCTTAATCCCAAATTCAATTAAGGCGGCTACATGAATCTTTTCTCAACAAGCATAGATCCAAACACACAAATTAACATATACTTCGAAGAAAATCAAATAAAGAGAGAATAAAAAGATTAAAAAAAAAAAAAAAGGCACCTCGTCATACTCTTTCTTTTCGACCTTGATCTGCTTCAAAGGCTTCGCCTTTCCACCTATCCAAACAACAATATTAAGAAAAAAAATTCATCTCAATTTAAACCAATCAAAGAGAACAAATCGAACGAACCTAACATTCCTGACACCCTCGAAACGAAAATTCCCAAATTAATTTCCAAGAAAATTAAAAACATCAAGCCGAGAGAAAGAGAGAGAGTACCTTGCTTGGAAGACATGGCTAAAAAGTAGAGTTAGGTTTAGCAGTTCTGATTATAGAAAAATTGAACAAAACGAATTTGAGAAGCTCTGTGGAGATAAAACCTAACCCTAATTTTGCGCAATTTATTGCAGAGGTTTGGGGTGTTCTTGGCTTGGGCGGAGCATATAAATGGAGAGAGCCGTAGGGACTCACGTGCGTAGCTCGTGATCTGACGGTTCCTCTTCTTTCTCCCCCTTTTTACTATTAATTTTTTATAATTATGTAAAATTAAACAAATGTCTAATTTTATTAAATATTTTTTAATAAAAAAATTAAATTCATAACTTTTATAGTACAAATAAATTTTTTAATCACTAAGTTATAAAGGGCAATAACACATCACATGTTTATAATTATTACTTACTAATTATTAATTACAATTATATAAAAAAATTAATTAATACTTACCATTATATATGTTTTGGTATATGTGTGCTTCATGCCTCTCACCTAACTATTTAGCTCACAAAATTTGAGAAAATGAAACATAAAAGATGAGAGTAGGAATCGAGATCACTTTTTCCTTTTAAGAAGAAAAAAAAACAGACATTTGGGTTAAGTACGTGAGCACAAATTTTTTGAATTCATTTGTAAACTATAAAGAAAGTTTTACTATGCCACAAAAAGGTGAATTAAATTGTGATTTGCTAATGTCATGAGAAGTAGGAACAGAATAACAAAAGAGATGGAATGTTGCTGGATCCGAGTCCCTATGCACCCATGATTGAATATCTTTACTTTTATTCTAAAAATAAAAAGTTAAATTTTTGACCATTAAAATATACTGAATCAGGCTAAAAGGTGACCAGGACCAATACTAACTCGAAGACAAGGCGCATCTAGACTCGTGCGGCGCAGCCATTTCCTCCCGGTTGCCAAGCTCCTCCTGGGAAGATGACCCAAGAGCCTTAAAAATCCTCCCAAGGAGATGCATTTGTTTATGTTTTAAAAAGAGTGTATCGAATTGGGAATTCACAATTTGGCCTCTTCAGTCAAGATGCGACCTTCCATTTTATTTTATTTTATGGTACCCTCTCACATTCCCAGCGTAAAAATATCTAAATTGTAGAACTTTCACATGCACAAATTCAAATTATGAAAATATATATATATATATATATATTTTTCATGAAAACGAAATAAGATGTATACACATTTGACTATCTTCAAATCCTATGGTGGAAATCTCATGCAATAAATAGGATCGAGAGTGGGGCCGTACTAATTAACGTTAATATAAACCTAATATAACCAATAATTTTTTTGGTTTATAAAGGCAAAAGTTACCACAAAACGAGAAATTAAAAAGAAAAAGAAAAAGAAATACATGGGCCACGCCCAAAAATGTATCCAAGAACTCGAACCGACCCAATCTGTGTTTATATACTGGGACAGGGGCCCAGAACAAGACCCAATGAGCTCCCACAATTTCTCACAGTAACCCTAAAAACCCTACCATAAATGCTCTTTCCAACGCCGCTCCGTTTCCAACCCTCTAATCTCCAGAAAAGAAGCTTCGGAGATCCTCTGTAGCAGCTTCCATGGTAAACTTCTGAATCTCTTTCTTTCTCTGTTTGTGTGTGTGTGTGTGTGTGTGTGCTTGTGTGTGCAGATTAATGTGCATTTTCTTTTTGTGTAACTGAAAATGGTGGTGGGGGTGAGATTTTCTGCAGGGAAAAGGAACAGGGAGCTTTGGAAAGAGGAGGAACAAGACACATACACTCTGTGTCAGGTGTGGCCGCCGCAGCTTCCACCTTCAGAAGAGCCGCTGCGCCGCATGTGCCTTCCCGGCCGCCCGCAAGAGGAAATGTAATTTTTTTTTTATTATTATTTTTTCATTTTACATATCTGTTCCTTCTCTGTTTAGAACTTTTATATAATCCTTGTTTCTTGCTAATCTTGATGGTTAGTTTTACTTGGAAGGCTATTTTTTCATTTGTGTTCATGATGGTTCCTTTTGGCTTTCTAGCTAGGTGGGGTGATTTTGGGTTGATTTTATAGGTGTTTATGTGAATATTTATAGGTTTATATCGGAGAAAGTTTCATCTTCTATTGTGCATCTTTTCTATTCGTTTGTTGTGAGGCGATTTTTTTATCTGGTTGGTTGGCTATCTTTTTATTAGTGGTTCAAGATGGTTCCTTTTTGCTTTCTATCTAAGTGAGGTTTTTCTTTTTTTAATGGTCTATTCAAGAAGTTTTTATCTAAAAATGTTTATTTCTGTTGTAGATCTTGGCTGTGTTTTTAAGTGAGGCTATTACTGTATATGGGTATTTGATTATCTGTAAATAGTTGTCTTATCCTGTGTGTATGTGAGTGCCTGTGATGGCACATAGTGTGTAATTTATGGTTTAGATAAGTGAATTTGCTAATCTACTACTGTGTACTTTTTTGTGTCTTGTGTGGTTTGCTGATATGCATGTTGACTTTATGATGTTTTTTGGGCATCTGTGATATGATTATGAAAGTTGCACGTATGAACTTGCAGATGGTATATCCTGCCTATTTTTGAATTTGGACATGCCAGATGGCATGTATGCTTTAGTATGTGCACGCTTGTGTGGTGTAATGGTCATCTTTGTAGGTGTGGGTTGATGTCTTTTGTTTCATGTACATGCATGCTTGTCCCATTCTCTGTTTTCAATGTTCTATGTGTATGCTGATATAGATGTGAGTATATAGATGTATGTTGATGTTAGATTAGACTCTCTCTCTTCTAGATTTAAGCGTGCCACTTCTTTGTGGTTGTTTGGAGCTTAATTTGTACACAGATGGTAATGTGTCTTTTATTCTTTTAGATAACTGGAGTGTGAAGGCAATTCGGAGGAAGACAACTGGAACTGGAAGGATGAGGTATCTCCGCCATGTCCCTCGGAGGTTCAAGAGTGGTTTCAGAGAAGGTAAAAGAAGTCATTCATGTTTCATGTATTTTTTTTATCCTAGTTTCACCCTTTCCAGCTCATTCTTAGTTCTTTTTACTATGGGCCTCCTTTTTTAATGTTAATTTGTGCTCATTGCTTGTGCTTGTGATTAGGTACTCAAGCAGCATCAAGGAAGAAGGGAGTGGCAGCAACAGCTTAAGGTGCGGGATGATCATTTGTGCCCAGTTACAGATTTAGTTTGCAATGGTGTACTAGAACAAATTTTTACAAGAACACGTTGGATGGTTTTTATTTTCTTAATTGCAAAATTTAGTCAATTTTGCTTTACCATTTTATGTAGTTGCTTTGTTTTTAAACAATGTTGATGTTATCCTCATTCAACACCTGATATTTGGATTAACATCATTTGGGAGTTTTCCTTTATGGGCCCAAGGAGAAAATAAGAAAACCATAATCAGCTATCATACTCGGCCATTTGACCCTGGCAAATGGGGTGGTTGGACTAGATGCTAGAAATCTGGAATTGCATTTTTAAGGGTTTGATTTCTCACTGGTAACGGAGAACTCAGATTTTGATGCTTGTTGAGCTTTTTGATCCGTGCTCGCTTTTATGATTCAATGCTGCTATGCATGTTTGCCCTGCCTGTGCTGGTTGGACACTCTCTCAATGCCAACCTTCGTTTTAGTGGTACATTGAACTTAATTTTTGATGACTCTCGAGCCCAACAGGACCTTGTGTCTCTTCATTCAATTTTATTACAAATTAAGCTAATATGATGAGAAAAGGGCCAAGGAAAGTAGGAACTGCAATTGCTAAAATGAGCTTTCCTATATTCTGTTGAAAACTTTGATACATGGTTTGCATACAATTTCCTCAAAACTTCAACTCTAGAAAAATTTACAGGTTGTGCTTACGCGTCAACTGATAACCTTGGTTGCACAAAACAGAAGCAACACACTTCCAAACAATTCACCCGTGTATGAAAGAATGCCATCCGAAAATTTTCCCTCCAAAACTTAAGCTAGCATATTCCTAGCTTGTTTTGAATTCACCAAACTTTGCTTTGTCTTCATGCAACTGCTTAAAGATATCTTCCATTTCCGGAAATGAAGACACGAATAGCAGTTCAAGGAGGTCAAACGCCAGTTGCTTCACACAGACTGACGACTACACATAGACGGAAAAAAAAAATGAAGAAATTGAAAACAAGTTAATATGTATGCCCACTAGATATCAGGAACAAGATATTAGTAGCTATAGATGATGTAAAAAAATTGTCATTCCAAACACGGATGAATGGCCACGTATGAATCATGGGATTTGTACTGACAGTGTATCCTCTTTCAGGAAAAATCTGAAAAGATTACAATCTATTTTGCCAGATGTGTTATGACCAAAATCTATCCCACGCTTCCAGCCGGTGTGCAATTCCGGAAGTGAGCTGGCTGGTGTGCAAGGAGATTCTAATTCTTAAAATCATAAAACCAAATTGTTTGAATGCCTTCTTATCAGATGGACTACCATTATCAAGATTATTACCCCTTTATTTCAAAAACAGTTTTATCTTCTGATAACGTCTTTCAGAAGATCATGTTACCACCAGAGTCGTAGAGGTTTAAAAGAGTTTGCAAAATATTACACAAGAAGAGAAAGATGGAATGTCTAGCATTTCATGCCATGGAGACGATAACCCAACATGTGTCCATAAAGACATGATGCAAAGCAAAGGGCTAACAAGAATATATGTGTCTGTATGAGTATATGCCTCTAAACCAACCAGTGGTGACATTGTGGAATCATGGGAGGGGTGCCCCAAAAAGGGGGAGAGAGTATATACATGCGTGTATCATGTTTTTTTTGGGAGGGGTAAGGGTGGATAGGGGAAGACAGAAACATTAAGCAAACTGATATGGGTAATGAAGCTATGAAATACAATCTAAGTTTCTCACCTAAATTCTTGTCTTTCATATGATATTGTGTTATAGATCCCCTCAAGAGTGTTCAATAAAGGTAACAAAATGAAGGCTTGTGCCATAATCAATATGTAGTATGTGGATTTCAAGCCCAAAAAAATCACCTGAAGAAAGAAATAAAGATCTTTGGCACATTGTTCGTATTCCTTTCGACCAACAATACCTACAATAGCAGCTGGTGCATTATCTGCATCACAACAGTGGTGTTCAGTGAGACATGAAAAATTGGTCACTGATATTCTGACATTGACAGTGCTCCACAATAAAGACTGCAAACATGAAACAAAGAAGAATAATGACGTTACCAATCATTAGCTCATATACAAATTTAGCGCATCTAGCTGCTTCCTGTTGCTGCTCATCACTTAACCTAGGAGAAGATATTTCTGTGGGTTGCTGACCATGAGGTGAACTCACTGCAGTTGACTTTTCAGTGGATTGCTGGCTAAGAGGGGAGCTCTGGGATTTGTTGACGGAAATTGGTGGTCGCCGTTTTGGATGCTTGGTTATGAATATCCCATCTGGCCAAAGTATCTATATAAATGACAGGAAATCTACATCACAATTTACTCGCTGGCCTATAAAACCCTGTGTATATTTGCCTTGAATTTTTGCTATTTTATTTCCCTTGTGCCATTTAGAGCCACCCATGGCACTTCAGAAATCAGTTCTTCATTGAAAATTCTAAAACCTTGGCTTTTTCAGTCAATAAAGTTTTTTTTTCTAACACCTATTGGAGGCTCTGAAGCCAGATATGTCCAATATCATTTTAGGCGAAATAGCTCTGCATCATCCAGAAGCTACAAGAATATTGTAGAATACCTGCTCAACACGCTTGATCCCTGAAGCAACTACTGAACCTCTACGCAGAAGCTGAATTTTCTCTATCAACCAATCATCTAAGGCATCACCCATTCCCAATTGTAGTATCTGTTTGACCACCCAAAAAGCTTGCCTCCTGTACCATGGAACAACAGTGTTCATCAGAATAGGTCTAGACAATATAGAGGCATATGCCATTACATATGGAAAATAAGAGTCCAGAGGATATTTTCAAATTTTCAGATATCATATACCTGATCCATCCACCATCTTGTAGCTGGAAAATGACATCGATCAAATCCAGCATAGGGGCAGTTAAATTTGGTGGCACCCACTGCAAAGAAAATAAAGAGATGATTTTTCCATCTCTCACTCAATCATTCACTCAAACACACACACACAGTGTGTGCCCATTGAACTCACTAACAACACTCACCACCACCCCACTGCCGCCCCCCCCCCCCCCCCCGGCACGAAAAAAAGCCCAAAGAAAGAAAAAGTTCACTCTCATCCTATCTCTAGTCTAGTTGAGCCACTGTTTCTCGTTGGTTATATGTCAAAGCCAGAAGACATAATGAGAGAATGGTATTCACCACAAAAGAAAATCATGTTTGTCATACAAAATGAGTACATATGAGATGTCCACTGATAAAATGAAATTCATTAATTTACCTCTGAGGGAAGAGATGGGTCGGTAGCATCATCATGAGGTGATTTGGATTTCTGATCTACACTGTCATCCTCCCTTACTTCTAAAATCTTCCCCAAATTCTTCACAGGAGATGCTTTTATTTGCACATCAGAATTGCTGACTGAATTCCCACATGAGTTTCCAAAATCTTTACCAAGCTTTTTTTCAGGTGAATGAGTTGTATTCAATGTTAATCCATTTGACAGAGCTTTCTGCTTTGACTGCATTGTAGATTCCTTCTCTTCTGAGTGTAATTGTTTCCTGGTGTTGGCAGGAGAAGTTTCAGGAGCAGGCCCAAAGAATTTTGAAAGCCTTTTACCCGTTTCAGATGGATTGTCATCAAGGTCAACTGGAAAGTTCAAAGCAATGTGAAAATGCATAAATGGACAAGATAAAGAAAAATTGGAAAAGTGTAATAGCCTGAATCAAACATGGTTCACCTGACAATGTCTCAACAATAGAAAAAGAATTTGAGAAGATGTATGTCTGCACAAAAAAACAAGTGTGAGATGATTTTTAAATGGATATACACCCCTAAGAAGATAACCTCCTCCCTTGACACAGCCCTGGGGGCATTCTTTCACCCAAGGAAAAAGAAATGAGAGGCTCAAAAATGGCAGAGAAAAGAACCTGGGAATCAACACTAAGAAAGTCCCACACTTCAATAGATCCCGAAATTGTAGGAAGTTGTAGTAGCTTCTGAAAATAATAACATGGAGAGTTATTGAAAGATTCCAAGTGTAGAAAAACTGCATTACAATACCGTAGAGACAATACTGGACATCAGATTATGGAAATAATTGACATATGCATCACCAAATATGCAACATCAGGGTATCTTTATAACTAAATAGAAAATAAATACACTAATAACCACAACGTTCTGTATATTAAGTGTAGTCTTCAAGTTAATGGCAATTTCATGTGAAAATGTTAAGAGTCAATTGACGCTAGAAGTTAAAACTTAGAAATTTCCAAATTGAATTCAGGATGAAACTCCAATATATGCTGGAAAAAATCTATCTCAGAGCTAACATTTACATTGAATTCCCTCTGAAAAAGAAATAAACCATAAATGTTTGACCTTCAGATATTTGTCTAGCAATTTACATCGTTCCTGAATGACAAGAAAATCCAATCCAGTTGAGAGAAAATGCTTTGGTGGCAAATGCAAACAATACTCTGAGTACTCTTTCAGACGTCGATGCAACTCTTCAAAATGTCGAAACCTGACAAGGAAAATGTGGTGCATATATTTTAATGGAAAATAGTAGGAAAATACAAGCTAACAATAGTAGAAAGCTAAACACATAAATTAGAATGATTGCTATATCACAGAATACATCAGTTGCAGATGATAAAAGAAAGCTGCCACAAAAAATCACAGCACCTTCTTTTGATTGACCAACTATTATTATTTACATCTGTAACTGATATGGAATAAACAGCAAAAGTTTTGGAGCCACTCCTTACTATATTTGCACCCAATACCTGCAGCAGCAAATGAGCTTACATTCCTTACATAGATCATTATATAAAAAGATGAAAAGTAGAGTGACAAAAAAAAAAGGAACCGACTAATAAGCATTGATACCATACCTCACATCTCAACTTGAAAAATGAATCCACCATCATTGAACTTTTCAAGGAATTAACAGTCCAACTATGACTTTCGGGAATGGAAGCAAGTGCAGATGAAGTAGCAGTTGCTCCACTGTGACCACTATACATACTTTCAATCTCAGAATCACTACTAGAATCATCAGCCTTTGAATGTTCTTTTGAATTGAGTATGTCCTGCCCATCTCCAGAAAGAAAGCTTGTTCTCTCAATTTCATGCCAGACATGCACCTTCTGAGTGCTTAATCTTGACCTTTTCCTACCAAACTGTGACCTAGGTAATCTTTGATAGCGAGCATGCCCCCTACCAATCCTTTTTCCCATGTGGCCTTCTGAATTCTCAAGTGGATGATGAATTTTGGAGACAGCCAGATTTCTTTTAGTCTTACCATCCCAAACTTTAGTTCCAGGAGAATCAAGACCAGTTACACTGCTTGGATCTTCCTCTTCAGAGGTATAAGAACTACTGCCCCCTGATTCACCTTCGTCAACATGCATGATGCTCTGTTGATTGTATTCTTGGTCTGACTTAAACAGAGAATGATTTGAAATGGCACGGTGTTCAGCTGCAGAGTGGACAGCAACCACAGACAGACCATTTTTTCCCAGAGGATCAACTTTGGTAATGCCATCTCTTTCGTTGGCTCTAGAAGTCTTCTTGGATTGGTTCACTGCAGCAACCTTGCTTACTGAAGTATGCTGTGGGACTTGCTCGATTAATCGATTTTCTCCCTCTTTCTTTCTGTAATCTCTCCCTTTTGTCCACATGTTCTCAAAATTTTCTGGAGCAAGTGCTGCAGTTCTTCTAAGAGACATCATATCTAACATATCACCCCATTCTCCTCCTGAACGATGCCGTTGAATACCTCCTTCATGACAAACTTGGGAGTTTAAGGGCAATGAGCTCCATGAATGGGAAGATCTGGTGTCAATGGAAAGCAAAGGATCTTTTGACATGTATTCTCTATCTACATTCTCCTTTTCATGCCTAGCTGCCTCACTTTTGGATTGATCATTTTTCAACTGTACAAGCTCAACGCCAGTAACAGAAGGATCTAGAAGCCTAGAAAAATTATCAGATGAGATTCTTGGAGACCCGTTAGATTTGGATTGAGACAACTCTCTTGCAGCAGCAATTCCTTTATTAGCCCTCGACATGATGAACTTTTCGATCCTTTCATTTATAAACCTGACCAAGAAACAAAAGGAAATGACAATGGTGACAATAGGTAACAGGCAGCAACAAATAAAGAACAACTACCTTGGACTAGCTAAGTTTAGGACTGGTCGCATTACTGCACAAGCAAGAAGCTCCCTGGCAACATAACGAAAGAAAGAACACTGCAAATCTTCTGGTCTGAATGTGAAAGAGATGAGACCATCCATCAAATGCTGCAAAACCTGAGAAAGAAACGACAAATATTTGGTCCAAGTAATTGAGGATGCCAATTAACCCAGGGATTATTTCTTCACCCTCAATTCATATTGCTCAATTGGCTGATTTGCATAATTCAGAGACCGAAAAAAGATACAAAAAAACAACCTTATGCTCAGCTTGAGCAGAAAATAAAGCAGGGTGCAATTTGCTTTCAGCAGCCAGTACGTGTCTTAGTTCCTTCTCTCGCTGTTCAATAGTCAATGGTCCAGACTGTTGTTTTTCAATTTTCACTTGAGTGGCACGAAAAAGCTCCAAGTGGGAGCAGAAAATACTAACAAGGTCCCTGCATCATCAACACTATTAGATCCCACATAAAAAGGACTAAGAAATGTTTCAAAAGTAAAGAACGGAAACGAAGGTGATTGAAAGAATTAAAACCTCGTCAAGAGATCAATAAGATTTATATTCCTCATGCGACTTGATATTTCCCCAATAACACCATTGATGATCAGCATTAGTTCCTCTGGACCTTCTCTATCAGGAGTTAGGCGACAATACCACAGATCTGTTACCCACTCAGAAACTATATGCCTGGTGAATTGATCAATTGCATCCTCAACAACAGGTGAATTCACTTTCCTTCTCCAATCAGACTTTTCAACTATCATAGTATATCCAAGAGGTTTACTTTTATATAATGTATCTGCCAAGGCAGATTTCTTGTAGGTCGCAGCTTTCCTCCGCATCTCATAATCCAAGGAGAAATAACGAATGAGAATGATTAAAGTGGCAGCAGCAGGCAAGTTAACGAAGACAGAGGAGCTTGTCACTACAGAAAAAAACAACCCCCAAGTTAAAAGAAACATAGAGCAATGAGATATTGCTTCATGAATGGATACAAAAACATGGCTCAGCATCTGAAAAGACTGTAATTGTGAAACAGCATACAGCATACAGCATACTAAATAGAGCAAGCACCTACTGTCATGATTATCCAAAATTGTGGCACAAAGGTAAAATATTTTCCCAGGGTGCCATTTGCTCACAGAAAACTAGACATTAACATGTTTGATGAATTCAAGTACAAAAATCAACAGTGGATGCCATTTCACGGACCCCACTAAGCCAATTGCTAAATCCCCTATAAAATTGACAAAAATCCTCATGTCCAATTTCACTAAAAGAATTAGAATACAAAACTAACACACTAAACTTGTAGCATAAACATTACGATTAACTAAAGACTATGAAAAAAATAAAGTAAGGCAAACTGGAAAATTTCCATCATTTTGTAAGTAAACAAGAATCAACTGATCAAAACGAGTTCACAGAATTGCAGTTTCAATATTTTCCCGAGGCGCCAGGAAGCTGGCTATTAACATGTTCAGTGAATTCAACTGTACTCCAAATCAACTATGGCTCTGCCATTTTCACAGACCCGATGAAGCCAATTGCCAAATACCCCATAAAGATAACTAAAATACCAATGTCCACTTTCAACACACACTAAAGACTAAATATGACAAAAAGGAAAGGCAAATCGGAAAATTTCCATCATCTTTATAATCAAACAAGAATCAACTACCGGTTCACAGAATTGCAAGCTAGGTTTATAGACAGAGCAGCTCATTCTCGGCCAGTTCAATTAAACACAGAAAGAGAGAGATTTACAAGACATGAGATAGGACAATCCGATGACACAGATGCCCAAAAAGACAATCCTCTTCTTCCCTTCCTCCACTAAGTCCCTTACGATCACCTTTCTTTGCTGCTGCTGCGTGCTCATTTCTCATTTACTCTCTCTCTCTCACACAGACAAAATCTCTATAAAATGCAAGAAATTTCTCTCTCTCTCTCTCTCTCTAGTTTTTCCAGATCAATCGTAGCTAGAATCATCTAAAAGCACGTGCAATTGAAGAAGAAAAACAAGAAAATTGGAAAATTTGAAGGATTTTAAAGATTCTGATAGGCGGGGATCGGAGAATAAGAAGATGTAAAATTGAGGGGAAAATTTGAGGGAATCGATCGATATGGGAGATTTTGGTGCTGTTCGGACGGCAAGAAAATGTTTGGAGGAATTGCGAAGAATGAAAGAAAAAACGAGATTTCACGCAAAGACCGTTAGGTTAGAAAATAGAAAGGAAGTTTAGAGAGAGAGAGAGAGTATTTTTCCGTCACTTTCCGTTTTCCTTTTATACTACTTTCTTCGAGTTATTACTTGCACTCCCTCTTTTTTTCATTTTTTTTTTTCTATTTTTCAATGCACTCATTTATTCATTTATGTAAAATAGAATAACACGGTGGGTTATCCCAATAAATTTTGTAATGAAATATTTAAACATACTTTTAATTTAAATAAATACATTAACAAAGACTCATATATATATTTTTATATTAAATAAATAATAACATCACAAAATTCTTTAAACTACAATATCAAGTGTAACCAATGTTATGCATCTTTTAAATTTGTTAACAATACAACTAATTTGATATATTTTGTTATGTTATTATTATTATTATATTTGTATTTATAATAAATTGTCATATAATTATTCGTTTTATGATAATATAACATATAAATTTATATAAAAGACACATTAAAATAATTAATTGAGTGTGTGTGATTTATTATTTTTATAATTATTAAAATTATTTTTTATTATTTTGAAAAATAATACTTATCTTTCTAATAAATTTTTACATAAAAATTGCTTACATTTAAATGTGATCTAATTTGATTAAATACATCTATTGGATGATTTATTTTAAACCCACGAGCAGTTCGGTAATATTGTTGTCTATTGCTTTAGTTTTAGCTTAAAGTTCAAATTTTCGTTCCTACCAGCTGAATATATATATATATATTTATTTATTTATAATCAGATCTTAAGAAATATTTAGTAGTGTAAAAATATTTTTATTTCATCTAAAAAACCCCACATGGAAAGCTTGATTAGCAAGGGTATACTGTTAAGAATAGACATCAATTTGCATTGCATCTTCAATCAGCATTTCTTCACAAATGTAATCAAATTTTAAGTTACTTGTTATGATATACCAAGTTATTTTAAAAATAATTTATGTAATAATAATATAATATAATATAATTTTTTTGTTAAAAATTTTGTATTTATATATAATTTTTAAAAATTATTTTCTGTTATCTAACCTTTGAATCAACCAGATAAATTTTTGAATTATGCCAATTTTTAGGTTTGTACTTATGTATATTAATGCCAAAGCTACATCAATTGTGGGATGGACAGATACTTTAAAAAAAAAAAAAAAAAAAGGGCAGAGAGAAATAGATGAAACATCAATGCCAGGGATTGGCAACTTTGCAACTTCACAACTCTGTTTTATTTAATTTTTCAAGAGTAGCAAGTTGACCTGAAACAATGATGTCGCGGCCTTCCAGGGCAATCAAAATCGGCTGCTTTTGTCAGTTTTTTGGATTGCTTTATGGACAAAAGCCAATGAATATTGTGTTAAAGAAAAACACGCAGGCAGCCAATCAATCAGGCCATCAACTCGAACTTTCGTTAAATTAGTTATTAAAAATAAATAAATATCTAATTTTACATAATTTTAAAAATAATTAATAATATATTAATAAAATTTAAAAATTAAAATTTTTTAATTTATTATTTAAATATTTATTAATTAAATTTTAAAAATTATAAATATTATTAATTTTAATAATACTTATTTTTATTTTTTATATAAATATAAATTAAATTAATTGAACAACATATATATATATATAATAATTAAATAAATATGTGAAAATAAAATAAAATTTAAATAAAAAATAAAAAATTAAATAAAATGATAATATAAAATATAATTAAATTATAACTCTTTTTATATCCTCTCCTCGTCACTTGCATCGGGCCCTAATGCGTCTTATTTGTACATACGGCTCGTTAATTCTAACATGAGGCCACGTATCATTCATACCTTGCATTTTTTTTAAAAAAATAAAATTAGAAATTCATACCTCGCATTTAGTGCTTGTTCATTTGCCACCAAATATTATTCAACGAAATTACATATCCAAGTGAAGACATGTAGATAACTTTTTTTTTTATTAAGATTAAATAAATATATTGGTTGAAAATAAAGAAGTCCAAAACTTTTTTTATGGATAAGTTAAAAAAAAATATAGTTTTAAATTTTTCAATTTTTACTATATACTTTTGAATTTTTACAATTATATATATATAATTCAATTAAAAAATATTATTTTAAAAAATATTATTTTAAATTTAAATAAAATATAAATATTTAAAATTAAAATTTTAAAATTAAAAATATATCTACCATTTTCAATGGTGTAATGGATTTTTGTCTTAGATGTGTAAGCCGTGATGAATACGCAATTGTCTCTCCACGGTAGGTGACTGGCCATGTGCCAACGCAGCATACCTCAAAACCCAAGAGTGAGAGCGATGATTAAACATGGTGGCCACCCGGACCTACAAACATTTACGGATTGAACTTTCTACACCAACGAGGGTTTTTCCTCGACCCGAGATCACCGTCATTGATTTCATGTTTATTATCCTTATGATCAATACAAAGCATACCCTAATTATTTATAAATATATAATTAAATTCATGATATTATCATTATTAATTTGTGTATAATTTAATATAATTAAAATATAAATACTTTATATAATTTATTATATTTATAATTTTTTTTATTTATTAACTTAAATTTTTTAGTAAAATTTAAAATATTATTTAATATTATATTATAATTTATTTTATTTTATTATCTATATTTACACTTTTAATTTTATCTAAAAATTTTTTATATAATCACTAATCACAAGTTTTATATATAAAATCATTTAAATTTTTAATTTTAAGCAAAAAAATTTGATTTTTTAATCTTTACCAGTTCAAATAGATTTTTTTTTTTTTCATTTTTGGTTACATGAGAAAGAGGAAAACTTCAAGTTTAAGGAAAAAAATAAAAAAATATTACCCAATGAACTTTATTTCTATTTTTGTTAAATCTACTTATAAAAGGAAAAGAATAAAAATAAAAATATTTTTTAATAATTAAACTTTCAAAATTAATGAATAACTTATTTTTATTAAATAATATTTTATATTATTATATATTATATTTTATAATTTTTTATTATATTTTATCATACATTTCATTATACTTTTATCATTATTCTTTTCAATTTTAACCAAAAAAAAAAAAGTTTTAAAGGAGGGGTTTACTTTAAGTGATAATTGAATAAAAAATAATATATATAAAAAAGGAAAAAAGAAAGAGAAGAAAAAAAGAGTCAAAGTCTAAGTTATTGAACGACTTGAATTGAGTATTCTGATGTGGATGGAAAATAAATAGGAAGATGTATTTTTCTTCCGTTGTTGACTACTGGTCATCTGTTAGTCTTCTAAATCCCTTGATGAGAAAATACAAACATTAATAGTATCTTGTGTCAATGCTTTACATGGTTTTGACATGCAAGGGTGGCATCAAAGGAAACAAAGTGGAGGAATAGGACAATATGCATGATAACAACATTAGAGGAAGGCTATGTGCAAGCTATGACATTGGCTAAAATGTAAACCCAACAATGGGGGTAACACTGTTAAGGCATTGCAGAGGTCTTAGGACAACATGTAAAGGCATTAGCAACATGTTAAGAAAGCATTTGGGGTGTTAGGTTGGTGCGGTAGTATGTAGCAACGTTGCTAGCCCAAGCTGTTGGTGAGGTGTGACTGGTCAAGCACTTTAATGTCTCCCCTTGTCAAAGGGTTAGATTCCCTAATACTCTTTAAGAGGTATGAATGACTCACTTGAGAGTTAACCAATGTTGGGGCATAGGCAAGGATTCAAACTAACAGCACAAGGGAAATAGTAAGTTGGTGAACAAGTGAGTGTGGAAGTGGCTACAACATCACATGAAGTTGGCAAATGATCAGGGGTCCGAGCCAATAATGTTTAGTTCCTTTAATATGCACGTGTTGGGTGTGCATCAAAGGCTTACATGTTGCCAACAAAGGGCCAGCAGATGCAAGACAATGTCATCAGCTGTTGACGCATGGGTACAAGCTCGGGTTAACAAGCAACGGGGTTGGTTATTTGCTTGGAGTGCGAACTAAGCCCAGGGCCTCATGCACCACAAAAATATCAAGAAATGAATGCAAAACTCTCCTAATCCATGGGGCATGGTCTGGTGGCAGAAAGGGGCAATTAAAGGAATTATCCAGAAAGATGAGGTGGCAAAATCTCCTTCCATGCAAATGGGTATAGGTTGCCAAAGATAAAGATTGAACAAGCAAAAGTTGAGGTGACATTCTTTTCTTGAATGAGGTAATAAGGAGTTGCTAAGAAGTGGGGAGTGACCCTAGAGGAAAGGAAACCCACTAAATATGATTGACTTGGTACCAAGTCATGTATGAACTTAAATAGTTTGAGATGTCAATTACCACTACTATAAATAGATGGAGTGTGGCAGCCAAGGGTCATATCATTCATTCACACACTTATTCGCACAACACATAAGTGATTCAATTGGGAGAAATACTTGAGTGAGAGGCATGTGTGAGGGACTTGGTATTGTATTTTTTTTTTTTTGTATGCTTTTTGGTGAAAAGTAATAAAAGTTGGGACTGTTCCTATAAGTGTTGTATGCCTTCTTGCATTTTTGTATACGAATTATGTGTAACACTTCTTTTGTTCTTGTTTGTGGGTTAGGTTAAGACCAAGAGGGTTTCTTGGTGCCATCATTAAGCCAAATTCGTGGGTAAAAAATCTAGCCACATGACAATTGGTATCAAAGTATGGTTTGACCTATGGCTGATGGCTTAGGTCTTGATGCAATGTGGGAACGAGTGTCCAAAATCAAGAAGGCTCTTAGAGAGGTCCAAGAGGAGCAAACCCTTTCAATTTTGGCAAGGCTCGATAAGTTGGAAAAATTGGTACGTGTCTTACAATCCCATTATGATAGTTTTGATTCATTTTGAATTTCTTATTTTGGTAAGGTGGAATAAGACATTATTGTCATCAAGAAGGCGATAGGCAATCTACCTAGTAGAGGGGTAAAGGGTTCAAGGAATATAAGAGTTCTTGAACCTAAGGCCTTTGATGGTGATCATGATGCGAAGGCAATCGAGAACTTTTTTTGAGATATTAAGCAATATTTCAAATCTGCCCATATGTCAGATGTGGAGAAAGTGATGCTGACCAGCATATATCTTGCCAAGGACACCAAGTTATAGTGGCGAATAAGGCTAGATAATGATACTAACATGAATAGGCCTTAGATTGAGACATGGGACATGCTAAAAATGTAGTTAAAGGATCAATTCCTACACTGCAATATATCATGGGTTGCAAAGGAATTGCTAAAGAAGTTAAAATATAGTGACACAATGCATAACTATGTCAAGGAGTTCAACTCCTTGATGTTAGATATATGCAACATGTCTGATGAGTATAAGCTCTTCAATTTCATGTCGGGGCTCTAATTTTGGGTACAAATCGAGCTTAAAAAGTAATATGTGAAGGACTTCCCTTTTGTATTTGCTGTGACTGATCGTTTGGTTGATTTTCGCATCAATACCTCTTATTCTTCAAGTAGCAGGCAACCCAAGCACAAGGGCAAGAAGACAAAAGAGGACTCTTAAAAATGTAAATAAAGGGAGGACAACAAGAGGAGAGGCAAAGTTGTTGCTCTGGATCAAGGTAAGAGTAAAATATAAGTTAGTTATTTTATTTGCAATGGTCCACACAAGACAAGGGAGTGCTCATAATGGGAGAAATTGAGTATTTTGGTGGCAAAAGAGGATGAAAATGATGCTAGCTTGGATAATAGCATCCCCTTATGGGTTAATCCTATACAATTGATCAATGTTGTACATGTCAAACGGATCTTAAAATTCAGCCTGATTTATGTCAAAATCGAAATAGGAGGGCAGGAGATACTAGCAATGGTAGATTTAGGTGTAATGCATAGCTTCATTACTGAATGGGTGGCTGGATTGCTTGGTCTTCAAGTGGGGAAAAGTGGCAGTTGGGTGAAAACTATCAACTCCAAGGCACGTGATGTAGCAAGAACGACAAAAGTAGTTGAGGTAACTTTTGGTTCATGGAATGGAAAACTTAATTTTTCAATAATGTTATTGGACGATTTTGATGTAATTCTAGGGATGGAATCCTTTGTGTAAGTAAGAATTGCACTTAGGTTTCATTTGGGTGGCTTGGTTATTATAGATGAGAAGTGTCTATGTTATGTGGCTAGTGAGAAGTGGTCTCCCACCAGCAAGGATGGGAAAACTTGTGTTATGTTGTCTACCTACCTTGCAGGTGCAGCAAGGGAGGTTAGAAGGAGGAGAGATACAATACTTGGTAACTTTAAGGGTGAAGGAGCTAAAGTTAGTAAAGGTTGTTGTTGACAAGAGTGTAAGTCCTAAGGTGCTGCCTAAACCTTCTTCAAAGAAACCCACCACTAACCACAAGCCAATTTTGCACAATTGAAAATCATGGGAAAAGAAGCATTGGTGCCAAGAGGTCATGCAAGTTTGATAAAAGCACTGTTTGATCGAGCCCAAAACAATGACGACAAGGCATGAAGGATATTGGTTAAGGGCAAGATGCTTCACGAGTCTTCTTCAAGGTATGATTACAACCTTGGAAATGTTAATGATATGGGTTATGTTGCTTATAAGTGGTAGCAAGCGGTCTTGAATGATTTTGCCCTAAAAGGAAAGGTTAGTAAGGGTTGAGAGATACAGAAGCAGGAAGGTTGGGCAACCCCACCAGCGAAGATATTGGCTTTAACTGGTGGGGTGGTTTGTTAGCCCCCTAAGTCTCTTAATGGGAAAATGTAAGTATTGGTAGCACCTTATGCCAATACTTTGCATGACTTTGGCATGCAAAGGTGGCATTAAAGGAAACAAGGTGGATGAACAAGACAATGTGTATGGTAGCAACGCTAGAGGAAGGCTGTATGTAGGCTATGACATTAGTTGGAACGTGAACCCAAGGGTGGGGGTGATGTTGTTAGGGCATTGCAGAGGTCTTAGGACAACATGTGAAGGCATTGACAGTAAGTTGAGAAGGCATTTGAGGTGTTGGTTTGGTGCAATAGCATGTAGCAACGTCATTGGCACAAGCTATTGAAGGGGTGTGACCAGTCAAGCACTCTAATGTCTTTCCCTATTAGAGGGTCAGATTCTCTAATGACATTATAATATTTTTCATGAAAAATGATTGATATTACAGGATAAGGCAGACCAACTATGGATTGGTAAACTAGGATGAAAATTATTGTTGGCTTAGGAAAAGGATTGGCATATCTACATGAAGACTATTTGTATTCTTTACTTACTACCTTTATTTACTTCTATATTTGCTCAGTTTTTTGAATATATATTGTTTAATTGATTTTTACTACTTTTATATGGTATATTTTGTTTAGGTGTTCCTAGGATCATACACCGGGATATCAAGGTCACTAATATTCTTCTTGATTGTAGTTTTGAAGCAAAGGTATGCCATACAATGAATAAAATATTTTTAATATGATTTTTAATGATCTTCAGGCATAATTTTGTATTTATTCTATTATTTCCAAGTGATCGTGGCCAATTGTAAATTTTGTTAATCCTATGAGATGTAGGATGTCACTTTTATAGAGTATTTGAAAATACAAATGTATACTTATAAAGTCATTGAGTGGTACATGATATAACTATAGAAGATGATTTTGAGTAGCAAAAACATTTAGTTTAGTTCCTTTATTTAAAAGGTAATATGTTGAAAAATAAAATAAGTGAAATTTTTCTTACCAAATTGCAGATTTTGAATTTGCCAAGTGTTGTTTAGATACTGAAACTCATGTCTCCATTGATGTGAAGGGAACATTTAGGTAAGAAACTAGATTCAATTTCTATTTGTTGTGCACAATTATAGCAAGCTACATTGTCTAGCTTTGAGGTATTTCACAACTAATGAGAGCAAATGTCACTCAGACATCTTTTGGTATTTTGATCTCCTTTTATGGGAATATCATTAAACTAGTGGTTTGTGGGTAATTTCATTTGTTGCTATTATATGGATCCAAATTATTTTTCCACTAGGAAGTTTAAAGTGTGGTCGAATGTCTTTTCATTTGAAATTATACTCCTAGGGTTAATAACTGGTTGTCAACCTATTGATTGGATTGACAGTTCCAATCATACATGCCTAGTTGATTAGGCATGTACTTATTCCTTGGCTGTAGTCCATAACATAGTATCCTAAGTTAGGTTGTATTATTTACTAGTATTAGCAAGGGAAACAAAATGCTTGTAACTAAATAAATAATGAAGGGGTAATGATAGCCCATCATATAGAAACAACTATTTACAGCCAGTTGAGGATTAAGTAAACGATTAGGTTGTATTATATTTGCAAATCATTAATATTATTTCATGCTTTAGAAGTGCAAATGTGTCAAAAGACTAAAGAGTTTTATTTATGGTGGAAAACTGAAACTCCATTTCTTTGGTAATAAAAATTTTTCTTTATGGCCTTTTAGGTTAGATCGTTACTTACACAATTTTTGGAAAACGACAATTGTGCTGTTGTTATTAACCCAAAATTGCTGGAGTATGATCCCCATGAAATGACTCGAATGATTTATTGTGTTGTAGCTTGTATGCTTCATTCACCATCACATCGACCATAAATGAGCGAGGTACTTCACTCTTTCATCTATCAAAGTTGGATGAACAAGGACCCTATTTTGATGTTCAAATCGAGACATAAGTTTTTCAATCACTTCTACTTTGAATGGTCAAATGGAAAGTTTTCAGGTTATAATGTGCTAAATATAGATTTGAGTAATTCTTTCATGAAAAAAAAATGTGTGAGATGCTCAGTCAAGCCAATAGATCAATAATAACCTGAATCAAAAACTCTTCTCACCAATTATTAAGATGATCGAATGATTTCATGATATTCACATCATACACAAGAACACAGTAGTCTACTGACAAATTTAACTGTTACGTTGGTCAAATTAATTCTTAAGGTGGTCTGAAAGCTTATAGTTAGTGGCAAGACTCTAGTCATCTCCCAATGAACCAATGTATTTTTTTGACTATATAATATGAGACTAACTCTAATAATTCTTGAATCTTGATAACCTATTTTTGATTCCTAAGGATATAAGAATGTATGTCTAGTTGGTCAACCCTAGTCCTAGCTAAGATCTCACACTAGACAACTCTATACTCCCTAAAATCTTTAGATGATTACCAAGATTCGACTAACTATGACTCATGAAAACTCGCTATTATGTAATTATCAGGCAATCTAACTAATTTAAGCACCAGAGTTTACTAATTTAAGTAGTAAATCTACCCCTCAATCTCATCTTAAACATGACTTAAGTCTCCAATCAGTAACTCTCAAGACACTCCTCAACTTACCTAAAACTAATCGGTATTATCACCTAAGGAATCTCGTTAAATGACTGAATGAGAATAAGGATAGAATGAGAAAATTAGAATGCATTCATTCAATGATAAAACATGATCTCCAGGTACATGAGTTCAGGAACCTTTGAGTTGAAATGATTTACACAATCATGGAACAAAAGAAAAGAAATGCAAAAATGAGAAGAATAAGTTGTTTCCGTCTATCCTTCCCCACTCTTTATCTATGTTCATTCACCCCTCTTTATCTTCTTTGTACTTAATGCTCCATTGGCCATTCTTGCTTGCCTCTTCATCTTCCTTGCACTTTAATCCTCCTTGGGCTGTTCATGTTTGCCTCTTGATCTTCTTTCTTTCTAGAATGAATTATTCCTCAACTTGGACATTAATCCCAAGTGGTTTGGACATGATTCCAAACTTTAAATTCGGATGGTGGAGTATTATGACCCAAAAAATACAAATTAGCATAGTTTCCAGCTCCACGGAGGCTTGCTGAACTTCACCCATGTATAACTTCATTCAAATGATCTTATCTTCTTTTGTTTTTTTTACGAGAGTTATGGCTCTTCGAGTTAGCTTTCTAAGGACTCAAATTTGGCAACTAAACTCTTTCTCGTTTATGAGATATGACCGAAAAACTAAATAGTGTGCAGCTGATCTATTCTATCTAGTGCCCCTCTCATGATAAGAGTTCAATATTTTGTCTTATACAATTTGTTTAGAATTTGTAGATGGTTTTTTAGTGGAAGTCATTACTTAATCTTTTAACTATTTATAAAAATTAATTTTATTAAAAGAAATCTTATATAATATAAGAAATAATTAAAATAAGCAAATTGTATAAAAATTAAATTTTGTTAAATTTTTTTTGATAATTAAAAATATAGATAATTAAACAAAAAATTAATCAAATTATATTATTTAAATTATTAAAAATATATAAAATATTAAATATGAGATAAAATAGTATACAAAACTTAATTGTTATTATCTACTGGATGGTAGAAAACCCTTAGACTTTGAAACCTTTCCTGCCCAGCAGTATCCCAAGTCTGTGCATACATCATCTACGGACAAAGTCAAATAACTCTCCTTGTAACAACCAGATACTTCACTCACATATGGAAAATAAAATACACGCATGCTTTACAAATCTCTGCATTATGAGTGCATTTTCTCCCTAAAGAAATAACAGGTAGATAAGTGACATGAGCTGAAAGGATGATCCTGATACCGCAGAGATACCCTTCCAGCCATATCCCTGCATGTTCAATCTAGCAAAATAAAGCATAAATTAATCACTCTACCAGTAAAACTTCTGGTTTCTTAATTTTCAGGCTGTCTCTCCATGACATCAAATCAAAGAAAAATCTATTTCAGCATAAATTGATTACATAACCAAATAAAGATTCAGATGAACTCACGTCCATCTTATTCTTCAAGCATTCTAATGATCACAAATTTAATTGTTAGGCCATCCATCATTCTACTTCCTTTTTTCCTCTTTTAAAACTATGGATACAAAACGTCAAACCTTGTACCATCCTTGAAACAGAAATATAGAAAGAAATCTAACACTATGCATGAAAGGTGCATACGTCCACATGTTACACATTGAAAATTGCGAAATCCATCATCATTCTTCCCTAGCATCTGAATTCATTGCAATTCCAACATCTAATTAATGTTTTTCAACCATAATTACAAAACCATGTAGTCAGCTAGATGGGACTTTATATATATATATATATATATATATACGACAAGGAATCCCTTTCAGGTAAACCCCAGACTGTTAGCATGGCCCCACTGCCGCAGCTCCCACTTAAAACATGGAATGTGGGATTCAAACCTAAAGCCGTGCACATAAAACACACAACTCCCAAATTGGTTGGGGCAAAAAATTTTAAAATAGATACAAATTCAAGAAGCACGGGCCAATGTAACCATGCATTCATTCATCCACAATTTTACTCAAAATTTTATTTTATATAAAATTTAAAATATTATTTAATATCACATTATAATTTATTTTATTTTATTATCTATATTTACACTTTTAATTTTAACTCAAATTTTTTTTTTATATAATCACTCATCACAAGTTTTTTGAATAAAATTATTTAAATTTTTATTTTTAATTAAAAAATTTGATTTTTTAATCTCTACAAGTTCAAACAAAATAATTTTTTTTTTTTGTTACATGAGAAAGAGGAAAACTTATAAGTTTAAGGAAAAAATAAAAAATTCTACCCCACAAACTCTAATTTTATTTTTGTTAAATATGCTTGTAAAAAAATAAAAATAAAAATATTTTAAATAATTAAACACTAAAAATTAATAAATAATTTATTTTTATCAAATAATATTTTATATTATTATATTATATTATATTATATTTTATCATATATTTCATTATATTTTTTATAATTATTTTTTTCAATTTTAACAAAGAAAACAAAAAAACAAAGTTTTGAACGAGGGGTTGACTTTAAGTAAAAGTTGAACAAAGAATTAAACTGCAAACATTTATTAAAAATGAAAAAAAAAAAAAGAAGAGAGAGAGAAGAAAGAAAGAATCAAAGTAAGAGCTGAAGTGAGTTTACTGTTCCAACTGATGTGGATGGAAAATAGACAGGAAGAAGAGATATTTTTCTTCCGCTGCTGATTAAAGGCCAGTTGTCATATAGGCTTATGTTCACATTTCTAAATTAACCCCAACAATAATTGGGTAATCGTCGTAATTGTTATTATATATTTATTTTATTTATTAAGTCTAAAAATATAATTTTTTATTTTTTAAAAATTTTAATTTATTCTTTTTCATAAGTTTATTTATCTTTTTTTTTACGCTTTAAATCAAAGATTTCTTAAATTAACGAATAAATTTTTAATTATTGAGATATTTAAAAAAATAATAATAATAATAATTTTTGTGCTTTTAAACAAAAATTGATTAGATGGTTTTGACGAGGAAGTTCTTGAAAAGCTTCCTTCTCACTGACTGTCCTCTCTCGCACACTGCTTTTCACAGAAAGTTACCTCGTCATTATTTTGGTTTTTTATTTTTTATTTTAATGGAAACGCGTCATTATTTTTGTGTTAAGTCGACGTACTTTGGGGTGCATGTCACTGTGGGGTCCACTACATTGTGTTTTGACTTCTTGTTCGTCTCTTGAGGTGACCTTTTTTTCAATGACTCCTTATCACTCATTGGTCTCCCTCTCTCTCTCTCCCTCTTTCTCGCACACAGCTAGAAGTATCTCGCCTGAACAATTGCTGGAAAACACCCGGCAATGGCTGACATTATTGGAGTGTTAACAGCAGTAGTCGTAATGGTGGTGATTGGCGGGAGCATTTACATCTGCTGCTGCAGGAAGAGAAGGAGGGCTGTGGCCTCCCCACCCCCGCCAGGTTAATATTTATATAAAACAACTTTTACATATTTTTACGAGAAATTAAGAGTTAAAAATAAGAAAATTTAGATAAAAGATTGATATATATAATAATTTATTAACATGAAGATAATAAAAATTAAATTTTAAATAATATAATTAATAATAATAATTTGTTTAATTAAAAAAATATCAATTTTAATTTTTTTTTCTTAGTTTTTTGCTTTTGTTTTTGGGGTTTAATTCAAACGGGATTTATTTTTTTTTTTTCCATTTCTTGAATTCTGAACTCTTGTGCTGGGACTCTTTGCAAGATTATAGAAGTTTGCTTTTTGGCTTGGCAGTTGGCTCCATGATGTTAATTCTGGTTCTTTAGTTTATGGACCGAAACATAAACTGGGGTATGAAATAGACTTTGGCATTGATGGAATATTATAATAGTGATTTTTGTTTAATGTATAAGCTGCTAATGTAAAACTCAGCTGGGATTTATCTACTCTTTAATGGGGGTGCTTGATTTTATTCCCATATTACTTAAAAAGAGGAAAAAAAACCTTCTACTGACTTTGATTTGTCTTTTGTTAGTTATTCAGAATATGGGCTTGCGTCTTTTCTGTATGGCTGATATCTGGAGATGCCATAATGGGCTTTGTTATCTGGGAATCATTAATTCATTATGATGGCCCATAAGAAATTGCTATTGTAGCTTAAGCTTGAATAACCCTAAAAAAAAGACTAGATGACTATAGCATCTGTATATTCCTCAGTGGATTTTGGTCCTTGCACTTTAAGCTAGGGAAGCGGATATTGCTGCTATGAAGAGGAAAGATTTATGAAATATGAGTGTGGGATGGTTTTTACTAGGGAGAAATGGGGAGGATATTTGTGAAAGGATGAACCTTAACGAGGGTGGCAGTTGGGTTGGAGGAAGGAATAAGGAGTGTCTCAAAGAATTGTGGCAATTACTCAACTCAAGTTGTTAGGAGAGACCCAAGATACGGATGATATATTATAATTTAACATGCTCCCTTATGTGAATACCTGAAATTTATCATTAAATGTGAGGGTAGCATAGTTTGAACATAAAGGCTTTGATACTACGCCAAGAAATTATTTTATCTAAAAGTTCAAATTGTTAGGTGAGATTCAGAATATAGATCATATATTATAATAAAACAGTCACCTTTGATTATATCTTGTGTTTTTAAATTTATGGTTTATAATGTACAAAGAAATTAGTTATTGAAACTTGTTTAGATGTTGGACGTCTCCTTTACTTATTGTTTATTTGTTAGGATATATCTGTCTGAAACATTCTCTACTTTCGTCTGCTGCCTTACAATGACATTAGTTAAAACTACAATCTGCTCATGTTTTTTGTAATTTGCAATTTTGATTTAATATCTGATTGGCACCTGTTAAGGAATCTGCTCTTTGTTTGTCTATACCTTGTTAATACATTCAGATGATCTTCATGCTGGTCCAACCCCTTATGGGCAACCACCATCTCCTGGAATGGTTCTTGAAAGTTCACCAACAACCTTTACCATTGAAGAGCTAGAAAGAGCAACTGATGACTTCTCAGATGACAACTTCCTTGGCAAGGGTGGTTTTGGTGATGCTCACAGGGGAGTCCTTCCGGATGGTAAATTGGTTGCTGTTAAGCAGCTTAAACCTGGGAGTAGACAGGGGGAGCATGAGTTTCGGGCTGAGGTGGAGATCATTAGCCGTGTGCATCACCGACATCTTGTTTCATTGGTGGGATACTGTATTACTGGTGACCAGAGAATGCTTGTTTATGAGTTTGTTCCAAACAAAACCTTGAAATTTCATCTACATGGTTAGTGGCCTTTTGAAGTTTAATTTCGTAACTGCCATGAGGCAAGATAAATAAAATCAAATCCCAGAAAGAAGATTTTTTGCTTATTTATCCAACCACCATTTTGATGCTAATCGTGTGATTTACTGAAAATATCCTCCTTTGCCTACCTGTGGAATTACGTGGAAGTAAGCCCTTGAAGCCAAGACACTCTCCTACCTTTTGACTCTCACTTTCTTTCTATCTCTTCTCACCATACTCATGCACGTTCGTAGACAAGACATCAATTCTTTGTTTCCTTTATTTTTATGCTTGGCTTTGTGGGTGTTGCATGGCGTGTTCGACAATTGGCAGAAGATTAAGGCCTAATGATTGAGAAACAAGATACCCTAGCAAAGGTTGGGGGTTCATGGTTATTTTTGCCGTTCAAATGACATTATAGTCTTTCTTACGAGAGATAATTGACATTGCAGGAGAAGGCAGACCAACTATGGACTGGTCAACTAGGATGAAAATTGCTGTTGACTCAGTAAAAGGATTGACATATCTACGTGAAGACTATTTGTATTCTTTGCTTGCTGCCTTTAGTTACTTCTATGAATACTTAGTTTTCTGAATATATAATATTTGACTGAGTTTTACTGCCTTTATATGGTATATTTTGTTCAGATAATCCCATAATCATACACTGGGATATCAAGGCCACTAATATTCTTCTTGATTGTAGTTTTGAAGTAAAGGTATGCCATGTAATGAATAAAATATTTTAATATGATTCTTGATAATTTTCAGATATAATTTTGTATTTATTCTATTATTTTCAAGTGATCGTGGCCAATTATAAATTTTGTTAATCCTATGATATGTAGGATGTTACCTTTGTAGAGTGTCTGAGAATACAAATATATGCTTATAGAGTCATTAAGTGGTACATGATATAATTACAGAAGATTATTCTGAATAGAAAAAACATTCAATTTAATTCCTTTATTTGAAAAGTAATATGTTGAAAAATAAAATAAGTGAAAATTTTCTTACCAAATTGTAGATTTTGGACTTGTCAAGCATTGTTTAGATATTGAAACTCATGTCTCCATTAATGTGAAGGGAACATTTAGGTAAGAAACTAGATTCAATTTCTATTTGTTATATATAATTATAGTAAGTTACATTGTCTAGTTTTAAAGTATTTCATAACGAATGAGAGCAAAAGCCACTTGGGCATCTTTTACTTTTTTAATCTCCTTTGTGGGAATATCATTGAATTGGTTGTTTGTGGGCAATTTCATTTGCTGCAATTATATAGATCCAGATTATTTTTTCGCTGAGAAACTTAAAGTACGGTCAGATGTCTTTTCGTTTGGAGTTGTGCTCCTAGAGTTAATAACTGGTCGTCAACCTGGTGACAGTTCCGATCATACAAGTCTAGTTGATTGGGTATGTACTTATTCTTTAACTGTAGTCCACAATAAAGTATTTTAAGTTAGATTGTATTATTTGTCCGTGTGAGTAAGGAAAATAAAATGCTTGTAGCTAAATAAATAATGAAGGGATAATGATAGTCCATTTTATAAAAATAACTGTTTACAGCCAATTGAGAATTAAGTAAAAAATTAAGTTATATTATATTTACAGATCATTAATACTATTTCATACTTTCATACTTTAGAAGTTCAAATGTGTTGGAAGATTAAAGAGTTTTATATTGTGGTGAAAAATTGAAACTCCATTTCTATGGCAATAAAAATTCTTTATGGCTTTTTAGGCTAGACTGTGGCTCCTACGATCTATGGAAAACGTCAACCTTACTGCTCTTGTCGACCCAAAATTGGTGGTGTATAATCCCAAAGAAATGATTCAAATGATTTATTGTGTTGCTGCTTGTGTGTCGGCATCGCATCGACCACGGATGAGCGAGGTACTTCACTCTTTCATCATTTATTAAAGTTGGATGAACTGGGACCCTGTTCTGATGCTCAAATCGAGACATAAGCTATTTCAATCACTTCTACTTTGAATGCCTTGGCACAGCTAACACCCTTTCTAATTTTTACTTGTTAATTTCCCTTGTTGAACCATTCAAAGTCATTGCAAACATTTGGCAAGATTGTGATCCACATAGACCCCAAATGTGGATATGTGGGTCAGCTGGATGGAAATATTGCGATTTTACTTGCTCTTTATGAGAAGCAAATTGATTTGGAATATGCAGACCATGAATTCAAATCCTATGCTATCACATAATCATTATGTTGCTTTTGTTTTCAGATAGTCCGAGCTCTGGAATTAAATATGTCTCTGGACGATCTAGTTGTTGGATTTATATCAGGACACAGCACAGTACAGAGTTCATATGCTACTGCAGGTTCTTCTTTAAGTCAGGACAAGGAAGACTTGAAGGAATTCAAGCAGACTGCACTAGAAAGCCAGGAGCTTGGTAGTAGTGAGCAAAGTGCACCCCCCAGTGAGTATGGTCAGCATCGGTTGAGTCCAAGCACTGACGGCATACAAAGTATTCGAGATGGAAAATCAAAATGCGGAGAAAAACATCAGAGATTCCCATTAAAACAAGACATTTGATTTTGTTTGCTTGGTCACTTCTCACTACGCTGTATTGTACTTAATTAGGTAGATATTGATCTCATCTTTTCATGATATCAGGTGAGACTTGTTGTTGTTGTGTGTGTGCGTGTGTGCGCGCGCAGGCTGTATATATATACTTTTTTCAGGTCAGATATTGTTCTAATTTTTATGATAATAATATCAGGTGAAATTTTATTGTTGTGTATGTTTTCTGTGACCCTTTCCTCATATGCTTATGCATGATACGATGTTGACCTGTATTGGGTATCATCAGAACGACAAATCAACGAATTGAATTAAATTTTTATGCCGTTAATATTGGTAGAGGAACCAAATCAATATTTCTTAGTATTACGGTCGGTTTATAGGGTTGGTGTTAAATTTTACTTTTTGTATCTCTTTTTGGGAGTCTCCTATATTTAGACGGTTTTTTCAAATTTTGACCGTGTGGCTGGCTACTCTGCACTTTTCCAAGGCTTAACCCTCGCAGAAGCATTAGCTAATTGAACGATACAAAGGAATGAAATGTTAACATGTAATGCTTTGGATTTAATTAAGGTCTTTTATATGAACAAACAGAAAAAGACTTTTGAATCTCCAAGAATCACCTAATTGACCACTTGCTAAAGCCAGTACTTTTCTCATCATGTTGATCAAGATTTTATTTTTTATGTTGGTTTAATAATAATTCCTTATAAATCCTTTGGGTCCTACAATAGCTAACGTGGTATCACGTCTTTATATGTGCCCATGTATCACGGAGGCAAGCATCTGGGAATGAAAACCAACACATGAAATCATAAATCCAAATATGTTATTGGCCAGGAAAAAAAAAGAAAAAACTCCAATCTCAATAAAATAATAAATTTGTATGTTTCACAGATACAATATTGAACACAAGTGACAACTATTTGAACCCAAAAGAGCCAAGTTAGAGCCAATATCATACATAACGGAATTTTAGACATCCTTGCCTGATTCTAACTTCCAGCTACAATGACTACATATCTAACGGAAGAACATAAGAACGGAAGTCAGTCCCCAGTTGGAAAACAGATTGAGGCAGCCAGGAATTTCTTTTAGCATTCGCACCCAGTAGATCTTTGCTGCTGCCCTCCAACATCGATGGTGTCAGGGAAATATCTTCATTACCCATGAAAAAAGGTTAAAACAATCAGTCATCACATAGGCAAAAGACAAGCCAATGAAAGCCACAATTGAGTTCCTTCATATCCACCCAATGTGACAGCATTGTAACTGAGATACCTAAGTATGACTACAAAGTTAGCTGAAATTTCAATGAGCGTGGGAGTGCTACAAGTGCTCCCACATGCATAAAAGGCATTGTTAGTGCATGAGACACCTACATTATGGGGTTTGAAAAAGGAATAGATACATGTAGTCTTACGCAAAGAGATTGTTTTTGAGACTTAAATTTATGACCTCTAGGTCACCATTGATTAACCTTACTGTTACACCGAAGCTTGCCCTTGGAGTTCTCACAAGCTTAGAACTTCGAAAATGGTAGGTTTAGGAAACAAAGTCGACCAATCACTTTTCTACTTACATGTCTTCTTCGGGTTCTTTCTTAAATGCATTTTTGGCTATACACTGGAAAGCAGCATCCACATTGAATCATTCTTTGGCGGAGGTCTCAAAGTAGTGTTGTTTCCCTTAGAGGCACCCCATGCCTTTGATTTCTTTTCAGAAACCTAAAGCCAATATGCAGAGCCGTATACACATAATAAGCATGGATGAATGCTTCAGAATAATAGCAAAACATTCTACTCCAGTTATTTCCATGAAAGGATTTTACTTAGCTCCACCTTAATGTTGTAAAGAGTAAATATTTCAAGAGAGATTGTCAAATCGAAGGAAAATCAAGAAATGAATAAAAATGCCTTACCACCCGACTATTGCCGCCATCAACATCTATTTTGTTCCCCAGCACAACAAATGGAAAGTTTTCAGGGTCCGATGGGTTAAATATAGATTTGAGAAATTCTTTCATGAAAAAAAAAGGTGTGAGATAACAACCTCAATCAGAAACTCTTCTCGCCAATTATTAAGATGATCAAATAATTTCATGACATTCACATCGTACACAAGAACACAGCAGTCTGCACTACAGTAGAAAGCAACCCCTAGACTTTGAAACCTTTCCTGCCCAGCAGTATCCCAAATCTGTGCATACATCATATACGGACACAGTCAAATAACTCTCCTTGTAACAACCAGATACTTCACTCACATATGGAAAATAAAATGCACGCATGCTTTACAAATCTCTGCATTATGAGTGTATTTTCTCCCCAAAGAAATAACAGATAGATAAGTGAAATGAGCTGAAAGGATGATCCTGACACAGCAGGAATACCCTTCCAGCTATATCTCTGCATGTTCAATCTAGCAAAATAAAGCATAAATTAATCACTCTACCAGCAAAACTTCTGGTTTCTTAATTTTCAGGCTGTGTCTCTCCATGACCTCAAATTAAAGAAAAATCTATTTCAGCATAAATTGATTACATAACCAAATAAAGATTCAGATAAACTCACGTCCATCTTATTCTTCAAGCATTCTGATGATCACAAATTTAATTGTTAGGCCATCCATCATTCTACTTCCTTTTCCTCTTTTAAAACTATGGATACAAAACGTCAAACCTTGTACCATCCTTGAACCAGAAATATAGAAAGAAATCCAACACTACGCACGAAAGGTGCATACGTCCACATGTTACACATTCCAAATTGCAAAATCCATCATCATTCTTGCCTACCACCTGAATTCATTGCAATTCCAACATCTAATTAATGTTTTCAACCATAATTACAAAACCATGTAGTCAGCTAGATGGGACTCCTTATTTTATTTTATTTTATATTTATATATGACACGGAATTTCTTTCAGGTAAACCTCAGATTGCTACCTTGGCCCCACTGCCGCAGCTCCCACTTAAAACATGTAATGTGGGATTCAAACCTAAAGCCGTGCACATAAAACACACAACTCCCAAGTTGGTTGGGACAAAAAATTTTAAAATAGATACAAATTCAAGAAGCACAGGCCAATGTAACCATGCATTCATTGATCCACAATTTCACTCAAAATTCCATCAGCAAGTATAGCTAGTTGATCTAAACACTATACAAATCAAAATAAAAATGCCTGCTTGTAACCTGCATTGTGAACAACCTATCCTCAAACTGGACTTCCTTTGTTAAAAAATCTGCGCCAATTGTGGCCTTGTATTGATTACAAAACTTTTGATTCACATACCTAGAAAATAAAATTATAAATCAAATATATTTATTTCCAATAGAAAATCCAACAAATTTTTTAAAAAAAAAAAAGAACAAATTTTGAGATGTGGGTATTGGAGAACAATACTGATTCATTAGCGATGTCTTTCCAACCCTGCCAAATTCATGAAAAATTGAAACATTAGCCTAAGAAAAAGCCATGAGGAAACCCAAAAAGAAAAAAATAAACTCAAAATCATTTTTTTTAAAGGCTAAAATTTAAATGAAAAAACGAAGAGAAAACTAGACATTAACATGTTTGATGAATTCAAGTACAAAAATCAAGTACAAGAAGCAGAACTACAAGTACAAGCCTTCGCATGGACATGCTGATATCGGATTATATCGTATCGCTAGGTTTAGCGATATCTATAGGACTCGTTGTAGCTTTTAGAGCTGGACAACAAGCCAGAGAAATCAATGTTCTAAATTTAGAAGATAAGGTGAATGAATTGACAGTAAATGCACTGAAAGAAAACATAGTTTCCCGACTAGAAAATCTTTTACGTGTGTATAGAGAGACTACTCCCGGTTTAAACGTTGAATTACCCCCACTACACGACGTAACCGAACATATTTTTTTTGTAGACGAGAGTGAGCCTTCTACACATACACAATATTTATTGTGATCTTATTTCTCAGGGAATGCAAAGTGAATACTTTGTCCAAGCTCTACAATTTCTTGAATTTGAATCTTCTATTTCTTTTTGGATTACAGGTCTGTCGGTACGCTCCTTCCTAATGGAAGACCAACCTCCTGAATAACATATAGCTTTTTGCTTTTGCCGTTGGGGTTCAAAATCTTATACTACAAAGCAGAAGGTGGATGCTGATAGTCGTCCGCTAATGGTATCGTATAGTTGATCAAGCCTGCTTTTAGGAGTGATCTTTTTTTCTATCTATAAATAGAATAGGAGAAGAATGCTCTTTTCCTATAGCAGATTCAAGGAATGCTTAAAGGCTATCCGAGTTCACAGGCATAGTCGCGTGTACTTAATTTCATTGATATTAAGTTTGTGTTCCGTGTACTGCACCGAGTTCATGTAGCCTATGCGAAGCAAGATAGGATAGTAGATCTAATATTAAAGAATTCACTTTGAGTTCGTTCTTTTGCATGTCTTGGTTCACAGTTTATCTGTATCAGACTAAGAGATTGGCATCAATCAAGTAAGGCCCCACTGAGCTTAGCCTAGAGCAGATCGAAAAGGTCTCGCGAAGCCGGGAACCCCTTGCCCAAGATCCTTCTCTTTCTCTGTGAATATAGACTGCTGTTTATTGCTTTGCGTGTCAAGTGCGAGATTGGTTGAGAACCCTTCGTCCACAGTGCAGGTCTCCGTTTGTTGTTCCGTGTACTAGGATTAAGGTGGAAGATCGAAATGAAAGTTATATATAGCCTATAAATTATATATATATATATATATATATATATATTCTATATTCAGGTTTACAACAAAACAACAATATCACAATAGAAGCAAGACTTCCCACGCTACGATCTTGCTTACTATTTAACTAAGAAAGAGCAAGAACATGTTAGGTAGTAGCATAAATAAGAAGCTCCAATCATGCTACTTCGGATATATATGCTTAACACATGCAAGTTGGACTATGTTTTCGATCTGCCCATGCAGGTAATCACCAATCCCGAAAGGGATCGAAGCCTTTGCGACGGTAACTATTTCTTTCATAAGAGAAGAAAGCTCACAACAGATCAAAGCGGCAGAAGTGAAAGGTGTGATTCTCCATTAAGAAGTTTCGAAATACAGATTGTTGGGTGGAGTACGAGAGAAGAATGGTCGGGTGAGCACTAACTGACCACTGACCGAATTGGAGTTGGTAGGAGGCTTGCCGATTACAATTGCATGTAAGCGGTATGGCCGGCTAACTTACGACCCAAGCTGAGTAGGAAAGAAAGCCCTTAATAGAATAGCTCTCCTAAGTTCTTTCTTTCGAAAAGAGTGCAATCAAGATAAAGATAGAAGGAATGGAAGATATATATTCCAATTCAGTAATCCCATTAATTTCTTTCCTTCTCAAATGAAATTGCGTAGAGTGGTGTTCGAGCTCACTGATGGCGCAAGACCTCCTTAGTTCCCCATTCCTCATTAAATAGGTAAGCTTGGGAAATTGTGTATCTAAAGATAGAGAAAAGTGGTATACCGTTTGTTGAATTGTGAATCGAATCGTCTCTTGCAAGACATGCGAAAAATAGTTTGTGTTCCGTGACGGGCCTTTCTCTTGTTGTTGTCGAGCTTTACTTCTTTATTTCTTTCTCCCATGCTTGGTCAACAACCAAGAAAAGTGTTCTTCAGTTGGACTAACCCAACCTAAAACAAATCTTCCTCGTGGGGAGCAGAGCAGTTGAAGAATGAAGCAAAGCAAATGATTGTTCTAGAATGGTTATTCTTCACAATTTCTCCTTGTGATGCCGCGGAACCATGGCAATTAGGATCTCAAGACTCCGCAGCACTGATGCAAGGAATAATAGACTTACATCACGATATCTTTTTCTTCCTCATTCTAATTTTGGTTTTGGTATTACGGATCTTGGTTCGCGCTTTATGGCATTTCCACTGCCAAAAAAAATCCCATCCCGCAAAGGATTGTTTATGGATCTACTATCGAGATTCTGCGGACCATATTTCCTAGTATCATGCCTATGTTCATTGCTATACCATCATTTTGCTTTCTTATACTCAATAGACGAGTTAGTAGTAGATCCAGCCATTATTATCAAAGTTATCAAAGCTATTGGACATCAATGGTATCGGACTTATGAGTATTCAGACTATAACAGTTTCTATGATGAACAGTCACTCACTTTTGACAGTTATACGATTCCAGAAGATGATTTAAAATTGGGTCAATCACGTTTATTAGATTAGAAGTAAAGAATAGAGTGGTTGTACCAGCCAAAACTCATCTACGTATTATTGTAACATCTGCTAATGTACTTCATAGTTGGCCTGTACCTTCCTCAGGTGTCAAATGTGATGCTGTACCTGGTCGTTTAAATCAGATCTCTATTTCGGTACAACGAGGAGTTTTCCATGGGCAGTGCAGTGAGATTTGTGGAACGAATCATGCCTTTACGCGTGCGCCCGGAAACATAGGTCGAGCCCACTCTGGCTCAGCCGCACTACCCCGGTGCGAGCCACCCGAGAAGCAAGCTATTACAGCAAGCGGCTGGAGTTGTAGGGAGCCAAGGAGCAAGGCAATATCTAAGATAGAAGAAAGGGCCAGGCTCCCGGTAGAGCTGAGGAGACAGTTAGGATAACGAACTTGAAACGCGGAGCCCGAGCGGTCGGCGAGCGAGTGGTTAGTGGCCAGAAGCGCCCTAGTTAATGGCACTCCTCTCTGAGGCTGGCAGTCGAGGAACCACGGGGCACTCCATACAGAGCAAGCAAGTCTTAGGGATGAGACGCCCGCGCAAGGACCTCAATTCTCATTAGGAGGTCGAACCAAGGACCTATGGAAGTCGGAGCTACCCCGTCCTCATGGGCAATGCAACAGTGTCCTGAGGGAGGAGTTTAGAGGCCTTATAGTAGCACGGACTTCTTTTCTAGATCATGCGAAGGGGGCCAGTCCAAGATCGTATTGTTCCTCTACAAAGACAACAGACGCTCTCAACGGCTATGCGCCACTATCTTTCTGAGTAATTCCAGCTTCTTAATGATTTCGTGCCGCGGTAAACCAAAAAAGAGGAAGAGGGCCATCTCAACAGAAGGAGAAGGACCTGCAACGGCAGAGACTACTAACCCTCTTCTTGCTCTGGCCGTCTTTTACGAGTCTGGTAAGCTTGGAATCCTAAGGATCCCTCAAAATAGAGAAGGACAGGCAGGGCTTCCGCAAAGGCCTACCCCCTCTTCCCGACGAAGATAGATGGGCAAGAACCCTATCAAGTCAAGGCCATAACCAACCTCTTTTTATATGTATGTATATCTTTGTTTCAGGGTGAGGCCACCCATAACTAGCTCTGGAATTAAATTTCAATACCGTTCAGAATAAGAGCAAAGCAAACCGTGGGAAAGATATCACGTTGAGTTAACAACGATGTGTGCTTCTCACTTGAGAAAGCAAAGGCAACCTGACTAGATTGCTAGGGGTGCTAGCCGTTCGCAGAAGTAGAAGAGTAGGAGGCTTAGTCAGGCATCCAAACTCAGCGTAGATAGAAAGTCCGCTACCCATTCAAGCAGCTTGTAAGGCTACAGTAATGCTTCATATAATATGTACTAAGAACAAGTCAGATAATGCACATTACTATTGGGATAACTTGAACATTGATATATCTTAATTTGAAACTATCCTCAAACAGGGTGTTATTCTACTCTGCCTTCTCAAGAAAGTGATTGGAGGAAAACCTATACCCTCTGTTAAGAGGAAGTACTACTTTCCTAAAAGCCATCAATCCTCTCATTACCCGACGTTTCCAATCCAATACGCCGCTTTTACCTATTTAAGTAAGCGCTCTCTTTCGAGTCAGCTAACTGAGCCTGACTGCCCTATGTTGTATGTCCCTCCCTGGCATTGAAGGAAGTTCCGAATAAGAGATTAGGGCAAGAAGAATCGGAAGGGGACTTTTCCCGGCAAGCAGTAGGCTTAGATAAAAATTCCCTTGTTTCAGCGCTAGGGCTGGGGTCAAGGAAGCCTTCCTCCATCCCTTTCTTCCGTAGCCTATAGAACCAAGGCAGATCCGCAGCCAGTAACGATAAGTAAGTAGTAGTTTACTGGGCCGATCCCTAGATCCATAAGCCCGCAAGGGAAGATGAATAGCCTTTCTTTTCCCAACCCTGGTTCGATCCCAAACTGTACTAAAAAATGAAGCAAGGACTGATTTCTTTGAGCAAAGTAGTCTATAGTAAGCACTAGAGTGAAAAAAGTACAGTAAGCGAGGGATTTTCAAGCTAGCAATAAGATAAGTTTTGAGCTAACTTCCATGATAGGGAAAGTTTATATATCTTTTCAGTCTCATGCGGCGGCGAAGAGAAGGATTTAGTAAGCTAAAGGGAAGAAGCTTTGTTGTAAGGTAAGGAGAAAAGCGATTTAGTATTAGAGGAAAAAGAGGGAGCAAAGATATCCTATCCGTAGAGTTCAGAAAGGAGAGGAAGACCTAAAAAGAAGAGGCGCCTTTGAAGCATATAGTAGAATACCTGGAATCAATCCCTTTTTTCGAAGGAAGGGGCAATTTCGTTAAAGGCTCTTTTACTCAAACCTAAAAGAGAATGAGTGCCACCACTCGACCTGACTTATTCAAGCCGTTTGGTGAGCTCGTGTAATCGTAAGTATCTCAGTGCAACTCAACTCTTCTCCGAATGGATGTGCGTCGAAATCTCTGGAAACCCTAAGGGGCTTAAGTCATCGATTCCAATATTTTTTCATTTTTTTCTCGTATACCGCTCCGCGAGCAAGTAGCGAAACAAAAATCCAACCTAATATCATGAATATCCTTCGTCCGTTATCCACTCATCTTCCTATTTATAAGCCACAGCTTACTTCGACTTGCCTTTTAAAAAAATGCATTCCTTTCCTATGGCTAGTCTCTATAGTTTTGTTTTTTTATCTTCTTTGTCTGAAAATGGTCTTTCTCACCTATTCCGTACTTTCCAAAGTTGGGCTCCATTTGGGGGGCGCGCTCTATCTTTCTTTTTGATAAAGATGGGCTGATCTGGGGGTCTGGCCTTGGCCATTGGTTTGGCTTTGAGGGCCCTCCTCGTTACCGAGGCCGTTTTATTCTTGAGAATATGGTCTTACCTGCTGGGCGGATTTAGGAGCGTCTACCTCATTTCACAAGCCGGAATGGGAAAGGGCTCTCTCTCTCCCAGACAATCAGGAGGCGCCAGATTCTCTACGTTCTCATGTCGAGGAAGAGTTAAAGGATCCTTTTTAATATAGGTCGAAAAAGGGTACTTTGCGACCAACAATTCAAAGAGTACGTCGAGCCCCTGGGGCTGTTCAATTCTGATCCACAGAATGGACTTCCTACAGTGGGCTTTTGTCAAGCTTTGCCGGAACGAGTGGACCACCTCTCTCTGCAACAATCCAACAACGGCCATCCCAACCCTTTTCTTTTCCATTTCAAACCCAAAAATAAATAAAAAGCCCGACTATATTCTATAATGTGGGAGTATGCTGCCCCTTTGGACCCTTCTTAATAACGTATCTTTGATTGCTAATTTGGGTACAGGAAGAGCTCAATTATAGAACGCCCCCCGCTGCGATCGCTCAGCGAATTTCAAATTTTATTGATCCAGAAGAAAGTTGTCTGATGCCTTAGAAGAGCGTAGCCGGTTGAATGCGGAATTCACTGGCACAACAAGTACGCCAAAAGCAGCATGAAAACGAAGTGCTACGCCAACGAATTCACATGTTATCGTACAGGCGGCGCGAAGGGATTGGATTTCACCTATGATCAGATCAGTGGGCAACCATAGTCAACCTTTTTTTTTTTTTTTGTGGTGTTGTTGAAAGCGAATTTTTAAGTAGACCTCGCTTTTTGGAGCTGCTCCCAGCTTACACTACGGTGAAGGAGGTGCAGTGAAAATCTAGGAGTGTGAGCTGTACGAGCTGAAAGGCTCCCATACTGTTTGGAGGGCAGGGGGAATAGATGCCAAACAAAGCTGACCTCTATCTATCGTCGTAGAAGCCGTTTCTAGGAAAGATTATGGTTCTTGGGTATCCAATCAATTAATCCCGCAAACCGGGGAAGCTTAAGTAGAAATGAAAGAATAGGGTGAGGGAAAAGGGAGGAAATGGAAGGCTTCGGGGGTTTGGTTTTCGTGAATAAAAAAGGTGATATCTAATTGAATGAGTTGAATTGAAGAAGACTTTATAAGCTAAGAAAGGACATCAATCTTTGTTTTCAGGAGTGTGTAGGTTTAAAGAAGTTTTTCCAGAAAAAGAAGACTGAAACCGAGGTAATGGGAGTTTGTGGGGTTGGGCGGGAAACTCTCCAGGGCCTCATTGATAGATAGATAGAAACCCCCGCCGATTTTTTGCCTCTAGTGATACGCACGGAAACGGTTTCAGGCACCAGCTGCCCTTTCATTACTTGGGCGTGCGTGTAGGTTAGCCTAAAAAAGCTTCGTGTTATTGTGATATGAATTTATTGTATTTTATATGTGCAATGTTGAGAATATTTTTTAAACAAGTTTTCTCACATTTAATTTATACAAATTTTTTTAAAAATATATTTAATTTAAAAAATATGTATGTATACAAATAAGGGTTGGAAGGTTTTTTTTATATAAATTTTGGATAAATTATAATTGTTAAATTTTTTTTTAATCTAATGGTAGATATTATATCATTTAACTTCTTATCTACTTATATTTATTATATTATATACTTTTAATATATTTCTGTTTCTTAGGTAATGTTTACATTTAATATATTGTCGTTTTTTATGAGGTGTCTAAATTCAACATATTGTTCATCCCTAAGTAAGAACCATGATATTCTCCCTAATCTAATCAAGTGACGCCCTCGTCGTTTCTTCAGTATGGTAGGTGTTAGTCTCCTTCTTAAATTGCCAAAGAGTTTCAGCAGGTTCCCAACTTATTTCGTTTTCCGAAAGAATCTTCCATCGGATAAAGTATTCATATTTCGGCGTACAATACCACTTTCGTATGACCCGATCTGCCACTATGGATTCGACTTCTTGGTTATATGAAGTTTTTGCTCCAAGTGATGCTCGTTGTAACTCCCCTTGATCTGGGTCTCCCTTGTCTTCATGGAAAGGTTTAAGCATATTTACATGGAAAATAGGATGTACCTTTAATTTTGGTGGTAAGTCCAGCTTGTATGTAACCTTCCCGACCTATTGTATCACTTGAAATGGCCCTTCGTAGCGACGAATTAGACCTTTGTGCACATCCTTGTACCGAAGAATGGCGTGTAGTTTGGCTAACAACAAATCCTCGACTTGGGATGGGAAGTGGCTCTAGCAATTTTGGTGATGAACGTTATTCAATTTTGTCTTGTTGGCAAACAAGACAGGTCTTTACATAGGCTTCAACGTCATCTCACATTTGAGGCCAGTAGTATTGATATTCGACAAGGGCTAAGGTGCGATGGATCCCTGGATGACCCACCCACTTTGAATCATGATACTCACACAACACTTCATTCCTTAACTTTCCATGGAGTGGCACATATTATCATCGCCCTTCTGTGTATAAAAGACCGTCCTTGTACCAAAATCGTCGGGTTTTGCCTTCTTGCGCATATCCAATGAGGGTTTGAGCCTTCTGATTATGTTTGAGCCCCTCCTTGATGCGATTGATCCATGGACAGCTAGGTCGAATCACTGTGTTTGCTAGCTCCATTCTCCAACTAAGAACATCAGCTACAGAGTTAGCCTTTCCGAGCTTGTACTCCATCACATAGTCAAACTCTGTTAGGAAATCTTGTCATCACGCTTGCTTCAGACTCAGCTTCCTCTGGGTCTAAAAATAACTCGTGGCCACGTTGTCCGTCCTTACAACGAACTTAGACCCCAAGAGATAATGCCTCCACGTCCTTAGGCAATGGACCACTGCAGTCATCTTCTTCTCTTGAACAATATACCGTCGCACGGTATCGTTCAGCTTTCGCAACTCATATGCCACTGGATGTCCTTCCTGCATAAGAACACCACCAATAGCAAAATCCGATACGTCAGTCTCTAATTCAAAAGGCTAGGTATGATTGGGCAACACCAGCACTGGTTCCCCGATCATAGCTTACTTCAACCGATCGAACGCCTTCTGGCATTGATCCATCCATTCCCATGGTTTCTCCTTCTTCAACATGTCCGTGAGTGGCACGGTGATGTTTGAGTAGTTCCGAACGAAACGCCGGTAGTAGTTGGTGAGACCAAGGAATGATATCAACTTCATCACTTTCGTCGGTGGCTCCCATTCAATGATGGCTCGGATCTTTGCTGTCTTCATTCATACTTGTCCTTCTCCGACAATATGTCCCAAAAATGGCACTTCCTTTTGGGCAAAGACACACTTTTCGCGCTTGACGTACAAGTCATCCTCGCACAGGACTTGGAAAACCTGTCTAAGGTGCTCGATGTACTCCTTGAGCATCCAGTTGTACACCACAATATCGTTAAGACAAACCACTACAAACTGATTTAGGAACGAGTGCAATACCTTGTTCATAAGAGTGCATAATGTGGTTAGAGCATTAATTAAGCCGAATGGCATGACGAAGAACTCGTATGAACCATAATGAGTTACACAGGCAGTTTTCGGCTCATCCCCTTCGGCAATCCGAACTTGATAGTAACCTGAACGGAGATCAAGCATGGTGAACCACTGTGCACCTCCAAGCTAATCGAATAGACCCACAATGAGGGGGATCGGGTACTTGTTCTTGATGGTTAATTTGTTCAACGCCCGGTAATTTATACACATCCGGAGTGACCCATCATGCTTCTTCTGGAATATGACAGGTGCACCGAAAGGAGCCTTAGATGGTCGAATGTACCTCGCATTGAATAGCTCCTTTAACTGTTTCCTCAATTCTTCCAATTCTGGGGGTGCCATGTGATATGGTGCCATGACAGGCAGTCGAGTGTCAGGTACCAACTCGATCTGGTGATCCACTTCTCTACGAGGTGAAAGCTTCTTAGGCAACTCAGGAGGCATCACGTCCTTGAATGAATCGAGGACTTGGCTCACTTATGTTGGGACTTCGCTCCCTTTGCTCTTGCTGTCCTCGGATTTCAAGGTTGCTAGGATGGTCACCTCACCCTTCTTTGCTCCCTTGTTAAGTTGCATTGCCGAAATCATCTTCTGATCACAATTCGACTTACGATGAATTGGAATCACGCACTGACACTGTTTGTCCAGCACACAAAGACACTCAGTAAAGGGCAATATAACCGCATGGATCTTGTCCAAAAATTTTAACCCAATGACAAAGTCATAATTATCAAGAGGAATTACCTTAAGGGTCTCCTGGTTTCTCTATTGCCCAATCTGTAGCTCCACGTCCCTAACAACCCCAATAGTAGGGACTTTCTGGGAGTTGACAGTCTTAAGCACCTAGCTCCTTTCTCAACCCGAAGGTTAAGTTTCTTGGCAGCTTCTTCCGATATAAAGAGATCGGATGCCCCAGTATCCATGAGCACACTCATCGTGGTTTCTTCAATCTTTACATCTACAAACATAAGTCCCTTTGGCTCTTTTGCCTTCTTGAGCTTGATTGAACTGAGGATCTGCAGCGAACCTAATCGTGCCTCCTCTTTTGGCTCATCTTCTTTGTAGAGGGCAACCAGCTTGGCCTTGTTCAGGTAATCTCATGCCATATATGGACTATCACAAAAATAACACTTGTAAGTGCGTACCTTTTTGTGACCTCTACTATTGGATTATGCATAAGCCTTCGAAGGATTAACCTGCGGTCTACCTCTATTCAAACAATTGAATCTACCTTGATCTCCCCCACCATTGGCCTTATCCTTTAGACGGGAGTCTGACTGGGAGGTGGAAGGTGTCTTGTATTCTACAAGAAATTCAGCCACTGTGATGGCCATTGTAAGGTCTCCCACTTGGAACCACTTCAGTTCCTATTTGGTCCACAGCTTGAGACCACTTATGAATTGGTGGAACACCTCTGTCTCATTCATTAAAGGGATTTAGAGCAGTAATTCTGAAAATCGTTTTACATAGTTGCGTACTGCACCCTTCTACCCAAGGTGCTTTAGCTCGTCGCGAGCTTCTTCCTCTGCATATGCGGGATAGTAGTTCCATCGAAACTCCTTAATGAACCTATCCCAGGTCGAGATAGGATCTCCATACCTATTGTCTGACCAACGATACCACCACAATAAAGCATTATCAGCTAAGTATATAGATGCAGTATTTACCCGTAATTAGTTGTTGTTGATCCCCATGGCTTGGAAGTATCGTTCCATATACCATAGAAAGTTGTCCACATCCTTGGCCACCTGAGAACCCCTGAACTCCTTTGGTTTAAGTGCGTTGGTACGTGGTCCTTGCACGGTGATTACCCTATTCACACATGCTGCTTCTAATTCTGCGAGCTTTCCCTTGAGTTCTGCAATCTCCATGCGCATGGCTGCCATCATGGTCTCCAAGGATTCATCCTGTTGATGGAGTTCTGCCCTTAAGGTCCCCAGTAACTCTCCTTGAAGTTCTCCCATGCCGACTTTGAGCTCCTGCATCTCGACCACGAGCTCCTCCCTTTCGGCATCTACACCTTCGACAGATTAGGTCAGGTCATCAACCGAACCTTGGACATTAGTGACGAACGATTCAATCTTCATCATACGATGTGCCAGGTCCCCTACTGGATCCCTTGAACTTGAAATAACACGATTCTTTTTTCTCTTGGCAGCACCTTTATCGGCCTTCCTCCCACGATCATCGTGGTCATCACCCATGATGAGTGTCTCATCAGAACATGGGTCTGCCATAATGCTTGGAATGAACCTACTCTGATACCAACTGTCACGGGTGTATGGATTTATCACATCCTACCCATGCAACCTTGAGAATGCTTCCCAAGCAGCCTTCTCACACTCAACTATAAGAACTTTTTTCGAGATTAATTTGAAAGGTATATTTCACTTGAAAAGTGAGTGTGTGTACAAATATGGGGTAAGAGGTCCCATTTTATACAAATTTTGGATAAATTACAACTATTAGATTCCTTATTAATTTAATAGTGGATATTATATCCCTTCAACTTACTATCTACCTACATTTATTATATTACTTACTTCCAATATATTTCCGTTTTTTAGGTAGTGTTTACATTCAACGTATTATTTTTCTTTATGAAGTATGTAAATTTAACGTATTATCTATTTTTAGGTAAGGACCGTGACATTATACTGTTGCAAGACCCAGTTCTTGTCGAGTATGATACAGCTGAGCATGAAAGCTTTTTTACGAAGGCATGCTAAATATGATGGGTTGGGACTGCATCTTAGTACGATGAGATGAGTTGGATATAGAATGTACAACTCAATGATGAGTTCAACTATCACTAGTGTTGTACAAACAAACGAAGTGCTATATCCATGGGTACAGATAGTAGATATACTGGTAAAAATGTTGATTATTACCATTACGACTTATCTCCCGACTGAGCTATTGATCCCTAACCCGTGCCAGATCTGAGCCCCTAATTCAGTTATTGATGTCTTCACCATACTGAATAGCTCTCCGCTCTACTCTACCAGATTAGCGTGGCGGTAGTAGCTCCATAGTAACCCCTGTGCAAGCATCTTTTTCATAATCGAATACGCATACATAAGCATATCCGTTCCTCGAGGACAAGTGGGGTAAGATGGATGAAATGTATCCTTATCCATGGTTGGAATCAAGTCTCTACTAACCGAATCCCCAGCTGTTAGTCATCACTTAATGAAAGAGTAAACGAATAAGCATCCAGCGAAGGCACAGCTAGCACACAAGAAGTGATGACACAAACCACACTCCTAGCTAGGCGCACTCTCGTCGATCCTTAACAAAGGTTAATAACGTATTCGACTGAGTTTTGAACCAAAGGAAGGATTTCAAACCTTTATCGGGTCATGGTCATGGAAAGCCCGTCTTTTTGGCCTAACTGCCTTTAGCCGCTCCTTCTGTAAGACCTTGGTCAATCAGTTCAGTTCCTTTTACTCATAATTCATGTGCTGCGGATTCTCAAACAAGAATAACAGATTCAATAGCAGCAGAGAACTGGGAGATATGCCCGCTATCTATTGTGCCTGATCTCTAATCAGATTTTGATCTCAGGTAGACATTCAAACAAAAAGATCTGCGGAAGGATCAACTGAAGCCGAAGAAGAGACGACTCTTGGGGAATGAAAAAGAAAGATTCATCTTTTTCTTAAATAAGACCAATTAGGCCAGGAAAAGGAGTGGCCCTTTGCCGAGCTTGGAAGCAAAGGAATTCATTTCATTCCAGGTCGATGGGTCAAAGATAAGAATAGCAGAAGTCTTTGATTAACAATGTTCACTCTGGAAGAGACCTTCATCTTAAAGGGAAGGAAGTGATGGGAGAAGGGGCACAACGGAGTATAAGTAGCCCAAGAAATTTCTCTCGCTTGCTTGAACCTATGAGGAGATGATTGAATAACAAAAATGGCAATGCAAATAAACCACAAAAGAAAACACACCAATTTTATGTGGAAAACCCTTCAAAACAAAAAGGGAAAAAACCACGGACACTCCAAACCAGAGGTCAACTCCACTATAATCAAGTGAGTACAATAGAGGTGCATAACCTTAATTACATCAAACAAATTGAACAAAATTCAATTTGGATTGAACGAGAGACTAATGAGTTAAGTAAGACAAGCCAACTACGTGCTGTCAACTACAACCCAATAAGTAGACCTCAAGGCAGTAATTCAACCGTTCAAGATGTCCCCTACCAGCTGTCCAAATTTCAGCTCAATCGGACCACGGTTCAACAATCATTCATACGGTTTACTAATTCTGCCACAGATGAGAGAGCAGAGAGTTACCAGAATTAAGAGGCTTTGGTTTGAATGAAAAATCTGCCCTTGCAATTCACAGAAACCCAATCCAACTGTCCACAAAGAAGGTCTATGTGTCCTCCAACTACTGACCAAAAATTAGTTCGATCGGACTACAAACAATCTTCCAATTACACGGTTGACCAATTCTGCACATAAAAAATTGCCCAGAGAATAAACCTACGAAACTGAAGAGAAGCAGGACTTACAGTGCTCGAAACCCAATCTCCACCGTTCAGAAATAAGAACCAAATGCCCTCTATCAACCATCTAAGTTTTAAGCTGATCGGACACCGATATCCTTTCCAAACGTAAGATCAAAGAACACTGCTTTTGATTTTTCTCTTTCTACAGCCTCCTTCTTTTTCTCTCCCTCTCGGCAGCCTTATTTTTTTTCTCACCGCCGACAGCTCTCACCTCTTCTTTTAAGTTTCTCCATGTTTTGTTTTTTTGGCCAAAGGGGTATTTATACCTACATTAATAATTTTTAAGTTATGGTCCCAAAATATTTGGGTTATATATCCACATAGGAAGGGACCAATAAACCCAACAATTCTCCCCCTCCCGACTACGTGGAAATATTGGCCATCCCAGCCAATGTACAACACAACTCAAACTTCCATCTTGATAATGCCTTTGTCATCATATCAATAACATTATTATCTGTATAAATCTTTTTAAGTGCCAACTGTTTAAAATCAAGCACATCCCGTATCCAATGATACCGCACGTCAATATGTTTTGACTTAGCATGAAAAGTTGGATTCTTACCAAGATAGATGGCACTCTAGCTATCACAATACAACACATAATTTGATTGTTGAAAACTAAGTTCCTTCATAAATCTTTTCATTCAAAGCAATTCTTTAGACGCTTCAGTTATTGCAATAAACTCTGCCTCTGTAGTGGACAATGCAACACACTTCTGCAATTGAGATTGCCAACTCACTGCTCCCCCTGTAAGAGTAATCACATAATCTGAAGTAGACTTTCTGGAGTGAATGTTACCTGCCATATCTGAATCTGTGAATCCAATAAGAATCGACTTATCACTCCCAAAACAAAGTCTTAAATCAGTGGAGCCATGTAAATATCTCATTATCCACTTCACTGCATCCCAATGCTTTTTACCGGGATTTGAAAGGAACCGACTAACTATGCCAACTGCATGAGCTATATCAGGTTTCGTGCATACGGTTGCATACATCAAACTGCCCATGGCTGATGCAAATGGAACTCTTTGCATCACTTCCTTCTCTTTCTCTGTGGAAGGACATTGGTTAATGGATAATTTAAAGTGTGTAGCAAGAGGAGTACCTACCACTTTAGCCTTATCCATGTTAAACCTCTAAAGTACCTTTTCAATGTACTGCTTTTGGGACAGGTACAACCTTTTCTTTTCCCTATCCCAAGTGATTGACATGCCGAGGATCTTCTTTGCTAGTCCCAAGTCCTTCATGGCAAAGGACTTGCTCAACTCTTACAAGCTTTTTCTTAACCAGATCATATAAACGATACCTGAAGTCATCTTCACCATAACCAAGAAAGATACACTGTCGAGTCTTCACATCTAACTTCCCTCTTTCATCTTTAGGGACATGAACAAAAGCCTTACAGCCAAAGACTCATAAATGGTCATAAGAGACTTCCTTACCAAACCAGACTTTGTCCGGAACATCACTTTGTAGCGAAGCACTAGGAGACAGATTAATTACATGTGTCACTGTATTCAATGCTTTACCCCAAACGGATCTAGGTAATTTTGCATCTGAAAGAAGACATCTGACCCTCTCAATCAACGTTCTGTTCATCCTTTCTGCTAAACCATTTAACTGTGGTGTCTTGGGAGGTGTCCTTTGATGTCTGATCCCATATTTTCTGCAGTATTCATCAAATGGACCACTATACTCACCACCATTATCAATGCGGACACATTTCAGCTTCTTACCAGTCTGTCTCTCAACAAAGGCATGAAATTGTTTAAATACATCAAAGACTTGATCTTTAGTCTTCAATGCATAAACCCAAAGCTTCCTTGAGTGATCATCAATAAAAGTCACAAAATAAAGAGCACCACCAAGTGAGCGTACCTTTAAAGGGCCACATACATCAGAATGCACCAATTTAAGCAACTCTGATTTCCTTAAAGGCGAGTGACTCTTAAATGTAACTCTATTTTGTTTCCTAGCAAAACAATGAGGACACTTCTTTAAAACTGCATTTTTTATATCTGGAAGTTGGTTCTTTCTTGCCAAACAATCCATTTCCTTTTCACTCATGTGACTGAGCTGCTTATGCCATAATTTAATGGAATTATCATTCTCTGCTGCATTTACAATATCTTTGAAGATAACAGTTTGCATGAAATATAAACTGAAACATTTCCTACCTCATGCCACAATTAAGAAGCCTTTGGTAAGCTTCCACTGGCCATCACTGAAGGTACTACAAAAACCTTCATCATATAGTTTTCCCATTGAAATCTAATTCAAATGGATATTAGGGACATGTCTAACATCCCTTAATGTCAGCTATGCTCCATTGCCAGTCTTTAAGCAAATATCACCAATGCCAATGACCTTTACTAAGTCGTTATTACCCATCTTCAAAACTCCAAAATCACCAGGAGTATATGTTGTGAAGAATTCCATTCTTGAAGTAACATGAAGAGAAGCACCACTATTTATGACCCAATTAGTTTCATGAGATGTCAAATTAATCACATCCTCATCACAAACAATAATGAGGTCACCAGTACCAGAAGTGGATGCAGTAACAATACGATCATTACTCACATTCTTTTTCTCATACCTATCACTGCCATCTTTATTTTCTCTCTTCCACTTGTAACACTTTTTCTGAATGTGACCCATCTTCCCGTAATAATGACACTGGACATTCTTGTACTTAGATCGTGACTTGCTTCGGCTCTTACTTATACCATTTTTACCATTTCCTTTTTCTTGACTTCTCCCCCTATTTTCAGTAATTAAAACCTCTGATTTGGATGATGATGAACCCTGAGATTTCCTTCTCATCTCCTCATTCAACACACCACCCTTTACAAGTTTCATTAATAAAACACCACCGGAGGTAGAATTAGCGAGAGACATTCGAAAAGTCTCCCAAGAATTAGGTAAGGTAGCAAGTAACCATAACCCGAGAATTTCGTCATGAAACTTAATGCCCATGCCTGATAGTTGATCAATGAGACCCTGAAACTCATTTAAGTGGTCAGCAACTGAACTCCCTTCATTATATCTAAACTGCATTATTTTCTTTAACAAGAACAACTTGTTATTACCAGACTTTGTAGCATACAATGTCTCAAGTTTGCTCCACAAAGTTCGTGCACGTGTCTCATTGTAAATGTGATTATAAATATTATCATCAACAAATTGTCATATAAAACCACAAACCTGTTCGTGCTCAAATTCCCATTCTTCATCAATTTTAGACTCAGGTTTCGTAGTAGCAAATACTGGCAAATGCAATTTCTTCACAAATAGGAGATCCTTCATTTTTCTCCTCCATATATGATAATTTGTGCCATTCAAACAGACCAATTTATTCACATTTAACTCCATCATTCAAACAAGCTAGATACACCAACCTGGCTCTGATACCACTCTGATGGGAGAAGGGGCGCAGCGGAGTATAAGTAGCCCAAGAAACTTCTCCCGCTTACTTGAACCTATGAGGAGATGATTGAATAACAAAAATGGCAATGCAAATAAAGCACAAAAGAAAACATACCAATTTTACGTGGAAAACCCCTTCAAAACAAAAGGGGAAAAAACCACGGACACTCCGAACCAGAGGTCAACTCCACTATAATCAAGTGAGTACAATAAAGGTGCACAACCTCAATTACATCAAACAAATTGAACAAAATTCAAATTGGATTGAACGAGAGACTAATGAGTTAAGCAAGACAGGCCAACTACATGCTGTCAACTACAACTCAACAAGTAGATCCCAAGGCAGTAATCCAACCATTCAAGATGAACCCTCAGATTTCCCCTACCAGCTATCCAAATTTCAGCTCAATCAGACCACGGGTCAGTAATCATTCATACGGTTTACCAATTCTACCACAAATGAGAGAGCAGAGAGTTACCAGAATTGAGAGGCTTCAGTTCGAATGAAAAATCTGCCCTTGCAGTTCACACACAGAAAATTGCCCAGAGAATAGACCTACGAAAACTAAAGAGAAACAGGACTTACAATGCTCGAAACCCAATCTCCACCGTTCAAAAATAAGAACCGAACGCTCTCTAACAACTATCCAAGTTTTAATCTCATCAGACACCGATATCCTTTTCAAATATAAGATCAAAGAATACTATTTTTAATTTTTCTCCTTTTACAGCCTCTTTCTTTTTCTTTCCCTTTTGACAGCCTTTTTTTCTTTTCTCACCGCCGACAGCTCTCACCTCTTCTTTTAAGTTTCTCCACGTTTTGTTTTTTTGGTCAAAGGGGTATTTATATATTCACGTAGGAGAACCAATAAACCCAACAGGAAGCAGGCGCAAGTGATTAGGGTAGGGGGAAAGCTATTCACATGAAGCAAAGGAGCCGAGCGAGTGCTTAAAAGGAAAGGGTTGTTTTTGGAAGCGAAGTGACTCTAGCCTTAGGATTTAGGAACTTAGTAAGGGAATGAAAGTAGTGACCATACCAGGACTGAAGGTGCGGGATGAGACAAAAGCAAGGATTGAACTCTCACTCCCAGGAATGAAACCAGTGAAGTGCCCCTAACAGGCGTTAGGACAGGAGCCAAGCTAGTGTAAGGGATAGAATGTGTTTTCTATTTCGTTAGCAAATTCAGATGAAAGCCTAGGCAAGCAAAGAAGTTTGGCATGATTCGGAAGGTAGCTAGGCCGAAAGATCATTTGTAGCTTTCTTCGGTAAGAGGCCTTTTCTTGCTAGATCAGTAGTAGAATTACCCGACCCATACTCTTTCTACTTAATCTTTCAAAGCCCAAGTGGGGAGTACTACCTAAGAGCTTGCATCAAAAGATATGCTCGGAAAGGACATCCACTACCTAGGAAAACAAGAGCTGACAGCCCTTTCTACCCCCGACCCATAGGGGGTGCAAACTCGTGATAGACCATACGACTATAGCAAGAAAGTTTTTCACACGCATCACAATGGGCTCAAAAACCCCTGTTCCAATCGCTGGTTTTAGGAATTTTTTGGCTAATAGTTACTAAGAAACCTTCTTTCAATCGTATGCCTGTGCTTGACACAGAAAGTCCAGAAGTTGGTTTCTTCATAGGATAGGAGCATTTTTCTGCCAAGTCAAGTGACTGGGACCCTACTTGCCCTTTCGAAAAGGACTTTGCCATACCAGATCATTAGTCTCAACCGAAAGCCCTCTTTGACCATGTCCAGGAATCCACTTTTTGACTATTTAAATAGAAATTGTTGGAATGAAGTCTCGGTAGACTATCCTAACCCCACTCTCAAGCCCTTGAATTTCCTTCCTCGGTCAGTTTGCTAAGAAGAGCAGCCAGTGGAATAGCTCCATGACATGGTCAATCGCTCCTCTCCAATTGGTTATTCATTAGGAAAGTGGGATAGAGACGTTAGATCTGGAGAAAGCATCTGGTCGCATATCCCACTTCCTTCACAGGAAAGGAAGATCTAACCATGCGAATGAACCAAGGTTATAAAACAACTTGAAGCTATGACCAGGTGGTACGGGTCGGAGGTTCGAGTCTTAGCACCTTGAGGTGAACATGAGAGAGATGAATGCTCATGTCGATGAGAAATAAGTTTTGAAAGTTCCTTGCGGATAAAGAACCAAAAATGGGCAAATCCCCGAAAGAGGAACTGTTACCGAAAATCACACGGAGTAATCAAATTAAGAAAAAAATAACACCAGAACAACACCAGAATTTTACGTGGTTCGGTCGATGTGACCTACATCCACGGGAAAGACAGAGGGACTACTTTTTATTAATAGAGAGAATGTGTTACCGGATACAAAGAGTGCGGCTCTCCTCTCTACCTCGTCTCAACTCACATAACCCTAGTATACCTATATATATTTATAGGGATATAAGAGTAATTCTAACTCAACTAGAATACAAGGCATATTCCAACAAATCTCCACCTTACATTATATTCTCAAAACACACAACAAAATAGAATCCTTCTGTCTCTCCTCCAAATGGCCCTTCAGGGCCAGTCAATCAAAACGTACACCAATCAAGTCCAAGCAATGCTTGAACTTGCTAGTTAAAATTGGTTTCGTCAACATGTCAGTTGGATTATCTGCAGTAGCGACCTTTTTCACTGAAATCTAACCTTGAGATATAACATCTCGCAAGAAATGGTATCTGACATCAATGTGTTTGGTCCTCTCATGATACACTTGATTTTTGGTCAAGTGTATAGCACTCTGACTGTCACAGAATACAGTGGTAGTTTCCTGTGATAAACCCAAATCAGTGACCAAACCTTTCAACCAAATCGCTTCCTTGACTGCTTCTGCTATTGCCATGTACTCAGCTTCAGTGGTGGAAAGAGCAACTACTGATTGCAATGTTGCTTTCCAACAAATGGCACTGCCTGAAAGAGTGAAAACATAATCAGTTGTTGATCTTCTTCTGTCAAGGTCACCTGCATAGTCAGAATCCACAAAATCAGTAACCAACCTACTGCCTTTGCTGAACATCAGTCCTACATCTGTAGTGCCTCTAAGATACCGAAATATCCATTTAACTGCTTGCCAATGTGCTTTCCCAGGATTAGCCATATATCTACTGACCACACTGACTGCCTGTGAGATATCTGGACGAGTGCAAATCATAGCATACATAACACTACCCACTGCCCTATAGTATGGAACACGTGACATATATTCCTCCTACTCTAGGCTATTGGGTGACAAAGAGGCTGAAAATCTGAAGTGTGATGCCAAAGGAGTACTTACCGATTTGCAACTCATCATCCCAAAACGAATGGAAGTATGCTTCACAACTGGAGAAAACACCTCATTGAAGTCAATCCCTTCTTTCTGGTTGTAGCCCTTTACAACTAGACGTGCCTTGTACCTTGCATCTTCAACTCCTGGAATTCCCTCCTTCTTCTTGAAGATTCATTTGCAGCCAACAGTCTTCTTATCTTTGGGAAGTTTCACTAAGTCCCAAGTCTGATTCTTATGTAGGGACTCAATTTCCTCGGTCATAGCAATACTCCACTGGGAAGATTCGGCACAAGTGAGAGCCTCTGAGTAGTTTCTAGGTTCATTGTAGTCCACCTCTTCCGCTACTGCCAAACAATAAGCAAAATCTGAGTATGAAAACCTGGCTGGTGGCTTGATAGTCCTTCTGGGTCTGTCTTTGGTGATACTGTACGGCTGTGCCTATTGAGTATCTAGAGTATCCTCGTCAGTTTCTGAAGTGCCAACCCGAATTTGTTGACCTGACTTAGAAGGAATATTGCTTTCAAACTCCACCTGTTATCTGGAACTGCCACTATCTTCATTGTTTGGCCTTAAGACTTCCTCTTTTGGATGCAGCATAACGGATTCATCAAATGTCACGTCTCTGCTAATGAGGAATTTTGGAGACTTAGGGTCTGGACACCACAACCTATAACCTTTCGCACCATAAGCATAACCAAGGAAAATGCATTTCTTAGCCCTCGGTTCAAACTTTCCATCATTAACATGAGCATAAGCAAGACAGCCAAATATCTTTAAATCAGAATAATCTGTAGGTTTGCCTGACCACACCTCTTCAGGTGTTTTACACTCAATAGAAGTAGAAGGAGATCGATTTACCAACCAACAAGCTGTATTAACTGCTTTTGCCCAAAACTCCTTGCCCAAACCTGCATTGGATAACATACATCTAGCTTTATCTATCAAAGTCCTATTCATGCGTTCTGCAACTCCATTCTGCTGTGGAGTTTTTTACAACTGTGCGGTCTCGAACAATGCCTTCGATTTTGCAAAACTCATTGAATTCGTTATTGCAAAATTCAAGGCCATTATCTGTTCTCAGCCTCTTAATCTGCTTCTCAGTCTGCTTTTCAAGTAAAGTTTTCCACTGTCTAAAGATTCCAAACACTTGGCTTTTCTGTTTCAAGAAATAGACCCAAACCTTGCGAGAAAAATCATCAATGAAAGTGAGCATATAAGCAGCACCCATACCTTTAGAGAGAACCTGAGAAGGACCCAAAAGATCTGAATGGATGTAGTCCAATGTTCCCTTTGTTTTATGTATGGCTGTACTGAAGCTCAACTTCTTCTACTTCGCAAAAACACAATGCTCACAAAATTCCATTTTTCCAGTGTTCTGACCACACAAAAGACCTCTCTTACTCAAAGCAGCCATACCTCTATCACTCATGTGTCCCAGCCGCATATGCCACAACTTTGTCACGTCTGAATCTGAAACTGAAGTAGAAATTGCAGTTGAGTCTGTGACTGTCGAACCATGCAAGAAATACAATGTGCCAATCCTAGCAGCCTTCATCAATACAGGAGCACCTCTGGAAACCTTCAGAACTCCACCTTCACACCCAATCTTGTAGCCATTCTTCTCAAGAGCGCCCAATGAGGTAAGATTCTTCGTGAAATCTGGAATGTGTTTGACCTCAGACAAGGTCCTAATGACACCGTCATGCATCTTGATCTGCACTGTACCAATCCCAGCAACATTACATACGTGATCATTACCTAACAGAACACCACCATTAATTGGCTTGTAAGTGGTAAACCATTCCCTATTAAGAGTCATATGTTGCGAGGCTCCAGTGTCCATGATCCAGGTATCCTGAAATCTACCTTGGCTTTGAGTGACACAAAGCAGATCATCACTCTCATTTGCTGCCACATGAGCTTTTCCTGGTGGATGGTTCGTTTGATTACTGTCACTTACTTTCTGCTTATTTTTCAATTTGTAACAATCAGACTTGATGTGCCCTTTCTTCTTGCAATAATTGCATGTCAAATTCTTGTGCCTTGATTTCGATCTTGATTTTCTTGAATTTCGACCTCTCTCCTTTGATCTTCTTTGATCAATGATCAAACCAACACTCTGATCTGATGTCTCAGAAAATGTCAAACTACTATCAATTTTCTCCTTGGCCTGCAAATTAGTCTTGACATTCTCAAGGGAAATATCTTCTCTGCTATAAATCATAGTATCTCGAAAGTACTTGTATGAAGGAGGCAAAGAACATAATAGCAATAAAGCTTGATCCTCATCGTCAATATGCACGTCAATCTTGCTCAAATCAGTAACAATTGAACTAAACTCTCCAATATGTGATTTCAAAGAAGTACCTTCTGACATACGTAGAGTGTAAAGGCGTTACTTTAATCGGAACCTGTTAGTCAAAGATTTTGTCATGTACAGACTTTCCAATTTTAGCGACACACCAGCTGCTGTTGTTTCACTGAGGATTTCTCTCAAAACTTCATTTCCCAAACTGAGTTGAATTGAGGATAGAGCTCTATCATCCAAGTCATCCCAATCAGCATCGGACATTGACTCTGGTTTTTTCTCCTTGCCAAGTAGGGCCCTTTTTGTACCTTCTCGCGACAGAATTGTCATCATCCTGACTTGCCACAGTGCAAAACTGGTGTTTCCATCAAACTTCTCAATTTCAGACTTCACCATTGATGAAGATGAAGAAGTCATTGCAACAAAACACCCAAAATAAAAATCGAAGAATACAAATTGATAGACCAAATTAATAAAATTTTTCAAGGCTCCGATTGGTATGGACGGGATCCGAATTGGATCTGGTGGATATGACAGAACACCGGCTGTTGGGCTGTTCGACGGGGCTTGCCGGTGTGGGGTGTGCGTCGGCCGCTAGACTGTGTAACGGGGCTCGTCGGTGTGGGACGTGCGTCGGCCGCTGGACTGTGCGCGACGGGGTCACCGGTGACGCAGGGCTGTGCGACGGGGTCGCCGGTGACGCAGGGCTGCGTCGGGCGCTGGGCTGCGTCGGGGTTGCTGGTGACGCAGGGCTGCGTCAGGTGGTCTCGGCAGAGGGCTGTGCGTCGGGTGGTCTCGGCAGAGGGCTGTGCAGATCTATGTTATTGGTGACTTAGTTTTTGGATTTTTTTTTTTTTTTCTCATATACCAATTTGTTACTGAAAATCATACAGAATAATCAAATAAAAAAAAAAATAATATCAAAATTTTACGTGATTCGGTCGATATGATCTATATTTACTAAAAAAAATAAAAAGAATATTTCTTATTAATAGAGAGAGTGTGTTACCAGATACAAAGAGTGTGACTTTTCTTTTTATCTCATTTTAACTCATATAACCTTAATATACTTATATATATTTATAAAAATATAAGAGTAATTCTAATTTAATTAGAATAAAAGGCAACGGGAACAAGTCTTTCTTTGAGCATGCCGTGGAAGAACTACAACGCTGCTGCCTTGGCTAAGCTGCTTGCCCGAAGCTCTGTTTCTATCACGCAAGAAAGAGACATCTTTAACTGACATGGATATCTTTCGGTCTCAATTTCCGACCATCAGATTGAAAAACAGAAATTCTCTTTGCAATAGCAAGAGGGGATGACATTACTGAGATAAGATCGAAGCTGCTATACGCCCTATATACGTAGACATCGACTTAAGTACCTTACAAAAAGAGATCGAAATCACTACTGATTTAGGTACATTCTGGCAAGTAGATCAAGACAAACCCTCCCAACCTCTCCTACCGGACACCTTTTAGGCTCGATTCGATGCCAAAGGAGGGCGCTTTATAGCGGTTTGGTAGCCGAGTGATCCAATGCGGAGGCAGCCATCCCAGCAAGCAATAGGATAAATGGGCCAAAACCACGACATGATCTTTATCTCGACCCCTGCCGGCTAGTCGTATGCCAGTGAATCATTGGATATTCGGGGCGAATCATATGTTGTTGAATTGCCCACGTAACAAGTGACCATACGTGACATTTTGATGGGGTTAAGATCATAATTTCCCTTTCAAAGAGCTTCTCCCCTACTTTTTAGCGTTTTTTGAACCTTGTCAATGATCGAATTTAAAGATATGAACTGAGTGCCATTTGATGAGTAACTGAGAACAAGGGGGAGGGATATAGAAAGGATGAAGTAATGAAAGAGGAAGTCATTGCTAGTAGTAACGACTTGTTACGATCCATGGGTTCATATAGAATCCATGTTTTAGGTGTATCAAAAAACATTCTTTTCGCTAAGCGTATATAATAAAATAGAGTGAAAGAGTCCACCCTGAAACCGAGGGGGTACTAACAGCTGAATCCTCTCCGAACCGCAGGAGATAGTTGCCCATCATATGGCTCACCAACTTCGCTTGCCTCTGTGGGGGGCTCACTCCGGGCAGGTTCGGATCACTTACAATACACAGCTCTACGAAGGAAGGGGTTAGGTTAAGAACGTTTTCAATATGATTTTTTTTCCGTATTTGTTCTATGAGAAATGCGAGTCTGTTTTGTTTTGTCCACTTTCTCCATCTCCTCTATCAAAATGATCAAAAAGGAAGGCGAGCTTGCTTTCTTATTCCCGTGTTTGATCTCTTCCATCTCTGCCTTGCTCTTTGTCACCTATGTTGAAGAAAGGTTTGGAACCCTGTAGAGAATGGAGAGAGGCCAAGGATCTTCCTCTCAACAGTGCTTCTCGAGGCTCCACTTTCCTCCCTGAATAAGTCAGGCCTCCTTAGCCTGGGCAAAGATGGGGATAAGGAATAAGGCTTGAAGCCCCTTAGCTCTGCCAAGCACTGGACAGGGGTTAGCTCTGTAAATGTGTAGAGCCAAGTGTAGTGTGGTGTAGTAGTAGGCACTTCTAGGCCCTTTCCCGGCTACTGGATCACTCCAGTGCTTTGGGTACTACGGACCCTCTGCCATCCATTGCAGCAGAGCCGTTTCACGAGCGGGGGCTAAGCGCAGTTCTTTGAATCCAATGTTGAATGAAATCGATTCCTTTTATATATCAAAATCGAAATAGATGAATGGATCTATCTTTCTATTCATATATATTACTAAAAAATGGATTTGATTTATATAGTTAAGTAGCGTAGCCCCAAATCCTTGATTTGACCAGAAAAGACTGCATTGCTTTGGGCCCAGGAAGCGAAGGGAACGAGCTCGGCTGCTTCTCCTCCACACTGATTTTTCTCCGTGCCCGTTCCGCATGCGCTTCGCGCGCCATTGGCGCTTTGTTCTCCTATTTTTCTTCATTGGACGGTTCGGATGGACCTCGCCGTTATTTCCCAACTAAAATAGAAAAGGTATTTTCAAATCGAGACGTGGATTCGTTTTTCTATTTGGAGTGATTTACATTATGAAAATCCTTTTTGTTGGTCCCAAGTTTTTCATAGGACTTACTTAATTTTTACTTTAATTTATTAATTTTAGAAATATTATAATTAATAATAAATATATTATTAATATAAAATAATAAAATAATAAAATTATCATAAATAAATTTTTGAACAAAAATATAATGATTAGAAATAATTTTTTTATAATCTTACTTCTCTATAACAGATTTAAATTTTTTATACCATTGTCTCGAAACTTATTTTAAGTTATACAAGATTTTCTTCAACTTACACACATAATTCTCTTTTCCTTTCACCTCAAATACCTGTAGTTGTTCTATATAAATTTCTTCTTCCAAGTCACCATGGAGAAAAACTATTTTCACATTTATCTACTCAATCTTTAAGTCATGGCTAGCAGTTAAACTCAACATAACTCGAATGGAAGACATTTTCACCACCAATGAGAAGATCTCTTCAAAGTCGACACCTTATTTTTAACTGAATCCTTTGATAACCAATCTGATTTTATATCATGGACGTGAAGTATTTTTTTTCTTATTTTATTTTGTAAATCCACTGATTCTTCAAAACCCTCTTACATTTAGATAACTTTACTAACTCAAAAGTAGAGTTATCATATAAGGATTTCATCTTATTTGTCATAGTATCGATCCAGTGCTGCCTGTGCTCACTTTCAACTGCTTCTGTATAGCACTCAGGTTCTCCCTCATCAGTTAACATCACAAACTCATCAGGAGAGTACCGAGTAGAAGGCACTGGAATTCTATTGAACCTTCGTGGTTAAAATGGAGGTGAAGATATGTATGGATGATATTCTATTAGAGCATTAATATCACCTGCACCTTACATATTATGATCCTATTGAATATTCTCATCACATTCTTGAATATCACCATGAACATCAGGATCACTTAGAGATGTCTGAGGAAATGGAACAATATCAGCAAGATTATCATTAACCTGAGGAGTTGACTTCTTGATGTGTTCAATGTTTTGATCCTTAACGAACACAACATCTCTACTCCTTACAAGCTTTTTCTCAATCGAATCATATAAACGATACCCAAAGTCATCTTCACCATAACCAAGAAAGATACACTGTCGAGTCTTCACATCTAACTTCCCTCTTTCATCTTTAGGGATATGAACAAAAGCCTTACAGCCAAAGACTCGTAAATGGTCATAAGAGACTTCCTTACCAAGCCAAACTTTGTCTGGAACATCACTTTGTAGCGAAGCACTAGAAGACAGATTAATTACATGTGTCACTATATTTAATGCTTCATCCCAAACGGATCTAGGTAATTTTGCATCTGAGAGAAGATATCTGACCCTCTCAATCAACGTTCTGTTCATCCTTTCTACTAAACCATTTAACTGTGGTGTCTTGGGAGGTGTCCTCTGATGTCTGATCCCATACTTTCTACAGTATTCATCAAATGGACCACTATACTCACCACCATTATCAATGCGGACACATTTCAGCTTCTTCCAGTCTGTCTCTCAACAAAGACATGAAATTGTTTAAATACATCAAAAACTTGATCTTTAGTCTTCAACGCATAAACCCAAAGTTTCCTTGAGTGATCATCAATAAAACTCACAAAATAAAGAGCACTACCAATTAAACGTACCTTCAAAGGACCACATACATCAAAATGCACCACTTCAAGCAACTCTGATTTCCTTAAAAGTGAGTGACTCTTAAATGTAACTCTATTTTGTTTCCCAACAAAACAATAAGGACACTTCTTTAAAACTGCACTCTTTATGTCTGGAAGTTGGTTCTTTCTTGCCAAACAATCCATCCCCTTTTCACTTATGTGACTGAGTCGCTTATGCCATAATTCAATAGAATTATCATTCTCTGATGCATTTACAATATCTTTGAAGATAATAGCTTGCATGAAATATAAACTAGAGTATTTCCTACCTTGTGCCACAATTAAGGAGCCTTTGGTAAGTTTTCACTGGCCATCACTGAAGGTACTGCAAAAACCTTCATCATCTAATTTTCCCATTAAAATCAAATTCAAACGGATATTAAGGACATGTCTAACATCCCTTAATGTTAGCTGTGCTCCATTGCCAGTTTTTAAGCAAATATCACCAATACTAATGACCTTTGCTAAGTCGTTATTACCCATCATTCAAAACTCCAAAATCACCAGGAGTATATGTTGTGAAGAATTCCATTCTTAAAGTAACATGAAGAGAAGCACCACTATCTATAACTCAATTAGTCTTATGAGATGTCAAATTAATCACATCCTCATCACAAATAATAATGAGGTCACTAGTACCAAAAGTAGATGCAGTAGCAATACGATCATTACTCACATTCTTTTTCTCATGCCTATCACTGCCATCTTTATTTTCTCTCTTCCACTTGTAACATTTTTTCTGAATGTGACCCATCTTCCTGCAATAATGACACTGGACATTCTTGTACTTAGATCGTGACTTGCTTTGGCTCTTACTTCTACCATTTTTACCATTTCCTTTTTCTTGACTTCTCCCCTTATTTTCAGTAATTAAAACCTCTGATTTGAATGATAATAAACCCTGAGATTTCCTTCTCATCTCCTCATTCAACACACCACCCTTTACAAATTCCACTGATAAAATACCACCGGAAGTAGAATTAGCGAAAGACATTCAAAAAGTCTCCCAAGAATCAGGTAAGGTAACAAGTAACCATAACTCGAGAACTTCGTCATCAAACTCAATGCCCATGCCTGATAGTTGATCAATGAGACCCTGAAACTCATTTAAGTACTCAGCAATTGAACTCCCTTCATTATATCTCAATTGCATCATTTTCTTTAACAAGAACAACTTGTTATTACTAGATTTTGAAGCATACAAAGTCTTAAGTTTGCTCCACAAAATTCGTGCATGTGTCTCATTGCAAATGTGATTATAAACATTATCATCAACAAATTGCCGTATAAAACCACAAACCTGTTCGTACTTAAATTCCCATTCTTTATCAGTTTTAAACTCAGATTTCGTAGTAGCAAATACTGGCAAATGCAATTTCTTCACAAATAGGAGATCCTTCATTTTACTTCTCCATATATGATAATTCGTGCCATTCAAACAGACCAATTTATTCATATTCAACTCCATCATTTAAACAAACCAGATACACCAACCTGGCTCTAATACCACTCTAATGGGAGAAGGGGTGCAGCGGAGTATAAATAGCCCAAGAAACTTCTCCCACTTGCTTGAACCTATGAGGAGATGATTGAATAACAAAAATGGCAATGCAAATAAACCACGCAAGAGAACACACCAATTTTACGTGAAAAACCCCTTTAAAACAAAAGGGGGAAAAACCACAGACACTCTGAACCAGAGGTCAACTCCACTATAATCAAGTGAGTATAATAGAGGTGCACAACCTCAATTACATCAAACAAATTGAACAAAATTCAATTTGGATTAAACGAGAGACTAATGAGTTAAGCAAGACAGGCCAACTATGTGCTGTCAAATACAACTTAACAAGTAGACCTCAAGGCAGTAATCCAACCGTTCAAGATGAACCCCCAGATGTCCCCTACCAACTGTCCAAATTTTAGCTCAATTAGACCACGAGTCAATAATCATCCATACGGTTTACCAATTCTACCACAGATGAGAAAGCAAAGAGTTACCAGAATTGAGAGGTTTCGGTTCGAATGGAAAACCTACCCTTACAGTTCATAGAAACCTAATCCAACTGTCCACAAAGAAGATCTATGTGTCCTCCAACTACTGACCAAAAATCAGTTCGATCGAACCACAAATAATCTTTCAATTACACAGTTGACCAATTCTGCATATAGAAAATTACCCAGAGTATAGACGTACAAAAATTAAAGAGAAATAGGACTTACAGTGCTTAAAACCCAATTTCTACCGTTTAAAAATAAGAACCAAATGTCCTTTATCAACCATTTAAATTTTAAACTGATCGAATACCAATATCTTCTCGGAACATAAAATTAAAAAATACTACCTTTAAGTTTTTTCTTTCTGCGACCTCCTTCTTTTTCTCTTCTTTTCGACAACTTTTTTTTTCACACCTCTCACCTCTTCTTTTTAGATTTCTTTTTATTTTATCATCCAAAGATATTTATATCCATTTTAATTCTTTTTTTAATTATGATTTCAAAACATTTAAATTATATATATAAAAAAGATGAATAAACTCAACACTATACTGATCAAAGAACTCTTTCTTTCTTTTAAAACGAAAATCAAATTTTTACTATCAACCGGCCTGGGAGGGGCCCTTTTGACCTACTTCTAGGGCCTCAAAAGGCACGCATGCCGACTTCCTTTTTTCAGCGGGAAAGATCTCTCTTTGGAAACAGTACTCAAGTTAACAAAGCAACCTAATTTCTCTGGTTACCTTTGTCAACTCTTTTTCTATCGGGCAAAGTAAGATAAAAAAACTGTTGTGACGCTGACTGAATCCACTCCAACATCCATTCCATTCCTTCATCCTTAAACTCGGTCACTGTCGTTCCCGCAACTTTGGTAGTTTTGTTACTCTTTATGTTGACAAAGTGAACAGGGGCAGAATCAAAGTAGGCGACGCGAATCTTTCAATCGGATACCAATTGCTTGGATGCGTTTTAAAGCCAAGAGATGACTTGCAGAATCCATTCTTTCTAGGTTTGTCTTGTGTCTCCGAAACAAATGGTCCATTTATTGATGGGCGAATGACGGGGATTGAACCTGCGCGTGGTGGATTCACAACCACTGCCTTGATCCACTTGGCTACATCTGCCCCTATCGCCCACCTGCACACGTTTCAGTCTCTATCTACGATCAGATCCTTTCTTTCGGAACCCCCATATGACCGCTATCAAAGAGAAGCTTTTCCTATACTATAGTTGCAAGTCTATTGTTATGCTTTGGAATTAGGGGAAGCTTTGCTTCAAACAAAAAGGTTGGGCTGTTCACTTCATTGATTTGACTTCACTTTACTTAACATTCAAGATCGGTGTGACCTCTTCATTTCCCGTTCTCTGCCAGATTGCTCAGCTGGGCCAAATCCTCTGTGATCACTGCAGTTAGGATTGAGACTAATGGAACCCCACCCTGTTTCTAAACCTTGTGAAGTCCATAATCGAGAAAGAAAGGGAAAGGGGCACTCGATAGAAAGCATTCGTCCCTCCTAGCGTGAAAAAGAGGCAAGGCACCATCATACGCAGGAATGGAATCTAGAGAACCACTCCGTGAATACCTTGCCAGAAGCTCTTCACTCAGAAATAGCAAAACAAAACGTCTACGATAATCGATAATTTAGAACCCGGGTCATTCAACCCAATACAAGAATATGCAAGCTAGAATGAATGATTGATCTGTGAATACAAAAAAAAAATAAGATTCCGTTGCTGAATGACTATGGTAGTGCCTTATTCGAGAAAGGAGTGCTCTTATTTAGTCTAATCAGCTTTGGCTGTCGAATCATATGCTGGGAATTTCGACTACTTATATCTGTCTGTGACAGCATCTCTTCCTGCTTAGGGATACAACCTATGGAAACTCCCAATGGCTGACAAACCATTGGAAGATTACCTAGTGTTATTCCATACAAGTATGTATCGGGCTTCTCATAGGTCTTGAATATCATAGGTTTCGAGGGCAGAATAGGCATTAGATGGCGTGCTTACGTTTTTTCTTCGCTTCCCAGCCAATTGGCACCGCACCATTAGCTCTTAACTAAAGGAAATACACTCTTTTAAAGAAGGGATTCGAGTTCAATGTAATCCAATCTTGCCTTTCTTATCTCCTCTTCCTATTCACTTGAGTGGCTGAAGCCCTACCACTGCTACTGGAGCTGGAGCCAAGAAACTCGACTTCCGATAGAACATGGACATTGTTAATAGGGGCTTGGCGGATAGGGGAAGTGGCTTGACAGACTACCAAAGACGCTTTGTCTCGTCCTAACAATTATCTCTTGCAATAAGTAAAATCCGGGAAAAAAAGAAATTGCTAACAGTTGAGACTCGTCTTTGGCTAGCACACCCTTCCCTCGCTTTTTAACTTCCTGGCTCTTGCATGGGCTGAAACAAAATAAAGAGGCTTTCTTTCGAACAGGATTGCGAGACGTAGGCATAGACAACAAGCGTGATAACGAAGAAAACTGTCCCCACTTTGATATGAAAGACTATCTGACCGGAAAGAGGGTACCCCCATAAGTAATAAAGCAAGTCTTTTTCTTTCCTAATCTCCCAACTAGATTGAGAACTAGCCGGAAGCTAGCTATTGATTGAATCGCACCTTTACAAAGGGTACGTTAGCAGGGGGACTGGCATCTTCCATTCCGGCTACATGCAGGTATAGGCAAAGGTGAATCAAGTCCATTATCTCTGTAAATATGATATGATTATCTAAGGCAATTGCCTTCCATGCAAGCCAAGTAGTTTAGTGCTAGTGCCTTTTGTGCTTCATTTAGTTTTGCGTATTAGTTCAGTTTCAGGTCTATCATTAGCGGGCTATCGGGACAGCTACTGGATCTCTCTATCCCAGGTTATTACCTATTAACAACAAGGTACGTTCTGTAGCAATGGCTAGCTTAACTAAACCCTAACTTTAGAATGGTCACCGAAACATTAGGCTTCTCTTACCTCTACATGACGTCTACCTGACAAGTAGCTGAGTGGCATCAATTGCCTTTCTTGCTTGCTTACATGATCCTGAAGAATTAACTGAGTATAATCTAGGCGTTGGTTTTTTACACCAGATGATGACCTACTCAACTCCCCATATAAGGTAAGCTATAGCCCTGAACCTCACTCTTATTTATCCTGTCGACTGAGCTCAATCGACTAGTCTTAGAAGCTAATGCAATTGCATCTTTGCTTGCTTGAACGGGGATTGCCTTACCCAACGGTAAGAAAGGTAAAGGTGCCAAGAAAGTAACCTGCTCAATAGAATCCTGCCTAGCATTGGCTGCCCGATCATGACGTAGTCAAAGATAGAAGAGTGAGAAAAGCTTATTTGCCTTAGTGCCAGTAGCTCGACCGATCCAATAGGCAGCTCCACTGAAAGGATAATTGAGAAGTTGTACTTCCAGAGTCAATCAGTCTATTTATCCTAGTTTCTCACTTCATACTGCTACCAGAGAACAGAAGACCCATTCCCTCTTTTATTCAGTCGAGTCCTTTCTTTCATAAACTTGATAACCCGTGCCGCTATCCTGCTGGAGCCAGATGGACTGGCTGGAAGGGAATATACTATAAAGTATAACAAAGCACTGTCTTTCGCTGGATCGTTGAATAACGTATTATTCAGTCTAGTCCTTTCTTTCATAAACTTGATAACCCGTGCCGCTATCCTGCTGGAGCCAGATGGACTGGCTGGAAGGGAATATACTATAAAGTATAACAAAGCACTGTCTTTCGCTGGATCGTTGAATACCGTAGCACAGAAAACCGGACTCACTAAGGACGGCAAAGGGAAAGACTCTCAAGTAGGATTCGAACCTACGACTAGTCAATTAACAACCGAAAGCGTTACCACTGAGCTACTGAGGAACAAGGAGAGAATAGATCTCATAGAGTTTAATTTCCGTTCTCAACCCATGACTAATATGACCTCAAAGTTTCCTTCACAACTCCCGGAACTTCTTCGTTCCATGCCTCATTTCATAGGAACCTCAAAGTGACTTTATTTCATTATATTTCATACATATCCCAATTTCATTCATGTAGTATCCTTTTTTGTGCCATTAACATAAGCATTTCTAGTTTATTTTTTTTTATTTTTATATTTTATTTTTATATATATAAAAAATTTTAAAATTATTATATAATATTCCAAAAATTATATAACCCAGAAATTCTCATAGAAAAGAAAAAAGAGAGGTTCGCGATAATTTTGAAGTTTTTTATATTAGGTAATCTAGTATCCTTATTCACGAAGATAATCAATTCAGTCGCTGTGTTCGGACTTTATTATGGATTTCTGACCACATTCTCCATGGGGCCCTCTTATCTCTTCCTTCTCCGAGCTCGGGTTCTAGAAGAAGGAGAAGAAGGTATCAACAAAAACAGGTTTTATTATGGGGCAGCTCATGATGTTCAAGCATTGGGTAGACCTCATACAATAATTGTCGTAGCTCTACTGTATTTTTTGTTTCATTTCTTTTAAAACAATAACAAACATTTTTTTTATTATAGATCTATTATCAAAAATTTAATGCATAATCTTAGTATTTAATGTGTATTTTTGAATAATCTCATTTTTCAATTATTCAATTATTTTATTTTACCAAGTTCAATGTTAGTCAGATTAATCAACATTTATTCAGTCATATAATGTAATAATTGTTCGTAATCCTATTATGATTTCAAGTTCTCCAGCAGCTATGATATCAAGTACTCCAAAGTTTAGGAAAGGAAAATATGGGGAAATTGAAAGAATAGCACAATTGAACTCTCACTTAGGAAAGGAAATGGACTTTCATCCAAAAATACGGGAAAAACGTGAACTTGTCCGATTGAGATATACGTGTAGGAAAGGAAGTAGACTTTCAACAAAAATCCCCAATATAAAGAATTGCAATTGATTTCAAGAAAGCATCAAGTAAGAAATGCCCCATTTAAGGAAGAATTTTATGTGCACAGAGGATTCATCTTTCAACAGCATTTCCGAAAGGAAGTCTTCGTTCATTCAACGACATTAGCGGTCTAGGCTCTTCGGGAGCAGAGAATAGGATAGGCTGCTGGTAAGACCAATAGGCTCTTAGCTGGGCTTGTTGGGATAGTTAAGAATGAATCCAATGCTGGTGGAAGGTGTCAAAGGAATAAAATCGGACATGGACAGTTATTCCGACAACAGTTTCTTTGATTCTTTCACTACAACCATGGCATGAGATGCCTACTCTTTATTCATTTGCTTTCAGTTCAGTTACTTCCCTGCCTTCCCCAATCAGTACCTTGCTTCTAGACCTCAAAACAGCTTATTCGATCACAGTTGATTCCGTGCCTGAATGTGAAGCTTTTTCTTTCACAACCCTTTCCTTCCCTCCGGCAAACAATGGCTATTTAGGCACCAGCTCATTCCCTTCCCCATGTAAATTCTAAACCTTGCCTTAGTGCAAGAAGTTACTTTCATGCCTTACTTTATCCTATTACTACCGCTATTGCTTAATAAGATACAACTATTATTAATTCATTATTCTGAGGAAGTCAGGGTCCAATTTATAAGGAGTTGGCTTCTAAGACTGATTATAATAGGACCGGGATGTTGAATACAGTTGCTTGTCTTCCCGAGAATTTTTTTTGTCAACAAAAGTGCCCCCACAGGGCAGATACCCTCGGAGATTACAGTTAATACATCTCTTCTTAGACATTTTTTGAAATAAAAAAAAAAAAAAAAACTTTTTCTTTATTGAGTCTGCGCCCATTTATTGAAAATTTCTAACTTTTTATCTAGTTATATTAAGGTTATATTAATATACTAACCTTACCTTGATAAGCAAAACTGTTTGATGGTCTGTCTTTTCCTCCGACAGACTATGCCTCTAATTTTCCACGGCAGCACTTTTATTTTTTTTTTGCCGGGGACCCTTAAATTAGCTATTTCAGCTTCTATCTTTTCTTTTGTCTATGTCCTTCCTATTAACTTCTGTTGAGACTGAGATAGAGGACTGGGCGGGTCCTCTATTCTTTCGATCTTGGAAGCATCTAAAGCCTCGTTTTCTTTCATTCCAAGGACTCCAACTCCCCTCTTGGACTCTTTGTGTGGAGTGGTTAGCTGGGGATGGCATGGTACTTGGACCGGCTTCTAAGCTAAGATCCTTGACTTGAGGCCCTTTCTAGGGTGCTTACTTCTGTTAATTAGCAACTTTTGATGTTTCTAATAGGGGAGTAGCCTCCCTCTTCTGCTTTCAGGCAAGGGTAGCTCAAAAGTAATAAGGTTATTAAAAAAAAAAATAATAAGCATTAAGGCAACTAAGACAAGTTAAAGCAATTAGTCTTTATTTTATTATCCGAAGGCAAGGCAAGCAAGAAAATAGGTTTTGGGCAACTCGTAAGTTTCGAGATGGGTTTCCCTACGGGTGTGTCTACTTTTTTTCCTATTTTGGTTTTGGTTCTATTCCAGAAAGTTTAGATTTTTATTGCCACCACTCGCCCTACACTGACTGAAAGGTCAATTTCTTTTTTTTTTTGTCTAATTGAGATAAGGGGGAGTAGGAGACGGAGAGGCTCAGAACCCATTTCCCTGGCTCATATTAAATGAGATGGCCGGTTTTTTCTCAGCAGGTTCTTTATCTTAAAAAAGAGATTTTGTGAGTTATCCAATCAAGCAGCGGCGTGCAGTCTTCCTCCTTTTCAGTTTTGAAAATAAAAATAGAAGATTTGGGACTTTCAATTCTGACTGGAATGATTAAAGAACTACATCTCATGCCTTCGTAGCCTTACGTTTCGTCCAAAAAGGGTCCCTAATGAGCTTGGATTGTAACTCCCTTCCCTGTAACACCTCTACTTGAGACTACCCTAGGCTAAGAGCGAGAACTTTTCATTCCTCACTTTACTCTAGGACTTGTACAAGACTGCCTGACTCAATGCCCGCTGACTTACTGGTCACTTGACTTAGTTCCTAGGAACAGGCAAGGAAGATTTTTTTTCCCCAACGACAAAGGAAGAGGCATTTTCGGGGACTAGCCCGCTTCCCATTACTCAAGAGGGCAATTCCTCGCACATAATTAAGGGAGCCATTGAAAGGTGACTAGAACACCAGAAACGGGGACTACCCGAGCTAATGATAGAGGCAAGAAGACTCTCCGGCCAAGTCCCATTAATTGATCACAACGATATCGTGGAAATGCTGCACGGACCCATTATATAGAAAGAGAAAGAGAATCACCTTGACACTAAACCAGATCGAGCCCGGGATCTTCTTGAAAATGGGAAGATCTAGAATAGGCAGCCAACCTCCTGGAGAGAGCGATGTGCATGGACCAGGTGAGTAGGGATGCAGCTCCGTGGACCGCTCGTCGGGCCTGATAGGTGGTATCACACCCTTCTCAAAGGAACCATACGTGACACTCGCGTCATACGGCTCTGTCTCGGAATCAGGACCTCCCCTTTCCTTTGACCAACGGGTCCTCGAACCAAAAGGCGTAGTCTACCCTAAGTTTAACAAATAGACTTCCAGAAGCATTTGGATATTTTTGTGAAGGTCTTCCGAAAAAAATAAAAAAGAAAAATTCCAAAAAAGAAACGAGTTTTCTTAAAACTTCAAAGTTCCAAGCTCATAAAACTTTTTTTTGATTTTCAACATGTTCCTATAAGTGGCGGAAGTGTGGACATTTGAGTTCCTCAAATCGGCAAGCTTCCACAACAGTAGGCGAGAAGGATACTCGGTTTGGTTCGTTGTAAGAATTGAATCCTGAATAATGGCCTCTCTGTGCTGTCGCCAAAATTCAGGTGATTCAATATCCAATTCAAACATCCGATCGACGATCTACCCTTTGCATCGATCGCCCGCACTTCCTCTAATAGTTGAGCATCAGGAACATGCGCTCCTCCTCTTTTTAAGCGATTTCGAATCACCTGCTCCGCTATCGAGAGAGGTAGAGGTTGTAGGTCTTCCGGGGCCGAGGTTGAGGCAGACTCAAGCTCTTCAGCTGGAGGAAGATTTAGATCGGTCGCTTTGAAGAGCTGGCACCGCCTCCGACAGAAAGAGTAAGATCACCTATGACTTAAGACCCCCTCGATTCAATCTGTCAATGCAAGAGGAGGGCAGCCCCCTTCCAGTCCCACAACAAATGTCCAAAATAGGTCATCACCCCCTGAAAAGCATTCTGTGAAGGAAAAGCAGAAGCAGAGAAGATATACGTGACCACTTGGAATCTGAACTACAATTTTTATCCAGTCTGACCGAAATTGAATTTCCTTTTTGTGTCATATGCCCTTTTCTTTTCCTTTTGTGTTTTCCCGGACAAATAAATGTGTAAAAGCAAACTCTCCAAATTGGTTGACCCAAAAAAAGACCTCTGTATCAGAATCAGGAAAATCAAATGGGCCTACATGCTTTTTCCTTAAAGCTTACGTTTCGGATATAGCACGTCCTCCCCTTTTTGTACTGTATGAAATCCAAACTTTGATACATGAGATTCCGTAACAAGTAGATACTTCTGCAGGAGCATAATCGATTTTCTGATTAAGTACATTAAGAGAAGTTTTTTCATATTTTCCGCATTCAGTTCTAGCTATTTTTGCGCCTTTTGATCGACCTAAACAATACATACGGATCCCCTCCACCCCTTTTTTTCATTACTAATGGGATATCCTTCACTATTTTAGTAAAAATGGAACGAAATGATCTTTTTTTGTTCCTCAGTTGAAAAGAGATGTCTTGAGCAATCGGAGAAGCACTTTGATAAACAGATTGAATCTTGACCGACTCAATTAAGGTCTTAGTGTTTGTTCTATTAGACAATAAAAATCGCATTTTTTTCATTTTGTTTAAATAAGAGTTGTACCCGTATTAAATTTTTCTGTTGCTTAGTATGATCTCTATCATCATTTCTATTCCCTTTATCAATTCTCCTATCCTACCTAGGTTCATGAATTTCTCTATCAATTCCATTATCTTATCCTCACCCCGAGGTTCCAACATTTGATCCCTAATTGACCTAGGAGTTTTTTCCGGGCATCTTAAAAAAAGGGGTTTTATACACCCCAACCCCATTCCTTGGAAAGAAAAAGGTAGCACCGAAGAAAGGAAAGGGCGAGATGGTGGTTTTTCTTGTTCCCGCGAAACTAAGATCATTCGCCAAGCGAATGAAGTGAGTCAACCTCTTTTTGGCTTCGGCCAAACACTTTTTTTCGCTGATCGAGCTTTCTAAAAAAAAGCGTTGCCAGAATGTATTCTCTTATCTAAGCTTCTTCCCTGTGCCTTCGCTCCCCCCATTGTAGATGGTTCAGCCACGCCCGGTGCCACGAAATGATTGAGAACTACGACAGGGTCGAAATGAATTTGGTTCTTTATGTTCAAAAAATATTACATGACCGAATAATTCAAGGAGAGGAGCACTGAAGGGAGGGTCCTTTTAAGTAGATGACTCGTCGGGCCGTCAAAGCGGGACTTCTTTGGGCAAAAGAACTTGAATAACTTCGTTTTTCCGAAGGAGTTGTCATTTTTTATCAGGAACGCTATGTCATTTACAACCCCGGCATATTTTGGATGCTTGAAGGCCCTGCTCACCCGAAGTGATTTAGAAAGATTCTTCTTTATCGATGGTGATCGGTTATAGTATCCATAGCCTTGCTTCTTTTTCGGCCAAATCCTGACTTCGTTTTCCTTCTCTTGGTCGTCGAGCCTGATCGACTCGACTCTTTTCTCTGCCTCCCGGCCTCTCACTTCGTTTAGTTCTTCTTCTGTATTGTCGCTTAAATGAAGACACCTGATCAGCCCGACTTTCCCGAATGTCCACCACCGGCCCATCCCCTTTCCGGGTCTGGTTTTTTCTCGCCGTTTCAGTCGTCGTGGTCAACGGAGAAGAAAGAAATGAATGAATGTAATTTTAGGAAAATATAGAATAATACAAGCCAAAGGTGAGTCTCATAGGTGGACGTATCCAACCGAAATAAGATCTCAGACTGACATCTTGGTACACTGATTTACTATAATAAAAAATAGAGTTAACAGTGACTCCGCCGTGGAAAGAGCCGCTTCTTTCTTGCTTGATAGGGAGGACTTCCATTCACCAGCGCAGACTTTTTGTGGCTCTCGCTCAAACCCAACCTGTGGTCGATCCCGGGGGACAAAGTCAAAGCGTTTGATCCTTTGCCCCATACTTTGAGATGCTCCTCCCCGCGCAGCGACGCTGCTCGTGATAGGCTTAGCTTTAAGCCGCTATCGTTCGGTTCGCTCAGGGGGTCTTCCCTTACCTTCCCTAACATTCAGAGTTGTTCTGGTTTGAGAAAGAAGCACCGGCCGAGCACCCTGAATGAATAAAAAATGGACAGCAAAGGGAATCAATGATTCTTATTCAACTGAGTTGAAGCTAGCAACATGTGGATTACACACCGGAGGTTGGTAAGAACTGAGGGACAATGCCCCTAACCCAAGTGGGCTTATCAGGGAAGCAACTGGTACTTGATCGGGCGGGGGACGGTTTGGTTTCGTGCAACGCCTCACAGCAGAAAGAGGCAGTTGTCATTTGAAAGGAAACACCCTTTATAGGGTTCTAAACGCACCTGATAAAAAAATTTTTTCTTATTGAAAACTAAAGTGCTAACGCACCTTATTATTAGCTCAAGGTTACTTACTAATAAAGCGGCAATAAACACCCTCTTTCTCAAAGCAAAGTAAACTTTCGCGCTTCTTACTTTAAAAAGATTGCAGCTAGCGCGCTTGATTAAAAAAAGGAAAGGCTCTATTCCTTTTTTACGAATCTACAACTCTCTTTACCAAGGGAGACTCCATTCATCTCCCTTCCCTACTTGTGGGTTAGTTTCAATTTTCCTTTCTATCATTTGTTTGACAGCTTAAATTCAACTAGGCTCCATTCTAGACAGGGTTTCGGTCTTAATCAAAATGGGTCAGGGGCTCGTCGGAACGGTTGGTGGCTGCTTAGTCTCATCCGAGAGTCTAATTTCAAAGTACTGCATTTTTCTTTTAAAAAAAGAAAGCAGAGGGTCGATTTAGACTCTTTCCCTTCCACTGCATAGCCCCGCTAATAAGTGTGTTAAAGATTGATTTTAAATATTGTTAGTTAGTTAAGAGAGTATTGTAGTTATGTTGCAGTAAACTTCAAGTTGCTAAAATTATGTGGATATGAATCAGTTAAATGGATGTTTTATATCAATCTTATATCTTTCATTATATTTCCTATTTATATTTTCTTATTTAAGTGAATTAAATATGGTAAACTATATGCAACATGATTTTTTCTGGAAAAATATGGTAAACTTGTTATAGTATAGGCAAGATAGTCAATGATTTAATCATTAGTATAGGCATGGCCTAATTGTCTTTTTATATCTAACCATGTACACTATATATTTCAATGATAATGCATCATTTAGAGTGTTCTAACATCAGACAATCTGTCACTATTACTCTTCCAGTTATTGCTGTTTTCATTATCTGCAAATCAATTAAAGGTAACTCTGCAATTAGCCTATTGGTTTGTTGTTGAATTAAGATTGGTATCAGAGCTTCTAAAGGGTCTTATAAGACCTGTGGTGAGTGAGAGAAAAGAGAGACACACGAGAGGTTGAGTGAAACACTTGAGATTTTTAACCAAGTGGTGCAGGATAACAATTTGAGATGGCTTCTGCAAACTTCACACCTGTCTCTCAATCCAAATTTTCTGGAGAGAATCACATGCAATGGTCTGTTATGATGAAAACATACCTAAAGGCATATGATCTCTGGGATGTCACTAAGAAAGGGGATGATCCACCAACTTTTCCAACAATCCAACTATTACTCAACTAAAAAACCATAGTGAGCAAGTAGCTAAAAGTTATAAGGTTCTGTCATGCATCTAGTTGGCAGTCACTGATGTTATATTCAATAGAATTATGACATGTGAGACACCAAAGGAAGCTTGGGAGAAGTTGAGAGATGAGTATAGTGGTAGCATTAAAACCAGAAACATGCAAATTCTCAATCTAAGAAGAGAGTTTGAAGTTTTAAAAATGAAGGACTCAAAGAGTGTCAAAGATTACAGTGACAGACTTATGAGGATAATGAATCAAGTCAAGTTACATGGAGAGGACTTGCCAGATAAAAGGATTGTAGAGAAGGTACTAATTAATGTGCCTGAGAGGTTTAAAGCTAAAATCTCCTCCTTGGAGAATTCAAAGGACCTCTCTCAAATTTCCGTGGCAAAACTAATGAGTGCACTCCAAGCTCAGGAGCAAAAAAGGACCTTCAAACTTGGAGGAGTAATAGCAGAGCCTTCAAGGTCAGCAATAACTTCTGAAGGTGCTATGCAAGCCTCCTACAAAGGAAAAACTTCCTATAAAAGGTTTCAAACTAAAAGAATACAACACAAAGATACAGAATCTAGCAAGACAGGAGGGAAGAAAGTCTATACTCCATGTGAACATTGTAGCAAAACTTCACATCTCTCTAAGGATTGTTGGAGAAGGCCAGATGCTCTTTGTTCCTTCTGCAACAAACAAGGTCATACTGACAAAATATGCAAAAGCAAAAGGAAACACTTGCAGCAACAAAAGAAACAACAAGCCAAGGTTGCAAAAGAAGAAACTCAGCAAGCAAAAGAAGAACTATTTGTTGCTAGCTGCAACACAATAAGTTCTAACAATCAAACATGGCTTATTGACAATGGTTGCACACATCACATGTCCTCCTGTCCATCAGTCTTCAAAACATTAGACAAATCCTATGCAACCAAAACATTTTCACTATGGTGCACTGTAAAAGATGCAAAAAAACCAGTTGGTAACTGGTTTGTCAAAAATATCCAATTCAAGAGGAGTCTGTAGTACCTACTAGCAAGGCAAGCAAACCAGGCAGCCCTTCCATGCCAATCAGGCCTAGAGAGCTAAGGAGAAACTCAATCTAATCCATTCTGATATGTGTGGACCTATGTCTACAACATCTTTGAATGGAAGCAAATTTTTCATCCTATTCATTGATGATTATACCTGATTTTGTTGAGTGTATTTTATGAAAACTAAATCAGAAATTTCATCAATATTCCAAACCTTCAAGGCTCTTGTTGAGACTGAGATAGAAGTCAAAATTAAATGTTTGAGGTCGGATAATGACATTGAGTTTACCTCTACTACTTTTGAAGAAATCTACAAAATCTTAAGTATAAAATATCAATTTATAGCTCCATATACTCCTCAACAAAATGGAGTATGTGAAAGGAGAAATAGAACAATCATGGAGATGGCGAGAAGTCTTCTCTATGAAAAAGGCATGCCAAAATTCTTTTGGGCTGAAGCTATCAACACTTCAGTATATCTTTAAAACAAACTCTCATCCTCAGCCATTCCAGGGAAAACTCCATGTGAGCTTTGGTTTGGTGCAAAACCTTCTGTGTAGCATCTAAAAGTTTTTGGATGTCTTTGTTTTGTCTTGATACCTGATCAAAAGGGGCAAAAACTTGATCGAAAAGCCAAAGCAGCTGTGTTTGTTGGCTATAGCACAGTTTTAAAGGCTTATAAAGTCTATGATGTAGAATCCAAGAAGATAATAATCAACAGGGAGGTCAAATTCAATGAGGATCAAGGCTGGAACTGGAATACTGCTATATCTGATGATCTGTATGTCGATATATAGTAAATAAATCAACCTGAGGTTGTTGGTCATGACAGCTCAGATAAGGATATAGAGGATGATGTTCTTGATGATGTACCAGTGAGGGGAATAAGGCTACTCTCTAACATTTATGATAGAAGCAATGTTGTTATCTCAGATCCTACAGATCATAATGAGGCTGTTAAATCAGCAAGTTGGAGGAAAGTTATGCAAGATGAATTTTATGCAATTCAGAAGAATCAAACTTGGTTCCTTACATAAAGATCTAAAGATAAGAATGTAATTGGAGTCAAATGGATTTACAAGACCAAATTGAATGTAGATGGTAGCATCAACAAATTAAAGGCCAGATTGATAGCCAAAGGTTACTCACAACAAGCTGGACTTGATTTCTCAGACACATTTGCTCCTGTTGCAAGGTTTGACACCATTAAACTTATACTAACTCTTACTGCTCAAAAGGGCTGAAAAGTTTATCATCTTGATGTCAAGTCTACCTTTTTAAATGGTTATTTGCAGGAAAATGTCTTTGTGGAACAACCAGAAGGCTTTATAATTGAAGGGGAAGAGGAAAAGGTCTACAAATTGAGAAAGGTCTTGTATGGCCTTAAGCAAGCACCAAGGGCCCAGTTCAGCAGAATCAACAATTATTTGTTGCAGTTTGGTTTTGAGAAAAGCAAAAATGAAGCACCTTTATATGCCAAAGTTGCAAAAGACCAAATTTTTATAGTATCCATCTATGTTGATGACTTGCTTGTTACTGGGAGCTATCTTGAATCTGTCCAGCAGTTTAAAAAGAAAATAGAGATGATATTTGAGATGTCTGATATAGGAGAAATGTCTTTCTTCTTAGACTTCAAGTGAAGCAATCAGACCATGGTATTTTTATTTATCAAAGGAAATATATCAGCGAGGTTCTCAAAAGATTCAGCATGAATGCTTGCAAGTTTGTCTCTACACCAATGGCTACAAATGAGAAGCTCACCAAGGATGATGGAGAAGAAAAGATTAGTGAAGAACTATTCAGGAGCCTCATAAGGTGTTTGCTTTATATTACTGCTTCTAGGTCAGACATTGTTCAAACAACTAACTTGTTTTCAAGATTCATGCATTCTCCTAGCAAAAAGCACTACAGAGCAGGTAAAAGGATTCTTAGGTATCTCAATGGCACCCGAGATCTAGGCATCATGTTTGGTAAGTCAGAATAGTTTGAATTATCAGGATTTGCTAATAGTGATTAGGGAGGTTCAATAGATGATATGAGGAGCACTTCTGATTATTGTTTTACACTTGGTGGAGATTTCTTTTGTTGGAATTCTAAGAAGTAATCAATGGTTGCACAGTCAACTGCAAAGGCAAAGTACATAGCTACCACTGCTACAGTTAATCAAACCATCTGGTTAAGAAGAATTTTCATGGACCTACAACAAACACTAACTCAACCAACATCTATCTTTTGCGACAACCAAGCTGCCATAGTCATATCCAAAAATCTAGTACAATATGGGAGAACCAAGTATTTTAAGATAAAACTCCAATTTCTTAAGAAAATGCAGGAAAATGGAGAAATAAAGTTGGAATATTGTGAAGCAACTATTCAAATTGCTGATATCTTTACCAAAGTACTCGTTAAAGCCAGATTTGATTTTTTTAAGAAGGAAACTTGGTATGCAATGATGCAAAATCAAGGAGAAGTGTTAAAAGTTGATTTTGAACATTGCTAGTTGGTCAAAAGAGTATTGCAGTAATGTTGCAATTAATTGCAGTAAACTTCAAATTACTGGAATTATGTGGACATAAAGCAGTCAAGTGAATGTTTTATGCCAATCTTCTATTCTCCATCATGTTTTCTATCCATATGTTCTTATTTAAATGAATTAAGTATGGTACATTATATGCAGTATAGTCTTCTCTATAAAAGTATGACAAATTTGTCATAGTATGAATAAGATAGTCAATAATTTAATTATTAGTATAGACATGACTTAATTATCTTTTTATATTTAATTATATATATTATATATTTTAATGATAATACATTATTTGGCATGTTTCAACACCAAATAATTTGTTACTATTACCTTTCAGTTGTTATTTTTGTTATCTATTACCTTTCAGTTGTTATTTTTGTTATCTGTAAATCAATTAGAGAAAACTCTACAGTTACCCTATTAACTTGTGGTTGAACTAAGAAAGTGCTATGAGCCTCTGTCCCACGCATCTAACCAGCTCGCGTGGTTCACCGGTTCCACCGAAAACTCTTATTTGTTGAAGTGGAGCATAGTGCGCTTTAGGCGCCGAGCGAGAAACGTCTCTTTTTTTGTTTCGGTTTATTCACTGATCTGAAACTTAGCACTTGTTTTCTTATTGATTCCAGGGGCAGCGGCTTTCTTGAATTAAGTCTATCCGAACCAAATTAGCACTTCTCAGATCAGGCTAGGCCTATCCAGCTGAGCTGGGCGTCGGGGCCCTGGATTCGCTAGCGATCGGCACATAGGGCGGTGGTTGCCTGGGTTTCTCGGCCTGGTATCCTGCACCTCGCGTTCATGATATCTACATTCAACTGTGCCCCGGATACACGGTCGAAGCACGCACACTGGGCGGGCGTGCTTCTTTCACAACATGCTCTGGTCCCGGGTGTTTTCCAGTGGTCTTCTGGCGTTAGAAGAAGTCGTGTCCGTCCTGGACATCTGCAACGTCCTCTCACACTTTTAATAATAGGAAAAACTGAAGGAAAATACTGACCCATTCGGTGACTTTCGCGGTCACCCTCACTGAACCATCTTGAATCTGAAGTACAATTTTTATCCGGTCTGATCGAAATCGGATTTCCTTTTTGTGCCATAAGCACTTTTCTTTTCCTTTTGTGTTTCCCATACAAATAAATGTTGGTTGACCAAACAAAAGGACCTCTATAGTCAATGTCAGTGTAAAAGACTCTTTCACCCGGAAAATAATCCATCATGGGCCGCTCGTAACGTGGAAAAGGGTTACGTCCAAGGTGATCAGCAATAGCTTATCCTAACATCGATTTCTAGCTGACAAAAATGATTGAGAACTCTGACAACAAGATTGGCTACCTAGCAATAAGGCCTGAAACAACCGACTTTTCGAAGAGATACTTAAGCGGGTCTATGCGCGCAAGAAGCAGTACCGGATAAGACAATAGGTAGTAGTGTCTGAGGCATTGCATTGAGTAGTCTAAACCAAAGCAAGACAGGTCTTCTCTAACGGTGAATATCTCTACTTGCAGTCGGTCAATTTTTTCTCAAATAGTATATGGCCTCCTACCTTCCTTGACTTAAAGCTTTCTATTTATATGAATTTTATTGAAAAAGATTTCAGGAGATGATTTATTTAATAAAAATATGGACATGATTTGGAAACTTTTCAGAGTCTACTCATCTGAGATTGAGAATTCGGATTAACAAAAAAAAATCTTATTTTTTGATGGTTCCTTTACAAGCCTTTGATTAGGTTAGACCAGATGGTTTAGCCAAGAAAGAATTATTGAAAATTTTACCTAGTAACATTCTCAAATATTTTTGTAAGTACAGAAGATTCCAAGCAACACTTTTTCAGTTACCATATCATAATATTTTTACTGCCAATGAAAAAAACCTAAAACTAAGTTCTTTTTTGGGTTAACCTTTCTTTCTATTTGTCAGCTTGAGAACGAGAATCGAGAGAAAAGGGGATAAGACTAAGGAAGAACATCTTGTAATAACCTTTTATCCATCCAAAAAATATTGCATCAACTCAGGAAATGCCGCTGAACTGGACCGGATAGCGCATCCAATCGAAGGGGTAGACCGCTCGTAGCTAAGCAAGCTCTCCCAGCCCCACCGATTCGGGAAAATACATTGACACGGCTCAAATATCGAAAGCATTTTTTGGAAGATTGACGCCGTGGAGACCTTTCTCCCCCTCTTTCTCCCGAGTGCTTTCACACTCTGGGATGGGAGTCCTTTCCACTTTTCCAGCTTATTCGGGTAAGCTACATCTTCTTCCTTCCCTTCTGCTTCTCTTTCATCTCTTGTGCTTTCTACCGCAACGTTTTGTGGTTTACAACGGTCTGTTTGCTAGGTTTTGGACGAGGGTGAAGGATAGGATATCTAACCCGGGCTGCACTCTTTCTTGTATCAACTAACTGAAGATGTATTTCATCAAGTCCACTTGTCCTCTTACCCTTTAAGAGTCTCTTTGTGAGTGCTATTTTCCAGGTTGCCGACTCGGCGAATCGAAGACTGGTAATTTAACTATTTACTCTTACTCTTTGATTAACAAACTCGGGAAAGTGACACCAGATGAGTTGTTATCAATCATTCAACCAATGCTTGTTTACACTGGTTTGACTGAAGAGCTTCAGCCTTTCTTCAAGGTTCAAAAATCATCTAGTGTGGCTACAGTCCAAGCCCAAGGAATTGCTGCTGTTGCTTGCCCATATGGATTTCCAGACTTTAGATTAGGTCTGACCTTGCCCTTGCTTTCGGATTAGAAAAAGACTCTCACCTTACTTAAAATATCATCATATCCATAGGTTTCTCCTTTCTGGCAGAGTGACTTATTCTAGCTTTAGCATGAGGGAATGCCTTTGAACTTCTGTACCTTCAACTGACTCTTCTGTCTTCCCGCTACCCTTTCTCTTCCAATCTAAACTTTTAGCCTTTGAAACCTTGCTCTAACTACAGGGAAGTTGTCTATAATACAGGGCACTATAGGGTTATAAGCCAAGCCAGAGATAAGGTATACTGGTTATCTTACAACAAGGCAGGTTACTAACCTCTTCCTCCCATGAAAATCTAATTGAAACTGAGAATATAGCGCTTAACTTCCTATCCTCTTATTGGTTTAGCTCTAATTACTTGCTAGCTTGTTTGCTTACTATCCCAATCCTTACCCGGGACTTACAATCTCATTGGCTTGCTTACCTTCTTCTTAGGCTGCTTCTTTCCATACTGAGACTATAGCGCCGGGTTTGCTTAATAAAAATTCCTTGCTTGCCGGTAAAGAGTTATCTAAACCACTTCCTTTCGGGAAATGGAAATCATATTCCTTCCGAAATCACCGGTAAAAAAGAAAACACTTGTCAAGATCAGGTTATGATAACTGAAGTTTCTAGCCAAACCAGATTCAGAAAAGGGCTTCGATTCGCAGCTCCACTCGAGATCCATCGCCTCAGAGAATAAGCTCTTAGAAACCGATTCTAAACCCTGACACATTCGGTAAACATAAGCAGCTACCGAAGATCAGGAATAGCCTGAACTGCAAAACTGTCAAAATGATCGGGGAAGCTCGGGTAACTCCTCCCTAGCAATGACTTAGGATAAAAAATTTCGTATAATCTCCTCCGATGGAGAGAATAAAATAAAGAATTCAATCGTGGAACCTTCCTACACGTGTGTGAGTCATAAAGCCATAAAAAGAAGTGTGATCGCGATCGCCTGGCAAACGCAATGATGTCAGCATCCTTTGAAACCCAACTTCATTGATATTACCTACCGATAGTTGGGTTTCCGCGAAATCTATTTCAGAAGACGAGCCAGAAAACTGGACAATTGAGGACACAGGCAACGGCTAGACGGTAGCAAAAGGGTCTATGTTGACCCGAAGTGAGCAAATTGCATGTAGAGAAGAGGAGTCAAACCTCAGCACCGCATCTATCGACCGTCAGAGAATAAATGAAAAGGTGCTGCTCTTACTCCCTCACGATACCCTCACTGCCTCTTTGCTGAATAACGATAAGAGATCTTTCTATGTTATAAAAGAGCCTCTTTCTTCCAAAATAAAAAGAGTAACTCCTAGCCTAGCAGAGAAGAATAGGAAGACTTGAATTAAAAGAATTAAAAACTGTGGAACCCTAATACTTCCGAATCCATTCCTTTTCTTAGGCTTTTCACACAGGAGAATTCAAGTTACCTTTTGACTTAGAGTTAAGAGTGATTGCCTCTATTCCAAGTTCTAAGATTACCACCTTGGTCATTTTTTTCCCGTTAGAGTTGGATTTCCTTACCCGAAAAAATGGATTGGATACTCGCTTAAGAACCAGTTAACCCAGCATCCCAATCCCAAGAAAGACTTTATCTGAGTAAGATTTAACCGGATTCTCTGACCAATGGGGATGGAAATAGACCTGAACCTAGCCCCACAGTCAAGGACTACTGGAGAAAGATTCGCGTAGTAAGTCTTTCCAACCATCTTTCCGGTGGACTTTCTTCTGGCTTACGTTCCGTAACCCGAACATTTGATTCTTCCGTAGTTACATACCTAACGGGGGGAAGTCGTAGCTGGCGTAATCCTATTCGTCACTGGCCAAAAAAGAAGTGACTTCTCATTACCGGATACTTGTTCGCGGAGGAAGCACAAAAACTTGTCTCTAGCCTTACCCGTAGAGAATTCCCTGGCTCTGTAGGTCCAATACCCCCTTCAGTAGTTACTTTCAGTTCTTTTTCTTCTGCCAGAGAGCAAGTTGCAGAAAAAAGGTAAGGCTTTTTGTAAACTAGTTATAATGTAATCCCAGTTGCCTTCCTGGGAGATTGGGTTCTCCTTCAAACCCCTGGGATAGATGCAGTTCACTTGGAGAGCCTGGTTCAGCACCCTATGTAGGTAAAACCTCCCTTTTTTTCTTGTTTCTTTTCCGATAGTGGTGACTCCGTCCCAGTATAACTGTATCAATATCAAGAGAGAGGGTTAAGATCTAACATCATAGTGCCCAGAGAATATAAAAATGGAGGGATTTTCTTGCTCTATCCATAAGGTTAGATCAGCGTACCCTATTCCTATATGCAGGACTGCCATAATAGGCGCTTTGTGCCCCGGATAATCTGATCGTATAATAACAATCCATTTTCTAGGCTTCCAAATAGTGGGTAAGCCTAGATGATAAAGATTGGCTTAAGGGGAATCCCTTTTTTCAATAGAGTCTGCCTTAACTGCCTTAGTTTAAATAGGGGGAGCAGGTTTAGAATCCAGCAGCAATGGCAAAGGAGGAAGCAGCAAATCCTTCTTCTCACGAATGAAGTGATAATCCGACCGGTTCTCCCATCGCTATCTTTAAACGCCGATGTGTACGAGTAAGACTTTATATAACTTTCTATCTATATAAACGTACTTGGGAGCTACGCCGCTTAAACTTAAAGAGTAAAGAGGAAACCAACGGCGAATCTTCCTCAATAGGAATTGAACGCTGGCATATTCGTTCTAGAAGGAAGACCATTTTATGCGGTCGGCATATGACTCACTAATCTCGGACAAAGGATGGGCTCTTAGTGGGCAAATACCCTGTTTGCGACGAATATGCTGCGGGTCTCTTACGATACACACCATCGAATCCAAGTGCGAAAGTTACTTTTGGAGAATTTCCAGCATGAGTAAGAATGCTTAGAAAAAGTTATTTGACATATTTATTATTTTTTTTTTTACTTTTATTCTATATAATATAGGCTTCTATTCCAATAAGAGCAAGAATAAGCGTAGCAAAAGGGAAGGACATTAATCAAAATTTTAAGGAAAATGCCCACGCACAGATTCAAGGAGACGAAGGACGAGATGGCATAGATTCTCTTCTTACAGGGATTCTTAAGAGACTCTTAGGGGCATTGTTCTTTCTTACCTAGAATCTTACCAACTGTTTTTCTTCCATGAAAGCCAGGAGAGCGTCAAATGAAAGTGGAAAAATCGTCTGCTAAAGCGGATGTCTGCGAATCTTATTCTATTTAAGCTGGATGTGTATTAGGACTATGGAAGCCAATCGGCTCTCTTTCAGTCTGATAAAATCAAAGTCATTGATCTTACGTTCTGTAGTTCAACATCTGAAGCCTCTTACTCGTCTCATTCTATCCATGTCAGGAAAAAAAAAAAAAAAAAAGGCTATGCACCTTGGTCCAGAACGCGCAAACATTTATTTGATATTTTTAATGGTTAGTTGGTTTACCAACAACACCAGAGCTTTATATCTTATTATAGAATTGAATAGACAAAAGAACTTTTCAACGGACTAAAAGTTACTTTTGGAAAATTTAACTTCAAACTAAAAGTTATTATTGTTTCTAGTGAACACAGGTTCAACTTGAGAGAAAATAGAAAATTTAACTCTTTATTATATTTTTTAAAAACAATAATTTTAATTATTTTAAAATAAATATAAAATTATTTTCTAACAAATTCAAACAAAAAATATGAAAATTAAAAACACTTAAAAAAAATCAACCTACACTACATCTTAGCTCACTGACATCCATATATTAGTCTACTTCCCTGCTGTCTGATATCATCATCTCTATTTCTTACCTACCCTTTGAACTTTCCGTTGGGATATCACAGAGCTAATTTTATACCATATATTTCTTTCATTAGAGTTTAGAAGCGCTTTTTAGCCTTCCTTTGCTCCAAGGTAGGGTGCCCCCTTTCTTTTTCCTTATTTTTTGCGGGAGTTAGGAAGCTCTCAAGTGATAAATTCTCTATCTTTTTCTTTATCTCTTCCTCCCTGGATAGCTTCTACCTGAACTTATAAAATGGAATCTCCTCTTTTTTGGCTTTCTCCGCATGAAAAATTCCCCTCTGCTGCCAAGAGGTGGAGTAATGCCCCCTTGGAGACCACTAATTGAATTTACTTAGCAACATGGGCACGCTAGCGGGCGATGAGGACTTTAGTATTTCAGTAGAGGCCCGCCTCCTCCTCTTACAAGAAGAATCGATTTCTCTTTACGTAATTTCGTAAGAGAAGGGAAAGATCCCTTTTCATATCTAAATGCAGCCTTTCTCTCCACCAGAAAGCAACTATAGGTCAACCGAACCCAAAGGCCTAGAAATCTGTTCTTTCTTAACCGATCCTACTCTTTTTTTGCTTGCGAGGGAGAGAAGCACCTCTTCTTAAAGTCAAAGTGTGAGCGATTAACACAAAAGTTTGGGCACTCTTCTTTATCCTTTGAAGCGGTAAAGAAGAAGTGTGAGGTGAAGCCGTTGTAGCTAAGCAGGTCCCTGACGGGGTGGCACATCTAGGATCAAAGTAAGCTTGATGAAAGGCTCAAAGTCAGGTTTAAAATATGAATATCGGACTGAACCCTGGCTGATGCCATTGGAAAATCCAAGTGCAAAGCGAAAAGCGACAACTAATCTTTTTTCTATTCTTTTGAGACTGATCCACTAAGCCGCCTTGAACCCTTTAACTTTAAGTAGGATATATTCATTAAGCTGGCCTGGCTACGGAATCCCACTCTGGCTTCCCTCGTTACACCATCCGCTACATTGTAGATATATTATTTTAGTGCTTAACTACACGGCTTCATAATAGAAGACTTACCCAATTGGCCCGGACATTAGTAACTGCGTTAATTGGCTTTAGGAATGTACCAATCATAAGGGTTATCCGGACATGCTTTTAGGTTCTGATTGAGCCTACTCCTTTTTCTTGTCTGAGGCGGAATTGGCATCGTGCTGCCAGAGGAAAGCGAATGTACGAGAGTCACTTGCTTCCAACCCCTGCTACGGGGGATATTTTTGAAAAGACAGGAAGCGCTTTTGGACTTGGACCCTTGCCAGTTAACAGTGGAGCCTTACCCGATTCCAAAAGGATTGATTCCCGGGAAGACTAATGCTACCTTGACAGAAGACTTTATTAAATTTCCATAATCTTGAATTAAAAAGTAGATATTTCCATATATCATTAAGGGAACAACTATTCCTTTAACTATTCCTTTACTGATTGGAATGATATTATTGAAATGATATTCCTTTTTTTGCTTGCTTCGGAACTCTTTCCCTTTCTTCTTGTTGTTTGGCAGTTAACTCGTGATGAGGATCAGGAAGCATCCTACCAGATTTGAGAACAGTCCTCAGTTGTTGAGCTACATTTGCCAAAACTGCAGGCTCAGCCGGGATAAGGAAGAAGGGGTATGACCAAAGGACTCAAGGATGGGATCGGTAGAGATTGATCTAAAAGACAGACATCTAGGATCAACTGAATAATGTGAGACTTGACATGCTGTAATGAAATTGGAAGACTTTAAGCCGTCTTCTTTTCATACTTTTGGGAACACTCGCAGAGGCAGCACTTTTTTCCAAGGAGAAGGATCGCTTTGAAATAGCTAATTTACTTAAAAGGAAGAAAAAATAAAAGGTTGGACTCTTTGGTCCTTTGAAAGACTAGAACAAACATGACAATGATCTTGATTCAATTGGGCATCTAGGCCTGGAAAAGATTGGGTGGGTTACTTGACTCGGTTAAACTACTGAAGATGTAAACTGAAAAGACGGGGCTCCTTAGCCCAAAGAGATGATCGAATGAGAGTGAGCCGCTGGGCTCGATGAAGCGGCAACAGTCAGTTGAGGAACAATACCTGAGGATGAGGTTAAACTAACTTCCCGGTTTAATGGTTGGGAAGAAAAAAAAAGAAGTGTTTTCATCTAACTCGAAATATCGTAGGAGAAGCAAAAGAATGTTACGCGCAATTGTTCCCATACTTTCCGTTAGTCAACAACCAACACAAGTGACAATTTCCGTTGGTCAAACAACCAACACAAAGTCTCTCCTGGGGGAGCAGTTAAAAGAAAAAAAAAAAACTTTTGGTTTGGGGACTGGAGCAGGACTCATTTTTTTGTTGTGAAACTATCTATCGTATCTTCTAAAAGATCAAAGCAACTCCAACCGTCACTTCCCATTGAACGAAATTTTTGGAATGTGCTCTCCAGGTTTTTACCTTTCATAGTGCTTTTCGCCTTGGGAAATCCAGAATCTTACCCAATTTATTACCCTCTTGAAACAGGAACTCTCTTCACTCTTCAAACTTACGCAGGGGTAGAAACTGCTTTCAAGGAGACAGGAACTATAGAAGGAGAACAGGAACTATAGAAGGAGAACAAGAAGAGGAAGGGACTACATTGAGAGGTGGCTGTAAGGAAACTGCCTCGGCGACTAGCTTTTTGGCAACTGAATGTAACTCCTTAGAACTTTCTATAGTCTTGAAAGAAGTCTCAACTGTTTCTTTCATAGCCAATAAGCCAAAATCAGGAAGTGCTGCTACTTGTTCAGAAAACATGTCCTAATAAAGAGTGCATCCGATACATAGACAGACTAGAAGAGTGGGTAGGATATCCGGTAAATAGAACAACATTAGAGACGGTGCCGGAATGTTTTCAATGTTAGGAAGGAAGCCCACCTTAGGGGAAAACTTCAATTCCTTCATCTTTAGGGGTCCATTCCCTGATTGAGTCCTTATCAATATCTTGTCCAGATTCCTTAGATCCCTTTCTGGCGATCGCAACAATTGACGCTTTTGTTCAGCCTCAATAACATGGCATTGCTTTCAGTTCCCAACAAGGGGTTGGGGTTGACCACTTTCACAGGCTTGATTTTCGAACCACTCCAGAGAAAAGGCGTTTTTAACTTAAGTTGTCTGTATGCTTCTTACATACTGTAGGCAGTTTAGTCTTGGCATTGGTTCAGCTATTCTGGTTGGCGGAGTTCTATTCTAGTCATCAGCCGTTGACTGAAAGCGAGGTTCATGTCTAGAAGCAAGTAACTGAGCCTTTATAATTTTTTGTTAAAGAGCAATTCCCAAATTTCTCTTTAAGGATTGACTGCTCTTAGCGCAATATCCGCTGTTCGTCAGGCAGCTCGAGAATCAGCCAACTCTGATTACTTTCTTGGCTTGGCTTTATTTCTGTCTTGGCTCTATCTGTCTCTATCTCTCTCTCGACTAGTAGGTCAATCAACATCTGTTATTCCGCTTCGATCTCTGGTCTGTAGCCAATTCCCTTTCCTGTCTGTCTCGACTCTATGCCTTCACTGCTGTCTTGGTGAAAACTGTGGTAGTGGGATCGGTTCTTTGCTTGCATCCTTCGAAGACATCACCGATATTATCATATAGAAAGAAAAGATGGCGAAATCTTGAGTGAAAAAAGGATCAACGATTTATTACGACCTGCCCAGAATGCCAAACATACTAAGACCTTGTTCACACAGCAAAGAAAGGCCAGGTGGAGCCAGCTGGCTGCTTCTTGGCCACGCCCCCTGCACGAGGTATTTTATCTAAATTCTTAAATGGGAAATTGCCAATCATTCGCCGATATAATATAGTCACATGGGTACATGATATTGAATGTCATCCAGGTGGCTCGAGCCGCAGGAATTTTTGCTAAAATAATGAAGGAACCAGCACCCCCTACACTTTTTCTTAGGCATGTGCGGCGATCATCGTATTATAAGACAAACTGGGTTGCATTGGTAGCTATGCTTAGCAGTGACATAATTTTTCGTTTTTCAACACAATCTCATCCCAAACAGTTGTGGCGGAACACGCCACTCAATTTCAAACGCCAAATATGGCGTACTTCAGTCCCACTCACCATAAAAATTATGCAAATTTTTAGGTTTGCACTTGTATATATTAATGCCAAAGCTACATCAATTGTAGGATGGATAGATACTTTAAAAGAACGAAAAAAAAAAAAACAGAGAGAGAGAAATAGATGAAGCATCTATGCGAGGGATTGGCAACTTTACAACATTGCTTTATTTAATTTTTTAAGAGTAGCAAGTTGACCTCAAGCAATGATGTCGCGGTCTCCTAAGGCGATCAAAACCGGCCGATTTTGTCAGTTTTTTGGGATTGCTTTATGGTCATCACCTCGAACTTTCATTAAATTATTAATTAAAAATACATAAACATCTAATTTTACATCATTTTAAGAATAATTAATAACAAATTAATAAAATTTACAATTCTAAAATTTGTAATTTATTATTTAAAATTTTTATTAATTAAATTTATACAAAATAATATTTATTATTTTAATAATTTTTATTTTATTTTTATTTTTATTTATAAATATAAATTAAATTTATTATTGTATAAATATAAAATAATTAAATAAATATAAAAAATAAAATAAAATTTAGGTAAATAATAAAAAATTAAATAAAAATAATAGTATAAAATATAATTAAATTATAAATTTTATTTTTTTAATCCTCTCCTCATCACTTGCATCGGGCCTAATGCGAATTATTTGTACATACGGCTTGTTAATTTAAACACGAGGCCACGTATTATCCATACCTTGAATGTTTTTTTTTTTTTTTTTAAATGGAAATTCATACCTCGCATTTAGTGCTTGTCCATTTGCCACCAAATATTATTGAACGAAATTACATATCCAAGTGAAGACATGTAGATAACTCTTTTTTTTATTTTATTGAGATTAAATAAATATATTAGAAGAAAATGAAGAAATTCAAAACTTATTTCGATGGATAAGAAAAGAAACAAAATTAGTTTTAAATTTTTTCAATTTTTACTATGCACTTCTGAAGTTATAAAATTTTTTTATTTAAGTTATTAATATATTAATTCTATTGATTTGTACAGAATTATGTGTGTATATATATATTCAATTAAAAATATTAAAAAATTAAAATTAATTTAAATATTTAATTGCACTTAATATACTTATTTTATTAATATATATATATATATATATGATTAACATATAAAGTTAATATATTTATTTTTAAAATATATGTACTATTTTCATTGATGTAATGGATTTTTGTCTTAGATGTGTAAGCCGTGATTAATACGCAACTGTCTCTCCATGGGATGTGCCAACGTAGCATACGTCAAAACCAAGAGTGAGAACGATGATTGAACATGGGGGAGACCCGGACCTACAAACATTTATGTATTGAACTTTCTACACCAACGACGGTTTTTCCTCAGCCGGATATCACCGTCACTGATTTCATACTAATAATCCTTTATTACAAATAGTAATCATACATTGATTAATTATAAATATATAATTAAACTCATAATGATGTTGGCATTATTAAATTGTATAAAATTTAATATAGTTAAAATATAAATATTTTATATAATTTATTATATTTATAAATTTTTTATTTATTAACTTAATTTAAAAAAAATTAAAATATTATTTGATATTATATTATAATTTATTTTATTTTATTATTTATATTAACGTTTTTTAATTTTAACTAGAATATTTTTATATAACCACTAATCACAAGATTTTTGGATAAAATCATTTAAATTTTAGGGAAAAAAAATTAAAATTTTAAATCTTTACAAGCTCAAACACAATTTTTGTTTTTTTGGTTACATGAGCAAGAAGAAAAGTTAAAGCTTAAGGAAAAAATAAAAATTTTTACCCAATGAACTCTATTTCTATTTTTATTAAATCTACCTGTATGAACGGTTGAACGACTTGGGTTTAGTTTTCCAACTGATGAGGTTGGATAATAAACAGGAAGAAATGTCTTTCTTCCGTTGCTCTGATTAATGGCCACCTGTGGTAGGCAATTTGTTCACATTTCTAGTCAGCCCCAAGGATGATTGGAGTAATCGTTGTAATTGTTATTATATATTTGGCTTATTTAACAAGTCTAAAAAATATAATTTTTTTTTATTTTTTAATACATTAAATTTTCTCTTTCTCATAAGTCTATTTGTCTCTTCTTCCACGATTTAAATCAACGATTTCTTAAACTAACAAATAAATTTTCTTAAGAATAATAATCCCCATGCTTTTAAACAAAAATTAATTAAATAGTTTTTTAATAAATAATAAATAATTAAAATTTTTTATTTTTATTTTAAAAATTTTAAATTCTAATAAAACTTATAAAGATAGAGAATATATTTTAATTATATAATTTATTATTTAATAAAATAAAAAAATAATTATATTATATTTACAAGTCGAGAGAGAAAGAAAAAAAAAAAAAAACAAAACAAAACGAATGCTTTGACCTGAAGTTCAGATCCTTGAAAAATTGACACCATGACGATTGTTGGACCCATAATTGAATTTCAGAGAAAATGTATCAGTTCACACCTCATAATTAGATATTATAATAATAATGATTTTTGTTTTTATTCTTTAAACAATAGATAGATTTAGAAAAAAAAATAAAATTCAAAATATTTAATTTTATTATTTTTTTAAATAAAAATTAAAATAAAAAACCTTATTATATTTATGCGATCAACTTAATTTAAGGTTTCTTAACACAAACTTACATTGCACTTTGTTATTATTAAATTTATTTTATATTTTTTATTATTAATTATAAAATATATTTAAAAATTAAAATATATAATTAATTATATTAATATAGAAAATATCTATTTTCCAGTTTAATTTTGTTACGCAACTTTTCACAGAAAGCTAGCTCATCATTTTTTTGGCTTTTCTTTTTTTTTCAATGGAAACGCGTCATTATTTTTTGTTAAAACGACGTAGTTTGGGGGTGCATTTCACTGCGGGGTCCACAGCGTTGTTTTTTTCCTTCTTCTGCATCTGTTGGGTCGACCAGCTCGTGTCAACGCAGGAAAAAAATGCCACATTTTTTTTTTTAATTATTCCTTCTCGCTCACTGTTGCTCTCTCTATCTCTCTCTGCTTCTCCCTCTCACACGCACACAACTAGAAGTATCTCGCCGGAACACTTGCCGGAAAACGCCCGGCAATGTCGTCACCGCCACCAAGCGGGTCCCCGGCACCGACATCCCCGTCGGCGACGAACTCCACCGCACCTACAGCGGGGACCAACCAAACTGCCTCCCCGCCGCCTCCGCCGCCGGGAACCAACTCGACGAATGCCTCTCCGCCAGCTGCCGAGCTGACGTCGCCTCCTCCTCCTGTTTCTGCGGCTTCTTCTCCGAATGGGTCGACTCCTGCAGCCTTCATTCCCGGGCCACCTAAGGGGCTTCCGCCCGGGGCCCTGGCGGGGTTAATAGTAGGGGTAGCGTTAGGAGCGATAATTGTGCTGATTGGCGTGGGCATTTTCGTCCTTTTATACCGGAGGAAGAAAAGGAAGGCTGTGGCCTCCCCACCTCCGCCAGGACACACAGGTAAAATTAATGTTTATATAAAATAATTTTTACATATTTTTATGAGAAATTAGGGATTAAAAATAAGAAATTTGAGATAAGAGATTGGTCTATTTGAGGAAATTAGCTCAAATCGGCAAGCTAAAAGTTTTAATATGTTATATATAACAGTTTATTAATATGAAGGTAATAAAGGTTAAATATTAAATGATATGATTAATAATAATAATTTTTTTAATTAAAAGGTTATATCAATTTTATTATTATTATTATTATTTGTTTTTTCGTTTGTTTTGCTTGGTTTTGTGCTCTTTTTTGGGGGTTTTATTCAAACGGGATGTTCTTTTATCTGTTTTTTTTTTTTTTTTCATTTCTTGAATTCTGGACTCTTGTGCTGGGACTGATTGCAAGATTAGAAAAGTTTGCTTTTCGGCTTGGCAGCTGGCCCCAAGATGTTAAACTGGGGTATGAAATAGACGTTGGCATTAATGGAATACTCTAATAGTGATTTTTGTTTAATGTATAAGCTGCTAACATAAAACTGAGCTGGGATTTATCCACTTTTTAATGGGGGTGCTTGATTTTATTCCCATATTACTCAAAAGGAGAAAAAAATGAAAAAAAGCTTTCTACTGACTTTGATTTGTCTCTTGTTAGTTATTCAGAATATGGATTTGCCTCTTTTCCGTGTGGCTGATATCTGGACAACAGAGATGCCAGAATGGGCTTCATTATCTGGGAATCATTAATTCATGATGATGGCCTATAAGAAATTGCTATTGTAGCTTGAGCTTGAATAATCTTAACAAAAAAGAAAAATGACTAGATGACCATACCATCTGTATATTCCTCCGAGGATTTTGGTCCTTCCATTTTAAGCTAGGGAAGTGGATGTTGCTGCTATGAAGAGGAAAGATTATGAATTATTAGGATGGGATGGTTTTTACTGGGGAGAAATGTGGAGGATATTTGTGAAAGGATGAACCTTAATGAGGGTAGTGGCTGGGTTGGAGGAAAGAGTAAGGAGTGTCTGGAAGATTGTGGCAATTAGTCAACTCAAGCTGTTAGGTGAGACACACAAATACTTGTTGGATTAAAAGTGTGAATGAAAGACAAACCCACTATACCTATGTAGAAATTTACCGTTAAATGTGAGGGTAGCATGGTTCGAACATAAAGGCTTTGATACTACGTCAAGCCATCATTCCACCTAAAAATTCAAACTGTTGGGTGAGATCCAAGATATGGATCATATATTATAATTTAACAGTCATCTTTGATTATATCTTGTGTCTTTAGATTTATGGTTTATAATGTACAAAGCAATTAGTTATTGAAACTTGTTTAGATATTGGACCTCACCTTTACTTGTTGTTTATTTGTTAGGATATATCTGTCTGAAACATTCTCTACTTTCATCTGTTGCCTTGTGATGGCATTAGTTAAAACTACAATCTGCTCATGTTTTTTGTAATTTGCAATTTTGACTTAATATCTAATTGGCACCTGTTAAGGAATCTGCTCTTGGTTTGTCTATACCTTGTTTATGTTCAGATGATCTTCATGCTGGTCCAACCCATTATGGGCAACAGAGTGCTCATCCAACTCCTGAGAATAAGGTGACCTTCGTGCCAAAGCCTCCTCACCCAGGAACTGGACCTAATCCTGCAAGGTCACCAGCGTTTAGTCCCATTTGCCCTGAACCGCCTTCAATAAATATCATTTTGGACTCTGAGAAACCATTTCAACCACCATCTCCTGGAATGGCTTTTGGATTTTCACAAAACACCTTTACTATTGAAGAGCTAGCAAAAGCAACTGATGGCTTCTCAAATGCTAACCTCCTTGGCCAGGGCAGTTTTGGTTATGTTCACAAGGGAGTCCTTCCGAATGGTAAAGTGGTTGCCATTAAGCAGCTTAAAACTGGGAGTAGACAGGGGGAGCGTGAGTTTCGGGCTGAGATTGAGATCATTAGCCGTGTTCATCACCGACATCTTGTTTCATTGGTGGGATACTGCATTACTGGTGACCAGAGAATGGTTGTTTATGAGTTTGTTCCAAACAACACCTTGGAATTTCATTTACACGGTTAGTGGCTTTTTGAAGTTTAATTTCGTAACTGCTATGAGGTAAGATAAATAAAATCTAAGAAAGAAGAATCTTTGCTTATTTATCCAACCACCATTTGGATGCTAATTGTTTGGTTTACTGAAAATATCTGCCTTTGTCTACCTGTGGAATTACGTGGAAGTAAGACCTTGAAGCCAAGACACTCTCCTACCTTTGGACTCTCTCTTTCTTTTTCTCTCTCCTCACCATACTCATGCACGTTTATAGACAAAACATCGATTCTCTGTTTCCTTTATTTTTCTGCTTGGTTTAGTGTGTGTTGCATTGCGTGTTTGACAAATGGCAGAAGATTAAGGCCTAATGATTGAGAAACAGATAACCCAGCTAGGGTTGGGGGTTCATGGTTATCTTTGCAGCTCAAATGACATTATAGTCTTTCTTATGAAAGATGATTGACATTGCAGGAAAGGGCAGACCAACCATGGACTGGTCAACCAGGATGAAAATTGCTGTTGGCTCAGCAAAAGGATTGGCATACCTACATGAAGATTGTTTGTATTCTTTGCTTGCTGCCTTTAGTTACTTCTATGTCTGCTTAGTTTTCTGAGTATATGATATTTGACTGAGTTTTACTGCCTTTATATGATATATTTTGTTCAGGTCATCCCAAGATCATACACCGGGATATCAAGGCTGCTAACATTCTTCTTGATTACAGTTTTGAAGCGAAGGTATGCCATGTTATGAATAAAATATTTTAATATGATTCTTGATGATCATCAGGTATAATTTGGTTTTTATTCTATTATTTTCAAGTGATCGTGGCCAATTGTAGATTTTCTCAATCCTATGAGATGTAGGATGTCACTTTTGTACAGTATCTAAGAATACAAATGTATCTGTATGGAGTTATTGAGTGGTACATGATGTAACTACAGAAGATGATTCTGAATAGCGAAAACATATCCTTTGATAAGGTATACAGCCATTTCAGATTGCTGTATGAAACTACATAGGTTAACTTATTCAGTTTAGTTCCTTTATTTGAAAAGTATATGGCGCAAAATAAAATAAGTGGAATTTTTGTTGCCAGGTCGCAGATTTTGGACTTGCCAAGCTCTCTTTAGATACTGATACTCATGTCTCCACTAGAGTGATGGGAACCTTTGGGTAAGAAACTAGATTCAATTTCTGTTTGTTGTGTACAGTTATAGCAAGTTTATCGTCTAGCTTTTAAGTATTTCACAGCTAATGAGAGCAAAAAGTCACCTGGGCATCTTTGGTGTTTTGATCTCCTTTTGTGGGAATATCATTAAACTGGTTGTTTGTGGCAATTTTCATTTGCTGCAGTTATATTGCCCCAGAGTATGCTTCTACTGGGAATCTTACAGACAGGTCAGATGTCTTTTCGTTTGGAGTTGTGCTCCTAGAGTTGATAACTGGTCGTCGGCCTGTTGATAGGACTCAAATTTTCGTTCATGAAAGCCTAGTTGATTGGGTATGTACTTGTTCCTTGGCTGCAGTCCACAATAGAGTATTCTAAGTCAGGCTTTATTATTTGCCAGTGCTAGCAAGGGAAACAAAATGCTTGTAACTAAATGAATGATGAAGAGGTAATGATAGTCCATCCTATAGAAACAACTGTTTATGGCCAATTGAAGGTTAAGTTGAGGATTAGGTTGTATTAGATTTGCAGACAATTGATATCATTTCGTGCTTTAGAAGTGTAATTGTGTCATAGGACTAAAGAGTTTTATATTGTGGTGGAAAATTGAAACTCCATTTCTATGGTAATAAAAATTCTTCTTTATGGCTTTTTAGGCTAGACCGTTGCTCACACAATCTCTGGAAAATGGCAATTGCGCTGCTGTTGTCGACCCAAAATTGCTGGAGTATGATCCCCATGAAATGACTAGAATGATTTATTGTGCTGCAGCTTGTGTGCGTCAGTCGGCATGGCTTCGACCACCAATGAGTCAGGTACTTCACTCTTTCATCTATCAAAGTTGGATGAACTGGGACCCTATTCTGATGCTCAAATCAAGACATAAGCTATTTCAATCACTTCTACTTTGAATGCCTTGGCACAGCCAAGATAATTTCCTTGTTGAACCATTCAAAGTCATTGCAAACATTTGGCGAGATTGTGATCCACATAGAACTCAAATGTGGATATGTGGATCGGCTGGATGGAAATATTGCAATTTTACATGCTCCCTACGAGGAGCAAATTGATTTGGAATCTGCAGTCCATGAATTCAAATCCTACACCATCACATAATCATTATGTTGCTTTTGTTTTCAGATAGTTCGAGCTCTGGAAGGAAATGTGTCTCTGGATTATCTAGCTCATGGGTTTATACCAGGATACAGCACAGTGTACAGTTCATATGCTAGTTCAGATTATGATTCAGGCCAATACAAGGATGACTTGAAGAAATTCAAGCAGACTGCACTAGGAAGCCAAGAGCTTGGTAATAGTGAGACAGTGCACCCCGCCAGTGAGTATGGTGAGCACCATTTGAGTTCAAGCACTGACCCCGTACAAACTACTCAAGAGATGGAAAATCAGAATGCAGAGAAAAACATCAGAGATTCCCTTTAAAACTAGATAGTTGATTTGGTTTGCTTGGTCACTTCTCACTACCCTTTTTAGATTTGGCTACTTTGCTTTGACCACATTTGATATATTTATGTCTGCATTGACTTTAGTACTCATGTTCCACATCTTGCATTGGATCAATTGGAGTAACCTTCCTGAGGCTTCAGCTTGAAGGTGAGGTTTGCAAAAATTCAAACTAGGCATCAAAAAAATAAAAAAGAATCAGATTAAACCAGAAGTTGAACCCTGTACTATCAAGTTCTTTTCCACTTGATGTTCGACCTCAGGGTTGAGGTAATGGTGGTGGTCATGCAGACCTAATGAGGGAGGAGTAGGGATGTACCAAGGTTGGTTTGGGTGTGTGGGATTAGGAGGGGTGCTGTATTATACTTAATTAGGTAGATATTGATCATTTCTTTTCACGATATTAGGTGAGACTCCTTGTTGTTGTTGTGGTGTGTGTGTGTGTGTGTGTGTGTGTGTTTTTTGGGTTAGATATTGTTCTAATTTTTATGATAATAATATCAGGTGAAATTTTATTGTTGTGTATGTATTTTGTGCCTCTTTCATCATGCTTGTATAGCATGCAATGTTGACCTGTATTGGGTATCATCAGAAGGACAGATAAACGAATTGAATTAAATTCTTACGCCTGTAAATATTGGTAGAGAAACCAAATTAATATATTTTTAAAGTATTGCAGTCAGTTTGCAGGATTCGTGTCAAATTTGCTTTTCATATCTCTTTCTGAGAGTTTCGCATATTTAGACGTTTTATTTCAAATTTTGATAATATGGCTGGTTACTTTGGATCTTCACAAGCCTCTGGGAATATGTTATTAGCAAAAATAATAAATAAAAAAAATACTCCAATAATGAATTTGTATGTTTCACAGATACAATATTGAATACAAGTGACAACTGCTCGAACTAAAAAGAGCCGAGTTAGAGCCCAATATCACGAATTTTAGACATCCTTGCTTGATTCTAATCTCCAGCTACAATGACTGCATATCTAATGGAAGAACATAAGAATGGAAGTCAGTCCCCATTTGGGAAAACAGATTGAGGGAGCCGGGAAATTTTTATAGCATTCGCGCCCTGGAGATCTTTGCTGCTGCCCTCCGACGTCGATGGTGTCAGGTAGGTATCTTCATTACCCATGAAAAAAGGTTAAAACAATCAGTCAGCACATGGGGGCAAAAGACAAGTCAAATGGAAGCCACAATTGAGTTCCTTCATATTCACCCAATGTGACAGCATTGCAACTGAGGTATGTATGACCACAAAATTAGTTGAAAGTTCAATGACTGCACAGAATAAATAAGTGTGAAAGACGATTTTAAAATGGATATCCACCCCTAAGAAGATAACCTCCTCCCTTGACACCTGCCCTGGGGGCATTTTTTTCACCCAAGAAAAAAGAAATGAGGGGCTCAAAAATGGCAGAGAAAAGAACCCGAGAATCAACACAAAGAAAGTCCCACACTTCAGTAGATCCCGAAATCGTAGGAAGTTGGCAGTAGCTTCTGAAAATAATAACATGGAGAGTTATTGACAGGTTCCGAGTGTAGAAAAACTGCATTACAATACCGTAGAGACAATAATGGACATCAGATTATGGAAATAATTGACATCTGCATCACCAAATGTGCAACATCAGGGTATCTTTATAACCTAAATAGAAAACAAAATACACACTAATAACCACAACGTTCTGTGTGTTAAGTGTAGCATTCAAGTTAATGGCAGTTGCCCAATGTGAAAATGTTGAAAGCCAACGAGCTTTCATTCTTTACATAGATCATTATACAAAAAGATGAAAAGAAGAGTGACAAACAAAAAGGAACCGACTAATGAGCATTGATACCATTCCTCGCATCTTAACTTGAAAAATGAATCCACCATCATTGAATTGAACTTTTCAAGGAATTAACAGTCCAACTATGACTTTCGGGAATGGAAGCACGTGCAGATGAAGACTGTGAACACTATACATACTTTCAATCTCAGAGTCACTGCTTGAATCATCAGCCTTTGAATGTTCTTTTGAATTGGGTATGTCCTGCCCATCTCCAGAGAGAAAGCTTGTTCTCTCAATTTCATGCCAGACATTCACCGTCTGGGTGCTTCATCTAGACCTTTTCCTACCAAACTGTGACCTAGGTAATCTTTCACAGCGAGCACGGCCCCCTACCAATCCTTTTTCCCATGTGGCCTTCTGAATTCTCGGGTGGATGATGAATTTTGGAGACAGCCAGATTTCTTTTAGTCTTACCATTAGCTAAGCTCATTTCTCATTTACTCCCTCTCTGTTTTTCCAGATCGATCGTAGCTAGAATCATCTAAAAGCTTGTGCAATTGATGAAGAAAAACAAGAAAATTGAAAATTTTGAAGGATTTTAAAGATTCTGATGAGCGGAGATCAGAGAATGAGAAGATGGAAAATTGAGGGGAAAATTCGAGGGAATCGATCGATATGGGAAATTTTGGTGCTGTTTGGACGGCAAGAAAATGTTTGGAGGAATTGCGAAGAACGAAAAAGTAAAACAGATTTCACGGAAAGACCGTTAGGTTAGATAATAGAAAGGCATTTTAGAGAGAGAGAGAGAGAGAGAGAGTATTTTTCTGTCACTTTCCGTTTTCCTATAATCCTACTTTCTTGGAGTTATTACTTGCACTCTTCTTTTTCTTTTTCTTTTTTTTTTTTCCTATTTTTCAATGCACTCATTTATTCTTTTATAGAAATAGAATAACAGGGTGGGTTATCCCAACACATTTTGCAATAATATATTAAAACTTACTTTTAATTTTAATAAATACTTTAACAACAATTTTTATATAAATATATTTTTATATTAAATAAATAATTTTTTAATCATAATATCACAAAATTTTTGAAATTATAATAGTCAAATACAATTAATTTTATACACTGTCTAAATATATTTTTATATTAAATAAATAATTTTTTAATCATAATATCACATAATTCTTTAAATTATAATAGTCAAATACAATTAATTTTTTAATATTTTTGACGTTATGGTATATAAATACAAAGCATCTTAATACGGGATAGATACATACAAGTTGATACTACTATAATTACCTATTGTATTTTATAATTTTAAGTTGCTTATAATTATATACTGAATTATTACAAAAATATAACTAATATAGTTATATAATATAACGTGATTTTTCTGTTTAAAAAATTTGAATTTGTATAATATTTTTAAAAATTATTTTATGTTATCTAACCTTTGAACCAATCAGATAAATTTTTAAATTATGCAAATTTTTGGGTTTGAACTTGGGGATATTGATAATGCCAAAAGTACACCGATTGTGGGACGTGTAGGTACCTTAAAAGAAAACAAAAAACAGAGAGAGGAATAGACGCAACGAACATCTATGCCAGGGGATTGGCAACTTCACAACTGTGTTTTATTTAATTTTGTAAGAGTAGCAAGTTGACCTCAAACAGTGATGCGCCGTCTCCTACCTATGGCAATCAAAGTTGGCTGCTTTTGTCAGTTTTTTGGGATTGTTCCATGGGCGAAAGAAAAGCCGGTGAATATTGTGTTCAGGAAAAACTTGCAGGCAACCAACCAATCAGGTGATCAACTCGAGCTTTCATTAAATTATTTATTAAAAATAAATAAATATCTGACTTTAAAAATAATTAATAATATATATATAATGTAAAAATTATTTGTAAATACGGCTCGTTAATTTAAACATGAGACCACGTATCATTCATACCTTGCATATTTTAAAAAATAAAATTGGAAATTCATACCTCGCATTTAGTGCTTGTTCATTTGCCACCAAATATTGTCGAACGAGATTACATGTCCAAGGGAAGACATGCAGATAACTCTTTTTTTTTTTTTTTTTTTTTATTAAGATTAAATAAATATATTGGATGAAAATAAAAACAATCTAAAACTTATTTCGATGGATAACTATATACATATATATATAATTTAAAACTTTTCCAATTTTACTATGTAATTTTTAATTTTTTATTTAAATTATCAATGTGTTAATTCAATACATTGATTCTACAAAATAAAAAATAATAATAAAAATATTTAAGATTCAATTAAAAATATCAAAAAAATTTAAACTAATTTAAAAATTCAAATGCTCCCAACGTACATATTCGATTAATTTATGTATATTTTTATATGGCTAACATATAAAGTTAATATATTTATTTTAAAAAATTATATTAAATTAAATTAAAATATAAATATTTATGATTAAAATAAAAAAATTAACTATATTGATTTTTTTTTTTCAATGATCAATTTTATGCTTATCCTCTTCTTCTTCTTCTGATGGGTAAACAGGGTGAATTTACCCTCTGCTGATCGATGGAAAAATGTGTGCTATTTTCAATGGTGCAATGGATTTTTGTCTTGGATGTGTAAGCCGTGATTAATACGCAACTGTCTCTCCATGGGATGTGCCAACGTAGCATACATCAAAACCAAGACTGAGAACGATGACTGAACATGGTGGCCACCCGCACCTACAAACATTTATGTATTGGACTTTCTACACCAACGAGGGTTTTTCCTCCACCGGATGTCACCATCACTGATTTCATACTACTAATCCTTTATTATAAATTGATCGTAAATATATAATTAAACTCATGACGTTGGCATTATTAGATTGTATAAATTTTAATATAGTTAAAATATAAATATTTTATATAATTTATTATATTTATAAATTTTTTATTTATTAGATTAAATTTTAAAATAAAAATTTAAATTATTATTTAATATTATATTATAATTTAATTTATTTTATTGTTTGAATTTACGCTAAGAAAAAAAAATTTGATTTTTTTTTTCGTCTTTACACAATTTTTTTTTCTTGGTTACATGAGAAAGAAGAAACCTCAAAGTTTAAGGAAAAAATAAAAAATTTTACCCAGTAAATTTTAATTTTAATTTTTATTAAAATAAAAATATTTTTCAGTAATTAATCCTTTAAAACTAATAAATGATTTATTTTTTTAAAATAATATTTTGTATTATTATATTATATTTTATAATATCTTATTATATTTTGTTGTATATTTTATTATATTTTTTACACTTATTTTTTTAATCTTAAAAAAAAAAAAGTAAAAACAAATTTTTAAATGAAGAGTTTACTTTTAAGTGAAAATTAAATAAAAGAGGGAAGAAAATATTTATTAGAAGAAAATTAAACGAAGAGTTTACAAACTGCAAACATTTATTAGAAGAAAAAAAAAAGGAGGGAAGAAAGAAAGAACCAAAGTATGAGCTGTTGACTGACTGACGTGGATGGAAAATGGACAGGAAGATGTATTTTTCTTCCGTCGCTGATAAATGGCCATCTGTCATAGGCATTCTGTCCACATTTCTAGTCAACCCCAAGAATAATTGGGGTAATCGTTGTAATTGTTATTATATATTTATTTTATTTAATAAGTCTAAAGTATATAATTTTTTATTTTTTAATACATTAATTATTCTATTTTTCATAAATCTATTTATCTCTTCTTTTATGGTTTGAATCAATGATTTTTTAAATCAACGAATAAACTTTTAATTATTGACATATTTTCTCAAAAATAATAATCCCTATGCTTTGAAACAAAAATTGATTAAATGTTCTTCAAGAGATAGCAAATAATTAAAATTTTAAATGTTTATTTTAAAATTTTTAAATTCTAATTATGAGAAAGATGTGATATAAAATTTATAAAGGTAAAAATTTATTTTTATTATATAATTTATTATTCAATAAAATAAAAAAAATAATTAGATTATATTTACAACTCAAAAGAAGAAGAAGAATAATAAAAAAAAAAACGAATGCTTTGACCAGTTCACACCTCATAATTAGATATTATAATAACAATGATTTTTGTTTTTATTCTTTAAACAATAGATAGATTTTTAAAAAAAATCAAAATATTTGGTTTTATCTATTTTTTGAAATAAAAATTTAAATAAAAAAATTTATTATATTTGCGCGAACAACTCGTGGCATCTTAACACAAACTCACATTGCACGTTATTATTATCAAATTTATTCTGTATTTTCTATCATTAATTATAATAATATATTAAAAAATTTAGAATATATAAATAATTATATTAATATAAAAAAATCTATTTTAGAGTTTGATTGTATCATGCAACTTTTCACAGAAAGTTACCTCATCATTATTTTTGTTTTTTTTTTTTTTTTAATGGAAACGCATCATTATTTTGTGTTAAATCGACGTAGTTTGGGGGTGCATGTCACTGTGGGGTCCACTAATTATGTCTGGACTTCTTCTTGTTCTGTTGAGGCAACCAACTCGTGTCAACGCAGGAAGAAAAAGCCACCTTTTTTTTAAATGATTCCTTCTCACTGACTCTTTCTCGCCCCTTACCTCGCTCTCTTTCTCTCAGGCACACAACTAGAAGTACTCGCCGGAACACTTGCCGGAAAATTAGCTGGCAATGTCGTCACTGCAACCAAGCGAGCCACCGTCACCGGCAGGGACATACCCTCCCCCGGACCAGCAGACGTCGCCTCCTGCTCCTCCTGTTTCATACACTCCGCTGGGCGAGCCGTCGTCGCTTCCTGCTTCTCCTGTTTCATACCCTCCGCTGGGCCAGCTGACGCCGCCTCCTTTTCCTCCTGTTTCTGCGGCTTCTCCTCCGAATGGGTCGACTCCTGCAGCCTTCATTCCTGGGCCACCTAAGGGGCTTCCGCCCGGGGCCCTGGCGGGGTTAATAGTAGGGGTAGCGTTAGGAGCGATAATTGTGCTATTTGGCGTGGGCATTTTCGTCCTTTTATACCGGAGGAAGAAAAGGAAGGCTGTGGCCTCCCCACACTTGCCACTACACCAAGGTAAAATTAATGTTTATATAAAATAATTTTTACCTATTTTTATGAGAAATTAGGGATTAAAAAAGAAGAAAATTAATATAAGGGATTTTTCTATTTGAAGAAATTAGCCGCACGTGACCTTCAATTCGCAAATTAAAAGTGTTAATATGTTTTATTGTTGGAATGAGAAAGAAATAAGATATTTTAAGAGTTTATTACTATGAGAGTAATAAAAGTTAAATATTAAATTATATAATTATTAATAATAATTTTTTAATTAGATGAATATATTAATTTTTTTGTTTTATTTTGTTTTGCTTGATTTTGTGCTCTTTTTTTGGGTTTTAATTCAAACGGGATGTTCTTTTCTTTTCTTTTCTTTTTCTTTTTTTGGGTTTTTTCATTTCTTGAATTCTGGACTCTTGTGCTGGGACTGATTGCAAGATTATAAAAGTTTGCTTTTTGGCTTGGCAGTTGGCCCCAAGATGTTAAACTGGGGTATGAAATAGACTTTGGCATTAATGGAATACTCTAATAGTGATTTTTGTTTAATGTATAAGCTGCTAACATAAAACTGAGCTGGGATTTATCCACTTTTTAATGGGGGTGCTTGATTTTATTCCCATATTACTCAAAAAGAGAGAAAAAAAAAAAAAAAAGCTTTCCACTGACTTCGATTTGTCTCTTGTTAGTTATTCAGAATATGGGCTCGCGTCTTTTCTGTATGGCTGATATCTGGACAACAGAGATGCCAGAATGGGCTTCGTTATCTGGGAATCATTAATTCATGATGATGGCCCATAAGAAATTGCTATTGTAGCTTAAGCTTGAATAATCCAAAAAAAAAAAAGAAAAATGACTAGATGACCATAGCATCTGTATAATCCTCAGAGGATTTTGGTCCTTGCATTTTAAGCTAGGGAAGTGGATGTTGCTGCTATGAAGAGGAAAGATTATGAAAGATGAGGATGGGATGGTTTTTACTGGGGAGAAATGTGGAGGATATTTGTGAAAGGATGAACCTTAATGAGGGTAGTGGCTGGGTTGGAGGAAAGAGTGAGGAGTGTCTGGAAGATTGTGGCAATTAGTCAACTCAAGCTGTTAGGTGTGACACACAAATACTTGTTGGATTGAAAGTGTGAATGAAAGACAAACCCACTATACCTATGTAGAAATTTACTGTTAAATGTGAGGATAGCATGGTTCGAACATAAAGGCTTTGATACTACATCAAGAAATGCACCTAAAAATTCAAACTCTTAGGTGAGATCCAAGATACGGATCATATATTATAATTTAACAGTCATCTTTGATTATATCTTGTGTCTTTAGATTTATGGTTTATAATGTACAAAGCAATTAGTTATTGAAGCTTGTTTAGAGATTGGACCTCGCCTTTACTTCATGTTTATTTGTTAGGATGTATCTGTCTGAAACATTCTCTACTTTCATCTGTTGCCTTATGATGGCATTAAAAAAACTACAATCCGCTATTTGCAATTTTGACTTAATATCTTATTGGCACCTGTTAAGGAATCTGCTCTTGGTTTGTCTATACCTTGTTAATAATATATTCAGATGATCTTCATGCTGGTCCAACCCATTATGGGCAGCAGAGTGCTCGTACAAGTCTTGAGAATAAGGTGACCTTGATGCCAAAGCCTCCTCACCCAGGAACTGGACCTAATCCTGCAAGTTCACCAGCGTTTGGTCCCATTTGCGCTGAACCGCCTTCAATAAGTGGCAGTTTGGACTCTGGGAAACCATTTCAACGACCATCTCCTGGAATGGCTTTTGGATTTTCACACAACACCTTTACTATTGAAGAGCTAGCACAAGCAACTGATGGCTTCTCAAATGCCAACCTCATTGGCCAGGGTGGTTTTGGTTATGTCTACAAGGGAGTCCTTTCGAATGGTAAAGGGGTTGCTGTTAAGCAGCTTAAAACTGAGAGTAGACAGGGTGAGCGTGAGTTTCGGGCTGAGATTGAGACCATTAGCTATGTCCATCACCGACATCTTGTTTCATTGGTGGGATACTGCATTACTGGTGACCAGAGAATGCTTGTTTATGAGTTTGTTCCAAACAACACCTTGGAATTTCATTTACACGGTTAGTGGCCTTTTGACACTTAATTTTGTAACTGCCATGAGGCAAGATAAATAAAATCCCAGAAAGAAGAATCTTTGCTTATTTATCCAACCACCATTTTGATGCTAATTGTGTGGTTTACTGAAAATATCCTCCTTTGTCTACCTGTGGAATTACGTGGAAGTAAGACCTTGTAGCCAAGACACTCTCCTACCTTTTGACTCTCGCTTTCTTTTTCTCTCTCCTCACCCTACTCATGCACATTTATAGACAAGACATTGATTCTTTGTTTCCTTTATTTTTCTGCTTGGCTTTGTGTGTGTTGCATTGCGTGTTTGACAATTGGCAGAAGATTAAGGCCTAATGATTGAGAAACAGGATACCCCAGCTAGGGTTGGGGGTTTGTGGTTATCTTTGCAGCTCAAATGACATTATAGTATTTCTTATGAAAGATGATTGACATTGCAGGAAAGGGCAGACCAACTATGGACTGGTCAACCAGGATGAAAATTGCTGTTGGCTCAGCAAAAGGATTGGCATATCTGCATGAAGATTGTTTGTATTCTTTGCTTGCTGCCTTTAGTTACTTCTATGTCTGCTCAGTTTTCTGAGTATATAATGTTTGACTGAGTTTTACTGCCTTTATATGATATATTTTGTTCAGGTCATCCCAAGATCATACACCGGGATATCAAGGCTGCTAATATTCTTCTTGACTACAGTTTTGAAGCGAAGGTATGCCATGTTATAAATAAAATATTTTAATATGATTCTTGATGATTGTCAGGTATAATTTGGTCTTTATTCTATTATTTCCAAGTGATCTTGGCCAATTGTAGATTTTCTTAATCCTATGAGATATAGGATGTCACTTCTGTAAAGTGTCTGAGAATACAAATGTATCCTTGTGGACTCATTGAGTGCTACAGTATATAACTGCAGAAGATGATTCTGAGTAGCAAAAACATATCCTTTGATAAGGTATACAGCCATTTCAGATTGCTGTATGAAACTACATAGGTTAACTTATACAGTTTAGTTCCTTTATTTGAAAAGTATAAAGCACAAAATAAAATAAGTGGAATTTTTGTCGCCAGGTTGCAGATTTTGGACTTGCCAAGCTCTCTTTAGATACTGATACTCATGTATCCACTAGAGTGATGGGGACATTTGGGTAAGAAACTAGATTCAATTTCTATTTGTTGTGTACAGTTATAGCAAGCTACATTGTCTAGCTTTGAAGTATTTTACAGCTAATGAGAGCAGAAGCCACCTGGGCATCTTTTGGTGTTTTGATCTCCTTTTGTGGGAATATCATTAAACTGGTTGTTTGTGGGTGATTTCATTTGCTGCAGTTATGTGGCTCCAGAGTATGCTTCTACTGGGAAGCTCACAGACAGGTCAGATGTCTTTTCGTTTGGAGTTGTGCTTCTAGAGTTGATAACTGGTTGTCGGCCTGTTGATAGGACACAAACTTTCCTTGATGAAAGCCTAGTTGATTGGGTATGTACTTGTTCCTTGGCTGTAGTCTACAATAGAGCATCCTAAGTCAGGTTGTATTATTTGCCAGTGTTAGCAGGGGAAACGAAATGCTTGTAACTAAATGAATGATGATGGGGTAATGATAGTCCATCCTATAGAAACAATTGTTTGCAGCTGATTGAGGATTAAGTTGAGCATTAGATTGTATTATATTTGCAGACAAATTGATATCATTTCATGCTCTAGAAGTGCAATTGTGTCACAGGACTATAGAGTTCTATACTTGTGGTGGAAAATCAAAGCTCCATTTCTATTGTAATAAAAATTCTACTTTATGGCTTTTTAGGCTAGACCGTTGCTCACACAAGCTCTGGAAAATGGCAACTGTGCTGCTGTTGTTGATCCAAAATTGATGGAGTATGATTCCCATGAAATGACTCGAATGATTTATTGTGCTGCAGCTTGTGTGTGTCATTCGGCACGGCATCGACCACCAATGAGCCAGGTACTTCACTCTTTCATTTATCAAAGTTGAATGAACTAGGACCCTGTTCTGATACTCAAATCAAGACATGAGCTATTTCAATCACTTTTGCTCTGAATGTCTTGGCACAGCCAAGACCCTTTCTAATTCTTAGTTGTTGGTTTCCTTGTTGAGCCATTTGAAGTCATTGCAAACATTTGGCAAGATTTTGATCCACATAGACCTCATATGTGGATATGTGGATCAGCTGGATGGAAATATTGCAATTTTACATGCTCCCAACGAGAAGCAAATTGATTTAGAATGTGCAGTCCATGAATTCAAATCCTATGCTATCACATAATCATTATGTTGATTTTGTTTTCAGATAGTTCAAGCTCTGGTAGGAAATATGTCTCTGGATAATCTAGGTGATAGATTTATACCGGGATACAGCACAGTGTACAGTTCATATGCTAGTTCGGATTATAATTCAAGCCAATACAAGGAAGACTTCAAGAAATTCAAGCAGACTGCACTAGAAAGCCAACAGCTTGGTAGTAGTGGGTACAGTGCACCCACCAGCGAGAATGGTGAGCACCAGTTGAGTTCAAGCACTGACGGCATACAAACTACTCAAGAGATGGAAAATCAGAATGCGGAGAAAAACATCAGAGATTCCCATTAAAACTAGACAGCTGATTTCATTTTCTCGGTCACTTCTCGCTGCCTTTTTTAGATATGTCTACTTTGCTTGAACCACATTTGATGTATTTATGTCCGCATTGACTTTAGTAATCGTGTTCCACGTCTTGCATTGGATTAAGTGGAGTAAACTTCCAGAGGCTTTGGTTTGAAGGTGAGGTTTACAAAAATTCAAACTAAGTGTGAAAAAAAATCAGAGTAAACCAGAAGTTGAACCCTGTACTGTCAAGTTCGACGACCTCCGGGGTTGAGGTAATGGTGGTGGTCCTGCGGACCTAATGAGGGAGGAGTAGGGATGTACCAAGGTTATATTGGGTGTGTGGGATTGGGAGGGGTGCTGTATTGTACTTAATTAGGTAGATATTGATCTCGTCTTTTCATACTATTAGGTGAGTCCAATCTCAGTAAAATAATAAATTTTTATGTTTCACAGGTACAATATTGAATACAAGTGACAACTGTTTGAACTAAAATGACACAATATTGAATATCACACATCATGGAATTTTAGACATCCTTGCGTGATTCTAACTTCCAGCTACAATGACTGCATATCTAATGGAAGAACGTAAGAATGGAAGTCAGTCCCCATTTGGAAAACAGATTGAGGCAGTCGGGAATTTCTTTTAGCATTCGCACCCTGTAGATCTTTGCTGCTGCCCTCCAACGTCGATGGTGTCAGGGAAGTATCTTCATTACCCATGAAAAAATGTTAAAACAATCAGTCAGCAAATAGGCAAAAGACAAGTCAACGAAAGCCACGATTGAGTTCCTTCATATTCACCCCATGTGACACACCATTGTAACTGAGATCTGAAAGTTCAATGACGGTGGGAGTGCCACAAAGTGCTCCCACATGCATAAAAGGCATTCTTAGTGCATGAGACACCTACATTGTGGGCTTTGAAAAGAGAATAGATACATGCAGTCTTGCAAAAAGAGACTGTTACACCGAGGCTTGCCCTTCGAGCTCTCACAAGCTTAGAACTTTGAAAATGGTAGGTTTCAGAAACAAAGTCAACCAATCACTTTTCTACTTACATGTCTTCTTCGGGTTCATTCTTAAATGCATTTTTTGCTATACACTGGAAAGCAGCATCCACATTGAATCCTTCTTTGGCAGAGGTCTCAAAGTAGGGTATGTTTCCCTTGGAGGCACACCACGCCTTTGCTTTCTTTTCAGAAACCTAAAGCCAATATGCGGAGCCATATACACATAATAAGCATGGACGAATGCTTCAGAACAATAGCAAAACATTCTACTCCCGTTACTTCCATGAAAGGATTTTGCTTGGCTCCTCCTTAATCTTGTAAAGAGTTGATATTTCAAGAGAGATTATCAAATCAAAGGAAAATCAAGACATGAACAAAAAAAAAAATGTCTTACCACCCGACTATTGCCGCCATCGACATCTATTTTGTTCCCCAGCACAACAAATGGAAAGGTTTCAGGGTCCGATGGGCTAGCCTACAGATCAGGAAAATACAAATTTGAGTAATTCTTTCATGAAAATAAAATGTGTGAGACGCTCAGTCAAGCCAGTAGATCAATAACAACCTGAATCAGAAACTCTTCTCGCCAATTATTAAGATGATCAAATGATTTCATGACATTCACATCATACACAAGAACACAGCAGTCTGCACCACGGTAGAAGGCAACCCCCAGACTTTGAAACCTTTCCTGCCCAGCAGTATCCCAAATCTGTGCATACATCATACACAAACACGGTCAAATTACTCTCCTTGTAACAACCAGATATTTCACTCACGCATGGAAAATAAAATACGCACATGCTTCACAAATCTCTGCATTATGAGCACATTTTCTCCCTAAAGAAATAACTGGTAGATAAGTGACATGAGCCGCAAGGATGATCCTGACACTGCAGAGATACCCTTCCAGCCATATCTCTGCATGTTCAACCGAGCGACATAAAGCATAAACCTTTATCACCCTACCAGGGAAGCTTCTGGTTTCTTAACTTGCAGGCTATGTCTCTCCATGACATCAAATCAAAGAAAAATCTATTCCAGCATAAAGTGATTACATAACCAAATAAACGTTCAGGTAAACTCACGTCCATCTTATTCTTCAAGCATTCTCATGATCACGAATTTAATTGTTAGGCCATCCCTCATTCTACTTCCTTTTCCCCTTTTAAAACTATGGATACAAAACGTCAAACCTTGTACCATTCTTGAACCAGAAATATAGAAAGAAATCTAACATTCTGCACGTAAGGTGCATACGTCTGCATGTTACACATTTAAAATTAGGAAATCCATCATTATTCTTCCCCACTTTCTGAATTCATTGCAATTCCAACATCTAATTAATGTTTTCAACCATAATTACAAAACCATGTAGACATCTAGCTGGGACTCTTATATATATATATATATTTATGAGACAAGGAATCCCTTTCAGGTAAACCCCAGATTGCTAGCATGGCCCCCACTGCCGCAGCTCCCACTTGAAGCATGGAATGCGGGATTCAAACCTGAAGCCGTGCACATAAAACACACAAATCCCAAGTTGGATGGGACAAAAAATTTTAAAATAGATACAAATTCAACAAGCACAGGCCAATGTAACCACGCATTCATTGATCCACAATTTTACTCAAAATTCCATTAGCAAGTATAGCAAGTTGATCTAAACAATATATTTATATTGAAAAAATTGAAATCAAATAAAAATGCCTGCTTGTAACCTGCATTGTGAACAACCTATCCTCAAACTGAACTTCCTTCGTTAAAAAATCTGCGCCAATCGTGGCCTTGTATTGATTACTAAACTTTCGATTCACGTACCTAGAATAAAATTATAAATCAAATATATTTATTTCCAATAGAAAATCCAACAAAATTTTATATATTTATATATATATATATATAAAACGATGTAAATGAAGAAAAGAACAAATTTTGAGATGTGGGTATTGGAGAACAATACTGATTCATTAGCGACGTCTTTCCAACCCTGCCAAATTCATGAAAAGTTGAAACATTAGCCTAAGAAAAAGCCATGAGGAAACCCAAAAAATAATAATAATAACTCAAAAATCATTAAAAGAAAAAAGGCTAAAATTTAAATGAGAACGAAGAGAATGAGTCTACCCGCTGTCTCCGAGTATTATGACCTTCAAGAGCATGCGCCTACGAGAAGCCATTGATTGAGACTTGGAAGAAAGTTTTTCCCTTTTTTTATTGGTATTTGATTATTAGAGAAATTGTGAATTTCCAGGAGATCTGCGTCCACAGAGAGAGATAGAGAAAGAGGGACAGAGAGAGAGTGTGTGATCAATTTTCCGGTATTTCTGTTTGGTCGGATTGGAGTTTATAGCCAAGGTTGGAGTTTTTTGAGGTGGGGGCCAACTAAGAAGAACAGCGAGACAGAGAGACCGCTGTTTTCAGTTTGTCTTGCCCATTTCTTTATGGTTTGTCCACGTAGGGATATGCTTTTGTACATACTATTTCTTTCTATTAAAAAAATTGAAAACCATTTAAATAAAAATATTTAAAAAATAACATAGTAAAAATAATTTTTTAAAAAAATTAATTTTCATGATGATTAAAAGAGTTCAGATAAATTAATATAAATTTAAGTGAATATAAAAAATTATATTATATTTTTATATTTTATATTATATGAATATATATCGAAAGAATATAAAAAATATAATATAAAGTATTTTATATTTACTCATATTTTGCATAATCAAAATTAGGGGTATCGACTATTAAGCTGTATTAGAAAAATAAAAGAGAGGGGGGTGGGGGGCATTAAGCCAACAAGAGAATGGCATTGCATTCAAAAGAAACTTCCCGCAAGTTTGGAACGAAGATTCAAGAATCCCTCTACAAAAAAATTTGAGAGCACAGAATTCTACTATCCTAATTTAGAATTTATGACATGTCCACATCCTAAAAATTTATTTGCAAAATTATTTCAAATTTCTTTCGTACTTTGATTTTTTATTTCTTTTTTTTAATGAATGTGGAAGAGATAAACATAATATTTTAAATACAGGTGAATACCTATTTTTCGTGAATTTGGGGTGTGTGACGGGCTAAAGTCACTTGGATACCACTCCTCATAGAAAGGAATAAATAAATGAATAGATTTACACAATATGAGGTCTATTTGTGGAAAAAAGAAAAAATTGTTTTATTTATAGAGCTAGAGCGCTTCCAGCATACATAGATCTAATACGAGATTAAAAACAAGACAAAATTGAAAATATTTTCTTATTTTTCTTGTAAAGTCGTGTAAACTTTTGTGATTTAAATCTCTCGCGATATTTTCACATTTTATTTTCAATCGATTAAGTTTACTAAAATACTTATTTAATTATAAATTATAAAATAAAATATATTTATTTATATTTATAAAGTTTACATCATTCGAAAATTTGGAAATAAAAATTTGAATTTTTGACCGTTGGTTTGAAGGACAGAAAATTCAGGCACATCAAGGTTGGGTTGTCAAATGATTTCGAGTTAGGTCGGGTCGGGCGAAACGAGCGAATCTCTCCGCCGACCCGACCCAGCCCCCAACCCGAACATTTCCGGAAGCTCCGTTCATAAAGCCCCAAAAACATAACAGCCCCAGTTTCTTTCTCTTGCAAGCTCTTCATTTTCTCTCTTATTTTTCGTTTATTTGGGGGATCAAAGATCAAATCTTTTTTGTTTATTTAATTAGATGGAGGCCTCAAAAGAGGAAGGATCGGCCGGAATATTCCACAAGATTCTCCCTCCACGCCTCGAAGACGCCGGCCTCGAGGACTGCGCCCTTCCGCCGGATTCCATCGAGGAAGCCTTCCTCAAGGCTGCCTCCGCCGTCGCGTCACGCGCCACCCCTACCTTCACCGAAGACGACGGTGATTGCGTCCGCGACCCGTGGCCGGAGGCGAAGGATGTTTCTGATGATATCGTGGGCGTGTCGCCGGAGCAGGGGAAGCCCGACGCGGTGGTGGTGGGAGATTCAGGTGCGGGAGCGGGAGGGCCGTCCGTGGCGGAGAAGGGTGGGGGGGTGGTGGTGGGCGGTGGTGGTGTGGAGGAGATAGAGAAAGGGAAGGATTGTTTGGCTGAGGGATTAAAGGGTTTAGAGATTGAGGGGGAGAAAGAGAAGAATGAGGAGAAGTGAGAGAATGGTGAGGAGAGTGAAAGTGAAAGGCTAACATTGACTGAGGGTTTTGTGTGAAAAACCCTCAAAACTTCAAACAGAAAAAAAAAAAAAGGGACTAAAACCTTTTGAGTTTGAGTTCTGCTATGCAGTACTACAATGTTGTTGTAGTTGTTGTTGTTGTTGTTTGTAAATGAGTTGAAGTCAAAGTTGTCTTTTTTGTGAGGCAAATGTTGTGGCGCTCTTTTAATCAAAGTTTTGGTTTTTGCATTATGATGTAATGTGGATGTTAGAATTAAATTGTTTCTTGGAGCTTAGATCATGGAGAATTGATGAATACATTTTTAGTTCATGACAAAGAATGATACTCGTTAGCTGCAACTTGGGTATCTCATATGTATCATAAATCTCTATCTTGGTATCTGGATGACCTGGTTGATGGAAAATGGAATGGCAGTTTCTGTCTGAAGCACCAAACAAACTGGTTCTTTTTTTGGTAGAAGATACTATTCTTTGTAAATCTGCAGTCTTGGTCTTGTTCATGGCAGATAGCATGCGGAATTAGGATGGAAAGAAGAGCTATTGTTTTAAGATCCAAGTTACATCTTTCATCTTGTCTTCTCTTGGAAGCCGTGGTACAAGTTTGAGTTATCTGTTAAGTTGTAGAAACATTTTTGTGAAAACCAAAAAAAAAAAATTATGTAGATTTGCCAGTTCTTTAGACTAGATTTGACACTCTTCTAAACTCCTGTTCGTGTTGGAGAATTAGTGCACTAGAATGCCCTTTTATCGATGTGATTTTATAAAGGAGATATAATTGATGATGTGAGGACAAATTTATGAGGAGTTGTATTTTCTGCTTCAATAGAATTTGGGAGAATATGGATATTATTCTCTGATAAATGCTCGTTTAGTCAGACAATTTTTTGTTGGTTCTTGAGGAGAAGCGTGAGAGCAACTATACTGTTGATAACTAATATTTTGTAGCTGAATAACAACTAGGAACACCTGGAAGAAACCTGGAGCAGCGGAGCAAACAGTAAGAACCTGACCATGTTGAGGCCTACGGAGCAATTAATACATCAACTTTGCTTTCTACGGTTTCATCTGATGTTGTTATGGGAATCAAGCCACGGACAAGGAAGCTTTGTAATGATGATCAAATTGGGAATGTGGTGTAAGAGTTGGACTAGCAACAACGGAAACAATGTTCACTTCGATATTGCAATTGTTACTAGAGAAGCCTTTTGTACCGCAAGATTCTGAACCCTCAATTGGCATTTAGCCGTGTCAAGGGGGTAGGGGTGACAAAAACTGACTCGACCCAAGTAATCCGACTTTAGGCTGTCCGTTTGCCATTGTTAAAATTTCACAAAAGACAGTAAAAACTAATCTTTATTATTAACAACCAACCTCTAGTTGCTATGGCTGATGGTCATCATAGCCACATTACTCTGATCAGAATCCAAGATCACTGAAAAGCTTTGAGAATGAGCCGTCCAACATTCTTTGCCCTCTCTTTGTAGCTTAGTTTTAGCACATCTAACTGCTACACTTCTACAGTTCATCTTTGGCAACTTGCTCATTGGTTCTCAAATATTTGTTGATGACTACAGCCAGGTCCTTTGAACTGGATTTTGTCGAAAACTTGATCTGCACAGCAATAATAGTTTCATTCATTAGACTACTAAAGCTACCATAAATTACAAGGAAGAAGATAGTGATCTAAATATGTATTATTATGCAAATACTTACCGGATTTGCTTTATCGCCTGCTGGGTAAAACAGAAGTGTTGGGTAGTCATTTACCTGCAATATTTGATTGAAACAAATATATAATTCTTTTCAGGATCATCAGGTCCCAATTTCAATTCTTTCATGCTTTCAATAGGACTGAAATGTTTCTCATCAATGGAGATCTTAAGAACTCTAAGATTGCATAAAAAGCACACTTTCTTCCCAAAAATATTGGTGTCTCAACCAATTTTTACATCAATTAAAAGCAAAACACATAAGATTGTAGGACAAGATGCAAGACATGAAATTATGACAAAGAGATATGCTTTTTGTTAAGCACAGTTATTTATGCAAACACTCAAAAAACTGACACAATCTGAGAGCAGATCTTGACTGACTAAGGGAAATTAACATTTATATTATCATTGATCAAAATGGATGAAAATCTGTATCTCACAACAGGAATCATGCAAATGTATCATGTAATGACATTGAATCACTACAAATTCTGTATCTCACAACAGGAATCATGCAAATGTATCATGTAATGACATTGAATCACTACAAATCTCCTAAGCCATTCCTCTCATCTGACTAGTCCAATTAAAGTCCTCACAGAATAGCAACCACTTGAAAGGAAATTAGGAATTCTGTTTATGGGTTTCAAGTAGTAACAATGCTTGCAATAGATTGCTTTAGAAGAACATAGGACAATGCTGGTGCCTATACCTATGAAACCTATCACTTCTAGATTCTGTAAAACAAACGTGAAGCTTCAAATATGCTTCCCTTCTCTTAAAATTATGATGAACATATTGATTTTACAGGGATACCTGCAGCTCCGGATGTTCATTTGTTGAAGCATCTATCCTTGCAAAAACTATATTTTCTGAACCTTTAAAATGCTTGGCCAACTTCTCAATCTGCTTCTTCGTATTTTCACAGTTGACACACCATGGCGCATATACCTGTTGTACAAAGCTTCTCAGTGAAATCGAAGTCATTCCTTGACCATTTTATCAAATGGCATGCTAGAGAAAGTTGGAATACAATCCTGTTTTTCTTTTTCAATTCTATGGTCACTTTAGTGTAAAAGGAAGCAGTGTACACCATCATTTATATTTTCTATCCCAGGTGTATAAGAGAAATGTTCCCAATTCTTAGGTCTTTTAGAATGATGGCAAGTAACCTAACCAGCTAAGTAAGCACCCACAGCAAGACTTGCTTTCAGGAACAGGAACATAAACATCAAGAAAAACAAAATGCAAGGAGTTCACATTTTAGCAGATGACCCAGCTACACTTTTTAAGTTCCATTTAGATCACATTTCCAGTTCCATAATAAAACCTATATTGTGACACAAACATGAATTCTTGTTTAGGGGTGGAAATAAAGGCTTGATTTTACATCCAAGTCAACAAGATTGAACATGAGTTCTCAAGGACAATGGAGAAAATCATGCATACCTCCAGAAGAACATTCGTAGGATTCCTCAAAACCAATTCATCAAAAGTTTTTCCAACAATGGCCAGGACAATTGCATCTTTCTGCAAATTCCATAATCAAACATATTATTGAACAAGAAAAGAAAAGGGCATGGGATGCTAGGAAACTGGGCAAGTACATCTTTTTTTTTTTTGGTATTTCATTATTGTCATTGAATTATGACTCATTCCTCATGCCCTCCTGTCCCTGTAGGAAAAAGTCAAGAGAGAGAGAGAGAGATGTGAAACTCACATTATTGGGTATTGGTTGTGATTTGAAGTAAGGTGGCAGATTATCATTCAGAAGCCTTAAGCAAAATTCCTATAAAAGAAGATCTGTCAAATATTAACCAAGCTTGATATGTTCCAAAGTAACAAAAAAATGCCAACGAAGTCAAAAATTACTTCTATGCTGCTTGCTGTTGGATCTGATTCTAGCAAATACTTTGCGCTGATTCTGTTATCAAAGGCAGCCACCTATAAGGCAAGAAAAACTAGCACCAGTGAAAAACAAATAACAAGACAGCTAAAGTTTCAAGGAAACAAATAATTGCTAAGTGTAAACTGACCACGGTATTCTCTGAATCTTCAAGCCCAAACAAAGTTAAGAAGGGCTTTGCTAAGTTTTCATCTGCAATGTCAACATTTATGAACATTATCTGCACCAGGAGGAAAACTTCAAAAATCAGATTAAGGATTGGTGAACACTTCTTCCCAACTTAGTTGAACCACCCACCTTTGATTTGAACTTCCTTGCAACTTCTTGAAGAGGCTCGGTAAGATTTTTCAATTCACTGTCCTCTGCGAAGATCATAACCTGGACAATAATGACAAAAACAAAACTGATAATTTACCATAACTTCAAATGGTACAAGCTGGACAGGCAAACTGATAAATGGAAGACCAGAATGTAAAGAGAGACAACATTGGGATTTCCAACATGCCAACTAGTGCTACATAAGAGAACTTAAGATCAAAGCTGACTAGAAAAAGACCAATTATGCTACAAGTGGAGATGATTATTCATATGGGAAAGAGCTACATGTTTCTGCCCTAAGTTGAGGAGATCTTAATCATTTTGCAGTAAGTAGTACCAAACTAGCGGGCAGACATACTTACTGTGCCATCACTACATCAAAGTGCAATAAACCCAAGTTTCAGCCTCTTTAAGGCATTTATAATGCTTAAAAAGTGACTTTCTCTTGGACGTAAAGTTGATCACCTTTTAAGTAATGAAGATGCTTTGAACCACTACATAGTAATTAGGAGCATCTCACATGATGGACTTCTATAGCTTCTTCCAGCCATGAAATAGAAATAAGCTGGTTAAAGGCAAGAGGTACCTGAAGTTTCACAGGACTGGTGTAAACTCTGGCAGAATTTAGTTCAGTTAGTTTGGTCACCAGTGGAAACTTGTTATGGTCCAGAAAATCTAAAATTTTTTCCTTCTCATAGCTTCCTTCTGCAAAGAAAGTAAATTCAAGCTTCACTGCGTCAGCAAATTCAGGCTGAGAGGCCTTCATTTCAGAAAAATGGAATCATCCAAGAGTAAAATGGCCAGGAAGCCTATATTGTGAAGTCAATCACAAATGGAAACTCTATTCTATATATTGATATGTTAAGGTACCAAATATAATTAGAAGCATGAGCTTGTTTAACAATTTGGGTGCAAAGCCTCCCAAGCAAAAGCTAGTACACTAACTCACCGTATGCAGTGTACCTTTCGGGCTCACTTTTAACGATTCCAATAAAATGGTTAGTAACTTTGATATCTGGGAACAGAGTCTTAGCAACAGCAATGTCATTCAACTCGACAAATTGGAGTTCATTGTCAGAAGTTGCCACCTTCACAAATTCTTCATAAGCAGGTCCCTGAGAAAATTTTAATGCGCACAGTTAAATATCTTCAAGGACCATGCAGAGTGACTTTACCAAGGACCTAACACCAAGAGTCTTTGTATTATTTACAATCAAGCAGTTTTTAGGACAGTCATTTCTCAAGGCACAATCTACCAGCCCTTCCCCTCTTTCCACACACACAAAAATTGTTTAAGCCAAAGGGGCGCTGAAATTAAAGCAGGTTTTGTGCAATAATTCTAAGCCTGGATTCTGAAACTAGATTATCTGGATATCATTTAGTACCACAGGAAAATATCTAAGGGAGTTCATTATGGTAGGAGAGGAGGTCAAGGTATCAAACTCTAGCCTCCTCTCAAATCCCATAACATATGCGAATTCGGAGTGCTTTTCTACCCTCTTCTGCGGTGTCCACCCAATTGTGGGTAATGGAACCACATGTTTCCTTCCTCCCAGACCAAGAAGTAATACATTAACAATACTAATGTATTATCCTGATAAAAAAAAAAAACCAAAAAGGTAGTTCTTGTATACGTACCTCAAATTTCTCGAATAGGCCCAGAACAAATATTTGGTGCATCCTACGGAATTCTTCTGCCACAGTGGCAGAGCTTATTCTAATTACGGGTACACCAGTCCTTTTCCTTGCCCAGATCACTATATCCTCCCTGATCGCAAATCAACCCCGACAAACAAAATCAACAAAGATCATAGAACCCTTATCATCACAAGTTCAAGTTATAAACCAGAAAAAAGTGATCTTTTCCAAGAAAATAAGAGAGTTATTTAAGATAAAATGGACATGTGCTGCAGACACTAATAACACTCTATTAAATAATGTCCAGTCCAATGAATCTCAACGTGGGGGAATCCATGGCCACAGCATATATAAATTCAACAACTATGGTGATAAATCATTCATGTAAAGAGTCCTAATTTTGAAGCACAGCGGATAAAATTAGTCAATTATAAGTTCACACATGTAGACAAAACAACTTAGGAAAAAGAAAAACTGAATTACCCAGAAAATCCACCAGTGTAAGCCTGAGAGCTCCCATTGACAAACAGAACCAATGTAGGGAACCCTTTGATCCCAATCATTGAAGCCGCTTTTGGGTACCTTTCACCATCAAGTTTAGCCATAACTAAAGAGCTCCCCAATTCCTTCAGCTTATTTGCAGCTACAGCAAACTGCGGCATAAGCTCAGCACTTCTTGCGGACCAAGGTGCATACCCAAGAACCAAGACAAACTCGTTTTCCTCTACGACCCTCCTGGAACTATCAGTATTCAACTCAAGAACTATCCTTTGCGCCTTAGACAGCACCTCTGCCTCCTTCTGTTGATCCCCTTGTTGTTGGGGCTCCTCTCCTTCTTGCTCTTCTTGCTCATCTATTGCTAACAATTCTTCCAATTCATCATCATCGTTGTTGTCTACATCAATCCTTGACTCTTGATTGTGACCATCAATCTCTGCATCTTCTTCTGTGGCTTTGGTTGAGATGGTGAAAGTGAGTAAAAGGAGGATAGCGAGGGTGAAAAGAATGAAACTTGATCTGGGTTTTCCGCAAAACATTGTGTGATCTTGATAGTTCGGACGTCTTGGGGGATAAACTGGAAGCAAATGGAGGCACTTCGGAGACTTGAGTCAAGTATGGCTTATATAATTATGGATTTTGAGGGTTTCTGCCTTTGATTTGGAAGGGTTTTGATTGGTGGGGATGATTTGGGAACATAATATATTTTATTAATTTAAAAAATATATAAAAACATTTTTTTTTTTTGGAATGAATTGATTATTGAATGCGAATTTTTGATCAATAAAATATATGTATTCGTTTAATTTAATCATTCAAGATATCATTTTTTATATACTGTTGCTTGTATTAGTATATTTTAAGGTTTTTTTTTTTTTCTAATTAATAGTAAACCTTGATTCACCACATCACAAGGCAAAAAATGGTTTAGGAGCCACGTTTTAATGATTTTTGTTGTCGTCGAACATGTGTGTCAATGATTTGAAAACATGACAAAAGAACACGTAGGTGACAAACCGGTTCGTTAGGTTCCAGTTGCCTTCACATGTTTTAAGGGCATACACATTGGACCAGTTTCCCATGTCCTGTGTATCAAGTGGCATTGAGGCTCATTCCTCTGGTGTCTGGCACCAAGAACCCCAGAAATATAGAAAAGTCGGGATTATGGGCCGGTACATCGCTCAGTATAATTAGAGACCAAAAGTTAGGTTATTTTTTCGTTTAAACTTTTTGAAGAGGAAAATTTATTTAAATATTATTAAATTTGTTTAAACAAATTTAAAAGTTATTTAAAAGAAAAGTAGTACGAAAAATTAATTTAATTATCATTTTAAAGGATTTTTTTTTTTTTTGGAACTGAAAAATTTTACTTAAAAATAAACTAAAATTCCATGGAATTTGGAGCCAGAGATTATATAACCTTCAGACTTGACTTAAAGAGGATAGTATCTATTGAATCCAAAACTCTTGCAGGTATTTTCTGTGACATCATACACACAGTGATACAAATATGCATCCATTGCACAGATAACATCAACCATCTCCATAACTTGAGATACCATGGATTTCCTCTTCACTGCATAGGGTGGTCTTGGGCACCTCAAACTGCTGTCCTTTGCCTGCCATGTCCAAAGGGGCATCTCAAATTCACATGGAGTTCTTAATCAATAGCTATGGAGCTGGTAGAATCAAAGACCAAGGGACAGGAAATTCGCTCTCGGGGATTTATTTTTGGAATAAAATAATGAACTAAAGTAAATATATTAAACAATTTAGTTGAGCATCATGATCAATGTTTAATGCCCAGTCATCCCTCTAGTTCCTCGATTAAACTCTTTTGACAAACGAATCCCATGGCCTCCTTCACCTCTTAAACAAGACGGTATGTACAATTGTACCATACTTGAAATATCAGTGTTTGTTTTTCAAGTTGGATACCAATTTTTCTTTTTTTTTTTTCAAAAAGAAAGGAAAAAGAGAGCTGGACTAACATTTGCAAGAGAGGCAATTTATGGTTAAAGATAACAACTATTACTCTCTCTTGTGGTTCATATTTTAAATATTACAATCACAAAATAGTCTTTGGAAACTTGCTATCATTCTAACTTAATTGATAATATCCGTAATTTCATTCCTCCCGAATAAAGGCATTAAACGCAGCCAGCCGTGATATATCTTTATAGATATGGTTCAATGTGAGCAACATTCAAAAAATCCGCTGTAGCACAAAGGCTAAAATTCTCTCTCACTGAATTAATCCGGGTTCAACTCCCGGCAGCGGAAATCGTTTAAAATATTTCCTTTTTTATTGAACGCTGCGTTGCTGAAAATGAGACAGTGGAATTATTAAACAATTCAGTTGGGTTAAAAGTTGGTTTGTTTTATATATTACCTAATTTAATAAAAAAATATAAATTAAAGTTCATATTTTTATTATTGTATATAAAATATATAAGAATCAGTAAATTAATACGTCGATTTAAATTTTAATGTAAAGAAAAATAATATTTACAGTAAAAAATTTATTTATTATAAAAAATAATTTTTTATTTAATATAAAAAAATAAAATTAATTCTACTTATTTTTATAATTAATTTTTTTTTTGAGTAAATGTAATACAAATTGTTTGATTTAAACACATCATTTTTTGTTTAGAAGGTAAAGAACAATGTGTCGGGGCTGGACATCGGTGATGGATGATGCCCAACTGAATTGTTTAATATTTTTAACTTTATTCCATCGCACACATTTTTGTAAATGCCGTATCAAAAAAAGAACAAAGAAATTGTAAAAATATAAAACACTGTTCCGCTGCCAAGAATTTTAGCTGCAGCGGATTAATTGAGAACCTATCACTTGCCACAATTAATGCTGCGTTTGGATGGAAGGAAAATGTTTGCCACAATTAATGCTTCGTTTGGATGGAAGGAAAATGTAAAACATTTTTTGCTGCCGGGACTCGAACCCGGATTAGTTTGGGTCGAGAATTTTAGCTGCAGCGGATTAATTGAGAACCTATCACTTGCCACAATTAATGCTTCGTTTGGATGGAAGGAAACCCGGATTAGTTTGGGTCGAGAATTTTAGCTGCAGCGGATTAATTGAGAACCTATCACTTGCCACAATTAATGCTTCGTTTGGATGGAAGGAAAATGTAAAACATTTTTAGCTGCCGGGACTCGAACCCGAATTATTTTAATGTAGAAGTTTTAGCCTTTATGCTACAGCAGACTTGATATCAGCTAATGATAACCATCTTTATCTATAGAAATCATGATTCTCCTTGGTCCGCTTTAACCCAACTTTAAAAATAATAATAATAATAATACATTGCACTTATACTATCATCACACTTATACGTTAAAATTAAAGGCAATTTGTTACCGTTTAATTTTTCTAATTTCCTCCCTCCCACCTGAGAATTCCTTTTTCTTCCACCCACTTTTCCTCTCTCATGACCATTTCTGCTTTTTACAAAATGTTAATTTAATTTAATTTTTAAAAAATTGAATATTTTTTAATTAAAACTTTATCAATAAAAAAAAAAAAAGACAAAGTAATATTTTCAGTAACACAACACCAAAGTTTATTTTTCATATAGTTTCGCTCGTTGATGTCAAGTGCCACGGGAAAATACGAGCTATCATCGTCAAGAACAAAGTTTACTTCCCATATGGTTTACAGAAACTTTGCTTCTTTTCCTCGACAAAGGGCCTGCTTGCATAACAATGCAACCCATGGCAATGCCAAATAATGTCAATCTCAGTAGGCAATGCAACGTCATTCTCAGTAAGCAAAGCCACCCAAAAAAACCACAATGCAATTAGCAGAAGATACCATATCTCTCTGGCTCGAGGAGATGGTGACGACAGAGGCGCCAATGGACTTTGCAAAAGATAAGAGAGGCGCAGTAATGTGATTGTTTGCAATAGGGTTTTGGCAAAGTTATTAGAAGGAATACGAAGAATAAAATGGTTATTTTGGTTTCAATATTAAAAAAAATGTAAAAAAAAAAAAAAAAGGTTAAGACTAATGAAGTAAAAATTTAGGTAGTGTTTTATTATGTTTTTATTTATATTTATTTAAAATTAAATTTTTATTTTAATAATTTTTTAAAATAAATTTAATAATTTAAAGTATATATAAATATAATTTTAAATTTGTAAATAAAAAATTAAATATAATATATTTATATAGAAGTAATAATACTTTAATAATCAATTTTTTTATAAAAAAAATTAAATAATAACAAATCACTTTTAATTTTAATGTATAAATGTGATAAGTACTATATGTGTAATGTATTATTTTTATCAAAAAATATTTTTAAAAAAATGTTGGAGTAGACCGAGGAGAATCATGACTTCTATAGATAAAGATGGTTGTCACTAGGTTTCATGAAATCTGCTGTAGCATGAAGGCTAAAATTTTTACACTAAATTAATCCGGGTTCAAGTCCCGGCAGCGGAAATTGTTTTTTATTTTATTTATTTATTTATTTTTACCTCTGTCATCACCCTTTTTCCTTCTCTCCAAACGAAGCATTAAATGGCGGCAAGTGATAGGTTCTCAATTAATCCGCTGCAGCACAAACTCTAAAATTCTCAACCCAAACTCATCCAGGTACAAGTCTTGGCAGCGATGTCCATCCCTGACACACTCTTCTTCACCTTCTAAACAAAAACGATGTTGTTTAAACCAAATAATTAGTATTATATTTTTTTATTTATTTAAATTAATTTAATATTAAATATATTAAAAAAATAAAAAATTTAAATAATATTTAATTAAAATAAATTTATATAATTTAAAATTATATATATATATTATATAATTCTTAATTTTAAATTTTTTTAATATAAAATTTAAAAATTAATTTATTTTATATGTTATCTAATTTAATAAAATTTATCATAACACAACATATTTACTAAAAACTAATTACCCATTTACTCATACTTGTCCTCATCTTTTCCAACGAAATTATGTGTTCTTTTTTATCTATTTAAATTAATTTAATGTTAAATATTTAGAGAGAATAAAAAATTTAAATAATATTTAATTAAAATAAATTTATATAATTTAAAATTATATATATATTATATAATTTTTAATTTCAAATTTTTTCAGTTTAAAATTTAAAAATTAGTTTATTTTATATATTATTTAATTTAATAAAATATGTTATAACACAATACATTTGCTAAAAACTAGTTACCCATTTACTCATACCTGTCCTCGTCTTCTCTAACCAAATTTTATGTATTCTTTTTCATCTATTTAAGTTAATTTAATGTTAAATATTTAGAGAGAATGAAAAATTTAAATAATATTTAATTAAAATAAATTTATATAATTTAAAATTATATATATATTATATAATTTTTAATTTAAAATTTAAAAATTAATTTGTTTCATATATTATCTAATTTAACAAATTTGTTATAACACAATACATTTACTAAAAGTTAGTTACCCATTTACTCATACCTATACTCGTAGTTTGTAATAATTTATTAAAACAAAACAACTTATAAAAATAAATACTAAGAAAATAAAAATTTTTATCAAATTTAAGATATTTACATTCAAAACTAGAATTGAGAATTTTAATTTCTATTTTTTTTATTTTTATATTTTAAGATTAATCAAGAGTAGTACTATGAATGCTATTAATTGTGTAATTTGATGATAAAACAATTAAACTGTCTATCAAATACAAGAAGTTCAACTTTCACCCATTTGACCTCTCTCATCATCATTTTTCCTTCCTCTAAAACAAGGTATTAAACGTAGAGTCATGAATGATATATATAAATATGGTAATGTAGAAATATTTTCATAAAATCTGCTGTAGCACAGAGGAGGCCCGACACATTGTTCTTCACCTCCTAAACAAAAACAAAAGTGTTTATTATGTTTGAATTTTCGTTGTGATGCTTTTTTCTTGGAAAAAATAATAATAAATAATTTACTAAAAAAGTGTGAGTAATTATAAATAATTACAAAATAATAATAATAATAATAATAATAAAAGAAAACAAGTGGATCACCCAAAAAAGGGAAGAAAAAAACAAAAAAAAAAACATAAATTAAAGTTCATATCTTCATTGTATACAAAATACATAAATTAAAATTCAGTAAATTAATACATTGATTTAAACTTCAAGGTAGAGGAGAACAATATTTGCAGTAAAGAGTTTATTTATTATAAAAAATGACTTCTTATTTAATATAGAAAATAAAATTAGTACTACTTATTTTTTATAGTTAAATTTTTTTGAGTAAATACTAATACGTCAAGTGGAATACAAATTATTTGGTTTAAACACATCGTTTTTGTTTAGAAGGTGAAGAACAATGTGTCGGGGCTGGACATTGGCGATGGATGATGCCCAACTGAATTGTTTAATATTTTTAACTTTATTCCATTGCACATCTTTATAAATGCCGTATCAAAAAAAGAAAAATGAAATTGTAAAAATATAAAACGCTATTCCGCTGCCAAGACTTGTGCCTAGATAGTTTGGGGTAAAGAGAAAAAAAGCAAAATGTAAAACTTTTTTCGCTGCCGGGATTGAACCCGGATTAATTTAGATTAGAAATTTTAACCTTTATGCTACAGCGGACTTATCGTTAAGAAATCAGAACCATGTTTATATATAGAAGTCATGGCTCTCCTCGGTCCCCTTAACCCAATTTTTTCTTTTTTCTTTTTAAAATTTTTTTAACCAAAAAATATACACCATACTAATATTAATTATCACACTTATACCTAAAGGTAATTTGTTACTATTTAATTTTTCTTATTAAAAAAAACTTATCATACAAGTACATATTATTTTTATATAAATATATTATGTCTAATTATTTTATTAAAAAATTTTAAATTCTATTCACATGTATTTTAAATTATTAAATTTATTTTTTTCAAAACAAATTATTAGAATTTAAATGAATATTAATAAAACATTAACTAAATTATTACCTCATTAGTCTTTTTTTTTTTTTTCACATTCATTTAATATTGAAACCAAAATAACCATTCTACTCTTTACTTTTATGTAAAAGTCATATTCCTTCTATTAACTTTGCCAAAACCCTGTTGCAAACAATCACATTACCGCGCCTCTTGGCAAAGTCCATTGGCGCCTCTGTCATCACCATCTCCTCGAGCCAGAGATACGGCATATTTTGCTAATTGCATTGTGGTTTTTTAGGTGGCTTTGCTTACCGAGAATGACATTATTTGACATTGCCATGAGTAACATTCATATGCAAGCAGGCCTTTTGTTCAGGAAAAGAAGCAAAGTTTCTGTAAACCATATGGGAAATGAACTTTGTTCTTGATGATGATAACTCGTATTTTCGCATGGCACTTGACATCAGAGAGTGAAACTACATGAGAAATAAACTTTGGTATTGTGCTACTGAAAATATTACTTTATTTTTCTTTTGATAAAATTTTAATTCACTTATTTTAAAAAGAGTTAATAATTAAAAGTACTCAATTTTCAAGAGATTAACATTTTTAGTATGATTATAGTATAAAAATAAATATTTTATTTAGTTTTATTTATTTTTTATGTATAAAATCAAAAATTGAACCTAATTTTTATGTTTTTTTTATTTTTAAATGAAATAAGGTCAGAAGGAAGAGTGTCAAATGTAAAATTTGGTGCCTGAAGTTTTTGAGTCTCATGCTCTGGCCAGATGGCCTCGGAAGAAAATTAGTACAAGAAAATCAGCACTTGCGAATAAATAGAGATGACAAACAGGATGATTTTATTTCAGGTCTTGTACCATTTGCCTTCTGGATATTATTTTGGATATATTGATATTTCATTTTATCAAATTTCAAATACATATAATATGAGATTTCAAGTTCATTGATTTTTCAAATATATTAGCTTTCGGTAATACGATTGCTCTAATTTTTTTTTCTATTTTTTGGTAAATGTAAACTAAGCCTAGTTAAGTTTTAAACAGGTTATTCGAATGAGGCTGAGAAAAGCTTGTGAGAAGGCCGATAGGCCCTCACATTTCTTTTAGCCAACGTTAGGTCCAAGTTTTGATCCCAGAGGCTTACAAACTGATTTTTTTAGAAGAAAAAACATATCACTCTAGTTCTATTTAGAGCCCTTCAAAGTCAAATTTAAAAAAAAAAAAAAATGATTGCAAACTCAACTCTATATATATATATATATTTTTTTTTTTTTTTTTTTTCAATTTTTTGAATTTAATTGGGAATGAAATTAAAAAGGAGCGTTAATAGAGAAAAAAAAAAAACCGTATACCAACACAGTACCATATATTTCAGTGATTTGGGATAAAACTTTACCAAATTGTGTGAAAAATTTTAAACCCATCCCTTGGAGACATTGCCCAATTCTCTCCCAGTGGATCTTCTTAGCTGAGTTGGGTGGATCGTGCAATAAGCCTCTCTCGACCCTCCCTTTCTCATACGTCTTTATGAAAGCCTCTTGCCTTTCGGGATCCGGTCCCTCCCTATCCGAGATGTGCTCTTGAAAGATCTCCCTCGACAGCGCAGTTAGGTCTTAGAGAAGGAACCGATTTACTCAAGTGAGTAGCCAACTTCCGATAATCATTCCTTGCTTTGCGCTAGATTCAGTATGGTGATGCACATTTTTTAAATAACAAGGGAAAATAGCTCTTCTTAAGAGAATGGCTGCTTTGGGGAGTTCTCTTATATACGATACCCACCATTTGATAGAATTCCTCTTTATTTCTCCCTAAGAATTCAACGAACCAAGTTCAACTATACGAGAGTGAGGAATAAAAACCAACAATCAACTTCCCACTTTGGATGTCCCACGATTCTGCTAGTTTAGAAAGATAAAAAAGGGGTCGCTAGGTCAGAAAAGCGCCGCTCTACCACTGAGCTACCGAGGAAAACTCCCTTAAGGAAACCGACTCTCGTTCTAAGGTACAAATCAACAAAACAAAACCCTTACTTCTTCTCCGTTATCTCCGCTCTACTCACACTTTCTCTAATATCATCACTCAAGTCCCTCAGTCTCTCTACTTCGTTCCTCCATGGATCAACTCCACACACTCACCTCTCAAAACCCAATTCCCCTCTCTCTCTCCAGAACCCAAAGTTCCCATCTTTTCTTCCTCCAGTTAGAGCCATGAAGTCAATGCAAGGCAAAGTGGTTTGTTCAACCAATGACAAGACAGTGGCTGTGGAGGTGACCAGACTGGTCCCACATCTAAAGTACAAGAGGAGGATCAGGAAGAAGAAGAAGTACCAAGCTCATGACTCTGACAACCAGTTCAAAGTTGGTGACGTTGTCCAGCTTCAGAAATGCAGACCCATTAGCAAGAACAAAACTTTCCTTGCTGTGCCCATTAGTGTAAGGAGGAAGAAGGAGGATAAGAAAGAGGGTGAAGGTGGTGAGGTGGTTTCTCAGGATTCCATCAGAGTCTCAACAGGAACAGCAAACTTTATAAGTCTGTTTTGATGCTTAGTTGTGTTTAATTTTTAATGGAATGTAATTTGTTCTTTTTAAGACCATGATGATGTAATTCACCGGCTATGAATGGTATCTTTTAATATAAAATGTTTCAATTTCAGTGTTAATTAACCTCCCTTTGAAACTTACCCTAGTTAGTTGTTTGGTATTTGAGTGAGTTGATTTCTGAGGGACCATTGGATTTCCTTTTCTGTTTTTTGTGTAAGACTCTTTTTCTATTTTTTGTCTAAGAGACTCTGGAATGCATGTGTTTTCAATTTTGTGATATTTAGAAGACAATTTAAAATTCCATAAAGGCTTGAAATGGTACGTTTTGGAATTTGGTATTATTGTTACAATGAAAGTCATGGGGTTGTGATGATGAACCAAGATAGATATATTGGGTTTAATTGTGTATTTCTGCATTTCTTTTTCAGGTCTGGTTGGATTGAGGGAAGGGATTTAACAATAAGTGAGGACTGAGATTCCAACTCATCTCACCTCAAGTTTTATACTTAATGACCACTAAGCTATATACCTAATGGTTCAGTATTTCTGCATTTGTAATTGTAGTTTAATAACATTCTAGAGCCTTTGTTAAGATGATTTATGGACATTGTTTATAGTATTGCATAATGAAAGGTGAACTTTGGTCTTTGAAATGGGATCCAGATTACATGAAGTTATCCTGCCGGAGTGGCAGTTTGAATGGGTTTATCCATTGGTTTTTAATTGGCTCAGGATTGATAGATTGCTTTTCAATTAGTGCAAGTTGGAATGTTTGTTAGTCTTTTTTTTTTTTTTTTTTTTTCTGATATAAGGATTTGGTTTTATTTGCTATGCATATTAATCAACTTTGTTAATGGTAATTCTTTTATGGGTTTAATTTTAGTTGATATTCTGTTAAGTTTTGTTTGGCTTAGGCATTCCTGAAACAATGATTCATAACCGTGTTAGTTATAGACAAGAAGCAAGAGGAAAAGAAGATGAAAAAATCTAAATAGCATTGACTGAAATTTACCTTACAAGGCCTGGAGGTGCTTAGGAAAGTTTGAATTTCTTTTAATAGTCTTAATTTTGTGTTTTAATTGAGATTTTTGATGGTTTTATTTGGATTCCGATGATTGGTCAATATTTTGGGTTGAATGTCTGTATTTGCTGTGCTGATCAAGGCCAGGTTATATAAAAATTGAGTATCAAGTCAAGGAGATCAACTTTATATGTTTAATATTACATAGATTTATGGAAGCATATGAAACTCAGAATTTTCCATTGCTGGCAAAATTTGTAACTTGAGTTGGTGTTGGGTGTACAGTTATTCTTAGGCTTACATATCTGCATCTACAGATTGCATGTGTTGAAACTTAGGGGTTAATAGGAGAGTCTGCCAACTTATTGGCCGACTTATTGCTTGAAAATCAAATTGCAGTTATATGTGAATAAAAGAAAAATATTTTCACTGCTTATTCCACTTAATATCACAGGATAGTAACCCTGTGCATTGTGATCTGCTATAGCTACTGCATTGCCTTGATCACATATTTGGCTAATAATTGTGCATATATGCACTAGGCAGTAATGATATTGTTTTTCTTATTCATGGAAAGAGAAGGAATGCATATAAGCTATCCATCTTTGCGACCCAGCATACATCAATTACCTGTCTATGTAAGCATATGTGCACTAGGCAATACTAATTTTCTGTTTTTTTTTTTAATGGAAAGAGAAGGAATGCATGTAAGCTATCTTCCTTCCAAGAGGAGAACTACTTCAGATTGAGTCATACTCAAAACAGTAATAAGGAGATTTCAATTCTATTTTGAACCATACTTAAGTGTATCCTGCAGTTTTAAATTATGAACCGCAGCCATCATTATTAACATTGATGGCAATTGCAATTATCTCTCCTAACCCAAAATATAAACTCTTTGCTAATTGATGAACATTTGGCAATCTTGAAATGCCAAATTGTATAATCATAGAACCACTACTTGCATGCCCTAGTGGTAGAGCAGACTTTTAATCCTGGCGATCAATGGAAGGTACTATTGTCATTACTTAGTTCAATGAATAATATGTTATCACATTTTATATTATTATTTTCAGGACAAAATTGTAATTAAATAGCTCATACGAATAAATCACTAATTTGAGTGACCATCTTTATTTTTATTTTTATTTTTTTACATTTTACTCTTTCTTGAATTATTTAGGATGGTCAAAAGGTCCTTCAAATACAAATTGGATCATCTATGTTATCTCTAAAAAATAATTCACCCTTTCATTCCTTCCACATTCCAAATTGGAGACTTTCTTAAGCACTAAGCCTCTTTTCAACTAGAAACACATGAAGCAAACCCACACTTTTTTTTTTTTTTCTTGGGTCTTAGTAAGAGTGGTCTTGGAAGTAATCCCACATACTATCATCCCCTGCTATAAAATCTAAAGTCTGAAAAAGCTCCTAAAACAAAAAGTTAATATAGGAAACTTATGAATTTTGCCATTAATGTCTAACCAATTAGTAAAGCTAAGGAAATTAACAATCTTCACATTGTAGGCTTGACTTAATATTTTGTAGTGTACATGACATAAAAGTGTTAACAGAGTTCACAGATTCCACAGTTAGTTTGGCTGCAGGAGAGGTACAGTTAAGATTTGGACTGCTGTTGTTAGCAACAACCCTCCTCTAGTTCAAGGGTCAAGAGACATAGAAACAAGAAGACAAAGCTTAAGTCTTAAATGAAAAAACATATAGCCAAGGGTCAAGAGACAAGAGATACTGCTTTGATTACTCCCTGAATACTCTTAGTTCACATATTTCATAAGACACTGTGGGGACCCTGGAAGTACAAAAATTGAAAACAAGTTGATAACTTCAACTTCAAAGCAAAGCAGTTACATGCATAATGGAGAAAAAATAAAGAACAAATAGCAGGTATTGCATTAAGTGCCCCCTACCAATTTTGATCCAAATATGACTTCATGAAGAACTTTTACATGTTTTTCTGAAACATTGGAATGGAGAATGAAAAAAATGCAACTACAGATTAGATTCTACTTTTGCCCCAGAACAAAACTTATTCATCAGAGACATGGGGAGAAATAGAGAGAAAATGTTAGAGAATGTCTTAGTTGTCATTCCTGATGACAAGGGTCAAGAGACAAGAGATACTGCTTTGATTACTCCCTGAATACTCATCGGCTAGAATAAGCAGACATTCATAAGTAAAGACGCCCCAACTCATTGGCTATCTAAATCTATTGTGATTGGTCCCTCGAAAAACTGCAGGCTTCTAAGCAAAATAAAATCCAAAACAGAAGACAAAGGAAAAGATCAAACCAGATGACAAAATGGTCTCTATCATGATATGTCAGCTTACATTAAAATCATACGCTGGAATGTCATAAAGCAAGCCTACATAGAAACAAGAAGAGAAAGCTTAAGTCTTAAATGAAAAGTAGCTGAACATATAGCCAAGAGTCACAAGACAAGAGATACTGCTTTGATTACTCCCTGAAAACTCATCGGCTAGAATAAGCAGACACTTGTAAGTAAAGACACCCCAACTCATCGGCTATCTAACTCTATTGTGGTTGGTCCCTCAAAAAACTGCAGGCTTCTAAGCAAAATAAAATCCAAAACAGAAGACAAAGGAAAAGATCAAACCAGATGACAAAATGGTCTCTGCCATGATATGTCATATGCTGGAATGGCATAAAGCAAGCCTACATAGAAACAAGAAGACAAAGCTTAAGTCTTAAATGAAAAAACATATAGCCAAGGGTCAAGAGACAAGAGATACTGCTTTGATTACTCCCTGAATACTCTTAGTTCACATATTTCATAAGACCCTGTGGGGACCCTGGAAGTACAAAAATTGAAAACAAGTTGATAACTTCAACTTCAAAGCAAGGCAGTCACATGCATAATGGAGAAAAAATAAAGAACAAATAGCAGGTATTGCATTAAGTGCCCCCTACTGATTTTGATCCAAATATGACTTCATGAAGAATTTTTACATGTTTTTCTGAAACATTGGAATGGAGAATGAAAAAAAATGCAACTACAGATTAGATTCTACTTTTGCCCCAGAACAAAACTTATTCATCAGAGACATGGGGAGAAATAGAGAGAAAATGTTAGAGAATGTCTTAGTTGTCATTCCTGATGACATCATAATTTCAAAAACCAGGTCATGCTTTTCCACTAATGTTCCCTGAGAGCACACACAATGATTTATAAAAAAAAACCTGGATGCAAGCAGAGAACAATGCCCACAATTCTCTGTCAGTCACAAGAAAAATCAAGGCCAAATAAGCAAAAGAGTATTTCAAAGCCAATCCTGAAACCAAAGGTTATCACAAAAAATCCAGCACCATCTCTAGAGAATTGTCAGACATTGCATTGAATGCAAAAATTAAAATGCTTCATTGTTAACACATACCAGGAACAGAGGAAAATCACTTGCAGTCATCTAGAAGGATCTAAAATAATTTGAAACATTAATCTACGCATTAGTTGTATAATCTTACACTAAAGATGTAAAGAGAGATCCAAGAAAGAGAGTTGAAGACGTCAAAATCTAGCCATTAGAGAATTTTCACAAGATCCCATGAAATTTCCGTTGCTTGCTAGTTGCATAAAAGCATTGAAAGCTTCAGCATGTGCATAGTTCCTGTCAAGGGTGCATTGCAGTAAGAGCTTCTAACAAAACCCTTTTCTGCAATGTATAAGAAATACAAGACAAAATGCAAGTCCAGTGCACCCATTGTCATAAACCAAAATTGAAAGCCTCTTATAACTTTGCAGAAACTTTGCCAAAAGGACATTTGGCTAATTTCACCCTTGATTGTCAATTCAGTATCCACCGATTGTTGCTCATCTTTGCTTGAATGAACACTGACCAATCATTAGTCTCCCACACCCATGCCCCAAAAAGAAAGTCCCCATCAGTCAGCATACACTAGTTATTCATTTGCTTGGAAAGTTATGAGGAAACCCTACACATTGATCATCCAAGTGACTTTTGTGATTGGACCTCCAAAGACTGCAACTGATAAGCAGCATAAAGTCCAAAACAGCTGTTAACGGGAAAGGATCAAAAAGACGGCAAATGGGTTCCACCATGCTGAAAAGGCTACCAAGGCTATATGGAAACAACGAGACAGTGCTTGCTTAACAGCTCAAAATGAAAAGCATCTTTAGAAAGCAACAATTGAGAGAAGAGATACTGCTTTAATCATTCCTGGATTGCTCTTAGTCCATATGTCTAATCCGGTTCAGGGAACCTTGAAGTAAATAAAATTGAAAATCGGTTCTTAATGCCAACTTCAAGGAAAAGCAACCACAAATTTAATGTACCAAAAAGAAAGTTCAAATGGTAGCCAATGCTCTGAGTAGCCCCGAAGATACTGTCCATATACAACTCGATGATGAAATCTTACCCATTTTATTCCAACCCCTGAAAAAAAATGCAACTATGGCTCATGATCGCATTTTACCCCAGAAAGTACCTCATTTCTTAAACATATGGAGGCAACACAAACTAAAATGACAAACCCATGCTTCTTTGATTGGGTTATGCAGGTCGTTGCTAACAACAGCAGTCCAAATCTTAACTAGTACCTCTCCTGCAGCCAAACTAACTGTGGAATCCGTGGACTCTGTTAACACCTTTATGTCATGTACACTGCAAAATATTAAGTCAAGCCTACAATGTGAAGATTGTTAATTTCCTTAGCTTTACTAGTTGGTTAGACATTAATGGCAAAATTCATAAGTTTCCTGTACTAACTTTTTGTTTTAGGGGCTTTTTCAGACTTTAGATTTTATAGCAGGGGATGATAGTATGTGGAATTGCTTCCAAGACCACTCTTACTAAGACCCAAGGAAAAAAAAAAAAAAAAAGTGTGGGTTTGCTTCATTTGTTTCTAGTTGGAAAGAAGGCTTGGTGCTTAAGAAAGTCTCTAATTTGGAATGTGAAAAGAATGAAAGGGTGAATTATTTTTTAGTGATAACATAGATGTTCCAATTGGGATTTGATGGAACTTTTGACCATCCTAAATGATTCAAGAAAGAGTAAAATGTCAAAAAAAAAAAAAACAAAGATGGTCATTCAAATTAGTGATTTGTTTGTATGAGTTATTTAATTACAATTCTGTTATGAAAATAATGATATAAAATGTGATAACATATTATTCATTGACCTAAGTAATGACAACAGTACCTTCCATTGATTGCCAGGATTAAAAGTTTGCTCTACCACTAGGGCACGCAAGTAGTGGTCCTATGATTATACAATTTGGCATTTTGAGATTGCCAAATGTTCATCCATTAGCAAAGGTTTTATATTTTGGGTTAGGAGAGATAATCGCAATTGCCATCAATGTCGAGAATGATGGCTGCGGTTCATAATTTAAAACTGCAGGCTACACTTAAGTATGGTTCAAAAGAGGACTGAAATCTCCTGATTACTGTTTTGAGTATGACTCAATCTGAAGTAGTTCTCCTCTTGGAAGGAAGATAGCTTACATGCATTCCTTCTCTTTCCATTAAAAAGAAAAACAGAAAATCAGTATTGCCTGGTGCACATATGCTTACATAGACAGGTAATTGATGTATGCTGGGTCACAAAGATGGATAGCTTATATGCATTCCTTCTCTTTCCATGAACAAGAAAAACACAACATCATTACTGCCTGGTGCATATATGCACAATTATTAGCCAAATATGTGATCAAGGCAATGCAGTAGCTATAGCAGATCACAATGCACAGGGTTACTATCCTGTGATATTAAGTGGAATAAGCAGTGAAAATATTTTTCTTTCATCCACATATAATTGCAATTTGATTTTCAGGTAATAAGCCGGCCAATAAGCTGGCAGACTTTCCTATTAACCCCTAAGTTTCAACACATGCAATCTGCAGATGCAGATATGTAAGCCTAAGAATGACTGTACACCCAACACCAACTCAAGTTACAAATTTTGCCAGCAATGGAAAGTTTTGAGTCTCATATGCTTCCATAAATCTATGCAATGTTAAACATGTAAAGTTGATCTCCTTGACTTGATACTCAATTTTTATATGACCTGGCCTTGATCAGCACAGCAAATACAGACATTCAACCCAAAGCATTGAACTATCATTGGAATCCAAATAAAACCACCAAAAATCTCAATTAAAACACAAAATTAAGACTCCCAAAAGAAATTCAAACTTTCCTAGGCACCTCCAGGCCTTGTAAGGTAAATTTCAGTCAATGCTGTTTAGATTTTTTCATCTTCTTTTCCTCTTTCTTCTTGCCTACAACTAACACGGCTATGAATCACTATACCAGGAATGCCTAAACCAAACAAAACTTAACAGAATATCAACCAAAATTAAACCCATAAAAGAATTACCATAAACAAAGTTGATTAATATGCCTAGCAAATAAAACCAAATCCTTATGTCAGAAAAAAAAAAAAAAAACAGACCAACAAACATTCCAAATTGCACTAACTGAGAAGCAATCTATCAATCCTGAGCCAATTAAAAACCAATGGATAAACCCATTCAAACTGCCACTCCGGCAAGATAACTTCATGTAATCTGGATCCCATTTCAAAGACCAAAGTTCACCTTTCATTATGCAATACTATAAACAATGTCCATAAATTATCTTAACAAAGGCTCCAGAATGTTATTAAACTACAATTACAAATGCAGAAATATTGAACCACTAGGTATATAGCCTAGTGGTCACTAAGTATAAAACTTGAGGTGAGATGAGTTGGAATCTCAGTCCTCACTTATAGTTAAATCCCTTCCCTCAATCCAACCAGACCCAAAAAAGAAATGCAGAAATACACAATCAAACCCAATATATCTATCTTGGTTCATCATCACAACCCCATGACTTTCATTGTAACAATAATACCAAACTCCAAAACGTACCATTTCAAGCCTTTATGGAATTCCAAATTGCCTTCTAAATATCACAAAATTGAAAACACATGCATTCCAGAGTCTCTTACACAAAAAACAGAAAAGGAAATTCAATGGTCCCCCAGAAACCAACTCACTCAAATACCAAACAACTAACCAGGTAAGTTTCGAAGGGGGTTAATTAACACTGAAATTGAAACATCTTATATTAAAAGATACCATTCATAGCCAGTGAATTACATCATCATGGTCTTAAAAAGACCAAATTACATTCCATTAAAAATTAAGCAACTAAGCATCAAAACAGACCTCAAATTAAGCCTGCAGTTCCTGTTGAGACTCTGATGGAATCCCAAGATCCTGAGAAACCATCTCACCACCTTCACCCTCTTTCTTATCCTCCTTCTTCCTCCTTACACTAATGGGCACAGCAAGGAAAGTTTTGGTCTTGCTGATGGGTCTGCATTTCTGAAGCTGGACAACATCACCAACTTTGAACTGGTTGTCAGAGTCATGAGCTTGGTACTTCTTCTTCTTCCTGATCCTCCTCTTGTACTTTGGATGTGGGACCAGTCTGGTCACCTCCACAGCCACTGTCTTGTCATTGGTTGAACAAACCACTTTGCCTTGCATTGACTTCATGGCTCTAACTGGAGGAAGAAAAGATGGGAACTTTGGGTTCTGGAGAGAGAGAGGGGAATTGGGTTTTGAGAGGTGAGTGTGTGGAGTTGATCCATGGAGGAACGAAGTACAGAGACTGAGGGACTTGAGTGATGACGTTAGAGAAAGTGTGAGTAGTGCCATTGGCTTTCTGATGGTGTGGGGCTTGGAGATAACGGAGAAAAAGTAAGGGTTTTGTTTTGTTGATTTGTACCTTAGAACGAGAGTCGGTTTCCTTAAGGGAGTTTTCCTCGGTAGCTCAGTGGTAGAGCGGCGCTTTTCTGACCTAGCGACCCCTTTTTTATCTTTCTAAACTAGCGGAATTCGTTCAATTCTTAGGGAGAAATAAAGAGGAATTCGATCAAATGGTGGGTATCGTATATAAGAGAACTCCCCAAAGCAGCCATTCTCTTAAGAAGAGCTATTTTCCCTTGTTATTTCAAAAATGTGCATCACCATACTGAATCTAGCGCAAAGCAAGGAATGATTATCGGAAGTTGGCTACTTACTTGAGTAAATCGGTTCCTTCTCTAAGACCTAACTGCGCTGTCGAGGGCGATGTTTCAAGAGCACATCTCGGATAGGGAGGGACCGGATCCCGAAAGGCAAGAGGCTTTCATAAAGACGTATGAGAGGGAGGGTCGAGAGAGGCTTATTGCACGATCCACCCAACTCAGCTAAGAAGATCCACTGGGAGAGAATTGGGCAATGTCTCCAAGGGATGGGTTTCAAAATTTTTCACACAATTTGGTAAAGTTTTATCCCAAATCACTGAAATATATGGTACTGTGTTGGTATACGGTTTTTTTTTTTTTTCTCTGTTAACGCTCCTTTTTAATTTCATTCCCAATTAAATTCAAAAAATTGAAAAAAAAAATAAAAATATATATATATATATAGAGTTGAGTTTACAATCTTTTTTTTTTTTTCATTTGACTTTGAAGGGCTCTAAATAGAACTAGAGTGGTATGTTTTTTTTTTTCTAAAAAAATCAGTTTGTAAGCCTCTGGGATCAAAACTTGGACCCAACGTTGGCTAAAAGAAATGTGAGGGCCTATCGGCCTTCTCACAAGCTTTTCTCAGCCTCATTCGAATAACCTGTTTAAAACTTAACTAGGCTTAGTTTACATTTACCAAAAAATAGAAAAAAAAATTAGAGCAATCGTATTACCGAAAGCTAATATCTTTGAAAAATCAATGAACTTGAAATCTCATATTATATGTATTTGAAATTTGATGAAATGAAATATCAATATATCCAAAATAATATCCAGAAGGCAAATGGTACAAGACCTGAAATAAAATCATCCTGTTTGTCACCTCTATTTATTCGCAAGTGCTGATTTTCTTGTACTAATTTTCTTCCGAGGCCATCTGGCCAGAGCATGAGACTCAAAAACTTCAGGCACCAAATTTTACATTTGACACTCTTCCTTCTGACCTTATTCCATATAACTTTGGCCCATGATTTCTTTTTTTTGTTTTTTTTATCACTGCTTGTTATATCTGTGTTTTGGATATAGGAGTGGTGCTGTGGTTGCAAAGTATAGTGATAAGAGTGTGTACTTTGATTTGGAAGATTTGGGCAACACCACTGGGCAGTGGGACTTGTATGGATCAGATGCACCTTCTCCATACAATCCCCTTCAGGTTTGTGACTATATATCTCATCTCATTGACTCCATTTAGCAAGTAAAAAAAAAATGTTGCTTATCAAATTGATTTCTCATTCTAGGAGTACCTGTCTTCTTTTGGAGTTCAGATGGTTGTAAATGGCATAATTTGGCATGGTTGTTTTGTGACTGTTAAGAAGAGCTTAAGACAGATTCTTGTTTGGTAACACATTATTCTGTAAGGTTAGACTGTTAAGACAGTAAAGGCCAATACAGTCCACATTGGGAAGGAAAAGAAACCAAGTGCCTAGAACTTGATGTCTTGTCATGAAGGCCATGCTATTTGAAAAGTCTTTTGGCATCAATTATTCAGAGGCTGAAAGACAATTAGTTGGCCAGGGCTTTCTTTTTTTTTTTTTTTCTTTTTTCTTTTTTTTGGTTTAGTTAAGATATGAGGTGTCAATGTATATTTAAAGTAGCCTTAATGGATGCAAGCAAATCATCCAGATACTAACCTAATGCATTGTCATTTGGTTCTCAACTCGACTGGTTGCAACATTGCTTGTATTGTTCTGTTCCAAGCCAGCCATTGGCTCAGTCACTAAAAATATCATCAGCAAATTTGTCAATTTTGTCATGTTTTTCAATATTCTCCACTTTAGTTGATTATAGGTATGTGGAATTAATGTAGTTGGATATAAAAAAAAATAAAAAAATGTCTCAGTGCACGAGAATTTCCACACGGTGGGATCTGAAAAAGGGTCAGATGCACACGTTACTACTATCTTTTACACAAAAAGACTATTTAGCTATCTAATAGAGTTGGTTTACAATGCTTACTGATCTTTAGATCCTTATACATGACCATAGTGACTCACATTCTGCATGTCCATGGAACTGCAGAGCAAGTTCTTTGAGACATTTGCAGCTCCATTCACCAAGAGAGGATTGTTGCTTAAGTTCTTGATCTTGGGGGGTGGCTCAGCCCTAGCTTATTTCAGTGCTACGGCTCCTAATGACATTCTGCCAATTAAGAAGGGCCCGCAACTTCCACCAAAGCTTGGACCACGCGGCAAGATATAATTCAGCTGTCGATCATTGTCTTGTTTTAATTTTATGTATTCTCTTTTCAATTTAAAGTTTGTAAGTTTCCTCTTTATTAATACAGAATATATTCAATCTAAAGTATTGTTTTGGAAGTTGCATTGAATTTTTTATGCTTTCTACTTGAGTATGATGCTTGTTATTTTGTGCCTTCTGTTATCTACATTGCAGAAAATTCTTGAGCTGTTTAGGAAAGACAAGAATAAAGGGACTAATGTCCACAAAAATTACGTTCCAGTGATTATGAATCTACACATCCATTTTGCTTACAAAGGAAAGAAATGAATGAGATGCTTCAAATCCAGTAGCTTTTACACTTACACTCATTCTTACATATTTACAAAATGGAGGACAGAATGAAGATAAGTATTTCACAACTCCACGGACCCCCACCCCCTTAGGGGCCTAAAAGTTTGCTTTTTTGAAGTCAAGATTTCTCACTTTTATGGATTTATGTCTTCAGATCTGTGTTTCTTCTTCTCTTTCTCCCCTAAGAATACTGTCAATGGCGTGCTGTCGGGCTTCTTGAACCTCCTAAGGTGGCAAGGTAGGAAGTTTTCTTGTTGGTCACTATATTACCAGGTTTCTTCAGAAACTTTCCATCGTCTTTGAGTAAGTCATCTCCACCAAGATCCTTTTTGGTCTCACTATCATTTTGTTCCAAACTCCAACCCATAAAATCCGACAATGTCATCGGGTTCCTCTCCATGGTGTCTTCACCGGGTGATATCATTGGTGTCTCTTTTAAGGGATTCCTTTTTTGTCCTGCATATGCTGGATTTCTTGTGACATAATCAGCATATAGTATGTCTTCAATTCGAGACATAACTGTGAATGCCAAGCTCTCCAAAATCCTTGAATAGCTTTCCAGAACAGCCTGCCCTACATCCTGTTAGGCCAATTAAGAAAGAACCTTTGTTTTAGCATCAGAAGTATGAGCAGAATAGCAGCCTAGTATTTCTTATATTTGGTTTTGTAAACATAAACATGGAAAAATGGATGTGGGACTTCCTTTACAGATTGAGTAATTGTTATATTTGGTTTTGTTCTGGTTAAGGTGATCATTCAGCCCCAACTGTGATCTCAAATTAAACATAAATAAATAAATAAGTAAAGATCAAAGCCAATTGTTCTTACTCGGTTATACTGAATTTTACTAATGTCTAGTGCAGATTGAGGAATTCCAGGGAACCGATGTTTGAGGATAAGCAGGATTGTTTCTGCTCTCTCTTCAAAGAGCTCTCTTTTCTCCAAACTGACAGCAGAACCCCAGGCTGATTTACCATCTTTTTGGTTCATTTTTCTCTTCCAAATCACTATAGAAGCCTCAATTCTGTTCTTAAGGTCCAGGATTTTGTGCTCTGATGATAAGTCCATGGTGGAAAGAAATTGGTATGGATCAAAGAAGTCAACTGTAATACTCTTATAAATTGAGTCTCCAAGGCTTTCTCTCCCATTCTGCCAAAGTACCAGAAGAAAATGTGGTCAGAAAATTGGCTAAAACCCTTGAAATCTTTCAGGACAAAAATTTGCAGGAATTATTGAATTTCTTCTTTACCTTTGGAAGGGATTCAATGTAGTTCTCAGGAACCTCCATTTCTGATAAAACTTGAGCATTTATTGCCATAGCTGCTTTTAGAACTTGGTTGACACAATCTTTTTGGTATTGCAAGAATTTTCTTGTCATATCCGGTAGACCATTTGAAGGAACTTTGGCAGTAGGGAGCCACCATTTATCATCTTTTCTTTTGCTTCCTTTTTCTGAATCTGGAGCATCTTTTGACACATATGAGAACTCGCTCTGGTCTTTGAAGTTGTCCAGGCAGTCCTGCATAAGTGCAGTAATGGATACATTAGCAATCAATACTAACAGATATTCATATCTATATATGCTTTAATTGACAAGAAGGAAAAGATGTCTCTGCTTACAATAAGCATTGCATCAAGCTTGCGCAACGCAGGGATGTTCATATGAAGATCAGTCCGTTGACATGTTGTCATGTTGTCATGATCTATTACATCAAAAAAAAAAAAAAAACACAAACTTTCAGCAAGAGACTGGAACAGAAACAGAAACTTATTCTGTTAAAGTCTTAGAGGGGAGTTCACCTCCATATTGGATCCATCTGCGGTTTTCTGTTGGGAAGGAGCAAATTCGACAATGTAATCTGTTACTGACAAGAGCCAATCAACCTCTTTTCTCCACCTTGCTTTCCTCTCTGCCGACATAGGCTCTAACCGCAATATTTCACCAAATACAGAAGCTGCATGTGGAAGGTGAAGCTTAATGACAGAACTCATCGTTGAAGGGACTGAATATTATCAGAATCATCGTAGTTTCATCCTTGAGCATCATAGAATCATGGTATCAATGTACAGGAGGACATCAACATACCAGCAAGGTTTGTGATGGCATTTGACAATGCCAGAGCTGACGACACGCCTTTCCCTCCACCTGACATATCTTCCCCCAAAAGCAGTTTGGCGAACCTTTCCTTCATCTGTTCCATATCTGAATCAAACCAAACGAGAAAATGAAACATCCCTGTTAAGACAAAACAAAAATTTGCTAGAAGCTAGACCACCTGCGCTTAATCATATGATAATGTGAATGAAATGCATGATCTGCAAGGTAGCTTTCTGTCAATGTAAACGTCAGTTTCGATGCACTACATTCATCTGCTAAAACATTGGCAATTTAGCATATAATAGATATGCTGTTTTTTTTTATATGTCACCTACCAAATGTAAGATTCAACCACAAAATAGAATCAATGCTAAGTTTGATGCAACCAACTGGAAAAAAAACATATTGACCCTTGAACACAGACTTGCCTGCATTTTTATTATCGTTGACCGGAGAAGCAGCTCCAACTTCATCTTTGCTTAATCTAGATCTAGGGGCATTGTCATTCTGATTGAGTACGGTACCAATTTGATGTTTCTCCGATGGTTGATCGTTCGATGTTCTTGACTCTTGGCTTCTAAATATTACCCTGTCATCCGCGGAAGACCAGTTGAGTCTAAAACTATCATCAATGCTTGCAGACTTCAAGCGCCGGCCTCCTGCATTCTCATGAATGCCTCTGAAATGAAACAATCTAGACCTATAACTTTCTTGTTCTCGTTCAAGAGCACCAACCATTTTCTATGTTGCCCCAAGAAATAGTTGCCTGCACAATGAAAGCAAGAAACTATAGAAGCCAAGAGCAAGAAAAAACATTAGCTATTTGTCTTCACCACCTTATTGAAGGTAAGATGGATGGTGGTGGAGGGGGAGATAGAGGAAGGTAAAAGAGCCAAACTTCCAAGATGGTTTTTAGAGAAATGGCGTGTTGTTGCAAAAGTTGTGGAGGTTATTGTCCTGATGGGCTTTGGATTTGGTTTTGCCATTTGTGTGTAATGCAATGCAATGCAATGTTGTTTGATGAACGTGGGGTGCATGTTTTGAGTTGTGAGGTGTACTAAGAGCAATATTTATAAACAGATTTAACAAAGTTTCTTGACATATTGAACAAATTTTTTGCATTATTGGGTTGTTTTTCTTTTTTTCATTTCGTTTTCTTCCTCTTTTGTTGTGAGAATTGGATGGCTGTTTTTTTTTTCCCCTTGAAATGTCAAATCTTGCATGGAACTCGGGAAAGGCCAACTGCCGTGCCAACCATCATATCTCTCTCTCTCTATATCCTCTTCCTAATTTGAATCTGGACATAGCAAAACCAAACCTGGATTCTGTGAGTGTTGCTGACAATATCATTTTGTTTAGGCAATTTTTTTGATCCTTGAATCTATTTGGCCAATGGAGTCATTGACCATACGTTTAAGTTTTTAACTTTTACCTTTTAGCCAATGTGCCGTTGATCATATGTTTAAGTTTCACCTTCTGCATATAGAAAAAAAAGTCATAAAAATGTTTGACCATTAACCTATTCCATGAGTTGTAATTTTATCTTAAAATTTGTCCTGTGTAAAGGTCCAGCAGCAGCTATAAATCAGTTGAGATTTTTTTTTTTTTTTCTTTGGCACACAGAAGAAGAATGGAGGGTCCCAAAATTTCAATGTTGATATTGAAATTTTTTCTGTTAATCAAGCATATATGTATGTATGTATGTAAACATGGAAAGCCATTGTAGACCTTGTCGCCAAAACTTGGAAGCTCACTTTCTGAACAAGTCATTGTTGAATCCTGTGGTTTGATTGTGGCATGAAGATGTGTGGACACAAGATTGATTGCAGACTGTCGCCCTTCTGTCACATAGATTTGCTTCCGATGTCATTGATTCCTGGACTTTGGCAAAGGTTCATTGGAAAAAACAAAAAGTCTCTTGCCTTTGGCATCCTAATCTAATACTGTTTTTATAATTCAAAATCACGACGTTCAAATCGTAATAATATAACGCTATTGTTACACTAAAATTGCCTACGAAAGTTTACTAGAAATTGGGGCCACTCCAAAATATGATATTTGCAGAACACCCTTTTGTCCTTTTTTAAATCTCATGTCTCCGACTGCTTCATTTGCCTCATTTATGTCGTTTACTGCTAAAGAAACTTCCCCATATTTGGACTTAATTTCAATCCCGATGATGCATAATATTTACCTAGAATAGCAGCAACACGATCCATCAATAAAATACCATTGGATCTTTAACAAGGCCTGGATGAGTAAGCTCTAGAGACTGAAAATCTAAGATCGTCGGGCAATTCTCTTCTCTCATGAGCTTGCATCAACTCAAATTATTGAGCTATTGCCTGTTCTAAATGTATACCCTTTTGTTAATTCTGAGTCAAAATTCACAAAGCCAGCTTGATTGATAAATGACTGGTTTTGGGGTTGGAGTTGGAAATTGGCTAGCAAACATTAGAGTTTTTTTTTCATTTTTTTTTTTATTTTTTAGGATGTAAATATCACATTCATGTTTTAGATGAAATCTGGATGTTTGTGTCACTTTCTGAAGAGGAAAAACAGGAAGATAGTGTAGGGGTAAAAAGCCACAACAAATTCTTGATCATTTGCCATTAAGGGGGCTAATAAAGTAAATACAATAAAATAAAATATTGTTAAACTTTTATGATCCCATATTTATCTTTTAATCAATAAAAAAATAAAAACCCCATGGATACTGCTTGAGAGACAGCGGTAAATTCAATATTTTTTTTCTTTTTTTCATAAATGGGCTTCAGGTACTTTATTATCTAACAATGGAGAAAATGCAGTTTTATTGATCAAAGAAAATAACAGTTTACCTAAAATAAATAAGTTCATTTTAGCCAGCATTTTTATGCAACCACAGTAAATCCAGAAAAGATAACTTTCCCTTTTCTTTGGTGCTATAAGGTACAATGGGGATACATTGTACATGAGAAGGCAAGACATTATGAGTAACTAGCCAGACTGATTGATGCAATATTTACGCAGAAATGGATAATTACAAGCGCCCTTGAAAGTATTACAATACTATGCTGATTATCACACAAGAAAATCCAAGAACGACCCCATGTGGCACATGGATGTGCCTCTATTGTGCTCTTTCTTTGCTTTTATCTCTCACTTTAAAAAGTAGAACTTTTTCCTCAAATTCTTGTCTCTTTCTCCCTGGAACTTTCTAGACAAGCAGAGATAATCCTCAGCCTCTCATGTAGAGGATGCAGGAGAAGAAGCTCCCTTGAAGATGAGGAAATTGAGAGTCGCCAATGTGAAGTAGATAAAAGTTCCCTTGGAATGAGTGAAGAAACACCCAAAATTTGAACCTACCACACATTGCCATCCACCTCCATATCTCTTGTCAAAATCCTGCCAGTTTACCACAGAAAAAAATCAGACAAAATAAATAAATAACCAAAGGAAACATTCCACATAAACTGGAAATTTTTACCAGATACCTGTCTTAAAACCAAAGGAAATATCTGTGTTTCTACAACTACAAAAATATTTTTGGGGATTAAGGAAAAGGAATAAATAAGGCAAAGTGCCATATTCCTCTGTGTGCTTGTGTGTGTATGTGTGTTTGTGAAAGAGTGTACCTTTTTTATGTGGGCAGCAATGGATCTGCAGTCAAAGACATCATAGAGATCCAAGGCCTCAGAAGCACAAGCCATGGCTTGGTTTTGCATCTTCAGTGGCATGTCTGTATCCTCAATCAATGCCTTCCCTTCCAACATCCTCTCTCTCTGTCTCTCTTTCTCTATCTCTATCTTTCTCTCTCACTCTCTCTCTCTGCGTCTGCTTATAGTCGTGTGTCCAGCTAAGCCCTTATCGAAAAGGCCACCGCCATGAACAAAGATTCACGAAAGTCTGATTCTCAGGTCCAACAACCAATGTGGAAGAAACACAAGGACTTCTAAGGACAACGCACAGGGCGGCGGCACATGGTTTAACTTTTTTGTTTTTATGTTTAATAGTAAAAGAAATCATTCGCCATCAAATTAAAGGGTCTTTTAAGTTGGAAATTTTACCAAAACGGTGAATAAAATTAAATATTTGTACTCAAAATTTACTTTTTTTTTTTTGAATAGAATGTAATTTTATCTGAAAAAATTACAATATATTATTTATACATTTTTCTTTTATATAAAAAAATAAAAAAAAAATATTTTTACTGCTATCTAAAGCTTTCAAGATCCTGGTACATGAAGAAAATAATACAAGCATATTGTTACAGAGATGCTAGATTGTATTAAATATTTTGCGATAGTGTATTAAAAAATTTAAAATATATAATTAATAAATTATAATTATATAATTTATATATTTAATTTTTTAAGTATTTAATTTATTATAATTATATAAAATTTTAAAAAAATATATATAATCATTAATTATAAATTTTTATACAGATAAAATATTATTTTTTAAAAATATATATATATATGTTATAATTAAAAATATATTTTTAAATAATTATATATTTATAAATTTATATTTTTATTATATATATTTGATATAATCTCTTAGGGCAAAAGGGTCGTACTAAATCTTTTTACATTTTCATGACTGTTACATACGTCATAGTCATGCAAGGATAAAGCTTTCGAAAAGATAACGATGGTGAGGCTGAAAAAAGAGTCAGCTTACTTGGATTTTACTAATCATTAGTAGCTACGTTCTTGGCTTTGATTAGGCACGTCCGGATGCACACCCCTTGCGCAATCGATAATTTCATGTTTTGGGACCCAAAATTAAAAATAAATAATATTTACACGTACGAACAAACTGTATTTATCGAAAATTAACAAAATGCTAAGATATAATCAGAGAATTTCAAGAACACTCTTAAAAATTTTAAGATTTGAGTCTCGTTATCTTGTTAATTCGGTGTGTCTTCTAATGTTTATGGTGATAATATGTGCTTTCTTTTTTTTTTATTATTATTATTCCTGCGGTGTTTGATAACCTCCATTGTGCACCAACAAAAACAATACTGAGAAAAAAAAATTATTAATAGAATTATCATAATTATATTATTTTCTAACATTAAACACTGTAAAGTAAATTGGGGGACAGATTTAAATGGAGAAGGTTTTATTAGCTCACTAGACTTTAGCAAATGTGCTATAGCAGTTTTTTTTTTCTTCTTCTTCTTCTTCTTCTTCTTTTTTCTCATGGAATGAAAAAGTGGGGTATTATCTCATTATTTTATTAAAAAAATTACGTTAATTACACTATATAAAGTGTCAAACTGTTATATAAAATTTCTAAAAAAATAAATTTTATAGTACTTAACAATCATCAATTATTTTTAAATTTATGTTATAATAGATCTTATTAAGTTATATTTACACATAACATAAATAACTTCTAAAATTTAAAATTAAAATTGTTTGAAATTTAAAACAAATAAATATTGTACACTTCTTTGATCATAGCGATGTGTGCTCATCATGGATGCCAAATAAAAACATTCTTAACAATGTGAATGATTAAATAACCCAATTCAGTAAACCAATTTGATTAAGACAAAAAATAATAATAATAATAATAAAACAAACTTTTCTCTCTATTTTTGCCTTTCTCAAGATAAAAAAACAGACATGCCCCTAATGTTCGGCAGACGTAACTTTCAACAATAATGTACAATCCACGGAAAATTTATTTCCTTCACACTACAGTATCTCCGGAAATTTTTATTTTTATTTTTATTTTTTTGAGCTAAAATATGAAAAAGAACCCCCCGATGTGAGAGCTTATTGTCAATTTTATTTTTGTTTATGTTGGGTGGAAAAGCAAGGTTCAAATTTAATATCGTTTATGTCTTAAATATAAAGAAGACCATAAGACTCCTGATACTATAAGAATACAGAGACGATGACTTATCTCAACCACGTCCTTTTTTTTTTTTTTTTAGGTTAAAAAAAATTATCAAGATATGGAAAACCTTGTAACATCCCAAATACAACCATAAGAGACAAGATAGACCCTAGATAAAGCCCTTTTGCAAATGGCTGTCCACCTGTTTTTTTTTTTTTTTTTTACTTATTTATAATTACTCATTTTTTTTTTGTATATATACATAGAAAAATTTGGACTATTAAATTTTTTCAATTAATTTTTATTTTAATTAAATTTGACTTAAATTTTTTTGTTCTTTTCAAATATTTGACACTAAATTAATTTAATTGCTGAAAAAGTAACTGAAGTTTAAAAATTTATGTATTTTATATGTAGTTTGAGAAATAGATACTGATATGTCAATTATAATACAAATTATTTTGTTTGAACACTTTGTTTATGTTTACAAGGTGAAGGACAATGTGTCAGGCCAACTGAATTCTTTAATATTTTTAATAACGCCCTATCCAATAAGGGAAAAAAAGAAAAAAACAAAACCAAAAAAGTTTTAAAAAGCTGATCGCAACTATATTTATAGACAGCATTTGCGGCGCAACTTTTCCGCTGGAATTAATGCTTTGTTTGGGAGGAAGAAAAAGGAGAGGAAAAGTGGGTGAAAAGTTAATATTCTTGTGTTTCAGTGAGGAAGAATTCTCGGGTGGAAGAAAGGAAATTATGGATATTTCCACCCTGACCCTTTTTTTATAGAAAAAAAGAATTATCGCATATGTGAGTTGAGGGCAAAGGTCATTTGTTGTTTTCTTCTTTCCACTTTACCCATAATGACGACCTATCACTATGAGCACTGTTAAGTTCAGGTATGTCTCCACAAGTCTAATCTTAATATTAATAAGTTTAAAACCTTATTATTATACATTTTAATAAACTTATTTTTGACAAAAAAAAAATATTAATAAGTACGAAAACTCATACTTAAGACTAATGCGTAAAAAGATACACTAAAATGTAAAACAATTTCCGCTGCCGGGACTCGAACCCGGATTAATTTAGTGTAGAAATTTTAGCCTTTGTGCTACAGCGGATTTCATGTAAACTAATGACAACCATCTTTATCTATAGAAGTCATGATTCTCCTCGCCGCTTTAACCCCACTTTTTTTTTTGAAAAAAATAACACTACAAGTGGAGATGATTATTCATATGGGAAAGAGCTACATGTTTCTGCCCTAAGTTGAGGAGATCTTAATCATTTTGCAGTCAGTAGTACCAAACTAGCTGGCAGACATACTTACTGTGCCATCACTACATCAAAGTACAGTAAACCCAAGTTTCAGCCTCTTTAAGGCATTTATAATGCTTAAAAAGTGACTTTCTCTTGGACGTAAAGTTGATCACCTTTTAAGTAATGAAGATGCTTTGAACCACTACATAGTAATTAGGAGCATCTCACATGATGGACTTCTATAGCTTCTTCCAGCCATGAAATAGAAATAAGCTGGTTAAAGGCAAGAGGTACCTGAAGTTTCACAGGACTGGCGTAAACTCTGGCAGAATTTAGTTCAGTTAGTTTGGTCACCACTGGAAACTTGTTATGGTCCAGAAAATCTAAAATTTTTTCCTTCTCATAGCTTGCTTCTGCAAAGAAAGTAAATTCAAGCTTCACTGTGTCAGCAAATTCAGGCTGAGAGGCCTTCATTTCAGAAAAATGGAATCATCCAAGAGTAAAATGGCCAGGAAGCCTATATTGTGAAGTCAATCACAAATGGAAACTCTATTCTATATATTGATATGTTAAGGTACCAAATATAATTAGAAGCATGAGCTTGTTTAACAATTTGGGTGCAAAGCCTCCCAAGCAAAAGCTAGCTCACCGTATGCAGTGTACCTTTCGGGCTCACTTTTAACGATTCCAATAAAATGGTTAGTAACTTTGATATCTGGGAACAGAGTCTTAGCAACAGCAATGTCATTCAACTCGACAAATTGGAGTTCATTGTCAGAAGTTGCCACCTTCACAAATTCTTCATAAGCAGGTCCCTGAGAAAATTTTCATGCGCACGGTTAAATATCTTCAAGGACCATGCAGAGTGACTTTACCAAGGACCTAACACCAAGAGTCTTTGTATTATTTAGAATCAAGCGGTTTTTAGGACAGTCATTTCTCAAGACACAATCTACCAGCCCTTCCCCTCTTTCCACACACACAAAAATTGTTTAAGCCAAAGGGGCACTGAAATTAGAGCAGGTTTTGTGCAATAATTCTAAGCCTGGATTCTGAAACTAGATTATCTGGATATCATTTAGTACCACAGGAAAATATCTAAGGGAGTTCATTATGGTAGGGGAGGAGGTCAAGGTATCAAACTTTAGCCTCCTCTCAAATCCCATAACATATGCGAATTCGGAGTGCTTTTCCACCCTCTTCTGCAGTGTCCACCCAATTGTGGCTAATGGAACCACATGTTTCCCTCCTCCCAGACCAAGAAGTAATACATTAACAATACTAATGTATTATCCTGATAAAAAAAAACCACAAGGGTAGTTCTTGTATACGTACCTCAAATTTCTCGAATAGGCCCAGAACAAATATTTGGTGCATCCTACGGAATTCTTCTGCCACAGTGGCAGAGCTTATTCTAATTACGGGTACACCAGTCCTTTTCCTTGCCCAGATCACTATATCCTCCCTGATCGCAAATCAACCCCGACAAACAAAATCAACAAAGATCATAGAACCCTTATCATCACAAGTTCAAGTTATAAACCAGAAAAAGGTGATCTTTTCCAAGAAAATAAGAGAGTTATTTAAGATAAAATGGACATGTGCTGCAGACACTAATAACACTCTATTAAATAATGTCCAGTCCAATGAATCTCAACGTAGGGGAATCCATGGCCACAGCATATATAAATTCAATAACTATGGTGATAAATCATTTATGTAAAGAGTCCTAATTTTGAAGCACAGGGGATAAAATTAGTCAATTATAAGTTCACACATGTAGACAAAACAACTTAGGAAAAAGAAAAACTGAATTACCAAGAAAATCCACCAGTGTAAGCCTGAGAGCTCCCATTGACAAACAGAACCAATGTAGGGAACCCTTTGATCCCAATCATTGAAGCCGCTTTTGGGTACGTTTCACCATCAAGTTTAGCCATAACTAAAGAGCTCCCCAATTCCTTCAGCTTATTTGCAGCTACAGCAAACTGCGGCATAAGCTCAGCACTTCTTGTGGACCAAGGTGCATACCCAAGAACCAAGACAAACTCGCTTTCCTCTATGACCCTCCTGGAACTATCATATTCAACTCAAGAACTATCCTTTGCGCCTTAGACAGCACCTCTGCCTCCTTCTGTTGATCCCCTTGTTGTTGGGGCTCCTCTCCTTCTTGTTCTTCTTGCTCATCTATTGCTAACAATTCTTCCAATTCATCATCATCGTTGTTGTCTACATCAATCCTTGACTCTTGATTGTGACCATCAATCTCTGCATCTTCTTCTGTGGCTTTGGTTGAGATGGTGAAAGTGAGTAAAAGGAGGATAGTGAGGGTGAAAAAAATGAAACTTGATCTGGGTTTTCCGCAAAACATTGTGTGATCTTGATAGTTCGGACGTCTTGGAGGATAAATTGGAAGCAAATGGAGGCACTTCAGAGACTTGAGTCAAGTATGGCTTATATAATTATGGATTTTGAGGGTTTCTGCCTTTGATTTGGAAGGGTTTAAAAATCTCTAGATCTTCCTTGATTGGTGGGGATGATTTGGGAACATAATATATTTTATTAATTTAAAAAAATATATAAAAACATTTTTTTTTTTTTTTTTAGGAATGAATTGATTATTGAATGCGAATTTTTGATCAATAAAATATATGTATTCGTTTAATTTAATCATTCAAGATATCATTTTTTATATACCGTTGCTTGTATTAGTATATTTTAAGGTTTTTTTTTTTTTTTTTCTAATTAATAGTAAACCTTGATTCACCACATCACAAGGCAAAAAATGGTTTAGGAGCCACGTTTTAATGATTTTTGTTGTCGTCGAACATGTGTGTCAATGATTTGAAAACATGACAAAAGAACACGTAGGTGACAAACCGGTTCGTTAGGTTCCAGTTGCCTTCACATGTTTTAAGGGCATACACATTGGACCAGTTTCCCATGTCCTGTGTATAAGTGGCATTGAGGCTCATTCCTCTGGTGTCTGGCACCAAGAACCCCAGAAATATAGAAAAGTCGGGATTATGGGCCGGTACATCGCTCAGTATAATTAGAGACCAAAAGTTAGGTTATTTTTTTGTTTAAACTTTTTGAAGAGGAAAATTTATTTAAATATTATTAAATTTGTTTAAACAAATTTAAAAGTTATTTAAAAAAAAAGTAGTACGAAAAATTAATTTAATTATCATTTTAAAGGATTTTTTTTTTTTTTTTGGAACTGAAAAATTTTACTTAAAAATAAACTAAAATTCCATGGAATTTGGAGCCAGAGATTATATAACCTTCAGACATGACTTAAAGAGGATAGTATCTATTGAATCCAAAACTCTTGCAGGTATTTTCTGTGACATCATACACGCAGTGATACAAATATGCATCCATTGCACAGATAAAATCAACCATCTCCATAACTTGAGATACCATGGATTTCCTCTTCATTGCATGGGGTGGTCTTGGGCACCTCAAACTGCTGTCCTTTGCCTGCCATGTCCAAAGGGGCATCTCAAATTCACATGGAGTTCTTAATCAATAGCTATGGAGCTGGTAGAATCAAAGACCAAGGGACAGGAAATTCGCTTTCGGGGATTTATTTTTGGAATAAAATAATGAACTAAAGTAAATATATTAAACAATTTAGTTGAGCATCATGATCAATGTTTAATGCCCAGTCATCCCTCTAGTTCCTCGATTAAACTCTTTTGACAAACGAATCCCATGGCCTCCTTCACCTCTTAAACAAGACGGTATGTACAATTGTACCATACTTGAAATATCAGTGTTTATTTTTCAAGTTGGATACCAATTTTTCTTTTTTTTTTTTCAAAAAGAAAGGAAAAATAGGGCTGGACTAACATTTGCAAAAGAGGCAATTTATGGTTAAAGATAACAGTTGTGGTTCATATTTTAAATATTACAATCACAAAATAGTCTTTGGAAACTTGCTATCATTCTAACTTAATTGATAATATCCGTAATTTCATTCCTCCCAAGCATTAAATGCAGCCAGCCGTGACATACCTGTATGGATACGGTTGTGAGCGACATTCAAAAAATCCGCTGTAGCACAAAGGCTAAAATTCTCTCTCACTGAATTAATCCGGGTTCAACTCCCGGCAGCGGAAATCGTTCAAAATATTCCCTCTTTTATTGAATGCCGCGTTACTGAAAATGAGACAGTGGAATTATTAAACAATTCAGTTGGGTTAAAAGTTAGTTTGTTTTATATATTATCTAATTTAATAAAAAAAATATAAATTAAAGTTCATATTTTTATTGTATATAAAATACATAAGAATCAGTAAATTAATACATCGATTTAAATTTCAATGCAGAGGAACAGTAAAAAATTTATTTATTAAAAAAAATGACTTTTTATTCAATATAAAAAATAAAATTAATTCTACTTATTTTTTATAATTATTTTTTTTTTTGAGTAAATGTAATACAAATTGTTTGATTTAAACACATCGTTTTTTGTTTAGAAGGTAAAGAACAATGTGTCGGGGCTGGACATCGGTGATGGATGATGCCCAACTGAATTGTTTAATATTTTTAACTTTATTCCATCGCACACATTTTTGTAAATGCCGTATCAAAAAAAAACAAAGAAATTGTAAAAATATAAAACACTTTTCCGCTGCCAAGACTTGTACCTGGATTAGTTTGGGTCGAGAATTTTAGCTGCAGCGGATTAATTGAGAACCTATCACTTGCCGCAATTAATGCTTCGTTTGGATGGAAGGAAAAAGGGTGATGACAGAGGTAAAAATAAATAAATAAATAAAATGAAAAACAATTTCCGCTGCCGGGACATGAACCCGGATTAATTTAGTGCAGAAATTTTAGCCTTTGTGCTACAGCGAATTTCATGCAAATTAGTGACAACCATCTTTATCTATAGAAGTCATGATTCTCCTCGGTCTAATCCAACATTTTTAAAAAACAATTTTTTTTAATAAAAATAATACATTACACTTATAATAATCATCACAGTTATACGTTAAAATTAAAAATAATTTATTATTATTTAATTTTTCTTATAAAAAAATTTATTGTTAAAGTATTATTATTTGTATATAAATATATTATATTTAATTTTTTATTTATAAATTTAAAATTATATTTATATATATTTTAAATTATTAAATTTATTTTAAAAAATTATTAAAATAAAAATTTAATTTTAAATAAATATAAACAAAAACATAATAAAACACTACTTAAATTATTACTCATTAGTTTTAACCTTTTTTTTTTTTTTTACATTTTTTTAATATTGAAACCAAAATAACCATTTTATTCTTCGTATTCCTTCTAATAACTTTGCCAAAACCCTATTGCAAACAATCACATTACTGCGCCTCTCTTATCTTTTGCAAAGTCCATTGGCGCCTCTGTCGTCACCATCTCCTCGAGCCAGAGATATGGTATCTTTTGCTAATTGCATTGTGGTTTTTTTGGGTGGCTTTGCTTACTGAGAATGACGCTGCATTGCCTACTGAGATTGACATTATTTGGCATTGCCATGAGTTCATTGTTATGCAAGCAGGCCCTTTGTCGAGGAAAAGAAGCAAAGTTTCTGTAAACCATATGGGAAGTAAACTTTGTTCTTGATGATGATAGCTTGTATTTTCCCGTGGCACTTGACATCAAAGAGCGAAACTATATGAAAAATAAACTTTGGTGTTGTATTATTGAAAATATTACTTTGTCTTTCTTTCTTTTTTTTTTTTGATAAAATTTTAATTTAAAAAATTTAATTTTTAAAAAATTAAATTAAATTAACATTTTGTAGAAAGCAGAAATGGTCATGAGAGAGGAAAAGTGGGTGGAAAAAAAAGGAATTCTCAGGTGGGAGGGAGGAAATTAGATAAATTAAACGGTAACAAATCACTTTTAATTTTAACGTATAAGTGTGATGATTAGTATAAGTGCAATGTATTATTTAAAAAAAAAAGGTTGGATTAAAGCGGACCAAGGAGAATCACGATTTTTATAGATAAGGATGGTTGTCACTAGCTGATATCAAGTCCGCTGAAGCACAAAGGTTAAAACTTCTACACTAAATTAATCTGGGTTCGCGTTCTGACACCGGAAGATGTTTTACATTTTCCTTCCATCCAAACGAAGCATTAATTGTGGCACGTGATAGGTTCTCAAAATGTTTTACATTTTCCTTCCATGCAAACGAAGCATTAATTGTGGCACGTGATAGGTTCCCAAAATGTTTTACATTTTCCTTCCATCCAAACGAAGCATTAATTGTGGCAAATGAAGCATTAATTGTGGCACGTGATAGGTTCCCAAAATGTTTTACATTTTCCTTCCATCCAAACGAAGCATTAATTGTGGCAAGTGATAGGTTCTCAATTAATCCGCTGCAGCACAAACTCTAAAATTCTCAACCCAAACTAATCCAGGTACAAGTCTTGGCAGCGGAACAGTGTTTTATATTTTTACAATTTCTTTGTTCTTTTTTTGATACGGCATTTAGAAAAATGTGTACGATGGAATAAAGTTAAAAATATTAAACAACAGTTGGGCATCATCCATCACCGATGTCCAGCCCCGACACATTGTTCTTCACCTTCTAAACAAAAACGATGTATTTAAACCAAACAATTTGTATTAGTATTTATTTAAAAAAATTTAATTATAAAAAATAAGTAAAATTAATTTTTTTTTTATATTAAATAAGAAGTCAATTTTTATAATAAATAAACTCTTTACTACAAATATTATTCTCCTTTGCAAGTTTAAATTGATGTATTAATTTACTAATTCTCATATATTTTGTATAAAATGAAAATATAAATTTTAATTTATGTATTTCTTTTTTGTTTTTGTTAAATTAGATAATATACAAAACAAATTAACTTTTAAATTTTAAATTAAAAAAATTTGAAATTGAAAATTATTTTTTTAACATTATAATATTAACATAAATTTTTTAAAGTTAAAATGATAAGAAAATATAAACATATTATATTTTATGTATTTTGTAATGATATATATATTAAAAATTTATAATTAATAAATAATAATTATGTAATATATAAATATATATTTATTAAGTATTTAATTTATTATAATGATATAAATTTTTTAAAATATAAATATTTATATAATTAATGATAAATTTTTATACAAATAAAATAAAATATATGTAATAATTATTTTATTAAATTATAATTATATATTTATAAATTTATATATTTTTAATATATATCTTTTCCATACCTCTCTAGAATATTGATGAAAAATCAGATGATCTCGCAAGGCAAAGGATCGTACTTTTTCTTGGCTGTTACACATATGTGATTGTCACCTGAGAATAAAGCTTTCGAAAGGATAATGACAGTGAGATGCTCAAAAATGAGTCAGCTTACTTGGATTTTACTAATAATTAGTAGCCGAGTTTTCGGCTTTATTTTGGAGAAAGGGAAAATGGTCATGAGAGAGGAAAAGTGGGGGAAAAGTTCAAATCCTTCTGTCTGGAAGAAGGAGGAATTCTCAGGTGGAAGGAAGGAAATTAGAGATATTTTTCAATCTAACCCACCTTTTTGTACTCCATTTATTTATATTCAATTAATTCTTATTTTAATTAAATCCCACTTAAAATTTTCATTTTCTACGAATTCAATTAAAAAGTTTCTGTGCTTTGTACGTAGCTTGAGAAATAAACACTGTAACGTCAATTTTCGTTTTGTTGAGGCCCAACTGAATTGTTTAATAATTCCATTGTCTCATTTTCAGTAAAAATGCATTCAATAAAAAAGGGAATATTTTTAACGATTTCCGCTGCCGGGAGTCGAACCCGGATTAATTCAGTGAGAGAGAATCTTAGCCTTTGTGCTACAGCGGATTTTTGAATGTCGCTCACAACCGTATCTATAAAGATATGTCACGGCTGGCTGCGTTTAATGCCTTTATTTGGGAGGAATGAAATTACGGATATTATCAATTAAGTTAGAATGATAGCAAGTTTCCAAAGACTATTTTGTGATTGTAATATTTAAAATATGAACCACCAGAGAGAGTAATAGGCACAAGTCTTGGCAGCGGAATAGCGTATTTTTTTTGATACGGCATTTATAAAGATGTACAATGGAATAAAGTTAAAAATATTAAACAATTCAGTTGGCATCATTCATCATCAATGTACAGCCCGGACACATTGTTCTTCACCTTCTAAACAAAAACAAAGTGTTCAAACCAAACAATTTGTATTACACTTTACTTATCAGTATTTATTAAATTTTTTTTAATTTAATTCACTTTTTCATCTATTTAAGTTAATTTAATATCAAATATTTAGAGAAAATAAAAAATTTAAATAAGATTTAATTAAAATAAATTTATATAATCTAAAATTATATATATTATATTAAAAATATAAGTAATTATAAATAATTATAAAAACAAATAATAATAATAATAATAAAAGAAAACAAGTGAATTGTTATTCCAAAAAAAAGAAAAAACTCAAAAATTAGGGTTTAAATCTTAGTTTTATACATAAAAATAGATAAAAATTAGTAAATTAATATGTTAATTGATACTGTAACGTGAGTGATAATTTTATTTACTACAAAAGAATTTATTTATTGTTAATGACAACTTCTTGTTTAACATAGAAATATGTATATATATATATATATATTAGAATTCGACTTGTCTTTTATAATTAATATTTAGGATGTTACAATTATAATTAACTCTTAAATATTTTCTAGACATCTTAGCTAAAAAAAAAAATTATGATATTGTAACGTGGAGGAAAGCAACTATGAATTTGGAACCTTTCCAATTTCAAGTTTGAAAGTTGGGTTTGTTTTATGTGTTAATGTAATTTAACGAAATTAGGACATTTGCCAAAGCCTTGTGAGCTAATAAACTCTCATAACTGTGCTTGTCTGCCCAATCCCCATTTTATGTGTATTTGCTTCTCCAACTTTTCTATTTTAAGATTGGTCAAGAGTAGATCCATGGAAGCTACTAATTGCATTATTTAGTTATAGGATAGTTGGATTCTTATTTTCTTGTTTAGGAAAATGAGAGAAAGAAAGTAAGATGAATGTTTAGTATTTTAGTGTATCTTTTTACGCATTGGTCTTTAAGTATGAGTTCTCGTACTTATTTTTTTTTTTTGTCAAAAATAAGTTTATTAAAATGTATAATAATAAGGTTTTAAACTTATTAATATTAAGATTAGACTTGTGGAGACATACCTGAACTTAACAGTGCTCATAGTGATAGGTCGTCATTATGGGTAAAGTGGAAAGAAGAAAACAACAAATGACCTTTGCCCTCAACTCACATATGCGATAATTCTTTTTTTCTATAAAAAAAGGGTCAGGGTGGAAATATCCATAATTTCCTTTCTTCCACCCGAGAATTCTTCCTCACTGAAACACAAGAATATTAACTTTTCACCCACTTTTCCTTTCCCCCTCTCCTTTTTCTTCCTCCCAAACAAAGCATTAATTCCAGCGGAAAAGTTGAGCCGCAAATGCTGTCTATAAATATAGAGTTGCGATCAGCTTTTTAAAACTTTTTTGGTTTTGTTTTTTTTTTTTTTTTTTCCCTTATTGGATAGGGCGTTATTAAAAATATTAAAGAATTCAGTTGGCCTGACACATTGTCCTTCACCTTGTAAACATAAACAAAGTGTTCAAACAAAATAATTTGTATTATAATTGACATATCAGTATCTATTTCTCAAACTACATATAAAATACATAAATTTTTAAACTTTAGTTACTTTTTCAGCAATTAAATTAATTTAGTGTCAAATATTTGAAAAGAACAAAAAAAAAATTTTTTAAGTCAAATTTAATTAAAATAAAAATTAATTGAAAAAATTTAATAGTCCAAATTTTTCTATGTATATATACCAAAAAAAAAAATGAACAATTGTAAATAAGTAAAAAAAAAAAAAAAAAAAAAAACAGGTGGACAGCCATTTGCAAAAGGGCTTTATCTAGGGTCTATCTTGTCTCTTATGGTTGTATTTGGGATGTTACAAGGTTTTCCATATCTTGATAATTTTTTTTAACCTAAAAAAAAAAAAAAAAGGACGTGGTTGAGATAAGTCATCGTCTCTGTATTCTTATAGTATCAGGAGTCTTATGGTCTTCTTTATATTTAAGACATAAACGATATTAAATTTGAACCTTGCTTTTCCACCCAACATAAACAAAAATAAAATTGACAATAAGCTCTCACATCGGGGGGTTCTTTTTCATATTTTAGCTCAAAAAAATAAAAATAAAAATAAAAATTTCCGGAGATACTGTAGTGTGAAGGAAATAAATTTTCCGTGGATTGTACATTATTGTTGAAAGTTACGTCTGCCGAACATTAGGGGCATGTCTGTTTTTTTATCTTGAGAAAGGCAAAAATAGAGAGAAAAGTTTGTTTTATTATTATTATTATTATTTTTTGTCTTAATCAAATTGGTTTACTGAATTGGGTTATTTAATCATTCACATTGTTAAGAATGTTTTTATTTGGCATCCATGATGAGCACACATCGCTATGATCAAAGAAGTGTACAATATTTATTTGTTTTAAATTTCAAACAATTTTAATTTTAAATTTTAGAAGTTATTTATGTTATGTGTAAATATAACTTAATAAGATCTATTATAACATAAATTTAAAAATAATTGATGATTGTTAAGTACTATAAAATTTATTTTTTTAGAAATTTTATATAACAGTTTGACACTTTATATAGTGTAATTAACGTAATTTTTTTAATAAAATAATGAGATAATACCCCACTTTTTCATTCCATGAGAAAAAAGAAGAAGAAGAAGAAGAAGAAGAAAAAAAAAACTGCTATAGCACATTTGCTAAAGTCTAGTGAGCTAATAAAACCTTCTCCATTTAAATCTGTCCCCCAATTTACTTTACAGTGTTTAATGTTAGAAAATAATATAATTATGATAATTCTATTAATAATTTTTTTTTCTCAGTATTGTTTTTGTTGGTGCACAATGGAGGTTATCAAACACCGCAGGAATAATAATAATAAAAAAAAAAGAAAGCACATATTATCACCATAAACATTAGAAGACACACCGAATTAACAAGATAACGAGACTCAAATCTTAAAATTTTTAAGAGTGTTCTTGAAATTCTCTGATTATATCTTAGCATTTTGTTAATTTTCGATAAATACAGTTTGTTCGTACGTGTAAATATTATTTATTTTTAATTTTGGGTCCCAAAACATGAAATTATCGATTGCGCAAGGGGTGTGCATCCGGACGTGCCTAATCAAAGCCAAGAACGTAGCTACTAATGATTAGTAAAATCCAAGTAAGCTGACTCTTTTTTCAGCCTCACCATCGTTATCTTTTCGAAAGCTTTATCCTTGCATGACTATGACGTATGTAACAGTCATGAAAATGTAAAAAGATTTAGTACGACCCTTTTGCCCTAAGAGATTATATCAAATATATATAATAAAAATATAAATTTATAAATATATAATTATTTAAAAATATATTTTTAATTATAACATATATATATATATTTTTAAAAAATAATATTTTATCTGTATAAAAATTTATAATTAATGATTATATACAATTTTTATTTTAATTTCATATAATTATAATAAATTAAACACTTAAAAAAATTAGCTATATAAGTTATATAATTATAATTTATTAATTATATATTTTAAATTTTTTAATACACTATCACAAAATACTTAATACAATATAGCATATCTGTAACAATATGCTTGTATTATTTTCTTCATGTACGAGCATCTTGAAAGGTTTAGGTAGCGATAAAAATGTTTTTTTTTTTAATTTTCTATTCTTTTACATAAAAAGAAAATTATAAATAATATGTTGTAATTTTTTTATTTAAAATTATATTTTATTAAAAAAAATATAAATTTTTGAGTACAAATATTTAATTTCATTCACCGTTTTGGTAAAATTTCCAACTTAAAACACCCTTTAATTTGATGGCGAATGATTTCTTTTACTATTAAAGATAAATACAAAAAAGTTAAACCATGTGCCGCCGCCCTGTGCGTTGTCCTTAGAAGTCCTTGTGTTTCTTCCACATTGGTTGTTGGACCCGAGAATCAGGCTTTCGTGAATCTTTTTGTTCATGGCGGTGGCCTTTTAGATAAGGGCTTTGCTGGACACACGACTATAAGTACACGTAGAGAGAGAGAGTGAGAGAGAAAGATAGAGATAGAGAAAGAGAGACAGAGAGAGAGGATGTTGGAAGGGAAGGCATTGATTGAGGATACAGACATGCCAGTGAAGATGCAAAACCAAGCCATGGCTTGTGCTTCTGAGGCCTAGGATCTTTATGATGTCTTTGACTGCAGATCCATTGCTGCCCACATAAAAAAGGTACACTCTTTCACAAACACACACACACACACACACACACAAACACAAACACACAGAGGAATATGACACTTTGCCTTATTTATTCCTTTTCCTTAATCCCCAAAAATATTTTTGTAGTTTTAGAAACATAGATATTTCCTTTGGTTTTAAGACAGGTATCTGGTAAAAATTTCCAGTTGATGTGGAGTGTTTCCTTTGGTTATTTATTTATTTTGTCTGATTTTTTCTGTGGTAAACTGGCAGGATTTTGACAAGAGATACGGAGGTGGATGGCAATGTGTGGTAGGTTCAAATTTTGGGTGTTTCTTCACTCATTCCAAGGGAACTTTTATCTACTTCACATTGGCGACTCTCAATTTCCTCATCTTGAAGGGAGCTTCTTCTCCCGCATCCTCTACATGAGAGGCTGAGGATTATCTCTGCTTGTCAAGAAAGTTCCAGGGAGAAAGAGGCAAGAATTTGAGGAAGAAGTTCTACTTTTTTAAATGAGAGATAAAAGCAAAGAAAGAGCACAATAGAGGCACATCCATGTGCCACATGGGGTCGTTCTTGGATTTTCCTGTGTGATAATCAGCATAGTATTGTGATACTTTCAAGGGCGCTTGTAATTATCCATTTCTGCGTAAATGTAGCATCAATCAGTCTGGCTAGTTACTCATAATGTCTTGCCTTCTCATGTACAATGTATCCTCATTGTACCTTATAGCCACCAAAGAAAAGGGAAAGTTATCTTTTATGGATTGACTGGGGTTGCATAAAAATGCTGGCTAAAACGAACTTATTTATTTTAGGTAAACTGTTATTTTCTTTGATCAATAAAACTGCATTTTCCCCATCGTTAGATAATAATAACAAAAAAATATTGAATGTTTGCTACCCAATTTCCAATTCCAACCCCAAAACCAGTCATTTACCAATCAAGCTGGCTTTGTGAATTTGGACTCAGAATTAACAAAAGGGTATACATTTAGAACGGGCAATAGGTCAATAATATGAGTTGATGCAAGCTCATGAGAGAAGAGAATTGTCCATCTTAGATTTTCAGTCTCTAGAGCTTACTCATCCAGGCACTTGTTGATGAACCAATGGTATTTTATTGATGGATCTAAGAAAGCTATTTGTAGTGTTGCTGCTATTCTAGGTAAATATTATGCATCATCGGGATTGAAATTAAGTCCAAATATGGTGAAGTTTCTTTAGCAGTAAACGACAAAGATGAGGCAAATGAAGCAGTAGGAGACACGAGATTTAAAAAAGGACAAATGGGTGTTCTGCAAATATCATATTTAGGAGTGGCCCCAATTTCTAGTAAACTTTCAGAGGCAATTTTAGTGTAACAAGAACGTCGTGATTTTGAATTATAAAAACAGTATTAGATTAGGATGCCAAAGGCAAGAGACTCTTTTTTTTCCAATGAACATTTGCCAAAGTTCAGGAATCAATGACATCGGAAGCAAATCTATGTGACAGAAGGGCGACAGTCTGCAATCAATCTTGTGTCCACTCATCTTCATGCCACAATCAAACCACAGGATTCAACAATGAATTGTTCAGAAAGTGAGCTTCTAAGTTGGCGACAAGGTCTACAATGGCTTTCCATGTATACATATATACATACATACATATATGCTTGATTAACAGAAAGAATTTCAATATCAACATTGAAATTTTGGGACCCTCCATTCTTCTGTGTGCCAAAGAAAAAAAACAAAAAAATCTCAACTGATTTATAGCTGCTGCTTGACCTCTACACAGGACAAATTTTAAGATAGAATTACAACTCATGGAAAGGTTAATGGTCAAACATTTTTATGACTTTTTTTTCTATACGCAGAAAGTGAAACTTAAACATATGATCAACGGCACATTGGCTAAAAGGTAAAAGTTAAAAACTTAAACGTATGGTCAATGACTCCATTGGCCAAATAGATTCAAGGATCAAAAAAATTGCCTAAACAAAATGATACTGAATCCGTTATTGTCAGCAACACTCACAGAATCCAGGTTTGGTTTCGCCATGTCCAGATTCAAATTAGGAAGAGGAGAGAGAGAGAGATATGATGGTTGGCACGGCTGTTGGCCTTTCCCGAGTTCCATGCAAGATTTGACATTTCCAGGGGAAAAAAGAAAACAGCCATCCAATTCTCACAACAAAAGAGGAAAAAAACGAAACGAAAAAAGGAAAAACAACCCAATAATGCAAAAAATTTGTTCAATATGTCAAGAAACTTTGTTAAATCTGTTTATAAATATTGCTCTCAGTACACCTCACAACTCAAAACATTCACCCCACGTTCATCAAACAACATTGCATTGCGTTGCATTGCATTACACACAAATGGCAAAACCAAATCCAAAGCCCATCAGGACAATAACCTCCACAACTTTTGTAACAACACACCATTTCTCTAAAAACCATCTTGGAAGTTTGGCGCTTTTACCTTCCTCTATCTCCCCCTCCACCACCATCCATCTTACCTTCAATAAGGTGGTGAAGACAAATAGCTAATGTTTTTTCTTGCTCTTGGCTTCTATAGTTTCTTGCTTTCATTGTGCAGGCAACTATTTCTTGGGGCAACATAGAAAATGGTTGGTGCTCTTGAACGAGAACAAGAAAGTTATAGGTCTAGATTGTTTCATTTCAGAGGCATTCATGAGAATGCAGGAGGCCGGCGCTTGAAGTCTGCAAGCATTGATGATAGTTTTTAGACTCAACTGGTCTTCCGCGGATGACAGGGTAATATTTAGAAGCCAAGAGTCAAGAACATCGAACGATCAACCATCGGAGAAACATCAAATTGGTACCGTACTCAATCAGAATGACAATGCCCCTAGATCTAGATTAAGCAAAGATGAAGTTGGAGCTGCTTCTCCGGTCAACGATAATAAAAATGCAGGCAAGTCTGTGTTCAAGGGTCAATATGTTTTTTTTCCCAGTTGGTTGCATCAAACTTAGCATTGATTCTATTTTGTGGTTGAATCTTACATTTGGTAGGTGACATATAAAAAAAAACAGCATATCTATTATATGCTAAATTGCCAATGTTTTTAGCAGATGAATGTAGTGCATCGAAACTGACGTTTACATTGACAGAAAGCTACCTTGCAGATCATGCATTTCATTCACATTATCATATGATTAAGCGCAGGTGGTCTAGCTTCTAGCAAATTTTTGTTTTGTCTTAACAGGGATGTTTCATTTTCTCGTTTGGTTTGATTCAGATATGGAACAGATGAAGGAAAGGTTCGCCAAACTGCTTTTGGGGGAAGATATGTCAGGTGGAGGGAAAGGCGTGTCGTCAGCTCTGGCATTGTCAAATGCCATCACAAACCTTGCTGGTATGTTGATGTCCTCCTGTACATTGATACCATGATTCTATGATGCTCAAGGATGAAACTACGATGATTCTGATAATATTCAGTCCCTTCAACGATGAGTTCTGTCATTAAGCTTCACCTTCCACATGCAGCTTCTGTATTTGGTGAAATATTGCGGTTAGAGCCTATGTCGGCAGAGAGGAAAGCAAGGTGGAGAAAAGAGGTTGATTGGCTCTTGTCAGTAACAGATTACGTTGTTGAATTTGCTCCTTCCCAACAGAAAACCGCAGATGGATCCAATATGGAGGTGAACTCCCCTCTAAGACTTTAACAGAATAAGTTTCTGTTTCTGTTCCAGTCTCTTGCTGAAAGTTTGTGTTTTTTTTTTTTTTGATGTAATAGATCATGACAACATGTCAACGGACTGATCCTCATATGAACATCCCTGCGTTGCGCAAGCTTGATGCAATGCTTATTGTAAGCAGAGACATCTTTTCCTTCTTGTCAATTAGAGCATATATAGATATGAATATCTGTTAGTGTTGATTGCTAATGTATCCATTACTGCACTTATGCAGGACTGCCTGGACAACTTCAAAGACCAGAGCGAGTTCTCATATGTGTCAAAAGATGCTCCAGATTCAGAAAAAGGAAGCAAAAGAAAAGATGATAAATGGTGGCTCCCTACTGCCAAAGTTCCTTCAAATGGTCTACCAGATATGACAAGAAAATTCTTGCAATACCAAAAAGATTGTGTCAACCAAGTTCTAAAAGCAGCTATGGCAATAAATGCTCAAGTTTTATCAGAAATGGAGGTTCCTGAGAACTACATTGAATCCCTTCCAAAGGTAAAGAAGAAATTCAATAATTCCTGCAAATTTTTGGCCTGAAAGATTTCAAGGGTTTTAGCCAATTTTCTGAGCACATTTTCTTCTGGTACTTTGGCAGAATGGGAGAGAAAGCCTTGGAGACTCAATTTATAAGAGTATTACAGTTGACTTCTTTGATCCATACCAATTTCTTTCCACCATGGACTTATCATCAGAGCACAAAATCCTGGACCTTAAGAACAGAATTGAGGCTTCTATAGTGATCTGGAAGAGAAAAATGAACCAAAAAGATGGTAAATCAGCCTGGGGTTCTGCTGTCAGTTAGGAGAAAAGAGAGCTCTTTGAAGAGAGAGCAGAAACAATCCTGCTTATCCTCAAACATCGGTTCCCTGGAATTCCTCAATCTGCACTAGACATTAGTAAAATTCAGTATAACCGAGTACGAACAATTGGCTTTGATCTTTACTTATTTATTTATTTATGTTTAATTTGAGATCACAGTTGGGGCTGAATGATCACCTTAACCAGAACAAAACCAAATATAACAATTACTCAATCTGTAAAGGAAGTCCCACATCCATTTTTCCATGTTTATGTTTACAAAACCAAATATAAGAAATACTAGGCTGCTATTCTGCTCATGCTTCTGATGCTAAAACAAAGGTTCTTTCTTAATTGGCCTAACAGGATGTAGGGCAGGCTGTTCTGGAAAGCTATTCAAGGATTTTGGAGAGCTTGGCATTCACAGTTATGTCTCGAATTGAAGACATACTATATGCTGATTATGTCACAAGAAATCCAGCATATGCAGGACAAAAAAGGAATCCCTTAAAAGAGACACCAATGATATCACCTGGTGAAGACACCATGGAGAGGAACCCGATGACATTGTTGGATTTTATGGGTTGGAGTTTGGAACAAAATGATAGTGAGACCAAAAAGGATCTTGGTGGAGATGACTTACTCAAAGACGATGGAAAGTTTCTGAAGAAACCTGGTAATATAGTGACCAACAAGAAAACTTCCTACCTTGCCACCTTAGGAGGTTCAAGAAGCCCGACAGCACGCCATTGACAGTATTCTTAGGGGAGAAAGAGAAGAAGAAACACAGATCTGAACACATAAATCCATAAAAGTGAGAAATCTTGACTTCAAAAAAGCAAACTTTTAGGCCCCTAAGGGGGTGGGGGTCCGTGGAGTTGTGAAATACTTATCTTCATTCTGTCCTCCATTTTGTAAATATGTAAGAATGAGTGTAAGTGTAAAAGCTACTGGATTTGAAGCATCTCATTCATTTCTTTCCTTTTGAAGATTATCTACAAAAGAAGGTCAACGAGGGATACTCGACACCATCTACGAGAAGGTGAGGTCGTCTTTCTTTCCAGCCGCCATACGGTTCGCCTTAAAGACGGAGAAGGGGAGGAGCAGTTATCTATGTAATTACGGTCTTTGTTGGCCGTTGTTCCGGTCGAGCACTCTCTTTTCTTTGTCCTTTGTCCAATGCTGGTGGAAGGTGTCGAAGGAATAGAATCGGACATGGACAGTTATTCCGACAACAGTTTCTTTTCTTCTTTCACTACAACCATGGCATGAGATGCCTACTCTTTATTCATTTGCTTTTCTTAGTCAGCCTTCTGCTCTTCGAATACCTAAAGGATTAAGTCAGTTCAGTTACTTCCCTGCCTTCCCCAATCAGTACATTGCTTCTAGACCTCAAAACAGCTTATTCGATCACAGTTGATTCCGTGCCTGTAAGCAAAATGGATGTGTAGATTCATAATCACTGGAACGTAATTTTTGTCGACATTAGTCCCTTTATTCTTGTCTTTCCTAAACAGCTCAAGAATTTTCTGCAATGTACTTGAGATTTCTTTTATAGTGATAACAGAAGGCACAAAATAACAAGCATCATACTCAAGTAAAGAGCATAAAAAATTCAATGCAACTTCCAAAACAATACTTTAGATTGAATATATTCTGTATTAATAAAGAGGGTGCCTAAGGAGGCTTAAGCAAACTTACAAACTTTAAATTGAAAAGAGAATACATAAAATTAAAACAAGACAATGATCGACAGCTGAATTATATCTTGCCGCGTGGTCCAAGCTTTGGTGGAAGTTGCGGGCCCTTCTTAATTGGCAGAATGTCATTAGGAGCCGTAGCACTGAAATAAGCTAGGGCTGAGCCACCCCCCAAGATCAAGAACTTAAGCAACAATCCTCTCTTGGTGAATGGAGCTGCAAATGTCTCAAAGAACTTGCTCTGCAGTTCCATGGACATGCGGAATGTGAGTCACTATGGTCATGTATAAGGATCTAAAGATCAGTAAGCATTGTAAACCAACTCTATTATATAGCTAAATAGTCTTTTTGTGTAAAAGATAGTAGTAACGTGTGCATCTGACCCTTTTTCAGATCCCACCGTGTGGAAAGTCTCGTGCACTGAGACATTTTTTTATTTTTTTTTTATATCCAACTACATTAATTCCACATACCTATAATCAACTAAAGTGGAGATTATTGAAAAACATGACAAAATTGACAAATTTGCTGATGATATTTTTAGTGACTGAGCCAATGGCTGGCTTGGAACAGAACAATACAAGCAATGTTGCAACCAGTCGAATTGAGAACCAAATGACAATGCATTAGGTTAGTATCTGGATGATTTGCTTGCATCCATTAAGGCTACTGTAAATATACATTGACACCTCATATCTTAACTAAACCAAAAAAAAAAGAAAAAAAAAAAGAAAGCCCTGGCCAACTAATTGTCTTTCAGCCTCTGAATAATTGATGCCAAAAGACTTTTCAAATAGCATGGCCTTCATGACAAGACATCAAGTTCTAGGCACTTGGTTTCTTTTCCTTCCCAATGTGGACTGTATTGGCCTTTACTGTCTTAACAGTCTAACCTTACAGAATAATGTGTTACCAAACAAGAATCTGTCTTAAGCTCTTCTTAACAGTCACAAAACAACCATGCCAAATTATGACATTTACAACCATCTGAACTCCAAAAGAAGACAGGTACTCCTAGAATGAGAAATCAATTTGATAAGCAACATTTTTTTTTCACTTGCTAAATGGAGTCAATGAGATGAGATATATAGTCACAAACCTGAAGGGGATTGTATCGAGAAGGTGCATCTGATCCATACAAGTCCCACTGCCCAGTGGTGTTGCCCAAATCTTCCAAATCAAAGTACACACTCTTATCACCATACTTTGCAACCACAGCACCACTCCTATATCCAAAACACAGATATAACGAGTAGTGATAAAAAAAACAAAAAAAAAAATCATGGGCCAAAGTTATATGGAATAAGGTCAGAAGAAAGAGTGTCAAATGTAAAATTTGGTGCCTGAAGTTTTTGAGTCTCATGCTCTGGCCAGATGGCCTCGGAAGAAAATTAGTACAAGAAAATCAGCACTTGCGAATAAATAGAGGTGACAAACAGGATGATTTTATTTCAGGTCTTGTACCATTTGCCTTCTGGATATTATTTTGGATATATTGATATTTGATTTCATCAAATTTCAAATACATATAATATGAGATTTCAAGTTCATTGATTTTTCAAAGATATTAGCTTTCGGTAATACGATTGCTCTAATTTTTTTTTCTATTTTTTGGTAAATGTAAACTAAGCCTAGTGAAGTTTTAAACAGGTTATTCGAATGAGGCTGAGAAAAGCTTGTGAGAAGGCCGATAGGCCCTCACATTTCTTTTAGCCAACGTTAGGTCCAAGTTTTGATACCAGAGGCTTACAAACTGATTTTTTTAGAAAAAAAAAAACATATCACTCTAGTTCTATTTGGAGCCCTTGAAAGTCAAATTAAAAAAAAAAAAAATTGCAAACTCAACTCTATATATATATATATATTTTTTTTTTTTTTTAATTTTTTGAATTTAATTGGGAATAAAATTAAAAAGGAACATTAATAGAAAAAAAAAAAAAAACCGTCTACCAATGCAGTACCATATATTTCAGTGATTTGGGATAAAATTTTATCAAATTGTGTGAAAAATTTTAAGCCCATCGCTCGGAGACATTGCCCAATTCTCTCCAGGTACAAATCAACAAAACAAAACCCTTACTTTTTCTCCGTTATCTCCAAGCCGCCGCACACCATAAAAAGGCAATGGCACTACTCACACTTTCTCTAACGTCATCACTCAAGTCCCTTAATCTCTCTACTTCGTTCCTCCATGGATCAACTCCACACACTCACCTCTCAAAACCCAATTCCCCTCTCTCTCTCCAGAACCCAAAGTTCCCATCTTTTCTTCCTCCAGTTAGAGCCATGAAGTCAATGCAAGGCAAAGTGGTTTGTTCAACCAATGACAAGACCGTAGCTGTGGAGGTGACCAGACTGGTCCCACATCCAAAGTACAAGAGGAGGATCAGGAAGAAGAAGAAGTACCAAGCTCATGACTCTGACAACCAGTTCAAAGTTGGTGACGTTGTCCAGCTTGAGAAATGCAGACCCATCAGCAAGACCAAAACTTTCCTTGCTGTGCCCATTAGTGTAAGGAGGAAGAAGGAGGATAAGAAAGAGGGCGAAGGTGGTGAGGTGGTTTCTCAGGATCTTGGGATTCCATCCGAGTCTCAACATGAACTGCAAACTTAATCTGAGGTCTGTTTGGATGCTTAGTTGTGTTTAATTTTTAATAGAATGTAATTTAATTTTTTTAAGAATATGATGATGTAATTCACTGATTATGAATGATATCTTTTAATATAAAATGTTTCAGTGTTAATTAATTCTCTTTAAAATTTACCCCGGTTAGTTGTTTGATATTTGAGTGAGTTGGTTTCTGGGACCATTGGATTTCCTTCTCTGTTTATATCTCTGATTATATCTTAGCATTTTGTTAATATTCGATAAATACAATTTGTTGGTACGTGTAAATATTATTTATTTTTAATTTTGGGTCCCAAAACATGAAATTATCGATTGCGTAAGGGATGTGCATCCGGACGTGCCTAATCAAAGCCAAGAACGTAGCTACTAATGATTAGTAAAATCCAAGTAAGCTGACTCTTTTTTCAGCCTCACCATCGTTATCTTTTTGAAAGCTTTATCCTTGCATGACTATGACGTATGTAACAGTCATGAAAATGTAAAAAGATTTAGTACGACCCTTTTGTCCTAAGAGATTATATCAAATATATATAATAAAAATATAAATTTATAAATATATAATTATTAAAAAATATATTTTTAATTATAATATATATATTTTTAAAAAATAATATTTTATCTATATAAAAATTTATAATTAATAATTATATACTTTTTTTTTTTAAATTTTATATAATTATAATAAATTAAATACTTAAAAAATTAGATATATAAGTTATATAATTATAATTTATTAATTATATATTTTAAATTTTTTAATACACTATCATAAAATATTTAATACAATATAATATTTCTGTAATGCTTGTATTATTTTCTTCATGTACGAGTATCTTGAAGGGTTTAAATAGTGATAAAAATGTTTTTTTTTTTTAATTTTTTATTTTTTTACATAAAAAAATGTATAAATAAGATGTTGTAATTTTTTTAGATAAAATTATATTTTATTAAAAAAAAGTAAATTTTGAGTACAAATATTTAATTTCATTCACCGTTTTGGTAAAATTTCCAACTTAAAAGATCCTTTAATTTGATGGCGAATGATTTCTTTTACTATTAAAGATAAATACAAAAAAGTTAAACCATGTGTCGCCGCCCTGTGCGTTGTCCTTAGAAGTCCTTGTGTTTCTTCCACATTGGTTGTTGGACCTGAGAATCAGGCTTTCGTGAATCTTTTTGTTCATGGCGGTGGCCTTTTAGATAAGGGCTTTGCTGGACACACGACTATAAGGACACGTAGAGAGAGAGAGTGAGAGAGAAAGCTAGAGATAGAGAAAGAGAGACAGAGAGAGAGAGGATGTTGGAAGGGAAGGCATTGATTGAGGATACAGACATGCCAGTGAAGATGCAAAACCAAGCCATGGCTTGTGCTTCTGAGGCCTTGGATCTTTATGATGTCTTTGACTGCAGATCCATTGCTGCCCACATAAAAAAGGTACACTCTTTCACAAACACACACACACACAAACACAAACACAAACACACAGAGGAATATGACACTTTGCCTTATTTATTCCTTTTCCTTAATCCCCAAAAATATTTTGTAGTTGTAGAAACACAGATATTTCCTTTGGTTTTAAGACAGGTATCTGGTAAAAATTTCCAGTTGATGTGGAGTGTTTCCTTTGGTTATTTATTTATTTTGTCTGATTTTTTCTGTGGTAAACTGGCAGGATTTTGACAAAGAGATACGGAGGTGGATGGCAATGTGTGGTAGGTTCAAATTTTGGGTGTTTCTTCACTCATTCCAAGGGAACTTTTATCTACTTCACATTGGCGACTCTCAATTTCCTCATCTTCAAGGGAGCTTCTTCTCCTGCATCCTCTACATGAGAGGCTGAGGATTATCTCTGCTTGTCAAGAAAGTTCCAGGGAGAAAGAGGCAAGAATTTGAGGAAAAAGTCCTCCTTTTTCAAGTGAGAGATAAAAGCAAAGAAAGAGCACAATAGAGGCACATCCATGTGCCACATGGGGTCGTTCTTGGATTTTCCTGTGTGATAATCAGCATAGTATTGTGATACTTTCAAGGGCGCTTGTAATTATCCATTTCTGCGTAAACGTAGCATCAATCAGTCTGGCTACTTACTCATAATGTCTTGCCTTCTCATGTACAATGTATCCTCATTGTACCTTATAGCACCAAAGAAAAGGGAAAGTTATCTTTTATGGATTTACTGGGGTTGCATAAAAATGCTGGCTAAAATGAACTTATTTATTTTAGGTAAACTGTTATTTTCTTTGATCAATAAAACTGCATTTTCCCCATCGTTAGATAATAATAAAAAAAAAAATATTGAATTTACCGCTGTCTCTCAAGCAGTATCCATGGGGTTTTTATTTTTTTTATTGATTAAAAGTTTATTTTATTTTATTTACTTTATTAGCCCCCTTAATGGCAAATGATCAAGAATTTGTTGTGGCTTTTTGCCCCTACGTATCTTCCTGTTCTTCCTTTTCAGAAAGTGACACAAACATCCAGATTTCATCTAAAACAAGAATGTGATATTTACATCCCAAAAAATAAAAAAAATGAAAAAAAAAACTCTAATGTTTGCTAGCCAATTTACAACTCCAACCCCAAAACCAGTCATTTACCAATCAAGCTGGCTTTGTGAATTTTGACTCAGAATTAACAAAAGGGTATACATTTAGAACAGGCAATAGGTCTATAATTTGAGTTGATACAAGCTCATGAGAGAAGAGAATTGCCCGACCATCTTAGATTTTCAGTCTCTAGAGCTTACTCATCCAGGCACTTGTTCATGATCCAATGGTATTTTATTGATGGATCTAAGAAAGCTATTTGTAGTGTTGCTGCTATTCTAGGTAAATATTATGCATCATCGGGATTGAAATTAAGTCCAAATATGGTGAAGTTTCTTTAGCAGTAAACGACAAAGATGAGGCAAATGAAGCAGTAGGAGACATGAGATTTAAAAAAGGACAAAAGGGTGTTCTGCAAATATCATATTTAGGAGTGGCCCCAATTTCTAGTAAACTTTCAGAGGCAATTTTAGTGTAACAAGAACGTCGTGATTTTGAATTATAAAAACAGTATTAGATTAGGATGCCGAAGGCAAGAGACGCTTTTTTTTTCCAATGAACATTTGCGAAAGTCCGGGAATCAATGACATCGGAAGCAAATCTATGTGACAGAAGGGCAACAGTCTGCAATCAATCTTGTGTCCACACATCTTCATGCCACAATCAAATCAAACCACAGGATTCAACAATGACTTGTTTAGAAAGTGAGCTTCTAAGTTGGCGACAAGGTCTACAATGGCTTTCCATGTATACATACATACATACATATATGCTTGATTAACAGAAAGAATTTCAATATCAACATTGAAATTTTGGGACCCTCCATTCTTCTGTGTCAAAAAAAAAAAAAAACTCAACTGATTTACAGCGGCTTGTCGTGGGTCATTACTTTTTTCTTAAAAGACAGCCTGTTAGGGTATGCAGTACAACCGCTTATATAGTTCAAAGTCTCATTCTTCCTTAATAACGTGGGAGTGGTATGAATAGAGAGTAACCCGTTACATCATCCCACACTGAATTCATTGACATCCTCGTCGATATTCTTAAATACGCACCAAACTAGTGAAATCGGGGGTTCTCGGCATTTCGTACCAAGTCAAGGTCCCACAGCGGGAGGGGTAGACTTTTATACCACTCTGTCATGGGGTCATTACTTTCTCTCCAAAAGGTAGCCTGTTGGGGTGTGCAGCACACTTGCTTATATGGCCTTAGGTCCCCCTCTTCCTTGACAATATGGGAGTGGCACAGATAGGGAGTAACCTGTTACATCTGTCACGAGGTCATTACTTTCTCCTCAAAAGGCAACTTATTGAGGTGTGCAGCACACCTGCTTATATGGCCCAAGGTCCCCCTCTTCCTTAACAATGTGGGAGTGGCACGAATAGGGAGCAACCCGTTATATCCTCCCACATCAATACATCTGTCACGAGGTCATTACTTTCTCCTCAAAAGGCAACTTGTTGGGGTGTGCAGCACACCTGCTTATATGGCCCAAGGTCCCCTTCTTCCTTGACAATGTGGGAGTGGCACGAACAAGGAGCAACCCATTATATCCTCCCACATCGAATTCATCGACGTCCTCGTTGATGTTCTTAGACACGTACCGAGCCGGTGAAACTGGGGATTCTTGACACTCCACGCCAAGTCAAGGTCCCACGGCGGGAGGGGTAGGCTCTGATACCACTATATCACGGAGTAATTACTTTCTCCCTAAAAGGCAGCCTGTTGGGGTGTGCAGCATACCCGCTTATATGGCTCAAGGTCCCCATCTTCCTTAACAATGTGGGAGTGGCACGGACAGGGAGCAACTTATTACAGCTGTCACGGGACGAGGTTGCGGACACTCTAAACCCGTGCGGCACTAGACAACTATAGGGGAAAGTTGCTAGTAAGCCTAAAGGGAGAGAGCAGGGACTAAAGAGGCTTTAGAAGTATATTTTACTTCAAGAATGAAGTGTGTACAAATGAGGGGTAGGAGGTCCCCTTTTATACATGTTTTGGATAAGCTACAACCGTTAGATCCCTCATTGATCTAAGGGTGGATATTACATCCTTTCATCTTCCTATTTAATACATGGTAAGTTCCAATGTGTGTCTCTTCTCGAGGAGGCGTCTACATTCAACGAATTGCCCTTCTCTAAGAGGTGTCTAGATTAATGTGTTAGAACCTCTGATAGATAGGGTTTGAACTTGTTGGCTCGTGACATTCTCCCCCACTTAATTCTGTGACGTCCTCATCATCGTTTTATCTTTATAGCACTAGATTTCATTGGGGAATTGCCATAGTGTGTCCTCCCGTTCCCAACTGGCCTCCTCATGAGGATGTCCCTTCCATTTCACCAAGTACTCTATATAATTGGGTATACCTCTTTTTTGGATCCTTCGATCTGCAAGGATGCTCTCCACTTCCTTGTTGAAGGCGGAGGTAATGGTCGTTGGTGCTTGTTTTGACTTATTTCTCTTAGGGTCTTCCATGTCTTTATGGTATGGCTTGAAGAAACTCATATGAAAGACAGAATGTATTTTGAGGTTAAGTGGTAGTTGTACCTGATAAGATACCTTTCCAATGCGTCTTATGATTGGAAAAGGGCCTTTGTACCTTCAAATTAGTCCTTTGTGGACTTTGCGGTGGGACTTGAATTGCTATGGGAGTAGTCAAATGAGCACTTTGTCTCCTTCTTGGTACTCAATGTGCCTCCGTTTGTGATCCGCCCATTTCTTCATCTTCCAAGTGGCTTTATCTAGGTGAGCTCGGGTGATGTCGGCTTGCTCATGCCATTCCTTGGCGATTTGATGCACCATGAGGCTCTTGCCATTATATGTGGAGGCGATGACATGTGGTGCCATAGGCTGTTGGCCGGTGACAATCTTAAAGGGGCTTTTACTTGTGGTTTCGCTCCTTTGGAGATTGTAGGAAAATTGAGCCACATCAAGCAACTTGGCCCAATCTTGTTGATGGGCACTTACATAGTGCCTTAAATACAGCTCCAATAGTCCATTGATACGCTCAGTTTGACCGTTACTTTAGGGATGGAAACTGGTGGAGAAGTTGAGATCGATCTCCAAGAGTTTGAAAAGTTCTGTCCAAAAACTTCCAGTGAAGCGTGGGTGTCGATCACTTACAATATCGCACAGTACTCCCCAAAGTTTAATGATATGTTTGAGGAAAGCACGGGCGGCCTCCTCAGCGGTGCAGTCTCGAGACACTGGAACGAAGGTGGCATACTTGCTGAATTGATCTATAATCACTATAATGCTCCCATAACCTTCGAACTTGGGTAGGGTCATGATGAAGTCCATAGATAAGCTTTGCCATGGTCTTTCAGCAATTGGTAGGGGTTCCAAAAGACCTGCAAGGTGGTGGAGATCTACCTTGTCTTGCTGGCAAACAAGGCATGTCGAACGTATGCTTCCACATCATCTCGCATTTGCGGCTAGTAGTAGGAGGATTGAAGAAGGGCAAGGGTGCGTGCGACACCAAGATGTCCTGCCCATCGAGAATCGTGACACTCTTTAATGATCTCCCTCCTCAAATTTCCATATCGTGGGACCATGATTCGGTTGTCGACGGTTAGAAGTAGTCCATTATCTTCGCAAAATGGTCGAGTCTTGCCTTCACGAGCTAATTTGATAAGGTTTTGTGTCGTGGGATCTTTGTCAATGCCTTCCTTGATGCGGGTGATGAGAAGGCTCTCAGGTTGGCTGAAAGTTAACGAACTAAGCTCTGCTTTCCTGCTAAATGCATTGGCTATCACATTAACTTTACTCGGCTTGTACTTCAGCTGGTAGTCGAACTCGATAAGAAAATCTTGCCACCGAACTTGCTTTGGGCTCAACTTCTTTTGAGTTTGGAAGTAAGTTGTAGCCACATTATCGATTAGGATGCCATGTCCGTAGGCAGTGGACAATGGTTGTTATCTCCTTCTCTTGTACAGTGTAGTGGTGCTCCGTATCGTTTAACTTCCGGCTTTCAAAGGCAATGGGATGGTTGTCCTGCATAAGAACACCTTCAATGGCAAAGTTAGAAGCATCAGTGTGTACCTTAAAGGCTTTACTCGGATGTGGAAGGCTAAGGACGAGCTCCTCAGAGATGGTTTTTTTAAAATCATCAAAGGCATGTTGACATTGTTTTGTCCATCTCCATGCAGGATCCTTCTTCAATAGGTCAGTCAAGGGTGTTGTTCTTGCTGAGTATCCTTTGATGAACCAACAATAGTAGTTGGCTAGACTGAGGAAGGATCTTAGCTCTGGAATTCTAGTTGGTGGCTCCCAATCCATAACAGCTTTTACCTTTACCGGATCCATCATAAGTTGTCCATCCCGAATGCGGTGGCCAAGGAACTCTACTTCTTGTGTGGCGAATGAGCACTTTTCTCTCTTAACATAGAGTTCATTATTACGTAGTACTTGGAAGACTTGTCGTAAGTGCTACAAGTGCTCGTTGAGTGTCTTGCTATACACTACGATGTTGTCTAGGTATACTACTATGAATCGATCGAGAAACGGATGGAATAACTTATTCATGAGCGTGCAAAAGGTTGCCGGTGCATTAGTGAGACCAAAAGGCATAACCAAGAATTCAAAAGAACCATACCTTGTTACGCATGCTGTCTTAGATTCGTCTCCAGTTGCAATGCGTACTTGGTAGTATCCTGAGTGCAAGTCTAGCTTGAAGAACCATCGTGCATCACCAAGCTGGTTAAAGAGGTTCGAGATCAATGGTATGGGATACTTATTCTTTATGGTGACCTTGTTCAATGCTCGGTAGTCGATGCACATGCGGAGACTTTCGTCTTTCTTTTTCTGGAAGAGTACTGGGGCACCATAAGGAGACTTAGAAAGTTGGATGTAACCCAAATCCAATAAGTCATGGAGTTGTTTACGCAACTCCTGCAACTCGGGCAGTGCCATACGGTAGGGTGCTAAGGCAGGGGGCTTGGCATTCGGCTCCAACTCAATTGTATGATCCACCTTATGCCTAGGTGAGAGTTTCTTTGGCAGCTCTTGTGGCATGACATCCTTGAACTCTTCTAGGACTTGTGCCACTTCATTGGACAAGGTGACCTTGGGGTTGACATCTTCGTCGTTGAGTTCACGGATGGTAGCAAGGTAACTTGGGTCAAATTTCATACCTCACTTGAATTGTAATATGAATAAGGCCTGATCCTCCATTTGTCGAGCACGTTCTGCGGGTATGGTGCAAGCCTTTCCTCTCTCCAATATTCCGAGTGAGTTAGAGGCTGGGAATAAGAAGGCGTGTACCTTATCGAAGAATTCCATACCCAATACCACTTGGAAATCGTCCATGGGGACTACAGAGTAGTTGATGCTTCCTTTCCACCCACTAAGGGTTGTGGGAACACCTTTAGCAATGCCGGCAATTGGTTTTGTTGGTAAGTTCACTGCTTTGAGGGTTCCACCCTTACTTGTTAGTTTGAGGCCAAGCCGCTTGGCCTCCTTCATGGAAATGAAGTTGTGGGAAGCTCCGGTGTCCAGCATAGCTCTAGATTGCTTCCTGTTGATGGTGATTTGGATATATAGTAGTCCCTTATGGTCGACATGTGGTTGTGTGCTTTTTCCCTTCATGGTTGCCAGGATTCGAAGTGATCCCATCTCAGTTTGACCTTGCTCGTCTTGTGAAGAGTCATCTTCAAACTAGCTCATAGGCGTTGAGGGTCTTGCACTTGGGGCAATCCTTCATCCAATGGGAACTATTGCAAATAAAATATGGAGTTTTTGGTTTAGAAGAATCGGTCTTACCTCGATTGTGCCTTTCACCATATGACGAAGTTTTGGCCTTCCCTTTATCCTTGGGTCCTTGCTCCTTACGTCCAAATTTGTCTCCCCCACTCTTACCTTGGTTGGATCGTTTTTCTTTGGATTGAGTGTTGTATTCCATGAGAGACTCGGCAGCGACAATGGCTTCGTCCAAGCTTTGCACATTAGGTCTCTCAAGTTCGACTCTGGCCCAATCTTTCAATCCATCCATGAAGTAAAAGAGAGAATCCTTGTCAAACATATCCTCAATCTCAAGGATGAGGGTGGTGAACTCCTTGATGTAGTAACGGATGGTCCCTCCTTACTTCAATCGTCGGAGACGACCTCGAGCTTTCTTCTCAGCGTTACTTGGGTAGAAGTGCTTCTTTAACTTTCGCTTAAAGTCTTCCTAAGTGTCGATTGAGCAAATACCTTTGCCAATCTCACCATGCTTGCGACGCCATCATAATTGAGCGGCATCTTGCAGAAATGTCGAGGCAGTGCAAATCCTTGCTACATCATCTCGAACGAACTTGGTTTCGAAGTATTGTTCTAAGCCGAAGAGGAAGTTCTCAACTTCCATAGCATTATGAGTACCATTGTAGGTAATAGGTTTGGGCACTTCGATCATGCCAAAGTTGATGGTGCTAGTGGAGCATGACCTATTGACAATGATTTGCTTATTCTCATCCCAATTGGCATGAACATCATTTACCTCACGTTTAAGGTCTCGTAACTCAACTTCAATAAAGGAATGATTACTACATACCTCTTGTCGGATGTCGTTGAGATCATGCTTGAAGGATTGATTGATCTCCCGAAGGGTGGATTTTACCACATGGGTGACTTCTCTGAATTCCGTCTCTATGTTGTCAATGCGGGTAGACTGCTCCTCAAGGGCTGGTTCTATCATTGAGAAGTTTTTCTCTAACTTTGCAACACGACACTCCAAGGCCTCCATTAGAGCGGTCTTGGATTTACTGCGTCTTGTGATGTTGATGCGTTGTTCCTCTCGTCCACGTCTTTACTCCTCCACACGAACTTTGTTGTTGGAAGCCATCTTTGGTGCTTAACGGTAGCAACCAGGGGTCTGATACCAACTGTCACGGGATGAGGTTGCGGACACTCTAAACCCGTGCGGCACTAGACAACTATAGGAAAAAGTTGCTAGTAAGCCTAAAGAGAGAGAGAGCAGGGACTAAAAAGGTTTTAGAAATATATTTTATTTCAAGAATAGAGTGTGTATAAATAAGAAATAAGAGGTCCCATTTTATATATATTTTAGACAAATTACAACTATTAAATCCCTCCTTAATTTAAGAGTGGATATTATATCCTTTTATCTTTCAATTTAATATATGGTAATTTTCAATGTGTGTTCCTTTCCAAAGAAACGTTTACATTCAATGAATTATTTTTTTCTAAGAGGTATTTAAATTAACATATTAGAACCTCCCATATATAAAGTTTGAATTTGTTGCCCGTGACATGCTACTTGACCTTTAGACAGTACAAATTTTAAGATAAAATTACAACTCATGGAATAGGTTAATGGTCAAACATTTTTATGACTTTTTTTTCTATATGCAGAAAGTGAAACTTAAACATATGATCAACGGCACATTGGCTAAAAGGTAAAAGTTAAAAACTTAAACGTATGGTCAATGACTCCATTGGCCAAATAGATTCAAGGATCAAAAAAATTGCCTAAACAAAATGATACTGAATCCGTTATTGTCAGCAACACTCACAGAATCCAGGTTTGGTTTCGCCATGTCCAGATTCAAATTAGGAAGAGGAGAGAGAGAGAGATATGATGGTTGGCACGGCTGTTGGCCTTTCCCGAGTTCCATGCAAGATTTGACATTTCCAGGGGAAAAAAGAAAACAGCCATCCAATTCTCACAACAAAAGAGGAAAAAAACGAAACGAAAAAAGGAAAAACAACCCAATAATGCAAAAAATTTGTTCAATATGTCAAGAAACTTTGTTAAATCTGTTTATAAATATTGCTCTCAGTACACCTCACAACTCAAAACATGCACCCCACGTTCATCAAACAACATTGCATTGCGTTGCATTGCATTACACACAAATGGCAAAACCAAATCCAAAGCCCATCAGGACAATAACCTCCACAACTTTTGCAACAACACACCATTTCTCTAAAAACCATCTTGGAAGTTTGGCGCTTTTACCTTCCTCTATCTCCCCCTTCACCACCATCCATCTTACCTTCAGTAAGGTGGTGAAGACAAATAGCTAATGTTTTTTCTTGCTCTTGGCTTCTATAGTTTCTTGCTTTCATTGTGCAGGCAACTATTTCTTGGGGCAACATAGAAAATGGTTGGTGCTCTTGAACGAGAACAAGAAAGTTATAGGTCTAGATTGTTTCATTTCAGAGGCATTCATGAGAATGCAGGAGGCCGGCGCTTGAAGTCTGCAAGCATTGATGATAGTTTTAGACTCAACTGGTCTTCCGCGGATGACAGGGTAATATTTAGAAGCCAAGAGTCAAGAACATCGAACGATCAACCATCGGAGAAACATCAAATTGGTACCGTACTCAATCAGAATGACAATGCCCCTAGATCTAGATTAAGCAAAGATGAAGTTGGAGCTGCTTCTCCGGTCAACGATAATAAAAATGCAGGCAAGTCTGTGTTCAAGGGTCAATATGTTTTTTTTCCCAGTTGGTTGCATCAAACTTAGCATTGATTCTATTTTGTGGTTGAATCTTACATTTGGTAGGTGACATATAAAAAAAAACAGCATATCTATTATATGCTAAATTGCCAATGTTTTAGCAGATGAATGTAGTGCATCGAAACTGACGTTTACATTGACAGAAAGCTACCTTGCAGATCATGCATTTCATTCACATTATCATATGATTAAGCGCAGGTGGTCTGCTTCTAGCAAATTTTTGTTTTGTCTTAACAGGGATGTTTCATTTTCTCGTTTGGTTTGATTCAGATATGGAACAGATGAAGGAAAGGTTCGCCAAACTGCTTTTGGGGGAAGATATGTCAGGTGGAGGGAAAGGCGTGTCGTCAGCTCTGGCATTGTCAAATGCCATCACAAACCTTGCTGGTATGTTGATGTCCTCCTGTACATTGATACCATGATTCTATGATGCTCAAGGATGAAACTACGATGATTCTGATAATATTCAGTCCCTTCAACGATGAGTTCTGTCATTAAGCTTCACCTCCCACATGCAGCTTCTGTATTTGGTGAAATATTGCGGTTAGAGCCTAAGTCGGCAGAGAGGAAAGCAAGGTGGAGAAAAGAGGTTGATTGGCTCTTGTCAGTAACAGATTACGTTGTTGAATTTGCTCCTTCCCAACAGAAAACCGCAGATGGATCCAATATGGAGGTGAACTCCCCTCTAAGACTTTAACAGAATAAGTTTCTGTTTCTGTTCCAGTTTCTTGCTGAAAGTTTATGTTTTTTTTTTTTTTTTTGATGTAATAGATCATGACAACATGTCAACGGACTGATCCTCATATGAACATCCCTGCGTTGCGCAAGCTTGATGCAATGCTTATTGTAAGCAGAGACATCTTTTCCTTCTTGTCAATTAGAGCATATATAGATATGAATATCTGTTAGTGTTGATTGCTAATGTATCCATTACTGCATTTATGCAGGACTGCCTGGACAACTTCAAAGACCAGAGCGAGTTCTCATATGTGTCAAAAGATGCTCCAGATTCAGAAAAAGGAAGCAAAAGAAAAGATGATAAATGGTGGCTCCCTACTGCCAAAGTTCCTTCAAATGGTCTACCAGATATGACAAGAAAATTCTTGCAATACCAAAAAGATTGTGTCAACCAAGTTCTAAAAGCAGCTATGGCAATAAATGCTCAAGTTTTATCAGAAATGGAGGTTCCTGAGAACTACATTGAATCCCTTCCAAAGGTAAAGAAGAAATTCAATAATTCCTGCAAATTTTTGGCCTGAAAGATTTCAAGGGTTTTAGCCAATTTTCTGACCACATTTTCTTCTGGTACTTTGGCAGAATGGGAGAGAAAGCCTTGGAGACTCAATTTATAAGAGTATTACAGTTGACTTCTTTGATCCATACCAATTTCTTTCCACCATGGACTTATCATCAGAGCACAAAATCCTGGACCTTAAGAACAGAATTGAGGCTTCTATAGTGATCTGGAAGAGAAAAATGAACCAAAAAGATGGTAAATCAGCCTGGGGTTCTGCTGTCAGTTAGGAGAAAAGAGAGCTCTTTGAAGAGAGAGCAGAAACAATCCTACTTATCCTCAAACATCGGTTCCCTGGAATTCCTCAATCTGCACTAGACATTAGTAAAATTCAGTATAACCGAGTAAGAACAATTGGCTTTGATCTTTACTTATTTATTTATTTATGTTTAATTTGAGATTACAGTTGGGGCTGAATGATCACCTTAACCAGAACAAAACCAAATATAACAATTACTCAATCTGTAAAGGAAGTCCCACATCCATTTTTCCATGTTTATGTTTACAAAACCAAATATAAGAAATACTAGGCTGCTATTCTGCTCATGCTTCTGATGCTAAAACAAAGGTTCTTTCTTAATTGGCCTAACAGGATGTAGGGCAGGCTGTTCTGGAAAGCTATTCAAGGATTTTGGAGAGCTTGGCATTCACAGTTATGTCTCGAATTGAAGACATACTATATGCTGATTATGTCACAAGAAATCCAGCATATGCAGGACAAAAAAGGAATCCCTTAAAAGAGACACCAATGATATCACCTGGTGAAGACACCATGGAGAGGAACCCGATGACATTGTTGGATTTTATGGGTTGGAGTTTGGAACAAAATGATAGTGAGACCAAAAAGGATCTTGGTGGAGATGACTTACTCAAAGACGATGGAAAGTTTCTGAAGAAACCTGGTAATATAGTGACCAACAAGAAAACTTCCTACCTTGCCACCTTAGGAGGTTCAAGAAGCCCGACAGCACGCCATTGACAGTATTCTTAGGGGAGAAAGAGAAGAAGAAACACAGATCTGAACACATAAATCCATAAAAGTGAGAAATCTTGACTTCAAAAAAGCAAACTTTTAGGCCCCTAAGGGGGTGGGGGTCCGTGGAGTTGTGAAATACTTATCTTCATTCTGTCCTCCATTTTGTAAATATGTAAGAATGAGTGTAAGTGTAAAAGCTACTGGATTTGAAGCATCTCATTCATTTCTTTCCTTTTGAAGATTATCTACAAAAGAAGGTCAACGAGGGATACTCGACACCATCTACGAGAAGGTGAGGTCGTCTTTCTTTCCAGCCGCCATACGGTTCGCCTTAAAGACGGAGAAGGGGAGGAGCAGTTATCTATGTAATTACGGTCTTTGTTGGCCGTTGTTCCGGTCGAGCACTCTCTTTTCTTTGTCCTTTGTCCAATGCTGGTGGAAGGTGTCGAAGGAATAGAATCGGACATGGACAGTTATTCCGACAACAGTTTCTTTTCTTCTTTCACTACAACCATGGCATGAGATGCCTACTCTTTATTCATTTGCTTTTCTTAGTCAGCCTTCTGCTCTTCGAATACCTAAAGGATTAAGTCAGTTCAGTTACTTCCCTGCCTTCCCCAATCAGTACATTGCTTCTAGACCTCAAAACAGCTTATTCGATCACAGTTGATTCCGTGCCTGTAAGCAAAATGGATGTGTAGATTCATAATCACTGGAACGTAATTTTTGTCGACATTAGTCCCTTTATTCTTGTCTTTCCTAAACAGCTCAAGAATTTTCTGCAATGTACTTGAGATTTCTTTTATAGTGATAACAGAAGGCACAAAATAACAAGCATCATACTCAAGTAAAGAGCATAAAAAATTCAATGCAACTTCCAAAACAATACTTTAGATTGAATATATTCTGTATTAATAAAGAGGGTGCCTAAGGAGGCTTAAGCAAACTTACAAACTTTAAATTGAAAAGAGAATACATAAAATTAAAACAAGACAATGATCGACAGCTGAATTATATCTTGCCGCGTGGTCCAAGCTTTGGTGGAAGTTGCGGGCCCTTCTTAATTGGCAGAATGTCATTAGGAGCCGTAGCACTGAAATAAGCTAGGGCTGAGCCACCCCCCAAGATCAAGAACTTAAGCAACAATCCTCTCTTGGTGAATGGAGCTGCAAATGTCTCAAAGAACTTGCTCTGCAGTTCCATGGACATGCGGAATGTGAGTCACTATGGTCATGTATAAGGATCTAAAGATCAGTAAGCATTGTAAACCAACTCTATTATATAGCTAAATAGTCTTTTTGTGTAAAAGATAGTAGTAACGTGTGCATCTGACCCTTTTTCAGATCCCACCGTGTGGAAAGTCTCGTGCACTGAGACATTTTTTTATTTTTTTTATATCCAACTACACTAATTCCACATACCTATAATCAACTAAAGTGGAGAATATTGAAAAAACATGACAAAATTGACAAATTTGCTGATGATATTTTTAGTGAGTGAGCCAATGGCTGGCTTGGAACAGAACAATACAAGCAATGCTGCAACCAGTCGAATTGAGAACCAAATGACAATGCATTAGGTTAGTATCTGGATGATTTGCTTGCATCCATTAAGGCTACTGTAAATATACATTGACACCTCATATCTTAACTAAACCAAAAAAAAAAAAAAAGGAAAAAAGAAAAAAAAAAGAAAGCCCTGGCCAACTAATTGTCTTTCAGCCTCTGAATAATTGATGCCAAAAGACTTTTCAAATAGCATGGCCTTCATGACAAGACATCAAGTTCTAGGCACTTGGTTTCTTTTCCTTCCCAATGTGGACTGTATTGGCCTTTACTGTCTTAACAGTCTAACCTTACAGAATAATGTGTTACCAAACAAGAATCTGTCTTAAGCTCTTCTTAACAGTCACAAAACAACCATGCCAAATTATGACATTTACAACCATCTGAACTCCAAAAGAAGACAGGTACTCCTAGAATGAGAAATCAATTTGATAAGCAACATTTTTTTTTACTTGCTAAATGGAGTCAATGAGATGAGATATATAGTCACAAACCTGAAGGGGATTGTATGGAGAAGGTGCATCTGATCCATACAAGTCCCACTGCCCAGTGGTGTTGCCCAAATCTTCCAAATCAAAGTACACACTCTTATCACCATACTTTGCAACCACAGCACCACTCCTATATCCAAAACACAGATATAACAAGCAGTGATAAAAAAAAAACAAAAAAAGAAATCATGGGCCAAAGTTATATGGAATAAGGTCAGAAGGAAGAGTATCAAATGTAAAATTTGGTGCCTGAAGTTTTTGAGTCTCATGCTCTGGCCAGATGGCTTGACATGGAGTTTTGTTCCACTGAGGGAGCTACCACCAAGGCCCTTGATGTTGGCAGCAGGTTGCACAGCAGCGAGGGTTGCTAGAGATGCCATATGCGCTCTGGTTTGGCTCCTAACAGACTTCTGTTTTTTCAGTTGGCAAGGGCAGTAGAAGGGAAGAGTTGGGTTTTTGATCTTTTGCATGGATCTCAACAGGACACGTGGCAAAATGGGTTTTCTTGAGAGAGATTTGGAGAATCATTCATATACTGCCATGTGGATTAGGGATGGATAAGCCTATCCATGTTTTCATTTTCCAGCAAGCCCATATGACCTCGGAAGAAAATTAGTACAAGAAAATCAGCCCTTGCGAATAAATAGAGGTGACAAACAGGATGATTTTATTTCAGGTCTTGTACCATTTGCCTTCTGGATATTATTTTGGATATATTGATATTTCATTTCATCAAATTTCAAATACATATAATATGAGATTTCAAGTTCATTGATTTTTCAAATATTTTAGCTTTCGGTAATACGATTGCTCTAATTTTTTTTTCTTTTTTTTGGTAAATGTAAACTAAGCTTAGTTAAGTTTTAAACAGGTTATTCGAATGAGGCTGAGAAAAGCTTGTGAGAAGGCCGATAGGCCCTCACATTTCTTTTAGCCAACGTTAGGTCCAAGTTTTGATCCCAGAGGCTTACAAACTGATTTTTTTTTTTTTTTTAAAATATATCACTCTAGTTCTATTTGAAACCCTTCAGAATCAAATTTAAAAAAATAAAAAAATGATTGCAAACTCAACTATATATATATATTTTTTTTTCTTTTTTCAATTTTTTGAATTTAATTAGAAATAAAATTAAAAAGGAGCATTAATAGAGAAAAAAAAAAGTATATTAATACAGTACCATATATTTCAGTGATTTGGGATAAAATTTTACCAAATTATGTGAAAACTTTTAAACCCATCCCTTGGAGACATTACCCAATTCTCTCAAGGTACAAATCAACAAAACAAAACCCTTACCTTTTCTCTATTATCTCCAAGCCCCACACCATCAGAAAGCCAATGGCACTACTCACACTTTCTCTAACATCATCACTCAAGTCCCTCAGTCTCTCTACCTCGTTCCTCCATGGATCAACTCCACACACTCACCTCTCAAAACCCAATTCCCCTCTCTCTCTCCAGAACCCAAAGTTCCCATCTTTTCTTCCTCCAATTAGAGCCATGAAGTCAATGCAAGGCAAAATGGTTTGTTCAACCAATGACAAGACACTGGCTGTGAAGGTGACCAGACTAGTCCTGCATCCAAAGTACAAGAGGAGGATCAGGAAGAAGAAGAAGTACTAAGCTCATGACTCTGAAAACCAGTTTAAAGTTGGTGACGTTGTCCAACTTGAGAAATGCAGACCCATCAGTAAGACCAAAACTTTCCTTGCTGTGCCCATTAGTGTAAGGAGGAAGAAGGAGGATAAGAAAGAGGATGAAAGTGGTGAGGTGGTATCTTAGGATCTTGGGATTCCATTAGAGTCTCAATAGGAATTGCAGGCTTAATCTGAGGTCTGTTTTGATGCTTAGTTGTGCTTAATTTTTAATGGAATGTAATTTGGTCTTTTTAAGACCATGATGATGTAATTCACTGGCTATGAATAGTATCTTTTAATATAAGATGTTTCAATTTCAGTGTTAATTAACCCCCCTTCGAAAGTTACCCTGGTTAGTTGTTTGGTATTTGAGTGAGTTGGTTTCTGGGGGACCATTGGATTTCCTTTTTTGTTTTTTGTGTAAGAGACTCTAGAATGCATGTGTTTTCAATTTTGTGATATTTAGAAGGCAATTTGGAATTCCATAAAGGCTTGAAATGGTATGTTTTGGAGTTTGGTATTATTGTTACAATGAAAGTCATGGGGTTGTGATGATGAAACCAAGATAGATATATTGGGTTTGATTATGTATTTCTGCATTTCTTTTTTGGGTCTGGTTGGACTGAGGGAAGGGATTTAACTATAAGTGAGGACTGAGATTCCAACTCATCTTACCTCAAGTTTTATACTTAGTGACTACTAGGCTATATACCTAGTGGTTCAGTATTTCTGCATTTGTAATTATAGTTTAATAACATTCTGGAGCCTTTGTTAAGATGATTTATAGACATTGTTTATAATATTGCATAATGAAAGGTAAACTTGAGTTTATCCATTGGTTTTTAATTGGTTCACGATTGATAGATTGCTTCATAGTTAGTGCAAGTTGGAATGTTTGTTGGTCTTTTTTTTTTTTTTTTCTGACATAAGGATTTGGTTTTATTTGTTATGCATATTAATCAACTTTGTTTATGGTAATTCTTTTATGGGTTTAATTTTGGTTGATATTCTGTTAAGTTTTGTTTGGTTTAGGCATTCCTGGGACAGTGATTCATAGCTGTGTTAGTTGTAAGCAAGAAGAAAGAGGAAAAGAAGATGAAAAAATCTAAACAGCATTGACTGAAATTTACCTTACAAGGCTTAGAGGTGCCTAGGAATGTTTGAATTTCTTTTGGGAGTCTTAATTTTGTATTTTAATTGAGATTTTTGGTGGCTTTATTTGGATTCCAATGATAGGTCAATGCTTTGGGTTGAATGTCTGTATTTGTTGTGCTAATCAAGGCCAGGTCATATAAAAATTGAGTATCAAGTCAAGGTGATCAATTTTACATATTTAACATTGCATAGATTTATGGAAGCATATGAGACTCAGAATTTTCCATTGCTGGCAAAATTTGTAACTTGAGTTGGTGTTGGGTGTACAATCATTCTTAGGCTTACATATCTACATCTGCAGATTGCATGTGTTGAAACTTAGGGGTTAATAGGAAAGTCTGCCAGCTTATTGGCTGACTTATTGCCTGAAAATCAAATTGCAATTATATGTGGATGAAAGAAAAATATTTTCATTGCTTATTCCACTTAATATCACAAGATAGTAACCCTGTGCATTGTGATCTGCTATAACTATTGCATTGCCTTGATCACATATTTGGCTAATAATTGTGCATATATGCACCAGATAGTAATGATGTTGTGTTTTTCTTGTTCATGGAAAGAGAAGGAATGCATATAAGCTATCCATCTTTATAACCTAGCATACATCAATTACCTATCTATGTAAGCATATGTGCACCAGGCAATATTGATTTTCTGTTTTTCTTTTTAATGGAAAGAGAAGGAATGTATGTAAGCTATCTTCCTTCCAAGAGGAGAACTACTTCAGATTGAGTCATACTTAAAACAGTAATCAGGAGATTTCAGTCCTCTTTTGAACCATACTTAAGTGTAGCCTGCAGTTTTAAATTATGAACCGCAGCCATCATTATCGACATTGATGGCAATTGCAATTATCTCTCTTAACCCACAATATAAAACCTTTACTAATGGATGAACATTTGGCAATCTCGAAATGCCAAATTGTATAATCATAGGACCACTACTTGCGTGCCCTAGTGGTAGAGTAGACTTTTAATCCTGACGATCAATGGAAGGTACTGTTGTCATTACTTAGCTCAATGAATAATATGTTATTGCATTTTATATCATTGTTTTCAGGATAGAACTGTAATTAAATAACTCATACAAATAAATCACTAATTTGAATGACCATCTTTGTTTTTTTTTTTTTTGGACATTTTACTCTTTCTTGAATCATTTAGGATGGTCAAAAGTTCCATCAAATACAAATTGGAACATCTATGTTATCACTAAAAAATAATTCACCCTTTCGTTCCTTCCACATTCCAAATTGGAGACTTTCTTAAGCACCAAGCCCTCTTTCCAATTAGAAACAAATGAAGCAAACTTACACTTTTTTTTTTTTTTTCTTGGGTCTTAATAAGAGTGGTCTTAGAAGCAATCCCACATACTATCATCCCCTGTTATAAAATCTAAAGTCTGAAAAAGCCCCTAAAACAAAAAGTTAGTACAGGAAACTTATGAATTTTGCCATTAATGTCTAACCAACTAGTAAAGCTAAGGAAATTAACAATCTTCACATTGTAGGCTTGACTTAATATTTTGCAGTGTACATGACATAAAGGTGTTAACAGAGTCCACGGATTCCACAGTTAGTTTGGCTGCAGGAGAGGTACTAGTTAAGATTTGGACTGCTGTTGTTAGCAACGACCCTCCTTCTGTTCCTTTCTCCTCTTGCTTGGAAGTGATCACTAGAGGCCTTGCTTCAAGTCCATCCGGAAGAATTGAGAATCCTGAAGGTAGAATTGCTATGTTGCTCGAATCACATCCTGTGATTGCAGATTGCATTCCTGTAATGTCCACGGGAGCATAGACTACCATGGATTCATAGGCATTGGTGCAGCTATCTTGAAGTACCCACATACTATTCTCTTTTAATTTCATTGTCTGCATTTAAACAATTTTGTTCAATATTGGAGATACTTAAAAGAGGTCACATTTCCAAATTCCCTTCTTTGTGATAGAGGAACAAGTCACCTGAATATTAACTGCATTGCCTCTATCTTGTCCTTTGGCCAAATTGGCAATGGATTGTACAGGACCACCATTTGACATAATATCCCACTACAAATCCATGCAGAACATAGAGTCGGATAGTCTTTTCCTTAGCAATAATGAGGAGAATTCAGGTATAGCTTAGGCAAATAATCATACCTCATTTCTCCGTGCTTCATCTCTAAGGAAATCAAATAGGATATGAGGAGAGACGGGTAACCATACTGAAGAAACTGCACACAAGATCACCCCAAGGGGTTCAGCAGGGTCATTCAAGTTCTTCCTGGAGGAAACCCTTATATCCTCTCCTGTTTTGCTAGACACCTTATTCCATGTGTTGTAGCTTGATGCCCCTATTGCGCGGCAAAAGCTTGACGTCATTCTTTGTGCCATCTTCAGAATGCTTTTCCTTCCAGCTAGTGTTGCCACTCCTATTTTATTGAACAATGGTAAAAATCAGATTGCTATGTTATAAGTAGCCAACAATTGTCTTTGATAACAAGAAATTCAATGTGTCCTGGCCATTTACTGCAATTGTGACACATGAATGTTCATGATTTGCAGTCTCCCAGTCATAATTACGAAACTTTTTTGGGGGAAACTAATTATAGGCATACCACTTGAATCTTTAGTTGGAACATTGGTTGCCATGAAGAAAACAATCCGTTCACATTGGAGCTGCAATGTTGCAATCCAATGCTTGGCACCAAAGGCTAGGCCACTGTTAATGATAGTTCGGTACATTGTATGAACTGTGCTTTTCCTGCATTCCAAATGCTCTACCCAGGTAACCTGAAATCAAGCTTATGTCACTTATCGGACATGGATGTCTCTTAATGATTTAGCTTCTATGCATTTTAATCCTATCCTTAGTTATTTTCCAGGCATATTAAGCACAATTAATCACAAAACATGTTTCAAATCATTATTGTACTAATTTTCTTTCAGCCTTTTTTAGCAGAGTGTAAAGTTTGAATGCAAATAGCTTCAAAGTGCAGAAAACATGCATACACAATGCATCGAGGTATACCTTGCAATGGCCATTAGACTTGTCCTCAATAATGCATCCAGATGGGCGTTTTCTGCACTTGATGAGCGAAGCATCAATGTTTTCTTCAACTTTGTTGATGGAAACATCAACAATTGCCCATTGCTCTGCACTAAGTTGCTTGCAGCAGCGAACAAAGTACACTTCTCTGGTTGGCACTAGGGGTGTCATCATTTGCATCTCTGCAAACATCTGCGACCAACGCAAAAGAGGGGCAAAATCACTATTTGTCATTAATCTAGTTTCGGTTAAATGCAATCTTAGCAAAATTAACATATTGTGTTAAGTTCTACTACTTGATAGCTTCAACTTTTGTGTTAGACATGAGAATTTTTTTTAGGCCAGTAACGCTTATTTCAATGTGGAACACATTTACTAGCAATTTTCCTGTAAAATGCACTTTCAAAGGATAGGCTGGACAACAAGACAATAAGATGCAATGCAGCTTCAGACGCAATTTACAGATATCCCAAAACAGCAATATTGATTAATTTTTCCGTTGCAGTTTCATGATATTTATGTTCTTCTGGAGCTTGATCTGGCTCTACTATATGAACGAAAAGATTCCCATTTAATTTGCGGCTCAGAACTTGTAATTGCAGGATATGTGACAATTGGTCATGCATGACTCCTTACCAGTTGGACTGCACCATTTCTATTGGGGCCCTCACCATTGCAGATAACATAAACCGTGGCTGCCTTTGAGATCAAACATGGAAACATTTCCTTCCATTGATTCTGCAAGAAGCCGATCCGGATTGTATTATTGTTGGTAACATTAGCTCAATATCAGTTTGATTGCTAATTGAAGCACTAGACCGCATAAAAGAAAATTTGAAGGCTCACCACATCCATGAAACTTTGAACTAGCCGGGGTAGGTCCGCGAAAACAACTCCAGTTTCTCTCGAGACTTCAATAGATCTCTTGGGCCTTTCATTGCTTGAATTTTCAACACCGAACACTTTAATGTACTCATCATAATTGAGAATTTCCCGACCGGTCTCCACACTTCTAATCCAAAGTGGTTCCCCAGCGGTGGCCATTTTCTTAAGCTCCTCCAGTGCTTGATCGACAATCTCCGTAATCCTCGATTTCTCAAGTCCAAAAATACCAGTGTAAAAGTCTAATGAACTTCTGTTCTCTTCGTTTCCAGCTGAACATGAGGTTGTTGCCCCTGGAGGATGCTTTTCTAACTCGGCTCGAAGTCTTTCTACCTGAGTATCATGATCATAGCAGATTATACCAATAAGTACATGATCTACATTAAGGGAATATTCCAATTTTCATAATTTTCATTCTAATCACCTCTGCTTTGAGCTTGGAATTTTCGATGCGTAATTGGTGTTCCCCAGTTGTCAAGGAAGAGTTTCTGCTAGTTGTAGCAACCCCACAATTGGGGCAGCAAGATTTGCTAATGGTCTCCCTCAAGGCCTTATTTTCCTCTTTGAGTTTATCCATTTCTCCCTTCAATAAAGAGTTTTCGTGCCGCTCTTGTATAGCCTGCAATACATAGCCATGAACTTCCATCTTCAAATGCTAGAAATATACCAAGAAACACTGAAAGCCAGCAAAATTAATGGAGGATCATGGTATCTGTACCTTGATTTGAGTACGTCTATTTTGGAACCAAAACTTGACTTGCCTAGGAGCAAGGCCTAGTTGCTTGCTTAGTTGTTGCCTTTGCTTCTCATCTGGATGAGGGGACTCCTTGAATAGCCTTCAAGCACATAAAATTTAACATCCATTTTATATCCAGGGATAATAGATTTAATTAATACAGAAAAACCAGATAAATAATGCTTTATGTTCATTTGACAGGAGAAAGAATGCAGAAAGCAAACTTCACCAGTAAATTCCGAGACATCTTTAGCATGTTGCTAAAACAACAACATCAGCAACAACAAAACCTTAATCTGAAATTCAAATTTAATGGGGTTGTGTAAATGAATTTCTTCTCATTATTCCGCTCTGTTATGAATTAAACATGTGGCCTTCACCCTTGTTAAACTTTTTTCTTTTTCACTTTAACATATGCAATACTAAAATATTTCAACTATTTGCATGCTGCAAACAATAAATTGGGAATGCAATTTAGTGAGTACAATGAAATCATTTTCTTTGTAAAAGTAAAAGCTGAAATAACTAGAAGACCAACTAGCAACCATGTCTATGCTCTATATGTACATTTATACTACATGCATTTATATACAAGACATGTAAATGCATGCTTATGTGTAGCTATGTGTCCATGCACGTGGCATATGCACATACAACTTGATTAAGTCTTAATCGTAAATTTAATTAAGATAGATTACATAATTTTTTTTTTTTTTATTTTTTATGTTGGTTTACAAAGACAACGAGAAATTTGCATATACATACGTTTCCATTTCTCTGATTTGCTCAGCTGTATGTCTATGATATTTCTTTCTTTTCTTCTTTTTATTCTTGTCACCGCCACCACCATCGTCGTCGTCGTCGTCGTCATGCTCTCCTTCACCTTCAAAATCATCGTCTGATCTTGATCTCATGAGCCCCGAGTTCTCGCTACTAATCTCCACTGTTTCTTCTCTTCCTCCTCCTCCTTCCTCCGCCTCCCCACTTGCAGCCTCTCCGACCGCCACATTTGCGGTTCTGAATATTCCGGCCTTAAACAACAAAAGAAAATACAAAACAATGAGGAAAAGAAACAGGAGAGAGAGGGAGAGAAAAAAAAAAGAAGGAAATTTGAATAGAAACACCATAAAAAGAAGAACAAATTATGAGAACATAAACTGAATAGAAAAAATTCAAAAATATTGGTGGGTTTTAAACATATAACATCCAAAAGAACCAAAGCAAGTAAAGAAAACCCAAGTTATGAATAATAACTACATAGGTGTTAATGAATGGCTTTCTGCATGTAAATGAATGAGAAATTAAACTGAGTGAAAAAAAAAACTATAGTGGGGTTGGAGGGAAATTACAAGACTAAGAGAGAGAGCAGGAGAGGCAAAGAAGTCCTTGGTAAGAGAGGTTGATGTTGGATTATTAGACATGTCCACTCCCATGGATAGCACTGTAAACCTCTGGAGGTTGCTGATCTCCCTTTGGTTGATAGGAGATTATGAAATGGGGTGCTTTAAGGTGCAATGCCAACAATGGTAGTTTAGACCTTAGAGAGAGAGAGAGAGAGAGGTGGGGCCTTGCGGATTTTAAGGATATAAAACAAAATGAACTCTAAAAAGGTTTATGTTAGAGAGAGAGAAAGAGAGAGGGAAAAAGGGGCTGGTAGGAGTTGAACGTTAGATTCTACTAAGTTGAAAATGTGAAGATCCAACTAACTTATAAAGCAGTTGAAATCCACATTCTCCAACGCCATGTCCCTTTTTTTTTTGTGGGGGGGGGATTCATCAATATGGGGCTGTAAGTTGCAATAAAATTAATTCTCTTCATTTTTATAAATTTTACATATTTTTCTAAGTATAAAACTCGAGACTTCTACGCTTAATGTTTGAGTGTTTCAGTAATCAAGTGTGTCCTTGGAGACGTACGTTTCAGTTTATATTTGCTGGCTTTGAGCTTAATTTCTTTGTGTGGCTCTAGCTAGGGAGTGTTTGGGATCTTATGGTTGTAATAAACTCGATCTTTCCTTTTGATCATAGGAGTAATCAAATTGTTGTTTTTGTAAACTATCTTTGATTCTAGGCTATATATGCCTGATTCAAATAAATTATAGTTCATAGTGCAATTGCCTTTGTTTGATGATCATTTATAAAATATGAGTTTTTTTTTTTTTTATAAAAAAAACAGAATGTATATTTATATCGAATAAGACATTTGTCCAACATATTTTTTATGCCTAGCCGACACTTCAACACATGTTAGAGAAAATAATAATACTAATAAAATTTAATAAATTAGAAAAAACATACGTTAGAAATTTTTAATTTATATTTTGTTTAACTATCATTTTATAAGTATAATTCATATATTATTTAAAAGTTTTATGTAGAGAATTTGGCTCTCCATTAGATTGGGTGAACCATGAACCAGACGGCTTATGAGCTTAGCGTTAGCTAAGGTCAACAGTTTAATGTATATGTAGTCAGGTTGTCATTAGTCAATGCCGGCTACCATTGTAATCTGTGAAAAGTGTGGCTCTTTGTGTGCATTTCTTTTGTTATTGTCCATCATCATTTTATTTCTCTGTGTCTTCTTATCATTTAAAGGGTTGGAAGAAGTGAATGCAATTAATGGTTTGCCTCCAAGACTCAAAAAAAAAAAAAAAGAGTTCAAAAATTACCCATCTCTAGCATAAATCGGTCAACTTTGGCAGTATTAGCATGCAAAAGATCTTAGACAAAGTTCTTAGGTGTTTAGTCATAAATTTCACTGGTAAAACCGTTTCAGATTTTGTCCAATTTTAAATGAATTTATTTTTAATTTTATCTTCATAGACTTTAATCAATTGTCGAATGAGTTTATATTTAATTTTAAACATTTATTGCTAATTGATGTCTTATAATTATGTTTCACCGGAGGTTGGTATATGGGGGACTTCATGAAACTTAATAACTTGGGCGGATCGAACCAGCCCACTTGTCAACCATGACCTCGGAGGTAGGTCAGATATCAAACACCATGTTCACTTTGAAATATAAATGCACATATTTTGCAATATTAAAGTTAAATAAATGCAATCAGATTCATATATTATATTATTAGGATCATTAATAATTTTAGTCTTTCAATAATGCAATCATGGCTGTCATAATTGAATGCGTATGGATAATAAAAGCTCAGTTGGTAAACTTTGACTTTGAGTGAATGGACCTATTTAATCGAGCAATTAAATACTCAAAGAAAATATTGAAAAAAGAAAAATAAATATTTTATACCAAGATAATTATGAAATAAATTAAGTTTAGTTCAATTCTCTGAACAAGTGCAAGAATAAAAAATGACGGTAACTAGAGATAAATTGGAAAGGGTTGAACTGAGCTTTGAACCCTAATGGCATCCTTATTTTTCCTTTTTCTTTTTCTTTTTATTGTTTTATTAAACGAATGTTTCATCCTTGACAACATATTGTTAGAACAATTAAGCACTCACACCTTAGCTTCTTTTTGGTTTTTACCTTGTTATTAAAATTAATCTTTGATGTTTCTCTTGTTGTCGTTACCTTTTCTATCATCTATTATCCTTTTTGGACTTTTACTCCAATTATTGTAATAAATATAAAATAAATCATATCGTACAATTATTTTTTTAATTTTTATTTTAATAATTATATAATATATATAAAATAAGTCCTATCACATTATTTATTTATTTATTTTATTGAGTTTTACTGTATATTCACACGATCTACCTTTTTTATGTTTAAGTCAATTCTCTCGATGACCTCGTGCCAGGCTAGACCATCCGGAGCTTTGTGGAAGGCGTTTTGGGCATACATTTCTAGAGCTCAGGCTAGGCCCTGGCACGACCACTACTGTTCATTTTAAGTTGTGTCAAGGCACGACCTGCGGACCGTCCAATCCATTTTACATGCTTACTTGTTGTTGATGTCCATATTAATAGTCTTTGAAGATATGAGAGGGTGGGGGGGGGGGGGAAATATTCATGGCTGTCATTATTAGCCATCAGCTTAGCATAATTAAAGTTTTGGTGCCATATAAGTTATGATTGTGATGATCTACAATTGAAGCTAAAGAATGACTTTTTTATTTTTCTATCAGTTTGCTTGTGCTTTATCCATTTTCAATCCACAAACTTGTGCTGTTAGTTGGGAATGGTAGATAATGTGAAGCAATCACATGACATCTAACAAACATATTAGAATATTGTTACTGATTGAATTGAAGTCCCCTCATTGGATCTCTCTTTTTTACTTCATCTATTTCTTTCCCCTCTCAACACATACTGTTCATGAAAAGCCCAAGCACCAGAGAGGAATTTTACAAGCAAGAACAAAGAATTGTTTTCTTTACAATTAAATCTTTTTAAAGTATTTTGTTACACTTGGATTTGTCCTCCTTGTTGTGGAATGAGTCTTAAAAGAAGAGTTAGGCAAAAGGGGTGAAAAATAATCTGGGATGTTCAAGGTGGGAAAGTAGTAAAAGTAAATGATGTGGAGCTTAGAAAGGTATGAAAGGAAGTGAAACAGTTCACAAATTAAAAGGAAGAAAAGAGAGATCCAACCATTAGAAGAAACAGCTGCTTTCGTGAAAATGGTTGTAAGAGGAAGTTTATAAAGTGAAGTAATGTGTCATTGATGCCTTGCTGGAAGATCGAACATGGTTCCACCTTAACCAACCAGCAACGAAAATAATTATTGCTTTCATAATTCAAGTAGAGAAAAAAGGCATTTTTAGGGCATAAATTTTTTGTATTGTGTAGTTGAATGTACAAAATTTTATTTTATATTATATAAAATAATTCTATAATTCAAATTTATAACTGAATTTATCATTATGTCAAGTTATTTTAGAGGATTCAAATAGAGAAGAATATTCAAATTTTGAGAATGCAACGTGAGCCCAATTAATAACCCAAAATTTTCTTTTGATTGCTTTTCTGAATTCCCCCATTTTTGTTGACATCTTCTCACATGTCTCCAGTGATCAAACGTGCAATTTGTCCCATCTCCAGCTCAACTTTACTGCAAAACACAAAAACTCTAACATTTTATGTTCGTTGTTCAATTAGGGAGATTCCTATCTCATTACAGAGTGCACGAAACAGTACATGCTACAAGTTTAAAAAGCTACACAAACATGATTACAAGCATAAGGACAGATGGCCATTCAAAAAAAAAAAAAAAAAACCGTGTACACATTCCAAGCTTTTGATGGTGATGGGGACCGATGTAATGGGACAAAGATGAACTCTTTTAATTCTTAAGAAGACTTAATACTGTTTTATAACATAATACATAAATGCGAACTCCTCAACGCTTGTTGAGGGTTTACATGGGTTGTATGTAGCCAATTATCTTTGGCTCGATTTCTCAATCACTGGTAATGCAAGCAACTTAGCTTAGATCTTCAAAACTATCTCGCGCCAACAAGGCTTGAGCAGTTTTTAGAACACCATAAACCAAAACTCCCCGATAAAGCTGTTTGAGGAAATAAAAGCAAATTAATTTCAAATTTCCGATCTACAATTTAACATTATAAATTGTAACACGACACGCCACGCTCTCGGTAATTGAATTGTTGTACTCATGAGTGGGCCCATCCAACATGGGAGACTGTCCTATTAAAGTTGTCATATTGGAAATGATGTCAAATAAGGAGGGCATGTCAGATTGGTTTAGGCTGCGATCAACAGGGATTTGCCTGATCCTGCATTGTGAAGGATGGCTTCAAGTTTCTATCTGTCAACGTTTTGGGAGAGACTGTTAGACGTTGAATAGTAGAGCACATGGTGGCTTTAGAAGCCAAGTTGAAAAGCTATCAAATCACGTCATGGAATAATGAACAAAATGCAATAAATGACATCAAGATTTTATGGAGTAGGTTTCTCGGGAACCATCCATGTCATTCATGAATGCCTATGGGATAAATTTTAAGCCATGCAAGTCTCAAATGAGCTCCCAACTCTTGCTCCCTGCGTGTCCCTTCTTCCTAATTGAGCAAATCGAGAAACCCCCCACCCCCACTTTTTTCCTGCTTGATACAGCAGAGCAAAAGATGCGACCTGAATGATTGTAAGCATCAGGATCAGGACATGGAAAGAATGGTAGCAAGGAAAATGCACTCAAATGACTGAGCCAGTAAACAGTAACACATTGTCACTGCAACACAACTTGTCAGCAACTAAAACTGACAAGGCTACAGCAGGTAGAATTGTTTGCAAATTAAACCATACTACTTCCTATATTAGGAATGTTGCAAGTTAAACATAAGCAAGCATCCATTCAACACCAAAGTGCATGTATATCCATGGAGTAGTTCGTCTCTACAACAATAACGAGTTAAAATAACTACCAGTCCACAACTAACAGATGCATGCCGACCCCAGAGGTACTTGCCACCTTTAATGAAGTAATGCAAGTTGGAGTAATGCAGACAACACGTTTGCAAATACTTGTGGCGACCAGTCATCCCATGATCTTAACCACGTCATGCGTGCCTAACTAGATATATCTTAAGGAAAAAGAAATATTCTCGTGGAAAATGTAGCCAGATAAATGCAAATAAAGTATATCAATCTGTGGTTTCCCACAGAGAAGGTGGCAATTGTTAATCAACCAATCAGTAGATTGCAAGTTGGAAGCGTTAAACCAATCACGCATAGAAACATTCCACAAATTTTAGACACGGAATATCAGGAAAAGAGCCCCTTGTTTTATTGCATAGATGTCGACAAATACCACAATAGACTCAATGCATTACATCACATATCTCCTACTTTTTAAGGAAGAAGCAACTCTGACATTTCAAACAAAGAAGCAAGAAGCTTGTTGTAATTTTCCGGATGCGGAATACATGGTCTTGCACCAGTCATGAGATAAAATAGCAAGCAATATTTATTGAACATTTTGACACCATTTTTTACTCAAAACTAAATATCTTAGGTTATGAGTTTATATGTTCCTAGTTTTCCTGTTTTGTTTTCCATGTGGGAGAAACTCCCACTTCTAAGTGAACAAAGCGTCACAACATCTAAGAATAGTATTATAGATTAACTTAGTTTTAATTCAAAAGCAAAGAAGAGGAAAAAAAAAAAGAAGGCCATGGCCAGTAAAGTACAAAATTAAGTTCAAGTCAAACCATTGCACTCGCATCAACTTTATGTGGAAAATATTCCCACATGATTAGACTCAATCTACATTTGCATTCAGATTAACAAACCCCGGAAACTTATTTCAGTGTCTACATTACCGGTAAGTCCTCAAGGTGCTGAGTACATATTGAATTACCTTCATCAAAGATGACTTCAGGAATTAATGACTTTTCAAGAGAATTTCCACCTTAGAGAGCTAAGATGCAAGATCACTGAATGAACACTAATAAGAGAAAGCAAATGGGGACAAAACACCAAAAATTTTAGGCTTGTTTCTCTGCCCTTGGATGTAACTAAAAGTTTTTTGACGGTATTTAACTAAAAGTTTTCCTCACTTTAATAGGAAATTAACCACTCTTCTACTAGTAGAATGCCTTCTCAATTTCAAGGAAAGAAGTAACTACAAGTATTATGCATAGTCATGAAAGAAATACATAGGGACACATAAGTAACTTTGAAATAGACAACCTAATGTAGAATATGACCATGGTAAAATATCCACCTAATAAAAAAGAGGGAAAGACCATCCTAATATATTGGAGAATATAGAAATGAGCTTCAGCATCCTCTTAAAATGAGTGAGACCAGGTAACTTACTTTGCAATGGAGCTGTTTATCCTTCCTAAAGGAAGATTCTTGTTGTCTTTGTAGGCAGATGCAAGAAATGTTCAAAAGAAAACCATACAAAGAATCAAAGAAATCCAAGAGCAGTCATGACAATTAGTAACTGAATGTGGTACCCCAGATAGTGAAACCAATTCAGGCAATGCAACTCAAAGCTCAAAGCGGAGCTCTATTCCATGAACACAGCTGTGGAAAGGTCAAAAAGCAAGACCCCAGATAAATTCAAGAGACGTCCGAAAGGATTGTGCAACGCACGGAGGAGTTTTGTGTGTGAGGTTTTTGCAAGGTTTAATTCAGAATTGGCAAAAGTTGACAAATAATCTGTTCATCTGAAACTGGTGTATTAACTGAAAAAGCCAACCACTTATAACTTAAATTAAGCTAAATTCAAATAAATAAATAATCTAAGACTAGACTTATCTGATATCCAATAAACCTGGAACCTAAAACACTCCAAAAAAAAAAAAAACAAAAAACAAAAAATCCTGAACTTGAAACCCAATGTCCGAGTCAAGCCCACAACTCTCCCGAGCACACACAAAAGCATCCTTATAAGTCCATATATTTTAACATTTATTCAATTGGCCCATTCACCTTTGATGAATTAATTGGCCCATATACTTGCCATATTGCAGCTCTTTTACTGAAGTTGAAGTTCTGTTAATGAAAGCAATTAAGGCTCAAGGCTCCAAGTCTGAGTTTTGAATTGCTTGGCCTTTTCTCCAGAAAGTGAGATTCATAGATTGTTTGGAAATTCAATTTTATGTTAAAAAATCATAATAAATTTCATGAATATAAAAATAATGATTATTGTGTGAAAAACTTTCTAATCTTGTAATAGATGAAATCATCATTTTCTTCAAAGATGTTGGAGGTTACAGCTTAAAAGATGTTGGAGGTTACAGCTTTTGTAGTGGGTTCAACCCCCATAAAAATTTTCAATGATTTTGCGCCAAAATTCGTGACAAATTATCTTAAAGATCATAAATTAGAAATAGTTTGGCATAGAAATACATTTTTTTATATATATTTTTATAATTTTACTTTTTTTTTTTTTTTGTGCATTCAAAAGTCAATTAAATCATAAGTTACACATAGAAAATAATTGTCTACATTCTTGTAAATTTTATATTTCTCTTTATAAAATTAAAATTTAAGATTTTTAAAATAGATATATAAATTTTTAACTACTAAGTGTGTTTTAAAGAACAATTTATTATAATTTTTCAAAAATTAAAGATTTTTAGTGCAATCAATGATTCTCAATTTTTAAGGTATTTTTCAACAAATTGCACCTAAAATTATTGAAAATTTTCAATAAATTATTAAATTGATAAACCTTAAAATCAGAGACTTCCAATTAATTTTCTCAAGATATGAAAGTAAGTGAAATTATTTAATCATCTAGAGGAAAAAAAAAAAAAACAGATCCACTTGTCGTTCTTCCATATTCTGATTTTGGGATGAAAATGGTGTTAGGAATTGTACAAGTGCTAAATAATAAATGGGATTTTAGGCCGATGACTACTTCAAGCTCTTAAAGGGGTTTGGTGATGAGAGATTGAGAGCAAAAATCTACTTTTCTCTCGAAAAATTTGGGTGTCAGAAGAAAATAAAATCATTGAGGAATCAGACAACATGCTTGGCAAAAAAATGAACATAACATGTACTTGAAGAGTTCCTTCCAAGAATGGAAGTCTGAAACTATGAGTGCAAACCGTTCTATGTTGTCATAAAATCTATTTAAGTTCTGTTTGATTAACCATTACTGTGTTTTAGATCCACTAATTGGAGTCAATGTATTTGATAAAGGAATGGATTGAGACATGGCAAAAAATTAGATGGGCAATATCCTCATTATTATACTGTGTCTTATTAGTTTCCTTCTTTGTCTATTGGCTTGATTGAGGTCAAGCCATCACAAGCAAACAAGCTTTTCATGGCCATCTCCAGTCTAGACCCATCTTCTTCCTTTGTCAGGGATAGTTGTAGAGATTTTTGCCCACATACACCCACAACCCCAAATTCCACATCTGCGAAAGTCTTCTGTATATTCCCAAAAAACAAAAAAAAAAAAAAGCAAAGGTTCTACAGCCATTATATTAAGCAATAGTTCCAAACCAAAATTTGGTCAAAACTCCCAAAACTCTAGTGAGGGAAAATGACCAAACCCCTTAACTAACTTCTTATTTATACAAATTCCCATCTTGCTGTTTTTAAAACAATACTGAAATTTCTTTTGTAAAGAATTTTGTGAAGTAGAGAAAAAAAAAAAGCATTTTTTTTGGTACGTCGGAGAAGTCACTAACAGGGTTTTTAGCCAGGTTAGGAAAGAACAGATTTACAATTTCTCTTCATTGATGGACACAAGCTTACATTTGGTTTTGGCTTCGGAAGGTCATATGCATTGCTCTTCATGCTACCATAATAGTTTTCTTGTTGTTATCTTTTCATTTCTAGGGTGGGAATCGACCTTCCAACAATTGAAGTCCGATATGAACACTTAAATATTGAAGCAGAAGCCCGTGAAGGGAGCAGGGCTTTGCCTACGTTGATTAACTTCACTATCGATGTCATTGTAGAAGCAAATTCTTGTGATACAATTCATGAAATTAGCTATTATTGCCATATGATGCTTCTGGTCAGTTTGATTATGATACCCTGAAATTCATTTGGTTTTTTATCCAAAAGGGTCTCTTTAATGCTCTTCACATACTTCCAAATTGGAAGAAACGGGTGACCGTGCTTAAGGAAGTTAGTGGAATAACCAAACCATCAAGGTGCGATCTGAGTTTTGATTGTTTAAGCTCCCTTTCCTAGCCTTCTAGATGTGTAATATGCATTCGTGTTGTCATATTCTTGGTATGTGTATACAGCAGAATCACTCTGCGCGATTTTAGGTCCTCCAAGTTCTGGAAAGACCACACTCTGCGTCGCTCGCACCCCGGATTCCAACATGGCTACACAGATGAAAATCAAATTCAGTTGGGTGGCAGATCTTGATCTGGGAGTCAACGCCGCTACCAGGCAACATATACCAACTCCTCTCAACAGATTTCGAGTCAACGATGGTTGTTGGCAGACATTGTTTCCAATGCAGCTCTTTGCAAACTAGGATGTGAAAGCAAACTTCAGGATGGTTTTCTGAACCACCACAAATGTTACAGGTGGTTGACAATCAGGTTGCAAAGAAGGCACACTGGTCTCAAGTTCACGAGGCAAGACCTGATCGAATTGACATACACTAATGTCATCCCTATAAAATATTATTCCCCTCTGACTATTTGCTGCTCGGAATGACATGAGAAGCACCGATAATGATCTGGCAACCTCTCATATCGTTCCACCGAAGGATGGCGACAGTGAAGGTTAATTCTATCAAGTTTCGTGGCATGAACTTGAGGCTATTTGCACCTGTGTGCTTGTGCAAGAATGTCTCACTCAAATGGCTTCTGTTTCACAAAATGGGTTTTGGAAAAAGTCAGGCCTCGCTGATTTATTAGATGCGACTTTAAGCTATTATATAGTATACACATACCCAACTTTAGTGGCTTTGGAGTGTGATTTCACGTGCATTTGGTTGGTGATTTGATAAATTTTTTTTATATTAATTTTATAATTTAAGTTTTTTATGGATATTTGTCTTAAAAAAATTTTAAATTTATATTAAAATATAATATTAATATTTAAATTTTTTTAATATTAAAATTAAAAATTAAAAATTATTTAAATTTTATTATTTTTAAATAATGTGTCTAACTTATAAAAAAATATTAAATAATAATATGAGTCTTAATTTTTAAAAATATTATAAATAACATATTTATATTATATTTTTGTCTTTTTTAAAGTAAATTATAAATAATTTATTTGTAATTTTATTAATAAAAAATAAATTTAATAGATTTATTTTTAAATTTTATGATATATATTTATAATAATATACTAAAATTAAAAAATTTAATATTTATATAATTATTTTTATTAGAATAGTTTTGTGATTTTAATTTTATTTATAGTAATATATTTTTAAAAATTAAATTATTTTTTTGGTATTACAGGATTAGATGAGTTGCCCGCAAAATCTGACTTTGCACGTTCGGATTAACAAAATTTACACTCATGAAAATACTTTTGCTGATTATTTCTTTCATATGGTAGGGACTGATGTTGAGTGGGGAAGGGCCCCCTCACTTGTATATATATTTTGTTTAAGTTTTTCCAATTGATCCCCTATATTTTAAAAAAAAATTTTTGTAATGTCCCTCTATTTTACAAAATTGTTCTACTCAAGACCTTTATTTTTTTAAAATTGTTTTTGTAAATTCTTTTCTCTTACAAATTTCAATTTAAAGGTCCATGCCTTTTGTTAAAATAATTTTTTATTTTTATTTAATTATTTATTTTTTAATAAATAAAAATTTATTAAATTTTCTCCCTTCAACTAAAATTTTTTTTTATAAATTTCATAAAATTTGATAATTTAATTAGAATTTATATTATAAATATTTATTTAAAAATTAAAATTTTATATTTTAAAAAAATTAATTTAATTTTAATATTTATAATAATTATAATAAAAAAATTTTAATAAATATTATAAAAAATTAATTATATAATTATACGTAAAATAAATATTTAAATAATTATAAAAAAATAATAAAAAATTATATAATATTATAATAAATTTTAAAATTTTAAAATATAAAAATTTTTTAAATAATTATATATATATATATATAATTTTAAATTTATAACAAATTAAACTAAATAACGAGAATGAATTTTTTTAAAATTAATTAATTAATTATTTATTTATTTTATGCTAAAAAGATAATTACATTTTTCAACGTAATAACGATTTGTCTTTGTTATATTTTTTGTTTAGGGTCATTGTCTTTGATAATTGAAGAAACCACCAACCAAACCATTAACCAACCAAAAACGATTTGTCATCCAATCATACTCACCTAAGCCCACAGTTCTTCGGTGGGTCAAATAGTCATGGCACAAGTTGCTAGACCATGAGACGACCCATCACCACGACGACGACGACGACCACCACCACCGCCGCCGCCGCCGCCGCTCCAATTCCACTCAACCACCGTCACCACCGTCGTTTTCATCGCCACCCAAAAACCAGGTAAAATTCTTAAGATCGCTACAATATGATAACCCATGAGCCAAATCGACTAAGCAACCAAAGTCCATTCCATTCAGTCAAAGCATCACTTGCTAGGTGGGTTTGTAAGTAAATCATCAACTGATCAGAAAAAGGAACAGTCTTTTTCTATACATCTGCCTCTGTGTTCTTGTGTGAGCAAATTTTTGAGTTGTTAATGAATATTGTTAGCTAGAGGGTTTTCTTGAAATGGGGTTTATTGAAATGGATTAATAAAGTGTTTAGTTTCAATAATTCACATGACTAGAGGAGGGGGAGGTGTTATTTGGTTTGTTTGTTTGAAAAGGTTGAATTTTTCTTTTTTTTTTCTTTTTTCTGTTTCTGGTTCAAAGTGGACACCTTTTTTGGCCATTTCTTTTATCAAAACAGGGCAAAATGGCTTAGCATGCTTGTATAACTTATCATCACTTTTTATCATATGGGTTACAGAATTTTGTGCTTGTTTCTGTTTCTGGTTCAAAGTGGGCACCTTGTTGCCATTTTCCTTTTGTTAGAACAGAGAAAAATAGCTTACTATGCTTGCAACTAAATCATCATTTTTCACCATGTCCATGTCTAACTTCATCAACATGCAGATCGGAAGTATTGACCCAATGGATGAGGATACAAAAGCTATTGATAGGATCTCAGGGTTACCCCCATTTGTAATCCATAACATCATGTCTCTCCTCTCAGCAAAGGAGGTAGTTCAAACTAGTGTATTGTCCAAGACATGGTACCGCTTGTGGGAATCACACCCTATTTTGGAGTTTGATCAATCGTACTTTGTGGGACAAGATTTGGCCTCTATATGTCCCAAACATTTTTCACATACACAACGGGAACAATTTTCTGAATCCATAGGAAACTTCACAAAGTTTGTTGAAGATTCCTTGCAGCGTTTTAGTAAGTTGAACTTTCGTCTGAAGAAGTTTAGGCTTTCCATTAGCCTCATTGGTTCTGAATTGTGTTCTACAGTGGACAAATGGATAGAATTGGCCATAGGATGTGGGGTCAGAGAGTTCATTCTCCATGTCAAAACAGATGAAGATGGAAATTACACTGTGCCTGAAACAGTTCTTTCTGCTAAATGCATCAGCAATTTGGACATATGTGGTTGTAGTTGGATGCACCCCTTTGCTAGGTATAACATACAGTTGCAGTTTCTTGAGAATTTGTCACTTGACCATGTCCATGTAAACGAGGAGATGATCCAGAAGCTTACTAAGGAATGCCCTTTGCTCAAGAACTTGTCTCTGCTTAACTGTTGGGGTTTGAGACGCTTTGATCTTTCTAAACTCAACAAACTCAAGGATATCTGCTTGGTTGTAAAAGATCTTGAAAGCATCAAAATTGTAGCTCCAAGTCTTCAAACTTTTATTCTACACACTGGTATAGGCACTGAACTGTGCATGATCGATATGGTAGAATGCAAAAATTTGAGATCTTTACATTTGTTATGTGTTAAGATTGCTGACCAGGAGTTTCACAACCTTATCTCAATGTTTTCCCTGCTCGAGCATTTGGTTGTCCATCACTGTGCTTACCTAGGAAAGGTTAATATTTCAAGCAAACAACTCAAGTCATTGACCCTTTTGTATAACACTCAATTGGAGGATGTTGAAATTGATACTCCAAATCTACTCCAGTTCAGTTACAGGAGTTGTAAAGTTCCTCAAACATACTCAATAAATGCTCCATGTAAATGGTTTGTTGATTTTGTCTGTCACGATGCTTCCGACACACTCTGGTACCTTAAGGTAAAAAAATTTCTTAGAACCACCAATCAGCTTGCGAAATTGGGCTTGTCTATCATTAGCAGCAAGGTATGTCTGCCAGCCACATCAGATTAATAATGTAAATTTTCATGTTGATTGTTAAAGAATTTGTTATGACTCTTGTTTTCCCTACTTCCATTGCTGGTAATGTAGGATCTACCTGATCTTCATGGATTAAGAGAAGACTCACCTTCTCTCCCCTGTGAAGTTGAGAACGTGTTCCTGTTGGTTGTGTCACCAGTGTCAAATTATCAAGCCTTTTTGGATTATCTTCTCTGGGTCTGTTACCCAAAGAATTTGTCTGTGCTTGTAAATCCTCTTGATGAGGTCCATTTTTATAAGGTATGATTGACTTGTGGCCTAATTTGAGTGGTAGATTAATGGTATGCTATCATTGTTTGTTTTATTGATATATTAAATCCGTAACGATAACGAGTATTGGACTTGAAGGTTTACAATTGCTCTCATATTGGGCATAATACCATCTTTTCCTCGAATTTCAGTGGTTCTTTGATGAGCTCATGAAGAGGCATGTCAACTGTTGCACCTCTGATCGCATCAAGTGTTGGCGGCATTACTTGAAAGGGATAAAAATTGAAAATTTCAAAAGGGATGAAGATGCCAAAGGGCCCTTCAGCTTAGATGCCCTCATGGATTCACAGCCAACTCCTCCATCAGGAACCATCACTTTTAGCCTACAATGGCATTCCGAACTACCTAGCATGATTGATTAAGGTCTAATGTTTATCTTCCCACACCGAATGCTCATTCCTATTATTACTGGTCATGTTTGATGAACTTCACATATTCTGTTTGATTTTTTGTATACATCTCAAACTGGAAGTGTTTGGTACCGGAAGTTGACTTACGGAACTTTCTGCTAGCATGATTATTGTCAAATGTTTCTGCTTTGTGGTTATCACAGCAACCCTGGGAAATGATGATTAATTGATAGTCAAGACATCTTAAGCTATCTGTTAGGCACATGGCCATGCTTGCAACAACTGACAGTTTGTATCAAGGAAAAGGTATGGTTATGTTTAGCACAGTTTAGGTTTGGAAAACCGTCCCCAAGTAATTTGTGTGTTGTTATTGTTTGTAGCTGTAAACAATGATGCAGTGAGAGTTCGTGCTGAAATTTGCCCGACCAACTATAAGAGAAGGTGGTCGTTTTAGTTATAACAGTAAGAGAAGATTATACCTACGCCGATGGTTAAGCTGAGCCTCTCTTGGTGTGCTGAGGCTTCTCAAGCACACACATATATTTTTTTAACGCAACCACGATCAAGCAAAGGCCTATGCATGAAGCAAAAATTATGTATATTAATGTTGTTGAAACTTAAGAGGAAATTAGTACTTCTTCAAATATAGAATGAGAAGGCGTTTGTGTAATTTTAAAATATTCTTAGTAAATATTCACGGCTGAATAGATTTAATATTTTAAGATATATTCAATTATCTCTTTAAATTATATAATTAAATATATTTAATTTATATAATTATTTTTTAATGAAATTATTAAATTTTAAATATTAATTTTTTTTTTTACTAGAATGATTTTTCTTTTTAAGTTAGTATCTTTAATATTGATTAAAATTTTTATTATAAATTTAATTAATATGAATAATAAAATTTATTTTATTTTTAATAAATCACTTAATCTTAATTCCATTTCATCTTTTAAACATAAGTGTAAATTAAAAAATTTTTAAATTAATCAAAAATTATTTATGATTAATTATTAAATTAATTCTAATTTTATTTAAGTAATTTATCAATTATAAATTAAAATAAATTAATTTAATTAATTACTATTAAATAATTATTAAAATTTTATTATTTTAATATTTTTTATTAAATATTTAAATTTTGTGTAACATATGAATTTAAAATTAATACATATATTAATATACTAAATTGATAAACTTATGCAGTATATGAATTTAAAACTTGTGCATATATTGCAACTGGCTCAAAATTTTCAACTTGGTCATTAGATTATAAACCACTTCTAGATGCAGACTACAAAAGATCATAAATAGAATAGAAAAGATCATGTTGATAAAAAATGAGAATAATAAAAAAAAAAGAAAAAAGATTATATTTTTTTAACTTTGATACTGCTATAACTCTCACATTAGTGGTGATTTATTTATTCTTTGTTTATTGGTTGTTCTTATTTTTCTTCTGCTTTCATTGCTTGTCACTGCTCAAGAGTCATTTTCTACAAAACCCACTTCCCACTGACTCCACCAAGAGGTTGCAATTTTGGCAACCCAAAATTCCAGAAGGCGTCAAGATTCAATGCCAATAATCGATATCCCAAAAAGTTGCATTAAATCAACCATGGGAACAGAATTATGAATCCGAGATCAAAACAGAATAACAACCATCCTGAAAGAATAGAAGATGAGTGTGAGGAGGCCGTCCATATTCGTCACAGTTAAGAGACGTGGGCTGCACTGGTGTCCCTCCTCCTTTTATCCGGGCTTGGGACCGGCTGTGTATCGTGTGCAGCACACCACACAGGCGGAGTTACACACACAAACACACAACAAAACACATGGGACAGGTTCACATAGAGCAGTCAGTCATACACAAAAAATATATCTACCAAGAACACACACACACACACACAAAACAAAACATGATAGGCACGTTACAGATGCATAACTGTGACAGTGAGCACACCAAGATTTTGACATTCTGCCCAATAACAGCATATACAGATCCTAATTGGAACAAAAGGGGGGAGAAAACTGCCCACATTCCAAAGGAACAAAATCAACCAGAACCAAATGCCTTAAAACAAACCTACGGATATTTTTCGGTTTCCACCAAAAGGCTAATTATCTTCATCACGACTACATGATCGGTCAGCTATACAAAGGCCCCCCAGACAGCTCAATATCTCTGTAATTTTCAATTCCATTGAACAAATGCTCAAACAACTAAATTATTTATTTAGAAGTAAATTGCTGCATAACTCACAATGATCTTCGACTAAAAAAATTTTAAGCACTCTCTGCAGTATCTAATGATATGACAGTATCTTAATGCAAAATGCATTGATTACAAATGAACCATCAGCCTCCACAAAATTTTCCAATTTAACTAGCTAAAGTCAATTTATTAGCACAACAGTCACGCATGGGTTTGATAAAAAAAAAGACATAGGCTCAAGAAAAGTTGATCCATGAAGCTCAGCAATTTATGTTCAAAGTGAAACAACACAAAGGCAAAAGCAAGTCACACCCTTTCTAGTTCCATGAGATTAAAATTATAAAACCATACACATGAATTTCATATGACATATCCAAATTGGTAATCTAATTAGAAAATTCCCATGGATTCATCCAATAAGTTGGAAACCAAAGTCAACTACATCATAAACAAGAGGTACAAAACTACACACAGGAAAGGGCAAAAATTAAATAAAATATGGCAAATTACATACCTTCAACATGGCATAATGGCTAGAATAAGCAGACACACATACGTAAAGACGCTCCAACTCATCAGCCATCTAACACTATTGTGATTGGTCCCCCAAAAAACTACAGGCTTCTAAGCAAAATCAAATCCAAAACAGAAGGCAAAGGAAAAGATCAAACCAGATGACAAAATGGTCTCTGCCATGATATGTCAGCTTACATTAAAATCATATGCTGGAATGGCATAAAGCAAGCCTACATAGAAACAAGAAGACAAAGCTTAAGTCTTAAATGAAAAAATATATAGCCAAGGGTCAAGAGACAAGAGATACTGCTTTGATTACTCCCTGAATACTCATCGGCTAGAACAAGCAGACATTCGTAAGTAAAGACGCCCCAACTCATTGGCTATCTAAATCTATTGTGATTGGTCCCTCGAAAAACTGCAGGCTTCTAAGCAAAATAAAATCCAAAACAGAAGACAAAGGAAAAGATCAAACCAGATGACAAAATGGTTTCTATCATGATATGTCAGCTTACATTAAAATCATACGCTGGAATGTCATAAAGCAAACCTACATAGAAACAAGAAGAGAAAGCTTAAGTCTTAAATGAAAAGTAGCTGAACATATAGCCAAGAGTCACAAGACAAGAGATACTGCATTGATTACTCCCTGAAAACTCATCGGCTAGAATAAGCAGACACTTGTAAGTAAAGACACCCCAACTCATCGGCTATCTAACTCTATTGTGGTTGGTCCCTCAAAAAACTGCAGGCTTCTAAGCAAAATAAAATCCAAAACAGAAGACAAAGGAAAAGATCAAACCAGATGACACAGTGGTCTCTGCCATGATATGTCAGCTTACATTAAAATCATATGCTGGAATGGCATAAAGCAAGCCTACATAGAAACAAGAAGACAAAGCTTAAGTCTTAAATGAAAAAATATATAGCCAAGGGTCAAGAGACAAGAGATACTGCTTTGATTACTCCCTGAATACTCATCGGCTAGAACAAGCAGACATTCGTAAGTAAAGACGCCCCAACTCATTGGCTATCTAAATCTATTGTGATTGGTCCCTCGAAAAACTGCAGGCTTCTAAGCAAAATAAAATCCAAAACAGAAGACAAAGGAAAAGATCAAACCAGATGACAAAATGGTTTCTATCATGATATGTCAGCTTACATTAAAATCATACGCTGGAATGTCATAAAGCAAGCCTACATAGAAACAAGAAGAGAAAGCTTAAGTCTTAAATGAAAAGTAGCTGAACATATAGCCAAGAGTCACAAGACAAGAGATACTGCTTTGATTACTCCCTGAAAACTCATCGGCTAGAATAAGCAGACACTTGTAAGTAAAGACACCCCAACTCATCGGCTATCTAACTCTATTGTGGTTGGTCCCTCAAAAAACTGCAGGCTTCTAAGCAAAATAAAATCCAAAACAGAAGACAAAGGAAAAGATCAAACCAGATGACAAAATGGTCTCTGCCATGATATGTCAGCTTACATTAAAATCATATGCTGGAATGGCATAAAGCAAGCCTACATAGAAACAAGAAGACAAAGCTTAAGTCTTAAATGAAAAAACATATAGCCAAGGGTCAAGAGACAAGAGATACTGCTTTGATTACTCCCTGAATACTCTTAGTTCACATATTTCATAAGACACTGTGGGGACCCTGGAAGTACAAAAATTGAAAACAAGTTGATAACTTCAACTTCAAAGCAAGGTAGTCACATGCATAATGGAGAAAAAATAAAGAACAAATAGCAGGTATTGCATTAAGTGCCCCCTACCGATTTTGATCCAAATATGACTTCATGAAGAACTTTTACATGTTTTTCTGAAACATTGGAATGGAGAATGAAAAAAAATGCAACTACAGATTAGATTCTACTTTTGCCCCAGAACAAAACTTATTCATCAGAGACATGGGGAGAAATAGAGAGAAAATGTTAGAGAATGTCTTAGTTGTCATTCCTGATGACATCATAATTTCAAAAACCAGGTCATGCTTTTCCACTAATGTTCCCTGAGAGCACACACAATGATTTATAAAAATAAAACCTGGATGCAAGCAGAGAACAATGCCCACAATTCTCTGTCAGTCACAAGAAAAATCAAGGCCAAATAAGCAAAAGAATATTTCAAAGCCAATCCTGAAACCAAAGGTTATCACAAAAAATCCAGCACCATCTCTAGAGAATTGTCAGACGTTGCATTGAATGCAAAAATTAAAATGCTTCATTGTTAACACATACCAGGAACAGAGGAAAATCACTTGCAGTCATCTAGAAGGATCTAAAATAATTTGAAACATTAATCTACGCATTAGCTGTATAATCTTACACTAAAGATGTAAAGAGAGATCCAAGAAAGAGAGTTGAAGACGTCAAAATCTAGCCATTAGAGAATTTTCACAAGATCCCATGAAATTTCGGTTGCTTGCTAGTTGCATAAAAGCATTGAAAGCTTCAACATGTGCATAGTTCCTGTCAAGGGTGCATTGCAGTAAGAGCTTCTAACAAAACCCTTTTCTGCAATGTATAAGAAATACAAGACAAAATGCAGGTCCAGTGCACCCATTGTCATAAACCAAAATTGAAAGCCTCTTATAACTTTGCAGAAACTTTACCAAAAGGACATTTGGCTAATTTCACCCTTGATTGTCAATTCAGTATCCACCGATTGTTGCTCATCTTCGCTTGAATGAACACTGACCAATCATTAGTCTCCCACACCCATGCCCCAAAAAGAAAGTCCCCATCAGTCAGCATACACTAGTTATTCATTTGCTTGGAAAGTTATGAGGAAACCCTACACATTGATCATCCAAGTGACTTTTGTGATTGGACCTCCAAAGACTGCAACTGATAAGCAGCATAAAGTCCAAAACAGCTGTTAACGGGAAAGGATCAAATAGACGGCGAATGGGTTCCACCATGCTGAAAAGGCTACCAAGGCTACATGGAAACAACGAGACAGTGCTTGCTTAACAGCTCAAAATGAAAAGCATCTTTAGAAAGCAACAATTGAGAGAAGAGATACTGCTTTAATCATTCCTGGATTGCTCTTAGTCCATATGTCTAATCCGGTTCAGGGAACCTTGAAGTAAATAAAATTGAAAATCGGTTCTTAATGCCAACTTCAAGGAAAAGCAACCACAAATTTAATGTACCAAAAAGAAAGTTCAAATGGTAGCCAATGCTCTGAGTAGCCCCGAAGATACTGTCCATATACAACTCGATGATGAAATCTTACCCATTTTATTCCAACCCCTGAAAAAAAATGCAACTATGGCTCATGATCGCATTTTATCCCAGAAAGTACCTCATTTCTTAAACATATGGAGGCAACACAAACTAAAATGACAAACCCATGCTTCTTTGATTGGGTTATGCGGCCACAAACTTGAAGCCTAAAAAAATCCATGGATGCAAACGGTGGACAATCAACCACAATTTTGTATGCACTTCATGAGAAAAATCAAGGCAAAGTGACCGAGGGTAGACACCAAAAGTTCTCAATGAAGATCAAGCATCATGTCAAGAGAAGCATCAAAGATCCACCACATTGAACACAAATTCAAATCTTAGTTCCCAGACAGCATTGATGAGCTAACATCCATAAGTTGAAGGAAACTTTCATAATATGCCTATAATTTTAGCTGCTTCAGTTGCATAAAAAATAAAGCTCTTCAATACGTTGATAGGTTCTGTCAAGCGCAACAACAGTAAGAAAATCTGAAGCAAAAAGACAATGCACTGTACAAGGAGGAAAAATGCAACTGCAGCACACCATTTGTGATAAACAGAAACTGAAGGCTTGCCCTAAGTATGTAAAAGCTTGATCCGAGGAACAGTTCAGCACATTTAGCACTTGAATATCCATTTAGAATCCACCAAACAGTGCTTGTCTTGGCTTGAATGAAACACTAGACTGATCCTTGGTCTCCCAGCCCACCACCCAAACAAGAAAGCTACCATCAGTCAACATGCATTGGACACAGGCATCCAGAAAGTTATAAGAGAAGCATACAAAAGGACAGCAGAATATTGCTCAACCCTCTTCCACTTTGTCCACCCATGCCCATGAAGGTTTTTCCCTCTAAAGTAGGACACTCCCCCTACCAATAAAACACATCAATAATATAAGTCACATCCTGTGATTGACCCCAAATGAACTGCCAACTTCTTAGCAAAACAAAGTCCAAAACAATACAGAGAGAAAATATCAAACCAGATAACAATTATCTAATGCCTTCTGCCACATATGGCAGCTTTCAGCAGTGTCATGCACCAGAATGGCATAAAGCAAGCCTACATCAGAATGATAATATATTGCTTAACACCTCTGAATGAAAAGGAGCTTGACACAGCATGAGTCAGTATACCAGGGAGACTGCTTTAATTACCCACAGATTACTCTTAATCCATATAATTACTTCAGAGGGCACTACAGGAGGCTGGAAACACATTAAATTGAAAATCAGTCAATAACTTCAACTTCAAAAGAAAAGCAGCCACAAATGAATAGTGAAAGAGAAAGGTCCAATATTTTGGCCATTGAATTAAGCAGCCTCTGAAGGCATATGAAAATAGTTCCACAATGTTCATGTGTATATTTCAGAAATGCCGGAAATGACCTGGAAACAAAGCAAATAAGGCTCAGATTCTAAATTAACCAAGAATATAACTTGCTGCTCAAAAACATGAAAGCAACAGAAAAACAAGGTCAGTGGATCTCTTAATCATTACCATAGCTAAAAGCATCATCAGAATTTGAAAACCAAGCCATGTTTTTCACTTTTGCAGAAGCTAGACATATCCCAAAAGCAAATGATGAGCAATGGCCACAATGTCTTTTCCCTTTATAAGAAAAATCAAGGCCAAATAAGGATAGGTAAATCTTCTAATTCCAATCCTTATACCAAAACAGATCACAAAAGATCAAGAGAAACATAAAAAATCCATCACATTGGACACCAAGATTCAAATGCTTGAATGTTGACGCCCACCAGTAAGGAATGAAAAATCCCCTCCATCAGCTCTTATCCAACAGACCCAAAATATTCAGACCCATTGCCTAATAAAAAGGGATTATAAAATATAATTGCCCTATAAAGGGAATCCAACAAATCTCAAATCTAAGACAGTTGAACTGTTGAAGAAGCCAATAGGATTAAGAGAACTTTCATAATCATCCAATAATCTCAAGCAGCATGCCAATTGAATATAGCATAGAGTTTCCAATATGTACATAGTTTTTTCCAGGTGTCCACAGCATGAAGAGAATCTGATGCAAATATTGTCACAGTGCAAGAAAGGCAAGATGCAGATCCAGCAAACCCGTTGTCATAAACCAAATTTGGAATCTTGCTTAAGCTTGAAAATCCTTTGACTAGAGGACACATGACTAATTCAACCTGATTATCCATTTAAATCCTGCTAAAAGCACTGCTTTACTTTGCTTGAATGAGCATTGGCTCAATCCTCAGTTTCCACACCCACTCCAAACCAAAAGGCACCACATCTGTCAGCCATATCACATATTCCTACTGAATGCTCAGAGGACTACTATTTCTAAGCAAATATTAAATCCAAACAAGATGACAAAGGAGAAATAACAAAACAAATGGGAATTATCCAATAAGTTCTGCGAACATCTGTCAGTATTAGGTAGATATCATCTGCTGAAAAATTGATGATGCAAGCCTACATAAAACAAACAGGAATAGCTTAACCCTAAATGAAAGAAGTACACTTAACATAGCAAGAAGCAAGAGACAAGAGATACCTTTCTGATCACTTACTCATTAATCTTGGTCCTTTAATAACCTCAACCTCAAAGCAGAGAAGCTAACAAGGTAATAAAGAAAGAAAGATCAAACAAAAGGCATTGCATGAAGCACCCTTGATGTTTCACCATATCTCTCACGATAGACATTGCACTAGATGAATCTGGGATGCAAAAGATGAACAATAGCCACAATGTATTTTCCAATCATAAGAAAAATCAAGGCTGAAAAACAGAGAGCAAATCTTATGATTTCAATCTCAAATGTGATCGCCTAAAATCAAGCACCATGTCAAGAGAATCATCACAAATCTATCACATTGAACACGAAGATTCAAGTTCTTGAATTTTGGTGCACACTGGTAAAGAAGTAAAAATCTCTTCCATCAGCTCTTATCCAAAAGACCCCAGATAATTTCAACCAGATGATTGATACAGGGGAAGATACGATACAATACAGCTGCTCGCAGTTCTCAAACAGTTGAAGGAGCCAAAATCTAATGGTTAGGAGAATTTTCGTAATCTTCCCAATAATTTCAAGCTGCATGCTAGCTACATAAAGTGTAAAATACTTCAATGTGTCAAGTTTCCACAGCAGAAAGAGACTCAGAAGCAAATATTTTCAGACACAGCAGAAACATAGGGCAAATGGAGACCGACACCCAATTGTCAAATAACAAAATCGAAATCTTGCTAGCTTGCAAAACCTTTACCAAAGAACATTTTACCAGTTTAACCCCTGATTTTTGATTAATACTGACAAATCATTGTTTGTTTTGGCTTGAACGAACATCAGTCCAATCAACAGTCCATACACTGTCAAGCCCCAAGCGAAAAAAGTGCCAGTGGGCTAGCCAAGCCACATATTGTTGCTGGATCCTCAAAGAACAGCAGCTTCTAAGCAATGCCACATCCAAAGAGCTTGACAAAAATATACCATCTGAACAGTAGATATCATTAGCTGAAGAAGTACTAACACAAGCCTACATAAGAAGATCGAGTTGATTGTATAAGAATCCCAGATGAAAGGAAGTACAGTTGACATTGTAAGACTCTGGAGACAAAAGATGCATCTTTGATTACTCGCTAATTGACCTTGGTCCATATTATTTAATTAGACACTAAAGCAAACCTGGAGATACAGACAATTAAAACTGTCAGTAACTTCAGACACAAAGCAAGGAAGCCACTAACATAATTGAGAAAAGAATATTGCATTAAAAAATCCCTCGCAAAGTTTTTTCAGTATATCTCACACACGCTAAAAAGGAATACCCTGAAAAAACATTCAATCAAGTCTCAGATTGTAGCTTTAGTCTAGAATTCAGAAGGTAATCAATTCCTCAAAAACAGGAAAGCAACACCAAAGAAATCATCAGTTTCAAAAACCCTATCCAGCAGGCAAACAAAGAAGAAAATAACTTTAAGAAAATCAAGAAAATATTAATTAAAAAACAATTCAAGAAAGAAATTTTACAGCAAAAGGAAGGCCACCATAATCCAATAAAACTATGCCATAATCCCAGAAACAGATTTTTAAGCACCATGTCAAGAGAATCATCACAGATCCAGCACGCTGAACACAAAGATTCCAATTTTTGAATGTTGATGCACACCAATAAAAGAGGAAGGACATCAGCTCTTTATCCAAAAGACAAAATAATTCAAACCCATCAATTGATGCAAAGGGAGTAAAAAGTAATATACAGCTATAAAGAGTGATCCGGCAAATCTCAGTTCTCAGACCGTTGAAGAAGCCAAGATCTAAAGGTTGAAAGAATTTTCTTTATCTTCCTTACAAGTTCAAGCTGCATGCTAATTGGATAAAGAATAAAGTGCTTCATCGTGAAGATAGTCCTTGTCAAGTATCCAGAGCAGAAACAGAATCTGAAGCAAAATTTTTTAGACAGTGCAAGAACCACCAAGCAAAATGTAGATCCAGTAGCCATTGTTGAGAAAACAAAATTGAACTATTGCTTAAGCTTGCAAAAACTTTACTGGAAGCACATTCGACCAATCAATTTTACCCTGTGATTAAATATTTTCAAACCATAGCTTGTCCTGGCTTGAATTGACATTGGACCAATCCTCAGTCTCCACACCCCCACAGCCAAAAGAAAGAGCACCACATGGGTTAGCCAAGTCTCATATTCTTGTTAGATCCTCAGAGAACAGCAACTTCTAATCAATATCACATCTGAATAACATGACAAAGGGAAGATAACAAAAACAACAGACCAATCAGACATTCTCCCTCTCCTGTTTAGCTACCATCTGTCAGGTTAAAGAAGATATCATGTGCTGGAAAGTCATAAGACAAGCCTACTGCCGACGTAAGAACAATAGGACAATTGCTTAAGAACCCCAGATGATAATAGGTATTGTTGACATTGTAAGCGTGGGAAAAGAAAGATACTTCTTTGATTACTCCCCAATAAATCTTGGTCCATATATCCCATTAGACACTATATCAACCCTGGACATACAGAATGTCAAATTTGTCAATAACTTCACCTCAAAGCAAAGAATCAGCAAACATAATTGAGACAAAAGAAAATCAAACAATAGATATTGCTTGAAATACTCCTTCACAAAATTTTCTCCATAAATATATATATATCACAAACACAGGCAAGGACTACCCTGAAAAAGAAAACAAAAATAAAAAAAAAAACAAATTAAGTCTCAGATTGTAGCTTTAATTTAGAATTCAGAACATAACCCAATCCTCAAAAATAGGAAGGCAACCCCAAAGGCCTGATCTTTATGTAAAACAAACAAACAAGAAAACAATAAACAAGATCAATCCAAGAAAATAGTAATAATTAAAAAAAAAAACCATACAAGACTTTTTTTTAACAAAAAATTCATGTAAATACACATACTAATACCTTAAAAGATACATAGATCGGTGATTGCTAAACAAAAGCCATACAGGCAAAAAGATAAAAAAAGATCGCTAAAATTGTCTCTACCACATGAATCTTTTCTTGTTGTTCCGTTTGATCTTAAAATAAACTCAACTTATTAGATTCTTAACTCAGATCATCCTTCGATCACCCTCACAATTAAATAAATTGCAATTGTTCAAACCAAACCAATCAAAAATAAGAATCGAAAGAAATTTATCGAAACAGAAGCATCAGATTAAACACACAAATAAAAAAAAAAATCAAATTCTTGAAGCTTTCAAAAGAAACGAAATTTTCCTAATTAATTAGTATAAGAGAGAAAAAGAGAAAGAAACATCAAAAATAAAAAAAAAAACTATTAAAGCTTGGTACGATCTGAGGATTTCACCAAACAAAAGGCAGACAACCAACACACAATACAACCTGTGGGCGGGGTACTTATATAGATGATAGGATAAGATAGACAGCTATGATTTGGCTGTTGGGGTGGAGATCGACGGCCAGGATTAATTCCAATGGGGAAGGTCGGTTGTTTTGTTGTTGACGCGGTTTTAGGATTTTTCCGTTTTTGACTAGTATTCCGCGTTCCAACCTCATTCTTATTGTCTTTGTTTTCTTTTCTTTAATTTAAAAAAAAAAAAAAACAAAAGAAAAAAAATTATTTTGATGGATAGCTCCCGATTAAACACCCGACGCAATGGTTGACCGTCGAGAAATAAATAAATAAATAAAAGGATAAAAATGGAATATCATATCTTTTTTCTTCTTTATAAACATTTTATTTATTATTTTTTTTTTTTTTTTTGCAACATATGGCGTATTTTTGGATTCAACGTTCAAACTTTTACTATCAGTCACCTTATTTGAAATTTTTTTTTTTGTAGAATTTAATTCAATTATAAGAATAGAGTTTGATTAAATTGATCTAGTGATTGAATAATGATTTGACCTCTTGTTTAGTACATTAGAAGAATTGAATCGATCTTTTTTTTTTTTCTTTAGACATTTTAAAGTGAAAAAAAAAAAAATCAAATTGAATTTTATCAACTTCTCAAAATCTTTTGGAAAATAATTACTAATTTTATCACATTAACATTATTTTTAAAATGTAATAATTCAATTAAATTATTGTACTTTAAAAATTTTGATGCCAAACAAAGGAAATCTTGATGTCAAACAAAGGAATTCAATTGAATCTGACTAAACTTTAAATCCCAACAAAAGGAAAAAGAATCCATTCATTTCCAAAGAACAAGCGCAGGTCTTCTGAATGTTGGGCTTCATTAAGATTGTATGTTGAACAAGATGAATGTAAGAATGGATACGGTAAGGTTTAGTCAGATTTTGATTATGTGCAAGAGAAATACCACTTCCAATGGCAATGGTAACAGCAACCTTGCTTGATGTAGGCGATCCTTCAGCATTATCTCCATGCTGAGCTTTCAGGATGGCATTACAATTCCATGTTTGGGTCGGATTGCAGTCTTGGGTGCCAGACTCTCTGACATCATTCTGGCCGATCAAAGCAATTTATCTCAGCAGTGCAAAACCAGAGGGGAAAATTACCATCATTTCGTAGGTTCAAATTAAATGAGAGAAGACTAGCTTGGTTTAGAAAAGTGTTCGATAAGCACAAAAGTTGCATCCAAAATGACACGACAACATTCCTGGAAATGCATCCTATGCCTTGGTAGATATATAAGACCATCCCCAAATTTTAATTTCAAGGACTGTCACTAAGAAATACAATCAGACTGCTTAGGAGGAGAAAGGTCATAACAGAATGATTTCTGCTGTAAATTCAGATAACCATATAAAGATACAGATGCTCTTGCATTCTATGTTTCAGGTGGGGGTCGAAGCAGTGGGGTCATGCCAGCAAATGGGATTTGTCTGAGAGGGATTCCTCCTCATAAAAAAGGCCAGCACTCTTTGATTGTAAATAGTCTTTTTGATTCCTCCCTTGCACTTTAATTATACTTATTGTCTGAGCAAGTGCATTCTTGATGTTCTCACCAATTTCTCAGTAGTTTTTGTGTCCACTAAGGGCTTGAAGAGATGGTTTTCAAGTTCTCACCAATTTCTCAAATACTGCAAATCATTGATGGACATATTTCCATTGATTGAAAACTTTTGACTTCCTATTGCTTAAAAAAGTAAAACATATATTCTGTAATGGGTGAGAGACATGAACTAGGAATGGATCAGGAGAAGCAGTATTCACCTTTTATTGTTCCGGAAGTAATGAGTTTTCCAAGACAATCCCGAAAACATGTCAGAATCTGCCTTTCCTGGTCTGGGTAGAAATTCTCATTGTAGTGACGATACAGATTTTGGAATGTAGGGGCAGCTCCCATGAATGATTTCTCTTTCTCATCACGGCTTAATTCACCTTTTCCAGGTGAAAATACCATTCCTTTCTGCAAATAAGCATCATTGGTGTCATTATTTCTGCAACCATCTGTAACAATTAATCCAATTAAGTTTCCCTCCCAAATGGCCACTACACACCGATTTCTGTTCTTTCTCAAAATTTCCTGTGCCTGAGCCAGAAGCACTCGACTTGCTTTCGCTTGCTCCCCGCATCTCTGCTGTGCCATTTTTCTCTGAAACATCAGCAGACGGTTACACTTGAAATACAAAATTCTATTAAAAGCAAACTCCTGAAGTACCTACAACCTAAAATACCTGTTGGGGCATGTAAGAATGGTACATAAAGGGAACAAGCAAACTAGAACCTTTGTGAAAGGTAAATTATAGACGTGGGAAATATTAAATACAACCAAGATTAGAATGTCATGTTCTACAGTTATGGCTCAGCACTTGGTTCAATGGGATATGTTAAAAAAGCAGAAGAGACTGAAATCAGAGGTTTGCATAATCAAAACACCAGTTTTTTCAGCTGTAACTGTTAAACAAGCCAATCTTCTAATTCATGTCAAACTATAAAACAGCCAACAGCAATTTTCGCAAACAATGGATAGTTGATTTCAGAATATGATAAAGAATGAGGAGCGACCTGATGCTCATAGTTGTTTGTTTTCTTGCTTATTAACCTGAAAATGTAATCATATCCTTTCCTTATCACACTATACCAGCAAAAGTTTTTGTAGCTTCAGATACTTCAACCAATAGTGCGCAAATCTGTCTTGTATCCAGTGGAAGAATGGTGTCTGCTGGTATTGATCTTGTGACATGATCAGTAACACAAATCAGTTTATGCAGACAAAGGACAACACACAATATATTTAGCAGCCTGGAAAAACAAAGAATCCTTACAATGATGTCAACCTGTTGGTGAACTTTGGGGATTTCAATGCTGTAGAACTACCAAGGCCACAAGTAGGATGAATGCTCGAGGCATGAAGAAAACCAGCTACCCTAGTTGATTTTTCCTGCTAAACATTAAAAACAGGAATAGGAAAAAAATTAGCCCTCTGTGTGGGATGCAAAGATGGTAGAATGCATCTGTAGGTCATAGTTTTGCTAATTCAAGATGCAAACAATTTAATGAAGATGGCAAAGGATGAGCGAGGAATTACACCACACAATCAAGATAATCCTTTGAAGAATAATAGGAATGTGAAAGGCTAGCCTACTCAAGTTGTGAAAGAATTAAGCACAATGTTCTACAAGATGAAATGCCTATGGCTAATGATTACTAACAGTATGAATTTTCAATGCATCAATATTGAATCAATATCTTCAATTTTTCAATAGACAACACAGCTAACAATTATAGATCCAAATATTTATGTTAAGCATTAAAGGATTACATACCTGTTGATTTTGTGTGAGCTCCTGAATTTCCAGACACTTAATCTCTGGAGAATGTAATTTCTGGAGGTTTCTCTTTCTGGATTCTTGTGGGAAGCTAAGATTGGGGTATCCAAGAGTGGATGTGGTGGCATTCTTTTGCTGAATGCAGGCATTGGTGTCATCAAATTCCACCAGAGAAACAGCTATCCTTTGTTCACATCCTTCTACATTATTGCATTTGATGCATTTGCAATTCTCAGAGCAGAGGATGTTGGCTTGAAAGCACTCACAGTACTTCTTGATGCAGTGAGTTTTTTTGCAATGGCAGCCCCTATTGTGCTTTCCCATCAATTGGACATCCTTCACTGCATCCTAAACTTGTTTGCAAGCATTCTAAATGCAGTTAACATTAAAGAGTCATAAAACATGAACCAGTTTTACAATCTCATAGCAACTTGATCAAGGCACTGAAAAGAAAAGGAGAAGATTTTCAACTTGTCTATATCATATAGTTTTTAGAATCAAACACAGCATCCTTGAAATGTTGTATTTATTCAATTGACATTTCTTAGGACAGGCCAAAGGTCAAACAGGAACCAGAAAAGGAATGCAAAAAAAGAGTAATTATTTTCATTAATTATCTAATATAGTAGTGATACACAAGGAACATATACGATTAACCAAGAAAATAGTCCTTTTAGATTTGAAATATTGTCTTTTCAAGTACATACCCCATCAACTTGTGCAATTGGACTATAAGATATCCTTGGCCTGAAAGCATGTGGGTTATGACCTAGCACTCTCTTAATGGCTTCAGCCCTGATGATCTCATTCTCAACATTATTATGGCACTTAACACAACCGCATCCATCACAGTATACACCTAAACTGAAACACCTGCAGTACCTGTCAATTTGGGATAAGACTTTTGAAATAGTTGAATCTAAGAAATGCACTTTATTCTATTCTGCATTCAATACACAGTCATTCCCAAGCATTCAATAAAGTGAGCTCTTTGGAGTATAAGTTGATAAGAAAGCAATACCTTTTGGACTTGGTTATGAAAGATGGGATTACAAAGAAAGATGAAGAAGGTATAACCGCAATAATCTATACAAGCTACAAATGCATACAAGCAAGTTGCATACTCACAAATTCAAGCATCTTGAATGCTTGCACCGGCAAAGTTTGTGGTCCTTGGGATTATCACTGCAAGTTATCTTGCTGGCCTGTAGCAGTGATCTTGGAGATTTTGACTTCCTGCTTTCAGACAAGAAATAGTACGAAGTTCAGTATTTTTGTCAGCCAGATTTTGTTACTACTTTTTGGTTCTCTCAAGGAAGTTTTTGAATTGCAATATCCATGACCATTGAATAAAGCATAACAACAGGGAACAAATTAATATGATGCCATCTAATGTCCTCATTCAAGGGCACTAGACTACCGGTCGACCAAGTCAAATGCTCAGCTTTAATCGGAGCAGTTGAAAACAAGTCTACAGATTATGATCCACTTATATACAGCAAGCTATTGAAGATTTAAATGCATTGCCTAGGATTGAACATAATCTTGAAATTATATGAAAACAATCAAATTTCTCCAAACTAAGATTGAAAGAGAACAAAATAGAAAACAAGCCTCTGACGTTCAGGCCTTGTTTTCCAGGATATTCCAAGCCACTTGAGGACCTAATTCTTTCCTATCTCCTTCGGTAACAAACATGGAGAATTCAAAATTCAGGTCTTCAAACAGCAAATTGCAGAAAACAAAATTCAGCATTCCCGTCCACCGAGTCATTTAATTGAATTGCACATAAAGTGCTGAAAATGAAAATTAAATGAGATTTTTAAATCACAGTAATTTCTTCGCAGCCTTTCATTCTATTTTCTGATTCCGAAGCAGACATGAAACAGAAATCACACAGAGAGCCGGAGATATTACACAAGGGAAAGTGGAGAAAGCGGAGGCGAATGCGGCTTCGATGGCGAGTAGAAAACCGGCACCGGTGAGGCGACATGCGGTGCCAAGCCAACCTCTGTGAAAACTAACCCTCTAGCCAGATTTGACCCCTCCGTAACCGTACTCGTCGTTCCTTCAACCGATCCTACCACTTCTGGCGAGCAAACAGGTGCCATAGAATCTGCGCTCACTCAGACCTTTTTTTGGCGGGAAATCTCCATGTTCATCTCTCGATCTGTCAACGCGCTGCGAATTCGGAAAACGAAGAGAAGGAAAAGTGAGTGAACAAAAAAGCAAAGCAGATTTGAAACACTCAGTCCGTCTAACCGTCTTTTTGTTTGCTGAGAAAGTATAGGAAACGAAAACCAAAATAAAAGAAGAAAATAAACCAGTCTTGAAATTCAGAACTCCCGGTTCCTAAATGAAAATCTTTTTTCCTTAAACGATCATTTTTTTCCTCATTTTCTCGGCAACCAAACAGAAGCTTAACGTTCTCGATTTCCACAAATTTTCAATTATAAACAGTGGTGCCCGACTCTTGCAAGCTTGGACTTGGAGAGAGAGATTTAAATGGCACCCAACGGCAACGGTATCTATACGGTGTGTTTTAAATTTTATTTGTTCAAAGGAACGGTCTAGATGAGTTTGGGGTTCTCATTTTTTATTAACCAAAAAGAAATTAATTTTTGCGTTTTGAATAAAAATTTTAGCAACATAAACTTCTATATAAATTATATTAATATTTTACAAAAATTAACCCTGACTATTCTAAAACAAACAGATAGTGTAGAATTTCAGTACATAACGGTAATGGCAATGTAATGAAAAGCACGCGAAAGATGTGCTTATCGTTGCGTTGATACCAGATTATGAGATCTGTGATCCAAAAGAAACTAAGTGGAGTCGGATCAAAAGAACAATGATTTGAATCTATACAACCTGCAAAGAAAGAAAAAGGAAGATGTGAATTCAATTCTCGAGTTTCTCTCTCCAATCGCCAAGATTCGAGTAATTTCCCGAGGTTGAAATGCTTTGATCCGTGGCGTTATTTGGTTGTCCTTTTTTTTTCTTTTATGGGTTTTTACGTAGGAGATGGCGTGGTTTAGCGGGAAGGTCTCGCTGGGAAGCTTACAGGATATAGCGGGAGCGGTCAATAAGATCAGAGAGAGCGTCAAAAATCTTGAGAAGAATCTCGACGGCTTTTTGGCCTTGAAGAGAAGTCTGAGTCTGATCCCAGCACCACTGCCCCCGATGGTAAGCCCGTTTTTCTTTTTTTTTTTTCAGTTCTTTTTTTTCGTTCTTTGTTTTTTTTTTTTTTCTTTATTTGATTTTTTGATATTATAGTAGCTGTGCACTGGAAATCTTTTTTTTCTGCATTGTGCAGTTGTTTGAATTGGGAAATTCTTTGTTTTTGTTCATTATTGCATAACGCTGATCAATTGATGAATGCTGTTGAAAGTAGTTAATAGATTCAGCCAAAACAATTAGCTTGTGCAAGAATGATTAGAGGTGTTTTTAGTGAACTACCTGATTTCTTGCTTTTTTTTTTTTTTTTAATCTCTTTTTTGGTGTGAGTTTTAGGATGTGGCTTTCGAGAGTTTGTTACTGCATTGAGAGAACAGGCGTCCTATTTTGGCTGCTAGGTTCATGATTATGACCTGTTATGACATTTACAGGGCAGAAAAGTGAGGAACGTAATGTGGATTCTTCTTGGAAAGTTGGGTCTCCGCAGAAGTTAGATGAGGTTGAGGAGAAAGAGCAGGAGAATTCTGGTGCAGAACGCAGTTTGTTTGAAGATAAGATGAGAGTTGAAGAAAAAGGTGAGGATGTGAAGGAAGACAAAGATGATGAGCATCCAGTGGTTACAGAGAAAAAAGAGGCCAAGATTCCAGATTCTGAGGAATATGAATCAGAAATTGAATCAAAACCTGCAGTTGTTGAACCTCCTAAATCTGTTGTCCATGTTGTTAAAACATTGGAATTGATCAACAATGTGCAGGAGAAAGAAATATCAGAAGTGGGGCCTACTGACAATATAGAGCCAGAGGAACCAAATGCAGTAGCTAATGAAGTCATGAAGTTGAGGATGGTACTATTGTGCATAATGAGTCCCAGGTTGAGGATGGTGCTACTGTGCATGATGAGTCCCTTGGTGAGGTTGACAGGCATGATAGCAAGGAGGAACAACAACACAACCAGAGAAGATTCCGGAAGAAAGCTCTCCGGTTCATACTAAAGTATCAAATAATGACCAAGTCAAGCCATCAAGTAACTATGCCTGCATTGATGCATCCAGTGATACCCGAGCTGAAGCTGTGACAGATCCTTCTGGTTCATTGCCTGGCAGTGCCAAAGAGCATAAGATGGATCACGACTTTTCTTTTCCTGTTGCAGCTCCTTCAGATGAGGTTCAAGAGATGGTTTCTTCCTTTGTTTCTCATGAAAATGATGCGAGCACTATGACAGTGGAACATGGTGAGCAAATTCTTGACTGAGAGACTGATGCTAACGGGCAATACTTAAATTCAGGATCTAGTGCTTCTGATGCTATTGACTCTGTGCTTGAGTTAAACAAGCTGAAGCTGGAGATGAAAATGATGGAAACTGCATTGCAAGGATCCGCCGGGCAGGCTCAGGTTTTTTAATTAACTTTCCCTTAACATTTCTTCCTCTTGTGCTCCAAATCTAGTTTTTTCAAGTAGTGAACAACCTACTTTATTTCAGTGAAATAAAATGATTTCAATCCAGCAGTGCACCCTCCTCACCTGCTTCCTGTAGAAGATTTTTGTTACCACCATCACCAAAATATGGCAGCATATGCTATATTCTTCTTTTTTGGAAAAGCTAAATTTTGTTGATGCTGAGTTGTTCAATTTGATAACAAATCTGAATACATTGTTTATGGAGATGGAATTTGTTTATATAGCCAACCCCAATTAAATTTGGGATTAAGGTTTTGTTGTTGTTTGTGGAGTTAGAATACAGCAAAATAATACTAGAATTTGACACTGTACAGCAGTGAAATCCATCCTTGAGACAATAAAACTGCTTATGTTTTGAGATTCCACAGTGATTTACAACTCAATCTTCTGATGATCTTGAATTGAGGGTGTTTTGGAAACCTATCATATTTCAATTTTCGCATTTCTTCTAGGAAGCATACAGAGATATTTTATGTCTGGTTATTGACATTTCATTGGTAGTTCCTGAACTGCTTCAAAGTTAGCTTTTCTTTTGTTTTTTTATTTAAAAAAAAAAAAAAAATCCAGGCAAAAGCAGATGAGATTGCAAAAATGATGAATGAAAATGGGCACCTGAAAGCTGTGATTGAGGATTTGAAGGTCTGAGGAATTTTCTTTTCTCCTTTGGTTACTTCGTGCCCTGTGCAACATGCTACTGACTTGCCTATATATATGATATATGAGCCCCTTGATGTGGTGCATAAAAGAATCTGTACTTGTATTATTCATTTCTATTAGATAAAATCATTAGTAAAGAGTTGTAGTTGTAAAATATACTATATAGGTGAAAGTCAAACTCTAAACATGGATAATCAATAGAAAAATATGTGTTAGTTAGCAGCAAAGGTTTTCTTTGCTCTCTTACTACTCCTTCCAATTTATTTTTTTCCTTCTCATCTTTCTTGTAGAAATTTTTTTAGTTTGTCAAAATTTGTACAACCGGTGACTTACCTGCCTTCCATGTGCCATTGTTTCCTGGCTCCTTTTCTGCTAATAAAAAGCTTAATTTTCCATTTATAACAGTAAACATTTTATTGTCATCGTGTCATTTTTTTTTCCTCTTTGGTAAACCATTCATGGTTGAATGTTGTGCAGCAGAGAAAATCCCCCGATGCTGAAGTTGAGTCTTTGAGAGAGGAATACTATCAAAGGGTTGCAACTCTTGAAAGAAAGGTATGCTTTTCATTTCCTTCCATTCTGTTTCTTCCTTTCTTAAGCAATGGACTAATCAGCATGTGCCTTTTTCTTTTGTCCAATAAATGGAGATTGAGCAGTTCTTGATGTGTCTGGCTTTAGTCATGTAAACTAGAAGCAAGATCGAAAGACGTTAGTTAAGTTAGCATGTGATTCATCCTCTATACCATAATTTTGCAATGCAGGATGTTTACAGCCACTCTTTATATTCCAAAAAGAGACTGTTTGTTTCCTGTGACCTTTGTCTATTCCCAATTGCTGATAAATATTCAAAACATTTAAATTTTTCAATCTTTCAGAACAAATAAAATGAGTAAATTAAAGACATGTCTAGTAAATAGTTGAGGTTAACTTCCAGAATGTTCTAGAAGTGAGGAGTGAAAAAAAATGTTTGTTTTTTCTCTTTTAACTACATGGAGACATTGAGAATGAGCTATTCTTTTACATAATGCCCTTAATTTGAATTCCCTTATGTACCTGACGTGCCTTTAGTTTAGTGCAAAAGGAATTTCCAGCAGACTCTTGTCTTTGAACTTACCTGGTGACATGTGATTTTCCAAATGCATTTATAGTGGATAAATCCAGTTTTTTTTTCTTTTTGGGGGGAAATTAATTTTTTTTGCAAATATTTTAGCACTACTGTGGCTTGGTATGTCTTACCCTTTAAATCTATTAAGGTTAAAATATTATCCTCCATATATCTTGATGCTGTTTGATGTGTTGTGCACTGTTGACTTGACCATGGGCAGCTCTTTTACATATGAGTAATTTTGGTTTTCTTATCTTACAAAATATTTTTCATTATATGTTATCCATGAACAGTTGTGATTCCATTCTTTGTGTATATTATGTGCTTCAGGAATCCATGGAATCTATACGTGACTCTCTTGCAGAAGAATTGGTAAAAATGACTGCACAGGTTAGTCTCCACATGCAATCTAGGGTCAGCTAAAATTACCCACAAGTTATTTCCTGTTTTTCATTTTTCCACTTGATGAATGTTTATGTGTTGCAGTGTGAAAAGTTGCAGGCAGAGTCTGCCTTGCTGCCTAGCATATGGGCAGAGCTAGAAGCACTGAAGACGGCGGCACTCAGCTGCATTAGAGTTAATGGGTGAACATGATGAGGAGGTACATATGCCTTTCCATTTTGGTACCCATTGGTTCAATCAAAACAAATTTGCTAACCTAAATTGTTTCAAAATGACAGAGTGTGTGTTAAAGCCGCTGGGTGATTACATCCCATTATGTTGAGCATGTACTGAACTAGACCACTGTTTCTCTAGAAGGACAAAAGTCCCTGGCCAGCATGGCTAAGGACGTAGTGGGATAAAATTGATCCTTCTCAGCCTGCAAACTGAATAGTAATAATGGGGTTAAGCCCTGGATTTGGTTTTCTTGGTGACAAATATGAAACATGTTCAAGCCACGTGCTGTACTTAGGTCTATGATTTCCGCAACTGCAAGATTTTTACATGTTTTTTGATTTAGAATTTTCTTGAGAAGTTATTTTCTTCAATGGAGTACATGCTATAAGTCATGTTACTCCCATCAATTCTGGTGTCCTGATGTTTGATGTGGCTGCATATATCTAGCTGGAGGAACTTGGAGCTGATATTGTGGACGTAAAAGAAATGTACAGAGAGCAAGTAGACTTACTTGTGAATAAGGTAAATTCTTTCTCACTTCCTTCAACAATTCCCCAAGATATAGATGTGTGATCTTTCTTTCTCGCCATATACCTTCTCCTTTTTGGTGTTTTTGATTTGCTCATACTTGATGACAGATCCAAATAATGAGCTCATCAATGGGTAATGCTGGATAGGTCAACATAATGGTATTCACCTACCAATTGTGAAGTTGACTGGTATAATTGATACTTAAATTTTGATACTATATATGATTGATTCTTGAGCCATCCTCATCCCCCTTGCTGATCATTTGGAGCTAGTGACCTGTGCAAAAATCTTGGCAGGAATTAATCACACACATCCTATTTTTGTCACACTTGAACAGACTGCAATGTAATTCCGATGATACTGTTGTATAGCAGAAATCTGAATGTGACAACTTGTCTTTTCCGAGCTGAATATGGTGATCAGTAAGTTTGGAATTTTGTTCAATACATTTGTCCGGCTATCTCTCTGGGGATGGGATTTTTGTTGAACTGTTGTATCCTTTTTTCAGGGTTTATGATAAAAGGGCGTGAATGAAGGGTTTCATTCACTTTCGTGACTTAAGGTTGATTGTTGATGTTTAACGTCGATATTCCTATCCATTAAACTTCCATTGTTATCTGCTTCTGTCATATTTGGTACATCGATGTTGGGCCTTCGTTCACCCGAATGATGTGAGAATATCAATCTGGGATTTGAATCCAATTGGCTTGGCTACATTACAGATCCTAAATCCTTGAACGCACAAAGTTTTTTCCACTTTCAGGCAAAGATGTGTTCATGTGGTCAGCTCTAAATACCTGAATGGGTATTCCCAAATGGGGGATATTATCAATTCTAACTAAATATACGTGATTTTACATTTAATAAAAATATATAATTAGTTATCAAAGAGTAGGTAACTTTTATATCCGTAATTCATTTTATTATCTTTATTAAATATGAATAAAAGAATATAATATTATAATAAAAATAAATAAATTAAAAAAATATTATGTATAAATGTACAAAAATTATTTTTAAAAATAAATTTTATCTTAATACATAAATTATTTTGATATAATAAATTATAATAATTAATTTTTTATATTTTAAATAATAAAATAATAAAAATAATATAATTTTTAATTAATTTAATAATAATTTATATATCATTATAAATTATATTTATCATTTATTATTTCTAAAAATAAAAAAAATAATTTATATTTATTATAATTTAATAATTTATAAATATAATAATATTAAATATAAATTTTAATAATAATAAATAATTAATATTATTATAAAAAATAATAATAAATAATAAATAATTTAATAATTATAAAATATTTAATTAATTAAATTTTAAAATATAATAATTAAATTTTAAAAATATACTAATTTATGATATTTTATAACTTCTATAACATTCATTTTTAAGAGGTTGGATTTATTAGTTTACGTAATTTAGTATTCTCCCTAATGGGCGGTTAAGAAATGCAGATTCCACGTGGCAGGTATAAACTGGACAACCACACCAACCACAACAGATCAAAGTCACATCAACCACCAACATTTTACAGGTGTTAACGTCTCCGTTTCCGTCTCTGTCTCCGTCTCTCCCCAGTAAGGACAGAGTCCAGAACGAACTCTCACACTGGCAGCACACGTTAGCTCACATTCTTCAGGACACCATATCTATTCTTCGTTCTTCACGCACACGCACACGCACACGCACACGTTCACACGCATAAACCCAAAAAAACAAAAGAAAAAAAAAAAAAAAGGAGGAAATAGTTGGTTTCGATTCGAGATCGTCGCTCTCAGATCTCCTTGGTAATTTACTTCCAATTAAAAAGGAGAAAAGAGTTGGTTTCGATTCGAGATCGTCGCTCTCAGATCTCCTTGGTAATTTACTTCCAATTAAAAAAAAAAAAAAAAAACAAAATGATGAGACAAGTTCCAATGAGTGACCGTTACGTACGCACACTCGGCGCATTTTAGCCTCGACCGCCGCCATCACCACCACCGGAACTCAGCTGTCAAAAAACGAACTAATCACCTTTCTTCTTCAGTCTTCAATTCGCTTCCTCCACTCGATTTCCATGTTTCTGCCTTCCTCTCCTTTTCTCTCTCTGTCACTTCGCTTTCCGTTTCTATCCTTCGGTACTCTCTCTCTCTCTCTGTGTTTACAGACCGGTAATTAATATATAAATTGGTTCTTGATTGGTTGAGGAGAAATGCAGTTACGATTTCGTTTATTGGTTTCTCTCTGTTTGTGATTCTTGATTTGAAGCAACATGGTGAGTTTGTTCTAATTAATTTTGTTTTTCCAGCTTCTGACCTTTGAAACGGCATCGTTTGATCGGCTCGTTTGATCAAGTTTCTTATTTAATTCTGCTTTTTAAATTTTTTTTTTTGTTAAAAAAAAAAAAAGGATTCGGGACTAAAATGTGCAATGTATAACAAATGGTATGCACACCGATAAGTTAAGTTTGAAATTTTATTTGATTGGATAAGAGAATAATAGCATAATTAAATACAAATAAATTTTTTTATTGCATCCTTTTTTTTTTTTTTTTAATGGAAAGATCAAGTATAGACAGGCTTATGCGAGCCTGTTTCTGGGTGTTTTTTTTTCCCCCTAATAATTCCATTTTAAGAATTGTCTCTGTATTGCTGATAGTGATGATCTGCTTGTTTGTTGTTGGTTTAGGGATGTAACATTTGTAAAGGAATTGGTGGATGTGAAAACTTTTGATTAACGGATCATGGCAGGTTTGTTTTGCTGTTTTGGTTTTTGCAGTTGGCTGCTAAGAGCTCTGTTTTGAGTTTTGGAGAAGGCTTCTATAAGTTTGCTATGAGAGGGCGTCATGTGGACTTGGCATTCTCGCCGTACAAGCGTGGGTCGTCGAGGGATTTTATAAATGCTTATGATAAGGAAGAAACCTCGGGTATGTGTGTATGCATGTCTTTAATTTTGTTGGCTTGCTTCCATACATGCGTGGTTCATGTTGATTCTAAGTTTGTGGAAACTTCTTGTGTGAGAACATTACTAACCAAGCTTAGCTGACTTGCAATTGATTGGGATTCTGTGGTTGTGGGATACTGTAATTATGGATGATGCTACTGGCTTTGTTGTTGTTAGAGAATTATACTATTTTGATAGTAATCCAAGTTGGATTCTTGCAATCAATTAATATCAAAGTAGGGCCCTAGTATTGTTGCAATATAATTGTTATGTATGTAAGGCAATGTCCACTCTTTATATTTGAATTCATGTAACATGCAAGAGGCACAATTCAATGTGAAAGATGTCACCCTTGTAAGTTTTCACAGTTGAACCAATATCTTTTTGTATTTATTTTCTCATACAGATTGTTCTATATTTTGTTATGGTATCAAAGTCCTAATCTAGGTATGCTTCTATTATTTTTTGTCGACTACTTGTGCATATATTTTACTCATATTTGAGTTCTATCGCTAATCACCAAGTTGTGAACATGATGGGTCATTGCCTGTCACGAAACATTTGTCATAGTCACCATGCAGCTTCAGTTTACCTTTTGTTTTGGTCATCTTGTTTGTCGTTCAATAAAGCCAGACTCACTTTTCTGGTCGTTCTAGTTAATTTCCTTTATATATTTGGTCTTTCCTTTTGGGATCCATTCTAACCCTTTTAGTCCCAATGACCAAATATTATATGGACTACTTCAGCACCATCTTGTGAGGTTTGGACACTACCACAAGTAACTATATGCTTGGTTTTTGTTAGCTCTTTTGTTTACAAGCAAGATTACATACTCTTTGATCCATCTTCATCTTGAGGTGGAGTGTTAGAGAATCTTGCAATTACAAGAAATTTGATTGTTATCAAAGTAGAATTCTAGTAATCAATCAATATCAAGGTAGGATGTAGTATTAGTTTCCTCTCTCTCACATTAACTGGTATGTAGTGCATGGAACGGGCAAGGATATTTCAAATCCTTCCTGGAGACATTCCCTGCCCCATGTTCTGGTTGCAACTATTTCTTCATTCTTGTTCGGCTATCATCTTGGGTATGTGCCTCTAAAACTCAAACTTGATTATATAGAGTAATCAGACGTGGTTGTTTCTCACTGATTTGTTGTGTTGAATGCAGAGTAGTTAATGAGACTCTGGAAAGTATTTCTCTAGACCTTGGCTTTAATGGGAATACCATGGCTGAAGGTACTCTGTGAGATACCCTGTTCATCTTTTTTTCTTGTTTTCAATTAGGAAGATTATTCCAATGAATGAAATTTTTTGTTAATATTTTAACAATGTAGGTCTAGTTGTAAGTACCTGTTTAGGAGGCGCCTTTATTGGCTCTATACTTAGTGGTTGGATTGCAGATGGAGTTGGACGTCGCAGGGCATTCCAACTGTCCGCTTTACCAATGATAATTGGTGCATCAATGAGGTAAATGAATATCATTTTATATCTTTTATCTCATTTGCATAAATTATATGTCATTTCTCGAATATCACATTGAGGACCTTGTTTTGTATAGAGATGTGGAAACTGGTATGCCGATTTGTACTATGACTAAGGTCCTCTGTGCAGTTGACCATTCTAATATATGACATATCATCTTGATACACTGTGACATGGGAGATTAGTTTTGGTTAGTTGTTTGTGTACAACCTTTTCACTCTGTTTGACTTGTTTGGGGTCCAGAATCATAGCCTGTTTACTTGCGATGCTTGGAGGACGTGTAGAAATATATCATCCAATGTGAATGTTTGTCAAAGGACTGAATTCGTTTAATTCTTTGTTTCTCTTGTTGTGCCTCATACTTTTGTTTCCCCAGCACATATGGCTCATCTCGCTTGTCTTTCTCCCAGTTTCTGTAACTCAAACTTGTGACTTGGAGGTTTGATACACAGAAATGGCCTTTCTGTAAAAACAGTGACCCCTCCCCACACCCCACACTGTGGGAGCTTCAAATGCTGGAACACCCTTTTTTACACTATTTACTGTTAGTAGAGTGTCCTTATTTGCTCATGGAACTCTTCAATCTATCTTTGTAGTGCAACTGCAAAAGATCTATGGCGTATGCTTCTAGGGAGGTTATTTGTTGGAACTGGGATGGGCCTGGGTCCACCTGTTGCTTCTCTATATGTAGCTGAGGTATAAAAATGGTAACTTTGTTCTTCCATAAGAGATTATTTGCTTGACCTTGTGTACTTGTTTCTGTAGTGAATCTATTTTAATCTCTCATCTAAGCAGGTTTCACCAGCTTATGTAAGAGGCACTTATGGGAGCTTGACTCAAATTGCAACATGCCTTGGACTTATGGGGTCATTATTTGTTGGACTTCCAGCCAAGGATACTGTTGGTTGGTAAGAAGCATTGAGATGAAAGAAAAAAAAAGAAAACAATTTGTGTTAAAAAAATCAAGAAAAAGGAAAATTTGGTGGGAAAAAAGAATGGGTTGAGGTTGTTTTTACATCTATTTGAAACTGGTTTATGCTGATTAATTGTCTATCAACTAACCCTGACACTAACTGAGAAACATGCTTAGGTGGCGCATTTGTTTTGCGGTGTCTGCTGCTCCTGCTGCAATGCTTGCACTGTTTATGGAGTTTTCTGCTGAGAGTCCCCTTTGGCTTTTAAAGGTCATCTGCACTCTCAGATGTATATTCTTGTTGGATTCTTTAGATTTTTTTCTTTTCTTTTTCTTTTTCCTTTTTTTCTGGATAAACTGTGAGCAGGAAGTCCAAATCCAGCTATGGACCATTACTTTGGAAACACATTTGTAAAATTAGCAAACTTAGACAAAAGAACTTGCAGACCTGGGTTACTATGGATCCAACAACAACAAAGCCTTATTTCCAAATATAATGGGGTTGGCTACATGAATCTTCTCTTGCCAATCTGTTCTATAAAGCACATCACACTCAACTAATAAACTATTACTTCTGTAGTATTCTCTCATTGCAGGCTCCATTGTTGCTTTCCCTTCATATGTATGTGTAGTAGCACAACAAGAAAACCTGAGAGCTACAGGATAAGGAGCCACTTTCACTGGTCCTGCTTGGTGCAACACAATTCTGTCATCCACCTTCCTATCTCCCTTTGTACACCGCACTCATATGTCATCTGCTTTCAGCTGTTTATCATTAGTTTCTTGAAGAATCACACTTTATATTGTGTCCTTGGAATCCTATGAATCTCTATAGATTACCCTTGTATTTTCTTCCATGCATGTTGCTAGGCCTTTTGGAATGATTGCTTCCAGGTCTAACTTGCCACAATTTTTGTTTTTTGGTTTGGTTTTATTGTCAATGGTGTTGGAGCCAAAATTGGAAAGAAAAAAAAAAGTTACTTAGGGTATTTAGTGTTCCCTTGGAGGAAAAAAAGAAAAAGAGGATTTTCACAAAAAATGGGTGTTCACCTGCACCACTGTAGCTGCATGCCTAAGACTTTATTGTTACATCAAGTAATCCCTCCTAGGGTCCTCAGCAGAGCAACCATTAAATGACCCAGAGCTGGCATACGTTTCTATTTTTATTCTATTGCTGAGCTGTAAGTCTGACCATAGGTCCTTTATAAATTAATTTGCCATACTAATGCTTTGCATTTCTGGCTCTTCTTCAGAGAGGAAGAGGTGCTGAAGCTGAGGTTGAATTTGAGAAACTTTTAGGAGGATCTCATGTCAAATCTGCAATGGCAGAATTGGCAAAGTCAGATCGAGGAGATGAAATGGAAAATGTTAGGCTGTCAGAGTTGCTCTATGGTCGCCATTCTAAAGGTCTGTATTCTTATTCACTTTTGCATTTACAGATCCGTGTGCGTCCAAATAATTACTTTTGACTTTTCTTTTTGCAGTGATTTTTATTGGATCCACCCTATTTGCCTTGCAACAGCTATCTGGGATAAATGCCGTATTTTATTTCTCTTCGGCTGTCTTTAAAAGTGCTGGTGTACCTTCAGACTTTGCAAACATATGTGTTGGAGTTTGCAATTTATTCGGTGTGGATTGCATTTCTTTCATAAAATATGCCTGTGAATTATGGTGGCTTTCTTTTGATTGCATATTTTACATTTGTTTAGGGTCAATTGTTGCAATGCTTCTGATGGATAAACTAGGAAGAAAAATGCTTCTCCTTGGAAGTTTTGCTGGCATGGTAAGTACAAAGTTGCTCTGGAAATATTTTATTGTCTTTATATTCCTAGGTTATGACTTCTTTTATATTGGTGGATTACTAGCCACAGTGGTAGGGTTATGAACAAGTACCTGCAATTTTATGTTGTTGCCCCTTATATAGTACCTTGCAGATTGCAGTATATGATGTTTGACATTTTAAGTGATCTTTGCTTCACGCATTCTGTTCTGCAGGCCATTTCAATGGGTCTTCAATCAATTTCAGCCAGTTCGTTTGTGTCAAGTTCTGTGGAATTATATTTTTCTGTTGGGGGCATGCTATTGTAAGTTGATCCTCCATCTTGTAAGGGAAAGATGAACCAGTATTTGCACACATAAGCCAAATAAAAAACCCAAGTTCATAACAGCCTCACGATTACTTACAAATAAATCCTTCAACATGCTGTTCAGTCACATAGGTTAATTAAAGTTATATCATTGAACTTATTGCAATTGACTGTCTAAAATGGAAACCAATGTTGGCCTAGGCAGAGGTGTGTGCTGTGTGGGAGAGAGTGCAATATTTTAACATACATTCTGCTTTTTGTTAGCCCCATTCTCTACCTTTTATTCTCAATTTTACCAGGATTGCTTTCCTCTTTGCATTATTTGAAATGCGAAGCTGATCATGCAGGTTTGTCCTGACATTTTCTCTTGGTGCTGGTCCAGTTCCTAGTCTGCTTCTATCAGAAATATTTCCAAATCGAACTAGGGCAAAGGCAATGGCAGTTTGTATGGCTGTACATTGGGTAATTATCTTCTGATGTCTTCCTCTCATTTATTTCTGGCATATAAATCTTTGCTTGGTAAATATTTTTTCTGTCCAATGCAAATTATTTTTTCCGTCCAATGCAAATTATTTTTTCCTCCAATTGTAACCTTGTTGGTATACCAAGGCTTGCCCTTATTTTTCCCTCCAATCGTGGTCCAAAAATTTACAGTAATGGGACTTAATCTTGTCACCTTAGATCAAATTATATATGTGACATCCTCATCGATGTTCTGTCATCTTAAAATATTTATGGTTTACTGCAATGCAGTTTGTCATAAACAAATTGTTGAATTACTTGTCAAAACCGAAGACAGTCTATATTCTTGAATTCTACTTTGGGTTTGGAGTAAATATGCTATTTTGATTTCAAGGACCAGCTCCTGTTTGTCAGAATTTTACCTACTAAACTGGCACACATACACAAATCATTCTTTCTGTCATTACATTTTCTCGAACTCATGAACTACTGATTTCCATATTGCATAAACTTTGGGTGTGTGTAACAGGTTATAAATTTCTTTGTTGGTCTCTTGTTCTTGCGCTTGCTGGAGCAAATTGGACCTTTAGTCTTGTATTCAATCTTTGCTAGCTTTTGTCTGCTAGCAGTCATTTTTGTGAAGAGGAATGTCCTGGAGACAAAAGGAAAATCGCTACAGGAGATTGAGATTGCTCTTCTGCCGCCAGAATAATGGTAAATCTCTCTCTAGTAAGCCATTTTGACATGGAATTGTTTTCTTCTGTAGAGCTATAAATGAGTAGTGAGGCATGAAGCTTTGACAGTCTAGTTCTCCAAGCGACTTGGTTTCATGGTAGTTGTGAAATTTAGGGCTATGGATTCCCTGGTTTGTAATTTGTATCAACTATTTTGGGGCTTTTCTTGTCTTCCTTGCTTCATCAGCAAGCTAAAGTGGGGATCATTTATGCCACAAAAACCTTTCTAAATTGAAAATATTTCCATGTGTATCTTATTTCAAACATGCCATGCATATCTCTATAATTCTTTTCGGTATGTAGGTATGTGAATACCCTGGACACTAGGAAGTTATTGTTCTTTTGGCTTCTAGGTGGTAAAATTTTACAGTTCTACCTTGCAACTGGCATGTTCTGCATCCTCTTTCACAGAAGGAGGTAAGATTCCAATCTTAATCTCCCCTGCTGTTATCCTAATGGCCTCATTTCATTATGTCATTATACCTGAAGATTGCTAATTATAGTCGGTGGTGTTTTGCTGCAACCACATTGGAATTGCGACCAATTTAGCTAGCTAATAAAGCCTGGTTTAGTCGTTATTTCACGACTCTTGAAATCTTTGATTCTATGTCTTGCATGCCTGAACTGGGCAGATGCCAAAGGTCCTCAAAAACAAAATTGGAATAGGGGATTGCAGAGAACAAAATGCAGGGACATTTGGCTGCACTTATTGTATATGTATACTGAAATGGCAGAACAGCACCTAGTGTGCTTAACTGCAGAGCCATCCATCCAATAGTTCTATTTTAATGGATATCAGATGTAGCTAGTAGATTTTTCCTGCTTGTGTTAGCACCAAGAAGGAATGGAAAACTTGAAAACTGGAAATTGGCTATAAGAAAAGTTGCTGATTCAGGGGTAAATGTGATATTAATTGCAGGGAAACAGAAAAGATATTGATTGGGGGAGTTGAATGTTGCTGTTTTTTTTTTTTTTTTTTTTTTTGGTGGTCCTCTTTCTTTGTTATCATTTGGAGTAAGAAAAATACCTTCACCGGCGCTTGCAGGAGGATGATTATGTATTTTTTTATTATTATTATTATCATTATTATTATTTAGTGAGCTTTTTGTTGCTAATAAGATTATAATATATTCATTCTGTGTATTATCCTCAACCAACTGATTGACACCGCTATTGCTTGGTAGAGAGAGAGGAGGCATCTCTCTGTGTTCCGGACTTCCAATCAATGTTTTAAATTGAACCAAGCTGATGAGTTAGATTGATTAAATGGATGATTGATTCGATTAACACTTTAAACTCGAATTTAGTTAAAATCGGTCAAAATTGAGAAAACCGGCTTAAAAACTGGGAAGGCCAATCCTTTTCGCAGTCAGATTGATTTCGACTCTACAATAATAATAATAAAAAAATTATAATTTACTATCTGAACTTTGTTTCACTTGCAGTTGGATCCCAAGTTTTTTACTCAATAGTTATCTTTATTCTATTAAATTCCAATAAAGAAATATCTAATTGAAATTTTAATTAAATTAATTTAATCGATTAAATTTTTAACTCCGTGTCTGGTGTTAATGACTCGTTTGGTCTTGAAAACACAACCCTCAAATACGCCGATGTCCCATTTCTCTTTCAATCTCTGATATTTGAGTCTCTGGCCGTCTCGGCTATTACACGTACTGAGTGTGCCGAGCTTCTTGGCCTTGGAGACACCGATGGATTTCCATCTGAAGGAAAACTTAAGCTAGAAACTGTGGGCCCGCAGGATCTATACTTCAATGAGAAACCGGCTGAGGAAGACTTGAAATGGATGTTTAGACGCTTGATTGTGTGTCTCGTTGGATCTTGTTTCTTTAGCGGGTCTGATTTAACAGTTCCAGTTGCTGCGAGCAATATCCACAGTATCGATCAAAATATGATTGGGGAGCAGCTACTTTTTCTGCTTTTTTAAGGTGTATGAGGCTGAAAACTTCTGAATGCCACGGTAACTATTCTGGATTTTATGCATTCTTGTCATTCGGGACATACGAGCACCTCCCCCGCATGATGCCAATGAGTGAACGGGATCCTGAATCTTTCCTCGAGCCCGCGGATGTAAGTCAAAGATGGAAGACTTCCAGCATGAGGTAGCCCTTTCCATGAAAAAGGATTGCCTTCCAGCGTTTGGAAAGCTGGGAGAAGTACATGGGAGAAAGAAATCTTCATCAATTTGGTGGGAAAACCCGAATTCATTGCTGCCTTCCTGAAAGGCGATTTGGTGATGGAATAAATGATATTACACAAGCATTTCCTCCGGAACTTTTACATGTGACTACGACAAATGGTTTCGCGATAACTCAATGGGGCGGGATGGTATCAGCAGAGCATGTCCCAAAGCAATGGCTCGTAGTACGCCGAGTTTTGGAGGTAGGGTCAGATGTTCATCGAGATGGGCACAAAGGTAATGTTTCCACAGGAAGTGCAAAGTTTACTGAAGGAGAAGGCGAAGCAGGAAATGGCGTGTCCAGAAGGTGTGTCTCAGATAAATGTGCCCACGATTGAGTCCAAGGTATTGAGGACTGCAAGGAATACAATGGTGAAAATAGCGCCGCCTGATGCACCCCTGCTGGCTCCGGAAGAATTTCTCTGAGACTTCTGTTACCAAAATGGTTCGACCACCGCATCCTCCCTATCCTTCGACTTCGTAGCCTCCCTGTCCTCGTACTCGCACCCCTTTCAAGCAAACTTAGCATTTGAGGGTTAAGAAACGAGAATAGATTCACTAGGGCTTGAAATACAAAACTAAAAAGTTCTAATAAAAATGTTATATAATCCGTTGTATTACAAGTATGTGATTAAAATGCTCAACTATCACATAATTTAATAATTAATATTAAATTTATTTAATATTTAAATTTATAATATTTATTAAAAAATATTTTTTATTTATATTTTATTTAAATAAAAAAATAAAAAAATTAAATTTTAAATTTTTTTTAAAAAATAGATATAAAAATATTTTTTAAAAAAATATGTAAAAAAAATTTAAAATTAATTTTTAAAAAATAATTAATTTTATTTTATTTTTTAATTATAAATATTTTTATTTATGAATTTTAAATATATTTAATAAATTTTAATATAAATTAAATATATTAAAATTTTAATTTTATTAAAATATTAAATAAATTATAAATTAATTATTAAATTTATAATTATTAAAATTATTAAAATATTAATTAAAATTTAAATTTTTTAAAATATTTAAAATAATTTTATATAAATATTTTATTAATTTTTAAAATTAAAAATAAAAATATTTTTAAAATATTATATTATTATATATATTTTTTTATAAAATTTTTTAATTTTAATTATAAATATATAATTTAAATATTATATTAAATAATTTTATTTAATATATTAAATAAATATTAAATATTAATAAAATTAATTATAAAATTTTTATATATTATTTATATAATATTTTTTAAAATATATTAATAAATAATTTTTTTAATATAAAATAATATAATCAATAAAAATTTTTAAAATTTTAATATTTATATTTAATACATTATTTATATTTTATTAATATATATATAATATTTTTATAATTTTTAATAAAATATTAATTATAATTTATAATATAAAAAATTATTTATATTATATATTAAATTTATTTAAAATATTTATACTACACATTTATATAATTATATTTTTATTTCATTAATTTTTAATATATTTAATAATTAATATATAATTATATTTATTTTATATTCACTTATATTTATATGTTTATAATTATTTATAATAAAAAATATATATAATTATTTTAAATTTTAATAATTTAAATATTATAAATAAAAAAATTTATATAAATATATAATATTATTAAAAAATTATATTATATAATAAATAAAAAAAATATAAAATAATATTTATAATTTAAAAATAATATTTATTAATTAAATAATTATATAATATTATATATATTAATATTTTTTAAATAAAAAATTATTTTATTAATTATATATAATAATTTTTAAAAATTATTTATTAGTATTATTATAAAAAAATTTTAATTTTTAATTTAGATAATATTTTAAAAATAAATAAATAAAATTAAATAATTTGAGCAATTAATTAATAAAAAGTACAAATAGAGAGATAACAGTTAAGGCTCTTGAGCAAAACAATTCAATACGCTGCTTCCCGCCGGTAAGCTTTCTCTCATCTCCGGCTCTAGTTCTCTCCGGCGCCACTGCGACTGCTACACAAAGGGTATAGCTTCTGGTTGTTTGGATGTCCAGAAAATTAATGAGGGAAAATTGAATACTTCTTAGACTTCCCATCTCTATCAGGGAATTAGGAATTTTGGGTGGTTGGCTTAGTAGCTTTGGTTTGCTTATTCGAATTTAAAATTCTGTTGATTTAACTTCTGGGTTCTGCAGATTGAGCTCTGATTTGTGATGGGTGCTTCTAGTTTTTGCTATCTTTCTAGGTTCATCAGGTGTTTGATAAAATGTCTCAACTAGAACATTAACATGCTGTTAAAGTTTCTTTATTCTATTTTTCAGCAGGATTCATTGGGGATGGAAAGCACAGATGATGAGGTGAAGAAGGCACGTATCGTGGAGGCACGGGCTAGGAACATCAGTCACAATGTCCGGTGCACGGAGTGTGGGAGCCAGTCCATCGAAGATTCTCAAGCTGATATTGCCATCCTCCTTAGGAAGGTATAAGATCATAATTTAATTTAAAATTTTAAATATTCTATTAATTTCTATTATTTATTTTGTGCATGTGTGTTCGTGCACGCACTATGGACTGTAGTTTGTTTTAGACCAAATGATTTATGTTGGTGTCCAGGTTTCAATCGATCTTGAAGTTTAATTTTCTTGTTCTGTTCTGTTTTCATTGTTTTTTTTTTTTTTTTCCTTTTTTCCTTTCTGGGTTCCCTGTAAAGAAAAGAGAAAGAAGGAACTGGGTTGGGAACTTTCGAGGTATTGGGATTGAGTTTAGGCCACCATTAATTAACAGGTAGAACAGGTGGCTATGAATGGTCTTGATCTGAATTTTCTTATGCCTCAGCCTTTCTGGTTTTGATGTTTTGACCTGTTTTGTTGGACTGGTATTTTATGAGATTTAGACCTTCTTCGTTATCATAATACTTGTGATGTAGTTAATTCGTGATGAGATTCAAACTGGGAAAACTGACAAGGAGATTTTCAAAAAGCTTGAGGATGAGTATGGAGAGACTGTGCTCTATGCCCCAAAGTTTGATATGCAGACAGCAGCAATTTGGCTATCGCCGGTCAGTTTCCCACTATTGTTTTTACATAATTATGTGCATCTAAATTTTCCTTTCAAAATTGACTTATATGGAGTGTTTGCAAATAGGTTCTAGTTGCAGTTGCTGGAGGAGGAATATGGGCTTATAAAAGGCACAAACAAAGGAACAATGGGTACATCATGGCTTTGAACCTTGTCAGAGGCATTCCATTAACCCCAAAAGAGAAGGAAACTATGCTGGACATCCTTGTACCTCCTCCCCCTGAAAGGGCAACTCGTTCCTTCTGGTGGAGATGGTGGCCTGCCAGATGATGTGTCTTTCATCTCGTGTCTTATAGACATCTTGCCTGGTTCAGAACCATGTCATGGGAACTAAGCATTTTGGGTGCTTGGTTTGAGAGGATTGTCATTGTAGTTACCTAGCTAAAGTGGCATGTAGAATTGGACATGAGAAAGAAGTTTGACAGCCATATGATTTGTACTGTAACTAGCAGCCAAGTTTTCTAGTTGGTGATTACACATAAATGAATTGGTTACTTGACATGAGTCAATCTGTTGTAAATTTGTGATATCTGGCGACCCAGTTTATCTAGGTCATCAAGATCATTAGAGTTGTTTTTAGACTTAAATTCACTCTTGGACAGTCATATACACATATAACTTATACATTAAGGCCATGGGGGAGAGATATGGATTGCAAAATGCAAAGGTGCCGCTCACAATACGTGAAAAGAAGCACAATTATCCCGGTAGATATGCCGGGATGGTTTCTAGAAGTATTTAGAGACATGACCTGGTCTAATGTTTGAAAGTCATAAGATGTTAAATTAGAAATATGTCTGCAGCTTCCAGAGGATTATATATATAATCCCTCTTTGCTTCGTCTTTCACAATGCTTTTCAAAGTTGTTACGCGGCTTATTTGCTTCATTTATGTTGTCAAGGACAAGTTGGCGTAGAAGTTTCAAAACAGACAGAAAATTAGATATTGAAATAGTGACTTTAGTTTCCAAGTCATGGTTGATACACAAACCTATGAAGGACAAACGCAGACTTGGTTATTAAAGATGGGAGCTGGGTTTCACCTTTCGGTTGATCAAATTGGAGGCCTCGAAATGTCTTGGTCAGATGGAACAGTGCAGCAATCAGTTCAGCCTGCAATGTTTACAGAAGCAACAGAAAATCAAGTTCAGGAACACCTTCAGGATAGATTATCTGAAGATTCTTCCACCACTTTTGAATATGAAAATTTGATGCTTGGACGTCCTTGGACTACAGGGTTGTTCAATTGTGGCGAAGACCAGAGAAATGGTAATTCTATCATTAGCTGAGTAATTATGTGAATTCTTTTAAAGAATTGACGAGAAGGTTGCATGGAAGTTGCAAGATGATTGTTACATGAATCTTGACCTCCGACAAAAGAAGCAACTTCCATGCATATGTTTTAGCAGTATGCACAAAGGTTGCAAAGTAAGCAATCTGATTGACGTTCCATTTGTTTTGCCAGCAATAATGACAGCATTTCTCCCTTGTGTGACTTTTGGACGAATAGCAGAAGTATTAAGTGAAGGAAAGTTTAGTAAGTCTCCTCATCAAAGCTGCTTTTATTCTACAAATTGTTCTCCACATTCTTTGTGAGCACATGCAGCCTTGCTCAATGTTACTGTCAAGAAACTGTTCAGTTGAAAAGTTTAAGCTGATTGATAAGACTTACACATGGATCGAATATTAAATTCTACCATGCTTCCTTGCATGCAAGCTCATTAAATTGAAAGCATGAACAAACCATAGAACCCTTTTACTTGAAGGCAACGTGATTTTAACTCAAAACTTCCTACTAATAAAGACGCTAATAAGTTGTCAAAAAATCATTCAACCTGAAAACTTAAATTGTAGGAGAGTCTCATATATTAAACTCTAATAGTAGCTCAATAAGCTATTTATGGTTTGTACTGCAGGTTGCCGTTTGGGGTCCTTTGCCTATTCATTGTTGATGCTTGCCTCTTACTCCCAGTGGTGTATGAGCACTGAGTATAGAACTAAGCTGAGAAAGAAATATGATTTAGAAGAAGGTCCATATACAGATGTGGCTTCACATATCTTTTGTCCTTGTTGTTCCCTTTGTCAAGAGTATAGGGAACTTAAAAACAGAGGACTTGATCCTGCTTTAGGTACTTCTGATCCTATCCCTTCTCAACTATCTTTGGTTGTTTACTAGCACTTTTCTCAATTTTTCTTGGGAAAATAATAATGGGTTTCAACGACTACAACATGTGAGCTATCTACTAAGACTGCCAATTATGATGATTGACCATGCCTAACTTCACAAAATGTTTTAAGCTAGTTACTTTTGCACCATCATAAACAGCGATTGACTGATGGAGGATTGGGGTCTAGAGCAAACCGGCCAATATATGATTAAATCCTGTGACTGTTTTTTATCCAGGCTGGAATGGAATCGTTGCTCAACAGCAGGAAAGCCAGGACCAAAACCAAGCCGTAGATATTCCTCCCAAAAATCAACTTATGGAAAAATAAATTTAGCATTGTTTTTCTCTCAGGTAAAGAGTTCTTCAAAATTGTCCCTTTTTTCTAGAGAGTGAGATGAAACATTTTAGAAAGAGAAGGTTATCAAATTGTCATTTCTTTTGCTTGTTCACCAAAATTTTGGTTCTAGTTTTATATGTTACTAGTTGTTTGCATGTAAGAACAAAATGATTAAAGAAAATCATATAATTAATTTTATTTAAATTTACGATTAAAATTTCATTGTTGTGTAAATAACAACTTTGGAATGTGAGTGTTACTTAGAACAATAATTATTAGAATTAGAATCAGAATCAGAATCAAAACAATTTTCTTGCCTTATTGAGTAGTTTGTTTTATTCAAATCATATGGGGCAATCATCCATGAATATTTTAGATTATTTATTGTGTTTAAATGTGACAACCTCAGTGCGCCCTTAAGATTGTCTAGAGAAAAACTTAATCTTGGTTGATGCAAAAACTGGTCTAAGAATAATCTTATCCTAAAGACTAAATTTACATTTTTTGATTTGGAGCAAAGATAAGTTATTTAAATTGAAATGAAGAGATTAGTTCCATTATAAGCTATTTATAATCTACATATCCCCACCCACCCCCCCCCCCCAAAAAAAAAGAAAAAAAACAAATTGAAAGTAAGAGATTCATGAACTTTTTAGACCTTTGACATTAAAAAATTACTTTCAGTTGCTTAAATCAGTTGATATATCCATTATCCGCATGATGCTAATGCAAAAGGATAAAACCAAGGAAAGGAATGTTAGAGCTTCAGATTCCATCTTAGCCTATTTGAATTGTTTAAAAAAAAAAACTTCAAGAACATGCATTGCAAAGCACTCCTTGCTGAAGATTCCTAGTTGCATTCACAATTTATTTTTTTTTGGTTGAAATGTTATAACAATATAATATTGAATTCATTTATTATGGAACATGTCTCTGAAAAGATGGTATCTTTTCAGCGAAAGATTTGGTTAATAAACACAGACAATATGACAATGCTCTCTGTAAGGTGGCATATTTCATAATTGGTATACACATATACAATGTGGAGGCTACACACAAATGTAACCAAATGCAGGAAGTATTTTAGTCACCAGCACACATAACCTTATCCCTTCATCTTAGAGGTGACAAATGGGTAGATTGGACAGGCCATTTGGGTCTCAAGTCGTTCAATTTCAATTTTTTGATTCACCAAATTTTATATTTATTGGATTTTGAATATATCAAATTTTAAAGTCTTTCAAGTTTTAAATTTAAATTCATTGAGTTATTTAGATTAAATTATATTTTGTCACTTTTATTTTATTTATTTAGGTATAATTTCAAAATTGATAGCATTTTTTTATGAGAAAATATAATATTAACAAAGATTTTTTTTTTCCTATTCATTTATTAGAAGACTTATTAAACAATAAATTTTACAATTATCAAGATTCATTCTTACATTATATAAAATCCTTTGATTTAAATTTAGTAAATTCAAGCTTAAAACTTTTAATATAAAAATTTAGTTATTAATTATTGAGATATTTTATTAAAAAGGCCACGGCAAAAGCCATTTCTAATCCAATGCAGCACATTTACCATAAGTAATTAATGTCAAGGAAAATATCCCAACCAGGATACATTCCCTTGCTATATGAATTGTATTGCTTGGCTAAGAAAAAGTCTTGCATTCTAAGTTCCTGTATAAAAAGAGAAACTTTGGGGAACTTTTTAGTTCCTTAAGTAGACAAAAAGGAGGGTGAGATTTAGTATAACAGCCAGGCTCCAAGTCAAAGGATAGAGTCGAAGAAACAACCTTTCTATAAAAACCCAAAACTCCACATTGTGGAACTCTCAGCACCTTTTTGAGATAACAAAAAGGAGGCCAACTGCCAAAGATTTAAGTTTTTATATCAATGGTTCAATCGTCAGAAGAGAATCAAGGGCTGTTTTTATTTGTTTATCCCACTGGTCAACTGGGAACACAACCAATTATTATACCGCAGGTACATCCAGATCATACAGCAGCTGCATGAATCAGAATAGTTACAGCACACGGAACTGTACAATAGCTACACCCAGAACACCATATAACAACTGAATGCATCAGAAAAGTTACAAGGAACCTCAGAAAGAGCAGAACCTCTTAAGCACCATGCTCACACCATTCCTGCAATGTTGGGGTAGCAACTCCAATGTTCTTCATGTCGAAAATGTTGGCTGGTACACACAAGAGTAACGAGCCATGTTAGTCACAAATGCCACTTTTCTAGGCACTAAAAAGTCGAGAATCCCAAAGGAAAGCTTAGCGACAGCAAATGGCAGAAAAAACTGAATTATCGACATCATGAGAACAAAAGAAGTTGGTAATATACAGTCTCTTACATCAGTTTCCTCACTGTGCTAAGCACAATGAAAGCAAAACAACACAAAGACAATGGTTACCTAGCTTTCACTTTCCCAGCCTTAGCAGGCCTGTAAGAGTGAAAGAAGAAACATGAAATTCCATCTTTTTGTTTTCCAAATTCAGAGCTGAGAGATGAGCATTAGTTATGTTCATAGCATTAAGGGGCAAACAGAACATTAACTTGTGGTACTGTTTTCCCTATACATACCTTAAAAAATGAAATGGAGTTCTATAACAAAAAATTGAACACTCCTAGACACAGAAATAATCCTATTCACATTCTCCTCAAGGAAACCAGAGATAATGCTAATATATGAAGATGAATCAACAACTGCAAGCTCAAGAAGAGAATCAAAGCTATGTGAGTCTATTTAGGGAAATTTATATGTGCCTTGATGCCCTCCCTCATCATAACCAATAAGCTTTCCTTCTTTTTCCTCTCCATGACCATAAAAAGGTACTTTTGATCATTTACAATGGCAACAGAAAAATTATCAAATATATTAATTCTTATGAGTAGAACACATGAAACCAAATAAGGTGTACTAGTTTCAAGCAAACGAAAGCAGACATACCGAGATGTACATCAGGTGTAGCAGCGGCTGTGGCATCAACAATGACAGAAATGGACGGGTAATCGAGTGCTACTGCATCAAAGACAGTCTGCCTTATGCAATTTGGAGTTTGAACACCTAAATGTTTAATAATGACAAACTTTCAACATGTAACAACTACTAAAAATTGCAGACCCTCTTGGGACTACTGCAGTAAAGAGATTCATTGCTCCTGGATATGCATTTACCAACAATTACTAAATTCTTAATTCCCTCTGTCTGCAAGAATTGATGAAGGTGGGTGGCAAAGAATGCACTAAAACGTGTCTTGACCAACTTATAATCTCCTTCTTTGATCACAAGGCCATCGACTAGTTCTGCCCCAACGCTTCCCTTGGAGGTAGGTCCTACTCTTCCTGCAGAATAGAAGTGCCTGCGAAAAAGCTCAACATCTCTTCCTTGTGGGTCATGTTCACGAACAACCTGAACAAATACAATCCATTATGCTTGTCAATATTGCATAGACAAGATTTTGAACTCGTTTTCCAATTATATAAACACCACAAAATTGTCAATTTATCAGTTTAATGAAGTTTAAAGAGAGTAAAAAGGCACGTACAAACTAAAATAGGCTAACAAGCATAGGTATAAAGATCAGACAGCAACAAAGTCTTAATTCCAAATTCAATTGGAGTCGACTATACAAATTTTTTTGTTGTCATTCCATTTTATTATCAACTAAATTCAGTATGGGATCTAATTGCTCTATAATCCTTCCCAAACAAAGATTCTTTTCATTCAACTTAGATCATCTACCCCCTCTCTTCTTGGAGCCTTGTAGGTCTACTAATGCAAATATCACTTCTTTAGCCTATCTCCAATCGGTCCTACAACTATATTGTTATTTCTTATTCGGTCCCTTCTAGAGTGATTGGGGATCCATCCAAGCATTATTATTTCGGGTGCACTCATTGTTTGGACATGTTTCTTGATTGCCTGAAGTGTAGTCCTTTCTTCTTCCCTTTTGGAAATACGTAGAAATGTTTGTAACGATAAAAGTAAAGTTGGGGTCTTGATTATCACGAAAAACAAAAGGCAAAGCTGAAACAAAGGAATAGCCTTTTAATGTCATAACCAACCCTATTCAAATTTTCAAGCCAAAATCAAAAGCCCCCAAGAAATAAACTTTCTCATGAAACAAACAGAAAACTTATAACAACAACATAATCCAAAGTGGGCATAACATCATTAAGCAAAACAATTAAAGAAGAAAGAGTTGGCAAGGTTACCCAGACAACAGAGATTCCCCTCTGCCTAGCAATCTCAACGGACTGAATCACATTTGGGACAATAGCTTTGCCTCCTTTGACGGTCATCACTGAATCCTCGAGTATAAAATCCTTCTGTAATTCCTCAAAAGAGAAGAAAACCTAGAAATAGTCTCATCAATACAATGAAAAATGTGGATATAGATTGAAATTAGGAGACACCCAGATACAGAAAGAGAGAGACCTGCATGTCAATGACTAAGAGAGCAGTTTGCTTCCATTTGTCTGCCTCTGCCATTGATGGTTGCCCAAGTTGCCAAAAACAAGAGCTGAAAAGACACAACCAGCACAAAAATTGAGTTTTTTCCGGTGTCTTCTAAATGAACTGGTTAGACATTCCTGGTCACACAGTTTATTAAAGAAAAACAGACCAAAGTCCAATTTTTTTGTTTTGTTATAATTATTTTCATATCTATTTTAGTCATTCAACTTTTCCAAAATTGTCTTACTTAGGTTATCTGCTTAGTGAAAATGAATTAAGGAACATAATTGTTATCGAAATGCTTTTTTTTTTTTTTTAAATGTTATGTCATATTATCATAATTTTTAATTATATATTTGTAGTATTTTCAAGTGTGACTACATTGGTTCACATTAGATTTCTGTTGTGTGTGTGTGTGTGTGTGTGTGTTTAAGGAATATTCCTATGACCGTTCTGAGTTTTTGAAGTGAAGTGGCAGCTGTTTGTCTGCTCTTTGGGTGCACCACTTGCCTCTGTCCTCAGGGGAGCTTGTGTTTCGTGCTAAGTTTGTGTTTGTGTCTGAATCCAAGAGAATATTACTTGAAGGATAAAAAAAAAAAAAAAAATAGACTGAGGAGGAAGGAAAGTAAAAAGGAACAATGGTTATTATAAGAGAAAGCGCACCTGAGGAACTAGAGGCAGCTATAGACCGTCTGACCCAAAACACATGGATATGGTATAAATTCCAACTGATCCAAATGTATATATATATAGGCTATAATATGCTTGATTTATCATTTGGCTTGCCTAAGGTCTTTAAGTTGGATGGTCATTTTGTTATGTATTTAAAAAATTAATTTTTTAGTTTTTTTTTTCTAACTTCAAAAATTTATTCCTCTAAAAATTATTCTGAATTTGTTCTTACTCACATTCATGTAAAACATTATTTTTTATTTTAACTATTTGAAAGGATCTAGTAACTCGTAAGTTGATGAGATTGTCAAGCCGTATAGGTATGTATTTTTCATAAATCTGACAAGATCATATGGACTTTTTTTTTTGTTTGGATGAAAACAAAAGTAGCAACTGGAAAAGGTAAAGGAACCTTTCCTTTTGTTGTCCTTTTCTTGAAAAGAAAGAGCAAAAAACATTCGAGTACTTGAGTTGCTTGACCATTCAATCAATTTGGAACAACACTTATGAAATCCTCATATAAAGTCTGGGAACATTGAAACAATGCATATGAGAGTTTGCAAAGGACAGCGGAGGGTTGTTTCTTTTAGATCCCCTGGTAGGGTCTACCCCTAAAATGTAAAGACATGTATCATAGAGGTACTGTTGGATAGACGTATTGTTGGATTCTGTATTTAGTAATTGTTGTGATTAGATGTACAGAAAATTTGTTAAAAGTCACTATTGTTTAGATAGTAATTTAAAAAAAAAAAAATAAATTAGAATATCAATAAAAAACCCTTTGGTCTAAGTTATAAAAGCGATGGTTGGAAAAAAAAAAAGAGTTAATGCTTTTAGGATTTTGATTTTGTGCTTGCATTCTTACAAGTGATTGCATCCCAGCTAGTAAATCGAATGACTATCAATTGACAACAACATCTACAAATGGGAACGTGCGGATACCCATACAAAATCCTTGGCCTTTTTTTAAATTTTCAATTTCTTGTTTGATTGTTTGATTGTTTTTTAATAACATGAAAAATGCCTGCTAACTTAGTTGATAAGGGACCAAAAAAATAAAAAAAAAGGCTAGCATATAATACAATCAAGAGAGCAATTACAGATAAATGTAACACAAAATGTCATATTTTTTACAGAGATAAAAATTGATGCTGTAAATGAATTGATACATTTTACTTGCACGGTTGCATTGTAAGAACATAAATGAATTGATACCCTCATTAAAAGTTCAGTAACTTTGCTCCATAAAAGTTAGTTTAAACTTGTTTAATAAGATAAACGATCATTTCCCAAGCCTACTTTCAAAGCTGGCTCAGTAAACAATCCATCTTAAACATGGGGTTGTTCGGCTTGTTTAAGGTTCGGATCAATATAACCTCACCTAAAATTCTGCATAAGCTTGTCTTAAAAGCTGACTTAGGGTTGGCTGTGAAAGTTGGATGCTGTGAGAGTGGAGAATTGTCGGTTGTTGACGTGACTGTGTTACAATGCATAAGGGCATGATTATGGTAGAGACACTTTGTGGACTGTAAAGGAGCCTCTGAGGTAGGGGAGGGTGTGTGACCCCGGGTCACTTGCGTGCAATCTCAAAAAGGGGAAGGAGGGGGTCCCGAGAGACCCGAGAAATGGGGTCCATATAGGCCACATTCGGGTCAGGCCAAAAGCCATATGATGCATGAGTGGCCTGGCATGCTTTTGCAGGTTGGGAACATGGCCAAAGCAAAGGAGGGGGGAGGATCAAGTTATGGATTGCTATATCATAAAAGCTCACAGAAAGATACCCTTTAGCCAAGGAAATAAAAGGTTGATGCTTTTGAGAAAAAAAAAAAAAAAAAACAATTGAATTGATTCTGATTTGATGCATCTGATCATACACATGAATATGTATTCAAACCGTCAGATCGAGTGATTGACTGATATGATCCTCTGATTCAAGTTTGGATGCACGTTTGCACTGTGCTTGTCCACACACAATTGGTGTTCAAAACAGATATATTTGTTTTTTTTTTTTTTTTTTTTTGGCAGTTTTATATATTGATAACTTGAAGCACATGAAATATCCGAGAAATGTAGTCTTGTTGTGTTATCACATTGTGGGTCAATAATAGATAGGAGATTCTATGACACAATAGTCCCTTTTATTCCTCTTTTTTAACTCTTCATTCTAATTTGTTGTTTTGCTCCAATTATTTGAGGGCTGTGAAGGCATTCCAAACAAGTATAAAAGTGATGCTTTGAAAAGAAGAGCTAATTAAGAAATTACCAACTGATTGTATTAGGTTGGTAAGGTACAAAGGCCTAATTCCATTTAAATTTTTTAGGTAGATATGAGTTTCTGTATTTGACAAGCTATCAAAAATTGATGTGGCTAATGTTTATATGATTTCTATGGTTTGTCTTCTTTATTGTATTTAGATCAGTTCTGGACCATATTTAGTTTAGTAATGTAATCGGAGGATATCACAAGCCAATTTTTTTTTTGTGCACTATGCAAACTTTACATTTTAGACACAATCAAAAGCCTTGTCATACAGAATTGAGAGACATTGCAAGGAGAATTTTTTAGTCTCACTCTTTTAACGGATGAGAATGGAGAAGTAAAGAGAATTGAATTCTTAATTGTTTGCACTGAAGATCATTGTCAGCTTGCACTGTTCTGGAAATATTGAAATCAGGAGGTTTGAGAAAGAGGCTTATCAAACACGTTGTTCTCCACTGCTACAAGACATTGCCAAGAAATCTCATACAATTAGGTAATTCGAGGCATTCAAATAATTACTTGCAAAGATCTCTAAGTTGGAAGGGCGAGAGCCCTCCTATCATATCAGTAAACTGTATTGTGATCCAAAAATTATAATCTTAAGTTGTAGATATAGTCTTTTTGAGAAAATAAAAATTCTTACATTTAACTTTTTCCCAAACTCCACAATGTAAATTGTATATCTTTAATCTTTCTTTAAATGGTACTGTGTAAGAATTTCGTTGATTAGAGTGTCATTTTTAGCGACCTTAAGTGGCAAAAGAAACATATAATTGGTAATATTTACTACATTTATTCACTTTTCTAAGTTAAATTAAAAAATCTCTATAATTTTAGTTCAGTAATCTTGTAATAAATATCTTAAATTTTTTGTACATGCAACTCCAAGATGAAAATACTAGCAGCAGAAGGCTTGAGCAAGAGAAATACCAAAATTACTTTAAAATTTTTAAGAAGTTGATCTTTCAATTGCTCGTTTGGGGCAATATCAAATTTAAGAACGAAGAAATTAGAATACGAAGTTAGATTTGAGAGAAAAGAATGGTTAAATACATGGGACCTGTCATGTAATTATTATTATTATTATTTTTTCGTTTTGTTCCACAAATGTTCCTTATACTCTCAGTTTAGTACTAGAAACCTCTGTGCTTTCTTAGGCCTTTTAGCTAACTTCATTGGATGTCCATATATCTCAATATTATGGTCCTTTTCTCACAAAAAATATTCCAAATTTTTTTTTAACAAAACTCAAGTAACATTGTTTTTATTTATTCTTCTCTCCTCTCCCCGTAGAATAAATCTTTTCAATTTTTCTGGAACAATTTTCTCCAAAAGAATTTAACTGTCCCAAAATTTGAAAAGAATTGAGAATATTCACTTATACTTTCCAAAATAATATAGTAATATTGAATTTTGTGATTATAAATTGTATAGTAAGACATTTGACAAGGGAATAATTGAAAACATTAAAATTTAAATAAGTGTAATTCTAAAACCCCACAAAAAAAAAAAAAGAAAAAACAAAATTAATTGCAGGTGTGTCTATGTGTTAAACCTCCCAAAAAGAAAGAAAGGGGAAAAAAAAAAAAAAAAACAAAGACATAGTGGTGAAGATTATGCCAACCCTAAATATGGATTTGCTTAGATGAGAAGATATAGTAGTTGAGCTTCATAGGCATCAAAGCTTAATAACATGAGATTAAAGGAGACATTAATAACATAAAAATTATGTCTCAAATTAGAGGGGCACAAGGATTAATATGGGGGGGGGGGGCATACTCCTGAACTTGGAATGCATTGCATCATGAGCAATCAGCCTTTGTGTTACAGCAGGATGGCTGCTCATGATGTTATGTCATTCAAAGAAAATCACCAAGCTAGCATATGATCTGCTTGATTAAAACCCGCCGCCGTCTATGGCTGCCGCCGGAGCCCAATAGTCGGCACCATTACCGTTTCCAACACGCTGAGTGCAAGACACTGGAACCAAGCACAGCCCTTTACTTCTCAAGTCCTTTGGCTTATCTTGTGTATCCTAAAAATTCATATATTCCCACTCAAAATACATAAAAATTATATAGATGCAGCAAATTAGACGTATTTAAAGTATAAATTTACAAATTATATTATTATTATTATTAATTTTATCTTTTTAATCTCTCCCTATATTATTATTGCAGTTTCAACTATCAAAATGGTGCAATGTGGAGCTACATCTAAAATGCTTGAAGTTGATGTTTGTTCATGCAGTGAATCTCTTCCGAATAATTGTCCGAATTAGCTAGGGAAGTGACACAGTGTAGCACAATGATGATGGGGATAATATTGATGATTGTAAAGCAATAAATACAAGAACCAAAGAAAATATTTAATGAAAATCAAGTCAAATGAGAAAAAACCACTTTAATTATAAAGGTATTGTACCCAGTACCACACAAAAAGAGTACCTGGTTAGGAGCTCCTTTTCTTTTGAGACAGATGTCATTCAAGAGCTAAAGAAAAAAAAAGGGGGGGGAGAAAATGAATTATTAGTATAAATTCCATCTTTCCAAAACTCTTCTCGTTCTTTGATTCCCATATAATATTTAATGTAGTCCCAAAGTATACATGGTCCTACTAGTCTTTCACTTAGATAAAGGTGCATAGAGCTGAGAACCTTGTTCCTTGTTCTTTCTAACCTTTATGGACAATATAATAGTTAATTGATTAGATGCTTTTCTATATACAAAAAAAAAAAAAAAAAAAGATCATTGCTTTTATGCTGGTGATGGATCCAATTAAGCATTACCTGACCTGGGTCTTCAGGAAATACACAATTCCTTTCTCCTTGAACCTAACAAGAAAATTCTGTTCTGTCAGGTGGGCACTTCATTTTTTTAATACAACTAGCCACACTTAGCCATTTATACATGTGCAGGCTCAGTCTATGTGTGTGTGTTTGTGGGTAGCCATTTATACATGTGCAAGCTCAGTCTGTGTGTGTGTGTGTGTGTGTGTGTGAGAGAGAGAGAGAGAGAGAGAGAGAGAGGATCTTGGTCTTGCATTGGGAGAAGAGAAAGGGTTTATATGGGTACTTACAGGCTGTTGGTTTCTCATGTTTGATGATGCAGTGGCGCCCAAATAAGGGGAGCTAAGAGCCTGCATTCAATGGGGAGACACAAGAAAACAAGGTGGGGAAAAAAAAGAAAAGAAAACGAGAATAAGATTTATTTATAACTTTCATAATTAAAAAATGATTAGAAAAAGCCATATGAATAATTGAGCAACTTTAGCCGCACGCTCCTCACGGAGTTCTGAGTAGCTTGCAGTCTGCAGAATGGTATAAAATGTGGAAGAAACATCACCTCAATTTGACCCTGAAGGAATCTGATATACCCAATAGCTTCTAACAAGACAGAAGCAGTGTCAGTCTGCAAAAGGACAGCAAAACACCACTCATCACCACCCCCCAAATCGTCATTCTTTTCATCATTTTTAAAATTGTTTTAAGGAAAGAGCCAAAGGACTAAGAGAAAAAATGAAAACAGTATCCATCCAGTGTTTTATTATTAGAGCTATGCTATATTTATATTATAGACGCGAGATTTTTAAAGTGAGAGTCATAGGAGTCTATAAAAAGTACAAATTATTGGTGGCATAGACCCACAACAGTGCAACCATATTGCAGTCGTTCTGAATTCATATTAATTTTATGTCAAAAATTTATATTTAATTAATATTTTTCTCTTGATTAGCAGAACGATTATTTTAGAAGAGGAAAGGAAAAAAAAAAAAAAAAAGACTAACTGCCTTATGGGTTCATTTTGTTGATGATGATGAACTAAGTGGACCGTTTCAATACTTCAAAGCAGTGCTTGAATTCACCTTTCCAAATGGGGAAACTAGCTGGTGAAGGGCTGTGATTCTATCGCCTAGCTTCTCCTTCCTCAGCTGGTACAGGAGAAAAAACATATGTTGTATCACATGACTAGGTTTTTTGTTAGAATTTTAAAAGATGAAACATAGCTGAAGAACCACACATGCTCTAACTAATGGACAATCAAGAAAAACATTGACTGCCCACAGACACAAACAGGCAGTCAGGCACGCGGGCGCACACACACCGCTAACACTCATAGAGAGAGAGAGAGAGAGAGAGAGAGAGAGAGAACCTTGAGAGATGGTTGGCTTGAAGGGGGCTGAACCCTAGCCTTTTTAGATGCCCCACCAGTGGCTGTAGCATTACACTGGACAAAAAGATCACGAGGAAGAAGAAAATTCACCAAGACAAGCAATAACTTGGGAGATTATGTATGAGTTAACATTTATCTACACGAACATATATATCTTACGAGTTATGACCATGGAAATTCATACATACATACATACATACCTACATACATACATACTTATGCAACAAGGTATGCGTAAGTGTATGTATGTAGTATTGTATGAAACATGACGGATGAAGCCTTGCTCTCAAAAGGGAAAAAGAGAAAAGCGAAGGATAAAGAGGTAAAAAAAAAAAAAAAAGAAAGAAAAAAATCATTATTGCTTTTTGTTTTCTTTCTTACCTCAGGTAATTGATCTTGATGGTGTTTTCTTCCATTTGCATTGTTATTGTAGGAGAAGTTCAATATATTGCTATGGCTTAAACTTGTAACACAAGACCTAGCAGGGGAAGAAATTGGCATGACTGCTTGAGACCAAGCAGCTGAAGGCCTGCCGCTGGGTGCCTGAAATTCTTCATCCCCACCATAACTGTAGAAGTTGCTGCAAGGTGAAACCTCCTGCTTTACATCAGCAACTGCTGGAAACCTTGGACTTGGGGTTGGAGTCAAGATTTGGTCTTCCCAATTTCCTACCTTTTTAGACTGAAGTTGATGAGTAAGCCCACCAAACTTATCTTCTTCTCCTGACAAACCACCCCTGAAATTCAAATCAATTGTAAGTTGAATATAAACGTTAAATAGTCCACAGAGAGAGAGAGAGAGAGAGAGAGAGAGAAAGGTAGGTGATGCACAAGTTCTTTATGAAAGTAGACGTGAAAGGTAGGTATGTGCAATTTGTCAAAAACTTTAGAATTGAGAAAGAAAAGAAAAACTATGTGAATCAAATAGAGCATGTTGAAGCTGAAAAATAATAAATTGAACTTGAAGAGAGAGAGAGAGAGAGAGAGAGAGAGAGAGAGAGAGAGGAAAGGAATGCTCAATTTCTTTATCTAAGTGGACATGAAAAGCAAGTATGGACAATTTGTCAAAGACTTTAAAATTTTGAGGAAAAAAAAAAAAAAGCAAGTTTCTGAAGGGAAATGATATGTAGTTTAACAAAGTTTTGAAAAACTATGTGAATCGAGTAGAGCATGTTGAAGCCGAACATATAATAAATTGAACTTGAAAAAAAGAGATAGAGAGAGTTACAAAATCACATGGCTCCATGACTGATGAGGAAGTTCTTGGTTATCAGGCAAAGAATTCAAAGGAAGTGAAGAAGATCCAAGAGAATATTGAGGAGAAAAGAGAGACGGAGTGGGAGATGAAGAAAGCAAAGCATAAGGCTGCTGTGATGGTGGAAGCATGCTCCACCAGCTAGGGTTTCCTGCCATCATTTAGCTTTGATGCTGCACTAATGATCAGCAGCTCTCTGCCAAAGCACAACAATTCAATTCATGCCTTCACAACAAAAGAAAGAACCATACAGAAAAACAAGATTTTTTTTTTCTCTTTTTTTTTTTTTTTTCCTGTCACTGTTTTCTTTACTCTCTCATAATTTACTTGTTTCTGCACCCAAACAAGCCCTTTGCTAAAGCTTTAAGAGTCTTGTTTTGCTTTCTCAGATGAGTTTGAAGAAACTTTGCGCCTGTGCCCTCAGAATAACTAAATAAATAAATAAATTATAAAATAATAATAATAATAATAAAGACGTGGGGTTGGGAAGCTTTGCAAATGTTTCCTTCTCTTTCCATTTCCCTTCATTTATTTAGTATTCTTTCTTATTCTTTGCTTTTTCTTTATTATAAAGTGGGGACAACAAAAAGCTGGTGGCTGGCCAGTGTTTTCAGGAAATAAGCTAATGGTTCTTATAGGAGCTTAGAAAACTATAGCTTCCTTGATTTGGCGTGGTACGTTGGGATTGTTTGCACTCAGGGTTAGGGTAAGAGTAGAGCATTATAGCTTTTTTTTTTTTTTTTTTGTGACTATTTGATTTTATCATGCTTTCTCGTTTGGAGTGATAATCCAAGGAAGTAAAAATTACTGAATATAAGTAGCCCAACATTTTCAGTGTTACCACAAAGGTGTGTTTGCATAACCTTTTTAACTTAAACAATTGTGTATAGTAATCGTACTTCCCTTTATTCCATGTTTTTGTTGTAGGCCAATTTGCACTTATTTCACATGCTTCCAAGTAGAAAAGGTGGTACAAGCCATTTGAAAGTTTTCTTTATTAAAAATAAATGTGACATTCAATCCACTCAATCCTAAAATTTCACCCAAAGGTTTTAAAACTTTTGGAATTGATTATAATAATTATTATTATTGAATAAAGCAGTTAAAATTCTAATTAATGTTAAATATCAACCTGGCTGCATTTATTGTAATTTCCTTCAAACTTTTAATTCTATGCTTCCATATACAAGAAGACGCATGTTACCAGTTAGTGGAACAATCAATTATGAAGCTTCACTCGGTAGGCAAAAAATTTGCAAATGGGCTCTAACATACATAGGCGAGTCTTTAAGACAAGAGTGATGAGGATGAAAAAAAAAAAAAGAAAAGAAAAGAAAAAAGTGCAATCAGAATCTTTGTAACAAGGGAAAGAAGAAATTATAGTCTCAACGTTGAGACTATAAACATGAAACCCAAGGATTATCATTGATACTTTCTGTGGGTTTACGTTACTTTTGGCATTAGAATCTCTCTTTTACCTAACATTTTACTTTACAAATTACAATGCTCCCTACGAGACAAATTGGTCTATCAAATACTTCCATGTTGCCAAGGTGTGACTACTATTTTTCTGCACCAAGAAAAGCATAGAGGAAAGTGGTATGTGATATTGGATGCACCTTATTACACAATTGTTCAATGGCAGAAGGAACTATTCTCATGCGATGTAACAGCAAAAATCATGGGAAAAACAGCCCCTTGACTAAGGAAAAATCATATTGCATCCAATGTCTGTAGGCCCACTTTCTTAATGCACAATGATGGTTTTGAGGAATCCAAATGCACACAAAGCTACTAAGGACACAAAACAACAAAGTTTGAAACCATAGGAATAGGTTGCAAGTAGGTAGTTCTTCTTGAATCCCATAATCCAACGGCAGATCATCCGCATGAACTTTGATCAAAGTGAGGAGGTAGATTCAAACGCAACGCCAAAAGGAAGAAAAAAAAAAAAAAAAGGGAAAGGACAGGCAAGTAGGGATTCAGAAATATCATGTACAACAAAACTCCAGTATGCTTATAAGACAAATCTACATACGTGGTTCTTCTGAGGGATGATGTCTAGTCATTATATATGGTCTCATGATGATTTTCATGAAATAAAATGCCACTTGCATCCGAGGATAGCCCACTAGTTTCCCCTCATAGAGATTACCAAAATATGTATGCAGTCTTTCTTTTATATCTTTTTTTTTTTTTTTGTGTCCGCATTTTTTACTTTGGGAATTTTTATTTTAAAAAAATAGTTCTTTAACCAACTCTAGTTGAGCTAGTTGACAGAGTTGACGCAAATCTCTGACCTTGTGGGAAGAAGTGGAGGCTCAAAATCTATGTTCCCAAAAATTTTTCAAAGGCAGGAATCCACCCAAACCTCCTCTAATGATCGAAAAAGAAACAAGGTTTTCACAATTAGTTAAATACCAAGTTTGTGGTCCATATAATTTAGAAAGGCTTGACTTAAGGATATACAATTAGAGACTTGGTCTTCGCATGTTGGGTAGATTTAATTGGTTGTTAGCTCTTCCATTACAAATCTAGCTGGAATAGTAGCTAAACAATGTGCTATATGTTTTATGTTCTCTATTATAAAACTTTATGTAAATCCAAAGGTTGGTGTTCAGTGACATACTTGCTAAACTCACAACATTGCCCTCAGACGGAGCCTCAAGCAATAGCTTGGGCTTAAGCCTGACTTAAGCGAAATAAGTTGGTCCGGATTGGCCCAGCCCGGGCCCTGGCCTTGAACTGGTCCATTAACAAGCTAAGGATTCTTGTCAGGCAATGGCACATGCATGCGTAGTTCTCTCGTACGTCACTTTAATAACTTAAAAACATACCCCGACAAGGGTGTTGCGTTAAGCATACCAAAACATACACTAGACAGACCCAAGAGTTGCCATCACTCTGTGGGTGGCTAATGTGACGTCTTTACATGAATTCAGATTGAAAAATGGTGAGAAAACAAAAAACAACGTAACATATGGGATACAGCACAAGGGGTAGCTGGAAACATGAAAGGCTGGCAGCAAGCAAAGCAGAATCGTATAATGAAAGAAAAACACTTAAATCCTTGAAGGATTTATGCACAGAAGAGAAGAATTTCCTAACAGATGAGGTGCAACGTGAATCTGCGTCCTGAATGAACTAGTCCATTTAATGAATCTCTACATATTAAAGGGCTATCTGGTTTCAAATATATGATGATTTGACAACGTAGTCAGGATTTGTGGTTTCAGCTTGGTCGATGTATTTGTGCCACAACTTCCTTTCACTAGTTGCTGTGATTAGGTTTGTATCACTATCAGTTAAAGCTTTATGGAATATATTTAATCACCCATTAAATGCGAACTGCTTGAAATATTCCCATATAGTGTGATTTGATGATGATTGATTTGTCATCTTGAATGCCAAATTACCAGAACATTCACAAAAAGATTAATTCTTTCACTTAAATGCACATTCCTGAGTAGATTATGCAGTTCCCAGAGACCAACTGATGGTCTACAGCTTGGTTTCCATGGTTAATTGATTGACTTTCATTGTTTCACTCACTACTTGTACAATTATGACAAGTTCGGCGCTCAATGTTCAAAAAATATGTATAAAATGCTGTTTTGTTTCTTATATTTTGCTGAAAGAAGAGTAAAGTTGCGTACATCTAATTTTTCTTGGGATCACACGATGTGAAAGTTCGGCACGAACATGCTTTTGATGTTTTGCACCTAAGAGAATCCAGGTCAAGCATTTTGAGAGTTGAATGATCTGAATGACTATTGACATTTGTGATCCAATAGGCAATGCATTTGACAATTGGAGAAGAAAAAAGTGCCAGGAGTTCTAGTCAAGATAATAAACAAAAGCTGCCAGCTTACGAAGCAAAGGAAACACAAACATACATGTGTGGAATCACCGCAGAGGTTGAAGCACTTGTGGGGTCACAATGAACCGGGAATTTGCAGTGCAAAAATGTTTTCTGTTAGGAGCTTATAGTAGATATAGCTAATACAAAATGGTATTTGTTTCGAATGCCGGGTTGGGAAATAAATCATAGTAAATTATTTAGTGCAGATGAAGGGCAAGGCTTGGCTAGTATAAATAATAAACTTACTTCATTGTATCTTAGGAGTTGTAAGTTCTAGTCAAAACATAATTTTTTTTTTTTTTTTTGGATAAAAATAAGAATGAGGTTTTATACATGCAATCTATTTTGAAGGGATATCAATTTTGTGCTTGAGATGACTTTTCAATTATTTAGTGTAGATAAATACTATGTTTGGATAATATCTTTAAAACATTCTTGTTGTTTCTGATTGAGCTATCAATAAATTAAATAATAATGTCCGAGACATTTCGGTTTAGAATTGTAGCTAAGCTTGACGGTTGACACTAACTCTGGTTGCCAGTGCATTCCATTGCATTCAGCAATTAATGCAGTGTTATTAGGTTTCCGTCATTTTCTTTGAAATTAGAGTATTATTGAGTACTACATTTTCATCTCAGACTGCACATTCCGTGCTTCAAGAATTTACCCGTTTAGGTATCATAACAATTGATGGTCACAAAAGATCTAACTCTTCCTTAAGACCCTACGCAGTGCAAGAGGTTCGTGCGCTGGGATGGTCAAACAAGATGGCCAAAGAAATCAATAGTCACATATCTTGGCTACAGGTTATACACCTAGCACTTTATAGCAAGATATTACAACCTCGAGATGTTAAATAATAGCAGTTTTATATGCTAAAATCCCAATAACATTTTTTTTTTTGGGTTTTACTTATTGTTTTAAACTATACTAGATATAGTGACTGAATCTACCTTTAGCAGCTGGCCTATCTGGGGTCCTACCATCATCACAGTCTTGTGGAGGACTTGCTAGTGACTCCAGGCCGTGCAGCATTAATTGAATGATGCCCGGATTGTGCAATTTTGGGGCCTCACCAATAATTCATTTTATCCGAAAAGGCCATGCCAATTTGAAGCACATTGGATTTATCTTCAAATCCTGTGTGCTTGCAGGGGGGTTCTTCAATGCTAGGAAACTAAAATGTCAGGGTGAAATACTGAACAAAACCCACGAGATAATCTCAATTAGCAAAAAGGAATGAGTTTAAGATGTGTGGTTGGAATAAATTTGCCAGAATTTTCTAACATGGGTTGGGTATGGATGTGCCCTTTATGTTTTCTATCCACAGAAAATGATTGTTATATCAAAAGTGATGGATCCAAACTTTTTACTTTAAAGTGTTCAATAAAATTATTAAACGCAAACTCACAAAATTTGCTCTTTCACATAATCCTCCATGACAAGACCGTGGATACCAATCTTGCTTTTATCATTTTACCGACCAAAAACACAAAATGGTATGAGAAAAATTCTACAAAATGCCTTGACCAATATCTTCCGATACATATCCTGCCAGATATAACAGTGACCTTAGTCCTCTTCGGTTACCATAATTTGGTGGCTTTCAAAGGTGCATGAATGGCTACGTGCGTCTGAAATTGGCTTATTTAGTTGTTCTCAGCACAAGCCTTAAAGATTTCCCATAAAATTATATGCCCCTTGGACTAGACCAATGACTTCTCTCTTATCATTGGCCATTGCCTCCCACATGTACCACCACTGCTTGTGGTTTCTATGCTCAAATCCATGATTTGACTCATTCTGATATCCCTACAGATTTTTTGGGCATATGAACACTCTAATTTTCGGGGCTTTACCCGAGAAATATTACCAAATTGTGTGTACTGTTAGATTGTGCGTTTGTTTTCACTAGTTTAGAGGGCATTGAATTTTACTAAATTGTTTCGAGGGAGTATCGGAAGCTCAGTCTGCTCGGGTGCTTGGTTCCACAACTATTATTAATTTGTAATATTCACTTAATTTAAGTATTAAAGTTTCTCATTATTTTTTTGTTTGTCTCAAGAGACTAAAAATCAAATCAAACTTACAATAGATAAAGTATGCCTTTACAGCAGGTCCAATTAGAAGAAGTAAGCTAAGCATTTTTTTCAGTAGTTATCTTGACAAGGGATTCATCGTGCACTCGTAGAAGTTTACTGATTTTCTGTACACTGACATTGACTGACGCCTCTCATGTTTTAACACCCCAATTAAAGCTACTACAGACAAGATACATGCATCAAATATTTCACTTATTAGTGAGGGATATTCCTTTCGTTATGCTCAAAAAAAAAACAAACAAGCAAACGTATATATTCCTTATACTGTTAGCTTTGAATCTTCCTTTTCTCTCACTATTCCTCTTCTCCTTTAGTGTTAACTGAATGGCCAATTAGTACCTTGACTTTGACTTCCTTTCATCTCTTACAAAAAATATCTGAAGAAAGCAAAATTTATAGACGGAATAAAGGAAACGGGATTTGAACTCTTAATTGAAATTAATTATTATAATTTTTTGAATTTTTTTTTTATCAAAATTAAACTATTCATAATTTACTATATCCACAAATCTCGTGTCCCACTAATCGAATCATATCTCATAAACCACTTTCACATGTTTTCTCTAGCTCACATAACATCCTACAATATGTGGCGTATGGGGATTGAAAGGAGGAAAAGAGGGTCGGCCTCCAATTAGACAGAAGTTAAAAGATTAATAATAAAATGTTTGTTGACGAGGTCACACAATAATGCGAAACATTGTTCATATGGTAAGACACCCATTAATTCTTTTTCTCTTTTTCACCTAGACGTATTTCTGGATTTTTTTAACTCTTAACTAATTGTCCACAATTAGTCGTGGACCACTGCACGGCAGGAATAGCATCGAGCCTGCCGTGCTATCCCTTCGAGCACACCACCAGTCCCTTCGGGTATGAAAAGGTCGAAGAGGCCACCCTTTCCGGTCTCTGCACCAAAAAGTGGAATCTAATTCGCACAATCACACACTAAACTTCATTTGTGCGAATCAATCCGGACACATGCGTATGGATTAGGTTAACATTCATTTAAAGTAATAACTATTCTTTCTCTCTATTTATTTGTTTGAGAACTTTGATTCTCCATTAATTTGATTGTTAAAGCGTTAATATTGAAATTAATTTTTGGCATTTAATTGTATATTCTTTTATAAGACCTAACCAAATTTTAATTATATAACACCTCTACATTGACCTGATCGTATACTATTCTGACATGTATTTTGTCTTGTAAGCACTTCTCGTCAAGTTTAAAGACTAAATTAAATATGACTTAAGTGTAGGAATTTAATTAAAAATTTTAATTAAGTGTGGTGATTAAAAGGTACATTTTGAAAAAAAAAAAAAAATTACAATTTAAATTATAAGAATTCAAATCACTTAGTTATACCCAACCAAGTAAGCCTATTGAGGGAGAAAATTCATTGCAATATATTTTCTCTACCCAGAGGGCAATATGGCTTTGCTTATTAACCAAAAACATTACATCAGAAAAATAACTCCAAAACATAGATTAACTGTATGGAAGCGTACGATGAAATGCACCATCACCTCTTAGTAGCATTTATCCATGCAGGGACCAAATTTACCAATCAAAGTGATAGTCCAATAAGTACCTTTTAATGTGGCACAAAAAAATTAAAATGAGTTTAATAACATTGCAACATAGTAGAAGGTGCACAGGAAGCATGCAGATGCATGCACATGAAGAAGGAAATCCATTGGCAAAGCCAATTTTTTGTCGGAAGGCCCATTTGCCTTTCTTTTTTTTTTTTTTTCCAAGGCTCTTTTTAGGATAATTCAAGGACTCCAGAAATGGCAACATGTGTTGCAGGAAGGAATGTGGAACCTAAACATTCCGAAAACCTTACTCTTAAAGGTGCAAAGACACTAAAAGCGAGAGATTGAAGCACACCTTATAGCCAATTGAAGGTTCCAAAAAGTCGTTGAGGATGGACCATGAAATTCAAGAGACCATGTCGATTGGGAAGCAAACATGTAGATGTGGTTTTGTCACCAAGCTGCCAGTTCAATTATCAACGAGAGTAGCTCTCTTTTCCAGAATCCGATCCTTATTGTAGCACCCCATTAAAAGAAATGAATCATTGCATCATAAATGTTTCTTAAATTCAGAAAACTATTGACAGTTAAAAAATTTAAACTCGGACTAATGCGAGAAAAAGGCTTATTGAATCATTCCCCTGGGTGATAAAAAAGAAATTAGTTTCAGTTGACGTGAATGGTAACTTAAGAATACTCTTATCTTATAAAAAAAAAAAAAAGAACTTTTAAGTATCATTGGCTGTATAAAATATTTTCCCAATAAGAAATTGTAACTCAACGAGATGGTAAAGCTATTGATTAAGAATTTTATCAAGTCATGCTACACATCATACAATTAAGTAGTAAACCCAACCATTGTTGGTGGGTGGTGAGGATACATATGCAAATATATTTAGATGATTTGTCATGGGTTCATTATATGCTTATAAGCTGATACGCTGGACCATCAACAATTGAATAAGTCAAAAAGGCAACATATTTGCAATGGATTTTAAGGGAAAAAAAAAGAGGCCTTCTTACTAGGCACACATGAGCAATGTAACCTGTAATTTCTATTTTCTGTTCATTGACAGAAAATCGATGACCCGGCAGGGCGTGCTCGAGATGGGAATTTCTCCATAGTGGATTGGGTGCTCAAGATATGGCGGATGAGACAGCATCTCGTTTTATCAAGAGTATGCATAATTTAATCACTTTATTCCAAAGCTCTCACGAATGTTAAAAATATTGTTACCCACGTTACTTTCTTCAATTTCTTAGATCAACCAATGAAATTCTTATCATATAGGGCAAAATAAGTAGTAGTGTACCGTAATGATGTAGTCATGGAAATATATTTCTTTATTTAAAAAATAAAAGTGACATTGCTTTTATATATATATAAAAGATAGACTCAAATATGTTATTAGTCCTTCAACATGCATTTATGTAAAAATGTTATATTCAACCTATGCAATTTTTCTAAAATATCACAATAACTAATGAGATAAATTTTTCCATTACATAATTTTAAAATTTTTACTGAATAAGATAAAAAATTTATAGAATAAAATAAAAATATTATAATTAGATAGATTTTAAAATTATTTCATACTCTCTTTTATTAATATTAAAATTTTATTTTAATCATATATATAAAATATTTAATAATTTTTAATAAAAATATTGTTAATTTTTGTTATATATAACGTAATAAAAATTTTATATTAAGTTAAAATTAAAAAATATTAAATTATTAAAAAAAATAATAAAAATAAAAATATTATAATGTTTAAATTTTATTTATTATTTAATTTTTAAAAATTTTTTATTAAAAAATTATTTTTTAAAAAAATAAAGTCCTCATTGTTTTTCTTTTTTTTTCTTTTTTTTTTTTCATCAACGTAATAAAATTGATATTTTATTTAAAGGTACGTGGAGTCAAACAGTAGATGGTGAAGTGAGTTACCGTTTTACTTGACCGTTAACAACACGGCCGGCATTTCAACGGAACGGGTCAACGACCCAAGCAGCCATCACGTGTCTACTTCCCATCAAGTCCAACAAACAAACGCCGTCTGTGGCCCCCAACGAAAAGATATGCTTTAATCCATACCTATTCACCGTCAGATCATTCCCCGCGTGATGCGCAGCTTTTTGATTGCGCAACGCAACACAATAATTACGATGGATATAGGCGTGGTGTAGCAGAAGATTCACCTCCCGACAAAATTAACCTCCCAAAAAATAATTACCCGACATTTTACCGGCAACCTCGCCGTAAAAAGTAAGTCAATCGCCTTCCTCTCCAACTTTTTTTTCCCTTTTTTTCCTTCTTTTTTTTTTTTTTTTTAATTATAAAACAATAGTGTTATTTCACAGTGCAGCAAAGTTTTGAAAATTATAAAATTAAAAATTAAATCATAATTTAATTTAATTATTTTAAAAATTATTAATTTTAAAAATTAAGAATTAAATTAATTATAATTTTATTAATTTAATTAATTTAAAAAAATTAAAATAATTTTTTTATATTTAAATTTTTAAAAAAGTTAAAAATTATATTATTAATTTTATTATATATTAAATATTAAATATTAATTTTATTAATTTGACCTGATTAAAACAATTAAATCATTTCAATTGTAAATTATTAAATTTTTCAATTCTGATTTTTAAAATTTTGTTTCGTATGAAAAAATCAACATGCTTAATCAAAATTCATTATTTTTAAATATATATTTAATTTTATTAAATACTTTGACCAAAAAAAAAAATTAAATTCATAATTTTTTTCGCCACAATCTGTTTTATATTTAATTCTATTAAATACCATTATAATCTGTTTTAGCATGAATTATTACACACAAAAAAGTGGCACATTTCTCCATTTAATCTTTTCTCGATGCTATGTTTATCGTAAACCAACTTTTAGGGGATTTGGCATTACATCTATAAACATATATACCCAACAGGGAAAGCAAACAAAAATAACGTAGATAAACCACTAATCAAACCATGGGAATATATGGGAAGGGAATAGGCATCACTATCACTGGATCTGAAGCTTTTTGTCACAGAGTTATGATATGGCAAAGGCAACTAATAGGGACAGACTGTTGTTCGTTTTCGTTCCATTACTTCCCACTCTGTGTCTGCTGGTATTGGAAATGGAAAGGGCTTTCGCTTTAAAAGAAGAGGGGTGTTTTTTTTTTTTTCAATTTTAACATTGACTAAGTAAAATGAACATTATTCGTTTTGTAATTTTATTAAGGAGACTTTTATATCATTCAATATTATAATTTAATTGATAATTTAGTTTTTTTTATATATATATATTGATGCAAAATTTATGTTGAAACAGTCAAGGGTGGTCTTACAGTGATTTTTTTTTTTTTTATTTGTTTAAAAAAGAGACTTTTGTTAATTATTAAGCATAAAGGCATGCTACAGAAAGCCCAAAGAAGCTTCTTTTCTGCATTAACAAAAACCAGACGAGCTCTTGCGGACTGACAATACTGCCTTTGCCTCTCTCTCTCTCTCTCTCTCTCTTTTTCTCTATAATATATTTTCCTTGTCTTGGTAACAAGCCTCTCTCGAAGTCTCAACCTTTTGCTTGGTCTGTATCTTTTCCAAGTTTTTCCACTGAGAATAGCTTTGATGTCTAGACCACAAGAACATGATTACATAGGCTTATCAGAGACCCCTTCAATGGAGAGAATCTCTGACAAGCTCTCCTCCTCTTCTTCTTCTTCTACTCTCACCACTGAAGAGAAAAATGGCTGCAAGAATAACACCAAATCTTTGAACCTGAAAGAAACTGAGCTAAGTCTTGGTTTGCCTGGGTTATCTCTTTTTGGCAAAGATATTGACACCAAAGCGTACTCTGTTAGCCCATTAAAGAATCTAGTCTCTGGAGCCAAAAGGGGTTTCTCAGATGCCATTGATGGCAATAGATCTGAGGTTAATTCGACTAAAGTTGCTGTCTTTTTCTCTTCAAGAGGTGAAAATGTTGGTTCCCAGAAACTTTTTATACCTGCACGTTCAAAGAAAGAGGTTGTTGGTGGTGCTGCTGGTGCTCAATCTCCAAAGCCAATTCAGGAGAAAAATAATCAGGTGTCAGGTGGAAATGAGAAAGATAGTGCTCCTGCTGCAAAGTAAACTAATAAACTTGCATTTCTGCTTTAATATGTTGTCTTGGCTTGGTAATTGTGTGTTTGTTGTTATAACCAAATTCTAATTACTGTAGAAATCATGGCAAAGAGCAACATGGGCTGCAATTTTAGTTCCAAGTAGATTTCACTGTGAGCAAGTCTGAGTGTTAAATTTTATGCTTGATCCTGCTTCAGTTTGTGGAAAAGTAAATGAAATAACTAGTCTTGGAAACTAGTAAATGAAAGTTTTTCTATTACTTTTGCTTCTTTTTTTTTTTTTTTTTTCTGGTGTTAGTTGATTGTACCTTCTATTAGTTTGTTTTCTAATTGGCTTCCTCTTTTCCCCTTTGATATCACAGTTTTTTTTGTTTTAGCTGCAGTTGTATATTTTGGTTAATTTTTGTATGCATTATTTAACATTCAAATCTATTTATAGCCTCTTCCTTTTCATTTTTGATATACCGTCTCTTTTGTAATACACTGAAGGTGTAATTGTAAGGTTACAGTATCAGATTCAAGTCAGGGAAGTACTTTTCGGAGCAATTAATTTGCTATGTAAAGTAAAGGCGAATTTAAAGTAGCGACCAAGATTTTAATCATGGCTTTTTTCTAGATTTGTGGAGATGTTCGCTTGATATATGAATTTTGGGTTCTAGCCTAAATTTCCTCTTTACTGAGATAACTTCAATCTATTCTTTCTTTTAACAGGGCACAGGTGGTAGGATGGCCACCAATTCGGTCATTCCGGAAGAACACCATGGCCTCTAGCTTGGGGAAGAACAATGAAGATGCTGAAGGCAAGTCAGGATTCGGGTGCCTGTATGTGAAGGTTAGCATGGATGGCGCTCCATACTTGAGGAAGGTTGACCTCAAAACCTGTAACAATTATGCGGAACTCTCATCTGCCCTTGAGAAGATGTTCAGCTGCTTTACCATCGGTGCTCTCTCCGTCTCTGTCTCTCCGTGCAACCATAGCCGTATGCACACAGAGAATTCATATGCAACTTGTTGCATTGAAAATTGCCAACCTCTTTTTGATTTGGTCCAGGAAGGGGAAATACTTAAAGCGAATGTTTTTGTTCTATTTAAGTTACTATGCAACCTTAGGCTACAGTGAGACCCGCCTTTGGCACATAATATATGCTTCTTCATTCAATAATCAATAGATGAATGAAATCTCAAGTTTTATGCTTATGCCATGTTTCTTCTCTTCACCAATAAATAATATTGTCTCCAAATGTAGAAAGGGTTGCTGACTTTTTTCTTTTACTGTTGGTTTGCATGGATGACTGTCCATAATTCAGGACAGTGCAGTTCTCATGGACTTCCAGGGGGGGATGGCCTGAATGAGAGTCATCTAAAAGATCTTCTTCATAGTTCTGAATATGTACTCACTTATGAAGACAAGGATGGTGACTGGATGCTTGTTGGTGATGTCCCTTGGGAGTAAGTACAACTCCGTTGCCTTGTTCCCTTAATTTAATGTGATGCAGCCCATCAACCAAGTATGTTTTTGGTGACATTAATGTTGGAATTCATATGCTTGAAAATGTACAGAAGGTTGTCATTGGAATATTTATAAAAGTAGAAACCGAATCAATCCAACAGGTTTCAAAGCTTAAATATTGTCAATTTGATCTTAGAAAATCACTACAAAATTAGCTGATGGGATGCCCGCAGCGATCGCTTGAACTTTTGCAATTTAGTGTCTTGCATTACCAGTTTGGTATTTCTGATAAATGTGTTCTGTGTTACAATGACAGGATGTTTATTAACTCGTGCAAAAGACTGAGGATCATGAAAGGCTCAGAGGCAATTGGGCTTGGTAGGTGTTTCAATATATAGAGGCCAACTTTTGATTTTTAACATTGTTTAGAGATGTCTTGGAGATAACTTCAATGAACTATTATGGGCATTAGCAAATCAGAAACCAAACAGGATGGAATTCAGTTTGCTCTTGTTTGCACATCATATTTGGATCTCTTATTTTACTTCCTCAAAATCTATTCTGGTCTGTCTCCCTCTTTGCAGCTCCAAGGGCCGCGGAGAAATGCAAGGACTGTAACTAGTCTAAAGTGGTTAAGTCATGAAGCTCCAAAAGGGGTTTTCTGAGTACACCGGAAGTCTTAATATGTTTGTTGAGTTGAGTGCTTGGTCTTGATCCCACGTATTGCAAATGTCTCAAAGATGTGTTGTATGTTGATGAATAGGATGTCATGGGAGATGTGCATAGGACACCCTATAGTTGGTTTAATGTGTCTAGTCTCTCTTTTATCGCGTGTACTTGTCAATTGTGTAAATGGATGGATTTCTTTTTATTCGTTGACCTCTCTCTCTCTCTCTCTCTCTCTCTCTCTCACACACACACACACACTCAACCCACCTACCAGTTGCATGTATGGAAATGATTGTAAATTGGCTTGTTGGTATGTCAATCTTATCTCCAATGTTGGCATAACCTTTCAAGATCATTAGCCCATGAGCCTACGCATGATACATCCACTGCACCCTCCCCATTGCCTCTCGGCCAGGTTCCAGGTGCTTGGGCTGAGAAGTTGTCCAAAGTTGAAGGGTGAAACTCGGATTATATATTTAACCACAACACGTTCCCTTGCGCAATTCCCCTGGGCTGAAAGCAGGTCTCTTTACAAGAAAAACTATTTTAAGGAGAAGCTTGGAAGACCAAACGCATGAAAATATTACAATAAAGAGCTCTAATCGTGCTAAAAACATTTATGTTAGACAGTTGGGGTAACCCAGGAAATTGATGAATTAACAGATGAAAAAGGAAAATTAGCTAGTCAATCTGAACAACCATGTGAGAGAGTATTCGTATTAACAGCTTCAGTATCAGAGCCTTAAGTGGCCATTGCATCAATTCTGGAAAGCTTCAGGACTCTTGTTGAGAGATTTGAAGATATACCATCTGGGTGTAACCATTAAAAACAGAAGCCTCAAGCCTACTTAAACCTGTCCGTTGGAACAGGCCATAACGGCCATCTTCAACAATAGGGGTGATGACACGAGCTGGATCATACCGTGATTGGTGAGTAAGGGAAGGACCAGCCACCGGAGGGAGCTCCCAATACACATCAAGAATTGATTCAATAAACCGGCTGTTCTGAAAATGTTCCTCATAAGAAATTGGCTTATTACTATGATTAAAGTTATCCCGCATCCAGCCTCTAACACCCCACCATGCTTCATTTGGTCCACATATTTCATCCATATCAACTGCCTTCTCCCAGAATTTCTTCCTTTTCAACCTTATCCTGGCTTCATCACTCTCTGAAAAGCAGCTATGGCCCCCTCCTACACTTAGTTCCAAAAGAAACAACAAATGAAATGAGTTATAGACCAATCTGGAACAGAATCTGAAATAACAAGATTGAATTCTGAATCCATAAATCAAATTATACTAACATGCAAATTAAGGGACTTAAAGAAAATCAGATCTGACATTAATTACATTGGATTCTCATGAGGAGTGATAATAACGGATAAACTACTATCCATGGTGAGGTCACTCTCTTAAGACCATAAAAGAAGCCCAATGCATAAAGAAAGAGACCATTGATGTTATTAAATTGGGGAATCACCCAACATAAAGCAAAATGCAATAAAAGATGGCATATCTTGTAACTCTTGTACTTAAAAGAATTTTGGTGATAGCAGCAAACACAAGGCTGCCAGGATATTATAAGACCAAAATAATGCAAAATAAAGCCTTCAAAAAGTTAGAGACATATAATCTAACAAGAACAGTTCTAGAACAAACCAAAACCCACAAATTTTGCAGTGCAGTAAATATTTTTCACCACAAATTATTGAGTGCCAGTTCTCCTGTGCCAAAACCAATTATAGTCTGCTTTGTAGTGCTTCACTTGAATGATAAGCACTTGACAACAGAATTGAGAGTTGCTTGAGGATAAGCATGAATTTTTTACATCAGTGAAATGTTGAACTGAAGGATTATTAGCAACCATCCTACAAAGAAAACAATCAGAAAAATCATTAGCACAAAAAGGGAAGGCATTCACCTCTTATGTAGGCCTGATCACATATTTGCCTCAATGAGTAATGATCTCCAGTTCCAGTATCATAATTATCTTCAAAAACAAGATGATGAAACCCAGCATTCAGTGCCTGCTTTACCCTGCTGACAGAACCATTAACTAATGAAAAATACATCCAACAATTTAGGAAACAACATATGCATAAAAATTACTACAGATCCAGGGTACCTTTTCAATTCATTCTGATGGTCATCAAAAAAGATGAGAACTCTACTGAGATCATTGATCTTGTGTTTCTTCATCACACTCTTCCAATCAACACTTCCAAAATCCACAAAATCTTTTCCAGCAAAGTATGTGCAGTTTCCATCAACATAAGCCGGACCCTTCTTTAGGTACTTTTCAGGATGTCTGGGTGAAATAGAAATTATTGGAGTATCTGGCATGGCTTGCCGCAGCACCCAAGTGGAATGCCCCTTGAAAGCACCACTCTCAATCATTAGATCTGGTTTCAACCACTGAGCAATGAACCAAAGCCCAAAGCTATGGTCAAAGCCCATTCCATAAATGTTGTTTTTGATTGGCCGAGTTTCATATATTGGTACAAACTCTTCCAAGCCTTTGATTAAATCCTTAGACGTCCACTGAACTGTTTTTCCATGTTTCGATCTGCCTTTTGCCAAGGACAAGAATTAAATGAGGAGCAAATAATAAGAAATCATATTTTAGAGTCAAATTGTTCTTACTAGTATTACCTATTTTTACTGATAAAACTTATCTTAAAGAGCAAGAAAGTTGAATGCGAATGAAAAAAAATGCCAGCAGAAGTTTTGGGGATCATATACTTGGAAAATTGACTGAAGTGATTCAAACAGATGCACATAAGTTCAAGATATGAAAATCTATTCCAAAAAAATACTTATAGGGTATTCGCAGACTACCCCAGAAAAATTGTAGAATTTCTCCAAATGTGTGAGATCATTAGTTAGAAGAGAGCATTCCATTTAGTTATTTCTCCAGTCAACCATCATCCTCCACCACATCTCCAACCCCCAGTCACTCTTCCAAGATCCATATCAAAATAGTATTTGCTTCTTCTCTCCTAACCAGACAACGAAATGCCACCTTATGTCCAAAACCCCAGTTGCCCTCCTTTTCCCACATTTTCTTGGCAACCAAACAGAATGTAAACAACATCCCCCAACTCAATAGCTAGTTTTTGGGGCATGGTTCTCCCAATGTTCATATCAAAATTACATTGCTTCTTCCCTCCTACCCAAACAATGAAATCCCACCTCATATGCAAAACCATAATCACCCTCCTTTTTCCTTTCCCACGTTTTCTCAGCAACCAAACAAAATGTAAACAACATAAAGTTCAAAACTTTCTGTCAATTTCCACCTATTAACAAAACCAAACCCAGATCTGACCCGAAACCATTTCCCAAAACTATAAAGATATACATCAGCGATGAGAAAAATAAGACTTACACCAGGGAACGCCGAGAGAGCCAAATTCGGAATCAAACCCATCAAGCCCATAGAACCCGACCCGGGAAGTCCGATCAAACGGCGAGACGCAGACGAAGCTCCGATAATGGAGGAGAAGAGAAGCAAGGGAGAAGAAAGACAATACAAGACAGAGAAGAAGGCAGGCCGTAGGAGCGGGGCAGAGGCAACAGAATTGGGAGAAACGGGTCATGTAATTGGAAGCCAGTAAGTAAGGGCTCTGCCTCCGGTTCTTGGATTCGTCGGTTCCGGATACGCTTCCGTCGTCGTCGTCATCGGAGTAGAGAGCAGCGCGCCGGGAGGAGAGGACGCGGTCGAGCATTTTGGTGGTGGTACTGGTGGCGGAGGGTGGGGTTCGTGGGCTGTGAGGAGGATGCTTGAGTGCAGGCATACTGAACATTGGAGTGTTATTTTATTTTCTCTTCTATTTTTACCGTTTATTTATTTACTTCTTATCTACTTTTTATCTTTTGTTTTTATAGTTAAAAAAATATAAATAAATAAATAAATAAATACGTTTCAAATTAAATTATTTTAAATTTTTTAAATTTATTATATTTTATTTTTATTTTAATATACATTTATTAATTTCAAATATTTTTAAAATTATATTAATTAAAATTTTAATTTATTAATTTTAAAATATATTAAATATTTAATTTTTTTAATTAAATTTAATTTAAATTATTTTATTTTTATTTAAATTTTAAATATTTTAAATTATAAATTATTAATTTTTTATTAATATAAAATAAATCAAATCAAATTTTAAATATCTTAAACTAAATTATTCCATTTTTGTCACCAATAAGACTAGGAAAGCGAGGGGAGGAGATTGGAGAACTGTTGTTTTTCCATTCTTTTTTTAAGCTATGAGATCATTATTTATTTAAAATATTTTTGTTGGCATTTATTTTTAATAAATAAAGAAAAATATTTTTTAAAAATAATTTTCAAGTAATATTAATCTTACAGAAATATTATATGGCTAATCACGCTAAAACAAATTGAATGATGCATGGCAGTCCAACTATAATTAGATAATCATATTATATAAATTTTTATTTAATTAAAAATTATATAATAAAATAATTTTTTTATTCTCATAATTTCTATACTTTTCACTGTTAAAAAATTAGACGTCTCCTAAGAAACATATTATACAAGACTTCTGCAGCGAAATAAATGGAAGAAAGATGTAGATGATATCACGGGTATGAATCTTGCATTTTAAAAAAAAAAAAAAATATATATATATATATATATATAATGCACATATAACCAAAATATTTTATTTATTTGTATATTTTATGTTAATTATCTATACATAATATTTTTACAAAAATAGAGTAAAATTGACATGGACTCTACCTCTCATTTTTTGTTATCACACTGAAATGGGTTGCCGGATCCAGTGATTATTAAATGAATTTGTAATCAAATCAGAATCTATCTAACCAATTATTGAGAAAAAAATAAATTATTCATATATAATGTATAGATTTAAAGAATTTGTCTGCCTATTAAATAAAGTACAATCACCAAAAACTATTGAATATGTTAGATCATATGTATTTGTGATAAAAAAAAAAAAAAAAAGAATTACGTAAATTAGAGATAACTCTAAATCGAGTTAGTTAAGAGAAGAGAAGGAAGAAACGACACTTAACTCACTAGGTTTCAATCCAAAATGCATTTCTTGTGACATGAGTTAGTCAGTTAGTTAGTTGTGGAAATCAAGATCCTATTCCCGTGATGGATTTGGTATCAAGGATCAAATCAACAATTAATTGATAATTAAAATTTTTTTAAAAAAATTAAAAAAATAATTAATATTTTTTAAATTACTTTTGTCTTATAATTTTATTTTTTTATTATGAAAAATAAAAAAAATTTTTAATAATGTTAAAAAGTTAGTTAAAATAAGATTTTAATTAATAATTAAATTTTTTAAAATTAATTTAAAATTTAAGACTGATAATATAATTTCAATATTTAGTTATAGATAATTACAATATATATATAATAAAATTTTAAAATGTATTTTTTTATGAATTAAAAAAAAAAAAAAGGAAGAAAGGTTGTATTCGTTGGACAGTGTTAGATAACATGTGTAAGTAAGAGTAAACGAGTAGACGAAAAGTCCGACTCTCTCAAATAGCCGTGCGAATGTTAGTTTCCGGTTCCAAGGTTCTCTTCAGGTAACGTCTGTTTGTTTCCCGAGGATATTTACTAAGAAAAAGAAAAAACAAAGAAGCCTCATTTCTCCGTTGTATTCTCTCTCTCTCTCTCTCTCTCTCTCTCTCTCTCTCTAATAGTTGTTGAACTTTTTATTGTGAATTTATCTGTACAGAGTGGACAGAGCGTTGAAATTGGTGAATTTAATTGTGAATTCGGAGCTAGTCAATTACTTTCAGGTTTTCAATCTTTAGCTGATGTGGGGTTTGGATGTTGAATTTCGATTTGAAGCTTTTTTATTTTTGTGTAAATATTCAGTCAAATAACAGGCAGGTGTGTACTGTTCACCATTCTGCTGCAGTTATTCTAGTAATTGTTTGGAATTCTTGATAGAAAAGAGAAGAACTTGTTTAGTTGTATGTAGTTTAAAGTGATTTTTAAGGTATGTGATTAGGAGATTCATCAAAGAAGAAACTAAAAGGAAATGAATGTAATTGAAATGAATGTTTCAGGTGCTTTTCCTATTTTTGGTTGAAGTTGAAGTATATCAGCACAATACGACCTGAAGTGATAAGTTAATGAGACTTGTAGGTTTGGATTATTGTATAGGCTTTGATCATTTTTATGTATCTAACTAGTGTAAAAGAACAAGGCATTTCAATACACGAGGCTCCCTCACATTGTAGAGTTTGCGCAAGGGTTAGATGTGTGGGGCCCTATCTTTGTTTTTACAGGGGCAGACTTTTGTGACTTTGAGGTCACAATGGAATAACTTTACTTTAATGTTAAGGCTTGTCCTTGTATCTAATTCTAGTTCAATGAGTAAATAATTATATCTGGAAGGAAGGATGCCAAAAAATTCATCTGAGGAAATATAATGAAGCTAAGAATGCTTCTCATCTTGTTTTGTGCTTATCTTCAAAAGGTCTGATTGATGAGGCTGTTGAAGAAATCTGTAGGGAATCATGAATGAGATGGATATCCTTTGTTGTTTTTTGTACTCAATGGATTGATTAGGTTATTCTGCCAAGTTGCTTCTAAATATTGAGATTCTCATCATTCCACACTGGAAATATTAAAAAATAAAAATAAAAAATGAAGCATGATGGCAACACAAATAACCTTCTTGCATGTTGTATATAAAGTATTGGTTCCAATGAGATGATTAATGTATACCTTTGGTCATAGAACTTCTGTATTTGGACATTAAGATATGCTGATGGTAAATTGTTTATTGAAGCCTGCGGTTGAGTTAATTTTGATGGCATAACTCATGTGGCAGGGAGATTGTTCCCATCGACGTTTAAGCTTCAGTAAGAAGTTGGTTGGGGGAAAAGTTAACCTGGGCAGCATGGATTTGAGCAAAAAGCAAAGAACAGTTGAGCAAATAAGGAGGCAAATATCTTCTCAAGCAAGTTCAATGGAAGGTGTTTTTTCTTCTTTGAGGCATTTTTCTTATAGTATAACTGCTTGAAATCATTCTCTGTTGTTACGTTTATCATCAATGTGGTTGTTGTGTTTATCAATTGCACAACAAAGTGAACATACTTCCAGTCTAGATTACATGTCATGTCTTACCCAATTTTGTTTATATTCATGGAGACAGAACCCTTTTATATATATATATAACTGCGCTGCTGCCCTCTTCTTGTACTCATATAAATTCCTGCATTTCATTAGTGCTATGGTCAGACTACTGGTGCTTGGATACATTCATGTGAAGATTTAAGCACCACATGGACACTTTCTCACCCCTTGGCTCTTAATTTGATGCTATATTGACCTTTGCAATAAGTGGTCATTTCATAAGAATTTTTCCGTTAGAGAATTTTTGTTGTCTTCAAGCAATCTGGATTCTGGTGTACCTCATGGGGAATTTGATGCAAATCTACAGAGGACATCATAAAAGATGTGATTATTGAGTCAGAAAGAGGATATCAAGATCAAGAAGTGCTTAGCATAACTAGCTCCATTCTAAATCATGAACAAGTTACCCAAGTTGCTGAATCTGTGACTATCAACTCTACCACCCTGGAGGAAAAAGTTGAAGACGGAACTTTGGAAGGAGAGTCAGCTTTTCCTGCTGAAAAGCATATACTTTCAGTTGAGGTAACATTTACTCATTGGCCTTTAGGAATTCAGCCTGGTTATATACTGCATATAATAGCAGTTAAATTTTGGCTTAATTGTGTGATGATTATGGCAGCAATTGATTAGCTCACTGTTCTGTAGCCATTTTGCTCATAACACCTCCTATTTCTTCTCACCTTAAATGATCACCTTCTCATTCTCTGGGTTTCTGTGAGATGCTGCTGGCTCTGTTTTTCCCTTTCTAAATATTTTGTTTTTGTTTTCTTTTTTTATTCCTCTTGTTTGCTCTGATTGACATGTAGGTAGCTGCATCTCTCGTACGATTTATCGTGGGAAAAGGGTATGAAAATGAACACATATTACATTTTTTTAATTTGAGTATCATGCGTGTATACACTTAATACATACTTGTAACTTTCTTGCTTCAGAGGATGGATGAAGAAGAAGATTGAAGAGGAGTTGGGAGTTAAGATCACTATACCGTCACCGAGAAAGGAGGAACCTGTTGGTGAGTTTTCTGGAATTTACAAATTTATACATACAATAGGAGTAAGGCTATCTACATCTGATCTTTTCCCAGACCCCACAGTGTGGGAGTCTCAGGCACCCGGATGCCTTTCTTTTTTACTGACAAATTTATACATATATGATTGTTAAGGTCATATCATTCTTTCCAAATATGATGGTTATTTTGATTTTTTTCTGAAATTGTGGTATGATCTGTTTTAACAAGCCAATGCTCCTCTAATTTAAAAGTTGCAATAGTTTGCAATGAGATTTTAAAGGTTGTAGTGCTAGTTGTCCGATTTTAGTAACTTGAACATGATTATTCTTGGCAGTCATTGAAGGTTTTTCGCTTCATAGTGTAACTGAAGCTTCTCAGAAGATACAAGCCATTATTGATGAGGTTTGTTCCCTGTCAATTTGATTTTAGAAAGAATAAGAATGGAAAATTTTCTAACCCTTTTACCTTTGGCCAAAACAAAAACAGGCAGTGAAGAGCCCTAGTCTTGATTATTCCCACTTTATATCTCTTCCATTGGCCATACACCCTGAATTGGTTGGAAAGTTAGTCAATTTTCAGAACACCATATTGGGAAATAATAATGCTTCAGTGGATGAGAAGGGTGATCCTGTGGAGGTTGGAGTTAAAGTTGAAGATGAAAGGCATGCAAATGTGGATTCAGCTCACATACCTGTTGTTAGTTATGCACCTAAAGCATCAAAGACAGCTTCTTTATCTGGTAAATTGAGAATGCTTATAGATCTCAAATTGACAGAATTTGGAAGAATCTTTCTTTTGTAGCTTACTGCCTACAGTTTCAAATACTTTTTAAGCTTGTGCCACATAACATTGCTCAAAATTCATTTTATTATGCTTTTTATTGGGACAAGAAAGGATAGTACGCAAAAATTTAAAATATAAAGGTGGTTCCTTCATTAATAGTTTTCAAATTTACTGAAGGTAGTTTGTTTCTATATCTTTTGAGAATCAATCAATATTTGCACCTCGCTAATCATCATTTTCTCTTGAACTCACTCATTATGTTACCTTTACAGATTTGGGAATAGACAAATCCATATTTATTAAGCCTAAAACATTTCACTTAACTGTGTTAATGTTGAAGTTGTGGAATAAAGAGCGAGTTAATGCAGCTTCAGAGGTTTTGGAGGTATATCTCTGCCAAGCAAGAGAAGTTTTGGCTGACTTTGGCACTAATTATTTACAAGCTATTTGTGCTCTCTGTTTGTGTTCTAGAGTATCTCCTCAAAAGTGATGGATGCCCTGGACAATCGACCTATTGCTATCAGACTCAAGGGCCTGGTAAGTAGAACATTGTTTGGTTTCTGGGTCTTCTGGTAGCAACAAGACTCAATTACTCTTTGCACTGTAGTGGTAAATTAGGCTCAGATATGTCCTAATTCTGAGACAGTTTCTTCTAAAGAAAGAGTAACAATAGTGCCCTGGGCAAGCCATCGATCACTGCTTTAATGTCTTTTTTATTTATTTTTCAATGTCCACATAGTTCTTCTTCCTCTAGTAATGATCACATACTCTACCCATGTGCAGGAGTGCATGAAAGGATCTTTGGCTAAGGCCCGTGTTCTCTATGCTACTGTTGAAGAAGCTAGCAATGATGGCCGACTAATGCGTGCCTGTCGTATCCTATTGTCTTGGCATCAATAATATAATACCATAAAAAAAAAAAATCTAGTACCATTATCTTCTCTGTTTGTGCACAGGGGAAAAATGAGAAATAATAAACTAATTCATTTGCATTATTTTTGCGGTGTATCTTCCACTTGAATGGGCTATATTAATTTTCTTTAGCTTTCTTAGAAGTTATCATTGATGAATTTGTTAAGGCTGGACTTGTTCTCGAGAGAGATGCAAAACACACATTGAAGGTAAAATGGGCAACTTTTGAATTGCCTGTATCTATTTAGCATGCACTCACAATCGGCATTTTATCATGAGATGTGTATTACCAGTTGACTTGTATTACATCTAGGATGCATGAAACTGCAAGTAGATAGAAACATCAAATGGTTACCTTTACCCTCGAATGTTGCATTTGGTTAAATTTTGGACTCCCCTATAGCAGTACTTTTAACTGCCATTGGTTTGTGAAGGATCGCCTTTTCTCGCCCCAAACCATACCAGCTTTATTTGGCAAATGCTGGTGTATGTTAAGCTTTGTGGTTCCATTGGGTTCTCAGAAATGATTACTCCCTCAAACTTCAGCTTTGTAACTCTATGAAATTTGGCCATTTAACCCTAGGTTTGAGTGCAGCTGCACAAATTCAAATATCTGACACCTATTCAGCCAAAATCTTGGGAAAATTGGATGTGATTAAACTAGGCCATGTTTAATGATCAACTAATGTCTTTTTGCGTGGAAAGTTTTGATCTGTTACAGGTATCTTTGGTTTATATTTTATTCTAATGTGTATACACTTAAGCCTGAAGTTAGCTGACTGAATTCACTATGGTTTTTAATACACATTTGTGTTGCTCTGCTATTATTGCATATACCAATGATGTCTGTGAAGTACTAACGTTAAGGGTCTGTGCCTGAATTGCAGTTGCATGCCACAGTGATGAATGTGAGACATAGGAAAGGGTGCTGGTGCTGTTTCCTTCTCCTTCTCTCTGGCTTCTATTATCATTATGTGTGATTTCTTTTTTTTTGCCCTTTTTTCTGACCGGCTAAAATGACTGAAATTTTTCAGGAAAATGAGAAGAGGGAATGGTGATTCCTTTGATGCACGGGGCATTTTTGAGAAGTTTGGGTCCGAGGACTGGGGCGAGTATCTTATCCGTGAAGCTCATCTTTCCCAACGTTTTGTGTATGATGAAAATGGATTCTATCATTGTTGTGCTTCAATACCGTTTCCTGAAAGCTTGCAGGGAGACTGAATGGCATTTTTATCAAAGATTTCATAAGTTAAACATACACTTTGGTAGTATATCATGAAAGCAACTAAGCATGTTGATTTCTCTTTTCCTTTGTGCATTGAAATTGTTTCCTTCCTGCAGAGAGTATTCCTTTAATGATGGATTATAATAATTAGAGATCCTTCTACTTGTTCTCTCTCTCTCTCTCTCTCTCTCTCTCCCCCCCCCTCTCCCCCAAATCGAGGCTCAGCATGTGACAAACCAAAGTATTGCCTGTGACTCAAAACAGCTGAACAAAACATTAAGTCAAGGCTACAATTCTTGGATGTCTGCCCGTGAATGTATACTAGTTAATCATGCCGACACTCAATATCCAAAGATGTGGATCTTACTAGGTGGACTCATTTTTGGTGCCCTACTCAGAATAAAACTGATCAAAAAATAGTATTTACCACAATGAATAATGCAATATATATGTATATTTTTGGAGCCCTTTTTGTACTATTCATTGTGATCCATGCTATCTTTCCAAAGGGATTTATTCAATTTTTACAATTAGTCCATCAAATCATGAGTTTCCCTTAAAGTTCCCTCAAGTTATTTTTCGTTTGAAATTATAGTAGACACTAGACACCTCCTGTTGGTCGTGGGCTAGCAGGGCTTATTTATAGGAATCTGTTCATTTCGTCAGACCATTCACCCTGGTCCAATGAGTTCTAAATTCTCAACTGTCCAGATCCATTTGTTGTGTTTATGAATTACAGTCTTTCTTGCCCATTGTCCTTAACCAAAAAAAGGTGGGGGAAGCAGATGGTGTTTTCTTTCTTTGCCCTCACCTTTTGTTTTCTATTTTAGCCAGCCATTTGAATTCCATAGTGCTTTATTGGTGTAAAGCCTTGTGATCAAATTAATTGTTGCTTTTTGCAAGGGAAAAATTACTAATAAGCTCAATAATTAACCCAAAAAAAAAAAAAAAAAGAAGGTATCACAATGCACTAGAGTCTTACACTATGGATTGAGTGAAGGGTAAGATTTGTTTCTTAAATTGCATGAATTTGAATAATAATAATAATAATAATAAAATTTTGTGGTGTTAGCCATATATGGTTGTAAGATTTAAAAGTAAAACTCCAAGCATAAGCATATAAATTTTCTTATCATTATGGATTTAGTCTGGATTTTGAGATATTTCCGAAGGCAATATTCTTTCGGATTTCCATTCATGCCCTTTCCATTCCGGTAGTTGCTGGATGACCACCTGCATTGGATTCGCCAAAAAAAAAAAAAAAAAAACAAAAGAAGAAGACAACTTCACATACTCAAGACAGGAAACCGCAAAATACTGATGGCATTCAATATTTAATTATTAGAGTCATATTAACGCTTTTTTTTTTTTTTAATCCCTTCTAATTAGCATCAGAGATCACAAATGGATGGACTGGCCCAGATTTGGGTAGGGTTGTTTCAGGCATTTGGTAATAAGAGTTTCAGGAATTTTGGATTTATGCATTGTATTTGTTTTGAATGCATTAAATTTTAAAATTTTGTCAAATCTATTGAATTTCAAATATACTAAATTTTAATTTTTTTTGTTTAAATTTTGATTTAATGAAATAATTTTTATGTTATTTAAATTTTGAGTTATCTTAATTTTAAGTATTTTTTTAACTCCAAGTTACTGGTATATTTAATCAATATAAATTAAGTTAAATTAAGTCTCAAACCAATTAAGTTGGGTTGTGCAAGTCATGCTAGGTTTTGCCACCACTACTTAGCATCTAACAGAAATTTGAGCACAAAGCTGCTGAGGGATGGACACTGACCATTCCTGTAGATTCGGGATTCCCAACCGTGGTCTGGCAAGCAAGTCTCCAATTTTTTGGTTTCTGCATTATACATTTAATATAAGACCTTGCGTGAAATAAAATAAGAAAAGTTTGAGATGCAAAACTTAGATTCGAAATAAATACTAATTCATTATAATTATTAATTAAAGATAAAAAAAAAGTGTTGATTATAATTAATACTCGTAATAAATTAATGTTCCTATTGCGTCTAAGTTTCAAGTCTCCCTAATCAATCATAAATAAAATAATGGAGTGTAATTCAGGGCATCCTTAATTATTATCCAACTACAATTACAATTACAGAACTTTTACTTTCCTCCCAAAGGGGGCATTTCCTTGATGGATTCTCATTCCGTACTCCAGACACTTGAGCAGGATTCAATCTTTCATCACATTCTTAAATAAATACTTAAAATTGGAATTCAATTCAAAGAAGTGAGTAACTATCCCTCTGATATATATATATATATATTTAAAAATAAAAAAAAAAGGACTTAAGGATCTGTGCATCTCCAGGTGAAGGAGAGTATTAATTAAAGTTTTGGTGTTTAATAACTGATTGTCAAACTAATTGTGAAGATTATGATATTACCTTCTTAAGTTTCTCCTTCTCTTTATCCGTGCGAGGATTAAGCAGTTCCTTCCCCATTATAACCTGAAAGGAATTCTTGTTAAGTATGGTAGAAAACTATTGCATTATTAGTGAAATTTCCACTAAGCTTACAAACTACACATAATTGCTTCTTTTTTTTTTTTTTTTAATTATTATTATTATTAATAGGCTCTTTAAATCATAAGTTACACACATAGATTATCCATTGTTTTCCCTAAAATCTAATACCCTTTTCAATTGAAATTGCTGAAAACTCTTAATTCCCGAGTGTTCTTTACATTTGAGTTGAATTGAAACTAAATTTAGGTATTCTAGATATAAATTTATATTATCGTATTATAATCATTAAGTTTACTTTTACAATTACATTAGCAATTATAATTATGCATGAAAAGTTAATAATATAAAATAAACAGTTATAAAAATGTAATATATGTTCATTCATCCATCGAATCAATCGCATTCATATAACATTTTCAAATATTACAACGATAATTTACCTCTACCATGCAAGTCCCACAGGTCCCACCTCCAGCACAATTCAGCAAAGGTCTAGCCTGAAACTCAACAGTATTCATACATCAGAACGTCAAAGTAAACACAAACTACCACAAGCAGAATACGAAGTTGCTGGAAAGTGATAAAAGATTGGAACTCACATATGGTCCATACAACTCAACATTACAATCCAACATTATATTCCTCAGTTTCTGCCCTCCACAGGCCGTACGAAAGTGCACATCCGGGGTACCATCCGGCAGCAACACGGACTAAAACACCAAAAAACCAGAAAGTCCCCACAAAAATTAGTTACATTACATTACATTATATATATGTATATCTATGTACAAGAATTGTACAACATTAACCCAAATATAGGGCCATGACCATTATGATAACTCACATGAACAAATGCCAAATTGACCGACGGTGGCTCTCCGGGCTCCTTGGCATCGGAATTGCTTTCCGGGACCGTTCCGACGGCTTTGATCCTAAGCTTAGAGTAGCCAATGCCCCTGAAGGGTTTAAGGATTCTGTTATTGTGAGGGTTAGTGGTAGTGAGCTTTAAGGGGCTACTATGAAGCTTGAGAGAAGCTAGAACACAGGAACTAAGTTGGAGGGTACCCATTTTATCGTGGATATTGTTGAAGGGACTAATTGGAAAGACAAAAAAAAAAAAAACAAACAAAAAGGGAAAGATGTCTATTGTGGTTTTTGTGTCTGTGGGTTTGGATATTTTTGCAGGGAGATGGAGGGCTTTAAGATGCTGGCTCTGTGGTCGTTGGTTCTCATTTATCTCATCCCAATTATAAGTAAAATGGAGAGTGGGAAGAAGATACAAAATGGTTGAGAATGGACCAACGTTGGGCTGGTTTTTGGGCCTTGACACCGCTAGAGGAAGGTCTTGAACCTTCGACCTTGTGGTTAACAGCCACACGCTCTAACCAACTGAGCTACTCCAGCAGTCATGTCTATGAAAATAAATTCATTCCAAGTACTAAAAAGGTTGGTTTAATCAAATTTCTATAATTTTTTAATAAACATTTTTTTCTTAATATTATTAAAAAAATTGTATTAATATTTTTATAAAATTATTTATTGTAGTTCAAATTTAATTTTTTTTTCATAAAAACATTTATAATAACGATTCTCACAGCCCAGCAGTTAACGAATTGGAAAAAATAAAAGCACGTAGCATTTATCAATTATTAAATCGAATACCAGAAGCAAATAAATTTTAAAACTGTTTAAAAAAGAAAAAGAAAAATTAATCGAAATAAAATGTGGGGAAACACTAACAGCACAGATCGGTGATTCACCCTCGCCTCCTAATACTTCACCTCCATTGCCGACGTGTCGCTCTCATACTCTCGCTCTCTCTGTGTATCGCTCGGTTTCTCGCTCTTCCTATTCAGCTTCCTATACATCAACGCTCTCTCTCTCTCTCCCTTTCTCTCTTTGTCGAAGTCGGATCGGAACGGGAGTTGGACCAGATTCATCGTTGAACTTGGAGAGATGGAGTCGAGCAGGAGGGCGGTGGAGTCGTACTGGAGATCAAGGATGATCGACGCGGCGACGGCCGATGAGGACAAGGTGGCACCGGTTTACAAGCTGGAGGAGATTTGCGATCTCTTGAGGTCCTCTCACGTTAGCGTCGTCAAGGAAGTTTCCGATTTTATCCTTAAGCGCCTGGATCATAGGAGTCCCATCGTTAAACAGAAGGTCTCTCTGCACCTCTCTTTCTCTCTCTCTCTCTCTCTCAATGTTAGAGCGCAGTCGTTCCGATGTCACTGTTAGAGCTCAATAACATATACATGAAGTCATATTCTCACCGGCCATAAAATAACCTGAGACACTCAAGTTCTTATATACTAAGACTATATTTATACTTAATCTAATACCGAAACTCAAACTATCTAAATTCAACTTGAACACTAATTTCTAATTTGTAATTCCTAACTCTACTTGCTGATTGTTACTTTTTGGCTGTGTAAATATGAGTGTGTAATGTAGTTGTGGCAGTTTGATGTAAATATGGTGGGTGTGGCAACTCTTTTGTGTTTTTTATGAGAAAATATATGGTGGCTTGGAGAAGTTATGGGAAGAAATTGCATTTTTTTTTTTTTAATGTGAATTGTTAAACTGATAGTTATGGGGAGAAGTTTACTATTTTTTATTTTTTTATTTGGGTAAAGCTTCATGTATCAAAAACATTTTACACCAAAATTGTGAAACATAAGTTATGGTACTTAGAGTCATCTTAAGGGCCTGATTGCTTTTGTACTTGGCTTTTTAGGGAGGATGGAGGGGGGTCATAGGAGATACAGTCATTTGTCCTTATGGTGGTGGGAAAGTGTGGGGAACAGGCAATAAGTTGGGAGACTTGCTGTGATGGCATTCAACTTTTTGGGGATAGGGAATTTAGGTGACTTTCTGCTTAGTTTAGTTGAGGGTTATGTTTTTTCAGGATTGTGGTTTTAAGCAATTTTCGAATTGGGAACTTGGTGTTTACTGTATGTTTTTTATGTGCTTTAATTTTAGTTTGAATTAAGCATTAGTTGTAAAGGTTGAAGAAAAAAATAAAGTTTTGGCTGTTATTTTACTTGGGAGATTATGGTAAAGTGGATTTATTAGAGATTGGGATAGGTTTTATGGATTGTTTTCCTGAATTATGACTTCTTGATATCACTGTTCTTGAACTTTGCACAGGCTTTGAGGTTGATAAAATATGCTGTTGGAAGGTCTGGTGTGGAGTTCAGAAGAGAAATGCAAAGACATTCAGCAGTTGTGCGTCAATTATTTCATTACAAAGGGCAGCCTCATCCCTTGAAGGGTGATGCCCTAAATAAGGCAGTTAGAGACACAGCCCATGAGGCCATCTCTGCCATTTTTTTGGAGGAAAATAAGCCGGCCTCAGCTGAGAATATTAACAAAAAAATACAAGGATTTGGGAATACAAATTTTGAAACACCATCAGATGACAGGAAGTCATTTCTTAGTGAGGTAGTTGGTCTAGGAAATGAATCCATCAAGCAGGGACTGAATAGTTTTACACAAGGTCATTCACTGAGGAAAAATGATAATGGGAGCTACAAAAACCGGAATCTTCATAAATCATTGACCACTGGAAATGAACGTTCAGGTAAATACGAACCAGTTCAGTTACCGAATGAAATGCAGGGCAGTTTGGGGGTTTCTAAAGATATATCTGGTGGTCCTTGGGGTCAGGGCTTTAGAGGAATGGACACAGAAACAGAAAATGGGGACTCCAGTTCAAGTACTATGGGAATGAAGACTCGTGAGGAGAGGTTGTTGGAGACAATTGTAAAATCTGGTGGTGTACGTTTACAACCCACTCGAGATGCCATTCAAGCTTTTTTATTAGAAGCTGCAAAGTTGGACGCATTAGCTTTAAGTGTTGCCCTTGAATCCAAGCTTGAATCTCCCACTTGGCAGGCAGGACCTTTTGGCTGTTCTAACTCTAGTATCACTTAACCTCCCCCCTCCACACAGACAGATTCACATACAAAGTTCATTATGTTGTGGGTTTTTTATATTTTTGGCTGGTTAATGGTATTTATTTGTTGAAACAATTAAGGCAGAATTTAGTGTATCATTTTTTTGAAAGAATTATATTGTCTTATTTTGTGCTTGTTGGGGATAATTATTTTCTAGGTTCAAATGAAGGCTGCTTGTGTGTTGGAGTCAATCCTGAGGAAAAAGGATGATGAACATTTTTCAACCATAGCTTCTTATTTTACTGAAAATAAAGATGTTGTGGTGCAATGTTCTGAGTCTCCCCAAACATCTCTCAGGGAAAAGGCTAACAAGGTATTTATATTGCTTGTAACAATTTTGATGTTTTTATTTTGCTCACTTGTGTTGCATTGGTAATTCTGTTCCTTTCTTCCTCAATTCAATGGTGATTATCAATAAGTTGATTTTAACTGTTTTATATATAGATATCTATTTTGGGTGAAACCCTGAATTTGAACTTTGGCATGGAATAGTGCTGCCATTCTGATAAGGTTCACATCATTTTTATTTTGCATATTTTCTGCTGCATCTGATTGTATTGATTTTTTTTTTTGGGTTTCATATCTTTGATGAACTTGTAATTTCAACAGGAAGACTTAATGCCAACATACAGGTGACATGATTTCCATTTTATTCTGTTTTAGAGGGATGCATTCTCTGGATGACATATACTTTTGGTGTTCAATGAACAGGTACTAAGGCTTTTGGATGGGGAACAGTTGGGTGGTGCAGTTGGTTATTCAAAAACATCATTAAAGGCTGAGATTCCATCTGTTCAGATGCCTGATTTAATAGACACTGGAGATTCAAATGATTTATTTGGAAATGATGAATCTGTAGAGAATTCAACTGATCAGAAGATACCAAATCAGACAACATCAACAAGGCCTTTAATTGATGATTTATTTGGAGGTGGTTTTGGCACTTGTTCAAGCACCAGTGAACAAAAAAGTGATGATGACCCCTTTGCAGGCGTCTCATTCCACACTAGTGAGCATAGAGAGCAAGTAGACGATATCTTCTCCGGGATGACTTTTGATGGCAAACCAGTTGTCAATGAGAAACATACAGCAAGACATAAAATTGGACCTGAACTATTTGATGTTTTTGGGTCCAGTTCTGAACTTTCAGGGAATCAGGATAATCATAAAACTGAAATTAATGATTTAATGTCTGGTATGTCAATTGATGAAAAAGTCCCAAAGACCAAGCAGCAAGGAAGCTTTTCTGGTCTTTTAGAAAATACCTTCTCAGATTCCACCAGTCACCCTGGTCTGGTCTCAAATGATGCTTTGAGTAGCATAGTTGGCTCTCAGCTAACTGATATAAATTCAAACCCAATGTTTTCCTCTGGGACTATGCCATATAATATGCCACCCAGCATGGTACTGAATCCAGTATTTCAATCTCAGCCAATAAATTATGGTGCCATGGGGAGTTTTCTTGCTTATCAGCAATTTCTTGCTTCAATGTCTAACTTCCAACACCTAAGTAACCTGAATGCTCAAAATGCTAGTGCTAATCAAGCTGTGGGGACTAATGGGGTTGGATATTCTTCACCGTTGTCAGATATTTTCCAACCAAATTTTCCGAGTCAAGCTCCCACTTCGATGATGAACAGCTCAAAGAAAGAAGAGACCAGAGCATTTGATTTTATATCGGTGAGCTTTTAGTTCATGCACTTTTATCTTTAGCTCTTATAATGCCTAGAATTTGATTGTTTATTTGAAGATATATGAAAAAGCTCAAATGGCACACATCATTATAATTCTTTGTATTTGGTATTATGGACTTGAGGAGGCTTACTGTAAGTTGCTGTTTGTGGTGGGCTTTTTCAGAGGTGAGCAAAAGTTTTGCATTGTTGCCAAAACTGATCCCTGCAACACAATCATTCATTTATTTATGCAGTCTTGCTTTTGTTGTCTTTTTATTTCTCTTTTTAATGCTCAAGTAATTTTGCAATTAGTTCAGGATTATTGCCTCGATAATAGTATTGATAGTGTCTCTCATTCTTGCAGGATCATATCTTAGCAAATCGTGATCCAAAGAGAGTGGCTTAAATCTTTGTAATGATATGTTTGGCCTTAATTATGTCATTAGTGCTTATATCGATGGCATGCTTATCAGAAATTTGCACACTGAACTAGGTTGTACATTCGTAGTAATAATGTGGTCTTATTTCGACTACATTTTCCATCGAAGAGAACCGTGAGCTGGGGAAGTTGTGTGTAGTTACCGGAACTAGATTTCTGTATTTGACGTTGAGAACAAGAGTTGTATCTATCCTTTTTCTTGTTCTTAGTAATGCAAGCATAAAGTGTATGCTTCCCCTGTACTTATCAAGTGCTTGTATTTCATGGTTTTGTATCACTGTCTGCCCAGAAATGCCTGTGTTTACATTTTATAGTATTTAAACAAAATAGTCATTGAAAGAACAATTTATTCCTTTTCCTTCCGGATGTTCATAGCTATGTTTCTTTGTTGTCCATCATTCTTGTTGTTTGTAGTGATCTGAGGAACCCTTTTTATTACTTTTGCCTTGTGCAATATTCAATGAATTAATTTAAAACATTTGTTCAAAAAAAGTTGGTGGATGATAATGCTCTTTGGGAAGCCATGGAAGAATGTGACAGAAGGGAAGAGAGTGGTGAAAGGAAAGCAAATGTGAGGCCTTAAAGCTTTTTATAGGTTATTGAAGTCATAACTTAGCCATGGAGGTGGAAAGAGAGCTACAGATAGGGACCACTGAATTGTTTTGTACGTTATCCCATGTTGTTTTCTGAGCTCTTAGTTGTCTAGGGATTCTGCTTTCTAAGTTTGGAGTCCATCTCCTCAAAGGAAGTTAACAAGGCAGGTGATGATTCCATGTTTTTGGCAAACAGCAAAGAACAAGAAAGGCCCTGCCCTTATGACATTGTTCTTGGGAACTTGTGGGGGGAACTGTACTTGAGGAGTTCTAGGGCATAGGGAAGCAGAAATTAGTTAGAGCAGAAGATTTTGGATGATTTGATTTACTTTAGTGAAGTATTTTTGGTTTGAATGGCTAGATAGATTAATGTGGATAATCTTTTTGAAGAGTAAGTCTCAGTGTAATGGTAGAATTAAGTAAAATTATTTTATTGTAATTTAGATAAACAGATTCGAGTCATAAATTTTATAGCGTAAAAATTTTGCATGTGTCAAATATCTTTAGCGCGATAGTACTGAATTTGAAGATTAAGATCTTATGTAAAACAAACAATGCATTTTATATCAAAGCATCATTTCATTTTTAATTATGAGGGTGCTGCTAATGAATGATTGGCGTAGGGCTTGAGAAGACTACCAGGGTGATTCAACATGTTGCCCTCGGTTTGTTGAGCAAAATGGCAACAGTTTTCCCCCTTCGGCTTGAAATACACAAACAAAAGGCTTACGGGCTTCCCCTGAATGTAGCAGCAGTTTGTATTAGACCTTGCAATGATCCAATATCTTGCTTGGAAATCCCTATTGATACCTGATAGAAGCCTTCAAACGTTACGAATTTTCTGTGCTTTTACTTTCTGAACATCTTAGTGACAAATTCTGATATGGATCCTCTCTCGTTGGTCATAATAGCTCTTTACCCCCAGGGGTTTGCACTTCAAATTCCTTTCCACCTCCAAGTTCTGACATGTCTTGCTTTGCAAACAAGGAACTGCAATTGAAAATGAGAACAAGCACGGTGCCGACAAACATAAAACCATTTGATCTTATCCAATCCACCGTTACACATGGCTGCCACAGTGCTCATCAACTTCCCTGAGCAGCTATAATGCATGGCTACCTCGTATGCCTTGTACATTGTTCTATGGAAGCCACAGAAACCACAGGTGTAGCACAGTTCATGGTTTAATTAACAATGAGACAACATCTCTAACCTTCCCTGTCCTCCTTGGATGTCGTCGTAAATTTAAGGTTTTGGATTTAGTCATTCTGTGGTTTCTTTCTTGTTTACGACCGGTGCACCGAGATTGTCTGACATTCTTCCGATAAGGAAAAAAAAAAAAAAAAAAAAAAATCGAGGTAAAGGGTGCTTCAAGTTCCAAGCACAACGTGCACGCACAATCACTATAAAGAAGTATCTTGAGCGAAAGGTTATGTACCACAACAGCTATTGCTCAACAATGACTACTCAATTCTCCCAAATTTTTGGCACCTCTTTCTTGGATTTTAGAATTTAGCCAAAATCTAAATGCCATTAGATGTACCAAAAACAAAAGTATGCAATTCAGATGGTCTGAGAAAGACTCACTTTTCCATGCGACATTGCTTGCAGGTTCTTTTTCGGCAAATGTCTGCATTTTTCAGATTTGTGGCCAGAAGATTTGAGGCAATTGAGATAGTCTCTCTTCTCCTGGATCAATCAAATTACAGAGAAGGGGAAGAAAAAAGGGAGAGCAAATCACGAATAGATATTTAAACAATTCCAAGAAATTTTTTCAACAGCTGCATGTAGAACTTATAATCAGTCCCGTAATGGAAGACTTCGAGGAAACACTACCAAGTCGCATACGTGCGTATGGTCCATTCAACACCTCTAAGAAAATGGAAAAAAAAAAAAAGAAAAGCCAATAAATAGTGGATCCTGCAATCACTCCCACTTGTTCAATTCGTTAATTTCAAAACAATCAAACATTCATATCCGGAAGGAGATACAATGGCCGTCCAATCTACATGCCAAAAGGTTTGCTGCACAGAAGAGAATAAATGCTTGAAGACAACACAGACATCTGTTAGGTGATTCAAAACCATATAAAAATCTTAAGCAGTTAAAGCCAAAGAACCGAAATTATACTCCAAGCCGAGCTTGGTAACGAGCCGAGCCAAGCTTATTATTGAACTTAAATCTAGTAATTTTTTGATATAAAATAACTTTTATAAACAATTCCAGCCCGGGCTGAGCTTGAGCTTAGTGTATTCTTATTCAATGGACCTCGAACTCAGTCAATATGTTAATGAACTGAGACTGAACATACCAAAACTCAGCCACTACACCCCTAATTCTACGAGGGTGAGAGGTGCAACGAAGAGGCTACAACATCTGATTGTTTATTTTTTTTCCCCCAATTGGCCATTATACAGGAATTCAGCAAAACATAAATACAAGAGTTCAAAATTTAGAATTGACTCTATGTTACACTTGAAATCAATCACTCATCACCATCAGAAAAATGAAAGTCCAAACCTTTTCTATATACCCATTATACCTTTAAGGAAACCATAGACAACTATCAAGAAAACCCACTTAGAGAAAACACATGCTAAGACATGGGTCATGGGATTAAATGAGTAATCAAGTAGAGATTGCGTTATATTTTAACTCTTGAAGTGTACAAAAACCCAGCAAACAAAAAAAAAAAAGGGACTTTTTGTCTGCTGTTTTTTTTTTTTTTTTTTGGCTTTTTTGCCTGTTTTGGGCAAGCAGACAGGAAGGTGATGCTGAACATTTGGTGATTTTAATCAAAGTACTTCCGGGTCGGGTTGCATGGTGACCCAAGAACAGAATCTTGTGAGTACTTGGATTTGGTCAAAGTGGAAGTCTTACTCTTCCTGTTCGAAATTTTTTGTTTTACAAAAATGTTCATGGACTATAATTTATTAACTTTCCAGAGGAGAAGTTGGCCTTATTAGGAAATAAATAAATAAATAACAGAAAATTGGGGTATGTCTTTTGGTTGTTGAAGTTTTGTTGTTTCTTTTTTGGTATTTATTAATTTTAATTTTAATGAGGATAAATATTGTGGAAAAAAAAAAGAAGGAAGTCATTTTCTGATTTTTGAGGCTACAATACAAAAAATTTAACTCATTTCACACATATTCTAAGGGATGATCTTCAAGGGGGGGCTGCATTATATTTGTTTTTTCAAGTAATCGAGCATCATTATTTGTCATTTTAAAGATGAACCAACTTTTATGTGAGCATATGGTATAAAAATTGATAATTTATGTATTGGTGGCACCCCGAAGGAAATGGACCATAGTGTTTGAAGGGGCAAAAAATGGAATTGTTCCCTCAATTCAGACAAACTATTAAAATCCCATTGTACCCTCTAGTTGCCCTCTCCAGAATCTCTAACTCCTGTCAAGGACTGACAAAGTTGCTGCAGTTTCTTGTTAAGAAAGCAACACTCTGAGATTTGAGAAATTGTCACACGTAGACAATTTTACCCTAAAAACGATAATAATTGAACATGGAGATAAAAACCATTCCACTTGCAAGAAGGGTCTTACGACCATTTGCATGTTCTGTACATTCATTCAGTAACCAAATCCAACATCAAATTGAGAAGCATAATCATCTGTGTATGATTCCAATTTTGTTCTGTCGGATCAGTTTATAATATGTACCAATGTTCCAAAAGAAGAGAAGAAAACCAAATATGAAGGATATACATTTTGTGATTTGTTGACCTCGCTTGAATGAATGCATATTCATGGGCAGCAGGTACAGCTCAAGTGAGGTAACCATTTGCTGCCCTTTGGAATTCGTATGAGATGAGAATCCGCATTAAGAATTAGAACCAGATGTGCTACTGGGACCGTCCCACACCAGAAACTGAACTAGCAGCAGCTGTTTTTGTAGTCATGTTGCCATGATTGTTATCTTTTCCTAGAAATAAATCCATCAAATAAGCTATGTGCATGGTAAGCTTGGAGATTACGTGGCAGGTCTTGGTGGCCAACGAGGATGTGGGTGCTGAATTACTACTACAATTGGGTCCCTTGAGCTCTTCTCACAAGTTAGAGAAGTTGGCTGCACCAGTTCAACATAGAGTTCAGGAAACAAGTACGAAGAAATGGAGTGCACTCTCTTCAAATCAAGCATAGGATATTCAATTCAGAATTTCAGAGGGAATTGTGAATAGCATGCAACATATAGCAGAGTTCCAAAACATAAGTCAACTGATAAGGATAATAAGTTCATTTGATCAACTAACCACTCCAATGTGCCACCGATGACAGTTGAAATCTCTGAAAGCAGCAGCATCCATTTCCTGCAGCAACGAAACATGTTACCATATTAAAGCATATAGTTTGTTTGTTCCCTTGCACATGTGGACCTTGAAGTGAATAGAGACATTTTCCTCCAGAAATTCAGACAATCAGGTGATAGCCTTTCCAAAAAACAATAGAGCAATTCAATCAAGGATCGGATATGCATTTTAACCTCTCACATAACTAGGTGTCCAGAATGGTCAATTGGCTAAAATAAAAGCAGTCTGATCAGTTGCATTGCTAGAATAAAAATGTCACACTCCATGAATGAAAAAATAAACGAGCATATCTGGAGTTAATGCAAGAACTGATTATCACAGCTTATCTCAACCACAATCCAGAAGTTTAAATTCAGCTGTCCATTAGATTGGTAGAAGCAATGCAAACTTGGGCTGCATTCGGCAATGGAGGGAAACAAATTTTGGCTGTGGTATTTCATGTGGTGTTCAAATGCAGGCATATTCAATATTGTTGTGTTTTATGGAAAGGTACTGGATTCAACATCACATCTACCTCGATTCAATAAGACATTGCATCCTTTCATTGGGAAATCTAATGTCGAAACATAATTATTCCTTTCATCAAATAAGATAATGCATCAATTCAAGACAATATCTTTTAGCCCACAAATATGACCTTTGCTTGCAGGATGGATTAGCAGGTGTTGAATTTCTCCTGTGGTTAACAACAATATTAAGGCTTTCAAGCACAATCAAATGTCTCAAAAGGAAAGAAATTTCTCCTTCCATGGCAATAACAACCTCTTAAAGAAAAACACAAAAAGCAATATTATTGCTAATGAACTGTGGTAATGAAATCTTCTTGTGGTATTCAGATACAGAAAAGCCACTTACAATGCTGTAGATTGGAGGCACAGTCATCTCCACTTCAGATTTTACAGTTGGCATGACAGAAAAACGTGGTGCCACATCCTGTGACCTGAATGTCCACCTGTAAGAGGGTGAAAAAATAAAAAAACAAGTTACTAAATGGAAATATATGAAAAGAAAATCTTAACACAGGTACTCTCAATAACTAGAAATGTGAATTAAATGTGGCAAGCAAAACAATCCCATAGATGTTGGATTTCTTGATTTGTAAACTCATACATACCCAATGTACACAAAGATGCAAAACTGTGTCCATTCTCTAAGTAACAGGCGTAGCCAGTAACTTTCAGAGAAGTTATCCAAATTAATGTAAATCTGTCAGTCAATAACTTCACTTAGTAATCATGTATGTGCTGGATATTGAAAAAGACTATACAGAAGATTTCAACTGTCGAATTCATACCATAGTTTCTGCCATGGCTACTATTTGCATTGCACCCTGAAACTTCCTAAACAATGAGATACAAAAATTTTCCAATTAGCATGGCATTTTTATTTAAGGCTAAGCCATTACTTATGTTATAGCATCATGAAATCAACAAAATCATAAAGCATTAGACATTTTTGGCACATGAAACACATACTTGAACATTGTGTACTTTGTATACACTGCATCGTGCATCATTCGAACATCAGCATCCTCTATAAAGGTCAATTGCTCCCGTAATACAGATAGATTTAGAGATATTTGGTAGAAAATCAAGGAGAACGAAATCAGGTAATTCAGCAGTAAAATGACCTGCATAAGATCATACAAAGAAAAGGTTTTATTATGCTAGATAAACAGGACACAAATTTTAGTTCCTTAAAAATCAGCAAAGAAGTAAGAATTTGCTGCAGAATTTTAGAAAGAAAAAGAAAAAGAAAAAAAAAAGTGATGGTTAATGAGAAAACCCACAGAAAAGTAGGGTACATGGGCTCTGTACCCAACAAGAGTCAAGTAAAAGACACATGCCAGTGCAGCTGTAATACGACGCTCAGTTACTGAAAGGCGCTCACACATGATGCAGTATCCGTGAGAGATGAGAAAGAAAGACACAAAAGAAGCTGTCTGAAACAGCACTCCAGTTACATACACCCCAAATGACATCCACAAAGAGCATGCTTGTTGATGGAGGCATGAATACCTACAAGAACAGTTCATAATAGAAAACTATAAAAGTTGAAGCAACCACAATGAGCAGGAGTACAAGCATTAAATAGGATTCTGTTGTCTAATATGATATATCCAAAAGAAGTTGCAAATTTGTGTTTCTCATTCTTGCAAGGAAGGAACTGTAAGTGCCAGTCTATATGGTGCCAAAACTGAAAAGTAAGATTAGAAATATATCATGGTCATCAAGTTTTTACTTGTGAATATGCCTATTGCCTTTTTATTCTCTTTTGATGATCACTATCAAAAGCTACTGAATTACAATAAGGATGGCTACCCCAACTATGACATTACATATCTGTTTTTCTTCTATGATGCACATATTTAAGGTTTATTCATTTCCACTGATGAAACATACCAGAAGAGGAACGACAGCATCAGTTGTAAGGCCTTAATCAATGGAACTGATGCCAGCGCCCACTGCAAACTGTTTGCCTGTTTGAGTATAATCATAAAGCAAAGAACACAATCACCAAAGCAATTTGAATTGCTATTAATAAACATAAGAAATAATTACTACAAAATAATTTTAAAAATTGAGATGAACAAAAATATAAAATGAAAAGGGAAAGCAAGAATGAGTCTCATAGGGAGACGAGGAATTTGAAATTAGCAATGCCATTACTAAAAAACTCATTGAAGTACAATATCAAAAGATGAAGGAGGAAAATTTTTTCTTTCTGATTTCAACTTTCCCATATTTTCTCTCCAACCAAGCAGAAATTACCAAACTAATTTTCAATCTCGATCAAAACGCACAAATCAAACAATCCAGAATCATCGCATGTGCTTCATATCCAGACACTTAAACCAATGTCAAAAATTTAAACTTTTCAATCATCAAATACAAAAATCAGACTGAATTTTGGGCCCAACATTTCTGTTTCAAATCCAGTTACAATTAGCCATTCAAACGTAAGTTTTCCTTCATATTCTTTTTCAACTCCACCCTTTCCCTCCAATTTTCTCAGGTACCAAACAGACCAGAGAGCAAAAAAATAAACCATCAACCGAGAAAAGTACCAAACCCCAACAATTCAAAAACCCAACATACAAGCAAAACCAACCCCAACCCATCATTTATCATCAGAAGAACCCCAACAGAACTAAACCAAAAAAAAAAAAAAATGAAAATAAGAAAAGTACAAGACCTGAGAGTGGCTGTTTCTATAGGTGTTGAAGGTCCAGAAGCAAGCGAAAAGCAACCAAATTGAGAGCAAAGCGAGATAAACTGAAGGGAGAAGCCTATACGACTCGCTTAGCCCGAAATTGTCCCATGATTCCATTTTGATTCACCAGACAAAGAAAAAGCAAAGCTTTTTGAGTTTCACTTTCTTCAAAAAACTGTTTCAGTCTTTCCGTTACGAGCACATGCGCGCACGTTGCTTTATGCTCTAAATTTTCCGAGTTTTACCATGCCACGCAGAATGTGGGAACACGTGACTTTCCCTGGGGCTTGCCCCTTGGAAAACGGTGTGCGTCAGCATGAAGATTCCCCCCTCCCCCCACCCCAACAGTTTTTTTTTTTTTTTTTAATGTCAAACTATCTTGACTTTAGTTCTTATTATAAATAAATATATAATTAATAATAACAGTATTGTTTATTTTTGAAAAAATGGTTCTTTGTGTGCATCTAAGTTAGGGTTTGGCCTTTTTATTTAATTTTTTTTTAAAATTTCATCATTTATTATAGTTAAATTTGAATCAATCATTTTAATATTATTTAATTTTAAATTGAATATTATATATTTGATATAATGGTTGATTATTCAAAGATAGATTTCTCTTCTTCTCTCTAGTTTTTAGATTATCAATTTCAGACATTATATTAATGGATGTCAAATAGAAAACCAAAAAAAAAAAAAAAAGAAAGAAAGAAAGAAAATGAAGGGAAAAACAGTGATAGCAAAGTTGAATACTATCATCCAATTCCCTTTTTCCAAGCTAACAACAGCAATACCCGCTAAAAGAAAATAATTAATAAGAACAATTAGGTGCCTTTTGTTAATGTTATTTATTTATTTAGTTTTACGAGAAAAAAAAAATCGATTTCCTAATGCGTAATTGTAAAGGAGACGGACCATGCTTTCCGGAATATGAAGTGGGTGAGAAAAAATGGAAAATGGAGTCATGCAAACTAAACCACTCCTCATTCTCCTCCCCATTTTTCCTTATTGTTAGGCCAAAATTTTGGACCATCCCATCTGAAGATTGCATGTAAATTACAAATATCTATATTGTATGATCTTCCGAACCCCACATGCCATGCCAAGATATAATTACAAATTAAGTGATTACATCATTAATAATTTTTACTTAGTCAATACGCAATTGCTAATAATTCTTACTTTTTTTTTTTTTTTTTTGCCAACAAAAAAATTAAATGATATAAGATTGAAATAAAAATTTAAAACCTTTTAGATTTAATTATAAAAAATTTTTAAAAGTTTATGACTAATTTCTTTATATATCCTTATCAATGTCTTTTATGACTAAAATATCATGAGTTCAAATTATGTTACTTTCAATAATTATTCTATTCAATCATGAATTTGTATACAACGAATTGGATTCTTAAGTTAGACCAGTTTCTCGAGAGATTTCATTAAAATTGTAAGAGACTTGATGGGCATAGCACAATTCTAGTATGGAGACCCAACAACTTTACGCATACATGCAGGGTTCTAGGTAACTGACTTTTGACCGACCTTCAAGAAGGTTTGTTTTAATTATTTTGCTTCGGGCCATCAAAACAATGTTGCGTTAGGTGAGCAAACTCAACAGCAAAATTGGTTTCCTTTCCATAATCCTGCGAACATCTTCTTTTCTTTTTTTTTTTGGTATTGCGATCAGGTAGTATCTATCACACACAAGATATCTTGTGTAAGCAACGTTCAAAGACAAGGACACGTCATCAAAGTCTAGAGCAAGAAATTTATAGTAATTTTAACCTCATTGGTGCCTGGATTTAAGACTCAAATGATTAGTCAGTAAGATGAGATAATAATAATAATAACAAATTGTTCGTGACTATCTCTGCCATTAGTCATGCATGCTCTGGCATAAGCCATTTGTTGCAACAACTTCTGGAAATCAAAGGCGATGGTTTCATGCCAAAACTGATGTCGGGGATATATATTATTTCAATTCAGCCCTTTTTGTATAGAATTGTTGGTTTTAATTTTGGGAAGTTTTAAACTAGTCAGACTAAACTCACATTTTTGGCTCTTTTGCCCCGATTTGCAGGATTCATCAGAGTAACATTTGCAATCTGTTAATGCTAGAAGACTTCAACAAATAAAATTACATATCTACCAACAATTCAAATTTATGAAGTGGTAGTAAGTATTTGATTCCAATGATAAATTGACAATGAATTAAGTCTTTTTGTTCAATTGTTCAAATCTCCTTAAAGCACAACACGTAATTTACGAGTTCAAAAGAATAATTTCATTCATATGGGAAAAACAAAAAAATAGTTTTTCCATTTTTGAGCCAATTAATCTTCTAGTTTTTTTTTTTTTTTTTAAAAATATATATATATATATATATATATATATATAAAAGTAGAAAATTATATTATGTAGCTTAATTTAGAAAACCAGCTTGAATTATTGCCAGTAGATTAAGTAGCAATAGAATAGAATGCACATGTTTACTCTTCAAATTATATTAACTAAATAATAATTTTCTACTCACACAAATTATAATCTAGCTAAACTATTATAACTTAGAATGTATTAATTTTTGATGAGGATCAAAATTAATCTCACTTAAGGAAATTTAGAGGTCATCAGCACCACACTCAACTATTATTTCAATAGTTAAAAATATGAAATATATTTAAGAAAATTTGACGGGGAAACTGTATGTTTAATTCATATGATTCTAAATTTTTTTAAAAAAAAAAATTATTTATTCAAATACTTTTTCTTGTATTTATTTTGGTAGGATTCAACCTGGTGGCACATACCGACGAGGCAAGTGCTTAAGCCACAAGATTGGAGTCTGAAATTCAATACATCTCCGTTAACTCTTAAGGTCCAAGCACACAACAAACTGACACGTGGGTTGTACCCCGAATGCAAGCCAATTTCTGAATTGCACTCCGACTTGCGGATTTGCACACCTTGTTGGGTTGTGAAATGGGCGACTCTACGAGTTGCGAACGCAATTTCCAAATTGGATTGATTGCATTTTGGGCTTTAAGTATAATATTGCCTGGTCCAAGTAAAAGGATCAGTTTCTCCTGTCAATCAGGATTGGATCTTTGTTAGGAGCATTACAGGAATGAAATCACGAATGCACCAAATTGATGCAGGAGAATCACTTAGGAAGGGAATCAATCCCAGTTGATGCAAAAGCTACCTCAAGAAAGTAAAAACCAACTTAAAAAAAGGTGATTTCTTCGCTTAGTACTAACAGTTTCGTCCAAAACTACAGTACATAAAGAAAATATTATAAAAAATAAAAACCACAAAAATTCTCTTATTTATTTCCCACTCATGTAAACAACTAGCAAGACTCCACATAATCTCTCTCTCAAAAATTTCATAAAAAATGAATTAATGAGTGTAGTGATAATGTAAATGTACATTAATTAAATGGCTGAAAGATTCAGCTGGGCTTCAACGAGGCCCTAAGATCTGGCCCAAACGGGTACGAATAAACCAATCCCCTCGTAGCCTATTTGTGAAAGTCTAGCCCAACGATGGGTTAAGACCCATCTACACATTAAGTGCCGACTCCCCCAAAGAGACCTCTGCACATATTTATTTAACCAGCCAGCATGAAACCCATATGAAAAAATTAATAATTATAAAAGAACTGGTATGAAGATTTGGTACAATTGACGAGGTAATTTTTACTCATTGATTTGTATAATGTCACTCTTTTTGTTTTTTAGTATTTGATCACGGGAAATATAGAAAAAAATTGAATATTTCTCAACATGTTGATTTTTTTTTTGGATTTGTCGAAATGACATTGAAATCTTTCAAAGACCAAGACTTTTAGATATCGTGAGAAAGTACTAACCTTTCTACTAAATTAATTAAAAACAAATACTGTTCTCCGTTATATATATATATGTACTTTTGATAGTTTCAGGGACTCACCGACGGTCACGCCCAACATATTATTGCCTAAAATAAATCACTAAATTTTGCGCGGCAGAAGAAGCAACGTGAAAGTTCACAGGGAAATTGGGATTGCCCCCCCCCCCCCCCAATGGGGCTAGCTGTCTATTCGGCATTGGTCCTAAAGGAGAAAACTTCATTGTTATTAGAAAATGTGAATAATAACCCCAATCCAGTCAAAGCAGTTTTGAACAGAGTACCTAATAGAGAAACCATAGCAAGAAAGCAACATTTTAATGGCCCTGCTGAGAAATACCCAGCTATCCCTTTCTTATTGGATAACTAAATATGTTATGTTATCAGGTTTCAATATTTGATTCAAAGGCAAGGTAATCTTGGACTCTTGGCAATCTTGCTCCAGTAGAATGCACGTAGAGGTTAAAAGCTTATCCAATTCGATTAACTTACAATCCAAAACCAAAATAACTTGGCACCCACCCGAACGATTTAAACCCAACCCAAAACAATGGTAACTTAATATATTCAAGCCTCGATTAACTTCAAGTGTTCAAGACTCTGATCAATTTGAATTTAACACATTTGAAATTTAAAATACACGAAATTCGAATGACTTAAAACAACCTGTCTCAAATTTGACCTAATCTGACCATTCATCACCTACAATTACAGAGCTAATTGGATTGTGATACAGTAATATTCTCTCATTTCATTTTTTTTTCTCAACAATTTAAATTTTTATTTGTCTAAAGCCTTCTTCTTGGAAATGAAACCCGCCGGTAGAGGTATTGAGGTGTATAAAGAATACCATTTTTTTTATTTTTTTTTTATAAGTCGAGCAAGTTCTATTAACCATGGAGGGAGGGAGTAGCAGAATCAGTCACTTGCTCAATCAACGAAGGGATTAGGAATGAGATTTGTTGGCTTGTTTTGTTATTTCCATCGTCAGTGAAATTAATGATCCAATTGTTGTGTTTGAAGCACCAAGTTAAAAGTCCTATATATGTCGTACTTTGAAATAATCTATATTGAATTTCCTACTTTTATTAGTACATTTGGCTGGGACACTCTTCTCGAAACCTCTTACTGGTTTAGTTAGGAAAGAACAAGACTAGATTTTAATTTAAGAACAAAGTTTCTATGCACAAATTCCTCTGTTTTTTCAGATTCATTCGGAAAGTAACAAATTCCTCATTTAGAATTCCAAAAGAAGGGGAAACAAACATGGCAGATCCCATTATTGGCAGAACGACCCCATTGATGTAGCCATTGAGTTTTTTGTACACGCCGATCATGCATCCCTTCTGGTAGGTACCCATGGAGCTTTGCAGCCTCAAATATAAATTTTATCTTTTTCCCTTCCTTTTTTTTTTTTAATGGAAATTTCAGTTTTCTTGTTCAGTTGCTAGCTAGCCAGATATCACTATTCACCAACCCTATTGAACAACTAGGGACATTGATCCACGTGCGACGGCCCTATGCGATGGAGTACTTTGAGTTTGATGGAATCAGTGGCAGTGATGATTGGTGGCTTTAATGGCGGTGGTCACGACGGTCATGGTGACCGTTGGGGGCCGAGGTGGCCACTAACGGAGAACCATAAAGTAAAATCTGTTAATTAGAATAAGTTTTTGACCAAGATGGGCAGATTCATGTATTTTCAGCCCTGGTGACGGGGACAAGGAAAGGTCCATGATATGAGTTACTAAATCCCATGTTGCCATGGAACAAATACATACAAAATGTATGTGCAAATCACAGAAACATGATAGCCCCTCTCCTTGCACTCAGGAGGCATCCAACTATCTTCTCATTTCTAAACCTATATGCACCACAACAATTTCTTTTCTTTTCCTCTACCGTAAAAAGGTAGAAATATATGGGAGAAAGCAAACCATAAAAAAAAGAAAAAAGAAAGAAACACTGTAACTTGTTGTAATATGTCATCAAAAAGGGACGCATTTGGAGTTGAAATCTCATATAGACGCCCGTACTAAAAATATGAAGTTGGCATAATGTGTAAGATAATAATTGAGATGCACGAGATAGGCACACATGCTTTTTGTTTTTTTTTGTTCAATGAGTCATCTTGTGACAATTACAAAAAGTTCTTTGACTATATAGCTCACTATGAAATAGGATACCAAGACATGTACCGTTTTACCCAAAAGAAAAGGATAATGCTCTAGAATAACAATAGAGTCGATTAAGATTAGATAATTCAATTTAAAACTCGAAGACCCAATAATTTTTTTTATATTTCTCATAAATATGACATCTTTTCTTCTAGAAAAATTTGAATTGAAGTCTTATAAGATAAACATATATTCTCTATAGTGTCCTCTTTGGGACATCTTAATTGACTTTTGATTTCACCTAAGGATGATGTGAAAAGACGTGTATATATAGTTGTTAAGAAAGTCATTTTTTCGTGTAAATTTTATATTTATTTTTAAAATTTTTTTCTATATTTTATATTTATTTTTTTAAAAAATTAAATTTAAAATTTTTAATATAAATATTTAAACAAATCAAAAAAGGGTGCCTTGTTTAAGCCATGTTAATTGACTTTTGAATCACTTAACTACAATTTAAAAAAAAAAAAAAAAAGGAAAAGAAAAGTTTGTCAAAAACCCTATCCATTTTCCTATCTTAGCTTCCAACTTGAGTTGTGGAATCCAAGAAGATTGCTACTTGGGAGACAATGAAATTGTAATTACCTGTACCATGCATACGTGCAAAAAGATTATTTAAACAAAAAAAAAAAAAAAGATATAACAGACAAATGAAATAAATAATGCCATTGAACGGACAAAACAAATGGAGACGTGGACAAAGAAAGAAGGAAGAAGAAAATTTGATTGAACATTGTTTGGTACACCTAGCAATTATAACCCACAAGCCGCATGGCCCACTCTTCAGTCGGTCCCACAATCCTCCTCCATATATATAGCCTATCATTTTCTTATTATTAAAACGAGTTTCACATTAAAAATATTTTTTTTTATTTTTATAAATTTTAATTTTTTATTTAAAAATTAAAATTTGACATATTGTAAAAAAATTTCAAAATTTTAATTACAGAATATTTTACAGTAAATATGGGTACACGTACTGTATCTTTTCTCCTATATTGAATTTTTTTTTTTGGTTTAATTATCTGTAGAAATGTAAAAGAATTATAGTTTAAAGGTTAATAATTATTTTACTCAATGATATTGATTTTGGGTATAATTATTAGTTATCAACTATCAATTAGAAGCCAACAGTCACTTATTAACTGTAAACTAAATCACAAAAAATAATATGATTCTTTAATTCATGGAACATAAAAGAGTTGGATTCAATAACTACAGATTCAAAAAATGACAATATATAAAAAAAAAAAAAAAGAAGAAGGAAATTAAACCCTCTCAGAAGGATCTTTTTTGGACTTTTCTTGGCATTCTCTCTCTCTCTCTCTCTCTTTCTCTCTGTTAGCAAGTTCATGGTGACATCATGGTAGGTCGGGGGTCACTTTAAATGGAGCGTACTCCACTCTTTGATTTTTATGCAGGTACTCTGGCATACTACAAAACTGTAAAAATAATTACATTTATAATTATATATAAATATGATAAATAATAAAAAAATTATAAATATATAATTAACAATTAGGATAATATTACTTCATAAATAATATTACTTTCACATGGGACTGTGAAACTTATGTCTATAAAGGGAATCCCTCAAAATTTCCCTACAAAATCCCCTCTCATTGCATTCTAATCCTCCTCCGTATCCATCTCACCCTCTCTCTCTCTCTCTCTCTCTCTCTCTCTCACTCTGTCTCTCTCTCAAAAAGCCTCTCATTTATTGTTCATTGTAACCAGCTTTTTGTGTGCATATAATATCTGCTCGGAAGGTTCATGAACCATACCCATTATTATTATTGTAGGCAAAAGCAGGTGGAAGCAGAGTTACCATTAAACGAAATTGATGGCTGCAGAAGAAAGCACAAGCAGCAACTCTTCCTCCTCCTCCTCCGCCTCCGCCTCCTCCTCCTTCTCTTCTTCACCGCCATCGCCATCGCCATCGCCATCTTTAGCTGCTGCCAAGGCCAACGCCACGGCCACCCACAAGGCTAAGAAGGCAAGAACTCATCATAATATTCAAGACATCAAAAGAAAAAAATCATCTTCTTCGTCATCATGGAAGAGAGCGAGGGAAAGTGATGGGAAGCATCCAATTTACAGGGGAGTGAGAATGCGTAGCTGGGGCAAATGGGTGTCCGAAATCCGGGAGCCACGGAAGAAGTCACGCATTTGGCTCGGGACCTTCTCCACTGCTGAAATGGCGGCGCGTGCCCACGACGTGGCGGCCCTGAGCATCAAGGGTGACTCAGCAATCCTCAACTTTCCCGAACTCGTCGAACTGCTTCCCCGGCCTTCCTCGTCGTTGCCACGTGACGTTCAGGCAGCCGCGGCCAAAGCAGCTGCAATGGTCGAGTTAGACACCATGCAATTCTCCTCGTTCTCGTCCTCGTACTCGGATTCATTGTCGTTTATGTCTGTTTCCGATGATGTTGGAGAATCCGAGGAATTGAGTAAAATCGTGGAGTTGCCAGATATAGAAGGCAGCTTCGACTCGGCCGAGTCAAGGGCCGAGTTCATATTTTCTGACTCGGTTGATGGGTGGGTTTATCCACCACTGTTACCTGACTTAAGTGGAGAATTCTGTGATCAGCTTTTGGGGATGGAGAGCTTGACCTCAATCAACTTCGGAGCTCCATCGTGGAATCAATAGCTTCAAACTTTTAGCCGTTCATCATGCTGTGATACAATTCAAGCCTTTGATGGGTTAGTAAAGTTCATATCAAATATTCGGAATTCACCCATCAAAGATGGGATTGGATGCGATTAGCATGGAATGACACTGTAAATGTGCGAGAACAATCATAATTTACGGCCATTTGTTGTAACAGTTAATAAATTCTGCTGTGTGCGGGGGAAAGACATGGGTGAATAATACATTATTAATTAATTAATTATGATGATGTATTAAACACCTATAAATGTATAATTAACCGTTTTCTGTGCTCTGATGTAACGAGTGATTCCCCCCTCTTGTAAATGTTTGGTAAGTGTCTTTGTGTTCGTGAAACCTTTCCGTATTTTTCAATGATCTATGTTGTTTGGTAGCTCTTTTTTTCTTTCCTCAGCAATGCCAATGATGGAACACACAACCCACGTACTCTGTGTATAAACATTTTAAATGACTACATGTAGTTATTATGGATGATTCTGTTTCAGGATGAGTTAATTATTTTGTTCAATTTGGTAGATTGGATTCATGGTAGTATTAGTATATGTCTACTTCTTTCTTCTTCTTCTTCTTCTTTTTTAATTTAAAAATTTATTGAATCATAACATAGCAGAAATATTTTTTTTTTTTTTTTAACTTTTGTAACTTTTTTTTTTTTTAAATTTTAAATTTCTTCTCAATGTTATTAAAAATAAAAATCTCAAAACTGAAATTTTTAATTATTGACATATCTTTTAAACAAATATCTGCCTTTCTTCTAGTCAGAACAAGTCTGAAGCTAGGATTGCCCTGTAAAAAGCCAGGATCTCAAAACAAGATACATATTAATGCATCAAAAAGAAAGATATACGTTAATGTTCAGACTTATTTCTTATTTTTGTGGTGAATCATTCATGGGTGGTTGGGTCTGCCTTGTAGGCTAATTGTGGAAAGAATTTTTATCATTTTCCACCCTCCCCAAAATTAGTTTTGCCAATTTATCCACAGTTAAAGACTTTCCTAATTCTGCTAAGAAAAAGGAAAAAAAGAAAAAAGACTTTCCTGCTTATTTTGGGTTTAGTGGGCCATTCACCGTCTGATTTGATCTTAAGTTAAGGATCCAACGGATCACAGGCATACATAAATCACCCCCATGGCCCTCCATGATCATGTCTATGATTTTTGGTTGTCGTTACCGGACCAAAGTCTTTTTGCGTTCCATAATTGCAATCACATGCAAACAAGAATAATTCCAGAAAAATGAAAAAGAAAATCCCCTACTTTTTAACAAATCGATAATATTTTGAAAATATACCCTTTTTTGTGTAATTATTTCATGCATCATGTATGGTTTATAGCCGAATGTTCTATAGGTTTGTTTTATTGATAGTTAACTCAAATTCATTTAGTAAGAAAATAGAAAACTCATATAACCCTTTGTTTTTTTTTTTTTTTTCCTTATGTGACATTGGCTGCTTATATAAGTAATTACGAGTTATAATAACATTTAAACACTTATGACCAATGGAATAGACTTTCAAAGGGTCACTCCAACTAGTAGATAAGAATAATAACATTTGTCTTAAATTAGAATTTTGAGTGAATTTCAAAAATAGTTTTTCTTTTTTTGGATAATACAGACAAATCTGATTTGACAAAATAAAAATATCAAAAGAAAAATCTTTGTAATCTAAGTCTACCTTTTTCCCTTTTTAGTATATTCGTGTAATTTAATCAAAAAATTGAGTTGCAAAAAACAGTGTTGCTCATTTAATAATAGCATAGAATTCTAATTTAGATGTCTCAAATTAGATATTGTGGTTGGCCATGAATTTTTGTTATTCCACATGCCCAATGATAATGAACAGATCGATGATCTCATCGTCAAAATGTAATTATGTATTAAAAATTTAAAATATATAATTAATTATCTTAATAATATAATAAATGGGTTAGTGTCTAAAATAAGTCAAATTGACCGCTACTATTTAAATTTACCATTTACCGTTTGATTATATAAGGTCCGGGAGCCCATAGAAATATATATATATATATATATATATACTTTTAGCAATTAGGGTAGAAAGTCTCCCCCTCTCAGTCACAACCAATTATTGTCAATTATTGTCAATCAATTTCATTGTGGGCTAACGTGGTGAAGTCTAACGTATTCCAAATATTACCAAAAATTATAAGTTGTTGAAAAAAAAATATATACATATGTATATATATATATATCCTGAAACCCTTTGTTTCAAATGTCATAATCCAGTCAGTCAGTCTCAAGTCAGATTTTGTCAACTTTTAAGTTTACCATTCTAATCCTATCAACAGTAAAGACAATACAATTATTTAGCTTAAGAGCAGGAGATTAATAATAAATATTATATCAAATCAGTTATAACGTAATGCAACTGAAATCGTTTTCAAAATTAAAAATTTTGCATTTGAATTCAAACAGTCTCTGGCTCCTAAGATACACTATCTTGAATATTTCTCTCATACCGTTCCAGTCTTTTCTCTATCACAACGTCTCAGGCGGAAATCTCACTCCTGGCTGGCATTTCAATGACCGAAGTCATCTCGGGCAACCCATCCCAAATCTTAAAGGAAGTGGTCGATCTTACAATCCCCCAAACAATGGACTGTAAATGGTTGTTTGCGTTGAATTGACAATAGCTGATTCTTATGGCTTTTCGTTACTCTGATCTTGAAATATTTGAAACTTATTAGTTCACAAATGTGAATTTTACTCATCTAAATTCATAATTTCTTTTTTTTTTTTCTTTTAAGGGTAACTTAAATTTACACATGGTTACAAATTTTGGAAAACAAAAATTCTACCGTGGCGATAACGGGTGGTCATCAATGTTATGTTTCTTTCATGATTGTGACAGGTGGGGAGCAAATTCAAAGTGTACCGTTGGAAAGTTTTGGAACTTACGGGGATGATGACGTGTGCAGAATGTGCCGTTGAGAAAGATAATTCCAAAAATATAAAAAAAAAATCGACTTAAGTTATCATAGCATGTTAACATGCGCATTGCGTCATCACTCTTTTAATTTTTAAATTTTCAATATCTCCTTAGTCTCCGTTGTAGATAAACCTTTTTAATTTTTTTTTAATCAAAATAATAAGAGATACTTTTGGAAGCACAGAGCTGAGATTAATCTGTTGTCATTTTAATTTTATTTTTTTTAGTAAGAATAATTTATTATTTTAGTAGTAATAATTTTATGTAAATTTTTTTATACTTTATTATTAATTTTCTTAATAAAAAGTATTTATTGTTCAAATAATTATAATTTTACACCGATCTTTCCAACGTTTAATCATAATGTATCAAATTTTAAACATATTAAAAGGGTTGTACATATATATATATATATATCAAATTACCCGCAACTTCTAAATAATATATGAAAACTATCTCAACGAGTCTCTCTTACAAATGGTCGTTGCCATAATTAATATTTGTACCTAACCCTCATTCACATTTGGTTAACGTCGACAAGCAAGATTTCGTGCCGCCAAGGAACATTACGTGAAACATGTGGTGAGGTATTCGGGGTGTTGCCTAATTGAAATTTCATAAAAATGGTCGATCTTACCAACTTGTTGAATTACATAACCACATCTTACTGTGATTTTAAATCAACAGGTGACCTTAGAGAAATTAGGGCAGAGTTACGAGACTGAGAGTAACGTGCACTTGTAAATTTCCTAATTTTCATTCTGAACAACTTTCAACTGTTGATTTGTGGTGATGAACACTTTATGATTAAGTGCATGGATTAGGGCCTAGTCCTCTTACTTGACCTTGTCGGATAATTTTATTGATTGATACATGCTTTAATAGATTAGCTGCACATGTATATTATTATTATTATGACTTTTTTATTTTCTATTAACCCCATAATTTGCATGTGTGTGTGTAAAGATTGATAATAACAAAAACAATATGCTTCTGAATGGTAAAATCATCTAACAAATTAAATATGATGAACCACATAAGGTGAGCTTGTGCTAAAAAGAATGGTATTAAAGATCTATAAGGTAGAAGGAACTTTGGAGATGTGTGTCCCAAAAATTCTGTAAAAGCAGGAATCTCCCTCACCTCTCTAATGATACTAATATAATAATAAGGGAAGGCTCAAATGTCTGGACAGGGTAAAATAAGGTTGAGAGTGGAAGCACGGTAATTAAAAAAAAAAAAAACACCATAAAAGTTAGAAGACCTACCAAAAAAATTTCAAGTACCAACGCCCAATTGAATTTAAAGCAAATTGGCAAGACCACGTCAATGGCACAAGATCAACCACAACATGAGCTTTGCTAGATCACAAGTCGAGATCAAGAACCTTGAACCTAAGATAAGGGTTTTGCTTTAGGGAGGCATTGGGACACCGTTGGCCAATTAAAGAGCGAAAATTGACAATGCATTGGGCTAGAGGACGGTGCCATGTTGATTACGGTGTCCTTTGTGTTCCTTACAAATCCTAATCTTCGGTACACTTGCAATTATTAATTGCTAAACAGCAGCTGATGTCTTTGGTATATTCCCTTGTGTCTGAGTCTTGGTTCTATAATTGCATTATTTCTACCACTCGAGGTGGAAGCTGATCATGCGCCCGATCAGAGCTCGAGCCTGTGTAATACCAAGTCCCTTTTTTACATTAAAAAAAAAAAAAAAAAAAAAAAGGTTTCAATGCTGAGGTTTAGATGTAAAAGAAACTATATGGAGCCACAGATAACTAATATCAATGGGTGATATCCAAGCTGACTCAAATGGAATATAATTTATATTCCAATAATACTCTTTTTTTCTTTTTTTTTTTTTACTTAAAAAAAAAAAACTGCTTTATTTAAACACTCTTTGTTTTTGGAAAAGAAAAATTTAACATAACCGTAGCCGCCAAGGGCTGAACTACTTGCTAGGTATTACTTGATTAACCAATGACTTTAAAATTATATTTCTTCCCCCATGGAAAAATGGATCCATTATCTAACTATCGAAAGAAAAAAAAAAAAACCGTTTAACTACTTATAACCACTTAGAGCGTGCGTGTTTGCTATGCCTAATATTTGGGGCATTCAATTCGTTTGAAGTTCTATTTATTATTTATTGATTTAGATTCACAAATAAAAAAAGAAATGAATTCCATCACTTAAAAAAAAAAAAAATAACTATTTTGTGGTTTTATTAATATTTTCAAAAACGGGGTTAGTGAATTAACTTTAGGAATGAAAAGGTTGCGATTTGCAGAACATGCATGAGAAGAGCACTTAGCTTTCATACTTTTGTATCAAAAAAAATGATGGTCCAAGTTGGATATTTTATCAATATTTGCTTATGGCAAAGTAGCAATCATTTTGTATCTTGATAGTAAGGAATCATGGGTCAGGAAATGTTCGATCAATGTGGGGAAAAAAAAAAAAAGGGAGCAAAAAAAGAGAATATTTTACACCCTGTATACTCGTGAGTGGCCTCCTGCTCATAAAAAAGGACAATTACTAGCCATCGAATATGACACGGAAAAAGGATTTGAAACAAGAATGAGACATAAAATATATTATTGGCCTAGATTTTTTCCCTGTAAAGTTTGTGGGATCCTGTGGGTACGTTTTTAGAAGGAAATATTGACGGGAAAGGAGACTCGGGGGTGACCACAACCATCTAGAGGAGCCACAGATTCAAAATTGATTTGTCCATTTATAAAATCTTTTTGTGCAAATCTCACAAGGTGAATTGTGGGGTTGGCTGAATTGATTGGATGAATAATTTGTAATTTTTTTCTTATATAAATCTAAAACATTCACATGACAGCCATTACATAATCTGGATCATTAGTGCTTTAACTCAACATTAATTGATGGATTGCAGCCTACAATTCACTTGTTAATTACGATGATAAGAGTACTTATGCGATTCATAATCAAGCCATAATTCAGGTAGTTGGAATGATTTAAAGGAGGAAAGCTTGATGCTAGAGGACAAGCAATGTGAGGCCCATCTTCTTAAAGAGCAATGCCCCAAGAGGGGGGCTCACCACAATGGCTAGTCATAAAGGACTAGCTTTAATCGTACGGTTAGATAGGGCAAGTATGCTGTAGTGGAGGAATGGACAATTGCCAACGCCATCGGGGGTGGGTCTGAGATTTTGCATGGAAGGAAAAAGAAGATGTTCATTTGGCATTGAGTAATGATATTCTTCTCAATATGGTTGTTTGATATATATATATACTTTTAGTGCACTAAAAAGTTAAGGTGGACAAATCCGTATAACAAAAATTTCAAAAAAAAAAAAAAACTTTAAAATAAAAGTTCCCTATTCTAAACTATGTCCTCCCTTGTGTTTTTCTATCTCATCCTTTAAATTGACAATTTAACCTGGTAACCAAGTGTGACAAAAAAAAAAAAAAAAATCAGTAATTCATTTAGCATGGGTGTTGATGGCTATGTCTAATCTTGTGGGAATGGGATTAACAAGATTGACCTGCTCACAACTACTACTGGTCCCCAAAGAAGCTCGTTGTATTCTCTGACTACTTTAAACTCCCATTGGTAGTTGGTTCACAAGACTCAAGATTTTTGGGGTTTATAAACTTTATATAGTCCCCCTATTTTGGCCGACCCCATGAACTAAAACAAAGGAAAATGTTCCTCTAGTCTAGCCAATATCTCTTTGTGGCTTTGAATGTGATATATAGAACATGGCTATAGATATTGCTACCCCTGCAATGAAGCCAGTGATGAGGGGGAATGAATTATGGATCAGAAAACCCAGATGAGGAGGAAAACTGAGGATCAGTCATGTAGCTGTCTTTAGATAGCAAAACAATGCGATTGGATCAGGGTATTGTTCCTAGAAACTAATGGAGGTGGTCTGCTGCACTGTTCACTGGGAAATGCAGCGTGTGCAGCACTTGACCCCTCAGTGGCCCCCGACAAGTTCTCCCTAATAGTGCTAGAATCCAATGGAATGAGGGCTGCTAGGTGGGCTATGAGGGATTAATAATTGTGATTTTGAAGAAATTGGCCAGGGAATATGATAGCTGGAATCAACTAATTCTTTGTTGGCTTCATAAATGATGTAGCGGTGTTTGGCCATATGAAAATGCTGGTGATCCATGAAGCCTTCTAACGTCAAGAAAATGCTTTCTTATTGACCTTAATTTTGTTGTTGTCAGGAAACAGTAAGTTTAACGTTTATTAAATGCTTTCAAGCAGGACGGAATTTGAGCAGAATAGTACTGCTCACGCTTCAATTTTTCGACTAACTGAGGTTTCAATGGTCTCTTGACTGGTAGGTTCTAACAAAAGGATTAAAATCTCTTGACTAGTAGTTTTGCCTTGGCCTACACTAGAAGGAACTACTAAATATTTGATAATAGATTTAATTAACCATGTAAATAAAAGCGCCTATGGCCTAATGGATAAGGCGCCTGACTTCTAATCAGGCGATTGTGGGTTCGAGTCCCACTGGGCGTGCCTATCTAGCTATTTTTCCCTTTTTTTTTTTTTTTATTAAAATTTGTTTATATCTGATTGTTCGGAACCTGAAGTAGTAAAAGAAATAAAAAAATCCTGAAATATGCGAAAATATATATATATATACATATTTTAACTTTATGCCATCAACTTTACAGTAATTTAGAACAATTTTGCGTGTGTATTTTATTAAGGAAACCATGACTAAACCGTAAATGTACAAGGACAAGAAAAATCCAACAAAACTCCCATTCGATTCTCTCCAAGATACCAAAATGAGAATTTATACTTTTAATACACCTTCTGTACATTTGGCGGATTTGATTATCATGAAGTGGAATTAAACTTAAATTAAAAGGATCAAACAAATGTACCAGGGCCAAAACAAAAAATAAAAAATAAAAAATGAAGGTTTGATGTAGATAAGACATTTTTTGAGACCTCTTCACGCTAATTAAGCTATTAAGCAGTGAAATTTATAATTTATGGAAACCAAAATTGATTGAAGTGCATTGTTGCAATTTATCCCCTTTTTTTTTTTTTTTTTTTTAGAAAGAACATTAAAAAAAAAAAAAAGAAACGCAGTATAATTTACCCCCTTTTTTATTTTCTTCGGAAGAACAAAAAAAAAAAAAATGGTATACCATTTTTGTAATCGTTAGCAACTTTTGATGCGATTTCCACCAAAATTATTGAGAGTATGCCACCAAAGAGAGAATTCATTGTTCCACCAGGCCTGGTCCCACACCAAAGCTCACTTCTCTAATCTTGGGCAACTTTCCACCTTGCATCCTCTCTCATTATTAGATCAATCTCAATCTCTCAAGGTGTCAATTAGTCAGGATTACAGCTTTACTTGGCATAGTTGCATTAATCAAACACAAATTAAGTTTCTTTTCCTTGAGGGCTTCTTCTGTCTTTGCTTGGCTTTAACCTTCCTTAGACTTGTGTTCTTGCCTCCTAAATCAAGTAAACAAACGAGGTCCAGTGTCCGTTGGTTGCTTAATCTGTCTGGGGGTTTCTTATTGGCTTAATCTTAGAAAATTTCTCCCCAAGCTTAACCCCAAGTTGGTTTTGTTGGAGCAGAAGAAAGCTTTCTTGTTTTGTTAAATACACAACTTTATATGAAACTTGGACTTACTTAAATAGTTGAGATTATTATCAAGATACTCTACCAATAATTGTTAGTTGAAATGACCCGTCTATTGCAACAAGCAATTATGATATTATATCCTTTTGTCTCTCATAATTGTATACTTTTTTAGATTATGATTGATTTAAAATTTAAATTATTTCATTAAAAAAATTGTAACTTTCTCCATACAATGTAAAAAATTAAAATATATTATTATTATTAAAATTATTAAGTTATAAGTGACAAGTTACGTAATCGAGAGGTTCTTCCTTTTGTACTAATAAATTTCACATCTATACATTATTATTAGTATTATAACACTGCTGCTTTTTAGTTATTTTTAGAAAAAACATAAAATTATTGGTGAGTACTGAAGATGCTGTCCTTTCATTTCTTCCAATGATAGAATAAAGATGAATTCCTTATTTGGTTCAGAGTTTGACATTTTTGAGACATGCAGGGCTATGCTCAAAAAAAGGTCACGTGAAGCTACTGTGGAATGATTTCACCCTAATGAAGCAACTCTTGTGATTATCTTGAACCATGGTTTATCGGATTTCAATTTTCACCTTTTTCTTTTCTTTCCTCCAATTCTAGGTATGATTTAATACATTAAATAAGAGAAAAAATATATCACATTAAAAAAACAAAAAAAAGAGAACAATTGTGGATTTAGTTTGTCTGATGTTATTTTTTTATTAAATGATTTTTAAAATAAATTTATCATTAAAATTATTAAATAAAATTTAACAGATAAAATAAATTATACCTGATTTAAATTTAATTCTATTGAATTAATTTTTGGAGTTATACGAGAATAACATATTAATAAATTTTGCTAAAATTTCTTTACTTCAAAAAGAGCAGATGGTGGAAAGAACAAAATTAGCGTTAAGAAGATAATTAGCCAAATTAAGCTATAAACTTTGATTGGACTGCACAGAATCACACGTTCATTAAAAGACAACAGCCATGAAGCTCATCACCAAGTTTGAAGATCTAACGCTCTAAGTTTGGCCCAGAACAAATGTAAGGGCCCCCCCGAGACAATTGGGCTTCAAGGTACTGAATATGGGCACTTGCGTAGCCCAATATGACTCCATTGTCAACAACATAAACTCAGATGGCCTTCTAATTATCATAATTAACAGGCCATCTTTTCTGCCATCGTTCCCAAATTTCAAGTGAAATCTGATGCGAACATAGCCTTGAAGGAATTTGAAACACATCTCAAATAATAAACCTTTGCAATCTAAATAGTATAAGAATATTGTGTATATGGCTTTAAAATTAAGAAATATAAACAAATTTTTAAATTGGATATAAACATATATAAAATTAATTATTATGTTTTGTAAAATTTGTAAATTCATTAATTTTAATACTCAATGTCTTAGTTTCACCAAATTATCAAATATGTTTCAACTCACACTCAAGAATGCAGAATTGGCAATAAGAATAAAAACAAAGACTTGCGTATTTAAGTGGGGTAAGGTGGCTATACAATAAGAAATTCATAATACCATGACAATTAACAAGCAATTGTCACAACAATCCAACTAAACTCCTACCATAACTAAAGAATAATATTAATTGCCCAATATGTAATCAATGAATCAAAGAAAGAAAATTGATTATGGTGCACACCATAACAGAGCTAAAAAGGAGGTAATGAGAACAACTGATACTGAACTAAGAGCAACAAGGAATAATCCTCCTGAACTGGATTGGGGAGATGGTGCAAGGTCAGGTGGAGCTGAAGATGAGGATGGAGAATGTGAGCCATGGTGGTGCAGGCCCATCACTTCAACGATCAAACGCTGACCGTTCCTGCAGTGCTCAGGTGTTCCACTGATGAAGTAGAATGGTCCTGCCCTGTCAAGCTGGAAATGACCCTTTCCATTGTTGAAGGCAGCAATTGGTCTGTTGCTGTTGCAATGGTAATAACCCCATTTGTCGACCTCAAGTACTGAATCATTTTTGTACTCAAATGCTGAAATGGGAAGCGATCCAAAAGCAATGGTGGATATCAGAAATACTTAATAATTACAGGATGAGTGGACTAGTTGCAAAGAATCTTTCCTTTTTATCAGAAAAAAAAAGAAAAAAAAAGAAAAAATCATAAACTCACAGAGAGAATCTCCAACTTGGAATCTGTTCCTGGCAGCCCAGAGACTATACACAGAAGTGTCATTAGCACCAGGCTGCTGCCAACCAAACTCATCACCCACTCTAAACTTCCTTGTTGCATTGACCAACCCGCCATCCATGAATGCTAGAGTGACAAAACAAGTGCAAAAGAAGAGAGAAAAAAGGGACGGTGCCATGTTGTTGAACTCCATTTTCTTTCCTTGAGAATTGATACCTGATGCAAAATCACCATCGTCTCATTCAAGGAAGAGAGCTATATGGCTGCAAGTGAGTGGTGGGCGGTTTTCTGATGAATAAAACGTGGTGGCGTTTGGCGGTTTATTGATAGTTGTAAATGGGTCGTTAGACAGGACAACGTGTGTTAGAAGTGGTGGCAATTACGGTTGTAAGAAGTGCTTTGACTGTGGAGTTAAGATTGAAATAGTCTGCAGAGACTTTTGCTGGGCTATTAGAAAGACAGAAGGGTTTTTTTTACTTTTTTTTTCCCTTTTTTTCCTCTCGTTTCTAAGAAGTAAAATCCACTTTGAAAAATTATTCTAGGGGATGGATTCCTATTTGCTAAGCCAAGAATAGGCATATGATCCCTATGCCATTGAATGAATGTGCCTATCAACCAATAAACATTTTGGTCTTTTTGGTGTATGCTCATTCCATTTAGTGAGACTTAGATATTATTTGAGTACGAGATTACATCCATGCATATGGCCACCCTCGTCATTGTATCTTATTATAGAGACAGACTTGGTCTGGATAAGATTTATTAGATAGTTGATTTCTATTTGTTTTTAAACAGAATGTACCAAAAAATGAAAAAAAAAAAAAAAAAAATCAGCATTTGAGCACAAAGAGTTGTAAATCACTGCAGGCTGACAAATCAACTCTCCTGGACTCTAGTCAAGAAAATAATTTCTGGGTTTATCATGAAGCAACCGGACCAAAAAATAATAAAAAAAGCCAGCGAATTTTGCGGCATCCTAATCCAAAAAATGGCCATGCTTTATCAAATTGTTTCTCTTAATTTTCTGGTTATGCATTCCTCCCTATAGTTGTTTCCTTGAGACTCATCATCATTTCTTGAAACTGTGCACGCTTGGCAGCCCTGATGTCGAGTAGACTTGGAGGCATAGGTTCCACAGAGCCATGCAAATCAACTAAGCTGAAAAATTCTTGTTTAGTTAAACTTTTCTTCTGAACAAGTTCATCAACGACAGCCTCCATCAAATTTTTGTTCTTCTGCAGAATCTGATATTGAATGGAATAATGTACGGTCTATAAAGACAACAACAAGATGCAAATAAGCAATTCTTAAAAGTTATATGAAGTACCTCTTTTGCACGTGCATAACATGTGTTCAGAATTTGCAGTGCCTCCGAATCAATTTCCTGGAGTGGCAAATTTCCATCATGAAAGGTATCACAAGCATGATAAAGCCCATATGAATGTCCATGAACAAATATACGTGTATGGGCAGCGTGTGTGCAGTTGTGCACATATGTAGGCAGACAGCCAGACACCATGAATGTGTCAATTCCCTCCGGTTTTTGAAACATTTCCACCCACCACTGAAGAAAGACCAAGAAAGCCACTATTCGATTTCTTGGATGCAATGTGTGCAGGACAGAAAAATGTTAAGCATCCAATGATCACAATTGAGGGTGTAGAAAACTGAAATTTGGTAGTACACATACATTTATTCTATCTGCAACCCAGAAGTCAGATAAGCCATGATGTTTCTCAGAAAGTCCACCAAGAACATACGTTCGTGCAGCTGACCTGGCATTGTCTGCTGTTTCAGCCCATATTGTACTCAACTGGAATGAAAATTAAGCAACTTTTAGGCCATAAGAAGACTACATTACATTAATAGAATATGAAATACCAAAGGGGAAATAGAATTTCTATTCCCATTCTCTTTACTGGTAAACAGGACATGTTCCACTCCATTAGGAAATGCAAAGTTCAGTAATATCTCCCTGAAACTAGAGTATTCAGCAGACGAGGTTAAATTCACAAGAACCACTGGGAAGGTATATCACACAAGAATCACGGGGAAGGTGTATCACATAAAAGGATTATTCTTTTGTTTTCCTCCTGAGTCAAATCGTATCATTAAGAGCCTTACTGCAAAACCAGGGACACATCATTGCTGTCATCTTCAAAGACAAAGAGTCCAGCCTTGAAAAAGGTCAACAACCCTATCACTGTCCAATTCTCCACTATAGTTTCCCATCAAGTAGCTGAATACATATATACACATATACTAAGAAGTAATTTACCTGATCCTCTCCATACCAGAGCTCATCAGCTGCCCGCGGTGCTAGTTGAACGGTGATATGATCCAGGAGGGATTGCCGACTGCACGATAAAAGGGAAAAAGGGGTATGCAATGGAGACAATTATAATCCCCTAAGGCAGTCTCCACAAGCAGCTACTTTGGCAAAGATAAATTAAAGCTACAAATAACACATGCTCTTAAGAGTTGGAACAATGTTTGGCATCATTGAATTGCTAAAGTTTTGCTTGGTTTCATATTCCTTTCAGTTTCTTTCATCCACTACAATGAATTAACAAACCAGAGTTGAAGAAAATGTACCTAAGCATCCCTTCCTCAAATTGAACATGATTCATTTTCATCCTAACATAACCAAGTTCCCTTCCAGCTCTGGGAGCAATTGTGACCTAATTCAAAGAAAATTTGATTAATAAAAATACTGACGAGAACAATAATGTGTAGTGAATATGCCAAATACTGTACTATGGTGCACATCAATTAAATGTTGTAACAATAAGAGCCACCTAAGGAGTCCAACAGCTTAGCTATGGAAAACTGCAAAATATCCCTCCTATCTATAGCCTGCTGAAATCCAAAATCAAACTAGCCACTACAAAATACCTAGCAAATCTTTGCTGGATAAAATAATGCACACCAAAGATGCAGATATGTTATTACAGTTATGGTACATTCTACTCGGTGGCACTTTTAGGCCTCAATGTTTAAATTGATATGCCACATAAAGATAAACATGAAAAGTTTGAGTCAAAATCTTAATTTAGCACAGGAATATGAATAGTGCATGTAAAGTACCAGCACATAAAATTGGTCAACTGTAAAATGTTTGAGAAAGACAAGTTTAAGGACCATACAAACTCAATGTTTCTAAGATCAGGGAAGTTTACAGCCACAACAGCCATGGCTGCTTCATTAATAGCAACTTGCTTCCATGTATCAGGGCTCCTTTCCTTTTTATCCAGCATTCCTCTCTCTTCTATTTGTGCAGCTTGTAGTAAGTCATCAGTTGTAATCTGCACAGAGAGGTAAAATCAGTAAACATGACTAAGCACAAGAAGAACAATCAGAACTACAGATCAACTTAATTGAGAAAATATCAACCACAGGAATTCTTCAATTTTACCACCAAACAATCAGCCCAATCAATGAGCTGCCTACCAGTGAAGACAGAATGGAGAGTAAATTGTATCCCAGAACATAAAATAGGCAAGGTTCTCAGCAGAGACACTGGTGATCTGCTCCAACAATTCTTGGCATAGACCTTACCAACCTCTTAAATTTTATAGTCTTGTATGTAGGAAGAACGTTAAAGAACCATCCAAGTTTCAAATTGTCCCTTTCTTGAATATCCTCCTAGAGTTTTCAGATAGAAAAAAAAAAAAAAAAAAAAGTACTGGGAAATAATTAAAAAAAAAAAAAATACTTTCCAGGAATTGGCAATACCTCAGTCCTACCATCACGCATCATATTTATTGCAGCAACCTCTATTATGTTGGCCAGCTCTGCACCAACCATTCCATCTGTCATACTAGCAACAGCCATGTAATCCACATCCTCAGCCATAGGCTTCTTACGAGCATGAACCTATTACAAAGCAAATGAATGTCAAAAATACAATAACAAGTAAGTATATAGTGAAAATGTAATCATCACCTTCAGTATTTCCATACGGCCTATAAGGCCTGGTTTAGGGACAAAAATTTTACGATCAAAGCGTCCAGGTCGCACAAGAGCAGGATCCAGAATATCTGGTCTATTTGTAGAAGCAATAGTGATCACTTCCCCTCTTCCTTCAAACCCATCTAAGGACACCAGGAGCTGAAATGAAAAACACAAAATATCAATCCACATAGAAGGTTTTATATGCAATAGCAACATTAAAAGGCCAGAACCATGGACTTAGTAAATGCCCCAGCCGACCTGGTTAAGAGTAGCATCACGTTCTTGTCCACCAGAACCTTTAATCAAGCCACGCTCCCTTCCAACAGCATCCAATTCATCAATGAAGACAACAGATGGAGCCTATGGAAATAAAACTAGCCATCATGAGATACAAAAAATTGTTAATCTCTAACAAAAGCTTCAAGAGCTTGAAGAAGTGAAAAAACACTTTATGAGATAGGTTTTTGGCCACGGAGGAGGGGGGGAGAGGAAGTTACAACTTATGGGAGAATCTTCACTCCTCTGCTTTAACTTTGAAACAGCATAATGAAACGAGAATTAGACCATAAAGGACCAATTTGATATCAAGTTAGAACACTAAACAGGATCTGGATATGGATTTTGACATCAATATTCAGCATACTATGACAGACCATTATATCAAACATCATGTTCACAAGATAAGACGAAATTAGAGCTGCTGAAAGCAACACTCACATTTTCCCTTGCTTCTTGATAGAGTGCTCGGACACGAGAAGCACCAACTCCAACATATATTTCCACAAACTGAGAAGCCGAAATGGAGAAGAAGTTCACACCTGCCTCACCAGCCACAGCTTTTGCCAACAAGGTTTTCCCCACTCCAGGAGGCCCACAGAGAAGTATACCGCCTGACAAAAAGTCAATTCAAGCTAAACAAGTTATGCTAACAGCATATTTTGCTTATGCTAACGGTACATCAAGTGTAAATGGCCTACCATAAGGAACCAAATAAGAACCAGAAACACTTAGGACACTGCGAAAAATAGTCTAATATTGTGATTGTTCACTCTACAACCTTTATTCCTCTTCCTTTCCAAAATTTTAACACAGGACAACTCCTTAATAAAGTGTCATCAGTATGATTGGTATGTGGGATCAAGCCTCAGTGTTTTTTGAGGCAGTAAGCCAAAAAGAAGTAGAGCAAAAGATAGTGCTTCTGTGATCACCATGTACAAAGCATTATGACATTTCAATCCATCTAAGGGTTTCCCCCCCTGAATGGGAATACACACAACTAAAATCCCATTAAAAATAAGAAATGCCTTCATGAAAATGAGACAAACACAGGTGAGCATCTAGGGAAACTAAGGAAGAAGTATGCCTAAAGAGAAACACTTCTAAAAAACAAGATATAGATAATGTGATGCAAAGACTCCCATTCAGGCCTTCCGACAAGGAAAGAGCTAGATGAAATAATATGCTACAAAAACATTGATTAATTAAGCTTCCTCAAAAAAGTTGAATGCCAAATTATGAATTGAGAAATTGAATTATATAATTGAATTCAAATATAATTTCTTGTTTTCCAAATGTCACCTGGTATTTTCACTCCTCTCCTTCGATACATCTCTCCATGTGTGAAGAACTTCACAATCTCTTCAAGTTCAAGACGTATCTTGCCAAGCCCAGCAACATCAGAGAATTTCACATCCACACCCCTTTCCAAGTACTGGGGCAATCTCTTATTATGTGCTCGCCTAACACGTGCCCCTGACCTCATGAACTGCATAGCCATCTGCAGGTAAGGATTCTGCTCCCCTTTTGCTTGCTCTGTCACATCCTCCTCTTCTTCAATCCCCATCATCTCCCTCTCCAACTGTCTCATCTTCTTCCTCTCCTCTGCCTCTGCCTTCTCAATCTTCAACCTATCCTCATAGTCCTTCTTTTGTTTCCGGTAACTAAGCACCACTGTCTGATAAAATATCACAAAAAACACCAATCCCAACAAAGTTGCCACATTTGAGTCCTGTGCCAAGTTTGCCCAAAGATTCGCCATTCGCATATAGTTTTTCCGCGCATCACGCAACGATTCCTCATTCTTCCTTCTCTTAATCTCTTTCTTTCTCCTCCTCTCCTCTTCTTTCTTCTGCATTTTCAATGCCCTCTCCATCATTTCCTGTTCTTCTCTCATTTTTGCCAACTCTTCTTTCCTTTTTCTCTTAAACTCCTCTCTCACCTTCCTCAACTCCAAAGCTCTTTTGGAGTCCTTCTTTGGCTTAAATCTTGACAACATAAACTCTGGAACTTTCCATAGAAATCCCAAATATGGCTCAGGAAGCTCTGGTTTTTTAACTGGAGGCGTATATGCATTAACACAGATAGAATCAATTGCTAGTTCATCCCATGAATCCCAAAACCTCCTATCAGTCTCCAACGAAGGCAACACAGTCCTAAACACTCGATTATCATCCAAAACAACCAAAACTGCCTCAGCTCGCTGTCTTAATCCTGCCCTAGGTGCTTTAATAACGTGTTTAAGCTTATTGCTCTCTTTGAAAACCAATACTTCAGTGTATGGTATCCTATTGGACACAATTGGTAAATTCTTGGACCATTGCTTAAGCTGTTCCAGGGTTAAGGTCTCTTGCTGTGATTTTTTCTGGGTTTTCTTCTTAGGGGCTGTTTTTGCAGCAGCTGCAAGAACAGGCTCTGCCCTTAGAGAGGTGGAGATTACAGTAAGAGTTATAGGTATAGCAGCCAGACAACTCGAATGGGGTTCCTTAACTTGACGGTTTTTCTCTACTTTATAGTCAATTTCAACATCTGGGTCTTGTTTTTGGCATGAATTGGAAGGGGAAGTTGAAAACTTTAGTGGGATTTTGATAGGGTTTTGGGTCTTGGGGTATACTGAATTGATCAAAGGGAAATGGGCAGCCATGAGAATGGAAAAGTAAAGACAACGACAAATGATTCAGGGACCTAAAAACAAAATGCAGATAACTCACATGGTTTGAATTTACAGTATGTTAAGACAGCAGGCTCGGTTTAATAGAACCCACGTCGGATTTGAAGAGAGCTCAATTGGGTGTTGCAGTCGTAGGTAGAGAGGACCTGTTGCAATCCCAACATGCATACAAGGCAGGAGATGCTGAAAACGCACCGGTTTTGCACGAGAGACTTTTCTTGGAGTTGGTTTCAAATGCAGAACCATCCGAGTTGGGCTTGTTTGGGCACAGAGGTCCATTTCAATTGGTTTTGGTCGATTTTAAGGATTTTTTTTTATTCGGCCCAATTCCAACCCAACATGCTCTTCCATTACCCCTCTTTGATTTAAGCGAGGTTATTAGTTTGAATTGTAACAGTTTAAGGTTTGTTTGGTTCAGAGAAGAGCTGATAATCAAAAATTAGAATCGTAACTTTAGATTATATAACCAGCGAAGCAAATAAACATAAAAAATATCGCAAAAATACGGGTTTGATGTCGGTCAAACACAATATATAAAAAATATTAAAGAGATTTGTTATATAAATATAAATTTTCTTAACACAATATATATAATTAAGATATTTTTATTAAATTATTAATTATAATTTGTCTAATCTAATATTAGTTGTGATCGTACATCTAACTATTACAAATATACAACTATAGACAATCTAATACGAGTGATAATTTGGTCCTCTCTTACTTGCCTCAAATTTAAAATTTTAGGCAAAAGCAATGGTGCCATTGACGACAAGCAAAACATGCTTCATTTCTTTGATTTGGGTCAAGCATTTCCTTTATCATTGTTTCCTTTGTTTGATGACAGATAAATATGACCTTAAGATGTCAAAAATGGCCTTAATAAGATGTAACTAAAAGATGTCAAATATACTCAACTGCTAAGATTGACTGATGGGTCATCTTGTAGAATTAGCATGGTGTAAGCCAATCCCTTGTTGTATTGATATAGTTTCTGCTTTCATTATCACGTTAAAACCCATTAATCTAGACCTTGCGTACAATTCTGAACCACATCTCCTGCTCTATGTGATCATCAATCCTCTTTTTAAAAAGAAATTGAAAGTAGGACCAATTTAGCTCATGTGCCACCTGCCAAGTTGGACATCAGTGATTGAAACCAAAGATAATTATGAGAAACCAAAAAGATATGATGGCACCCACGATCCCATTCCATCCTAATAACAATCAGCAGGAGTTTCAATAACTTACACTAAATTAGGAGCTAGCACCGTAAGAAAGCCAAGGGATGTTCTCCACAAAGGGCACTTCAATTCCCTTGAATTACAAAATTTCCAGTAAATAGAAGTGGAGATTACTGGAATTTGCTAAAGAATACACAGCGTTTCCCAGCAGTCATATGCTCGCCAATGAATCATAAATATTGATAGAAAACATTTTGGTGGGGCTCAGAGAACATCAATATTTGGACTTGGAAAGCCACAGGACCTCCTGAATTGCAGATGCTGCAAGCAAGAAGCTGCTAAAGAAAGTGAAGGCTATAGAGACAGCAACATGGTCACAGAAGTTGCTCAAAGGCTTGCAAAAATTTGGCAGAGCTGTGTGTTGGACGCCTGTACGATTAAGGCTGGTGACCCCCGATGCAGCTGATCCAGCACTGATCATCACATATGCAAATACCTAGAATTTGAAGATTAACCACAATCCTTGTCAAGCACAAAATGTGAATGAAGTGATCCAAAGTCGATTAAAAATTTACATTTGAGTGTTGCAGCAGCAACAACAACAATCTTAATTCCCAATTTAATTTGAATTGACTACATGAATCTGTTCTTACCATTCCGTTCATATATACATGAAAGATTAGTAAGTTAAATGCTGAACTGTCAAAAAGAAGTAAAGGCTATGTATTTGGAGGATGAACTTCTACTGACAAGAAGTCCTCAGTTTATTAATTGTACGTCTCAAACCCGCGCACCAAAGCTCAGTTTACATGTTAGCTACTTATGCATTATTAAATTTCTTAACAAAAACAACTAACATAGTGTGTGTACCTGATCCCCTGCAAAAAGAAGCCATGCATGACTCCTTGATGCAATCGCTGGTGATTTTCTGAGCAGTCTCAGCAAGCTAACTAGCAGTTGCAGCGTGGAGAAAGCTGCAGTGGCTGCTGAGACTCCAACCAAATACCTGCTCACATTAGATAACAGTAATCACCCTTAAAATGATGATCAAGCATCCAAATACTTAAACCTTCTTGTTATTACTCGAACTGTTTCCATTCAAATTAACAGCATTTTCTTGGAATGCTCTTACTCCACAGGCATCATTCGAATATGGGATTCATGAACAATCCTTTTAAATATATTGTTATCTAAAGCCTAGGGGGTTGAATGTGGCCTGCATGGTATATATATATATATTGTAACGTTAAAAAAGGGACATGTCCCTGGTGGATGAGGTCGGGTCATTAACTATAGTTTAATCTTACTCATACGGAGTAATCACCTGTTTAAGATAGAATATAATCTTCATTATAAAAAGGATCTATCACTCGGAGCACTTGAGGCTCCACATGGTTCTTCCATCCAGGCCATCCCCCATTTGAATCGCATATAATATCGAATCATTTTTTTTTTTTTTCCTATAAAGATGGGGCTGAATCATGTAGGAATTTGAACCCCACTAGGAGTGTGGCTACACATGGCCTTACAACAAGCGAATGGTACGATCACATGGTACAGTCATTCGATCCAACAGCTAAGGATTGTTAGTGTGAGCCAACCGGAATCATTATCCCAAACATAATGACACAAAAGAAAATCCCACGAATCAATGGCACAAAAATCAAAATGGTATATGCAAGAGAGTAAAAAATACACAAAAACAAAAGGAAGGCAACGAAAAGAGGAAAATAAACAATTGTCACGGGTTTGATTCTGTTCGTTATTCAAAAGCCATGAAACCATAATTTTATAGTCCCAAAATATGTTGTCACACAAGCAACCAAATCCAAGGGTAATTTGCTCGACACAAAGACACATAAGATAAACAATCTAAGACCGGATCCCGGTTTTTTCGGTCAATTCATGTTCAATACCTAACTAGCGACGAAAAAACAAAATATAACAAAATACAAAACAAAAAAATATTAAAAGAAAAACAAGGCCAGGGGAAAGAAAGAAGACCAAGAACAGAAGAGTAGTCCATTGATTGTGGACTGTTTGCTTCATGAGAAAATGATAGAAAGGACAGGTAGATACAGATATTGAACTCCCGGAGTCATGCCTTTCCTGGGTGGCCAAAAGAACAAAAAAAAGACAGAGAATGCAACAACTTACAAGTAAACCCATTTAATGTAACATGAATTGAAAAAACAAAACTAGATTGATCTCTCACTCAGCAATAATGAAATTCAAAAATAAGACATGATTCTAAGTTCGAGTGAAATTCGAGTACTGTCCTAGCCAATTGAAAAAAGTGAGGTCATTGACCTCCTTTTCTTTTTCCTTTCATTTTTTTCCCATAAACCAAACAATCAAAACATTTCATATCCAAGAAGAACATTAAAAAGAAAAAAAAAAAAAAACAAATGTCATGCATTCAAATCGCTATCGAAAAGTTTCGTACAACTAAATATACGTCCTTAAAATTTGGTCTTCTAGTAGGCACAATCATTTTTAATAAAACTGTAAATTGCTACTTGTCTTTAGAAAAAAAAAACAATAGAAGAAAGTCCCAAGGATCGAGCGCAATTAGTGTTAATTACTTACGCAAATGAGTGAGAGAAAGACCACTTGGAGTGAAGAGGAAGCATGAAACCATAGATGGAGAGAGTGCCAGACTGACGAGCTGTGACCATGAATGACAGTGCTGTCACTGAGGTCACCATGCACAGCAGCCTCATTGTCACATGCAAGACCTCAGCTTTCCAGCTAAAAGGCCTAGCGAAGGGCGGCCCCAACGGGGGTTCGCTTATTTTGCCGCTGTTCTCGGCCGCTGCCACCTTTGACTCTGGTAGCTGCTCCGCCACCTCCGGCAGTTGTGTCATTCTTTGGCCATTCGTCATCATTTTTTTTCCTTTGTTTTTCTTCCTTTTCTTTATTTTCGGACTTGCTAAGTTGTAGTGCACGGTGGCATGTGCTTTGAAGTGAAGGGACACTAGGGGTAAGCTCTATATAGATGCAAGACGAAGGAAAAATGTGTTAAGATAAAATTGAAAATAAATTATATATCAAATTTGAATATATATATATATATATATATATTTTGAGTTAAAAATGTGAAGGGATAGTAAGTTTTTTATATTTATAAAAATTTATAATTAAATTTAAAAATAACATGAATAATATCTTTTAATCATAAAAATTAATATTATATTAAAAATTTTAAATTATTAAATAAGATTAAAAACATATATTATATAAAAAATTTTAATATTGGGACATATCTATATAATCCTATTGAAATCAAAATGCTTAGGGACCTATCACGATAACTCAAAATATTACACGAATATATGAAAGTGACGCACAATAGACATAAATTTACAAAAAATAAAAAATAAAAATAAAAATAAAAATCATGCTATATTATTACGAATATCACAAGTATATAATTAATAATCTCACCTTATTTTGCAGGTAGCCAAATCCCATTTCTTAGGGCAAGCGAGATTATAAGCATTCTTTATCTAATCAAATATGTAGGATATGCATTTGCAGTGCAATAGATGGCCAGTTCACAACAAAATTTTTTGCTAGAAGTCAATTTTTCCATTCGGTCCTGTTGGGGTTAATTACCTTTCGTTAACACTGCAAATTATGAAGTACGAAAACTTTTAAAATTATGCATATATGTATAAGACACATGTATTGAATATTTTAAAATGCGACTGACAAAAATATAAAAATAAAAAATTGAACACAAATGGCAGATTTTTTAATTCTTATATCATCCATATATATATATTAATGTGTTATATACATATTTAATAAATATAAAATTAATTAATTTAAAAATTTTAAAAATCATGTACATGATAATTTTTTTAATAAAAATATTAATGAAATAATAAAAATATATATTTTGTATTTTATTAATTATATTAATTTATTTAATTATAATTTTTAAAATATTATAATTACATGTATATATAATATATATTTTTAAAATTATTAAAAAATAATAATTATTATAAATTAAAAAAATCAGTATTATTAAAAATTTAAATTACATATATATAAAATATATAATATATTTAATATATCTTTTTTAGCTCTGTTCCTGTCATACTTGTATTTTAATTTTCTAAAAATTTGTGGATCCCTATATTCATATGGTATTGTATTTATATCTTTGTGTCCGTGCCTATGTATCATAGAACGGAAACTACCATGTACTTAAAACTTGCTTTTCTTGCCAAACTTCAAAGTGCTCAGCCTGCCTCTGTTAAAATGAACAAACTTCAAGATAATGAAGGTTCTTTATCCTACTTATCTATGGGAATCAGCAAGTTTAAAACTTGCTCTGGGGAAGTAAAATAAAAAAATTAAAAAAATAAAAATAAAACTACGAGTAATCGGCACAAACAGGAAGAATGGATGTGCATGAAATTAATCACCACAAGGTCATCTCCAAGCTTTTTCAATGGATCATCAATGGTCCACTAATCAAAAAAACTAACCATGGTGAAAGCAATAATCAGTATATAAAAATTGGTAAATTAAATAATGCAGGCTCAAAAGAGCACAGTATTAATGCATTCTCACTTGTTGGATCAAATAATGGCAGTACTCTATAATTAGTTAATACAATTATTTTTTTAAAAAAAAAAAATTTGGTACATGGAAATTAAAATCTACATTTTGTGAGAAATTGATGCATGTGGGGCACTTTGCATTAAGGTGGAGCCTTTCAACTGTTGCCACAGAAACGTAGAATTTTGGAAGCAAACGATTTCTTAGTAACTTTGTTCAAATCCCATTTGTTAATTGAGATTGAATTCTTGAGACTAAAGATAAAATTGGACAGACATGGGCAAATAAGATGGTCTTTATCCCGTATTTTTAATATAACTAATTGAAATATTTTTATTAAAAATTTTTAATTTTATATTCAAATTTTAGTAATTATGTTCTCTTTTCTTTTCTCAGCCTTTCGATCCACCCCAGGTGCCAAATGCCTCTTCAGGTGGACGAGGTGCCAAAGAACGTTGGTTTAATCGAAATCATCACCGCCGAGTTCCGAGAAGTCTTCTTGGTAATCAAAATTTCTTCTGGGGTCTGATTGGTGGTTTGACTTCAATTGCAGCCAATGATGAGAGGGCGGCTCAGGCGGCACAAATCGAAAATGACCCGTGACTGAGAATAGCACCATGGCGTGGAAAGGCCGCAATGGATTTTGCGTTCCATTTTTGTACTTTTCTGTCTTACCTCTAGCCATTTTGAGGCTTTTATATTCCCGTGACTTGTGTTTGTGACGTTGTCTCCAACGGTTTGATGCGTTGCAGCATTGGATTGGACCCCACGGCAGCTACTATTGGACCCTCACAACAGTAACATGGCAAGCTCTGGGTTCTGCGTTGGAATTCCCTGCTGTGCAATTTTGGTAATTGAAGTAAATGAGAAAGCCCACTGCGACAGGCTGTGGAGTCTTGTAATCAATGGTGCAAAATTATTAATTTTGAGTAAATTTGCTTTTACACAAATCCAAAGGTGCAGTCTTGTAATAAATAGTACAAAATTATAGGTTGGATCTTTCTTAAGGTGTTTAACGAGACTAAACGTATGCTTTAATTATTAAAATTATTAATTTTAAGTAAATTTATGATGTGTATTCTTTCAATAAATTTATTTTGAGATCAACTGATTGTGTGATATGTAGACATAATTTTCTCGGATAAAATTGTGGGAATCATTCTACTGACTTATTTTTTACAAAAAGAAAAAAGAAAAACTCTATGCTTGGTCTTGAAAGGCCTAAGGTGCTGTAATAAAAATTTTATTTGTCACACCTAATCTCGTATTATGTGGCACAGATAAAAAAATCTTTTTGCCTTCAATGCTACAACCACATAATAAACGTTCTATTGTTTTTTTTTTTCTTTTCTCTCGTCGAATTTTTATCCCATTATTATTATCATAGAACACTCAATTCAATATTAGCTTTCATAATCCATTGGTCTTGGTTATAATGGACCCTTATGCTGAATAAGCAAAATTGACCAAGAAAAAGATTCAAATTTGCTGCGCCTACCTACATATAAGAAATGAGAAATCCATAGACAAACCAGGTGTATATTTTCTAGGTAGATTAAACCAATTGATTATGTGACATTAATAGACAAACAAATTAACATTATGATTGCAATCTAACAGAAAAAATGAGACTTAAATTCGGGATCTTTTACTTCTAAAATAAAATTTCAACTACCAATTGACATTCTTGAAAGAGCAAATAGCATCATTAACTAGAGAGCTTAATTACTTCATACTCTTGATCTGAGCCAATCAATCCAAAGAAAAATATGAGAAATTAAAGATACGAAGCAAACTCAGCCGTCTAAGCTGTGTCCCTCTCTCGAGTTCCTGGGTCCCATCTCAATGGAGCAACATATGTTAGCCATAGGAGATAGAAGAATAATGTTCTTACAATTGTTTTTGCTTGCATGTGTGTTGTGTCTATTTGTATATAAGCTGGAACATATCAACTTTGTAATTGGACCCATGGACTCTCCAAACGTAATGGGCTACAAATTGAGGTTCTAAAGTAAAGCAAACATGCGCCTCTTCCTTCACATCCTGTTCATCCTCTCTCTCTCTCTTCATTTTTTTTCTTTTATTTTTAATGGTGGCTGGTGCATCCGAGTGACTTATGAGCAGCAGAAATCGGTGAAACTATGAGACGAGAGTTTGGTAGAGCAATAAGGGTCAAATGTATCTTTTTTATGACGATGCTTCCTTTCAAATTTCAAGTAAACTCCAGACTGCCATTACAACCCCACCACCATGACTCTTACTTAAAACATGAGATTTGAGTTCAAATCTAAAATTGTGCGTTTAATTCACATAATTTCAAGTTCACCCTTAATGTAACACAATCTGACCAACTTAAAAAGACCAAAGAGTTTCGGATAAAAGAACAAATTTTTGGACTCATAATCAACAGAGCGTTGATTTGCTCAAAGATGGGCCAGAGGGTCTCCAGTCTATTATTACAATCTCCAAGCCCACTAAACATATGACTCTTGCATGTATTCACTCTTCGCCACCATCTCTATAAGCTCTTAATTGTTCACTAGACAGCCATTTTTGCCTCGGCTATAGAATTTTGATTTGTGTTCATCCAGAAGTTCATTACTTCATAAGCTGATGATTGGAGATAACCTTCTTCCTCATACCTTCTCTCATGTCATTCAATGATTCAAACTTGGGAGCACTTTAATTTAGTTCAGAAATTCAACTTCTACATTAGTGAGCATCCCATTGAGGACTACATAACTATATTTGGTTATGAGCTAGCTATGCACCAAAGCATCAACTCCACCAATAAATTGACAGAGTGCTTCTTGCGGTTGTAACAGAGGCCAGTAATTGAAGTTTTTAAATTCGTGTAAATTAGGATTAGTAGGTTGGTAAAAGTCACAATCAAGCTGGTCGCATATACTGAATGTACCAATTATGGCATTGGAGTTGTCTTTATACTCAATCTCTTCAATTCAAATTTTGATCGGAGTTAATTAATAAAAACAAAATAAGACCCTTTATGCCATGTGTAAAACAAGTCACTTAAATCGACCCTACAAAAATTTACTTTTTTGTAGAACAATTCTAAAAATTAAATTTTTGGTCCACAAAATGAGGAAAAGTATTTGTTTTTTTTTTTTTCCTAGTTAAATAGAAATTTTATTTGTTCATATAAGTTAACTACATCTTGATCAATAAGAAAAAGGCTATTGTGATGAATTTTTTCTATAAGAGTTGTTAAATTGAACTATTAACGAGTGACTCTCAATTTAAATTTACAAAAATAATGACTAATATTTCTACTATACTTTATCTTAATTTTATTTAAATAATCAAACAATGTCAACTTTTGATGTTAGAACATAAAATAATGAGCACTTTCTTTAAATTCTTTTTTTTAAAAAAAAAAAAAGCATGCAATTTAATTTCTCATTTCAATTTTTTTTTTTTCAATCTCTCTTATTGGACGGAAATCGCCTTAATTTCATACTCGGATCAACGCTTCCTGGAACGTGTGTTTGAAGAGAAAATGGCTTATTTCATGCTTAACACTTCTATGCTGGCTAGCAAAAGACTTCGTACACAGATGGTATCTCTCTTCTTTCTTAGACATCTCTGCGGTGAAAGCTGCAATCCTGCGATAGGTATCTAATTCTCGTATATGGGTATCATTTGCCTTTCCTCAGATATTTTTACTTTTTTTTTTTTTCCCGTAGCTAATATTTTAAAAAGTGAACTTTGATATAATATTAATGTTATTTTATTATGACTTGAGAATTCTAAATTCGTGTCACAAAAAATTCTTAGTGAAAAAAATAAAGATAATAAATATATATATTTGACTTTTCTCAAAATTTTTATTCAGGTCTTTTCACTTTTGGCCATATTTTACCAAAATGAATGTGTTGTAATGTTTGTTCTATATAGGACTGTGGTATGTGCCATATGCCTACCCTACCCAACCCACTCCCCCGAGGAGAACCTAATTCTTTTTGATTTGTTTTTTTTCCTTACCCAGCAGCCATGTGCAGAAGGTCATCACAAAAGTGGAGGCCATAGGAGTATCACCTTTGACAAGTTTATATTTAAATATATAAATAACCTACGCCATTTGATTTTTTTTTTTTTTTTAAACAAACACATAATGCATAAATGATCCCTTTATAAATATCCCCCCCTCCCCCCCAAAAAAAAGGAATAAAAAAAAAAGATGTCCAATTGATGTACTAGGACAGAGACCCAGCTAATTGCAGGACTCCCACCCCACCCATTGTTTTGAGAACCAGGAGATTCTGGCTGGTCAAAATGGAAAACTTGGGAACCAGGTCGAACATCGTTTCTTTTCAACCATAAAAAACTAAAAAATAACAAGGATTAAAAAGGTTAAACTGGGTTTCAACCTAAAAAAATCAGGCAAAAGATTAGAAAAATCAGCACGGTTTGTAATTGGATCAGTTTTGACATAAATATAAAAGATTGTAATTCGACACTTAAACTTTGTTTAACTTATATTTGAGTTCTAAATTTTATTATTTAAACTTACAATTAACACATAAATTTTTATTTACACTTGTAATGGAGTCATTAAAATTAAAATTTAATATATAATCAAATGTCTCTATATGTTCCTTTTGTCAATAAACTTTCAATTTAACCATTAAAAATTATTATAGTCAAAATATGTCTTATATAATTGCATATAATATACAAAGGATAAAAACACTAATTCTACCTTAAAATTTCTTGTCTAGCAAAGCATTTTCTTTAGAAGTACCAAATAGAAAAGAACTTTGCATAATCAGTACGTTCAATAAAATTATTATACCATAATGAAAATAAAATATTATAGGATGACTGTCTTTGGTCTCAATCGCCTTTCGCAATTCTGACTTTAGATGGGGCCATATCACTAGAAATTCAGAGAATTTCTGGCACCTACCTTATGCATTGGCACAACACAAGCAATTGATAACCCATTGCGATGATGACCTATCAATAACCCACAATATGTGACATGACGATTGTACCTCCAAACCTATATTTTAATAAGCCCAATATTTCCCTGATTGTACACTATAATTCAGGCACATGACTACCGAACCAAGATGACAGGCAAATATTATTAAGGGACAAGTACAAAGTTTGATTCTAAATTTTTATAAATTTTAATAATTAAATTTTTAATTTTTTTATTTGTATCATATATTTCTTAAATTTATTTTAAATTAATCTTTTTTTTTTTAAAATAACAAGTGATTAAGTTATTAATGATTTTTGTTTAATCAATATACAATTTCTAACAATTTTGATCATTTTCAGTTAAAAAAATTAATTGAAAATAAAATTTTAAAAATTTTTAAACTTAATTATAAAAAATTATGATTAATTTATTATATATCTCCCCATTATTTACGCTCATCATAGTTCTTATAAGATTGGTATCGTCAGAAATCAAATCAGGTATGGAAGGCCATTACTTCTCATTTAAAATTCACTAGCGAGAGGCCTAAGTTAATATTTACGTCACAAAATGTTTTTAGGAGGGATACCAATTAGTTGAGAAACATTTAAACTGAAAATCCATTAAACGATAGAGATAATTTATGGTGATAAGAGAATATGTATAGTTTTGCATGCTAAGCAACTTAAAAAGTGCAATTGTAAACCAAAGTTTTGCTCAGAATGATTGGGATGACAAAAATGTTCTTCCTCTCTGGATTCGATTTTTCCTAATCGTTTCAATGCCTGTGCACCGGCTACTTCAATAATAAGCTAATTCAAGGAAGAGCCTCAACCCCAAACAATAAAAAAAAAAAAAAAAAAAAAATCAAACAAGTCATTAACAATAAAAAAGGGGTGGTGGTGGGGGGGGGGGGGTGTTGCCTACTAAGAGTTGTGGATTAAATAATTGATGCTGGGGAGGTGCACCATTTTAGCCAAAAATAACATGGAAAGATCCCTAGACAATGAGCAGCGAGGCCATTGTGAATTTTGTATATGTTGTCCTAAACAGCCGCCTGCAGAGAGAGAGAGAGAGAGAGAGAGAGAGAAAGCAGTAACGTGATGGACTAGTGCATGTGCTGCTCTTTGGTGCTCACATGCTTGTCTACCCTTGCATAAAACCACATGTACGTTTATGCATGAATGTAATAAGATACTGACAAATGCTCATATGTACATTGCATTGTACTTGAGTGTACTTTTGTTTATTCTTGTGGCTTCTTCTCGAGGGTACCCATTTTTACTTTTTCTATGCGAATTCGTATATCTAATCTCATGGATAAACTTTGATGTAACGATAAAAATAAGTTAGAAATGATTGTGTATTTTTCACATTAATCTGTTCATATTAACTCAAATTTTGTCTAAAAAAGATTTTTCATCATAAAAAAAAAAAAAAAAGACTCCTCACTTTTTTTTTCTCTTCATTTGTTTTCTACTAATCGAGACCAAATGATTAATTGATCAAAACCTGGAAAGAAACTGATGGGGTTTTAACAAAGTTTTTCGTCTACCTTCAATGTGGGGGATATTGTCTGATTTGATATATACATATAAAATTGTAACTTATGGGTATAGAACCTCTTCGTCTTTCAACCTGTCCAAAATTTGTCAAACTCATCAAACATCAAGGGTGTGTGGGGGGTGACCCCATGGGATACCAAATGTCTAGGATCAAGTGGACAGTTCAACCCAAATGCAACACCTAGTACGTAATGTCCATATCAACCGAGCCCCACATGACCTTGTGCACCATTTTGCAAGCTAAGCAGTTTGCGAATGGGATTCTCCCTCAATTTATTTTTATTTTTAATTTATTGGGTTGCTTTTTCCTTCTCGATCCTATCACGCCTTGATTTCCATAATATTTTGACCTCACGGTCCCCACTTTTATGTGGATGGTACGTGCAGAGGACGATGCTTAGCTGGTTGGGTAACATCCCATTCACTATTCTTCACTGAAACCCATGTATATGTCCACTTTTTTGTGGTCCTGCTATAGGAAAAAATAAATCATTGAATGCATGAAATCTACTTTACATGTTTTAGACACAAATTTTCCTTACATTATTGTAATAATTTGTTATATATATTTTTAATATTTTATATAATATGTAGATTTGTATCTAAAACACGTTTTCATAAAATTTTATGGAAGAAAAAAAAAAGCATAAAATAAACGAAAACGATATATGACCATGCAAAAACTTTAATAATTAATTAAATACATTCTTTTCTTATCCATCAAGGAATTTGCAATGTTGTAAGTTACGTAATAAATAGTATTTTTCATATCACATAAATCTCCTTGCTTCTATTCATGTTAACTCGAACTTCAGTCTCACAATTTGAGAGTTTGGATTCCTACATCATTAGAGAATTCTATGGCTTTAATTTCCTTCAAAGAAATCGCCTTGAAATCAGGATTCTTCAAGGCTCCATTTCATGAATGCCCCCAAATTTCGTGATCAAGTTAAATCATCTTTGAATCACTGAAATCAAGGAACTTTCCAAAAAATGGGCCAACCAAAGTTCTTGAACTTGACAACTTACTTGTCTTGTACAACTATATGGTAGGTATGGGCACTCCATTCCGTACATGGCCCTTAGGTTGGCAAAAAAAAAAAAATTGTTGCATTATTCTATTGATTGAAAAATTTCTGTCCTAATTTCACTAATCTTGGGAATGTTTCGACACGCCATTACAGTAGATGGTGCAAATTTTATTCAATGTAATCAATTAAGATTTTGCTGTTGTTTGTTGCTGTAATTTTTTTTTCTTTTTTTTTTTTTTTTATAATTCCTTTTCTCTGGTGTGGAGATTAAGCAACTTCAAGTTGTTGATTTTCTTTTCTTGAGAAATAAAGCATCCCCTAAAAAGTGAAAATCGGTTCTAGATTTTTCTTGCCAATTTTGGCAAAAACAAAAATTAATTAGGAGTGCATTAAGAGTCTACAAATATGTCGTTCCCTTCTCCTCCCACATAAAACAAAAAACAAAAAACAAAAACAAGCAAGCTAAGAAATTCTGAAATCTTGCCAGAAAAAAAAATAAAAATGAAAAAACTAAAATTTCAAATTTTGAGAGGACAACTTTAGGAAATTAACCTCTCATGACCCACTAGATCACCTGCGTAAAATTGGGCCCACCGCGATGATGGATCATGAAATCATCTCCGCCGTTTGATACCCCGAAAATTGAACTTTGACTCAGAAACTTATCATGCTGCGCTCTTTGCAGTTCCTTCTGCCTCCTAAGCTCCAAAACTTTCCTATGTGAATTTGAATGCTTCGTGGATACAAAAGTTGGGCTTGCTGCGGGTCGGTATTCGGGTACTAACCGACCCGATTTATATCGAACTCCACAAGCATTACACAGTGTTTTTGGGCCCATTGGCCCGGTTCTCCATTGTGGGGTTTTCTCTGACGCACAATGAAGGCATTTCCGGGTAGCATCTTCCAAACAGGGTTTCAAATTCGGGTTTGCTTGTTTTTTGCAAGGCATTTTAGTCGTAGGGGAGAGGCGGAGGAGACGAGTGGACCAATCCCCAGGGGCAATCCTGGAGCGCTTGGACCGGGCCTTTCCAGGCAGTGGGCTTTCGGTATGGAAACTAGGGTTGTCGAGGTTTCGGGTTACGGGTTCCGGGTGGGTTTCGGATGAGGATGAATCGGACCCGGACAGAATGTGGGCATTTGCTTGGAGGTTTTGCTTGGTTGAGAAGGAGTCTTCCACAAAATTGGAGAGCCATTCTAGCTCAGCCAAGTCATCATACTGCAACGCACATGAAGCGTTCCAAAAATTTAGGTGCAACATTATTGGGGAGTGAAAACGATTGGTCAAATAATTCAGCTCTACATCAATTTAATGTTGCTATAGACGGGGAAAATAATTAGAAAAATTACGGTATAAATAAAATTATTATAAAAAAAAAAAAAACTCAATGGGTACATTTTGATAATAATCAACGGTGAAAAATATATATATATATATATATATAACGATTATAATTATACAATTTAAATATATGTTTAGAGTACGTATAGTTATTTATTTAAATAACAATCTCTTACTAAAATTAAATAGATAGGATCAATACAAAGAGTAAGGTTTAAGGTTGTGTAATTATGTAATTATATATATATATTAAAAGAAAAAAATTATTTAAAAAAAAATGAAAATAGAATCAAAATTAATAATAATAATAATAATAGTTTTTTTTTTTTTTTTTGGCACAAAATTACAGTACGATGAATTTGAATTAGATCACACGTATAATTACCGGAACACAGAGCTCGCTGGCGAACTGATGAGAATCGACGTCGAAGCTCGGGTGCCGGGCATTGCTGCCGGCGGCGGAGCCGGAGGAGTTGCAGCTATCATTGGAGGTGAAGTTGGAGGAATTATCAAAGAACCCATCACTCATTATGGCATCATAATCATTAGGGAAATCCAGGAGATCATCAACCGTGAAGGGCTCTCCAGGTTTCTGGTCGGAGGCTCTCTTGTCTGTCAATAACCCGGCGGCTCCGGCCGTGGCGCCATAGTAGCCGTTGATGAAGAATCCTGGTGCCTCCATGGATATGATTGGTATATATGTTTGTTGATTCTATATTTGTGTATGTTGGCGGGGTGTTGATAGGAAGATAGAAATGCAACAACTTTGGAAAGATAGATGGTTTGAAGTAGGGGAGAAGATGTAAAGTGATTTGTTTCTTATATTGATATACACTGTGGAGCCTTTTGAAAAATAGAGAGAGAGAGAGAGAGTGATGTATTTAGAAAGCTAGTGGTAAGTTTTTGGAGTAAATGATGTGTATGTTGGGAGAGAGAGAGAGAGAGAGAGAGAAAGGTTGTTTGAATAATGTAGAGAGAGAGGGAGAGAGAGCAAATGGTCTTAGAAAATGAAATTGTGTTTCTTGAAGTTTTGGAAAGATGGAGAGATGGGTGATCTTATGGGGTTGTTGTGTATGGGTGAGAGAATTGAGTGTCAAGGTGATGGTGGAAGATGGAGACAGTGGCCTTGATGGGTTATGAGGAGTGAATGAGGGGCTAATGTGAAAAATAAGAGAAAATAAAGAGCTTCTTTTTACATGGCAGAAGAATATGGATTAAATTATTGAGGAAACCGACTCGCAAGTTGGGTAAAGTTTATTAAATTGCTGACATTAATTAATGTTTTTGTTAATTAAGTAGGAAAAATCAGATTGTTTGATTGTACTCAAGTAAGTCCCCTTATTTTCTTTTGTTTTATTTTTTTTTTTAACCTTTTTAAGTTTTGGATTTTTCTTTAAATTCATTTGTGCTTGTGCAGAGTGATGGATTGGCAGTACAGAAGCTTTGAAATCAAGGGTGACATGTTTCCAATTCAACCAAAAGTTCAATTGTTGGGGACTAAGATATCTGGTAATTTGCAAGGTAGCAAGATGGATTGTCAAACACTGATTCCATGCTCAAGTAAGAGAATAAGATGATTTTGACCTTAACACTTTTCTTTTTTATTAATTGATTTTGATTAATAATCAAATTCAAAATCCTATAATATTAGAGATTATTCCAGTACAATTGGGTTAAAACTAATCCGTTAACAATGGCTTTACATAAAGGTTGAAAACGTAAAGAAAAGATGTGCTAGCAGGTAACTAGGATGCCTACTGAGAGCAAGCTGGCATAGTTGGGATGTTTTCAAGCATAACAGTGTAACCCAGAAGGCAAAGGTTGTGTTTCTTCTTGGTAGAACAACAAAGTCATGTAGCTGTCTTCCTGTTGAAGTGTCAATGGTTATCTTGGTTTTTGTGGCAGACACATCGAGATTGTCTTGAATCTCTAAATAAAGCTTTTTGAGCCAAAGAAAAAAGGGGAAAAGGAGGGAGCTCAAATGATGAGTTAAGTGGGCTTATGTGTTTATTATCTACAACTAAGTCTCATTTTAAGTCTGGAAATCAAATTTAATTAGCATAATTAACAGTAAAGCTGTCACTAAAAAGGTCAGCAGTTAGACCACATTGTAGTGTGTTTGATGCTTTTCTTAACGTTTCGACAAACTTCCTTCATTGAACAAAAAAAATAAAAAAGGAAAAGAAAGAAAGAAAGTGAAAAGCACATTCCATGTTACTTACTGACATTTGCTGTTTCTTTCTAACCACCACTTATCTAAATAATTAGCAATTGTGAATCAACCAAGAAAAAAAAAACAGAGAAAGAAAAGGACATATTGCTTGCTGGTAGGCTCGTACAATAGTGACCATTCTAATTTTTTTAAAGGATAAAAAAAAAAAAAATTAAGTTAATATTCTTGTAAATTTAAATTAAAAATGATTTGTTTATATTTTGATTCAATATATATATAAACATAAACTCAATACCTGACAAATGGTTCCACATAGTTTTTTTCTATATTTAAGATATAAATGGTAACAAACCTAAATTTCAAACAATTTCAAATTATTATTTTTTATAAAAATAAGATTATGCAATAATTCAAACTTCGCATGTGATTATATATAAATTTACCACAAAACTCCCGGCTCTAGTGGTAAAAATTTTTTCTAAATGATCATGGTATCCACAAATTTTTCATACGGGACAGTAATTTTCTAAGATTCAAATTATTGAAGTTCTCAGCAACCTCAAGCAGTTCAAATTTTACTGTAATTAATATGTTTATTCTTTTAAAAGTTTTATGAACTTTTTTTCTTTGTATATATAATTTTTTCCTTTATTATATATGATATATTAGACAGTAGGAGTCGTCCTATTCCTGGACCTATAGCAATCACCCCGATAGGAATTATATGAAATTACTCTCCCACAATAAATAGCAGTAAGCCAGTAACTAACTGTCTCTTGTTGGGCTATTAATGGGGTAAACAACTAAACATAATTAATAGAACAGAAAAAAAAAAAAAAAAAGTTAAATGTTTAAAAAAGTTCAACCCCTTAAGAATCGATATGGGGCAGGTTTTCTAGCTGTGATTCCTCCAGTAGTGTCCAAGTTTACAGCCGGATTCCTCTGCTTCGAATAATTTTTTTTCCCTCTTGGGAAGTGTGCTCTTTATTTTTTCTTTTTTCCCTTTCAACCTTTATTTTTGTTTATATCCCATCATTTATTTTATTTAAGATAATATTATTTATTATGACTCAATCCCTCAATCTTTTGAAAATACCTAATGTAGACCCTACTTAAAAATTAAATTGTCACAAATATCATTATATTGTTATTTAACACAAGTAATAGAACTTTCAATCCCTATTGGGTCTGTCATAACCTGCTACTATATTCCTGGTTTAAGCACGATGGTTACAGCTCAACTGGACCCAAGTAAACGGCCATGATCTCATCCACGTGGCTTCTGATATGACATTCTCACTTTCAATCTTACCCATCACAGAGGTTAAGTGCATAATTAAGCTAATACTGTTTTGACTTTAATTACCTATTTAATGACCTACCTCGCCACATGTATCAACAACATATATAATTACATTGAATTTAACTCATGGGCACACGTAAGTTAGCTTAACTAACAATCTCATTCTTCTTTGTTACAAAAAAGGGGGAAAAAAAAAAAAGAAGGCTTAATTAGTAATCTCTCTTTTTAACTGTAAACTAGTTAATTTCAATCTTGGTTGAAGTTCCATCAATTTATGCACTGGATAGCATTGTGCACTCATCAGTCATTATTTCAATAACATAGAAAGGAGGAATTGTGAGGAAGTTTTTGTCATCAATTCCTTTTTTTTTTTTTTTCCCAAACATATATTGGTGGTAATGAGATATAATTTGATTTCAATTATAGATACTTACTAAAGAGGATACATGAACTTGAATTTTAATTCCCCGACCATATTAGAAACAAAAATTTTTAAAATTTACAGGTTCTTGCTTTCAGCCCTTAGGTAGAACTTTAAAGGGTGTCCCAGAGCATTTTTAAATACCAGTTTAGATTGATAAACCATATATAATTATTTAATGGATTGACTTAATTACTATAAACATTAGCGTATGATACTCTTTCTTGCAACAATATTATTGACATTAAAAATTATTACAGTTCACCCCTTTTTTTTTTCTTGTTTTAATTTCACATTTCAAATGGACTCAACTAAATATTATGGATCGAATTATTAAATTAGAGATGTTAAACATTGAAATTTCTCCATCTAAAGGCCTCAAGTCATTAGAGGTCTCTGGGGTCAAATCCCCAAAACTCTTCTCATCCTCCAAAATGGAGTAATTATAGTGTGACATTTTAGGTGTTTTGAGTGAATACCCATATGTATTACTAATTACTAAACATTAATCAGATTGTCTTCAAGAAGAGTAAGATGTAGGTTAAACATTAATTTCGAAGGTTTACCGACAAGCTCATGTGGGCTCGAGTCATTAGACAATAATCCCTAGATCAACCTTTAAGAGCTTACCATATATAAACATAATGTATCGTAAATACATATAAATATAATATATCTTATTTTATATGTACTAACATTTAATATAAAAGAAATGATATGTATCGTCACATAAATTTTATATACATCTAACATTGTATTTACTTTATATTTTCCTAAACTTAATGCACATCAGTAGGTCTACAAGGTTTGGTTAAAGTTACATTTACCAATTGATTCCTTTTCTTTCTATTTTCATTTTCTTGGGCATTTTACTTTTTCAATAATTACCTGACCCACACGATTTCGCATATTTCATACCGAGTTGAGTAGCCAAGAGACAGTTAGTGGGGGCCAAAGAGCACGTGACAAACGGGGGGTGGTGGTGTCAGCAATCATGTGAGGTCTTTTTTTTTTTAAAAAAAAAAAAAAAAAAAAAGGCCAAAGCCAAAGTAGTGGTGGGGGTGGGTCAAATTCCATGTGGCCGAGACCTTTCTTTGATGCTTCTCCCCCACACGTGCGTTGTGCTTGAGCAATGTCCACAATTCAATAAGTCCATGACCTACATGGTAGCAAGTGCAGAATTCACGTGCCCCCCTTCTCTCTCTCTCTCTCCGGCCGAATGCATTTCTTCAATTGGCACAGCTGAAACATTGCACTGAACTAACGGGTTTAGTGTACCTCGAAGGAGACCACCTAACATAACTTATGATTTCTTGTTTATTAGTTAATTTAACGCATTCGTTTTATTTTTTTTAATAATAAAAAAAAAACCATTGGTTGTGACTACCCCAAAAGAGTCCAAATGTTCACCTAAAACATTTTAAGTGATTTGATGTATACTTGAAGTAACTAAATGAATACCATAATGGAGTTAATGAAAATATTAATAAATGTCATGAATTTGTATTGACTAAAAATCAAAATTTACTTAATTAAGGATAGAATATTTAAAAAATGTATCCTTATTCATTAGACACTCCCACTATAAAATATGAAAAAGGAAATCTTAATTTACACACAAGAGTTGCTGCCGTTACTCAAACCAAACTTGTTGTTTTTAAGTCGACCTTATCCTTGTACCAAAACTCACCCTTTGTCTTGTAATGTGAGTAATTAAAAGTGTTGTATAATTTGCTAGTGGAAAGGCATCACCCCTATCTCATTGAACTCTAGAAAAGGAACAAAAAAAACAAAGAAACAGATCCTTTCTAACTTAGCAGTATCAGAAATCATGTTATCCTGAATATTGAGCAACTGGCTTCCACTGCTAATGTTCATTGAAGAAAGTAAACTTTGTTCCTTCTCAAAGATTTAAATCTCTACATGACCATTAGAAGTAATCAAAGGAATGCGATACTAGGATTTAACAAACAAGATATGAATTTCCAACACCTCTTTCCTGCTTTAGACACTAATTTCCAGTTCATACACAAGCTATATGAACTCACAGTTACACAGTTATCTAGTGTCTAACAACTGCTGGGTAATTAGACTATACTTAGTGGATAAAATGCATCACCGATACCTTACAAACAAAGATGATACTAGACTCTACATCTCCACAAATAAAACTTCGAATCAAACCCAGCATGCACATGGAAAAAGTAAACAACCATTGATATACAAATCGTGAGACTAATTGGAACATTTCTTTTTTCAGACTTGGACAAGTACGTAATCTGACACATTGACAAAGCAAACAGTTGGAATCCAGGTTTATCACAGATAAGCACAACAAAGCATTTTCATTTCTATTTAGGTTCACTCAGTCACTCATATAAATGCCGCCCTCTCATACCAACATTGCAATTCACAGCAGTCAACTTCTACAAAATATAGCAAGGACAGATTCTCTTGAATGCTTCTAAACACAGCTTTGCAGCCATCCTGTCTCACCTATCCATGGACCATCGGAAGGCCATCCTTCAATCCTATAACCCATACTGTTTCCATTTTGCCAGAAAACTAGATAGACAACCTAATTCATTCCACCTGGCTGACTTCTCAAGGAAATTAAGAAAATTTCAACTAGAAAAAAGGAATCTCGATCAACTATTTCCTGTTAAAGTTCGAGGAAGAAGTGTATAGAGAAAAAAGATACAACCACAAGAAAAGTTTCAATTTAATTAACCGACTATAGCTTAGGAAAAAGTTATATAAAAAGAAAAAAAAATGACACAATCACAGTAATCCAGACAACAACAATATTGATACCAAAAAATCCATCAAGGGAAGAAATAACCAAGATATGGAAATAATCTACACAATCTGGCCAGGATATGAACCACCTTTCTTTGGAAGGTAACACTCAGTGATAACACACTAGGGTCGAAAAATTTGAGTACCAAAAGTGCTCAGAAAAGCAGTGCAGCTGAAAAATAACTTTAAGACCAACGTAGCCCAACAAAGAAAAGGTCCCTACAATTTGGCATGAAACAAAAAAGAAAGCACAACAAAGTATTATTGACTCCAGCATTATGGATTCACTGTTGTCACCTGTTGCCACTCCCCATCTACAGCTTCCTTCCACAGTGTTACATTGTTGTTCCCATCAGCAACAGCCAATATGTTTCCTGTAAGTGACCACGAAACCCTCCAAACTGGGGTCTTAAAATCATATAGGACCTTACCTTCCCACTGATCCCCTTCCTTTGCCACAGTCCATATAATCACCTTCCCATCTTGTGAGGCACTAGCTACGGTAGATTTAGGCAGCCCCAAGTTGGGAGCCCAGGCAACATCCCTCACCCAGTCAGTATGCATTTGAAGAGCTGGAAAGCAGTCCATCTTCCAAATGCCCTTGTAGAGTTTCCAGATTTTCACAGTGTTGTCACAACCACCAGAGCAAAGCTTTTGAACAGGTTCAAACAAACCAGAACCAACAAGAGCACCAGGCGCGGTAGATGGTGCCCAGGAAACAGAAGTTACACCAACTGGGTGAGCTTGATCAATCCTTGATGTGTCCCAACCACCATCGGCTCGTGCAGTAAAAACAGATATATTCCCATCAGATGAGCCACAAGCCAAAGAAAGACCCAACTCATGAGGTGCCCAAGCAATCGAATTAACTGAAGACTTATGGTCATCAAAAACATGAGCTTGAGTCCACTCGTTCTGATTACCCTCCATCTCCTTCCATATAATTACACGCCCATCATAAGAACAAGAGGCGAGCAATGACCCAAATTTAGGGTGAGCCCAAGCTACTTGCCAAACTGGTCCTTGATGACCAGTCAGCTTTGCAAGATGCTGAGATGTATTATTGCTAACTCCAATTATCTTGATAGACTGATCCGACGATGCAGTTGCAATCCGCTTACCATAGTAATCCATAGCCACATCATGGACTGTGTCCTCATGACCTGACTCAATCTTTTGTGCAGGCATTTTTTCCCCTAAAATTAACCACTTGAATGGTTTCATACATTAAAAAAGAAGAAAACACCCAAAATCAATAACACCAAGTTCATTCTACCAAATTCCTCTGAATGAAAAAAACAAACAAAAATGGTCCCAGTGCACGAAACTCCCACATTGTGGGTCTGGGGAAAAAACAGGTGTCCGCAACCTTAACAAGCTTTTTCAACTCAGAACACAATGAAGTTAAAATTAGACCAAATTCAACAATAAGACCATCATAGTGCTACAATTAAAGCAATTACACAAGAAAATCAAAATCGATTTTTTTTTTTTCCTATTTCCTAAATTTTAAGACAAAAACCTTAACACAAATAATCAAATACCAAAATTCAGGGTCCTGTCCTCAGATGCCGTCCTTTTTTTATTTTTTCCTTAGAGCTTTCTCAGCCGCCAAACAGAAAATTAAAAATAAAAGGAAAAATCAAAAACCCTAAAACAAGTTCTAGAAATCCCATCCATTCCATTCCGGATTGCACCCGAAGCAAAAGCGCCGTCGTATTGGATCCCGAAAATCAATAATCCATGTAATGAACGACGAAAAAAAAAAAAAACAAAAAACAGAAGCACGAAGCATCAGATCGAATTATCGAAAAAGAAAGAAAATCATACCTCAAGATTGGAGCTGAAACGACGCCGTTAGATATCAGTAACTCCCTGCTAGTGACTCCAGAGAGATTGAGATCGATATCATGAGAGGGAGAGAGAGACAGAGAGAGAGGATTTTATGTAGATTTTAATCGGAGATTTGAAATTATGAGCTAACAGAAGGCCCAAGAAGATGAATGGTTTTGGGCTCAATATTTGGGTTGGCCCATCATCAATTTTGGGCTTGATCTCGGTTTTTTTGTGTAAATCCAAAACCTTTAACTAAAGTGTGTGTTTTTTTTTTTTTAATCTTATTATTATTATTATTATTATTATTGTTTATTATTTTTATTTTTGGGTTGCTAGGCTGGAGGAGTTGAACTTTAAACCTGAAACTAAAATTTCGAATAATTTTACTATTGGAGCTTTTAGTTGAGTCTTTATTATATTTTTGTCAGACTAGCCTATGATATATATATATATCAATTAGACGTCTTTTTTTTTTTTGTTGTTCTTTTGATAGAGTTTTCAGAGGTGAATTATGGGCCTCTCGCTCAAAAGAGTCGAATTTTTTTAAATTTGTTCCTTTTTAACATATTAATAGTCTTTTATCAATCAATGAGACAGTCCAAATCACACTGCCCTTTCTTAGCCTAATTAATAAGAAAGAAAGGCTTGTAGGTTGTCTACACCTTGTTACCACTGCAAAGCATAAACATTAATAAGAGAATATATATATATATATGTTGTAATTTAATACGTAATTCATTATTAAATCTCAGTTGTAATCTTCAAACTCAAATGTTGACTCTCAATTGGACTCCATAAAAAGTCTAATTTAACACATTTCAAAAAAGGTTTTGAAAACTGGAGTAGAAGTTTCAGTAGGGAAATCTAGTTCAACTCGAGTGGCTCAGTGGGAACCCCTGGAATTCAGTTCAAATCGAAAGGGGGAGTTCCCTTGCTACTAAAAGAAAAGAGAGAGCGTGGGCATGACAGTCTTCTCTCTCTTCTGCTTTCCCGGGCCTGTCCCTCTCCTTTCAGCCTAGGATTGGCTTTCATCAAGGCCGGGTTTGAAAGAAATTAGTCATAAGTAGCGAGTAAACTTACCGCCCTTGGACTCGTCTTCAACCGTGGCTTATCTGTACCCCAGCTACACACATACATGATGGCAGTCTCCTCGGCCAACCCTCGCTCGACAGCCTAGTCCTTGCTTAGGCGTTCGAAGTGAGAGCGAACCGCCATCTCTTGATAGATCTGAGAAGACGCTCGCTTTTTCCCAGCAGCCAAGGTAGCGTTTATAGCTCAACTAGACTGACCCGTCAGAGTAACAAAACAAAATATAAGATAATAATTTAATTTCATTCCCTTTAATTAAAACTTTTTAATTTAATTAATTTAAAAATCTTATAAAAAGATTTTAATTTTTAATTTTCTTTTTTCATATTTTAATTTTTTTAAAAAATAAAATTTATATATTTAATATTTAACATTATTTTCAATGATTTAATTCTAATTAAAATAACTAAATCAATCTAACTATAATTCACTAAATTTTCTAATTCAATAACTAATTTTAATTATTAGAAGCTTGATTTCTAACGCAAGCCTACGTTATTCCCCAGCAGCTAAGAGCTGGAAGCCTAGCTTGCCAACCCGACATTAAACCCCATACGCACATCATACTTGAACGCGATGACAAGGACGCACGAGCTACAAAGTGATCTGTTTTTCCCACCTGCAGTTGCACATCAGGTGCATCTATCTCGCGGGTTGGCTTGACCATGCGATAGGGTTAACCAAAATGTAATGAAGAGAATAACAGTATAAAGCCAGGAATGCAGTGCAACACAATGGCTACTCTAATCCATCGTATTTCATCTAACATACCATACAAAACACAAGCAAACATGCTATTCAAACGTTGAACTCATTCGATAATAGGTTCGCAAACAAAAGGGGCGTTCAGGATGCAGCAAAAGAACGCGATCATGGCACCTATTAGGACTACTACGTCTTCCATAGGTGTCGTGGATAAAAACATAAACTGGGCAGCAAAATAAAATATAGTTCTAGTGTTTTCTATCTTTAACCTTCCTCCCCACAGCATTCCGGAACAAATCTCAGACAAAAGACCAGTTGACAAACATAAAGCAAATGCATTGTGAGTTTTCTTCTTCGGTCAGCACTTTCCAGGCCACTGCTCTCTCGTATGAAACTGGTCTCCCCATGCTTGACAAGCATATGCCACCTTGAATACAAGTAAAACCCTACCAACAGATAAAGGCTTGTATGAGATGATGCACAAAAACAAAAAGAAAAGAAAAAAAAAAAAAACCTAGTACAGCTTAGTCCAGAACAGCATCTCAGTATAGGGGAAAGAGGAACACATATTATCTTCAAAAAATTTAATACCCGTATTTCCATCATTTAACCCCAAGAAATCTAATACTTAGCATTTAATTTCAAGTGCATTTATATATTATAATCAGCTTAAAAAATGGCACACTAAGGGTCAGTGGATGCAACACTCTTGTTTTTACAAAGAAACTGTTTCCACAACTCCAATTGTCACCTCCAAGTCACAATGGAATAACCTTTCATTTACACCAAAGCTCACTTTTCATATTATAATCTGCTTTAAAAGAAAAAATCAAGTGTATTTTTGTATCATGTTTGACAGTAGAGAGAACTGTAAACCTGTTGCATTATTTGAGGGAACTCTGAGCAGAGAGTCTTCCGGCCATGTTCATCAAACATCTTTTCCAAGGTTATGTCTTGCAGGGCAACCAGTGTTGTCTCTAGCATATCAAGCCCTGCTTGGTTTGCAAAGGTGAAAACTGGCAATGCCTGCATAAATGATAGTTTTAGAGTTAATTGCTTAAACCACGAGTATACCTACATGATTTTGAAATGTCCAGGATGAAGAATCACATATTTTAGGATATGCACTAACACAGTTATTATGCTTCAAACATCAGAATGAAAATTTTGCAATTCCAGTTCTAAAGTTGATGACAGCAATGTCCACATGAAAGCACTTTGCTGCCCCAGACAGTCCAGTAAGAAAGAAAGATGATATCACCAAAACAAGTCTAGAATTGACACCATATTCTTAAAGAGAAACCTGCACTGTTCAAAAATGCATGAAAAGACCGTTTCCAATGTATTTTGAGAGGCATCATGCTCATGGAACAGCATCTACTCCCCGAGTCATTAGAAGAGTTCACAACCCAAAAGAGCACAGATATAACCAATTTGTATGATGCCACCTATTGCATTCCAAACTAACCATATCATAAGCAGAAGAGAGAAAACAGGTCATGGTAACAAGGCATTCATAAGAACCTTCAGAGAGCAGCACATTATAGCATCCGAGTGATGCCACAGGGTTCTGAGGATTGAGTCACTTCCTTCACCATTTGATTTAAGTAGCTCCACACCCAAGTAGCACCTGGAAAATAATAAGCATGTAACGGAGGTACACAAGTGTTTACAAGCAAGGGTTATTTGAATCATGAGATGAATCTTTGAGGGAGCATTCAATTCATTTTTCTGGCTTCTAATCAGATTTGGATAAAATTTTCTCAGACCATAACAAGCTGACATTGATTCATTAATCCAAGCAACATTCCCCATATAAAAGCAGAAGATCCCCTTATAATGTGGGGGAAAATACAGTGCATAAAGAAAAGGAATGGAAATTGAGAGAAGGAATGAATATCATAATTTGGCTACAATGAGAAGAAACTGGTTTATTCAGAAAACAAGCATAGCACACCCAGTATGGTCAATTGACTCAATAAAGCGAGTGCCGTGCATCATGAAGCAACATAGGTTGATGCCATACTTCGATACCTTCTGATTCAGATACTATTGCATGAAAATTGACAAGATATATACCTATAGCTCTGGCAGATCCAGCGAGCAAGTGTTTGTGCTTCAGGAGTACCAAGTCGTGTCCGAAGACCAGCATGTGAACCCAAGTGGGTAGGAGAGAGTGCCAATGCCACCCTTTGGATGGAGGAAATGATACTGCGGACATACTGACGGGCCATTGATGCAAAATGCTCTTGCATATGACTCTCAATTGCAAACTCAAATGCAATAGTCATCACTGATCTCATACAGCTAGAATTGGCAGAATATTCGTTGGATGCTCTTCCACCAGCTGGTCCAATCTCAAGAGCAAAGGCAAGGTCAAGGGTGCGATTTGGACTGGAAGTTTCCTGCATCATTTGCATTGTGTTAATGAAGAGAGATGAGAAAAAAAAAAAAAAAAGAATTGTCAATAATTATACCACAGTGGATACTATCAGCTAACCTTCCCAAAATCAAGGGGAATGATGCGAAAACCAGAAGGCAAGAGAGGTGCCTCTTCAGCAAAAGATGCATCTATAGGAGCAAATATGAGTTCAGCACACATCCCAGCAACGTTCTCATCCATTCCACTGCAATGCTGCCAAAATAGTACAAACAGCAAAACTGAACCAAATATCCTCATTTCATTTTCCATTATCCACCATTTTATATGGTTGAGGGAACAAACAAGCCATGGGAACAGAAAGTCCTGCTGTTCAAAACTTTTAGCCTGGTATCTCCAAAATCTCATATCAACCTTCCCCTCAAATATGATTCATGCACTTCAAGTGACTAAACTGATTTGAAATTGCCTCGTGTCCAGTATATAAAATCTAGATCCTAGAGAGTGGCTTAAGTTTGACATGTCAACACCCTCTTTAACAAAAAGACAAAAAATGGTGGACAAAAAAATAAGATTTAGTCTATGGTAGCTTAAAACAAATGTAGATGAACAGAACTAGAACTAGCCTGAGAAGCGATGTAAAGGTATGATACATACTTGCAAAAGAAACATTTCTCTAGGCATTGTAGCATCTTCAGGAGAATGGCCAACACCTTCCAATTTAACGACCTCTAGGAACTAACAAAAACAGAAAATTCATCACATCAAAGATGGAATAAGGCTGTGATGCTATTATATTATCCGGATGCTGACCTCCTCATGTTCAATAGTCTGAGCCAGGGGAAGTATAACTTGACCCCCAAAACTTCCAACTCGAGACCAGGGTAAGACAGAAGGCCCAACCTTCACTGCTGCAGCTGAATAAGCATCAATGCTATTATCAGCCCATTCTGACCTGTGCTCCCGCAAAAACCTAAGAAGGATTGCTGGAGGGACATTCTGAGAGGGAGAAGATGCGTGTCAGAACAGGAAGAATAACCCATGGCCAAATACAATGACTGAGAATAGCAGAAAAACAGATGATTCTAAACTTGAACTAAGACATTGTCCAAGAAAAAATGTCAATTTAATTTTCCTCAAGTAAATTTACAGATAAAAGAGGCGAAAAAGGGATATAGAGTATCAAGTAACCCCAAAGCAACTCTGCACATCAAATAATCCATTGCCAATCAGAATCTCACAGAACAATCACTAAACATGCCACATACAACTGTCACTACAGAAACATGACTGTTGACTGTTGTAAGTGAAAACGAACAAATATGCACATTCTCTCTGAAGGGAAAAGCAAATTATTCTCCACAAAACACCTCTGCCATAGTCATTTGCCAGAAACTTTATACAAGAAAACAACTCTGGCAACCTAACCTGTACAAGCATTGATGCCCTAGCACATAAGATCGCATTGCTGACAGCTGGAAATCCATTATTAAAGGAAAAATTCAACCCCATTAACTTGTCAGGGGAAGAGTTCACAAGGATAGTAACATCATCAATGCCATCATTTCCCATCACTGACCATCCCTCATCAGTAAACCCATTGACAGCTTCGTTGAAACCTCTGTAAAGACCATTAGTCATCAATAGCACACAATGGATCAAAAAAATGGATTAGATATTATCTAACAAATGGAAACACAAACCTGTTTAGCCTCTGACTCAGTGCACGTAGTGCGGCAGGTCGTCGTTCCCAATTGGTGAAATTGGGCTGAGAAACTTCTTGAGCAATCTGCCGCAGCTGGCGTAGAGCCTGAGTGAAGATAAGAAATATAATTCAAAAGTCAATGCCCAACTTGTTCATAAATAACATACAAGCATCCTTGTGACATACATAGGCTTCTCCAATAATTTCAAATGTTACCAAAGATAAAACAAGATAAACAGAAATTATAGGAAACAGAAAGTAGATTCATAGCTTACAGCCATTGTTGTCTTTTGGGCAAGAAATGTAGATGACTCATACAGTGGGCGCAAAACTTCAGGCACACTCCGGGGCTAATTGGCAAAACAAGTATTCAACTTGTTATAAATTTTCTGGTCAAAATTGATATCAGATATAACAACCAACAAGATGATTTCTTGGGGGAGGGCAGCTTACCTCCAGATCCATGTGGTCAACTATGCGAATGATTGAACCACCCCCTTCACAAGGTTTTATCAGGTACCCACTTGGCAGCATTTCCGCTCTCACAAAATGCTGTACTGGTGGCATACTTGGGCCATTTTGAGTATTTTTAAGTGATCTCTCACAAACCTGTCCATCAGAGCATGAATGACAACAGAAAATACATTAAATAAACTACCAAATGGACCCAAGATAATGAAATACAATTGAACTACTTCAAGAACATACTGCAAGGCTGCCATCTTCCAAAACTGAAGTATAATGCAGCAACCAGAAGTCACGAGCAGGCGCCAATGTTGTTGGCGCATAGAGCTACATCACAAGAATTCTTAGGATGCAAGTATTTGCAAACTGGTATGCTCTGCAGACATTATAGTTGCAAAATTATTAGTTATTACCTGCATGTACAGCAGCTCAATGGTTCCACCATTAGCAGTGGGCAGCACATTCAGCACATCCACAGCTCGGCAATTGCGGAACCACGATGGCCGATCCTTGAGGATTTCTGCAACCTGAAAGGGGGAGAGACAAATTAAATAATTCTATAACCTCAAAGCAGGAGATTGATCCAGAAAGGAAGAAACCAAGTGCACTCACCCTTGTAGGCTCTAAACCAACAAGGCCACAGGCTCGTGCTGCCACGCCAGTGCAACCATGAGAAATAGCAATGATTCCAATGGAATCCGGACCAGGCTGCACAGAAAGAAATAGGTTCAACACAGAAACAACTTTGATGACGAGTCTGCCACACCATTAAGAATTATTCTTACTTCATTCATTTATTCTTGGTCATAAGAATTATTCATTCATTAAGGACACAAGTAAACAACATAACCAATGTACTCTACCTTGTGTTCCTGGACTAAGACATTTGCAAGGGAAGAAGAGGAAAGAATATCACCCAAAAAAAACCACTAATCATTGTAACTAATTGCAGAATTAAGCATAGTAAATCCAAACTTTATAGTTGGTCCTATGTTTCTTATTTTAATTGGAAAAGGACAAAATATGAGAGAGAGAGAGAGAGAGAGGGAGAAAATTAATAGAAGAGTAAGAAAAGAATAATCTTTACCTTCATTCCAGGCATTTGGACCCACTCTACAGCTGTTCCAGTTGCCTTTGAAAGAAACTCTGCTAAAGTCTCTTCTGCAATAGACAGTAGTCTGGGAAAAATACAAAGGCATTGAATTGAATATTCCACAATCACTTGCACACACACAGAGACACACGCACGCACATTCTGACACCAAAAACAAAGTGATCACAAAGCACGAGGAGAGAAAAAGCACCAATCAACTGTTACCCCCACTAACCCTGCAGGACTAGCATCCCTTGGCGGATGCTGCTGAGGTGTCAGACGGTGTTGACCGCTCACCACCGAGTCACTACTTGGGTCTTTAGCTGCAAGCGTCGCCTGTCAGAAAAATACCCAAATAATCAAGTTATTCGAAATTCTTAGTGAAAATCAAAAAAATTCTATTCTTGCAAGCCAAATAATGTCCCAAATGAAGAAAAGAGAGTAATTCTATTCAGCCCATTTCCCCAAACTTATCCTATTCCACTAAAGCGCTCACGAGGGGTCACAATCGTCTCAGTTTATCAACTTTATCACTCAGTTTGATAAATCACGAAACAAGTTTTGGGAAACTCAGTTGGACCGACAAAGTTAATTAAGAAACAAAATGTTGTGGGGGTGAGGAGGGGAATTGAGGAGAAAAAAAGTCCTTAAATTCTTACATTTTGAGTTTGTGTTCGAAAGTAGCCATTCTCATACACCAAGTGGGAAACTTGTTTCTGCAATCTGTCATTCTCCTCCATAAGAAGCTTGTTCATTGCCGTCAGCTTCTTATTTACTGCTTGTAGCCGTGATGCCTCTTTCCTCTGCTTCTCTCTGCACCTGAAGAGAAAACATACAAACACACGTTAGCCATTATTTGAGACTATTCACTAGTAATGATGAAAAAATTCCTTCCTTTCTTGAATGAGTCAACAAACAAACACAAATTTTGAATGTACCCCATTTAAAATTTTCACTTAAGATGATCTGAATTCAACTGAGCTGCTTAAGCTCCAAAGAGTAGAGCAAAAATTTTCATGTCCAACTACTTAAAAAACCAATCTTGACATAATAAAAACAATAAAAAGGTAATCATATTGATAAATTAACACCAACCTTCTATTTTGGAACCAAACTTTGATTTGCTTAGGCTCAATGTTGGACAAAATGGGGCACTCCCTAATAAGCTGCTGGCGGCGAATGGAGCTGGGTTTGGGGCACTCGTGATAGAGCCTCTCCAATGCTTCGACCTGCTCAGGCGTGTACCGGACATACTTGCCATTGTCATTGTTCGCTGGCTGCTTACCATCCTTGCAGGACATTGCCATAGTTGAACTAATTTCACCACACAGCCACACAAACAACCCCCACCAGAAACAAATTAAAGAAGCCAATCAGGAAAACACAAAGTTGGGAACTTTCTCCCAAATTACAAAGCTAAAGCGCCCTTGAATCAACCCAAATTCTTGGTCCAACAAACCATACAAACAAAACCCCAGGTAACCCTTCTTCCACAAATCTACTACATACAATTCTAGGACCCTTTTAGCACCAAAAACAGGCATATATGATCAGCCCAAGAAGTTTTTCATCCCCAAAAACACTGCTCTAATCTCCAAAAGCAAAAACTTTGGCTGCAAAAGTGACCTTTCTAACCACAACCAAATAGCTTACTCCAATCCCAGATTAAGACACCAAGAACCCCTCTTCAAACACAGTATGGAACCTCAAAGCATTGACAAAGGACAGGAAAAAAAAATGTAAAATCCTTCAACTTTGGTTACAGCTTAATGCTTGATAGTAAAATGCAAGGATAGAGATGAACCCGCGAGGGATAGCGATATGCACATAAGAGACATCGTCATCCTCGTTTTTTGTCCACTACCAGACAGCGATCAAACACAAGAAAAACAGAAATCTCTGGAGATCAGAACTCCAAACCGAACGGAGAAAAAAAAAAAATGCAACACCCCCGAAACGTTTCGCCCGGTTCAACCCGGTATCTACGAAACAACAAAGCGAACCGGGTTTGTTTCAAGAGATCACTCTGTAAACCAAATGAAACGGCAACGTTTTGCCGATCCAACTGTCCAAGCGAATCATCTCAAGTTGCCGAAACATCGTCTACAGGCTCAACGGAAGCAAAAGGAAGCGTAAAAATGGTATCTTTTTCGGACAAAAGCAGAGGCTCTTTGTCGTCGAGACATGTAAAGTTGCTGTCTTTTTTTGAATTTTTCTTCACTTTTTGGGAGCTTTGGGTGGGAATTCAAAGACGAAAATTATTCGAAAGAGAGAGTGAAACAAGAAGTGGAACAAAACAAGAGCCAAACCCTTCACTTATTTTAGTTGAAGAAGCCAGAAGAAGAAGCAAAAAGTAAACGACATAGTTCTTCGGTTCCTTTGTTTCTTTTTGGTATATTTGAGGTTTTTCACTTTTGGATTTTTTGGCTGGCCGGCTGGCTGGCTGGTGATAAATGGGAAATGGCGGGTCAAATCAGATTTTAATTAAATTTATTTTACGATTTGGGTGGGTCATTCAAATTTTCAACGATATCAAATATTATAAGCTTCCGGTTCATCGCGTTGTGAGTTCATCAGTCAGTTTTTCATATCTCTGGGGCTTATAATATTTTGGGTTCTAAATCTTGGAAATTCAAGTTCGTTGGTTATAGAAAATATATTAGGTTTCAAATTCATTAAATTTTTAATGTATTAAATTATAATTATTTTAAGTTTTAAATTTAAGTTATTTAAATTTTAAATTATTTTAATTTAAAATATTTAAAATTATAGGTGATTATTATTTTCAATGTAGATTAAATTGATTTAAAATTCTTTGTTATTAGAATCAAATTAGTTTTTATTATCTCTAATTAGAGGGTTTTTTTTTTATTTTTTTTACTTTAGTAAGTTTGTTTGATGATAATATATATAAAAAAAATTTAATCGAATTTAAATTTAATTATTTTGAATATTTAGTATTTAAATTTTAAATATTTTATATTATAAATTTAGTGAGTTTTGAATTTATAATATTTTAAATTATTTAATTTTTAATTAATTTGAATTATGAGTTATTTAATTTTTGAATAATTTAAATTTTAAATTATTAAATTTTATATTTATTATATTTTAAATTTATCAAATTCTAAATATATTAATTTGTAAGTTTTTAAATTTATAATATTTTAAATTTTAAATAATTAAATTTCAAATTTATTATATTTTATATTTATTATATTTTAAATATATTAATTTTTAAATTTTTTAAATTTTTTAAATTTAATATATCAATTATTCAAATTTTAAATTATTTTAAATTAAAATTATTTAAATTTTAAGTTAATTAAATTTTAAATTATTTTAAATTTATATTATTTAAATTTTAAAATATTTTAATTTTAATACTTTAAATAATAAATCTCAATTCTTTTAATACATGTTAGTTGACTTAATTCAAATTTTGGGTAAAATAAATTAGATTAATAAAATAAAATCAACTATTATTACCTCTAAGAGTGTGTGTACGTGTGGGCTTTTCATTGCTCTGTCCAATTAAGACGAAATGTTATTATGTCAATAATTAATTATATGTTTTGTTAGTTTTGATTATAAATGAAATTTCATTTACTTCTTTCAAGCGACAGGCGCATACAGATAATACACACACAAAAAGAATAAATTATTTTCATATTCTTCAATACTTTTCTTATTTTGAAATCATGGAATCACCTACTTATTTTTCATAATATCAAATATATCTCTTCTATATTAAAAACCACACAATTATTTTGTCGATTGTTTTAATGTAACTGCATAATCAATTTTTTTAATATCTATGGCATAATTTATTTTTTTTCTGTTGTAGTTATTCTAATTGCTATAATCAAAACTAATTTTAAAAATATTGATACTTGTATCAATAGTATATATTTCATTGTCTTACGTGAAAAATCATGAATTCCCTTCAAATTTAAAAGTTTCAGTGTCTTAACAAACATTTATAATATAATTCTCAATTTGATTATTAAGTCTTATGAGCTCTATAAAAAGAAAAGTTAGATAAATATTATTGAGTGAATTGAATAAGGTTTTACTTATTACAAGTAGCAAAATAATTTTTACAAATAAGTAAATGTAAAGAATATTTTTAAAAATTGTGACTAACAAATTTATAAAATTATTAAAAACAGAGCAATATATAAACCCGAGACGGGGGAAAGAGAGGCAATTATTCCTCTCGACCCCAGTAAATCTATTATTGCATCTAAAATCTACAAACGTACGTACCTCTGTAGTCATTGTGACAGGAACTTTCAGGCTGTAGGTAGGGACGGCTAAATGCAGAGATGAGGTCAAAAACCTCAAACTTTTACTATTTATACTAATGACTCAAACGGGAAATCAACGAGCACATTAAAACGATATACTTAACGAGCATTTTTATAAATATTAAACGAATTATTTAGGAATTTAAAATTAATTAAATATATTTGTATTTAAATTTAAATTATTTATTAAATAAAAATTAAAATTAGTTTTAAGTATTACTGTTTAATAAAATAACGAACAAGTTAGAATAAGTTTTTAGCAAATCGAGGTGCTAGACTTTGAACAAATGTATTAACTTGTTTTCAACTCTAACCATGATAGAACCGTGTAACATTTTTATTTCCTAAATTAGTGAGAATTTTCGTGGTAAACGATTAGGTAGACACTTTTTTTGACATATAAATTATATCACAAGGGAAATATTAGTTGATAAAACTGATTGAAACATGTAGTGGACACGTGCGATATCATAAAATTTGATAAAAAAATTGTTGTAATTTTAAAAATAAAGAAATTATCTTTATTTTTCATTTTCGTGTCTTCTTCATATGTTTTGTACCTATCAAGTGATGCTTTAATTATTGTTATATAATAGTATTTTGTACACAATTAATAAAACACGACCAAAAAAAGCTTTTAATAAAATACCTCTTTTTTATCATTTATTTGAATTGTGGGTTTTTATTTATCAATTGTATATAATGAAAATAGTAAAAACTATGCCGACAAAATATTTTCTTTTGCCGACTATTTTCAGGGTAAAATGTCACATCAAGTAGTTAATTTTTATGGAATTACCGTGATTGTCCAAGGGGTAAAAGTTAAACTTTTGACCCTCTTTGTTCCCTTACCAAAATTAAACTAATAAATTTTTTATGTGTCTAGTAAATTTGAGGGGGTAAATTACTACCCATAATGAGTAGAGTTTTTTAAGTAAAATTTTATAGGTCTCATAAACCTGAGCAAAACAATCACTTCTTATTTGGGATTCTCAATGTATATTTTTTTGATCACAAGTGTAAATAAGATTCAGTTTCTAGGTATTTGGCAACAATAGGAATTAAGATAATTCTTCATTATTAATGATGTGATTCAATTACTTAACATTAAACTCTCACATGGGATTCTCAACGTCTTGATGATTTTTTTTTTTTTTTTTTTTTTTTTTACTAAATTTTGTAATGATATCATATCCAATCTAAGTCAAACTCATTTAGCTGAAGAGAGTTATTATGTTTCTACTAAATTCCCAACATTTTGCAAAAATTAAATTTGTCACTTCAACTGGATAATTGGATAACCACGTTGACCCAATAATTGGCAGAGATATTGAAAATGTGAATTGAGACAAAGAAATAAACAGCACCTAGTGGCATATATTTCAAGAATATTTTATTAAAGAAAACGGCTCCAGTTAGACCTTACCCCAGTCCCAAGTAACCATCTCGAAATTAGATTGTGAACCAATGCTCTAACTTAAATGGCTCGATTCGCTCGTAAATGAAATTATAAATTGATCAGTACATAATTATTCATCTTGAACTTAATGAAAACTCTTATTATTCAGTAATTAAGTAGAATTTGGATAAGTTAAATATTATTTAATATATTTTTCACCAATTAAGTATAACTAAATATTAATGTGTTAGTTTATTATGTGAATTTTAGTTAATTGTGTAATGTTTTAATAAATAATATTGAGATTAAAGTTACTCATATTGCCAACCGGTGGTTTACAGTAATAAAAAGGAATTACGAACCACTAGCTATAGTTCAATATTTCGGGTTGATCAGGGTTCATTTCTTTCTACTAACCGACGGTTCGACTCAGAAAAACGAACCGACTCGATCAGGTCTAGCTCCAATGCAATAAGAAGCTTATAAAATAAAGGATAAAAAAACGGCATGAGAGGAGAGAGAGGGATAGGGTTTGCGTGGAACAGAGGGGACACCATGATGGATACATTGCATGCGCCTTTGATCTTAAAGCTGTATCCAAAATATTTTTTTAATAAAAGAAAAGGCAAATATATGGATAAAAAAATTTAAAAAATAATTGGAAAATACCCAATAAAAATCGATGTCTAAAAAGGATAAAATAAATAAATAATGCAACGTCATTGCCACTGACAGGGCACTGTTAATTTCTGTATTTAGCAGGCAGAACATGCCCACATACATGACATGAGATGATGTGACATTACATGTATCATGTCATGGTGTGAGACATCGGTGGGTATGTGAATATGATGTAAATGGTAGGTGGGACCCAGTTTGGTGGGAGCAAAACCTTATCGTTGGATGTGTAAGTGTCGGTGTGTCCCTTGTGTTAGATTATCACAAATTGGAAAATAATTAATCGGGCTCAGACAGGACAAAGGAATTTCATTCTGGATAAGAATTTAGTAATTTAGTAGATTGAAAGGCTTTGCTTTCCTTTTGAAGAAATGGCTTTCCTTTTCCAATTCAAAGAGAATCCAGGGTTTTTCAAAGGGTACCGATACTTAAAGAGTAATAATATATAGAGAGGAATAAATATGTTATATTTAATATTATTTATTTATGAAATTAAATAAAATATAATTAATTGTTGATTTTTAATTATTATGTTATTTTTTTAAGTGTTGTTATTTAACTATTCTTTTTTTTTTTTTTGAAATACTTATTAGGTACACTTTTTATTAAATTCATCATATATAATTAATAAAAAAATTATATTCTTCAAAAATACTCTAATAATTAAAAATTTAAACTTTTATTTTACAAATTTTAAATTTTAATCTTAATAAATAAATAGGATATAGAATTTACAAAGATGAAGGAAAATACTTTATTATATAACTTACCACTTAAATGACCTCTTAGACAATATATATATATATATTTATTTATTTATTGATATAATGATATGTACTGTGAAATACTAATTTTGAAGTGTAAATCTTAGTTTTTATGTTTCAATGTTGTTTAGTGAATCTAACAAAAAGGGTGTTTATATAATTGTTTATTTAGTTTTTTTTTTTTTTAATAATATTGAAACGATTTCATTATATAAACACATTATCATATACATATAAATAGATAAAATGTGATTTATATTACATAAAATAATATTTAGTATTATAAAAATAATATTTGGCCACATATAAAATTTTTATAAAAAGTTATTTTTATTTCTATACAATTTTGTTTCATGGCACCACATACTAACCGTATAATATGGCCACAATGTTTATAAATGCAATCATGAGAAAGTGTCTACCTAGTATTTTCCACTTTAAACATAGCTAGTATTCTTCACCCTGGGAGTATGTAGATTGTTTAGTCTTGAACTTATGCTTTTCATGCTACGTGGGTTGAAACACACTTCCCTTTTTAATATTTTAATCGACCCTCTGTAGTTTTGTTGTCAATCTAAATTGCACAATTATTGTTAGATTTGTCCACGTAAATGTCATGTGCGCTGCTCGGGATGAACAAGCAAAAACCCAGCCGAGCAGAGTTCTGACGTATTTAGGGTTTAACTTGTTAACATTTTTTTGATTAAATTCAATTTGAACAATAATCTTTTACTTCGAATTATAAGATTATACCTAACTTAAGTTCAGTTCGGTCTCAATTTTTATGTATATATATTTATATATTATCAAAAAAGAAAAAAGAAAGATTTAAAACTCAATATTAGGGTGGACTCAATACTAATCGTCTTGTAAACGAGCTCAAAACCAATCGAGTAAACGATAGTTCATTGAATTTTCAAAACGAGTGGCAAATAAGTTGTTAAACAAGTTTACAGGGAGCAAAACTTTAAACAGGTTGCTCATAGACACAAACAAGTTGAACAACCTTCTGTTCAGATCTGTTTCGCTTGTTAAACGACTCTTTAAAGGGAAAAAAGAAAAAAAAAAAAAGTTCAAATTTTGTACATTTATATTGTGGTTCGTGTATGCCCTACGTATTAAAAGTTGAATTGAAGCCATGCGTAGAAGATAACAGAATTCAGAAATGCTTTTTATATGACTGTTACTTGAGACCAGCAGCAATGCCCTTGAGCACTCTTTAATAGACCCCTTTCAGACGTAATAGGCCCAATTAACATCTGTCATATCGAAAATGACCTGAATAGGCCTAATTTTTGAATTAGACTCCATTAGTATTGGGTTGAAAAAGTAAAATTGATAATTTAAAATTTTATACTTTTTAACATCAATAATATTTGTTTTCTTATAAAAAATATATCGGTTCACCATGTTCAACTTAAAGTTTAATCATATCATATACTAATAAAATCTAGCATATATCAAAGAAATATATTAAAAGTACAAATCTCACAATTTCTTATAATCTAACATAATTTGTAATATATAAGAACCTAATCACCTAGTAGTTCAAGCGTTTTTTAATTAAACTGTGAGTTATATATAACAATGGTAATTATGCCGAAACCTTTGCAGAATTTTTCCACTTATTTATTGAGTTTTGTAAGATACTTTTTATCTTTTCATTTTAGATGTGTGTAGGAATTTTTGTGAGCAAGCGTACTCCTGAGAAGAAATTTGTGCAGAGACTGTCGGATCCTCGACAAGATTTTTCTATGGCGCTATTTGATCATTCATGTGATCTGTTTATGCAATTGTTTGCATGACTATGCAATGGAAAAAAAAAAAAAAAAAGGGTGAGAGGAAATTAAGGAATCCAAGATATGATTAGAATCGACACCCTCTTGAAGTGGAGTCCTCATTTTACAACAAAATTATTTTATTATGATATAAATGTCCTAAATTTGAATAGAAAAAATAATTAATTCATAAAAATAGTGATAAAATAGATATTAATCTATATTAAACTTATAATACCATAAGTATATATTTATAATTTTAATGATTAATTAAAATTATGTATTAAAAAATTTAAAATATAAAATAAATAATTACGATAATATAATATATAAATCTTGCATAAGTCAACCCCACGAGCACCCAACTTTCAAAAATTATGTTGCAAACTTCACTGCCTCTTTCTCCGTTCTTTTTGTTTGCTAAGCTACTCCTTGCATTTTGGTTGTCTTCGCGGACAAGATACTATGAAGACTGTGATACTGCTTGTAGTAATTATATTTACCATGATTGTTGCGGTGGAAAAGCAAGAAAAATAAGCATTGCCAATATTACGTAGAGCAACTGTACAAGGAAAAATGCTGTAACACTGTGAAGAAATACTAAATATGTTGAAATAATCACTAGGAATTGTGAGACACTCTGAATTTTGAAGTTTAATAATTAGGATAGCAAGTAGTATTTCACTCTGAATTAATTTTGACTTCATTTAATTCAATTTTCCAGCCATCAACCTATCCAACTGTTTTTATTTTTATTTTTTATATTTTTTTATTTTTATAATCGTGGGTTTTGAATTTTTGATCCGACTAGTCTCCAAGAATATAGGTAAACCATCCCATCTATCTATATCGGGTAATTTATTTTTTTACCTATTTTTTGGTTTACCCAATTAGTAAATTATTTAATAATTGTAGAAATATTAATTACATTATCTAAAACGTCAATTCCCAATATATAGTTAAAAGAGTAATCCTTCAAATTTCGATGATTCTATCTTAAAGGCACTGAAATAAGATAGGGGATGGGTTATATTAACTAGATGGATCCGTACTTATAATGACTACAACCCCTCAATTTCCTTTTTTTTTTTTTTTTTTTTAGAATGGCAAAAAAAAAAAAAAAAAAAATCATTTATGGCATCTTTCACAGAAGATACTTGTAATAACTAAAGACCCCTTAGAGTTTGGTCACTGCCCAATGCAAAAAACCTTTCATCAACTGATTCACCACATTTGCCTCTCCCTTCGATCGCTGGAAGTCCCGGTAATTTTTCCACCCCCCAACTTTTCTTTGATTCCATGCACAGAACTCCACCTGTTCATCAGAAATTTGTAAACCCCCTCAATTTTAGGTGTAGCTCTGGGAAGATTTAAAGAAATGAAGTTATACATTTACTAATAACTCAATATTTTGGTGTGACGATAGACTTTGATCCCTGAAGTAGGGTTATGAGGGACATTTTTATAAATTCCCGAGGAGAGGATTTTTGATCGTCTTGAATTGAGAAATTCGTAAGCAATTTTGTTATTAATGAATGGTCTTGGGAGACAATGACATCTCCTATTGTTGTGATAGTTATTGCACATTATTTTCATTACTATAAATAATTGTCTCCGAGGAAACATTTTGCAAGTGGATGGAAAATGACATTTGTTTTAGGTGGACATATGGATTCCTTCCAAGGGTTTTTGTCAACGTGAGGCGGCTAGTTGTTCCTGAGTTTGAAATTCGACCAAATTTCATTTCCAATTTTTTTTTTTTTTAAAAAAGAAGAAAAAGAAAAATTTTTAGTTGACTTTAATTATGGAAAATTTCACTTACCAGGGAAAATTCTAATGAAATGTATGTATAACAAAGCATGATTCATCCGTGCATGCATACATAAAGCATTATTGGACACTATGAATTTGCGTACATGTTCACCAATATTTGGGCTGAAAGATTATAAGCTTTGAACCCAGCTTGTTCTGATGAATAAGTGCATGCTTTGAACTAGTAATCTTTTGGGCCAAGGCTGAATTCACGGGCAGGCACTCACTCATTTTGGCACTCAAGGGGATAAAAAGTCAAATTTTTTATTATCAAATTTCTTCTATTTGCTAAGCCAAGCTTACGTGAGGATACAAAATAACAGCACCCAAAAAACTCAACTGATAACTTTATTTTTAAACCAACTTTGCTTAGGGGAGTTGTCCGACACTACATGAAATCCCCCAACCTACTTAATCCGGGCAATCTAACTAAAATCAAACCGAAAACGAATTAATTATAGTTTATGATTTGAGCCAACCATATTTAATAGTTTGCTTGTAGTTTTAGAAATACAACAACGTCAAATAGAATCAACAGTCTAATAATACTAAAATCTAATATAATATTTTATTGAGACATGAATTATTTGAAAAAAACCCAATTATGTCTATCAAATTCAGAACTTTAATACATTTATACTTGTTTTTAAATGGGGTTGATTTTTTTTTTTTTATAATAGTTTGCTTGGAATAAAATCTTATCTATATTGTTTATATAATTTTTTTTTTATTATCTCAATCTTTGCAAAATTATTTTTTCCCATTAACATGGTTCAAACCACAAAATCAGCCCGCAGGCCAAGTTGCAAACCAAATATTAATAGCATGGTCTACCATGGCTATGCAATGCAAGAGCATGAAAGGCGAACATAATTATTTTCTTGGGGGGATGCACAAAGCAAAATGTCCCCAAGTGGGGGAGAGGGAGAGTAAGTGTGTTGAATTTGGGGGTACAGTTTGGGACATGCAAGTCTTTGCACAACAATTTCAAATAAGGAATTGTTAATACACCCAAATTTTGATTTATCCGCACTAAAATCATTGTCTTATGTGTAAATACTGTTAATTTAGATAATTGAAGGTTTGTTTGATAGTAATGTAAGATAAAATATTGTAGAGAAAAGTATTGTGAATAAAAATGTTGAGATTAAAAATATTAGTGATAAAAATTATATGTTATTTAGTAATATTAATAAAAATGTAATGAAAAAAATCTATTAAAATTATGAATATGTGATAAAAATGTTATTAAAATAATTATCAATGTCTGAATTAATTATAAAGAATATGATAATAATTTTATTTTATTTTTAAAAATATAATTAATATTTTAATATTTTAAATTATATATTTAATATTAAATATATTAATGATAACTTGTAATATTAATTTTATTATATTATATTAATTTAGATAAAGAATAAAAAATATTTTTTAAATTGATAATAATTAAAATATTTTTTTTGAAAAATAATAATTATTTAAAAAAAATGAAAAGAATAAATATTATATTTATTAGTATATTAAAAAATATACTAATTTTACATTAAATAAATTAAATAAAGAATCTACAACTATAATTTTTTACAAAAAATATAAATTACAAAATTTTTAAAAAGTAAAATAATTGTAATTTCTAAAAATATTTTATTGTTATTTTTCAAACAAAAATTTTGAAAGGGTTAAAGTAAAAAAGTTCAATTTTGAAAAATATAATCAAACAACTCTTTAATTATATTTTAATTCAAAAAGCACTTTTACTCGGTACAATGTAAAGTTGAAACATACGACCAAATAAAGCATAAGGCAATAATTTCGCATATATGAAACTAAAACATGGTGTAAACAAAGACTTCTTTGTTTCCTCTTCATTTTTCCCTTTCTTTTTTCTTTTTTTTTTTTTTTTGTAATAAGAACAAATTTCCTTCAAAATATATTGATGTTTGTTAATCACCCAATTGTAGTTAAGGTCAATCAATCCTTTGAGCCATGGAAGACTATCTCCAAATTTCTTTTCTTTCTTCTTCTTCTTCTTCTTCTTTTTTGTTTTTTTTTTCTTGTTCATCAATGTCAAGATTTGAATTCTGATTGATGCCCACCTGCTCTATCGTCAAACCATCGTAGTTGGTCCACACAATTGATGGCAACTCTCTCCAGGAATTAACTCCCTTAGAAAACATTGCCCCATAAGCATAACATTGTTAAAGCTGTTGTTTGCATGTTTCCATACACATATGATATATTAAGGGCCAGATGTGCCTGTCACTCGCTAGCAATCCAGGCCCTTGTCGAGCTCGAAGATCAGGCATGCCTTATATTTTTGCAGGGCAAAAGAAGCCCAACTTCGCCACTCTACTCAAGCAGCTCACAATACAACTTTAAGCTCAGCTTCTTTTTGGGCTCAAATCCTTCGATAAGTTTTCTCTCTCCTTTTTATTTTTTTTGGTTTTAGATTTGAAAATGAATCAAATTTAAAATTAAGATTTTGTTATTATTGTTGTTTAGAAAATGAGTCACAAACGTAATAAACCTAATTGAGTTACAATCCAACTTTTGTTCGAGCCCAAATTGCATGAAATGCGTTTGTTGGGTTTGTTTAGAATTTTTGTATATATAATTCAATCTCATAGTTCACTCAACAACTTAAATTTTAAGTTAATTGATTCCTTAAGATAAATATACAGTGATTATGATTAAAAAATCTTAGATTTAGACCCCCTCATCCTCATGTTACATATGCTTTACGTTTTGTTCGTTCTTTCGATTCAGAAAATCTGTGCGTCAAAGGATGTGTTACAGTTTAACGTGGATCCATTCTTACCTATACAGATGAAGCCCAGCCCAAGCACACGAGAGCACTACTCCACCACTTGTGATTATAGGCCGCCTTTATACAAAACAAAGTAGCGGGCAAGTCACGCTAAACTATTCATGCACCCATGTGTTGTTTTGGTCCAATCAGAGTGCAACCCTTTTCCTTCTCCGCGTCCATCCCCCACCATTATATATATCCCCCACCGCCCCTCTCTCCATACCATCCCAAACAATTATCCTCAATCTCTCTCTCTCTCTCTCTCTCTCTCTCAAGATTTCAAGCACAATACACCTTTCTCTTCTCTCAAACAAAGTGCTTCAAAGTACAAAGTCACAAATAAAATGGAGCAAGATCTACCAATGATGGCCAGGAGAATATGGGGTATGGTACGTGTAATCTTCTTCATGCTAAGAAAGGGCATGTCAAAGAGAAAGCTCGTGCTTGACCTCAACATGATGGTCAAACGTGGCAACAAGATTGCAGCCAAAGCCATAGACAACCTCATGTTCCACCACCACCACCACCACCACCACGACCTCCACCGCCACATGTCATTCCCCGTGCCCCCCGGGGAGTATGAATTCAGCTGTAGCAACACCCCCACCTACTCGCTCTTCCATCACCTCGGCAAACGCCGAAACAACAACCCCAGCAATTTCTTTACATGTGCATTCCACGCGCCGCCGACTAATGATGATGATGTGTACACCATGAGTGCGGTTAAGCTGGCTTTGGAGATGTCAAATAGCAATGAGGTGGCTGTGGGGGCTTCTCCTATGTTGCCCGGTTTCGGGCGGAGCCCGATGGTGAGGCAGCTGAGGATAACAGACTCGCCGTTTCCACTGAGAGGTGTTGATGATGATAATGGTGTAGTGGACAAGAAAGCTGAAGAGTTCATAGAGAAGTTTTATAAGCAATTGAGGCAACAAAGGAAAACGGCTGACTAATTAGATTGATGATATTCTTTGGCCTTTGAGGTTGTTTCGTGGGTAGTGTTTAGTATTGTCATATTGTTTTTCATATGCTTGTAACAATAAAATTAAATTTATGAAGCCTTAGTGAAAGCCTACATAGAATTTTCCATTTTGTGCTGTAATCTCCTTGAAGGTTGTGTCAACCATGGAGAAAAAGCAGAATGTTAATTGGATTCAAATTATAGTTAAAAAAAAAAAAAGGTTATATTTCCACTTTGTTTGTTAATGATGAAAAGTAATAAATCTTCAAAAAATTCATTAATGAAATTACTGACAGCAAATTATCAAACGAACAGAAGGATCTTCAAAAATCATGTTTCCAAGGTTAGAAACACACACACACACACACAAGTGCACTTCAATTTTATTTCTTACAATCCTACTAGCGTGATGTGATGTCTTGACAAAAAAAAAAAAAAAATCGTGTCTATATAACAATTTTGTTAATTAATCAAAACCTTTTAATTATAACTTTTAGACTCCGGATAATGTTGTGTTAATTACAGAAAGAGCAGTGTTATTCTATCCGACTTTAGGCATGTCCGAATTCGAGCAAGTTATCATATCCCTACCAAAATGTGAATTTGCAAAACTAGAGGTTTTAAACGAGTAATTCATGTAGCTTAGGAAATCCATGACAAGACCTTGATGTTAGGGTTACTCCCCCTATGCTTCCTTTTTGCTTAGTAACTAAGGCATATGGTAACGTTGAGATTTTTGGAGGGCTTATGGAGGGTGTGCTATTTTTTGCCCCTTTGACCAATTCCTAATGGACTTAAAAAAGCAACCTTTACCTTGTATTACAGCCTCACCGCCAGCAACTCCACTTTGCTTGACCTGATGTAAGTCCACTAAATTAAAGTAACACTATTAGCTGTCCCACTCTGCAAACTACAATAAACTTTTTTCAACTTTTCCTTTTCTCTCTTTATTATGCAGCAAGTTTACTTAATTTTTTTTTGTTTTTTGTTTTAATAAGCCATTCCCGTGGTTCAAGCTGTCAATTGGTTTCTCTGGAGATTGAATTCCGAGCCACACCCAAAAGCATCCATATTGTAATGGAAAGTATTTAGTAACCGTTTGAATGGTATAATGTTGTCTATCTTATTATGCCTGTTATTATGTAGTTAATAAGAAACTCCCGCGTGTTGCACGTCGTCCTAGTCCTAGCCAGAAGAGGGTTGCAAAGAATAAAATTATTTACATGAATTTTAGCTGGTTTTAATTAAATTTAGGATTAAGGTTTTATTATTGTTGTTATTGTTATATTACGTTATTAAGAGGAAACAAAGGAGGTGCAAACAATTTATAATTTGCAGAATATTAGTAAAGATAGCATCATCCCTTTGTCTATTAGCCATTTCTATTTGCTACGAGATCTCATACCAACTGAAATTTTAATCTCCTAATTGGTAAATTATGGAAGTTATAAGTCAAATTAGGCATGACTAACATGTAAAATAGTTAATTTAAACTGAGTTTGAAATGCAACGAAACATATTTGAAAACACTAGCACTAATAAGAATCCGAGCACTAGCGGATCAATATATAATTAAAGATGGTAAAACACAAAGCAAGTTCTCGATTGTTATATCTTGCAAACCAGGTCTTTGCTTTCGCTTCAACGGGGTTTTGTTTCTGTTGTTTTTTTTTTTGCCAACTTTTTGATTTGTTATGTGGGGATTAAAGGTTGCTTGACACCAACGTAAAGACCCCATAAAGCCAAGTGTTTAGGTGGAATGTTAGGTGAAAGTGTGAAATGAAGGACCCAAAAAAAAAATAATGACGCGTGTAAATATGCCAAACTACTTCTAAATTCCTACTTTGATTGATAAATAGGGGTACTAGTTAGGAGTTCTACTTTTGGTTTCTTCATTTCTTTTTTTATTTTCTTTCCAAGATAGCCAAAAAAGGGGGAGGCTCTCTTCAATGTTTTCATTTCAATTCGTTGCAGGTTCAATGAAACAGACTTTACTTCTTTTTATTCTGGCTGTGATTTTACAAATCAGAGTTTATACAACGAGGGCTGCTGGATAGCTACCCAAAAACGTCTGGTCTACCCAAAATTTTTAAAGTGATCGAATGCATGTCTTTTTTGGCTGAAAGAAAATTCATAACATTTATAGCTATTTACATTCTGATCATGTGAAAACTTTTTGAGTGAACGGGCGAAAAACTTCCCAATTCCCTTTACAAAATATGAAGTATCCACATACTTTCCTTAAACTTTTCCAATTTCGGGTATTGGCATGATTTGATCTCATGTTTCTTTGAAAAAACATAGATTTTTTTTTTTTTAATCACTTTGCTGCAATAAGGAACATCACAAATTCCTTAACAGCGTCAACAAATTAGTCTTGCACTGTTCTTGATCTTTAGCGGCAACAATTTTTAATGCATTGAAATTCTATCTAGGAGCTAAAATCTATGGTTCTTGCAAGTTTTCCATGCAATTAGTTATTGATCACAACTTTTCGGAGATTGAATCTTTGCGTGCATACAATTCCAACCCCTGGAAAAGAAAGAGAAAAAAGTGTCACTAATAAAACTTCCGGATTGAAAATGACTTGAAAACTTTTATAATAATTGAACAATCTATGATCCCACAAATAATTGTACTACTTACAGGCCACACGAACTCCTTAAGTAATTTGTGCTTTTTTTTTTTCTTCATGTATTGTCATGGTTCTTGGGACACAGGTGGCTGGCTCTAACTGGACATTTACAACACTTCCAAAACAAAGTCATTAGTTTTTCTGTAAAGTTACATAAATATGATCAGATTTGATGCTTACGTGACTTGGGTCTACTTATTGATCTATTATAATCATTACTTACATATTTTCAAATTTTTTTAATAAACAATTGTAATTAGTTATGAAACTTATAAATTTATATTAAATAATTATGATAATGTAATATGAATCTGTATTTAAAATCGTCAAATTAACTCATTCTTAGTTTTTTCTCTCAGACACAGAAAGGAGAAAGATGCCCAACTCAATTGTCCTTGTCAGTTGTACTGCAGGGGAAAACTCGTTGCCCTTTGTGCTTGATGGATTGTACTCCCAAAAACCATGAGCTTGGAAGCCTCCTTGAATCAGCTTGGAAAGCTTGCTTGATGGAGGTGGGCAAAACGTGGCCAAAAAGAGGCTTTCTGAAAAGTCCAATTTCTTTCATGCAAAGCTTTCTCCAGTCCCCCCCCCCCCCCCCCACCATTAAGAAAAAGAACTTATAATAATTTCAACTTTACTTTTCCTTTCATGCCAAGCCTTTTTCAATCCCCCTTAATATGCATAGCCATATGGGTCATGATCTTGCCACATGCAAAAGTCACAAATGCACTCGATCAATGGGCATACATCTAAGAAAAATGCTAGGTGAACACAATTAAGAAAACATATGGTAGGCAGAAAGATGCAGCATATCTTTTTTACTGACATAAATAAATACAATTATGTTGTAGTGCTGTAAATCTAAATTAAGGGATTCTTCTATATATTTCATGTTATCTAGCTAAATTTAAAACATGGAAGCAATCATGTGACAGAGAACGATTTGGTACCCAAGTTCTGTTCATCAAATGCAATATTGCATGTGAGAATGACAGATGTGCAAGTTTAAATAGAAAAATGGATTCTTGAAAATGGCATTTTATGGATGGATTTATATGCATGAATATAATCACACATGCATAAGTGAAATGGATTAGGATGGATTCAACTTTTGTCTAGCAAGTAGGTTTATATACTAGAAAAAGCAATATATTGAAATATGTCTTATATTCTAATTAAATTAGAATTACTCTTATATCCCTATAAATATATATAGATATATTTAGATTATGTGAGTTGAGATGAGATAGAGAGGATAACCGTATTTTTTGTATCTGATAACACACTCTCTCTGTTAATAAAAATATTCCCTCTATCTTTTCTGTGGACGTAGATCACATCGATCAAACTACGTAAAATTCTGATATTATTTTTCTTTTCGTTTGATTACTTTCATGTGATTGTCGGTAACAAACTAGTACCAGAACCTGAAAAAAAAAAAAAAAAATCCAAGAACTAAGTCACTGGCAACCCAGATCTGCACAGCCCTCTGCCGAGACCACCCGATGCACAGCCCTCTGCCGAGACCACCCTATGCAGCCCTGCGTCACTGGCGACCCCGTCGCGCAGCCTAGCGCCCGACGCAGTCTTGCGTCACCGGCGACCATGTCGTGCAGCCCAGCACCCGACGCACAGCCCACACCGGCAACCCCGTCGCATAGCCCAGCGGCCGACGCACATCCCACACCGGCAAGCCCCATCGCACAGCCCAGCGGCCGACGTTCCGCCGTACCAGATCCAATTGGGTCCCCAACATTATCACAATCCCATTGAGGAGATTCAGGAGAAGCCGACGGAAGAGGGAACAGATCAGGTTGTACTTGGTTGCACTTGGGCAATTTTATTAATTTGGGCCATCAATTTATATTCTTCAAATTTCGTTTTGGGTGTTTTGTTGCAATGACTTCTTCATTTTCATCAACGGTGAAGTCTGAAATTGAGAAATTCGATGGAAACACCAGTTTTGTACTGTGGCAAGTTAAGATAATGGCAATTCTGTAGCGAGAAGGTACAAAAAGGGCCCTACTTGGTAAGGAGAAAAAAACCGGAGTCAATGTCCGATGCAGATTGGGATGACTTGGATGATAGATCTCTATCCTCAATTCAACTCAGTTTGGGAAATGAAGTTTTGAGAGAAATCCTCAGTGAAAGAACAACAGCTGGTGCGTGGCTAAAATTGGAAAGTCTGTACATGACAAAATCTTTGACTAATAGACTCCGATTAAAGCAACGCCTTTACACTCTACGTATATCAGAAGGTACTTCTTTGAAATCACATATTGGAGAGTTCAGTTCAATTGTTACTGATTTGAGCAAGATTGACGTTCATATTGACGATGAGGATCAAGCTCTATTGCTATTGTGTTCTTTGCCTCCTTCATACAAGCACTTTCGAGATACTATGATTTATAGCAGAGAAGATATTTCCCTTGAGAATGTCAAGACTAATTTGCAGGCCAAGGAGAAAATTGATAGTAACTTGACATTTTCTGAGACATCAGATCAGAGTGTTGGTTTGATCATTGATCGAGGAAGATCAAAGGAGAGAGGTCGAAATTCAGCAAAATCAAGATCGAAATCAAGGCACAAGAATTTGACATACAATTATTGCAAGAAGAAAGGGCACATCAAGTCTGATTGTTACAAATTGAAAAACAAGCAGAAAGTAAGTGACAGTAATTAGAAGAACCATCCACCAGGAGAAGCTCATGTGGCAGCAAATGAGAGTGATGATCTGCTTTGTGTCACTCAAGGCCAAGGCAGATTTTAGGATACCTGGATCATGGACACTGGAGCCTCGCAACATATGACTCCTAATAGGGAATGATTTACCACTTACAAGCCAATCAATGGTGGTATTCTGTTAGGTAATGATCACGTATGTAATGTTACTGGGATTGGTACAGTGCAGATCAAGATGCATGACGGTGTCATTAGGACCTTGTCTGAGGTCAAACACATTCCAGATTTGACGAAGAATCTTATCTCATTGGGCACTCTTGAGAAGAATGGCTGCAAGATTGGGTGTGAAGGTGGAGTTCTAAAGGTTTCTAGAAGTACTCTTGTATTGATGAAGGCTGCTAGAATTGGCACATTGTATTTCTTGCATGGTTCGACAATCACAGACTCAACTGCAGTTTCTACTTCAGTTTCAAATTCAGACGTGACAAAGTTGTGGCACATGCGGCTGAGACACATGAGTGATAGAGGTATGGCTGTTTTGAGTAAGAGAGGTCTTTTGTATGGTCAGAACACTGGAAAAATGAAATTTTGTGAGCATTGTGTTTTTGGGAAGTAGAAGAGGTTGAGTTTCAGTACAGCCATCCATAAAACAAAGGGAACATTGAACTATATCCATTCAGATTTTTGGGGTCCTTCTCAGGTTCTCTTTAAAGGTATGAGTGCTGCTTATATGCTCACTTTCATTGATGATTTTTCTCGCAAAGTTTGGGTCTATTTCTTAAAACAGAAAAGTCAAGTGTTTGGAATCTTCAAACAGTGGAAAACTTTACTTGAAAAGCAGACTGGGAAGCAGATTAAGAGGCTGAGAACAGATAATGGCCTTGAATTTTGCAATAACAAATTCAATGAGTTTTGCAAAATCGAAGGCATTGTTCGACACCGCACAGTTGTAAAAACTTTACAGCAGAATGGAGTTGCAGAACGCATGAACAGGACTATGATAGAGAAAGTTAGATGTTTGTTATCTAATGCGGGTTTGGGCAAGGAGTTTTGGGCAGAAGCAATTAATACAGCTTGTTGGTTGGTAAATCGATCTCCTTCTATTTCCATTGAGTGTAAGACACCTGAAGAGGTGTGGTCAAGCAAACCTGCAGATTATTCTGATTTGAAGATATTTGGCTGTCCTGCTTATGCTCATGTTAATGATGGAAAGCTTGAACTGAGGGCTAAGAAATGCATTTTCTTTGGCTATGCTTCTGGTGTGAAAGGTTATAGGTTGTGGTGTCCAGACCCTAAGTCTCCAAAATTCCTCATCGGCAGAGACGTGACATTTGATGAATCCGCTATGCTGCATCCAAAAGAGGAAGTCTCATGGCCAAACAATGAAGATAGTGGGAGTTCCAGACAGCAGGTGGAGTTTGAAAGCAATATTCCTTCTAAGTCAGGTCAACAGATTTGGGTTGGCACTTCAGAAACAGATAAGGATACTCTAGATACTCAACAGGTACAGCCGTACAGTATCGCCAAAGACAGACCCAGAAGGACTATCAAGCCATTAGCCAAGTTTTCATACTCAGATTTTGCTTATTGTTTGGCAGTAGCGGAAGAGGTGGACTTCAATGAACTTAGAAACTATTCAGAGGTTGTTACTTGTACCGAATCTTCCCAGTGGAGTATTGCTATGATCGAGGAAATTGAGTCCCTGCATAAGAATCAGACTTGGGACTCAGTGAAACTTCCCAAAGATAAGAAGACTGTTGGCTGCAAATGGATCTTCAAGAAGAAGGAGGGAATCCCAGGAGTTAAAGATGCAAGGTACAAGGCACGTCTGGTTGCAAAGGGCTATAGCCAGAAAGAAGGGATTGACTTCAATGAGGTGTTTTCTCCAGTTGTGAAGTATACTTCCATTCGTGTGCTTCTAGCTATGGTTGCTATGTATGATATGGAACTAGAGCAGCTTGATGTCAAAACTGCTTTTCTACATGGCGATCTTGAGGAAGTCATCTATATGGATTAACTCGAGGGTTTCTAGATTGAAGGCAAGGAGGATCAAATTTACAGGTTGAAGAAATCTCTATATGGTTTAAAGCAGTCTCTTAGACAATGGTATAAGAAGTTTGACAACTTTATGGTTGGCCATGGTTACTTAAGGAATGGGTATGACAGTTGTGTCTACCATAGGAAGCTCCGTGACGGATCATTTGTCTATCTGCTACTATATGTTGATGATATTCTTATTGCCTCTACAAGTATATCTGAGATCAATAGTTTGAATAAACTACTTAGTAGAGATTTCGAGATGAAAGATTTGGGAGCTGCGAAGAGGATTTTGGGCATGGAGATCATTAGAGATAGGAAAGTAGGAGAGTTGCGCCTTTTACAGAAAAGGTACATCGAGAAGGTTTTTGATCGTTTTGGGATGATGAGTTGCAAACCGGTGACCTTGACAGAAGAAGATCAACAATTGGTTATATTTTTACCCTTTCAGGCAGAGCCATTTGTTGGAAGGCAACATTGCAATCAACAATTGCTCTTTCTACCACTAAAGTTGAGTACATGACAATAGAAGAAGCAGTCAAGGAAGCTATTTAGTTGAAAGGTTTAGTCACTGATTTAGATTTATCACAAGAAACTATTACCGTATTCTGTGACAGTCAGAGTACTATACACTTGACCAAAAATCAAGTGTATCATGAGAGAACCAAATACATTGATGTCAGATACCATTTCTTGTGAGATGTTATATCTCAAGGTTTGATTTCAGTGAAAAAGGTCGTTACTGCAGATAATCCAGCTGACATGTTGACGAAACCAGTTTTAACTAGCAAGTTTAAGCATTACTTGGACTTGATTGGTGTTCGTTTTGATTGACTGACTCTAAGGGGCCATTTGGAGGAGAGACAGAAAGATTCTATTTTATTGTGTGTTTTGAAAATACAATACAAAGTAGAGATTTGTTAGAATATACCTTATATTATAATTGAATTAGAATTACTCTTATATCCCTATAAATATATATAAGTATATTAGGGTTATGTGAGTTGAGACGAAATAGAGAGGAGAGCCTCTCTCTGTTAATAAAAATATTTTCTCTATTTTTTTTTATAGATATAAGTCATATCAACCAAACAATATAAAATTTTTTTTTTTTTTATTTAATTATTTTCGGGTGTGATTTTCAGTAACACAATATATGGAAAAGTAACTCCAAACGAATAGCAGTAATTGAAACGCTGCCAGGGTATCATTCAATCATTGAACTCTCAACTTGTGCGCAAGTACTTTCTCTCCCTATCACATTAAATCTTATGCTGATCCAAATAAACATATAAAATATTGACAAATACCCTTTTAGGCCTCCCCTTTTGGCACCAAGTTCCATCATCTCAATATAAAAAACTTGTGGCTCTGACCTCTAAATTTAAGATATAAAATAAGCAGGTGAACTTGGAATTCATCTGGGGAAGCCATCATGTTCTTTTTGGCCAAAGACAACAGAACTCATTTAGTGGTTGAATGGACTAGGGCTTGATTCTCTGTGCTTCGTGTCATCAAACAATTGCATCAATAAATTTGCTTCCACACCTCACATCACCCTATCTGAAAGCATTACTATTTTTTTGATAAATCAGATCAATTTTGTTAAGTAAATACAAGAAGAAAGATAAATACAAATCCAATGCAGTAAAGAATGTTAGCCGAAATTGAGGCTAGAACGAGACAATGAGATTCATAGCCCCAAAAGTCTGATTTCGCCAAAACCATCTGCAATGAAATTGGAGGTTTTACTCATAGCTTAAAAACTGAGATGCCATTTATGAGGCCACTCTTAGAATGCTAATCCTTTTGATTCACTTAGGTGAGTGCAAAACTTGAATCGGGCTCTAATCTGAATTGCTCATACGCTTAAAATTCGTCCGTTGAATCCGTTAATTGCTAAAACATTAAATTTGTGAAAAGTCCTTTTTTTTTTTTTTTTTCTTAGTTGTGCTCTTGGTTTTAATTCTAGAATATAATCAAAGAGCATTATCATTGTGATCTCAACAGCCGGAGGTCACATCCAAATTGATAATACTCCGTGCTTTGCCGCCACAAGTTACAATGATATACCAAAGTTTTCGTGCCACAATGTAGCATTTCTTTTAAAAGAAAAGGTTTCTTAAAAGAATTAAATAATAATAATAATAATAGTGATAATAATAATGAAAATACAAATGGTTGCGTGCTTGTCCAAAGCAAAAGCAAAGATACCCTTAATGCATGTTTATCCAAAGGAATACACATTAACTATATTTTTCTTTTACTTTTTAATTTAATTATACTGCAATGAAGACCCCAATCCTCCCTTTGAGCGTTTCTTTTGAGCATCTCTATGGTATAAAAGAAAATTATCTATGACATTACTGTGGAAGGGTTTCTCCAAGGCTTCTCTGGTAGTTTTTGTTTTTGTTTTTTTTTTTTTTTAAATCTTTTAAAAAGTCTAGTAAACCCAAATTCCATGGATCCAATCCGTTGAACATGCTTTACACTGGTGTCCCACCTGACTGGCCCCGTCCGTCCGAACCTAATGACAATAATACCTCGGAAAGAAGTTAATTCAATCTCGTTAGCACTTAAAAACACCTGACATAGTCTCAGTGGTGCCGAAAAACTAAAGACCACATTATGCATACCTATTAATTTGAAGCCTTTCCAACCCTATAAATACAAAGCTCTTCCTGAGAAATAAGGTGGGTATATTCTCTTCATTATTTCTTTCCCCTTACTCTATGGAAAACTCCTGAGCTAAGCTTCCAAGTTTTAATGTTGGACCCCCAAGGCCACCATCATAACTTTTCTTTTGCCTTGCATGTGCCCTGGCCTGCTCAGACCCAAACCTGCGTGCATCCAACAGAATGTCTTGTGATTAGATTTAACATGAGCTTGTTTTAACATCAATTTTCAGAACTAGATTTTGGTTTGTTTTAAGCTTAGACATTGGCGTGACGTTATTTGTTTCAATATCAATTAATCAAATTGTAAAACTTATGTTCATGTCCATGTCTAGATAGGGTTTCGCACGTTCTCCTGGATTTAGACGAAGACAAATTTCCGAGGATCAACAGCTTCTGAAGTGCTTGGAGGCTCATGTAATGATTGGAAGTAAACTTTGTGGAAAAGACAAGTTGCCTTTATTTCGTCTGATTCTTAAATTTTGAAAACCAACGAGGAGGGTCAATTTAATTGAAGCCCAATGAGAAAAGTTTGAAACCCAATTTCTGAAAAACGAAAAACTACATAACATTGCGCCCACCGTGGGGCTCGAACCCACGACCACAAGGTTAAGAGCCTTGCGCTCTACCGACTGAGCTAGACGGGCATTTTGCTAAGAGGCTTAGCAATTAATTTAATATTCCTTTGTTAAAGAAAAAAACCTTCAGCACCTATACTGAAATCTCTCTCTCGCCCTTACGTTCCCTAGATGCCGTGGACTACGATTTTATCCGATGAATGGACCTTGAAACAGAAGTCAAGAACAGAGATGCTAAGGAGCGGTGAGAATTTACCATGCAAATCATGCTGGTCGGGCAAGAATTCGACGAAATCGAATTGACGAGGGTTTGGACTAGATCAAATATGTGATATAGCAGATAAGAGAAAATTAGAAGGGTGTCCAGTTTTAACTTAACATTAACACTCTAATGTTTAAATCAATAAAAAAAATGTAATTACAACATAATTGATAAAATAAAAAAAATAATAATTAATATATATTTTAAGAATAATATTTATATAATATTTAAAATTAAGTTCCAATGTTAAGGTATGATTAAAAGAATAATTTTAATAAAATGTATATGTAAAATTAAAAGGGCATATTAAGTATTTATTAACGGTTTACAAAAATTACCCTTATTACATGCGTATGGTAGGTTTTCGCAATGGTGAGTTATTCAAATGACACTATCTTGTTGAATCCAGTGACTAAGCTGTTCGAGATTGTAGCCCTTCATTCACTTCCTTTTAGAAGGCAGATTAAAGGTTTGTGGAGTACTTTAGATTGTAATTTATTCCCAGTGGAACTTAGAATTTTGGTCCACTGACTCCACCCCCTCAAATCCCTTTCAATTCAGAAGAGTTTAACAAAATAAATAAATTAGGGCATTCAAACTAATCGACTACCAAGAATATTGAAGCCTACCCTCACCTTTCCACAAAATTTTTGGCAATTTTGGATTGATGCATATGGTTGACTGCTCGACCCGAATCCATAAACAATTTGGTCGAATCCAACCATACCCGATTGTTGTCTACCTCTAGTAATCAAAACAACCATATTATTTGGAATTCTATTGAATATATTGCCTTGTACATACCTCTCAAAAAATTATGTATATATATATATATATATATATAGTTTAATATTAAAATCAAATATTTACTGTAGAAATTGTATGAAATTATGATGAGCAAATCCATCCTCATCTTAGGTAAGAAAAGATAACAAAATTACTAAAATTTGTGCACAAAACTGAAAGATTTAAATTCTTGAAAAATTGTCAAGTCCATTCTTAGAAAATCTAGTGCCAAAGTGACATTAAATGAAAGAATCCGGCACAATAAACTGGTCAATCCTTATTGAAGCAATCTTTAATGTATAATTAAGCACAAATTCAAACTCCTACTTGAAGCCAAAATGAAGGAGAACCCATGATTACACTATGGTCCCACGACATCAATCATAGAAATTGAATGATAGTAAAACTATCATCTTTGTTATCAGTATGTTAATGCACAAACTTTGTCAACACTATTTCTGGATGTCATTATCATATTTTCTTTGAATTTTGCTTGAATCATGTTTCATTTTGAGCAGGACAAATAAGGCTGTAGTGAAGGAGTTAAGCACACTACCAGCAGGAGCAAAGGACCTTTATTTTGCTACTCAGTATTCTCATTCTACGTAGAGGCAGTTCAAATCTTGCCTTTGGAAGCAGAATTGGACTTCCCGGAGAAGTCCTGATTACAACCTTGTCAGATACTTCTATACCTACTTGGGTCAATATTTTGGGAAGTCGGTACTAAAAGGTTTATGTGCATCATTCAATTCCTGCGTAAATACCACTCCAACATCGTTACTATAGGCCAAAGAATCGAACTTTGTGTATTTAATGATTCAGGGACAGTGCAGCTGATCTTACTACAATTATTGGAGCTATTTATAAAGCTGTATTGGTCATTGGTATCAATAACTGCGTAATGGTGCAGCCAGTACGTAGTAGCTGTTGAACTGATTTTTTTTTTTTTTTTCTGTTATCGTGAAAGAGCAGCTGGAATGTATTCTGCATTACCATATGGCTTTGCACAGGCGAGTCAAAAGCAAAATTAGCATAGTCAGCTTGTGCTCTATTTTGAATGAGTTGCTGTTTTTTACAAAACATTAGATGCTAATCCGTGCCAAGGTTGAATTCTTATTTTATCAGGCTCATTAGCCTAAAATTATGTGATATAAAGGTCGTTTCTGAACTACCATATGTGTTTGTTCAAGCAACATACTACACTTATTGTGTATGCCATGGTGGCCTTCCAATGGAAAGCTGCCAAATTCTTCTGGTTCTTGTTTGTCACCTTCTTCTCATTCCGATACTTCACATACTACGGATTGATAATTCGTCTGCCTTGGGGAAACCATTATAGTTGTAAGTACCACATATATATATATGTGATGCCAAAGGCTTGGTGCAAAAAAAAAAAAAAAAAAAAAAAAATCAATCCCCACTATTCTTGGCATTTGACTTGATTTAGCTGTGCTCAAAAATGGCTCACAATTTTAGAGCGACAATTGATGATTACAAGCACTTAGGCTTTGCCCTCTTTCCTCTATTTCCACTGTTTTATAGTTGCATTGATAAAAATGTGGGTTAATCTCCAAAAAAAAAAAAAAAAAACCATAAACTTTTTGATTTTTTTTTTTTAAATATATCACGAGCTTTCCAATTTGTATTAAATCTATCACGTCTTATTATGTTATAGCAATGAATTCCCTTAACCTCTGGTGTGGAGGTCCAATCTGGCTCATGATGCCAACTAAGATTGCCACTGTGTTAGGTGTAAATCTGATATGGATTTGAAAAAGAAAAAACAAAAAGAGATTAAGAAGCCAAAACGGGAGAATCACGTGGTTGCTTGGATCAAGCCAATTTGGATCAAAAGCCCAAGCCTTTCACTAAAAACAAGATCTTCAAACAAAACCCTAAAATCAATCCCACTCGTGCATATGTATGAACATATAGAAAGACCAAAGAAGTATAATTGCTTTGATTTCAATGACAAGACTAAGCTACTTTGCCATTTGAAAATGATCATCCCAAATCCACCATCTTCGGCTAAAGCCGGGCAAGCGAGAGCAAGTAAAAATAAAGTTTCAGAGAGAGGAAAATCGAAGACGATTGTCTTGTGCAATAATTTTAATTAAAATTATTAATATAAGTCCAAGCAAATAGTTATTGTGTAAATATATACCGTAAGTTTTTTTCTTGCAAGGGTAACATGGGCTTTAGTTAAGTTTTAATTTCTATTATTAAAATTAAAAATATATATATATATAGACGAATCTTTAGCAAGTCTTTTTTTTTTTTTTGTCTAAAATTTTGTAGTAAACATATTTAGCTGTGTCTGAGATGGGTCGGATGCAACATACCCTTTCTCTCAAAGCCGTTGCTGTGCTTCCTTGGTCTCGTTTTACATCAAAAACTTTTAAAAAGAAAAACAAATTCCTTCCTGCACCTTAATTATCATAATTCACCGAATTGGAATCATATATGATTATTATATATAACTAGCTTTTATCACTCACGCTAAACGCGAATATCTCATTTCTTTGGTTGATTTTGCATTACATTGGCATGTACTCAAGGTGCTGCACCGTCTGTCTGGTGGTAGCAATGAACGATACTCTATGTATTTTGGTTTGACCTTATAGGCTTACCTGAAATTACGGTGCGTTATTGTGTGTCTATACATATATATAAGCAGGGATTAAGGGTCAGTGCCGCTTTATCAGTCTATGATTTAAAAAAAAAAAGGGGTCCTGGACCCTTAGTTGAGTCGACGTTATTTCCAATATGGAGTTAACAAATTTCTTAAGACCAAAGAAGCTCTTGTGTTTTGATGAAACAAAGCGTAACTAATGGGGTGTTTTGCATTGACCAAAAGTTAAAAGAAGGATGTACTTAATTATGTATTAATGTAAGTGTCAAGAGTTAGCGTTATTTGACATAGAACACAGATTCTCTTAGACAAGTAACCGATTGCGGTTATTGGAAGTTGTTTTTTCTCAGTATATGTGTGCGTGACCTTTGGTTTTAAAACGAAAATAGGTGCCTAACTTAACTTGCATGCAAAGTCATGCACGGAAAGTCTATGGCCCTAGAAAAAGTTGGTCACTGGTGCATCTTCCAAAGATTTCATGTAAACAAAGTCATCTTGTTGACCATGTAACAAAGTCATCTTGTTGACCATGAATGAACTCCGTGTTGCTGGTTAATTTAAGCAACCGATGGAATGATGTAATGCGAATCCAAAGTCATTGCGGGCCAAGTGCGTTGTTGTTCTGTAATGTTAACCAACTTGGTATTATATTCAGATTCGGATATGTCACACAAAGTGGATCTTTGTGGCTACGATCCCAACCAAGAATGGGTACACATTAAGGAACCCTAGTAACCGCTAGATTAATTATTTTGCTGGTTATGTTTATTTGTCTCTTAGAAATTAGCAACTTAAACGTTGTGCCTCATGGAATTTTAACTCTAGTGATGGAGGACTTAATAAAAGAGACACAATCGCTCGAACAAGGATGGTTACACAATAAGAAAAATCGCGACAAATGGGCTTCAAACTCATGCCCTTTCTGATGAAATGACGAGTTATCAACTAGAAATTATGTGATTAGCTGTACCCTTGTAAATATAGAAGACTTTAAAAAGTCAGTTGATACAGCAATATTGTTAATCCTTTAACAAAAAGGTTGATAAGAGTCGATGATCAACAACAGAGAATAGGTCTCAAGCCCAAACATATTCATCACTTATGATAGAAACTTTCTTGATATAATATTAAGTTTTGAATTTAATGAATTATATTATTAATATATTCAAAAATATTATAATTAATTATTTTTATTTTAAAATTATATAATTGTTAGTTTTTACATCTAAATTAAAAAGATGTGTTTTTGTAAAAATTTTGACAAATGTGAAAAGATATTTTATGGTATTAATTTATAAATATAAATATAAAAATTGTTAATTATTATAATAAAATAAAAAATTTAATTTTAAAATATTTATAAAAAAATATATGATCATAATAATTTTTAATATGGTAATAATAAAAAAAATTTATAATTTTAATAATTTATGTGAATTAATTTTATAATTTACTAATAAAAATAATTTATTTAATATTTATATATTATATTATTTAGTTATATTGTAATATATTTTTTTATTATATAAAAATTTAATTTTTAAAATATTTTTAATTATATATTTAATTTATAAAATTATTTAAATTTATTGTATTTTTAATTTGTTAAAAATAATAATAAATTATTAAAATATTTTAAAATAAAAATTAAACATTTCAATTGTTGTAGCATTGGTCACCTAATTGTACCAGTTTTTGTGGTTTTTAAGCATCATTTGTGGGTTTTTTTTCCTTTTTTTTTTTTTTTTTTTAAGTAGCAGTAATAGTACAACACCAACGTACTGTTGTCTGTTGCCATCGCCCCCATCACCAAATCACAACACCTGCATCACCAAATCAATCATTTTCCAGTAAATGTTACAAGATGTCAATGGTTTTGCCTTCCGTCTTCCACGTGGCTGCTTAGGTTTCCTGGGTTTATTACTTGGTCGCGAGGTTAGGCATGTGGCAATATTGTTATGGTTGCCATTGTTGGTTCTTGATAAGAATCTCGATGAACCACAGGTCAAGAGAATAGGTCTCAAGCCCAGATAGATTAATCACTCCTCATAAAAACTCAATTTAATATTTAATATAATATTAAATATTAAATTAATAAATTATATTATTAATATATTTAAAATATTATATTTAATTAATTTTATTATTAAATTATTTAATTTTTTATTTAAATTAAAAAAAATAAATTTTATAAAAAATTTAATAAATATAAAAAATTATTTTATGACCTTAATTTATCAATATAAATATAAAATTTATTATTAATTTTAATAAAATAAAAAAACTGAATTTTAAAATATTTATAAAAAATATATAATTATAAAAATTTTTAATGTCTCTATTATAAAAAAAAATTATAATTTTAATTACTTATATAAATTAATTTTATTATTTATTAATAAAAATAATTAATTTAATATTTATTTACTATTATATTAAGATATTTTATAATATATTTTTTATTATATAAAGATTTAATTTATAAAATATTTTTACCCATATATTTGATTTATAAAATTGTTTAAATTTATTATATTTTTAATATATATATAAAATAATAATAGATTGTTAGAATATTTTTAAAATAAAAATTAATAGTTATAAAATTAATTATATATTTTATAAAAAAAAATACTAAAAAAATTTGTTTATTTTAGATTTTAAAATACATCTTTTTATGGTTAATCAATTTTTAAATAATTATTTTGATTTAAATAAAAAAATAAAAGAAATTTTATTTATTATTTTATTGTAAAAAATAATAAATAATTTTAAAAATACAAATATTTTTAAAAAATTTTAATTTTAATAATATAAATTATAATTAAATATATTTTATTTTATTATATTATATAAATAAATTTATTATAACTTTGTTTGTATAATTAAGAGAACAAATTATATTTTAAAAGTACTGATATTAAATATATTTTTAAAATAATTTTTTTAATTTTTAATATAAATCTTATTTTTAATCTAGTAATATCAATAGCATCCTACTTTGTAAAGACAAGGAATTGTGATAAAAATACGCTTTCAAGTTTCAGATTCAATGATCGCCAGATCTTGGTGCGCAAAAAATTCAGTAAGAGTCAATTTTTTTTTTAATTGTAAATTTTTTCTATAAAAAAAAAAATAATAAAATCATAACCTCAACGGGTAACCTCCGTTTAGACCCATGGGAACAATTACCACTAACCCTGCCAAGCTCATTTTTCGGTTCCAAAAAAATCGAATGCAAGAGAGATAAAAGGTTCAATTGAGACCAAAAATTTCACAACCGTTGAGGGCAAAATTTCGTATATGCTTACGATTTTTTTCAAATTTGGAATTGGAGTGGATGATTGAGACTTGGACGAGGTAAGAATGGGTACAAGCTCTACGCAATTGCATCTCTTGGCAGGAAAGGTGCTTCCGTGGACATAAATTTATTAGCCATGGATGCGATTTGCATTGGCAAGAAAGTGGAACACTCATCCTGAAAATGCCCCACGAGTAAATTCCTGCCGATGGGTAAATTCTTCAGTGTTTCCAGACAGCGGGGATCTCATGTTTGACATTAGATTATTTACCGGTTGCTAAAAGCCAAGAATGTGGGGCTAGAATCTGATAGGCCTCAATCCTTTAGATTTTCTGGATCACTTAAGATTTAGGAGTAATAGTGCACAAGATACTCTAGGAACTGCTTCCCTAAACATCAAAGAGAAATTGACAACTCCGATTGACTACAAATTTGATTTAGGGGAAAAATTTTCAACGGCAGGGTCTTTCAAAAAGCTGTTAGCAAATGAACTTAAAAAAGTTAGGTGAGCATTGAAATTTTTGTAGCGCCATTTAGTGTGCAGACAAGGATGCAAAGGTCATCTATTTGTACCAGTTTTTGTAGCATCATTTTTGGGTTTTTATTTTTTTATTTTTTGCTTTTTCACTTTTGTTTCTTTTTTTTTTTTTTAATAGTAATAGTACAACACCAATGTAGTGTTGTCTGTTGCTATCTCCCTTTCCAGTAAATGTTACAAGATGTTAATGGTTTTGGCTTCCGTCTTCCACGTGGCTGCTTAGATTTCCTGGGTTTATTGCTTGGTCGCGAGGTTAGACATGTGGCAATATTGTTGCCATTAATTACGTATAAAATAAAAATTAGACCTTAATTTAAAATTTAAAATTTATATAATTTCATCATTAAATTTTATAACCGGTGATAATAAATTGTCACAAATTTTGCACTTGCATATATGTTTTATAATGATCCATTAGCTTTCAATAATAAATTAATTGTTGAAATTGCTCGTCAGAGTTTTTTTGTATGCAGTGTCCTAATTATGATGAATGTTTGCAATCAGAGAGTTCTGACTCTCTTCTTTTTTTTTCCTGGTAAAAAATTAAAATGTTCTGCATTTTCAAAAAACTTTACATGACGTTTTCAAAAACATATTGCATTGTCGGAGAAAAAAAAAATATATATACATCTTCTCAAAAATGCACTCTATCTTGTAGCTACAGCAACCATATTTTTTGCAAAAATCAAAATGTACTGAATTGCTCGGAAAATATAATTTACTTTCAAAAAATGTATTGTACTGTTAAAAAATATACTGCAAATTTCAAATCCGCATTCTATTTTTCTAGGTGCAATTAGAACATGCACCCTCGGCACCTCCCAAACGTCACGTAGTCATGCTCATGTTGAAATAGTAGCAATTTTTATAGGATACATCAATAATTTAAAATTTAAATTTATAAAAATAAATCAAATTACTTTAATCATGCAATTTATGATTCATTAAACTTTTAAATAAACAAAAAATAGGAGCAAATAATCTGTGGACAAATTCCGCGTCATGCCTCATCGTGTCGGGTTCAGCCAGACCTAAGTGGCAATCAAATGTTGTTGAGATGTCTTCGTGCACAGAGTTGTGCCCATGATGCAAATTGAATCAAACGATGACGAAAGCACGAGGAAAAGTGCGCGAACAGGAAAATCAATCAATTTCATTTTTAAAATTTGTGGGTTCTTAGCTCAAAAGTCCCAAATGCAACCAGAAACTCTCTATGACACTGTACGGACACGGGGCTAGAGAACTTTCTAGCCTTGGAACTATAATAATGTCCAACGCACTTTCAAGACGGGGAATTAGTTTCACCAGCTTTGATGACTTGGGTGGAAAATAATCTTATAAATGACAGGAGCGAACTCCGTGAAAATGAAGGCAAGCAATACTAGCTAACATTTCTTCAATCCATTGGCGTCATCTTAGGTTGGTATTCATCGCAAGTAATTATTAGTAATTCAAAATTTTTGATATTTATTTTTAAAATTTTAAATTTTACTCTTTTTTTTTTTTTTTGAAAAATATGCATATTAAAATAAAATTTTAAAAAAAATTATATTCTACAACTTACAATCTAATAAATATCTTAATAAGTTCAAAAAAAAAAAATAATGATAAAATTCAAAGTTTATATGAATTCGTAAGAACTGGAGTCCCAAGTCCTCGGTATCTCGAAGAGTTTTATTATTGTCTTAAACCAAACCCATTTACATCATTTTGGGTTGGCCTTTACCACAGCTAATGTTCTTTTCAAACTGGAAATTGCGGTCCAAATTTTGTGGGAATGTGAAAGAGCTACAATTTCAACTCTCACCGTTTTTTTAAGAGTTTTATTTTCGTGCTCAACCAAACTAAATCTGGTTGGTGAATCAAAAGTATTTTTCAATCTGATAGTATTCAAGAAATATTAATTTTTTGTCTCCCTGTGGACATTTAGTGTCACGTATATTTCATATTTGAGTTGGTTCAGCTGTCCCTTTATAACGCAGAAATGGTCTACCTGATAAAATTTCTTTCATTATCATCACCTTCCATTTCGTTTCATGTTCAGAGACAACAATGTCTTCCTAGGTTGCCATAATTCAATGAAGAAGACCTAACCGGTCTAGCGCAGTGACCTCAAATTAAGCCATTGTCATGGTGTCCAAACCTGTGTACACACAATGTTCACCTAACAATAGAAATCAGGACACGAGGCCATCTCAGGTGAAAGGAACTTAATTGCGAAAATCCATCTTAATCGAGATGGACTGCCATGTCCTCTACAGCAACATGTACGGTAAATTGTTATCCATGTTCATAATAGATGCCAAGAATCCGAGCTAAATATATTATACAAAAATAACACATATGTTTACTATACACATTTATCAAAAAAAAAAAAAAAATTCAATCAACCTAAAAAATTTAAGTTCAGTTGCTTATATTTTAAATTTTAATATTATATTAAATAATAGTTAAAAGCTCGTACTTATTAAAAACTTAAGGAAAACTTGTAAATATTATAAATTAGACTTAAAACTCGGGGTTCAATGGTGGAACATCAATCACGGTCTATTGTCAGACTTTGTACAAAAGTACTCTAACAGGGGTTTGAAAGCATTGAATTAATGGGGATCACCACAGACTTCATGATCGTCCAGAGAATGCTAAAGGGTTTTCTACATGGAGCAATGTCAACCAGTTATCTTTTCAAATAAAGAATGTGTTAGGTGAGTGAATTTACTATTTTACGGACAAAAATAATTGTTTTCTTCTAGCTCATTAATTTCCTTTAGAATCAATCATCCGAGGCCAACCGAATGCTCTCCGTCAAAAAATACCAGCCATATATTATTTGTCAAACACCAAAAAGGATGAAAAGGCTTGTAAATTTGTTCATTTTCCTCGTGGGCTAGTAGTTTCTAGTGGGCAAACATGTCACTTTCAACGCCCAACTCGTTTGTTAGGGTAAAAATAGAAATAATATTTGGAAATTTGACCAATTTAATATAACGATAAAATGATTTTAATATTTTAATTGAAAAGCCACGATTTAAGTTAAGAGACAAGATTTTTATAAAATAATAATAAAATTATACATAATTTTTTAGACTTCAAACTTAAATATATAGAAATTTTGTGTATTGAAACGCTTGATTTTTATATTTAATCAAGGTAACTGGAAATAATCGTTTACTCTTCCCTCTCGGAGCCATCTTCTTCTATAGATTCTTCTTTGATCGAAATTCATTAGTTTTCTATGAAATAGATTCTTAATTTTTAGTCTCAATTCCAAAGTTGGCCCCAAGAAGAACTAGGGAAAAAGGAAAAAGAAAAGAAAAGCACAAAAAAAGGGGGGAAGAGTTTATTAATGTGTTAAAACGACATTTCTTATGCTAGAAGATCGATCGGGAATAATTGACAAACGATGAACATAGAATGGAGTTAAGTGCATAACATACAAAACACACGAAACAAATTTTCAGAGGTAAATTATACCAAATCATTTTTATAATTTCCACGATCAGGTTTGTTGGAATCCTTGGATGTCTCTGAATTCTGTTCTAGGTGGTCTCAGCATGAGTTTTTGGGAGTTTGGTATAGCTATCTTCTGTCTAATTTATGTGTATCATATTTTATTTCTCTACCATCTTCGATAAACTGTCTATACTTTAAATGTTTATAAGGAATTATTTTTTGTGTCATGTAATAATAAACTTTTAAGTCTTAACATAACCAAAAAAAAAAAAATTACTTTTTTTTTTTATAACTAGCTTAAAAGTCATATATTTGAGATAAAAAAAAAAAAAAAAAAGTGTCGTTGGATAAAATGTTAGGTGTCAACTTAGAGTTAGGCGACGAGGTCGAAACGAGGACCAAGCAGGAGACTGGGCGCCTACTTGTAGCTGGTCCCTTGCTGGAGATCATCATAAAAATACTACAGATATCAAGTTAGAATTTTATATTAATATTTTAATATTTAAATTAATAAAAATTAGAAAAAAGAAAAAGTGGGGAACTCATTCAGGAAAAAGAGAGAGTTCCTTTGACATGAGGTTTACGAGGGATGAGTATTTAGACGGCTTCAAACCAACTCCATTTGGCTTGTATGAAGTGAACGACCTGGTAAGGCATTGCTCTTGGCTGCTAATCATGCCTGCTAATCATGCCTTAGATAATTGGAACTCTATTAAACAGTATGCTATCGATGTGACAATTGACAGGTGTCTTGTCATTAGGTGTAAGTTTTAAATTAATTAAACCTAATTTAAACTAGTTTTTATCAATTATTTTTATAAAAATTAAAAATAAAGTTAAAAATATAATTTATTTCAAATATAATAATTTAAATTTTTTTTTTCTCTAATGACAATTAAAATCTTTGAGTGACAATCAAAATCTTCAAGTTGAATATATAAAGTAGAGAGAGGTGAGAGGTTGGGGGGTGGGGGGGGGGGGGGTCGACCTACACGAGTCATTTCGGACAAATAGCTTTTGGGGATAACACATATATTTAACAATCTTTGCTTAGCACACAAGAGGGAACTCAAAAACAACCTCTTTTTGACATCACTTCACTTCGATGGTCATGTCACAGGGGGCCGATTTAGGAGACCCCGTATGCCCGTGCTTTGGTGAGTTGTGCAGAGTGGACAATTTCAACATCCAGATTTATTGGTGAAATGGGTTTGTGTCTTCCAATTTGTCGACTTCCAAGCTTTTTGCTGCATCAATATATTGTTATTATGTCAGTATATTCTTATTGGGGTTGGTGTGATTGGTGACGGTACACCAATTCAATCAAAATTAGGAACTCCCTCAATTGGGCCACGCCTCCATTTTTTTTGTGTGCATGAATGCAAAGAAACAAAAAAACAAAAAACACTGCCGCCCTGCCAACTTAGTTGGATTCAATGGCAAAATTTTCCAACTCCCCCCCCCCCCACCCTCTTCCTTTTTTGGTCGGCCGCAACAACCGTGGTAGTTAATTGGGAACCTGTAAAAAATGTTTACCACTCATGCATGCTTTGCCTAAATATCAGTCTGCATAGCCTAATTGATAATAAAAAATATTTTGTCCCCACAATGAAACATTTAAGCGATCGGCACTCTACTTTTATTTTGGAGGCTTTGGAAATACGGACCTTTGACTTTGGGAGATAAAAGGGAATATTTCATTTACAAGCATAATATTTTCCTAAACATAATTATTGGTATGGGCTTGGCCGCGTCTGTCATTTAGCGCCTTAATGTTGAAGAAAACAACAATAATAAAAAGATTTTTTTAATCTTAAGACACGGGATACTGTTTATTTAAAAAGTACATCTTTTAATGTCAGACGAAAAAAATTGTTGTCAAAACTATGACCTCAGACAAACAATACTCTATCATATGGTGTTTGTCCCATGTGCAATGATTCATCTCTGACAATAACAATTCCCACTTATATATATGCCTTTTTTTTAAAAAAAAAAATGGAAATAATGCCCTCTAATCATGTCACATCTTGGCGAATTTTCAAACTTTTAAGTTTTAATATGATAATAAATTATTTTTTTTTATTGTTAAACAAACTTGTGTATACGTATATGTCTCATAGCACGATAAAGATGTTTCCCTGTGCGCACACCAGCCATTCTATGGTCCTAAAAGGTGTGCTTGAGCATTCAAATAAACTACGAAGCCATTTGACTCACATGGAAGTGCTGTGAGAGTAGAGATAAACGAACAAAAAAACAAAAAAAGTAACAACTTGTAGGAACATTATTTTGCATGACAATATCATAATGCAGGCCTTAATTTTTAATGCATATTTCAAATTTAAAATATATAAGATATGTAAGCATTGAGATAGAGAGATTAGAACGTGCTCGTAACAAAACACAAATCTATCTCCTGGGTCTGGTCAGGAAAGGAAAAGAAAAAAATAAGTTTCTTGGGAGATTCCAAGCATAAAAGAACTGAACCGGATCTAATTCAATGAGCTTCATGACAAACAAAAAGAGGGAAAAAGAAAATTAATAAAAGCAATTATTAAAATTAAATGACTCACAACAAATTGCAATTTTATATCTGTGTTTGACTTACAAGGAGGAACGAAATCGGAATGAATTTACCATTCATGTTTTTGGTAATTCGAGAAAAAAAAAAATTCATTCAAGCACAACAACAATTGGTAAAAAAAGGGAAAAAAAAAAAACTTTTTAACATATTGAGTTCAAGATATTCAATTTTGAAAACGATTCCAATACTGTTAGATTACACTTTTTTTTTTGAAAAAAGTTCGAGCCAGAGCCTGCTAAACGTCAACTTACCCACATTTTTGTACAGCAGTAAAAGTCACGCATTAACAACATCATACAGACTGATTCTTTTGCTGTAATTCAAGACCCAACAAAAAAAATTGTACGTACAACAACAAATTTGAATAAGTTGACTTTCATGTTTTCAATAGGAAACAATTTGAATTTTGCATATAAAAAAAAAAAAAGAAGAAAAAAATTGGCTATTTGCACGAAATAGGGAGGAAGGTGAGTTTGGCCGGTCATGTTTGACTGTTTTTGAGAAGTCAACACCGTCCCGCTGTCCCCGCAGCACCTTTCTATTTGAAATTAAGTAATCTTCATAACCACCAACTCTTGCAAGTATATATATACCCCAAAGCTGGCATAGACCTAATGGGCTCACACCGATCTCTCCACTAAAGAAAAAGAAAAAAAAAAAAAAATAGAGAGATTGGGAGAGCAGAGAAAGAGAGGAAAGAAGAGAGAAGAGAAATTGTGAATCTAGGTTGAAATTTTCAAGGCTCCAACAACCCCTGCCCTGCCCCCTCTTGCCTCTCCCTACTCCCATCTAACAACATTAAGGAAATTTCGCCCTCATTTTTACCAATTCTTTTAATCAAAGAAGATTTGACTGAGTAAGCGGTTAATTTCAAATGCATGCAGTTTTCTGTTCATGATTATTTGGTTGGTGACTTTGTGCACGCTCATAAGCATTAAGGGCTTGTCTTAACCAAAATAACACTAGAAAATAATTGGCCAGCTTCTTTCTTTCTTCTTTTTGTACTTTTAATTTTTTTGGTGATCTGGGGTAGTCCATTTTATCCAGATTTTCAGTCCAGAACAAGGCAAAGTCAGAGATGGATGGTGTGGATAAACAAAGAGCCTCTGGAAGGAGAGCAAGCAGCTACCGGAGAAGCATAAGCAGGAACCTGAGCAGGGCTAGTTGGGGCGTCGAAGATGTGTTCTCAGGAAGCAGGAGAACTAGCTCTATCAATGAAGATGAAGAAGCTCTAAAGTGGGCTGCCATTGAGAAGCTACCAACATATGATAGGCTGAGAACAGCTGTCATGAAATCTTTCATGGACAATGAGCTCCAAGCTGGAAACAACAACCTGATTGTGCACAAAGAAGTTGATGTGAGCAAACTTGATGTGAATGACAGGCAGATGTTCATCGACCAGCTTTTCAAGGTTGCTGAAGAGGATAACGAGAGGTTCTTGCAAAAATTTAGACACAGAATTGACAAGTGAGTTCTGCTCCTAATCTCCTTCAAACACACACACACACACACACACACACATATATATGTATGGATTAACATCAGCCCTTTTAATTTCTTGAATTTTGTACTTTTCCTGTCTTTCCTCTTTGATTACTCCTACTAGGAATCATTATCTTTTAATCATTGTTAGCACTCCCAAATCCAAAAACCAGACATTCATTTAGTATTATTAGTAGGTGCATCGAAATGAACTCCACTCCACCCCGTTGTAACACAAAGTGTTTTCACACCGAATTGGATTATCACACCCCAAAAGGATTCAATTGTCTTGTCTATCTCGTTTACCTTATCAATGATCGGAAGGGTGTGACAGTAAGTTTATTGAATCCTGCCCTACACAATACATTTCTTCCGCCTAAATTTCTCCTTTTGTTGGGTACATGGGACAATAGTTCCAAATATAATCAACTAACAAAGAAGTAAACAACTACTAGTTACAAGAACTAGTGAACAAATTATCTAAATTTTTAATTTTGGATTCAAAATTCAATTCTTAATTTGTACCAAAAAAATATAATAATAATAATGATAACAAAACATATAAAACAAAAGAAGGTTGTTGACGGCCAACAATCACTAAATTGTGACGTATTTGTATTTTATTCTACTGTATATACTAAGTCCTCTGGTAGGAGAGGGCCAAGTCATTGTAGGCTGGCATTGAACAGGATTGACCTTTTGGGAGTATCACTATTTACTACATCATTTTAAGCCAACTGAAATCATGCTTAATTTATTTCAAGATCATTTCACCCAGCTTAACCTAAAACCTTTAATTTATTTAATTAATTGGTTTTGCTAATGCTTTATTATTTATAACTACAGGGTTGGAATTCGGCTTCCAACGGTTGAAGTTAGGTTCGAGAATTTGACGATAGAGGCCGAATGCCATATTGGAAACAGAGCTCTTCCTAGCCTTCCAAATGCTGCTAGAAACATGGCTGAATCGGTTCTTGGTTTGGTTGGGGTTAGCTTAGCTAAGAGAACAAAGCTCACAATCCTGAAAAATGCCTCTGGCATCATAAAACCATCAAGGTAAATTTGCCAAAGGCAGCAAAGTTATGGAGAAATTTTAATGTATCTATTAAAATTTGATGGGGCTACAAATGACCCGTTTTGATGTGACTTATTGTTTGTTTTCTATAGAATGACACTATTATTAGGCCCACCGTCTTCTGGCAAGACAACCCTTTTGCTTGCATTGGCTGGAAAGTTGGACCCAAGTCTTAAGGTTGGTAAATTGTGACATGTGAACAAGTTGGTAAATGCAAAGAAATGCACATGTTGACCTTATTAAATTTTGGCACTAAACAGGTTAGAGGAGACGTAACATATAATGGGTACAAGCTGAATGAATTTGTACCACAGAAGACATCTGCATATATTAGCCAAAATGATGTTCATGTTGGAGAGATGACAGTCAAAGAGACCCTGGATTTCTCCGCAAGATGTCTGGGAATTGGGACTCGATATGGTAAAAATTAGAATCTTCACTTTCTTTGTTTATGAATTGGGATTTAGGAATTTAGAGTAATAAAATTATGATTTATTTTGAATTTTGCAGATCTTCTAACTGAGATTGCAAGAAGAGAAAGGGATGCTGGGATATTCCCTGAAGCAGAAGTTGACCTTTTCATGAAGGTAAATGCCATGCATATAACAAGTAGCCAAGAGGGTATCAACTCTCTGTTTGTGGTGGCTTGATAAAATGCATAAACTGCAAAATGTTAATCACAATCTTTGATTTTCTTGATGATTTGGGTTAATTTACTTACTTGTTTTACCATTTCGATCATTTTCAGGCAACTGCTCTGGAAGGAGTTGAGAGCAATTTAATAACGGACTACACTCTCAAAGTAAGTTAAATAGTCTTTCTTACAAATGAGAAAAAAAAAAATATTGAAAGTATGGTAAAATGACTTCAAAAAGTATGGAAAAAAAAAAAAAAAAGGTTTGTTTTTAGTTACTATGGTGTCTTTCACAGTATATATATATATATATATACACACACATATGTACAGTTGCTCCTTTGGCAGATAAGGTTTACCCAGCAAACCCATCAGAAACACATCTTGGAATTTTCCTCCCCGTCAAACGTCACTGCTCACCTACCCTATGGACTAGTAGACTTAAAATATTTCAAGGATCAGATGGGCCACTCCTCCTAACAAATCATTTTCACATATCGGTTGGTGGCTGACGTTGCCAAATGATAATCAAATCACACACCAAACAATGAGAGTGCCAATCACCTTTTTCCTGTTTGGGCAGCCAGAGTCAATCGGCTCTGAACCAGTATAAGAAAAAGATTACTCATTTAAAACAAAAAAAAAAAAAGCTATATAAGTAAGCTTGTTGTTGACTTTTTGACATTGCTAACTTTTGTTTATTTTTTTGGTGGAACAGTTACTGGGGCTCGACATATGCAAGGACACTATTGTTGGAGATGAAATGATAAGAGGGATTTCTGGTGGACAGAAAAAAAGAGTAACAACAGGTTAATTCTCCAATGCAATTTGCATTAACCATGCATGTTTTTTGAAATTATGTTACCAATTCAAACCCCAAAAATAATTTGGTTGAAGAAAGAGCATTCCATCCAAAATAAAGAGAGAGAGAGAGAGAGAGAGAGAGAACAGTATTCACATTGTAAGCACATTGATTTGGACCACATGAATACTGTTAGTCCAAGACTGGCCCATAGGAATACCATGTGGAGTTGGTCCAAACATGGTTGGTTTTACCAAGCCTATAATATTCTACTCATTCTAACAAACATATATTGATTGTCTACATGCTTTTTCTATTATGAGCTGTAACGGACAAAGACTTGTGATCAAAAAGTCTATGGCTCCAAATCAATGGGCCCCCACTCTTAAACCTTTATCTGAAGAATTGCGATTCAATCATTCAATTACTCAAAAATCTAACCTTGGCATGTGTTGCACATGTGACAATTTACCTATCAACTTATACTGATTAGCTTTTTTTGTTTTTTTCCAAAATTTTTTACTAATACAGGAGAGATGATTGTTGGGCCCACAAAAACACTATTCATGGATGAGATTTCAACGGGTCTAGATAGCTCTACAACATTTCAAATAGTGAAGTGTTTGCAGCAGATTGTGCATCTCACAGAAGCCACAATCTTTGTGTCCCTACTTCAGCCAGCTCCTGAGACATTCGATCTATTTGATGATATCATACTCTTATCGGAGGGTCAGATCGTGTACCAGGGCCCACGGGAACATGTTGTTGAATTTTTTGAGAGCTGTGGGTTCCGGTGCCCTGAGAGAAAGGGTACCGCTGACTTCTTACAAGAGGTAAAAATCATGATATTGTGACATGCCACACACATTAGTAATGCTCCTAAAAGGCCCATTGCCGATCATTTGGGCCTATCTTCAATGAAATGGGGAAACTAGTGGTGTAACCCACCTAATGGTTAATGGACATCTTGTCAAAACAAATAGATAGTCTTACATGAACATCTAACTCTAGAATTCAGCATGAGTGCAGGCTCAATTCCAAATTATGTAGTCAAGCTTGACTCAGTTTGTCAAATTTATTATTGTATGTTGCCAACTACAGAGTTTTGTGAACATCACAGGTTACTTCAAGGAAAGACCAAGAGCAATATTGGGCGGAAAAAAGCAAACCATACAGATACATATCAGTGCCTGAATTTGCACAAAGGTTCAAGCGATTCCACGTGGGGATGCGGCTAGACAATGAGCTATCAGTTCCATTTGACAAATCTCAAGGCCACAGAGCAGCCCTGGTCTTCCAAAAATACGCGGTTCCAAAAATGGAGCTACTCAGGGCTTGTTGGGACAAAGAATGGCTACTCATCAAAAGAAATTCAGTGGTCTATGTCTCCAAGACAGTCCAAATTATTGTTGTTGCATTCATAGCATCAACAGTGTTTATAAGGTCTAAAATGCATACCAGGAACCAACAAGATGGAGCACTCTATATTGGTGCATTGTTGTTTAGCATGGTCGTTAACATGTTCAATGGTTTTGCTGAGCTCTCACTGATGATCGCTAGGCTTCCTGTGTTTTACAAGCAAAGGGACCTTCTATTCCACCCACCATGGGCTTTCACTCTTCCAACTTTTCTGCTAAGGTTGCCTATATCAGTGGTGGAGTCCACTGTTTGGGTTGCTGTGACCTACTACTCCATTGGATTTGCCCCCGAAGCTAGCAGGTAAGAATTGCTTGTTTTGTGATCACCACCCTATAAGCTTGAATACAAAAATCTAATGTGATTCTCTTTGGCAATGCTACTGGTAACACTTTTGAGTACTTTATGTGCAGGTTTTTCAAGCACTTGCTGCTAGTATTCCTGATCCAACAAATGGCTGCTGGTATCTTTAGGCTTATTGCTGGAGTTTGCAGGACCATGATCATTGCAAACACAGGAGGTGCTCTCACTCTCCTTCTAGTCTTCTTGCTCGGAGGTTTCATCCTTCCAAAAGGTTAGTGGGAAACCAGAAATCAGTAGCTTCATAGCTAATAAGTTAGCTGATTTCAATCAGAGACGCACATGCAATCTTGCTAAGAGTTTTACCTTGCCCAAACCAGTGTGCTGTCCTGGCCACGCCAAAGGCATTAACATAGTGTTGGATACATTGTGACAGGTCAAATTCCAAATTGGTGGGAGTGGGCCTATTGGGTTTCACCCATGACTTACGGTTACAATGCCATTACTGTTAATGAAATGTTTGCTCCCAGGTGGATGAACAAAATGGTACGTTAGTGAGTCAAAATGATCTTACACATACAAGTATAATTTATACATGTTTCGCATTTTAATCATATGTTTTACAATTTGATTGCATCGCAGTTGCCCGACAATTCTACCAGTTTAGGTGTAGCTGTGCTTAAGAACTTTGACATTTTCCAAGATAGGGACTGGTTTTGGATTGGTGCTGCAGCTCTTCTGGGCTTTACAGTCCTCTTCAATGTCCTGTTCACCTTTGCTCTCATGTACCTTAGCCGTAAGTTCCATTTGTTCCCTTCTGTTGTTATGTCGAATTTCATTCTCATAAATTCCAATCCATTTTCTGAGTAAGGTAGCTAATCTGCTACATGCTATTTTCCGACAAAACAGCTCCTAAAAAACATCAAGCAATAATCTCAGAGGATACAGCAAAGGAACTGGATGACCAAGAGGACTCAAAGGGTAAACCAAGACTACAAAGACCTAAGCCACAGGAAGAACCTTTGCCCCGATCATTATCTTCTGCTGACGGAAACAATTCAAGTAAGAACACATAAAGAAAAAGAACGAAAAAGGAGTTATGGTGTCAAAAAATAAGTTTATTTGTGACATGCTTGACATCCTTATGCTTACCTGTAATTGAAATCTCTCAGGAGAAATGACAATCCAAAGAATGGGCAGCCGATCCAGTCCCAATAGACTGAATAGAAATGCTGATGCTTCTCTTGAGGCAGCAAACGGTGTTTCTCCAAAGAAAGGAATGGTTCTTCCTTTCCCTCCCTTGGCCATGTCCTTTGACGATATGAAGTATTACGTTGACATGCCTCCTGTAAGAATCAATGCCTTTCCTTTTTCAAATTTAGTTTGACGACTTTGACCTGAAATGAAGTTGTATTAATGTCACGTATCATCCAATTAACTCATTCACCATAACAACTATCAACAAATTTCGGATCCTTCTCTAACTGGTCTTGTTTCATGATAACAGGAAATGAAGGAGCAAGGAGTAACAGAGGACAGGCTTCAACTGCTTCGAGGAGTGACAGGCGCATTTAGGCCCGGAGTGCTGACAGCTCTAATGGGAGTTAGTGGAGCAGGGAAGACGACGTTGATGGATGTTTTAGCAGGAAGAAAGACAGGTGGATACATTGAAGGAGACATTAGAATTTCTGGGTTCCCCAAGAAGCAGGAAACCTTTGCAAGAATTTCTGGATACTGTGAGCAGACTGACATCCACTCACCACAAGTGACCGTTAAAGAATCCTTGATTTTCTCAGCATTCCTTCGGCTCCCAAAAGAAGTCAACAAGGAGGAAAAGATGGTAAGTTTTCGTTATATCATTCCTTAAAGACTGGACAAAGTGGAGGAGATTGTATGTTCTAAACTAATTCTGAATTTTTGTTGTAAGCAGAAATTTGTAGAGGAAGTGATGGAATTGGTAGAGTTAAACAATCTCAAGGATGCCATAGTTGGGCTTCCAGGGGTTACAGGATTGTCAACAGAACAGAGGAAGAGGCTGACAATAGCAGTGGAGCTTGTTGCCAATCCCTCAATCATCTTCATGGATGAACCAACTTCTGGCCTTGATGCAAGGGCGGCGGCCATTGTCATGAGAACAGTGAGAAATACCGTTGATACTGGAAGAACAGTTGTCTGTACAATCCATCAACCAAGCATTGACATTTTTGAAGCCTTTGATGAATTACTATTGATGAAGCGAGGAGGACAAGTCATCTACGCTGGACCATTGGGTAGAAATTCTCAAAAAATCATAGAATATTTTGAGGTAATCATCAATTTGACAATTATTTGACCTAATAATTAAGGAAGGAGAATACAGTTTCTTATTTTTCGTATGTTTCTTTCCAGGCAATTCCTGGAGTACCTAAGATCAAAGACAAGTACAATCCAGCTACATGGATGCTAGAAGTGAGCTCAGTAGCAGCTGAAGTTCGGCTAGGAACCGACTTTGCAGAACGTTACAAATCATCATCTTTGTATCAGTATGTCAATTCACAAACTTTATCAAACTATTTCCCCATGTCATTACGAGAATTCTTTTGAATTTTGCTTAACTGGTGTTTCATTTTGAGCAGACGAAATAAGGCTTTAGTGAAGGAGTTAAGCACACCACCACCAGGAGCAAAGGATCTTTATTTTACTTCTCAGTATTCTCAATCAACATGGGGGCAGTTCAAATCTTGCCTTTGGAAGCAGAACTGGACTTACTGGAGAAGTCCCGATTATAACCTTGTTAGATACTTCTTCACCTTGGCCGCTGCCCTCATAGTTGGTTCTATATTCTGGAGAGTTGGTACTAAAAGGTTTGTGTCCGTCATTCAATTTCCTGTCTAAATACCATTACATCATCATTTCTATTGGCCAAAGCATTGAACTTTGGTGATTAATATTTCAGGGACAACACAGCTGAACTTACTACAATTATTGGAGCCATGTATGCTGCAGTCTTGTTTGTTGGTATTAATAACTGCTCAACAGTGCAGCCGGTAGTAGCAGTTGAAAGAACTGTTTTTTATCGTGAAAAAGCAGCTGGAATGTATTCTGCATTACCTTATGCCCTTGGACAGGTGAGTTAAAGCAGAATTAGCAAACCTGTGCTCTATTTGTTTTTTAAGAACTACGGTTATCTACAAGACATTAGATGCTGATTGGTTCAAGGTTGAGTTCTCATTTTGTCATGCTGATTGACATACGATTATGTGACCTGCAGGTCATTTCTGAGCTGCCATACGTGTTTTTTCAAACCACATACTACACACTTATTGTGTATGCCATGGTGGCCTTTCAGTGGACAGCAGCCAAATTCTTCTGGTTCTTCTTTGTCACCTTCTTCTCTTTCCTATACTTCACGTACTACGGAATGATGACTGTCTCCCTCACGCCTAACCACCAAGTAGCAGCAATATTTGCAGCAACATTTTATGCACTTTTCAATCTTTTCTCCGGCTTCTTTATCCCAAGACCGGTACGTTAAACCTAATTCATCTCACTTCCTATTACAAAATTAGCAAAGCTGAGTAATGTGCAATTAACAATCTCTCTACTTCTCGTTAAATTCAGAGAATTCCTAAGTGGTGGGTTTGGTACTATTGGATCTGCCCGGTGGCATGGACCGTCTACGGATTAATTCTTTCTCAATACGGTGATATTGAAGAAACCATTAAAGCTCCAGGAATAAATCCTGATCCTACAATTAAGTGGTACATAAAAGACCAATTCGGATTCGAGTCAGATTTCATGGGGCCAGTTGCAGCAGTCTTGGTTGGATTTGCGGTTTTCTTTGCATTCATGTATGCCTACTGCATAAAGAAGCTGAACTTCCAAACAAGATAGGGACACATATTAGTGGAAGCTAATTCTTCTTCTTGCAGACTGTCATCAAGTCAAATTTTTATATTTGTACATAGGATAAAATACACCAGAAATTTAGCATGTAGTTGTGATTATTTTGCGAGGCCCTGTGTTGGGCATTCCATAAAATGTTGCGTGCAATTTTCGGGTTCATTATTCAAGTGCTTTTCTCTACTTGGTTTGTATAGATGATGACGAGAATTTCCATCAGCTAGCATCACAAGTTTTGTTTGTGAATGCAATGGTTACGTGGGAGTTTGGTCAATGTAAGGAACTAAATTTTTTAGTTTCAATATCAGGAAGGACGTAATGTTCTAGCCAATGTTGACGGCACTGTAATTCTGGATAGTTCGAGCCCTGCATTATTATTATTATTTTTTTTTTATGGGGTCATTTAAGTTAATATATACTAAAATATTACAAACTTTGCCCTCAATTTGTTACAAAATATTTATAGCAAGACTTTTTACGGGTCCAAAAAAATTGACCACGTATTTAGCTCAAAATTGAAAATAAAATAAAATAAACACAGAGAAGAGGGGTTTAAAAGTGAAAAATTTTTACAGCTACTGGCTTGGGTTTGCTCCAAGATCCCAGTTGTCCCATCTGTGCATTCCCTCTGTAAATCCAGCTTCACCCCAAAATTCTTCAAAATTTTTCCCCCTTTTTGGTTCATGCCTATCTTTTCATTTTCAATTCAAATCCACGAGTTATGGAGAGAAAGTCTTGATTTTGATGCATACCCATTTCTCCATTTGCTCCAAAAGCCCCAAATTCAGCTGAAATTTTTGAACTTTCCCTCTTTACTCACTTTCCACTTTGAGCTCTTCAAGAGTCTCTCTCTTCTTCTGTAATCCGCCATGGCACCTACTATCGCCTACCATATCTCTGGCGGCCGGGGCAATTGGATTCGGATCTTCCTGCTACTGCTCGCTATATATCACCGTATGTTGAACAATGACGCGCCCTATGGTGCTGTAAGTGCAGTCCATGCAATCAGTTCTTTTGCTAAAATGGATGTTGCTGGGATGTCTAATCGGATTACCCACACTCGGTCTAGGAGTGTCAAAATTCGACCAATCGGATAATTCGGACAATTCAACTGAACTGTCTAAATCCCAACTTAAAAATAATTCGATTCTAAATAATTTGAATTCGAAATAACTTTGCTGCTGCCATTTTGCTCAAACTGGATGGTACGTTTCTTTTCACTCTCTTCCTTGGAATGTCATTTTTGATCTTTTTCTCTTTTAAAGAAACACTAATTTCACTTTGTATGATACGGTAAAACTACTTTTATTATCAATTATATATGAATATCATCATAATCCGAGTTCTCGCAGGTTGGACCCACGAGTGGTTTCCAAGCCCCCACAAATATGCAATGCATTGCATCACATCAGGTTTTGTATCTTCATAGCATGCATGTTCTTGGACAGCATATGGACTTTCCAATTTGGTCAAGGATCCGATCCAAAACTTAAGTACAGACCCATTCAATCGAGCCTTGGTAGGATTAGAATAAAAGAGTGTTCATGTTTTGTGTAAACTCGAGCTGAGAAGTTCAACCACTCGATTCATTCAAGTGGACAACAAGTCTCCGTAATTTGAGAATGATTAGGAGATCGGATTCTCTTATCATCCGAAGAATTTCCATATTAAGTGAGATTTAACTAGGTCCTCTCCTCATTAAGCTTCTAATGACCAAAAAAAATGACACCAACCACATTCATTCAATTCAACTAACGTTACACACACCACTTGGGCCCACGGAAGGGCTTCCAAAAAGTTGACTGATACTGTGATCAATTGAGTGACTCGGTGATAAAGCCGTCAAATTCTTAATTTCAATACTTATTTATCTAATCCTAAGATTGACAGATCCAGAAACAGAAAACGAAAAAGATTGGTACTTTATTATTTGGAAAATTGATTGCTTCCTTTCTTTGTTTTTGGGTTGTGTTCTTTGACTAGGACCCATTTGTTTTACAATTTGACCTAAAATTCCTGCATGGATTTTGTCTACAGTGCACTTCACTTCTTTTATTTGAGATAAAGTATGTGGTGGTTACGTGTCACGTGAAAAGGGATCACCGGATTTGCATATAACTCAAAAATCCAGAGTTGTAAGTAATTATTTAATATAAAATTAATATGAATGCCGTGTGTATTAGGTGTATTCGAAATATAGATCTCATGCTTTACATATTATAATTATTATTTATGTGTTTTTATAATTTTGATAACATAATTATAATTAATAACCAAAATTGCCAAAGATACATATCCTTGGCTTTCAAGTTTCAGCTTATGGGTCGCTGTAGCCTGCCCGTAAATAAAATCATTAAATATTAACTCAAGTTGTGTGGGTTCAATTCCCTGCTCATCTTATTTAATTTAATGGCCTTGAGCTTTTGCTCCTTTTTTTTTTTTTCCATAGAAGTGGGAGAGGGATTTAACGGCGATTTAGGTTTCGTTTAGTTTTTGCTATGAACCATGGATTTTCAAATTCATAAACTGGCATGTTTTTGTTTTCCAAACTGATTGCAAGTTTTAACAAGAAGTCTGAGAGTGCATTTTGCAAATTGAATTTTAATTTTTTTCTTTTTGCTAATAAGTGAATTATTAGAGGGCCAGATTGGCAAGGTACCCATCAATTGGGAATCCTTCGTTGATTAAAACCCAACCAGATATCTACAAGATCAAACGAGCACAACTAGTCAAAAAGGTGGGGATAAGAATATTTTTTGCTCTAAATGTTTAAATTTGTGTAATATAATTTTAAATAAACTATAAATATTTTATTCTTTTAATTTACAATTGTTAATAATTAAAAAAAAAAAAAGTAAATATCAATTTATGAACAAAAATAAAAAATAAAATTATTAAAGTGAATAATTTGAAGCCTATTTTCCCCAAACTCAATTCAAAATATCATAAGATAATGATAAAAATTTTTATTTAGTTTTTAATTATCAATTTTTTTTATTTTTTTTATATTAATTATTTTTTAAGTAAAAAATATATTTTTAATAATATATTTTAAATATTTTATTTTTTTATTTGATCAATACATTTAATAAAATAATTCGATTATTTTAATTATTAATTATATTAAATTTAAAAATTTAAATATATAAACTTAATTTAAATTTTTAAAATTATATTAAAAAAATTTTTAAAAATTAAGCAAAAATAAATTTATTTTCAAATTTAAAAAAGAAAAAAAGAAAAAAAAAGGTGTCGTGTGACAGTGTTATATCCATTGATTGTAAATTTACAATTGTTTAATACATAAATACAAGGTCATACACGCAATCAAAATCAATCATAATCAAGGTCTTCTATTCCTTGCCATTCAATCAGTTTACCCTGTTGACTTTTCCGTCGATGTGGAGACACAGCCACCGATTTGTGCGTTCCCATCATCGTCAAACACCTGTGGATTTTAGCGATGAGCCCCCCAGGGCATATTCTTTGGGATTCATGTTCAATGCCTGTCCCCCTAACTTTGGGCCAGAGAAGACCTTCGCATAGTAAAAACATAATTTAAAAGAGAGCTTGTTTTTAAAAAAAAAATAGTTAAACGTATATAATTTTCAAAAAAAAAAAATCATAAATCATTAAATATACATTTTTTCTAATCAAAAAAAGTACTCATTATTTCTCTCTCGATTGTCTTGGAAAAGAAAACAAACCAAGAATGAAGTCTCGTGAACATTACAATGAGACTTCCCGTTCCACAGAAGATCTTCTTAAACGTTAATTCAAAACGGCGAAAAATGAACAACAAAGCACACCCACCTACTTCTGCTGGCATATTATAATGGGTACAGGCCACTTAGACACCACAGGGCGGGTGAGGTGCCGGCGAGCCACACACGTTAATTTCGTTCATTGACCCATCAGTTATTATAATTCCCGCAATTTTCCTACATAATTCAATGTGTTGAGGAATGCTTCTAGTAAGACCGTCTTATCAGAAAACGAACCGCCTCTGTTTTTTTTTTTTTTTTTTTGTGATTTAATAATTGAAAAAAATTCGTTTGTATCACAAAAATTACGTGTTAAAATCATCGCCAAGAAGTTGAATAAGATTAAAAATAAGCTTGGCTTGCCCCACCGTCGCTGTCCCTTGATGCTCAAAGCGCCCAGATCTTTGTTAGCTTTGCGTGCTTCCATATTCTATCATTTGAGAATAATTTATTGTCGTTGTTCTTCTTTCTTAATTAATTTCCGAGGAGAGCGAAGCCTTTATTTTAGTATTTTATAAAACATTTTAATTTATTACATATTTATTTTTAAATTTTAAATTAACTATCACGCGATATACTCTCAAATATATTTAAGTATTCTCATTGACCCGACCAACAGGCCAATTCGGCCTAGAATTGATCTGAACAAACTAGAATTATCCAAAACCATATGGTCGGTTCGAGTCTTAACTGACTCGTTCAACCGTTTAAGAACCTTTTAACCGGTAGTTAACTTACAAATTTGAGTCGTCGATCAATTGCTTCAAGCAAAGCAATATATATAAAAAGAAAATAAACATTCATTTAGATTATAAAAAAAAAATATTTTAATGAACATAGACTTTCAATTGTTTTTAGAAAGATCAAATCAAATTACACAAAAATTAATAATTAAAATAAAGTTTAAAATTGAAATAAAAATAACTAATTAAACGAATCATTTTCAATTTAACTCCACTGAGGTTCAACCTTTTCTTTCAACGAGATTCGGAGCGTGGTCAGGCTTATTTTCTCATGTCCAACAAAGTCGTTGACATCTATTAAAAACACGCTAGTTTTGATACGTAAAATTTCTTGCGTAAGCAGATGGTGACAAATAGAAACAACCAAAGGGAGGAGGAAGTTGCACGGTTCAGACACGTTATAAGGGTGCTTCCTTGCCAACTTCGAACTCTTCGTTGTATCACTCCACCCGGATTGTTTGACTTTCGAATACCTTGGAGAGAGAAGGAAACAGGCTTTTGATTTCCCTGTCGGCTCTCTCTTACTGTCTCTCCTTCCTCTGGTCTTGTCTCTTTCAGAAAGAGAGAGAGAGAGACATAGAGAGGGAGAGAGAGTTTATAACAAGCGGAAGCTTGTGTCTTTCCAAACATATCTGCCGCCATGATCACGTTGAACAGAAGCTGTTTCCTGGTAATATAATCCAAACCCGTTTGTTTACTCACAGTTCCAAGCATACCCTTTTCTCTTTGATCCATTGCTAAGTTTCTTTGAAATCGCCAATTGTTGTGGAAACAATTAAAAATTGTTGATCTTTCTTTTTTTGGTGGATCTTTTAGGCCATTCTTGTTTCTGAGTATTTTTCTTCTGGCTTATTTACAATCGAAAACACCTATGATCTTGCGTGTATCTGCATGCTCTGTGGAAAGACTCGATCTTTTTCATTTTTGATTTATATTCTTCGATTTACAGGAGTCAAGATGAATTTAGGACCTAAATTCCTTAATTTTCAAGTTATTTCTTTGATCTTTATTGACTGTTTGCGTTGTGGGCTATAGTCAATAACTAATGGCTGTGATATTTACTTGATTCCAGGAAGAAAGCAAAGTAATTAATGATTTTCTTGTTTCTTTTCTTGGATTTTTGAGCAGAGTAACACGAGCATCATCTCAGGCTCGTGTAACCCTTTCTCCAGGAGGCAGAGAGTAGGACTTCTCCCTCCAGCTTCATTGAAGATAGTAGCGGGCATTAGTTCCAGTAGGGACACAAATGGAAGTGTTGTGATGGAGAGCACTTTGAAGGAAATGAGAGATGGAGCTTCAGTGATCGACCCGGACTCCACAGCCACTGTTTCTGGCGGTGTCTGTGATGTTTATGGTGAGGATACTGCCATGGAAGACCAGTTTCTTACGCCGTGGTCAATATCTGTTGCTAGGTAAAGTATGTCATTAATCTGTAAAAGATTGATATTATCTGTTACTAGGTAAAGTACGGTCATTAATCTGTCAAAGATTGATATTTGGGTAGTGCTTTTGGGCCTTGAGGAGACCGAGGAGTTGTGTAATTGATGCAATTTTGGTTAGGATACAGTATTCTGGGCACGTTGATTAGTTTTTGTATGACAGTAATGTGACTCTCAAAACACCATGATCTTGGCTTGTTTTTTAGATGGCTTTGCATGGAGAACTTCATTACATGGATGTGGATAAGTTGACATGCTCTAGACGGCCTCATATTGCAATATCATAACCATAGGATGTATATTTGTGACCTCATCTTTAATTGCAATTTTGTATCGAAAGACAAAAAATGTACAACCAATAGCCATAATAGTATTATGTATGCCTACATTTGAAACAAGACAATTTGAATGTTTCCAGGTAACTTGCGTCACAAGTCACCTTTGCACGCTATAGCAATGACTGGCAGCCCTTAACGAGGAAGATGTGTTGTATTGATATTTATCTCTTTTTTGAGTGCCACAGTGCTTATTCTTTGTTAAGCGATCCACACCACAATAAAGGGCTTGCCTTCACAGATAAAGAGAGAGACGCACACTACTTGCGCGGTCTTCTCCCCCCAGCAGTTGTTTCTCAGGAAATCCAGGTTTTTTATGTTTCTTGTTGGCTTCCTATTTCTTGTCTTGGTCGTTGCAAGAGAGGAATGAAATTTTCTTGTACCTGTTTTACCAGGTGAAGAAAATGATGCATATTATTCGCCAGTACCAAGTTCCATTACAGAAGTACATGGCTATGATGGATCTTCAGGTACCACCATATTTTTTGGCTGATTCTGGAGCTGTTGCGTTTACATTTCCTGCTTAGCTGACTGCTGAGTCTTTGAATAAGATATTTACTGCATATATTGGTGATTTCTTTCAGCAGTTTGCAAAATATTCGAGAATTGAATGCACACTTCTTCTGCAACACTGGCTAATGTCCTTTTATGTCATAGCTGATAATTGCAACCACTGGATTTAATTGTTAAAAGCATAAAATGGACATACAAATGTAATTGCAGGAGAGAAATGAAAAACTGTTCTATAAACTTCTAATTGATAATGTGGAGGAGATGCTTCCTGTTGTCTACACTCCTACTGTTGGTGAGGCTTGTCAGAAGTATGGAAGCATCTTTAGTCGTCCTCAGGGCCTCTACATCAGTTTGAAAGAAAAGTAAGTCCTAACTTCTACTTCGAATCTCCTGGTGGTTGTGTACTCCCTATTACAATCCTCTGTTACTTTATAATTGGAAGCTGAGCAATAATATTCTCCAGAGGAAGAATTTTGGAGGTATTGAGGAACTGGCCTGAGAAAAATGTTCAGGTCATTGTTGTCACTGATGGTGAGCGGATTTTAGGTCTAGGGGACCTTGGATGTCATGTGAGTTCTATCTGCTTGTGCTACAGAAAGAATTTCTATCAATTGGTCTTTTTTCTTCCTCCTCTTTCTTTTATGGCACACACAGAAGAATAACGGACTCCGTGGCAATTAACAATAATAGGGTATGGGGATACCTGTGGGGAAACTTTCTCTGTATACAGCACTTGGTGGAGTTAATCCCTCAGCTGTAAGTAAGAGTGTCCTGATGCCTTTTTTTTTACCTTTACTTTCCTTTATTCCTCTCACCCCTTTCTGTTTTATTGCTGCAATGAATTTCTCTTATTAGTTGATGGTGGCATTTCTCATATGAAGTACTAGTTTCATGTCAGTGTTGTACAGACAACTAACAAAAGGTCCCATTTTGCCTGTGGTTCGATTCTATCCAAGGGAAGGGATAACAAATCTTTGTGTTATTGCAGTGCCTTCCTGTAACAATTGATGTGGGGACAAACAATGAGAAGCTGTTGAATGATGAGTTCTACATAGGGCTCAGACAGAGAAGGGCTACTGGACAGGTACGCAATATTCCTTGGCTGGTTGTGGACTAGGTGCTAATTTGATACAATGTCTTGTCATACTGAAGTGGGTTGCCTTTCCCGCCCCCTTTTTTTTTTTGGTGTTTTTTCTTTTCTCTCTCTTTTTTTTGGGTCGTGCTAGGAATATGCTGAGCTGCTGCATGAGTTCATGACAGCTGTCAAGCAGAACTATGGTGAAAGGATCCTCATTCAGGTAATGGCTATAGAAAATGTGTTGATCAACCTTTTTCATCTTGATTATAGGATTTTATTCTTTTTTTCCTTCTCATTCACATTGACAGGACTCTTTTTTTTTTTTTCCTATGTAATTAAAATTTTCAGTTTGAAGACTTTGCAAACCACAATGCTTTTGATTTACTTGCAAAATATGGAACAACTCATCTTGTGTTCAATGATGACATTCAGGTAAATGATCACACTTGTATGGAGTCAAAAAAAAGATCCACATGGTCATCTTTTTAATCTGGGTCAGACATGGTTCTAATATTTGTCTTTTTTTCAAAATCAACTTCAGGGCACTGCATCAGTGGTCCTAGCAGGGCTTGTTGCAGCATTAAACTTAGCTGGTGGAACTTTAGCTGACCATAGATTCTTATTTCTTGGTGCTGGAGAGGTGAGTTGATACCATCATGTTCTGGGCTGCTTGTTAATGCTTTTTGCAATGAGTAACAAGAAGAAAATGTTACACAGAATTATTCATGTTCAAAAGTCTATATCCAAGTTATCTGAAGAAGGAACAATAAACCACTCTTTCCTTCTATTATGTCAACAACTGTGTAGCTTTGTTTTGATTTCATAGACATGCTCTAGCCACTTGGCTAATTTTGCTACCATTCTCCCGCACTCTTCATTTCCTTGAACTGTTCTTAATTTACTGGTGGATTACAGGCTGGCACTGGAATTGCTGAACTCATAGCTCTCGAGTTGTCGAAACAGGTGCAGTAGCATGACTGTTTTAATACTTTTTGGTCACAATATATGAATTTATATGTCATAAAAAATAAATAAATAAACTGATTACACATAAATTGTGATTCTCTATGCAGACTAATTTGCCGGTGGAAGAGACTCGCAAGAATATTTGGCTTGTCGACTCAAAGGTAGCATAAATCTATTCTTTCTTCTAGCAGTTTTAGGGAGTAAAATACTCAATTTGGTATTGTTTATCATGTAATTCTTGTGTTGCAAATTCCTTTGCAGGGGTTGATTGTTAGCTCAAGGATGGAATCACTCAAACATTTCAAGAAGCCATGGGCTCATGAACATGAACCTGTTGAGACACTTTTAGATGCCATCAATGTATGAATTTGCTTTCCGTCTCTCGTCTATTTGCCTTCCAATCCCATTCCCCCTTTCATCTTCTGCACCACACCACCATCCTGCTTATTTCTCTCTATAAACACAAAGGTATACTGGCCTCTTATTTGTTGTTTGTCTCCCCTTACTTCATCAGGACATTAAGCCAACAGTATTGATTGGAACATCAGGAGTAGGCAAAACATTTACTAAAGAAGTGGTCGAGGCAATGGCCTCCTTCAATGAGGTAAGTTTTATAGGTGAAGTTACTTTTGTGTTGGAGAATGTACACAAATATAACGTTAATTTTTGGATGGCTGCATGCAGAAACCTATAATTCTTGCTCTTTCCAATCCAACCTCCCAATCTGAATGTACTGCTGAAGAAGCCTATACTTGGACTGAGGTAATGCAAACAATTTCTGCGGTGTCCAAGAGAAATTAGCATCTTATCGGCTATTTTCTTCTGATGAAAGGCTTTTGATGGTATAAATCATGAGGATAACAAATTTCACTACCTTTGTGACTCACAGGGTCGTGCAATTTTTGCTAGTGGAAGCCCCTTTGCTCCCGTTGAATATGAGGGGAAAGTTCATGTGCCTGGCCAGGTAGAATTTCTTGTTCAATTGACGTGCTCAGTCTGATCTATATACTCAGATGTTGCAGAATGATCATGGTATTATTTTTTCCCCTTCGTTCAGGCAAACAATGCATACATTTTCCCTGGATTGGGACTGGGTTTAATAATGTCTGGTACAATTCGTGTTCACGACGATATGCTTCTGGCGGCCTGTAAGTACACTGGGAGATCGAATTCTTGCAAGCTTTTAGCTTACAAAAGAAGCAATCAACTCTTTGAGAGTCGATTGATTTCATTATCACTTAGAATCACTTGTCCTTGGATTTGGCTATGCCTATCAATCCTTGCATTTTTCATCTTCTGGGACTGATAATGCCAAACCATCCGAACAAGTTTGGAGTTTTTATTCTGTTTCTTTTTTTTCTTTCTTCCATGGTAAATTGTGCTAGGATAGTGAATTTGAAGCCAGAATACTTTGGATAGAAGGGTATCATTCAATTAAAAACAGGACCTTCGTGATAGAGCTTGAAGGAACCAAAATCTCATGAGCCAATGTCTTGTTCTTGCCAAGCTGCTTTTTGGTTTTTGAATTTGTCATTTCCTTAGCTTCACTGCCCGCACGCAAACCCATTGGACTGAAAGCATGAATAAAGCACGGGCCCTCTTTACATGTAGAACCTCATAATTAAATACCAAGAATGAGAGTAGTATGGTTTGAACTCAAGACCTCTCCGTCATAAAGGCTCTGATACCTTATCAAGTAATCATTCAATTTTAAGAACAGATCACTTATTAAACTGTAACAAAGATTATGTATTCGTGTTGTCAATTTTTTTATTTTTCAATACTCGTACATGCTTCCATTAGTTGTGTCTTCTCGCTTGCAAAAGGTTTCATGCCTAGTTACCAAGATGACAACTTTGCATGCTTGTTCTTTACTTCTTGGTACAGCGGAAGCTCTGGCTGCACAGGTCACTGAGGAGAACTTCAACAACGGACTTATATACCCACCATTTACAAACATTAGAAAGATTTCGGCAAACATTGCTGCCAAAGTTGCTGCCAAGGCTTATGAACTTGGCAAGTCTTTTGTTCATAGTTAGGCTTATCTGATTTCTTCATTAGGAAATCCTAACATACTACTGAACTGATACTTGGTCTTGTTGTGCAATACGAATACAATTATTATCATCCGTGTTTGCCCTGTGCAGGTTTGGCTACTCGCCTCCCACAACCTCGGGATCTGCTGACATATGCTGAGAGCTGTATGTACAGCCCAGCCTACTGTAGCTACCGGTGAAGTTGGCAGAAGTTTCTTCTGTTTGCAGTTTTAAGTATTAGTATGCTTCCAGGTTAACTAATGTAAGAAAAAAAGAAAAGAAGAAGGTTCAATTTTCAGTCATACAGCCATTAGTTTCATCCTCTCTTTTGGACTTCCCCCTTGCTCCATTTTTTTCCAGTACTGTAATTCACTTGGTGGGGTAAGAAGATCAGCTTAAGTAGGTGCTGCTAGTAGGATCATGAAATTGCAGGAAAAAAGTTGTGGACTTGGAATTTTTTGTTTTTTTTTTTGTTTTACTTGGAGATGGAAATTCAATTTTTGAACTGTTGTTTCAGATTCCATTACAAGGGAAAACTGTATGAAGGTTTAATTCAATGTTAGCTTTTAATTACCTTTTTCTCCGTTCTTCTGTTTTGCCTCAAGATCCACTGGGCTATATATATGAGAAAGTATAAATCAACCATGCATTATATATAAAAAATCAAATTTAATTGGAAAATTAATTTTTTAATGTATTTATATTTCGTATATCAAGCGTTTTGAAAATACAAAAACTTTATCGCAATTGAAAGACGGGACCCAACTTTAAAATAAATTATTAAATAATAAATTTATCTCTATATATAATCTCAAAAGTTCATTTTTAATGTTTGTTTCCAATAAGATTTTCATTGTCTTCTTTCAGTTGTTTATCTAGGGTTTTTCTTTTTTGGTACCACTGTCACAAATTTTTGATTCTGCCATAACACAAAGGCAACCCAAAAGTTAAAAAAAATTTAAGCTTCACCCACTGAGAGATTAATCATGGAAATGGTGGAGATCAGGGAAACAAATTTCTCATACATTGAATGTCATATTCTTCATAGAAAGGATCAAAGGGGTGGGGGTGGCTCTATGTTATCTAATCATCTTTCTTGGTGTTGGCGATCAGCTTGACTTTTGCTTTACAATCTTCTTTATTTATCCACACATCAAGTGCTGCCACGTTGCCTATGAAAGAGTGCCGGCGTCCAAAAGGCGATGGTTTCACATCTCCGTACAACACCAATCTTAACCATATATCTTAGAATAAGATTCTTCGAGATTAATTAGTTGTAATCACTTGTTAGTTAGACCGGTGGTGACCCACAACCCCAAAAACGTCTCTATGCCAAAGCTGCTTTTCCAAGCAATTTGTTGTCCTTTTACTTTGCCATGTATTTCGATGGTCACTGGTCAATATGTTAGGTTAACAGTTTCAATGGTTATCGTCGCTAAGAAGAAATCACTTGGAAAACGTGCCAAGACATGGTTAAAGAGGAAATTGGGAGGTGGATTTTGGGTTGTTCTTTTTTTTTTTTCCTAAGATATGGATCATAGGTGTGTTTATAAAAAAAATATTAATTTATTATATTATTATAATAGTTAATTATATTTGTTTGATATATAATTATAATTAATAATAAAAAAATACAAATATATAATAATGATTATAATAACATTACTTCACTCCGTGTATTATGCATACATAGCGATGACATGCATCCATGCAACGAAGCCCTGGTCAGAAATGGCTGACGTGAAGAAGGGGAAGGAATTGGAAGGATCAAATCATATTTTCCTTTTGTTTGATTTGACACAATTTCATGGAAAAAGAGCAAGAAAACTTCTTTCCACTTCACAGTGGTCCACAAAGACAAAAGGGTTGGGCAGAAGACAAAGGTATTTTACACTAAAAAGACCAAAAAGAAAAAAAAAAGAAAAATTGCCACCAATGGGCGGTGGATGTCACAAAGCTCGTTTTTTTCTTCTTTTTATTGACAAATTTTGATAAATAAATTAATTTTTTTTATCGCGTATATTGATTTTTTTAAGCAAAAATGAGAGAAAATTATGTATTTTTAGCCAAGAAAAAAAAAAATCATGTATGTTATTTCTTCTATAAAGAACAAAGTTGACTCCAAGTATGAACATAAATAAAGTTGGACTTTTGTCTTGCGGAGAAATCGAATGCAAAGTTCCGAAGTAGAGACCCAAGCTTGTTTGACATTATAACACTAAGTGACTTGTTGACTTTTCAAATTATGGTTGTTTATGTCATTTTTTTTTTAAATAATAATAATATGAAACTAGAATTTATTAATCAATAACCTTGCGAAGAAGCATATGAAAAATAAGAGAGAAAGATTACTAGATTATGAACATATTGCATATTTATAAATACTCATATTTAAATTTTACCGTAAATTAATTAAGAATAGATTTACCATCCTAAAATTAATTGATATAACACTTCATTAATATTTAGACTTTGTAAGCATTTTTTTTTTAAAAAATATTTTTTAACAAAATACAATAGTTAATAAATATTCATCCTCTTTTATAGATTACAAAGATTTCAAAAATATTCGATATAAAAATTTTGTAATAATTTAATCTATTTTTTTATTAATTCAAAATTAAAATTTTTTGAGTGAGGTCTGTTTTTTTAAAGTGACTTTCTTTTAAGAAGGTTGTTCAAACATATCACTACTCAAATAATATTTTTTTTGGTTAAAAAACTGAATTATGATATGAATTAGTGAGTATTATCTTTACGATTTACTTTATTTTTTTTTTAGAAAAAGGAAGATCGTCCATATGGTGAAGAAAACAAGGGGACTCAGGCACTTACACGTGTGCGGTGGAAAAATGTACCAGCGGCCCACAGAGAGCACATGGGGTCTATTTTCATCACATGGCCTACGGTGGATAGTCAAGCTCCCAATCACAAGAAGACCAATGTCAACCAATCATAGGAACTAAATCTCATCCAAGCCCAAACAAAGACCATTATTAATATCATATTTTAATTTAAAATTTTAATATTTTAAATTTATAAATTTTATTTATTTATTATTTTATTTTTAATATAAAAATTATTAATTAAATAAATTATTTTTAAAATTATTTAAAAAATTTGTATTTTAATTGAACAATGCATCTTAACATAAACTAGTTATCTTACAATTTCTCAATAAATAAATAAATAAATAAAAAGTTCATTTAAGTATATAATATCATGTTTTGTTAATTTTAATTGTTGAAAGTTAGTGATAATCTCACTTTTTTTTTTTATTTTGTTATTGTTAAATGAGTGCATGATAATTGTATATCAAACTTCTTTAAAATAATAATAATTTAGAAAGTAAGTATATGTATATATAATTCTAGTAAATCAAAGAATAAAGAAGGTTAAATGTGCACGCTAAAAAGTGAAGAAGAGAAAGTCAAAATGAAATTAAACAATTTATGCGATACGCTTACAAAATCATATAAAACTTAATAAATTTCTTCTTTTAGCCATTTATTTGGTAAAAATCTATTTAGAATCTAATAATTTAGTTAAGAGAAATAGTAATAATACGAGTTGTTTGCAAAATTTTTTAATTAAAATAGCTTTTTTTTCTTTGACATTCATATGGCTTATTGTATAGACTCCAATAATTATAAAAGCAAGAAAGAGAAAAATTGATTTTATTATGTATTTGTGATCTTTGTTTGATTATTTTATTAAATGTACATAAATATAAAATTAATAATTATTATAATATCACATTATACTTCATTGTTTCATCTGCTTGAGGAGGGAATATTAATATGTGACGTGTTGCCATATCATAAAAACTTTCCAAATATAAAATAATTATATGAAAACTTTTCCAAACACAAAAGGTAATAAAAAATAAAAAAAAAATGTGAAATATTTAAAAGGGAAAAATAAAAATTAAAAAGATAAAAAAAAGGAGAGAGATAACCTTATCCTCAACAGAAGGGCAAAACAGTCATTCTAAATATCCACAGATAAAACGATCCCTCGGTTTCCGGTTTTCCGCGAACCCCTTTGCATCCATTATTTCATAATTTCCCAAATTACCCCTACACCCAATCTCCCACATAAATACCCTCCCTTGTGTCCTCTCTCCATGCATCTCTCTCTCTCTCTCTCTCTCTGTAACTCGGTGGTGACTCGGCCGGGTCAATAGCCATGACTCGGCGCTGCTCCCATTGCAGCAACAACGGCCACAACTCCCGGACCTGTCCAACGCGCATGGCCTCCGCCGGCGGCGTATGTGCGTCAACCGCGCCCTCCTCATCCTCCTTGGCGCCCATCCCGTCGGTGAAGCTCTTCGGCGTTCGTCTCACCGATGGCTCGATCAAGAAGAGCGCCAGCATGGGCAACCTCTCGGCGCTCTATCATTCCTCGTCGTCCGCCGCCGCTGCCGCCGCCTCCTCCAACCCGGGCTCTCCGTTGTCCGATCACCCCGACGGGTACCTCTCCGACGACCCCGCCCACGGCACCGGCTCCGCCACTCGACGCGGTGAGAGGAAGAAAGGTACAAATTTTGCACGTGACGTTATAGATTCATATTGATTTTATCTTCTTTGATTTTCTGACAATATACCATATTCGATATTATATGCAATTGATGTAATGATGATTAACGTTGTTAATTGGGTTCATTAATGTTAATGCTTAGTTAGTTTCTGTCCTTTTTCCCTCAAATTATTTTATTTTCCCATTATTTTTTTTGGTTTTTTTTTTTTTTTTATGTTTTTAGTCACGTTCGTTGTATACCTTTTGTCTTCTATTTTTTCAATTAATTTCTGTGTTTACATTATTTTATTTTAGTAACATTTAAAAAAATAAAAAAAAGGGTCTTAACGTGTCTAGTAGGATCCAAGGTGATTCATTTTGGGGGGCCCACGCGAGTAGTCAAAAGGAATAAGTAACTGGGGTGCCGTTTGATAGATGGTATCCTTGTAAACATTGTTATCCGTTAGATTTTGTATCATTTGTGTGCTAAAAGTTTCGTTCTTGAAAACATTTTTTTTTTAATTTATTATTATTATTATTATATATGTGTATTCTAGGAGAACATAAAGTTGTACACGTATATAAAGTTTCTTTAGAGCGTCGGTGTGACAAGCCGGTTTGAGTTGTAGAAATGTTTTTTTGTATACAATAATAATAATAATAAAAAAGAGGGATAAGGCTAAATTCATTACTATACAAAGTCGCACTGGTGACGTTATTGTAATTAGAAATTAAATTCATTCTATGCGGCATGAGGCAATCTAGTCTACAGTATATAACTTAAGGACATGAGAGTGCTTTATTTGCTTGAGATGATAAACACATCTAGGTTGATCAGTATGTGTGAATGGATGGTCATTTGAGGATAGATCCTCTTGTTGGTCATCTGGTTGTAGTACTCTTTTTTTTTTTTTTTTAAATTAGTTGATTTTAATTGAGACTAGAATTTGAGACTTTCGCTATGTAGACACCGCCACTAGTACCACTGAGCTGAAGTTCATTGGTGAACATGAACCCTTTCAGATGTTGAAAAATTGGCATGCTTTTTGCATATCAATTTTGGGAGTGCCTGAACATTCACTCTAACAGCATTATTCTGCCAAATTGAAGAACTATTTGACTCAAATTAACTCTTCATTTTAGGGTGACTACTGAATCCTGTCGAGTATTTCACTTTTTTTTTCTCATTCCTGCATATAACACACATTTATGAGTTAAACTTCAAATTCAAGAACTATTATACCTTTATATTTCTATGTTAACTAAAACAATCTCACTACTCATCGCATTTGTGTGTCATAATTACTTAATACTTATAGACTAATATTGATTGGGTAGTTAATGTCTATTGGACGGAAGACTTTATGTAAATTTCTATTTTTAACACAATTGTTATTGTGTTAATTTTTCCCCATTAAATTTTTTCTTTGTAAAAGATATATTTTTTAAAAAAGAAATTTATGATCTATAAGCACATATTAATTGGAAAAATCTTGTTTCTTTTATTGTCTTAAAAAGTCATAGAAATAAGTTTACTGTAAAATCCTTTACCTGTCACTTCGACTTGAAACTGTTCTTTAATAGCGTTGCTTTATGGTTTCTTTCACATTTTGACATATGTTTTTCATGCCATGCATGTTTTGACATTAGGCATTCAATCAAGGATTTGTCATGCATCTCACCATCTGACTGTATGATTTGGCTCTATTTCCACAAGTTTCAATGATATGTTATTTAAAATGGGGCTTAGTTGACTGGTTGTATATCAGAATATTAGCTTCTCTTTTAGCAAGATGGGATAACTTATTGTTCTTCTTCATGCGGGGATGGTTTTTAGTTTCCTTATTTCATAAATTTGATAGCAATTCGCTAGTGGTTGCGCATCAAAGATTTTGTGCTTTTCATCTATTGAAGCAATTCACTTATTTGTTTCATATGATTTTAGGTGTCCCGTGGACAGAAGAGGAGCATCGGATGTTCTTAGTCGGTCTCCGGAAGTTGGGGAAGGGAGATTGGCGTGGGATAGCTCGAAACTATGTAGTTTCTAGGACACCTACACAGGTGGCAAGCCATGCTCAAAAGTACTTCATCAGGCAGAGCAATGCCACCCGAAGAAAGAGACGCTCCAGCCTTTTTGACATGGTTCCTGACATGGTTTGTGTTGCTTCTTTATATACATATTTCACGTCTAGTGACAAACACTTGTCTTATGTGTGGGTCATACCAACCTATGGCAATTTGGCGTTTGACTTCAATGTGACACGTCCATTTGTTGTTTGCATTCTCACCAAGTATATGAAGCATAATGAATATAAATCCATTATTATGCTGAAAATTCCTATAGATGTCAATTTAAATTTGGTACTCTTTCATAGAAAGTAGTGAAGTAAACATTTGAGGGTGTGTGGGGTATAATTACGAGGATTCACTGCTAATTTTTCTTTCATTCATGCATTTCTGTATTGCTAACATTTTAAAACATGCGCAACATTCTTAAGAAAGTAAGTGGTGTCTCATTCAGTCTTTAAGATATCGTTAACCTTTGTAACAAGTAGATGATGAATCATTTTAGTTAAACTGTGTTGGTATCAGTCTGTTTTCTCTTTCTTTTCGGGAGAGAAGCAGTTTTAATATTCAATAGCACTGGGAAATTTGATAAAATTTGTTCTTTACTTTGTCATATGCATGACAGGCCCCAGATCCACAGCCAGTGCCAGAAGAAAGAGAGTTGCCATCTTCTCAGGCAAAAGAAGCTGATAATGTGGATGCCCTACCTCCACTGAATCTCTCTCTCAAGCCAGATTATGAAGCCATGGAAACTGATGCTCGAGAACCAGAAGAAACAATCATGGTGTCAACTGAACTTCCACCAGCTATTCCCAGGTCGAGTGAATATCCAATTATTCCTGGGCCAAGTGAATTTACACCTCTTGTTCCTGGATTCTTTCCAGCTTATATGCCAGTCCCGTATCCATACTTGCCTCAACAAATAACTCCTCTGCAAGACAGAACAATTGCTGCATCACAACATCAAGTCCTAAGGCCAATCCCCGTTGTTCCAAAGGAGCCTGTCAATGTAGATGAACTGGTTGGCATGTCTCATCTTAGTCTAGGGGAGACAGGGAGAAGCCAGAGGCGGCCTTCACCACTCTCCCTGAAATTAATAGGCCAGCCATCAAGACAGTCAGCATTCCATGCAAGTGCTCCAGTCAGTGGGTCAGATTTAAACAATGGCAAGGATTGTCCCATCCAAGCAGTCTGAATTAGAAAGAAAGTAATGTTCTGCTCATTTTCTTGGGCTTCATTGTCCATTCTTTTGTACAACAAGATTTTATATTTGTCGATTTATCTTACCTCTTCGTTCCTGTCAACTCCTTTCGGGTCCTTTTGACATAGGGTTACGATGATGATCGTGTCAGTTATTCTTTCTAACTGTAAAACTGCCAGAGTACAATAATTTAATAGATATGGCAGTGACCTGCCAGCCTCTTTATTCCTCGTTGAATTAAGCTTTGCATATCTATTGTCATCTATGTTTTTGTTACCCTTCCAGGAGAGTGTTCTTACAGAAATGCTGCCTGTAGAATAATTTCCACATGCTTTCTCAAAAGTCTATCGACTAACATGGGGCTAAGCAAAAATCTGCGACCTACCATACTGGAATTCATTACTTCTTAGCAAGCTTTTCAATCCTAAAGCCGCAACTGTGTAATCCTTTATCTGACAATAGAGATGAGATATCCAGTCATTAAGGTCTGACTAATTCCCCACCTCTCTCCCGAACTGATAATTGAATACTGGGGCCTGTTATTAGTTAGAATTCAAAATTATTGAGACATATTTTCATTATGTTTGTGTTGTCACACAGAGTCCAAATACACTGTGTATCTACATACAATTTGTAATTGAATTTTAGTAAAAACAGATATGTTAATCTGTCAGGATAAACTTGCATATGCATTGTAATTGCACAAATGCTTTTGGTGAGAAATGGGGAATTCAGGATTGAAAGCCTTAAAACCATATGCTTGGCAACGTTGTACAGGTTTTCACTCACTCTCTCAAAAGTTTACTAGCAATATATTTCCTTTTCTTGATGCTCAATCATTTAGTTTTATTTGGATAAACTTGCAGGCAGGGCCAAAAAGCTGCCTATAGTGGGGGCAGTAGCTTTCAATAGTGTCTCTACCAAGGCAATGAGATTCTTATAAAGATGAGGAGAATTGATGCTGTGAGCAGAATATCTATGAAGAGTTTATGGAGAGAAAGCTACCTTAGAGCTAACTTCTCTATGATTGCACCAGTGCCCACACAATTATTGATTATTCCCATAAGCCAGTACATTTTAAGAATAGCATATATATATATATATATATAGATAGATGATTTAGATCAAAGATCCTTTTGGAAGCCTATTCATTCACGTGACAATCTGCCTCTCTTTAGCTCTAAGCCAATGGTATTGTTAAACCATGCTTGAATCTTGAATATCGCATTAATACTTTTCGGTTTGCTCTTGTTCATTGTTCCCAGATTCAATGTAGCTATTCCTCTGTTATGTTTATGCTCTTTACTTTTCATTTTCAACTTGAAGTCCCTTAACTGAACGGTGTTTCTTAATCTTTCGATAGTTTTCAATTGGCCACGATTATCATTAAAGTCAACTTTCTATTAATCATGTAAAATTGGAATCAGCACATGGTAGCCTGGAGTACAAATAAATGTTTTCCTTTGCATAACTTTACATGAGTTGAAGGAAAATTTACTCAAACGTGGCATTAATGCCATAGGTTCGTTTTACAGAAATATATATATATATATATTGCAAAAATAATAATAGAGTGATGCATATCTTTGTTATATTTTGAAGGGTAAGATTCTCGCGTGTATTGATATATCCTTTGCATAATTTTGCGTGCAGCATATTTAGGAGAAAAATCATTTGACTTTCCATTTCTTCGCCTTTTTCACTAAAGTGATTACTGATTACGGGATATGGGATCGGAGGAGCTCTATAATGTAGATGGTGGAAGAAAGAATCGAAAAGGGCAATGGATCTTTAGCTGTTTTGCTGCTCACCTCTATTAATCTCTCCCTGCAATCTGCCTAATCACTCTTCATGAATTCCAAATCGTGCAGACCGCGGGGTGTACCGTTTGACCGTTGAGACAATCTTCAACTAATTGATATGCTGATGCAAAATTTTTTTCCAATGATTTGATAAAAAAAGAGATCAACCTTGGATGCACAAGCAAAGCATGCTTAATGCTAATAGCTATTATTGATGTCCAGATTGGGATTCTTATCAACATAGGGGGCATTGATAGGAAAAGAAGGTCACAACCCCTGCCAGAAAACAACGCCAAAACCATATTCTGATGCCACCCCACCCACCCCATCCCCTCGCACCTTCATTATTGACTCCTTTAACAACGGGGGCAGGTGTCACCAGGAACTTGCAGAAAAAGAAAGGAAATTTGGGTGTTGTGGGAGGACAGAACTCTTGTCTAACGGTAAAAATTACTCTATTATTATAATCTAATTCCAAAGAACATTTTTTATTAGAAAAATAATAATAATGATAATCCGTACACACAATTTTCTTTTTATTTTACATTATAAGAGTCTTATGCAATACGGTGGTCTTTTAATTTGTGTGTTGTGATGCATACATTTGTTACCGTAGAACATCTCCTCAGCTTTTGACTTGGGTTGTGGCCGAAGAATAAAGGGAGAAGTCTCTTCCTGAACACTTCTATTCTCTTTTAATAACATCTGGTCAGGTATGGTACAGATATGGAGGGAGACGTGACAAGGACCAATGCCTGCAAGGTGTAAGTTCTGATGCCAACCATTATTAGAATTCCTTCCTAATTCTTGTAGTATTCTGCAATTTTCCACTTTTGGGTTTTGGCCATCTGTGCTTCTATTATTGGTGTATGCACACTATCTTGCGAGTATTCTCCACCCACCATATCTTCGCTTAACAGAGTAGCAATGTTCTCCTTTATGAGAGAACCTTCGAGTGGTTGCTTTAGGTTCTCGCTCAATTAACTAAAGGATTATTGTACGGGCAAATCCTTAATTTCGTGGACTTTTAAAATATAATAATTTTATAATTATATATTTCTTTTTTTACGAATCTATCATGCTGTTAAAAATTTTGTTAATACTTTATATTAATCTAGGTGACGAATCAAGCTAACTTAAGCATGTTAAATTTGTTAAAAAAAATCTACAATCATAAAATTATTACATATTAAAAGTAGTCAAATTAAATTTGTTACAATCCACAAAATTAGAGATTTATTTGTATATTTACTCTTAATTAAAACCATAAGATAATAATAATAAATTTATATATTTGTTTAAAAAAATATTATTTTTCTTGAGTTATATTTGCTATGAATAATTATAATATTTGTATATTAAAAGAAGAGAGTTTTACTATAACAATAAAATTAATTCATTTTAAGATAAAGTTTACGTGTTTGAATAACGAAAAAATATCTCGTGAAAACAAGAGTATAGTGTTAGTTAGCACTAGCTTACAAGATAACTAAGATTCCCTCTAACATAATGTACGCATAGAAATTAAAGATGGCTTTTGGACTAACAGAAATTTCAAAACATAGATGGCAGTGACTTGAATTTTATAGTCTAATAGCTAAAGTAGAAACTTGTAATCGATAAATTTAAAGTTCTACTAGAAAAATAAATTGCAGCTAGAAGTGTGATACTTGGCACTCACCCACCCATGTAGTCGTGGATTGTTAGCTAGAAAGGTCATTGTTTTTCCCTTTTTTTTTTTTTTTTTTTCTTTTCTTTTTTTGGGGATTTGATGGAATCAACTGTCTAACATAAATTTGTGAAAACATTTTAATACCCAAAATTTTCATATTCATAAAATCTAAGAAGAATAAAGTATATTTTTTCTGTAACCCAGAGCGATTACCATTAACTTTTATCCTTGCACCAAGATTGATCTTCCACGCGTTTCTTACATGCGACTTTAAGTAAGTAGAAGTTTGCAAATAGATAGTCAATCACGTGAGCACTGCCACCGATACTTTGTTGCACGTGACCTCGGGAAAAACTAATGCGCAAAGTGAAGGTGAGGGTTGGTTTCTGTAAACGAATATCTATTTTTTCTTTTAATATCTATAATCAAATACTCGATGTGAAGTGGATGTTTTTACATCAAGTGGATGTTTCATATTCGTGAGTCTATCTCTTTATCCTCTCACTCTACTTTTCATAAAATTAAATCAATAATTAAATAAAATTATGAGTTCGATTCTCGTATGTTTTTAAATTTTATAAAATATAAGTTATTTATTATATAATCTTTAAATTTGTACTTTTTATTTTTTAATATTTAATTAAATTAGTTATTAATTATTATTATATCAAAAAAAAAATAAATTGAGTGGCTGTAGTGGGTCATGGGCGCATGGTTGATGCTATTCTTGGATCCAAAATCTGCGATGGGCAACGGTGCAGTGAGGAAAAACTTGTTATATTCGTGAGGTTGTCCGTCTTGTCTTCCACTGCATCATGGTAGAGTTGAATTGAGTGGTCATAATGTTTGAAAAGTTTGATTCTTACAATTTTTTTTTTTTTTTTTGTAATTTTCACAAAATATAAGATGTTCGAAGAAATGTAAATTAAGTTGTAAAATATTTTTTATATTGTCCTTTTTTTTAATTAAAAAAAAAATTGAGTAGCTGTAGTGGGTCGTTGCTATGTGATGAGGACCATCGTTGATGCTATTCTTGGTTGCAAAGTCTGAGGTTGGCAATGGTGCAGTAAGAAAGAACTTGTCACGGCCGCTTGGTATCACTGTTTAAGAGTGAAATTCATTTTTTTTTTTTTTTTATATTTTGGTATTTCTAAACATGATTTGGAGAATTTTTTATTAAATACTTTGGTTCACTGAAATTTTATATTGAAATACTTGGATTTAAATTATTTTGTGATCACAATTTTTTAAAAACTATGAAAACCAAATGTTAAAAATAAAACTTTAATGAATTATTTTATAAAATACACCAAGTATTTTGATAATCATTTCTTTCTTTACCATATATAACGGAGTCAAAGCTGGTTAACCACTAAGAAGTTAAAAAAAAAAAAAAAAACAATTATTTATAATTCACTGGTACAAAAATTATATTTAAAATTAAAAGTTAATTAAATCCCATTCACTAAAGAAAGATTTGTTGGGTTCGATTAGAATAAACGGGAATAACAACAACGATGTAGAAAAGTTTGTCCGGACAATTTCTTTTCACAGAATCATCAAAGTCTCCACTTTGATCTAGTAAAAATAATAATAATAATAATAATAATAATATATTTTATTTTGGTCATTGAATCTACCAGGTGAGCCAAGAACTTCTAGAATCATTTCTTGATCTATATGTTATTACACTTGATTAATGTATTTGTAACGTACTAAATCCATTTTAGTAACGGGTTAAAACCATTTTTTCTTCCAAATAAAATTACTTTTTATTATAATTCATTTTTTGCAATAATTTGTATTAAACGATATATACATGTGTACTATGAAAACGAATTACAGAATAACAATAAAATTATTTAATAATAATTTAGATATTATAAGTTTGAGTGACAAAAATAATTTATCCTTTCTATAATAGCATCTCTATGAAGACATGAGGTAGGCTATTCTTTATTTTAGGAAAAAAGAAAAAAAAAAACAAACAAACAAACAAATAAATAACGCCTTGAATGCTCGAAGAGCATCAAATGGGTTGCATGCGAGTCAAAATGAAAGGAGATATTTTGTTTGCGAGCGGATAGAAACTTGAATTGGATGTAACCTAATACTAGGATGTAGGAAGAATCAATTTAAAGGTGCAAGAAACTTTTGGATTGCGTTTCTGACAATAGCTTTGAAAATAATGATGGGTATCCATCGAAAGAAAGAAAAACATATGGGTAAGGTTGATTGGTTCAAGTGACTTTCGATGCTTTATTTCGTGTTGGAAACGACTTTACCTTAAACAACTTGCATCTCAGATTGAAAATGAATATTAGGTAAATATAAATTTTTGAGAAATCCATGAACACGATTTTATAGTCCTTTTTTTTTTTTTTTTTTTTTTTTACAACTAACAATTCTAACTACATTTTCTTGGAATTGTGTCACTTGCATGTATGTAATCTTCATTTAGACAGAATATGCTTACATAACATGAGTCACATGTTAATGTCGGGGCATCGAAAAATAATAATAATAATAACAAATAAATAATTTTATGTTGCTCTATGGATAACTATTTAATAAAATTATGTCATCAAAGGAAATACAATTCACAAAGTCTTTTCAGCATTTTACATGATAAGGATATGACAGTGTCATTATATTACAGTTTTTGCTTATCTTAATCTAATTATAAATTTTCTCTTTCTACTTTGCACTTTGTTTGCACATGCATACTACAAACCACTTCCTTCTCCTCCTCTCTCTCTCTCTCTCTCTCTCTTCCTAGAATTCTCACACCTGGCAGGAAGTTTGTCATATTCTGATCTCCCTACTTTTCTCTACTATATAAAGCCCCCCATGCCACATTGCATTTCACTCAAGCCTTCCCCCCAAGTGTCTCTCTCTTTCCTCTTGTCTCACTCTCTCAAAATCCTTTTCTTTGCTTTGTCCAACAATCCCTCCAGCAAAATGGACAGGAACCAATTGCACAGAAAGGTTGCTCTCACAAGGCAATCTCTATTTGATCAGGTTCTCTCTATACTTTTCCAATTGCCAATGGCTTGAGCTGCATAGATAATGCCTATTAAGCAACATAGTATATTTTCTTCAGCCTTTTTCTATAATTGCTAATGGTCATCTAGAAAGAGTGATGTGAATTGATTCACACAAGCAGATTTTATGGAATCTCTGAGTAACAATGTTTCTCGAGTTTCCCCACTAAGCCTCACTCTTTTTCATAGTCCAAAAGTTCAAAACAGTAGAGTGAGAAGTTCAAAGATACACTGCCTCTGCAGATGCCTCCCTCTCAGATTCCATTTCCCAACAATTGTCTCAAACAGTTGCCTTTAAGCAGACCAGCATTCAACTATCTAGCATAATTTTTACACTATGAATTTGTACAAAAACCCCTGAACTGTTTCCATGTTGAAACTCTCTAAGGGTGTCCCTTGCATAAGACTCTCATATTGGGGAGCCTGGAGAAGGATTATGAACTCAACATTATCTCTACTTTTACATAGAAGTTGGTTTCTATAACTCCAAATTGTGATCTCTGTATCATAGTAAAGTAACCTTACTATTAAATTAAGACTAGCCCTCTAAGCTCCCTCATTTGATATGCCCATCTGTTTAATACAAAAATTATTTGCATGCATGCTTATGAGCTTTATGCCATACCACACTGGCCACCAATTATGACTTCATTTTCTCGTAATAATGCCATTTCAGGGATTTCTTGATGAACAATTTATCCAGCTTGAGGAGCTCCAGGATGATGCCAACCCCAATTTTGTGGAGGAAGTTGTCACACTGTACTATAGAGATTCAGCTAGATTAATCCACAACATAGAGCAAGCATTGTTAGTTGAAACTTTGTTTCTCCTTTCTCTAGCTGTTCATTTCTTCTTTTTTCTAACATCTTCTTCACCTAATTACTTATATTCATGGTTGTCGTTAATTGATTAAATTCTTGTTTCTATTCTCTTCATCAGAGAGAAGGTTCCTCTTGACTTTAATAGGCTGGACAGCTACATGCAGCAATTCAAGGGAAGCTGCTCAAGGTAATTATAGCTAATGAAAAGAACATCAAAGCAAATTGACAATGAGATTTTTATTAATGGTATCATCAAGTATATTCTGTGTTGGCTTTGACAACAACAATCTGTTTTTTTTTTTTTTTTCTTATAAATAATTTTTAATCTCTATTCCTTTGTATTGTCAATTGGGTGCAGCATTGGAGCCAAAAAGGTGAAAGCAGAGTCCACCCTCCTTGGGGAATATTGCAAGGCAGGAAATCCAGAAGGGTAATAATTCCTCTTCCACTTTATGTCTCGAAATCATCTATAATGAATGGCCTAGATTCATTCAGCCTCTCTTCTTAATTTCCCACGATTAAAGTCTCATGGTGTAAGATACATTCATATTGTGGAATCTAGGAAAAATTAAATATACTCAGTCCTTTTTTTTTTTTATAAAAGATTTATTTTTATAGATTAAATTTGTGATTTTAAAACACAACGAAATAATTTTATCTATGCATATACTTTTTTTTTTCTTTTTTCTTGTTTTTCTTTTTCTCACAAGTGCCCGAATTCATGCTATGTAGCAAAAATGTACTTAACAGTGCATACCATGCAATGTCATATATTAGTCTCAAGATTTTAATGAGGATTTTGCATGAATACACACGAGCAGATGCATGAGAACATTTCAACAAGTAAAGAAAGAGTATGCAACACTGAAAAGGAAACTTGAGTCCTATTTTCAGGTACCTTTACATTTTTTCACATTTTATTATGGAAATTGTCTCACCTTATATTTTGGCACACATTTGTAATAACATTTTTATTTTCATGCCTTCTTATTCTTATTTATTCAGCTAGCAAGGCAAGCTGGGCCTATTGAAACAGCCAGTCGCTCCTAGTAAGATATCATGAAGACATGGGCTGCATACAAAGGAATTTGAGCTGTGTTTTATGGTGAATCTGGTACTGCTGCTGTATAATAATCCCACAGATTATATAAAAAAAAGGGGGGGTGGGGGGATGGAGGTTTGCTGGATTAGTAGCTAAGCTTGTGGGTTCAGATATAATTAACCTATGTACTAATCAGCTATGTATCAAAGTACATTAATGAAGTGCTATGGAAGTTCTGCTTGTTACTTGCCTGACTCTGCCGTTGTGCATTGTCCTGAATGTTCTGTCAAAGAACACTGCAACATAACGTAGGCCCAAGATTGAGCTGATGCCAATCCAAACATAGTCCGTACGCCATACTTTTATCTCAAAAAATATCAACAAAACTGGCACATTGTAGGATATTTCAATATAAGCAATTTTTTTTTTTAACTATAAAATTTAGATAAGTATCCAATGCAAAACTCACATTGTGAAGATCCTGTCGTGTTGGACCGCTTCAGGCTATTCGACAACAGCCGATTGAAACTCCCCATCGTTTTTCAGGTTAGGTTCCATTCCGTCATTGGGCCAAGCTCAAGGAGCTTGTTGGTCTTTATCTTTTGATTCATGAAAGGCCGTCGTCTCATCCACCGCCATTAAACAGTAATAATTTATACCACTAATGTTGTAATTCAATGATCAGAGAATTAATTGTTTCGAGTAAATATAAAAGTTATAGATTTAAATTTTAGTTAAAATGTTTAATAAAACTAATTATGTATTTTGATTTTACATAATTATGAGATTGATTAATAAGTTTTATCAAGCACAATAAAATTTACTCTTTTTTTTTTTTTTGTAAATTTAGTATAACAATTTAATTCACTTTATAATAAAATTAACATAATTTTTTTTAACAAGTCTGCGAGTTTCTTTTTTTTTTTTTTCATTTCATGAATTGAATAAAAAAGAAAAAGAAAAAAGTGTTAACAATTTATGTCCATTTGTAACATGAGCATAAACATCTATATAGGCAACAAAAACAATTTTAAAAGTCAATTTCTATTTGGAGGGTTTTAGGATAATTCTATATTACTTGCCAGGGCTTTTCCCTACTCGTATGAAGAACAAAATGTTGTCCCTTCTCCCCCAACTCCCTACAATTTTTAATCTTTCTCATTCACTTTCCCACTTTGCGTTTAAGTTGGTTTGTTCAATTCCAAACACTCAAGCATCAACAATTATAATTCAAAAAAAAAAAAGAAAAAACAAAGTATCAACAATTATATTAATCAAGAAAATAAATCTAGTAAAAATATTAGAAACGCCTTCTATTAAACGGAGATAAAATCGAATCACATGAGAATAATAATATATGTAAATTAATTATATTTTACTTAATTTTATAAATAAATAAAATTAAACATAAACAAATTATTTTATCGCCTTTAACATCAAAAAAAAAAAAAAAAAAAAACACACACTAAAAAGAGAAACACACAGAAAACTGTTTTCGATCTCTTTCTCTCTCCTTTGTTTCTATGTTTCTCTCTCTTCCTATAAATGGATATAAATTTGATTTCAATTTACCGACGGCAGAAAGCCCACCACTTGCTCATCCTCTCTCTCTCTCTATCTATCTCTCTCTCTCTCTCTCTCTCAAAGTTGTCTAATTCAATTGGGATTTTTTTCTGTTGTCTGTAAGTTTTATGGGTCAGTTTGATGGATGATGTTCTTGCTCTTACTAAGGTTCTTGCATTGCAAGAACTTTGTACTCATTGGTTGGGGTTTCTGGGTTTTGTCTATACGTAAGTAAAGATTACATCTTTAGTGATTAATTCAGTATTAGCTACTGTCTGTTTTGTGGGGTTTAGTTATTGAAAAAAGATCAAGAATTGGGTTATTTTTTGGTTCTTGGGCTATTTATATGTTGTTCGAAGTAGGAAAGTAAGGAACTTTTATTTCATTGATTGATTGATTGATTGATTTCTTTGTTTCTTGAAAAGTTGAAGAATTGGGTATTGAATTGGGGAGTAAAGGCTAAATTTTTGTGTTTTTAAAGGGATTTCAATGGCCTCTTACAGGCCGTTCCTCCACAACCTGCATTCTCTCCACCACCACCGAACCAGAACCTCCTCAGCCGCGGCAGCCATCGCTGTGACAGCAGCAGCAACAACAGAGGCCAATTCAGTACCCTCAAGGCTATTCCCAGATGGCACCACCACTGCCTCATTCTTCTGCATTCCCACAAAACTATCCACAACAACAGCATTACCCTCCTCCTCCGCCACCACGACCAGCCCACCAGCAGTACCCCTATCAGCCACCTCTTCCACCTCCAACACCAGAATCATCATATCCACCTCCACCACCACCACCTGTTTCTCAACAACCACAGCAGGTCTGCAGCAACAACCACCTGCCATGTACAACCGACCTTCACAGTATTCTCAGTATGCTAATCAGCCATTGCCGCCACCTGCACTTCCTTCATCCCCGCTTAGCTCTTCCATACCACCTCCACCCACACCATCCAGCTCCTCCCCCCTCTCCCCTCTCCCCTCTCCACCACCACCTTCCAAGGAGAGAGATAGAAAGAGATAAAGGAGTTTCTAGAGGAAGGACAGAGCATAGGCATTCAAATCATGATGTTGTTGGCAAGCAAAAGCACCATAAGGCTCTAGTTCCTCCAGTGGCGAATAAAGCAAATGGGACTTCAGGTAGAGTGGAAACTGAGGAGGAAGGGAGGTTGAGGAATAAGAGGGAGTTTGAGAAGCAAAGGCAGGAGGAGAGGCATAGACAGCAGTTCAAGGAGTCACAGAATTCAATTCTGCAAAAGACCCAGATGTTGTCTGGCCAGAAGGGGCATGGTTTGATGGTCGGGTCAAGAATGGGGAATAGGTGGACCACTCCACTTCTAACTGCAGATAGGGCTGAAAATAGGTTGAAGAAGCCAACAGCATTCTTGTGCAAGATGAAGTGAGTATGTTGGCAATGAATCTGGATTTCACATTCATGCATTGTTAATTTAGATGCATGTAGAATTGTTAGATCAGGTATTAAGGTATGTTTTTCCCTATGTCTCCCCACCAAAATTGCAAAAAAGATCCATGTCAGTCCAATGTTTATTATCATGTTTTAGAGACTTAAGATCGAAGCAGGGTCATGGGTTTAAGTCTAAAATGCAGCAAAACTTTTTGGATTATTTCTACTAAAGACCAAATACTTGCCTGTTGTTCTGCATCCCTGCAACAATTCTTATAAAACATATAATTCCTGTAGCTTAGAGATACTAATATTTACTATCTTGCAATTTAGATGTTTGGAGTTGATGAAATATAAGAATTCACCAAGACAGTTTGTGCAATTACATGGCTTTTCTGCTGCTGTCCTTCTTAATGTTTCCATTCATTGCATTGAATTTTAAAACTGCAGTTAAATTCGAGGCACTCTGGTTGGTCTCTAATTTTCATTTTTATTAATGCATGACAGGATTGCATCATAACTGTTAGGAGTTGATGTCTTCTGAATATTGGGACTTTGGGAATAATGATGACAGCCTAAAAAGTGTGCTTTACTTATTGCAGCATTGTGTAACTGGTATCTCGTTGACTGTTGGATCTGTTACCAGATTTTGATTTTGTATGTACTTTCAACAATAAAGTTCTGGCAACATAACTGGTTGGCTATATGTCTGGCAAGCAATATTTTGGTTGAAAATATTATGTTTGCATCTCTTTGTGTATTCTTACTGGCCTACATTAGGTACTGACACTATTATTCGTGTGCTTCATGCAGGTTCCAGAATGAACTACATGATCCAAGTGCCCAGATGAAGCTTATGAAATTTAACAGGGATGAAGATTGGTATGTACATGTATTGTTGGGTTTTCCTTGTGCATGCAATTGGTAGATGTATGTTAAAGACTTATCAGATATAGATTTGCTATGCAGATAAGTTGCTAACCTCCTTCATCCACAGTGTCAACAACTGCGTCATTCTTCCTTTGATTAGTGAGATTTATTTCTAGCTATTGTGTGCTTAGATGATTGATCAAAAGCAAACAAGCCAGCAATGGCCTGAATTGTACCAAATCTGTGACCAAACATTCAAAATTTTCATTGCAACTACTTAAAAAAAAACATGAATTCCAATTTAAAGAGTTGTCAAAGGAAAGAAAGGAGGATCTTTTATCTAGTTTGTAGGACACTTCTTTTCTTCCCATTTTTTTCCAAGTGAGCCATTCTGTCTTGCTTAGCATGGAGATCTGATTGTGAAGAAGCTTAATGGGATGGGAGATGTGTTTCCATGGAGGCTGAATGGTAAATTGGTGGGTTGTATGGTATAAACTTACTGGATATATTGAACTCTTGGGTGGAATATAATTCGCATCTTATAAGTAGATATTAACATCTGATCAAGGCATGGTAGTATTTTAGTGGAAGTCTGAGATAAGCTGAAAAAATAAAAGCAGCGCATGATTCTGTAACAAGTAGGAAGACCAAAGAACTGACAGTTATAAGCAAACTGAGCATAGGCTTTTTTGGTGATTTTGAGTTTAAGTCTTCCTCTTTTAGTTTTTTAGCTTAGCCTCTGCTGCAGCTTCTTGGCATATAAGTTCCATTTGGCTGCTGATCAAAGCTTTGATGTGATGGTGACTAAAACTTATTTTCTAGATTAGCATTGTAGAGTTCAGGCTTAGTGATTTGTTGTACAAGTTGGAAAATTTACTTCAGTGCCGTTTCTCAAGTTCAGATGCTATTTTCTCTCTACTGCAAAAGCATCCTGGTTAAAGTGGCAATCTTTACCTGCAGATTTGCAAGATACACAGTAACATCGTTGGAGAAAATGTGGAAACCACAGCTACATCTAGAGCCAGATCTTGGGATACCTCTTGAAGTGCTTGATCTTAGCGTATACAAGTAACAACCTCCAAAAATTCTATTTTTGGGCTTGGGGAGGGGATATTTCCAATGGCATATAGAACTACAATCCTGATTTTCCTTTTTCCTTTTGTTGAATTCATGCCAATAGTCCTCCAAAAGGTCCTAGACCACCTCGTGCTCCTGAAGATGATGACTTGTTGTGTAACGATGTAGTGACCCCTGTAAAAAAAGATGGCATCAGAAAAAAAGAACACCCCACTGATAAAGGTGTTTCTTGGCTAGCTAAAATGCAGTATATTTCTTGTCTTAGCATGGAATTTACCAAACGGGTAGCTTGTCATGAACTTTACTACATACTTGACAACTTCGGGAAAGCTTTGTCATAACCATGTAGAACGTCCTTTGACAGTCTCTAACAGAAAAGCCAGCAAAAGAAATGAAAGAAATGGAGGACCGCAGCCTTTTGGAGAACCTCAATGATAGGTTTGTCTATTGCAAAGTGCATATGTGTAGGAAATGGTAGAAATGCAATGGGAAATTACAAAATTGTTCACTTTTCTTTACTGCAAATGACTAATAACCATCTCAGGGAGAGATAGATCAAGGCAATTCAAAATTTATTTGAGGCAAACAAGTTACCTGCTGTCCATGCAACCAACAAAAAAATTACTGCCTGTTGATGTCATGCCGTTGCTCCCATATTTTTAGCGGTATGTTGTGGTGCTTTCATCTGTTCTGCTGAATAACTGAAAGTGAGTTCAGTTCTGTGAGATTGTTGCATATCTAGTGTTTTAACATTTGATGCTTCAAATTCATTAAGTTGATTGCAATAGTAACTCTGATGTGGCTGTCTAACATGTTTGCTTAATTTTTCCTCTCCTTAACATGCTGAGTGGAATTGGCTATGAATCTAAAAGCTTGAGCTCTAATTATTCTTGGTTGAAAAATCTTAGGTGACTGGAAAAGTTATGATTCTTAAGATTGTATCAGAGCCTTTATGACCAAGTGATTATAAGTTCAAATTACATTGTTCTCATATTTAATTATGAATTCTTGGTTTGTTCATGCTTTAGGCCCAAGTGAACCTGGCTTGTTCATGCTTCTAGCCCAAGTGAGCTGAGTTTTCGCACGAGGAGGTGTATTAAAGTATAATTTATAATTCATATTTTAGACCTCACCTAACAATATAAACTTTTAGGTGGAATGGTTTCTTGACACCTAGAATGAGCCATGTTGGTTTAACACTCAACCCTCACTGCTTGCCAAGAATGCCGTAGCAGTTCATGGACTGTAGCATTAATAAAATCTGGAAATGACATCTTTTTTGGGTCATTGACCAAGTCTATGTGCATTGTTATCTTTCAGATATGGGTCATGTTGTCTGGTAGAAGGGTTGAGACATGTCGAATACTGTGGAAAATTAGGAGTTTCTGCCAGAAGGATTTGGCTGTCAGCTGACAGAATTTACATTTAAAAGCAGCCAATAATCATATTGGTTCCCATCGTTGAGCACTGTTCATGATGCTATTATACCAGGTATCAAGACAATTATGTCATGTTTTGACATTTGATGGTGCTCCTACGGCTGATTTAGAATCTTACATCAAGTTGGACGAATCTGTTCATGATGCCTGTGAGCAATAGGTGAGTTAATTCAGTGACATTATTTAACAGAAGCAGCAAATGGTAGCCCCAACAAAAGATATTTGTGATATCCTTGAATCAAAGATGTTAAATTAACTTGTAGAGCAGCAACAGTGAAAATACTGTTCTAGATATTTGTTATGCAGAATTGGTCTGAATATGCTTGCTGCGTTAGTTGTGCCTCCTTTTTTCAGAGGCTAGGTTAACATACTTGTGAGATCTCATATGCTTTTGTGACCTTCTGCACTAATCCTTGTAATGGATAATGATAGTTTACAAATAGCTTTTCCACAAATTTAACTGCAGGCTCTTATGAAAGCATGTGTGGCAACAGGTTCAGATCCTGCTAATCCAGAAAAATTTTTGGCATACATGGGCCCTAATCATAATGAGGCAGATACACTTTGTTAAAATTCTCTACTCTGCTGTCTTCAAGCTCCTCTTATTATCCTGTACTAATGTGGTTTCTCACCATATTGAGCTGTTGTTTATTTGTCATTGTGGTGGCAACTATCAAAGGATATATATGATGAAAAAGAGGAAATCTCATATTCTTGGCTTTGTGAGTGCCTTTGAGATGTATGTTTAATCTGAGTTTCTAGCTGTTTTAGCGTGCAATAGTTCAACTGCTCAATGAACTTTTCGTAATACCTCATACAGGTAAGTGGCAATGACGTAAATGAGAATTTTCTTGTCATGTTTCATGAAGCTGAGGCCTGCTTTGTGGTATCAACTTGGAAACTAGTTTTTTATTTTCCCTTTTATTGTTGTTCTGAAAATTGCACAAATTATGTCAGCTCTTCTGGCGGACTTCCACCCTATCCTATCTTGTTGCAGGGCCTTCCCACAAGGCCTGGTTTGAAAAAGAAGAAAGCCAGAGAAGGAAGATCAGGAGGCGAGATCGAACATTTCCCGGTGCCTTCCACTTTGACTGTGAGGAATAGATGGACTGGTGCTACAATGGAGGGAGTTTCGGGGGTATGGCTTACTAATCCCTGTTGGTGTGTAGATTATAATTATGTTGGACCGGAGATATATTGTACGCTTTTGATTGATTTTCTGTTGCTTTCAGGGCAAGTCAAATTCTAAGGGTCATATTTTAAAGTCAAGGATGGTGAGAATAGATGAGGACAATATGCTTGAAAGACACCATCATGCTGGCCAGTTTAGTGGATCTGAAGATGACCTGTCTGAAACGATTCGTCTTTGTGCCGATGCCATTGAAAGACAATGCAAAACCTGTTGTTGGTCTGGTAATTACTGACCCAAGTTGTCGAAGAGTAAATTTAGAGCATAAATCCCTCGTGTTCGTGCCTACCACAAATTCTTGTTTTATACAGTTTGTAGTGACACTAGGCATATACAGGTTTTTCCAATACCATAAAAGGCAGATAATGAAAGGAAAATAAAGAGATTGGAAATTGTAGAAATCTTATCATTATTATTATTATTTAAATTTCATGTAAGCTTGTTCGAACAGATCTATATTTAAATTAATAAATTTCATTCCTTTCGATCCTCCATCTGCGATACTTCTGTTCTTAAAATCTTTGCTTATCTTGATGTTGGTGGAATGCTATGTTATTTCGGAGTTTGTTGCATCATCCTAGATATTTATGTTCTCTAAAATATTTAGTTGGATATTAGCAGAGATATTGACTAATCATCTGGTGTTGTGTGACTGCTGATAATCCTTGAAGTTTCCTCTTGACCATGCCTTGTTCTATCCCATTGGAAGTTCTCTCAAGTAATAACTTTCAGTAAATAAGGTATTAACGTTCTTCGAAAGGCTACCTGTTTTCTTATAATCTTTTTCCATGTTGATCCTTGAAATCCATTTATTGACGTCTTATGGGGGTGTTTATTTTATTTCTACATTTTTGTTGATTGTTGCGTTTAGCGATTGGATCAATTTGAATTGATTTGATATTTATATTCAAATCAAATAATTAGTTGTAGTTTAAAAATTTTCAAACTCGCAACTCTCTGAGGTAAAAGTAAAATTAGTTAAAATATTGTTACCGGTTGCGAATTGATTAATCTTTAAGCCATGGTAATCGGCAGTGCAATTGGTATTAACGCTTTTTATTTCACCGACTTATCTGACAAATCAAATATCAGTATCTCAAAAAGAGAAATTGATGCTTCTTAAATATTCAAAATCTAATAAAAAATTGAGATAAATTATAATTAATTTAAAATTTAGCAAAGAAAATTATATGAATAATATTGTTTCCAGTATCGATGTTTTCAAAACTAAAGCAATTCAATCAAGAAAATTAAGAACTAATCCAATAAAATTATAGTGCTTGTCAACGCTAATTTTCTCACTAATGAATAACTTAAGATATTTATTTTTTCCCTAATCATTTAATTGACTATTTCATTAGATTTTTTTTTTTTTTTTTTTTTTGGTCCAAGACCATTTCCATCCACCATTGTGATAAAGCATTATGATAGTAACAAGCAGAGATGTTTCAAAATGATTCCCCCATTTCTATTTCCACACGTTAGAAAATTGCTTTGACTTTCCACTCTTTCTCTAGAAGCTTTTGCTGAGACATTCCACCAAGATTTACTCCATAGCGACATGTCTTCGCAACTACTACCCGATGCCCTTGTTATCTCGGCTCCCATTTCAACCTACTAGACTAACAGATATTAAGAAACTTGAGCCCAAAAATTTGAAATTAAAAAAAAAAAAAAAATGGAACTCTTTCCTCTCACAAATTTCAAAAGTATCATGCCTTGAAGATTATCGCCAAGTCAGGGATTCCAAATTGTCATATGATATAACGATCTAGGTAGAATTTTAGTAATACCTGTGAAGAAAAAGACAAAGAAATATATAATTAATATCCAAACTCCCCGGTGCAAAATCTCCCTCTGCCTTTCTTAAAATTCTTGAAGAAAATTTAAAAGTGTCAATGGAATTGGACGGATTAAAAGAAGTTTTAAATTTTGTATAGAAATTCCATGAAATATTTATCCCATTTATCTTTTGTTTACAGCTAATGTTTTTAAAATATGATTGAAACATGATCATGTTCAAATATTTTGGTGGAAATCCTTGACAAAAAGTATGAGAAAGAGATATGTGAACAATTTAAATGCAAAGAATAATGATTAATTTTGCACCATAGATGTACTGCTAATCCTACTAAAACTATAACAGAAGAGATAGTAATTGTTTACTATTTGAGCTGACCTCTATAAAAAAAAAAAAAAAAAAAAGTCAAAAATAACTTGTATTAACCATTGTATTTGCTTTAGAAAAGTTTTTCTTTATTTGGGACAAAAAAAAAAAACATCATTATAATTCTTCTAATTGTATAAAATTAATATAAATTATAACATAGTTTAATTCTATTATTTCTAATTTTTGAGGAAGCACACCTCTAGAATTCCAAATTGAATGACTTGATTTAGATGCTTAGTCCGCTCAATCTACTTAATTATTACTCTAAATTAGGAATGATAAGTGAACAAAAAAAGAGACTTTGCATGTTATAAAAGGAATTTGAGTGGTAAAGAGGAATCTTGACACAAAATTATGCGTCTGCTTACCCCCTCTATCTATTTATACACCTCTCCCTAATGTCCTTCTATTATTTCTTCTTTAGGCCACCTCAAGCAAAGCACACTCCCTAATGTCCCATTAATCATCACCCCGACTACCTCCTTGTAAGCTTGTACCTTATTTTGCCAAATGAGTCATCCAAAGGATCTAAAAGAGTATTTCAGGAAGAAAAATTTATATAAGAGAGGAGACAAAGAAAAGGGCAAGTTATGTTTGGGAGGGGGCAACCTTGAGAATTTAAAAGAAAAATAATACACTTTAGGTGAATAGGGGTAATTGTCCCTTCTGTGGCCCTTTAGTGGATCCGAAACATTTTTGTTTGGGGCAGGGGCAAGTATACAATGTCGATAAAATAAGTGTTGAAATGAGTTATAATTGAGGTTTAAATGTAGGCTCCAACATAAACTCATTTTTACACTTGGGCTTCCAAATCCTTTTTACTTTCTTGCAAAATATCTACTTCTCAGTTAACATACAGAAGGTTTCCGGGGATAACATGCAAAAGCTGTTCCATCCACGAGGTGTAAGAAAGCATGCAAGTTGTTCTTATAATAATAATAATAATAATAATAAACAAGATACGTGGGCTCTAAAATGTTGATTCTTTACTATGATAGCCGTAAAGATGCCCTATATTTTAATAAGAATTTGGCAAAGCTTGGCAGCTTGCTTTGTCTGCTTGGTGGGTTGTTGGAGGATTGCAATAAGAGAAGGTGGATACTATTCTGATTCTCTGAGACTTCCAGATTGCTTTGTGGCCCATGTTTAACGCTTGGCAACACACTCTCAATTATTGGACTCACCAATATGGACGAGGCTTCCTTCTTTTTTTTTTTTTTTTTTATAATTTTAACACATCATTGTCATTGTACAAATCCATCTCGATGACCATCCATGCAAGGCTTTGTACAAGTTTTCCAAAAATCTTTCTCCTTGCCCATTGTTTTTTTTTTATTTTTTATAAGGGATGAGAAAGTAAGAGTTAATAAAAATGGGATGGGTTATAAAAGGATGATTCTTTGTAAATAAATCAAGAGATAATTATCTCTTTGTAATATTTAAAATTTGAATTTTATCTCTTAACCCCAAGTTTTGTAGTTGCTAAGTTATACCAATGATTACGCAAATGGGGTTCTCTAATATGGGATAAATGTAGATCTAAAAAATTATCTCATATTATTTTAATTATTAATTATATATTTATAATTATTTGATGTATGGTCATGATTACGATGATTATATATTTTCCCATAATTTTTGTACAATAGAAGAGAAGATCGCCCCAGTTGTCGCAATCAACAATCTTGGGCAAATCCATGTGGCTAAGCACTTCATAATTGTGTTTCTCCAATTGCTTTTTAGCGCTCGCGCATGCCGAAGAGATAAAGATAAGATTTGGCTTTGGTAACACTATGCAATATTTGACTAAATCAAGGTTCAAGAGTCATCAACCAAAAAGAAAGTCATAATTAAATTCAAAGCACGTAGACTCCTTAAATCCACAACCAATCATTAGTGGCGTGCTTAGGTTAAAATATCAAATTAATGGATATCAAATAAAGACTAAACTTTTAGCATTTTTCTCTTGAAGAGAAACCCGCAGCCCCCAAACGTGTGCATTGCATCATGAGTGCTCGTTTTAGCGTCGTCCCACTTAGCCAATGGCAGTCAACTAAAGAGGCTTCCGAGGGTGGTGGTTATCGGCATCTTTCCTTTTGGACAACTGCCTCATGATGCCGCTAATTATCACAACCACATATATTGTCAAGCAAATCCCATAAAATGGCTAAAATTAACGGACAAAAAACCCCATTTTAGTGTCCACCTTAGCCAATGGCAGTCAACTAAAGAGGCTTCCATGGTGGTGATTATCAGCATCTTTACCTTTTGGACAACTGCTTCGCGATACTACTAATCATCATGATCACAAATATTATCAAACAAATCCAATAAAATGACGAAAAATTTATGGATAATAACCCAATATAACAATTGACAATCTCAATCAACAGTCACAATAGAACAACCTTATCTTTACACTGCTCCTTACTCCTTACACTTCATTTGCCAATCCCAAAGCCTAACCCTCTTCCCTCTTGTGTTAATTAAGTTCATTAATGCACTTATTGTCCATGCAATAGTTGGTTCTTACTTGGCACACAAACTATCTACATGCTTTTGCCGGAAAATTTTGGGCCTCAAGATTTTTCCCATGTGAACTTCATTGTTCAATTCTAGTGGAAGCGGTACAACGAGTGATGGTGATACCAAAGTTGATGATAACACAGCGAAGGATGATGAAAAAGGCCACAAATGCCTTGAGATTTGGTTCCAGTTTCTGAGCCACAATCTTAAATTAAAACAAAATCCCAAAAGAAAAGTTTTCGGTATAAAATTTAATAATAATGAGACTGAAATTGGAACCTTAAATTTTACAGGTATGTTAGGATACAAGCTCGGTAACGTACGTAATTGTAATGTCCGAACATGCAAATCAAATAGGACTTACCCAAAATCTTTAAGGACATAGTGAGGGTCCCAACTTGATGTTGCTCATCATACATCAGCAACGCATGGAGCCTAAAAGCTAAAAGGGAACAAAAAGGAACGAAAGAACTTCCATGGAGAAGGATTAGTGATGGGAGGCAATCATTTTGAGGAGAATAATTTAAAATAAATAAATAAAAAAGAAAAAAGAACGCCCGAAATTGAAGAAGACGACGGTTTGATTCCATCAAAACCTTTTATCAAGTGAATGTAAGCAGGTGATAAAAATGTAGAAGAATATAATGGCGGGGTCTGCCACCCCAACTGCCAAAGTTGCGGACATATGTAAGTCAATGGCGACTTGCTCGTAGATTGTGACGCGATCATGGTTGCCAGATTGGCCGCCATTGTGGTTGGCTTTTTTTTTAATTCAAAAACATGGGGAAGTGGATTCTCAATATTTTGTTTTTGATCATGATGGACTCTCAATATCATTGCGTCGTTGGTGGGTTGAGCCATGAATATTGATTCTAAGCAACAACCCATGTTCCTTCTCTCTTTTCGCATGATAATGTAATAATTATTTTTTGTAAAAAAAAATATATAAGTGTTTCTTTTAATTATATACATCCAAAAGCAAGGCTAGATTAGAAAATTATTGACTTAATTATTCATTTCATGCATTCAATTTTTTATGTCAAAATTAATATATTTATTTTATTTTGAAACAAATACTAAGTCTATGATTACTTTAAGAGGTTTTATTCACGAGTCGTTCATGAATTTTTTATGCGACATACATGAACTAAAGGGTGATTGGTTTGAGTCAAAAGGTCGAGATACATATACTATATTAAGATAAAACGTGCCTTCTCAAGTGAATTATTAAAATTGCAATGAGCTCAATTAGGACTTACTCTCGTCGACCACTAGCACAAAACTTTTAAATCATGACTCAAATATTGCTTCTTTCAAATTTTCACAATTTTAATTGCAATGTCATGCAATAAGATTAAAAATAATAATTATCATCATCATTTGAAACTATATTATTAAAGCTTCATTACAAGGGTGTGAATCTTTTGTTGCAAGATAGATGCAAATCATCGTTACATTATCACAATCATCAATTACATATTTATAATTAATTGAATGATAAACCAAAAAATTTAAAATATTACCTTTCAAATGACATCACAATAATGAAAAATTTTAATTTTTATTTAAATGATTTAGATTTTGATTATGAGTTACGGTAAAAAATTTATAAGAATAAAAATAATTAATTTTATTATATAATTTTAATTTTTGTTAATTGATAAATATATATATATATATATATATTTTTTTTTATTTTTTTTACAAGAAATTGTGACAATATAATATACCGACTTGTGTCTATTTTACATATGTCCAATTGCATTCGTGTAAGGTTTTCATGATTATTGATTGTTTTGGCTAATTGGCCATGATCCAAGGCATATTCGTCGACCATCGACCAAGTGGGAAAGGCATGAACGTATGGGGCGGAGGTAGGCAAAGAGAGTGATGTTGAGAACACACCAAAAGCATTGTTTCAAATAACGCTGCGTTTGGTGAAAGGGTTGCTTGGCTTTTTTTGAGGAAAATGCAAAATTCTATCTTTTCGTGTCTTTCAACTCCTGTTTCCTGTTTGACCATCTAAGCTGGATTGGGAAATTTTATTCTTTTTGCAACTACTAATATATTCAGCTTTTGGGAAGAAAGGCCACAAAAATGCAGGAAGAGGAATATTGAAAAAAAAAAAAAAAAAAAAGGAAGAGAGATTACTATAATTTTCTATTTAAAGAAGTATTTTAAAAGTTAGTTTAAGTTCAAAATGAAGTATATGATTAGAATATTCATAATTCATTTGAAGAAGTTAACCAATCAAACTATTCTCGAATTAATTACTAACATGCATAACTCTTTTTTTGGGTTATAATGGCTACCTCTTGGTAAAAAGGAAAAACAATAATAATACTGAGCATCAATTTTTTCTTTTTTTTTTATTTTAAGAATTATTATACTAATAAATTTTTAATTTCAAAAATTATAACAAATTTAAATTAATTATTAAAATACAATAATTTTTAAAAAATTATTAATGTACTTTTGTTAATTTAAATGACATGTTAAGATGATATGTTAAACTTAATAATGTAATTTTATTCATATCATTATGTTATGTATAAAATAGGATAGATTTTAAAAAAGAAAAAAATAAAAAAAAATTATATTTAAAAAATTGACTAAATTCATTATAAAAATTTATTTATATATATATATATATTTTTTTTTCAATGTTATGCAATGCAATGACGAGGAGACAGCCCAACAAACAAAACACATAGGCTTGGCCCCACACCAATGTGGGTCCATCCCAAAGAGAGCGAAGCATGCCCAAGAGTCCAATAGTCAATTACAATAACCAATCAACCGTCAGGATTGTCCCATCAAAATTGATTCTCGTGTCTATGATCGGCACGTTCAGTGCTCCACTTCTGACTTGCAGTGAGCTCTCTCACACCCTATCCGCAATCCTTCAGGAGGACAAAAGCATCGTTACAGAAGTACTGACCATTTTAGCACCTTTGACACGACCTTTAATTCAAGACTTGTTTGGTTTCACTTTATGCCTGGATCGACTCTCCACCGTTTGATTATGAATCGACGGTTGATGTGCTGAGTTTTCGTTGACAATATGGGTTCTTTGTTGGAGACGCTGTGGGCTAGATATCTAAGTGCGTTTTACATTCTAGAAGCGTTATTTATTATTATTTTATATAAAAAAAAAAGTGGCCGAAAAGACAGGATAACAGAAAACTAATATTCAAATATAATATTAAAAATTTTAATAAAAACAATTCAATTAATTGTATTAAAATTATTAATCAACATTAAATATTTTAATTTTTAAAAAATACTAAAATTCTAATATATTCTTTTAAAATATATCTTTTAAAAATTTACTTTTCTTCAAACAAACTCTAAAATCTTAAAAATATTGACAAAACATGAAAGTCAAATTTTTAGACATCTCTAGTAAAAAAAAAAAGAAATTTTGTATATTATATATTATTCCTAAAAATACAAAATTTAATAGAAGGTAATCCTACTTGTAAAATTGAAAATGTCTCGAAAATCGAGTGTGGACATGTTTATTTGATGTTCCATTTAACAATTAGATTGTATTTATGAATATGTATCACATAGAGCATAGCATTTATGGAGAAAATTATATTATTTAAGGAGGGAGTTTAGAGGCATTTTCATGTATTTTTGTGTAGGACTTATAACATTTTTTTTTTCTCTGAGGTTAAAATAAATTTTCTTGATGACCATTTAATTTTGCATGTCATAAGGATGTATGGTAAAAGCTTGAAAATATGACCCTCAAGAAATATATTGTGGTAAAGTATTTAAATTTTTATTTTAAAGGAGTCAAATTTTACTTTAAAAATAAATTGAGATAAATAAAAATAAGAAATTCATAAATTTCTTAATAAATAAAATAATTATACAAATATTTCTTGAATTAAATTAAATAAAGAAAATACTCTCTAACATTATATTAAAAAAAACTAATAATTTAAAAATGTGTTTCTCTAATTTTTAAAAATTATAAAGTGAAAATTTAAGGGATTAATGAGTTAAAATAATTTTAAAAATTATACAAAATAATAAATATTTTTAATGAAAAATTTTTAAAAATATTAATGAATTATTTTTAATTTTAATTTATTAATATAATAATTAATATATTTTTGATGTAATTTTTTTAAAAAATAAAAATTAAATAATTTAAAAATATTTTTTTAACCGGAGCATACAATTATCATTCATTTTTTAGCAAAAAAAAATGGGAAAAATTGTAAAAAAATTTCCACACTCGTTCCACGCGCCCCATGACGGGAGTGGTGTTTGGTGGGAAACATTCGATTAAAACCAAACCCAAAGAAAAAAAATAATGATTCATTCCAGCCGACCTGAAAAAGGTTTTCAAGCATGCCGTTCGGTCGGGAGCCAAAAGTTTTCCTCCCCACACGTGCACGCACAGGGTCCAGCCTTTGTGGGCCCCACCAAAAAAATAAAATTGAGAATTAAAAAAAAAAAGACATTTAAGCAAATATTACATCATCATCCAGGTCAGCTAGAGCTATATAGCCGCACCCTAACCCGAAATGGCTTAGAGGTAGGCTACGTTGCTCAGTATCCGACCAGACTAGACTGGACCAGCCTAGCAGCATCAGCTCAACCCATGGTTAGCTGTGTACAGCTGGTTAAAGTCTTTTATTTTTAATTTTTTTTTAAAAATAATATTATAATTATTTTATTATATATTTATAATAATTAATTTATAACTATAATTAATAGTTAAAATTATAAATATAAAATAAATTATTATAATTAATAAAAATTTATATAATTTAAATTTTTAAATAATTATAAAAATTTATTAAATTAAAAATATTATAATAATTATTTTATCTATAAATTTATAATTAAATATGAAATATTATAAAATTTTTATGTAATGTAAAAAAATTTATTAATTTAAAAATTTAAATTATTAAATAAAAAATATATAAAATTTTAATAATAATATTATTATATATTAGGAGCATTTAGCTTTAATATTAATAGTTTAGGGTTTAGGTGACAAAGTTCTGTTGAAAATAGACCACGCATAGGGACCCATGATTTAATCAATCATTCAGTCTATTGCCTAAAGTGAATTCTACACTACATAAAAAACAGAAAAAGATTGTAACCATAAACAGCCATTTGAATGGATCGATTTTTCTTCATGATCATGACGTGTGTATATATATATGTATATATAGACACACACACACACACACACACACACACCCACAATTACAAGCATCACTTTCAATCGTGCATTGGTTTTATCTACTGCTCGTGTGCCTAAATGATATGATGGCAACTCGTGAGAAAATATGTTGGATACTTGCAGATATGTGTGGAAAATATCACATTTGATGCTTATTGGATACTTGTAGATATACGTGGAAAATACCCCATTTGATGCTTATTCGCTTGTGTGACTTCAAACCTTTGACCATATGCAATCTTTCTTGTCTGTGAATTGCGTTCCCTTGAGTCTTCGATTAAAATGTCTGCACGTGGAAAGTTGTTAATCGGTTGTTTTCTCAGTTTATCTTATATTTTCAATTGTAATTTAGAAATTATGTGTAAACATCACAAAACAATTTTTCTATGAATACATTTTCCATCTACCGAGCATCTGCAGGTGCAATTTGTTCTCAATCGACCGTTTAAAACACAAGAAAATTGGCACTCAGGGTAAGCTGATCAATTAAACAAAAGGGGTTTTTAAAAAAAAAAAAAAAAAAAGTTTTTGAAGTGAAATAACACAAACAATTTAGTGATTAACAAAAGCAAAAAGAAACGTCCAACCGAGAATAAAAAGGAATATATATATATATATATAGACCCTCTTTGATTTCAACACGGAAGGGCGGTATGGTCGTATGAGGCAAGTTTGGTTGGGTTTGGTACGCCACTTGTGTTTTTCTCTGTGTTCTGTCTCCCTAAATGCATAGAATTTTTCTTGTAATCAGCCTGATATTTCATTCACAATTTCCTTATATAAATGCGACTTGTATTGATGTGAAGTGACGTTACAATTTTTCGCGACATTAGACTTTTTTCTCATCGTAACATTTTGTTTCTACTTGCCAGGAAGAAAAAAAATGCCTCCATAAAATACTATTTTAATTTTTGAGGGGCATTTAACTTTTGTTAACTAAAATATAATGTTTTTTAAAGAATTAAGTTTTTTTTTTTTTGACATTGTAATAAATAGTAATTAGCTTATTAAATTTTAGTGAAAAATGAGATTATGATTTTAAAAATAGCATAAAAAATTTTGAACATTTCAATTTATATGATTGTGAATGATTTACAGTGAAAGTATGAGAAAAAAAAACAATTTGTAGTTAATTTGTGTTGATGAGCTTATTACAGACTAGACAGTGATAAACCGAGAATCGTGTCTTGTTCCTGTTTCTAAGCAGTATGCACAAAAAGAGTGCCTGCTTGGCTCTTATGCCTGCTGGGATCAGGCTTTTGGAGATCAAAGTTCCCAGTGTCAGATTCTGCCATCTTGACCCAAATCCCAGAACAAAATTCAGGGATCCAAGGGCTAGAACTTGTTGTTTCGCAATCATCTCATGGAAATAACCTCTTGGGATCTCTTTCCCACTGATCCAACAGAGCAGACAAGATCATAGGATCTGCATGTTTTTACTGCAGAACTCCTGCAAACGCGGATCATGCAAATCCTCCCTAGAGTCTAGGCTAGACTATTACCTTTTTTTTTTTTTTTTTTTTTTTTTCAGGTTTTTTTATTTTTTATAGACTTGTTTTAAAGGGTTATTTTTTTTTACATTAAAATAATTAAAAAACTAATAACTTTCCTCACATAGGTCATTTTTTAACCCCCAAGAGCAAACCCATTATTAAGCCAGCAGCCTTAATTAATCATTAAGTTTTTCTTCTTTTTTTTTGCAGCAATTAAGTAATTGAAGTTTAATTGACTCTTGACTGATTTAAAAAATTTAAAATATATAATTAATTATTATAATGATATAATAAAATTGGTGTTGAACTAAAAATAATATAAGGACATTTACAATGTCTCCTTATTTTGGTTATTGCACAAAGAAGCAAGCTTGCTTCCGTGTATTTCTCCTTCCCTAGTTTTTCTCTCCCCTTGTTTTCCAAGAAAAGTTCCTTTCTTTGATGGAATTAATAGGGACGGCAGCGACATTTTCTAGTGCATGTTTGACGGGGTTTGTATCCCCACACAAAGATTAAGCCTAATGAGCTTGATTAACAAAGTGACGTTAAGTAGTAAACTTTGTTAGTTACAGTTTTTCGTCTTTCTCTCTCTTCCTGCCAACGACACTCTCTCTCTCTTAAAGTTTGGCACAGGGGATGTTTTGGGGTAGTGGGGTCATAAGGCTACATTGCTTTCGTTTGTTGATGTACGTGTGTGGGCAGAGAAGAGAGAGAGAATATTTTCTTTAAGGGAAGGTCAGCAGGAGCAGGGCGCCTTGCTTCCTCAGCTGACCAACCTATAGCGTTTATTTTTATAGGCCTACTGGGTTGCTTGCGTTTAGCTTCCAAATTCTCCATTTTTTCTGAGCTACAAATAGAGGGTCTCTCTTTCACATGTATTCTTAGTTTTGGTCCCTTTTTTTTTTTGTTTGGGGGGGGGGGGGTCACTTCATTCTCCTCTTTATCTGATTTCGTTTGTCTCTGCTTTCGCACATCCAAATCACCTTTCGGTCTTGTCCCCTCCTATAGTATAAAGCAAATAGGAACCAACCCACTTAGGGGTTGCTTTTGGTCCTTGGATTTGTTAAAAAGCTTTGCCCTTGGCATTTTTGTTATCTCTTTGTGGAGTTTTTGCTATAAAGGAGGCTATATTTTCTCTTTTGGGGTGTTGGGTTTAAGGAGTTTCTTGTGGCTAGGATTTTACAAATAGAGAGATCTTAAGCCTCTGTGATTTTGCTGTTTTTCGGTTTCTGGAGGTCAAAAAGCAGTCTTTTTGGTGATTAAAGGATGTGGAAATTCAAGGTTTTGAGTGCTGGTTAAGGCCTGCTTGCAGAGGTATTAAGCCAGTCTTGGCTTCTTGTTTCTGCATTTTCTGGTCATATTTCGATAATTTTTCAGTTTTACTTCTACGTTTGTTTGTTGGGGTTCTGACTTTTGGTTGCTTCTTTCACAACAGCGAGGTTTTTCAGTTTTCTTGCTTCTTTTCTGGTGCTAAAAGTAAAAGGAAAAAGAAAAAAAGTCTACTCTATTTGGGGTAATGGAAGGCTGTTCAAAGAATGGTGAATCATGTCCTCAGTTGCTGGATTTGATACCAGAAGAGAGTGAATGGCTGGTTAAGAGAGACCATGATAGGTCATCAGAAGATAAAAAACTTGAACTGAGGCTTGGCCCACCTGGTGAAGACTGGTCTCTTGAAGAGCCCTCCAAAAACAACAAACAAAGAGATGAGTCTTCTCTTCTTTCACTTGGCCACTTCACCAACAGAAACCAACCAGCACACATGTCTTCTTCACCTCAGAATTCACAAGCTGCCGCCGGTGTTTGGTTTAATCAACAGCAGCAGCAGCAGCAGCAGAGGGCAAAGGTGCCTGCTTTTCTACCGTTCCCATCTACCACATCAGCAACAGTGCCCCCTCAGAACCTGCCTGCTATGGCAAAAGAATCCTCACAGTCTTCTTGTTCCAAAGTAGTGGTAGACATGCAGCACAGTGCTGCAAACACAGCTGTGCCCCCCAACAGCTCTCAGAAAAGGTGATCCAGTCTTTAACCACTTTCTCTCTTTCATTTGTAATTATTTTTGCAAGGGATATTCACTCACATGTTCACCTGACTAGACTGGTTGATTTGTGATCCATTAGCACCATAACTATTGCCTGTTCCTTCTTTGTTTTCCTCTTCCAGTTGTTCTAATAGCTTTATGCTATTGCTTCCTTTCTGATTTCTTGGGATGATTGTGCTGTTGATTTTGCATTTTCTGCTTCCATTTCTTTGTTACATTTCTATATGCTTCCTCGTCTTTACCATTTCTGCTTTAGTTAGGCCTTATGACCAATTGTTACCCCCTTTATGATGGCCTAAACTTTTTACTCATTTTATTCACTTGATGAATATTACGTGAACACAGAACTGCTCCTGGTCCAGTGGTGGGGTGGCCACCAATTCGTTCATTCAGGAAGAATCTTGCAAGCGGCAGCTGTTCTAAGCCAGCTTTTGAGTCGCAAAATGGGAATTCAAACAAGAAAATTGCCAGTGAGAAGCCTGTTGAAACTTGCAGTAAAGGGTTGTTGGTGAAGATTAACATGGATGGCGTTCCTATTGGAAGGAAAGTGGATCTCAGAGCCAATGACAGCTATGAAAAACTCTCTACTGCTGTTGATGAGCTTTTTAGGGGCTTTCTTGCAGGTTGTTCACCTTAACTTTTCACAATAATTTTGTCTTTAGACATTTTTAATGTTACCGCCGAGCAATTAGGATAAAAAATGATAATGAGTTTGGTTTATTCTACAAATAGATATTTATATGTTGTGGGAATTATCTGGATATGATGGTTGGCATAAGGTGAGTCTGCTGTGCATTTATAAATTCATACATTGCTCCCAATACGTCATCTCCACCGGCCATGACATATACTTCAATTCATATGAAAACAGTAGTTTAACTACTTAAGTTATGATCTGGTTAGTCCCAGATTCCTTGTAAGGTTGCATAAATTTGACCATTCCCCAACCCTCACAGGATGATAGCCTCGAGTGGTGGAATACCCTTATGTTGAATGCATATGCCTAATATGTTGATGTGAATTTAGCGCACAATAACATTTCATCTTCATCTGATTTGTTTGTTGTGACATCTGTATAGCTCAAAGAGATTCCTCTGCTGGTGGAATCACGAACAATCAGGAGGAAGAGAAAGCTATCACAGGATTAATGGATGGAAGTGGGGAATATACACTTGTTTATGAGGATAATGAAGGGGACAGGATGCTTGTTGGGGATGTCCCATGGCAGTAAGCATCTTTATCACTATGGATCTCTGATGCAGACATTAGATCACTCATATTATATCCCTAGCACTAGGCAAAGTACCCCATCATGCTTCTATGTTGTTTAGCATAAGTGGATTTCTTACATTAGATTCTTTAATCACAGCATATTGGTAATTCTATTGGTCTATTGTAATGCTAAACGGTATGTTGTCTGATAGTTCAAGGAAATGGAGGCATAACACCACAAATAACAAGGCCTTAAAGCCCACATTTAATTGAGTCGGCTTACATGAATTTTTTCTCATCATTCCCTTTTTATCACGTAATTATTTTTAAAACTAGTAGATTTTTTCACTAGTGTGCTAGGCTCTTTACCACAGCCATAAATTTTTGCACCATTTATCAAAGAGCAGTAAAGTTTTAATCTGGTCTCTCTAATCTTCTGATTTTTCAGCATGTTTGTTTCTACGGTGAAGAGGCTCCGCGTATTGAAGAGCTCCGAGGTCTCTACCTCAAAGAGTAAGTTATCTTACTGTATTGCCAAGGACTTTGAAGCAAATTATCTCTGGCTTTATTTTATTTTATTTTAAACTGGATGCTAAGCAGAGATTGCTGCGTTTCTTCAGTTGGAATAAGTAAACAAGTGAAACTACCATTGAAGTGATGCAAGATGAATTTTGCTGTGAAGATTCTCCACTGAAAAAGTTTGAAGGAGAAAGGAAGGCTGGGATTTGTGTTCTTATTTTGACCTTATGTGTCCCCTAACTTGTATTGAACTTGTTGCAAGTCACAGTATATATATAGCACATATCTAAGCTTGTATGTTTTGCATTCGATCTCTCCTAAAGCCTTTTTTTTTTTTTGGGTTGTTACATGTTTTGAGCATGATATACAAGTTGTATTTAGTTTAATTGGCCATTCATGTCAATAAAATGAATTACTAGAGAGGCCAAGCAAGTGACCATGGTCCATGACTGGCATATTTTGATCAGTCAAGTTCTAAATGCTAATTGAAGGAATCAAGTACTGTTAAGCTTGCACACCTTATTCTTTACTGGTGCCCTTGAAAAGCACTGCTATTTAGGGACACTATTTAAAGATTCCCTTGTGGGTTTTTGGGTGGGGAGAAAGTGGAAAATTTGAATCATGTTGCTCTTTTGGGGTTGGATGTTCAGTGTGCCTAGGAGACTAGGACTTTCAAAGAATCAATTATTGGGATTGCAATCGAAATGGGTATATAAGCAAAAATGTTTTGGGAAGTGTAGTATTGAAGTGTCATTTATGGTTAAAAGGAATCAAATGCGCAGCCTGACCAAGTATCTTTAATCTAAACTAACACTGCTAAAACGCAGAAGAAGGATAACTTGCAGACGGTGATTTGATAAAAGTGCCATACTAGCCTGAGTTGTCACCAATATTAGAAATTGATACTTGAAATGTTTTCCTTTCTCGTGATTTAGCCATATATTTGCAATTTTCAGTTTCTCTTAAATTGTTATTACTTTTTGTTTTATATGTTTTTACCTTTATATAATTATTATTGTAATATTTTCTCTGTAGTTCAATGTTCTATATAGCTAGGATTATATAGACTATTTTAACTTTCTCATTATTCAATTCTGATTTTAAAATTAGTCAAATCATCACCATCAGTTTGATTCAAATATAAGTGACAAAATAATCCAAGCAAACCTTTATTACATTTTGCTCAAGGGCAGAAGCTATGCCCTGTGGGTAATGAGCAGATTCAAGTGCGAATAACACTTGACCAAAGGGAATAAACGAAATATCACACAAATTTTCCTTCCAACTTATCAGGGTTGATGTTGCAATCTCTTGCTAAACACAGAACCAAGTAACCACATGGAATATGCTCAGTTTCATTAATTATTGATAATCGTAACTAGGAAAAACCTTAACTCTTGGAGTTGGCTAGTTGTCTGTTGGTCAGCGGCCTCAGCAAAAGAAGCCGAAAACAAAGAAAAGGTTACATCACAACTCAACCCTGTTAAGAAGAAGACAAGCTCATCTCAACTTCATCGGCAAAAGGTTACATCACAAGGATAGCCTTACCATTTGATTTACATGTAAATGGTGCGTGCGTGCTTGCTTGCTTGCATGACTGTGTGTGTGTGTGGGAGAGAGAGAGAGAGAGAGAGAGAGAGAGAGAGAGAGAGAGAGATTTCAATTCACTTTGTATATTACATAGAAGAGAAGGTACAGAAAGTTACAAAGAGTTAGAGGTACAATCCCTGCTAGCTTCATTCCAAAAGCCTCTAGTGAACCAACGCTATCCCATAAACAGTATGCTGACCCCTTAACCGGAGAAAACTAATTCAATTTCTCCATAATGCCCACCCACCCTCCCTGGAGAACGCTTGGAAAACCAAGGAGAGAATCAAAAAGAAAAGAAAAAGAGAAGTAGGACGTCTGAGAAAGAAACCTTGAGGAACACGGAACAAGCACTGCTGATGCAGAATGGTGCAAAGTCAGAGCGAATACTGTACATAGGATACGGCATGATACACTTCCCAAAACTCTTCACTTAACGTTCTCCTTTGGTCTTCCCGTCCACATGATAGACAGCCAAGGTTGCCTGAAAAAATTGAAAGAAATGAAAGCCAGCAATTAATGTAACACTTACCCAGACTGCTGGCTTTCAGTCTCCTCTCTAGGCCACAACATGATAGAAAGAAAGCCTGCATATCTTTTTCCCATGTCTCATGCTGGAGATCTTATACCCAACCTGCAACCAGAAAAACAACCAAAAGGAATAGTATAAAGAAGAATATTGTACAAGGGAATATAAGCAGCGGCTTTTTAGAATTTAATACACGTGCCTTATCACTTGTTTACCTCCTTCAGGGTTGACTCCCACAGGGTTTAATATGATCCCACTTGCAGCATTTGGCTTCATACAAAGTAAAAAATGAAAAAAAAGACAAATATTAGGTAGATTAGGTCAGTGCTCAGTGTAGATCCTAACTCCAACTTGGACATATAAATTCATATGTTCAGAATGTTCAAAGTATCAAACATGCATAAGCTTTTTAATCCCATGTTCATGTCTTGCTTACATCCTACCATAAAGGAGAAAATTTGTATTTCAGTCAATAATTTTACTTTTACTGCATCTAGTTTTGTTCATTAGAGAGGAACAAAACAACAACTTGACCAACAGAAGAATAAATTTGGTCAACATGAAACGGCAGCAACATGAAAAACTTCTGGGTAATGTAAAATCCAACATAGCAAGTGAAAACTAAATGTGGAAATATAAAACAAAATAATTATGAGCTAAGGTATTTATATCAAAAACCTCTAACTCTTTGTGCAGCCCATTTTGTAAAGCTCCATTCCCTGCTGCACACGCATTCTCCAAAAGTGAGTCACAATCAGCATCACGAGACATATGAGACGACCCCAGGTTATTACTTCCTTCGATGCTTCCATTGTTTTCCTCACTGCTGCCTGCCACTGGTTCATTTCCAACAGCATTGCATGAACCAACCCCATTTGTAGTTGATATAATGTTGCTGGAATTTGGGCCAGCCTCCTCCTCAACATCCTTCACATACCGCATCTTCATTTCTGAGCTAGATGCTTCTGCATTGGACATTCCATCAACCTCCAAGCACTCCTTACCTGTAGATGCATTTGCTGAAGTGCCAGAACCCAAGCCATCTACTTGGCAGGCATCATTCCCTCCATCAAAAACCATATGTGCAGGAGATGCGGAACTGAACTTGAGACTTGAATCAGGAGAAACTGAATTTTGCTCGCTAGGGCTACAATTTCGTTTCCTTGGCATATCTTGCTTTACATCTACTCCATTAGAATTTAGTTTCCTCTTAGGATATTTGTCACCACGTCCATTCTGACAAGAATCACTGTCAATGCAGGATGATTTATCAGATGGCTGTTGAGTTGTCAACCTAGGGTGCCGAGGGCGCTTATAACCATCTGGAAATACATAGGAAGGAATCTGCTTTCTACGAACATGAGATACAAAGATATCCATTCCAGGCTTCCAAAACTGATACATGTTAATGGAATGCCTGAACTCATCTACAGTTGTGCGGATATCAAACTGCTGACCTTCCTGCACAACCTCTCCCTGTTTTCTCTGCAAACCCATAAAGAAGGCACAGTGGGCACATGGTCTAGAAGTGTCTACAAATTCATGAGGGTAAGGATGACACTGCAACTTCCCCTCTGTATCTCGCTCAATCTGCAGACATTATTTAACAAAATGAGGTAGACACTCCTTTTGTTCACATAATAATTCCATTATGAAAATTCCAGATGGCATAAATATTACCATTAGAGTCAACTGCCTCAGACGAGATTCCACCCAGCCTTTCCAAGCCCGCAAGTCATCCATGTCAGCTGCAAATATGTCAACCTGCAGATAGTTTCTGTAGCTTTCAAAGAACAAGTATGGCTCAAAAAGAGTAGTCCATTGGGCTTTACTCAGCTCTATCTCCTGAATTTAAGTAACAGAAACAAAGGATCAATGACCACTCACAAGTACATAATATGCCAGGTATTAACACAGCACCCAACCTCTTACCTGACAGACCTTGTTACCATACTGGAATTGCTCCATCATGACACGAAGGGTACTTGTTGAGACATTATAGCTAGAATTCATGCATGGATAAGCAGGCGTTATAATTGGCATATGATGCGTTCGATCACGAGGATTTTTACGAGAATCCCAGACAGAAAATCCCAGTTTTTCGTCTTTAATGGAACACAGCATGACAGGAATTGGCCAACGCCACTGTGCATAAACTCTAAAAAATCTTGATACAAGCATGCTAGGAATGGCTTTAGGATAAAGCTGGCACACTTTAGCTACAAGAAGAGCCCAGTTTACACCACCAAGGAAGCCAGTCACCTGGTAAAATTCATGTAACAGTAGCAAATTATAAGGATCAAATTGTTCAAAAAAGAAAGAAAAAGAAAGCAGATTGCTATGAAAAATGCAAATAGACAGAATCACTCACATTGGAGTAAACGCCACGTCTTTTAGCCCAAAACTTAATGCATCGAAGGGTTGTGCGAAAATGCTACAATTAGAAAAGAATCTTACTTGCATAGAGGGATTCAGAAAGAAGCAATATTAGTCTTTCTTTAGTAACATATGAAGCACTTCACCTTCTTAACAGGGACAAGTTTCAGAATCTGATCAGCTACCCTGCAGCCATTCAGGCTTCGAACAGTGGGCTCATCAACATCATACAAGACAGAAATGTCAGATATGTCCAAATCCTGTCAAACAAAAAATAGATAAGTAAAATTTAAACGTAAGAACAAAAAGGTAAATATATCCAAATAGCCCATTTAAAAAATGCCATAAAGTAGAAATCAAAACAGCATTCAAATCAGTGGCAAATGTATCCAACCAAGAAAATAGCATATGAAGCACTAACAAATTATATTTCTATTGCCACAACTCATTATAAAATAAGTTAGTACTCTTATTTTGAATAATGACTCAAGTGATGCCTACAATATGTATCCAAGGGATAGATTCAAATGTTTTAGAGATATTAGAAATATTACAGAAGCTTCATGATTTGAAGGAGATAGAAAGTCTACTAAACATCTGGTACCTAATCCTGACAAGCTTAAAAGACAATGTTGTAATGACACATTGGCAGAATGTTAAAAGTACATAATTATTAAAAGGAATCACACTTGCCTCTGGTACCACTGAAAGAGAAATACTTGCATAGAGAAGGTCAATTGATATTCCATCAAATTTAAACCTCATAACAGGGACATGAGCATCTGGAACTGGCTGTAGTTCAGTAACTTCTTCCACACCTGCCAGGATGCTACGCAATACAAAGAAAAAGTCTTCCTGGTAAAAACAGCCAAAGAATTAGATTCAACCATAATGAGCACAGGATTAGCAATATAAATCACTGGTTTTTAGCCTTAAAATCATTAGTTACCTCCCTGTTCACGTAGGATGGCCCAACACACAATGTGTCTATGTCAGCCCCAGGACCATGTACCTGTCATGCTCATGTATTTAAGGCAGACCTCATTGGCACCACAAGAGCAAAAATCATAAAATAATCAAATGAAAAAAATTGAAAAAAGAAAAAAAAAAAGAAATCCTCAACAAGATATTAGCATAAATAGGATGGACAATCACCCTCCTCAATCTCAACACACTACTATGATGGTATCGAGTGTAGCGTTTGTTCCAATCAGAGGGAGACAAATCCACAAATCAACATTGACAACTGAGATATACATACCCCAAGACGGTAAGATCCAAAAGTTAAAATGACAGCATTTGCATTCTCCACCTCTTGATCTGTGCATCCTCTCAAGCGAGCAAGCCGCTTTACCCAATCCCTCACAATCTAATACAGGGAATAGAGTTATTGAAAAAATTATTAATAAATGAGAAAATATATGTTTAGACACCAAAAGCCAGTATGAATTAAAAAAAAAAAAGTCAAAACTTGCCAAGACATTGCATAAAGACACACATATAAAGAAGCAACAAGAGTGACTATAAACAGTCACCAGTGCTGAATAGCATTTGAACCAGGACTATTTTAAGATTTTTAACTTTTTCAAAAATACATTCAATTGTTTACATAGGACTACAGTATTGACAAAGATTGAGTACATTTCTAATGGCAGCTTTAGATTTTTGTGTTCTCCAATATCCAAAATTTATCCAAATGCACATTTTCCACAACTAGTACGAGTAGCAAACTAAACATCTACATGATCCTCTAAATCCAAGGTAAAGAAACAATCATAAATTTCAGTACCAACTGAGGCCCTCAGAATACATGCAGCTTTCTACTTTCTAGTGCCAACCTTCATTGCCCTGCCTTTAATTTCTTTCATTTTATTTACAGGGTACAATTTTATTGTAGTTCAAATGGGAAGGTTTAATGGCAGATGAATATACTCAAGTTAATTGGTGTACCCAAGCATCCATAGTACAGAGAGCAAACATGCATTAATTGATACCCATATTTTCTCTAAAGTTGATAATGAGACCAAGGGCTGTTGTATTTGCATGTGTGTGCAAACGAAACAGAGTAACTTTGAGCAAATAAAAGGAACTGTGCATTATCTAACACTGTTTACAAGGAGTTCAACCCTCCTTGTTTGTGATTATCATTGCAGCATTCACAACATCGTCACTTCATGTTTCATCAAGTTGTCATTAACATTATTCCATTGATAAATGTGAGCAAATGACAACCCTGAACCTGCTACAAAAGTACCATATATCCAGAACTTAGACAAAATTCAGAAGCATTACATAAAGCCTCAGATTGTTTCCTCAATTTTCCATTCTTTATTGAATCCCCAATTGTGTTAGAGTCCTATAAATCAATTGCGAGAAGCTAATGTATGAGCTGGTTCCCAGAATGGTGCGACAGATTTGTTAGCTTTGGCAGGATGTGCAACAGCAGGAAAACACTTTCCACCAAAGTAGAAGACAGGTGGCAGTAGTTTATTGGATGTTTTATAGTTCTGTTAGCTTAGATATTAGTGTGCCATATGCTGAGAACCCTGACATGTCATTGGCAATACATGTAAATCTGTTAGTTGGTTACTTGATGAATGCAGAAGCAACAAGATATATGATACTGTTATGGATTAATGAAGATGAAGATTAATTACTATTTTCTAACATTCTACAATTTCTGTTGTAATTTTGATTATCCTTATCCCATGGTTTATTTACTTTATTAAGGGCAGTTTAGCATAATTAGCAGTTTTAGTTAAGATATAATTGAGGGAGTAACTTTTGGATCAAGTTTAGAGATTTGAGTATCTTGTTTATTTACTTTCTTACTAGTAAGTCTTTGCTAGGAATACAAATTAGTATAATTTGTAGTCAGTCTATTCAATATATTAATCTATTTATCATCAATGATTATCCCCTATTTGAGGCTTGTTATCTTGTCTCTGGTGGGTGCTAGAATTCTATGAATGGTTAGCCTTTTGATTATCTTTCTCACACTTCCAATTCCACGTCATCAATATTGATTTCTCCGCCTAGATTCTTCGGTTTCTCTCTCATAAATTCTCTCTGTCTCTTAATAATAGTTAGCTTGAACTCCCACTAACACCAGATGCAGAACAATTCCTTCCATAAAAATAGATCCCCAACCAGGAAAACCACATATATTAGCTTAACACAGGCAACAAGACTCCTCAAGCACTTTATACCACTGTTTTGCAATGTTGTAAATAAAGGGTACAAAAATAAATCTAGAATCCATCAAAATCAACCATAACCCATTAATTCTTTCAGTCACAGTATAGCAACACAACATTAAACTCCATAACCATATGTCTCAAAACACTAGTCAAGACTCAAAACTTACAGTTCATTCAAAAATTAATTCACAAAAATCCACAGCCACAGTACCTTTCTAATGCGATCCAGAACCTGCTTCCTCTTTGCCGCTTCCTCCTCGCTCTCATAAAGCTCGCAATCGGCCAAGAACTTTCACACACACACAAATAATCATAATTTCCAATACAACACCTCAATTATCAAATTAAAAAAAAAAAAAACCATCTTAGAGAAAAAATAGTTAATTCCATATTTCAAGCAGGAGCCCTGCTAGCAATCCGTATTTAGCTAAAAGAGTATTCCTACTTAAACAAAGAAATAAAAAGAAAAAACCAGACCTTCTTCAATTCTTCGTTCCTCTGTTCATCGGCTTCGGTGGGTCCTGCCTCCGATATCGGCCTAGAGACATCGCCATCTTTCGGCGGCGATGCTGGCAGCGGCGGCGGCGGTGGCGGTGGCGGCGGCGTCAACTCGCTCAATCCCTCTGAACTGGCCATATCTCGATACGAGAAAATCGAACCCAAAAAAGGAAAAAAAGAAAAAAGACAAAGAAAAATACTTATAAAAAACCCCAAAATTAGAAACCCAATTCAGAGAGAAAGAGGAGGTGAGATCGAATATTGAGCAATATTGGTGACAAATCAGAAACTTCGAAACCTAGACATCCGCGAAAAAAAAAAATAGAAAACCAGTTCGGAAAACCCTAGATTGGACCAGAAAACAACGCTGAATTTTCCGAGAAAGCGCAGGAAAGTGTCACTTAATGATAAGATTATAGGGAAGACCCAAAAATTAAATTAAAAAAACCAAAAAATAAAAAGAAAGAAAAAGAAAATCTCGCCGCCGCGAGAAAGAGAGAGAGAGAGATGGGCGTTGTTTTTTGTTTTTTTTTTTTTCCTTTTGAGGGAAACTTTAATGCAAAACCGAGTGCTGTTTTTTTTTGGGGGGGTCAAAAATAATAGATTGGGCTTTTTGAGGGCCGCATTTTTGGAATTTTGTGATTCTCGAAGGGGGCCTCTGTAATTATTGAAATGTTGGGTCACGTCATGTATTTGAGTTAGTCAACAACGGGCGAAGGTTCGGTGTTTTTTCTTTTTAGATATATATAACACGTGGCGATATGGGTTTTTGATTTTCTTGATGTGTTTTTGCGTAATAATAATCCGTGTTAGTCCATTATTTTATTTTATTTTATTTTATATAAAATCAATCCATTTTAGAATTGGATTATAAGCATTTCTTGAATTTGAATTGGGAATATTTCACTTGATTGCGACTCAAATTTAGGAAGTGATCAAAAATTTAAAATTATAACTTCAAAATTTTAGATAATAATTTAAAAAAAGATTTTATTGTATAATTTATAGTGTAATAAATTTGTTAATAATTAAAAAAATCAAGTATTTGACTGTTTTTCTCCAATTTTTCCTTATTTCAAGAAGTCTTTTGGTTTAATTTAACGAGAGTTGCGTCAGTTGATCTGAGAATGCTTATGGCATTAAATACAAAGAAAAAGTTAATTTTTTCATAGTTATACTTTTTTTTTTGGTTTTGTTGAGTTTGTGGTTGGAATTTACTCTCTAATTAGCTTAACAATCACAAGTGCTACAAAAATCATTAGGAAGGTTGAGTTTATATCTTAAATGTAATGTATCCAATGAAACATTAAATGCTGAAGCGACAAAAAAAAAAAAAAAAGAAGAATTTTATATGCCATTCATTAATTATTTTGATTTACTATTATGTGGTAGAATTGATTTATTCTATAGTTTGATTTGATAATTAACTTAGTTAGGAATGAGCATATTATCTACCTTATTGATCCACATTTTAATTACGAGACTAGGCCGTGGAAAAGGCACAAAATTCATTATGAATTCCCCTAATCACATAGGTAACTATGTCTTTGACCATAAAAATCTTGAGATTAAATCAATTAATATGCATTACCCTATGACAATAATAGGTAGGATGTGCATTTTTATGACACCACTTGCATAATGGATCCTCTGATGCATGCAACTCGCAAGATCAAGATAATATATTAATATGAAGAATGCCTCCGTTTAACCGTCCACAATTCCAACAAAAAATGACAATCAATCTTATATTAAATTTATATGTGCCTATCATAAACCAAATTGATTGAGATATGCATATGATTAAGTTGTTCAAAAATTAATATAACTCAAAAACTAACAGATTATCTTTAATTAAAATTGAAATTTGGAAATCTTTAACTTTGAAAACAACTTTAATATTACTAACAAAACCAATTTAAATTTCATTAATACACAATATAAGTGGCCCATGTTTGAGTCAAAAATAAAAAATAAGACCATATATCTTTTGAGATAATACAATATATATATATATATATATAGTTTTTTGGGCTATGCTTGTGGGGGTTACTCGTGGGGCCAAGGATAATATCTTCGAGTTTGAGAATAGGGGCCCTCCCTAGCAAGGCGGCAGTGACATTTTCGTCGTTCTTTTTCTTCTTCTACTTTTGAATTGCTTATCCACTTGCTTCCACTCAGCAGCACGTGTTCGGGCAATGATAAAATGAGTGGTCAAATTTAACACTTTCTTCGAATAGACATGGTAAATTTCATTTTAATTAAACATTTAGATATTTATTTTAAAGACCTAAAATTTAAATTTTAGAGGGGATAGCATGTGATTTATAAAGAAAAATGGACTATCATTGTTATGCAACTCACATTCATTAAGTCTCCCGATGAATTAAAAATAAATAAAAGAAAGAAAAAGGAAAAATTATTTTGAGTGAAAGAAAATAAGGAAAAGAAAGTTAAGGGGAAGAGAACGATTCTTTTCTAATTCTTAATTTATTATATAGGTGACATGGAAATGAAGAAAATAATAAATATTTGCTTTTCTTGTTAAGAAAGTAGATGAAAGTGCAGCGAAAAGGAGTTTTATTTTGTAGAACTTATCAATTCTCCTCCAACAAACATTCATCTTAAAAATTCAAGATTTAGAATTAAGAAAAAAAAAAATAAATCTCTATGGTATAATTTACTATTAATAATTATATATTTTATTAATTAGTTTTGAGTGGTTTCCAACCCATCAATCACTATCTGGTCGTTGGACCTACAGAGTGGCACTTTCAGCTCAGACTGTGCCTAAAATTTCAAACACCGTTGTGATTCTTCTGGCTGGGTTACAAATTTGCAAGGCTGGGCCACATTGTTTGTGTCGGTTTGGGATGTGTCGTCATTGTGATTGCTGCCACGCCAGGAAAAGCAAAAGTCAATATACTTTGTTTGGGTAGCTCCATTTTTACGATGATTTTAGAGAGGTAAAGGGCTGTTATGGGTCTTCAATTGACCCTTTCCATATGAGGAAGTGCAGCTCTGATGTTGGCAAGTACAGCTAAAAAGGTTATTAAGGAAATGAGTTTCTAAATTCAGGCCAAAGTATGCTTGTTAAATTAATTGCCTTCCATATAAATGTACTCTTAAAGCAAATGATATTAACCAATTGTCTCTCTATCAACTCGCCAAATCTTCTTTGTAACCCAACACCTCGATAGAAATTGTTCGTGTGGAAAGAAAAAGGTAGCTAAATTATAGGAGGCTCACAGTTGGGATTTTGTGATTTTCTACTCTGAAATCTGCCCATTACTCCTGAGCATTTTTTCTTTTTTTTTTTTTTTTTTCCTTAATCCTTTTCCTTTACGATAAGTTTATTCTCAGGCCTCATGGGAAATGTGATTGCTGGTGAGATAATGCCAAAAACCCCAATTGTCTTTGCATGGAATAAGACTACTTACTTATGGAGCAAAAGGGATGCCATGTCTTCCATTGGCTCCCCTGGTAGCATAGAAAATAACTTCTCTTGGTCCAATTTCGTAATTCCCAGGATATACCAAAAGTTTGAAGACGTTTCAATTTTGCTTGCTAGTTTGTAAGATAAATAATAGTTTGTACACCTTTTGATTGCATACCGTCTAAGTTCAAATGGCTTTATGCGACAACTCTAATCCAAACTTTCGCATTCCCAAATCATAGTAAGAAAGATCTTCTCTAACCAGGCACAGAAAAAACAGAAGTCCCATGTTTCAATTTTTTTGTGGGCATGGTTCTACACGTTAGGAGAGATGGCGCTGGGTCTGAGACTGTCCAGAAGGGACGACAGGGTAAAGAAAATGGCGATGGATGGCGTTTAGAATGCTGTACTCTAGATGCCGAGGCCATAGTCCACACATAGTTTCTCTCGGTTTGCAGTCATGTATTTTGACTGTGTGCTCACCGCTTGTATTGGATTAACAAATGCCAGGAAGCGGTGACTTCTGTCAAAATGTGGCCAACTGCCGGCGGTTACACCTAGAGAAGAGGGATAAGTACTTTTCCTGCGTAAAACGAACTTCCTCTCTGTTTTAAAATTCTGTTTAGTGTGTTGTTGGCGCGCGGCAGTAATTGGTTAAGAGTCCGTCAGTTTGTTACAAGTCCATGATTAGTTTCCCTTAAGGGTGGTTTGTTATTTTCCCTATAATATTTTCCTCTAAAATGTTTTTCTTATTTTTCTGTGTTTTACGAACCAAAGAGGTGTAATAAATGAAAAATAATTGTAAAGTTAATGAAAAATAACAGTGTCATTTTAAGAAAACAATTGTCCCTCGTCTTCTCAAACATTGTAATGAGTCAAAGAAAGAGGGTGCGATTTAGTAAGAAAAAGGGTCATTTTCGAGTTATTGTAACTTTCTTTAATCACTAATTAACTTTATTATGATTATTCTAGTCTGATCAATCATCAGTTATTGATTGCAAATCAATTTCATTCTTATAGCGCATAGTCATTGGTGGAAAAATTTTGTTTTATCTTGTGAGAAGCCTTTTTTTTTTTTGACATTTTACTCTATAATAATAATTAATTTATATTAAAATTTTTGACTGTATTATTTTAATTTAATTCGACAACAATTAAAATTAAGAAAATATTTTATTTTATTTTATAAAAAATTTTTTCAATAAATATTTTTCACAAACAAATTGGTTTCCAATAAACAAAAGAATTCTACTAGTAAGTGTTGTGTGTATAAATAGATAGTGTAGCCATTATAAAGACAGAAGGCAATAATGAGGAATAATTGAAAAAAAAAATCCCAAACAATGTGTTTTGATAATGTTTTTCTTAGAACGCAAATTATCATTACTGATGGTGGTATTGGCATGACCAAGGCTGGTCTCATTCATTGCTACTCGACTCTGTTTTAAATGTCGTTGGTAATTTATATGTAATTTTGATAGTTTCTCTTGCATGGATGTGGCCCACTGATGTTGCTGCTTTGATATTTCCAGAAGTGGTGAACAATCTTTGTCCCATTGGAAGGCTTGGAACCGAAGTGTTTATGGAGGGGTTGATTGCCTGTGAGCATGCTTGGGCGATTTGGTGTTGGTTTGTATTTAGCTTACTTGGTTGCTGAGAAATTCATTGTCACAGCTAGGCGTAATGATGATGAGTAGTACATCTGATAGTCAGAGTAGTTCGCTGTCGCCAGGGATGCCTCTGGTGAGCAACTTGGCAGGGGCACTAAGATCACCCTCTTCGGGAGTGCCGTTTGAAGGATCTGATCTTGAAGCATGCAGAGTTCATCAGCTACCCAATCTCCCCCTGGATTGAAGAAAACTACCGAGAACGAAATTTCTGATGATGAGGATGAGGAAGAGAAGAAGGACGAGGAAGATAAGATTGAAGGTGTTGATGAGGAAAAAGAGAAGGAAGAGAAGAAAAAGAAGAAGATCAAGGGGGTGTCCCACAAGTGGTCTTGGCTGAACAACCAGAAACCCATCTGGATGAGGAAGCCCGAGGAGATCACCAAGGGAAAATATGCTGCTTTTTACAGGAGCCTCACCAATGCTTGGGAGGAGCACTTAGCTGTGAAGCACTTCTCAGTTGAGGGTCAGCTTGAGTTCAAGGCCATCCTCTTTGTTCCCAGGCTGGCTTCTTTGGATTTCTTTGACACAAAGAAGAAGCCCCGCAACATCAAGCTCTATGTCCGCTGCGTCTACATTATGGACAACTGTGAGGAGTTGATTCCGTAGTACCTTAGCATTGTCAAGGGTATTGTTGACTTGGAAGATCTTCCCCTCAACATCTCTAGAAAGACGCTCCAACAGAACAAGATTCTTAAGGTCATCTACAGGAATCTAGTGAAGAAATGCATTGAACTCTTCTTTGAGATTGCCGAGAATAAGGAAGATTATAACAAGTTCCATGACGCTTTCTCTAAGAATCTCAAGCTTGGAATCCATGAGGATTCTCAGAACAAGACAAAGCTTGCTGAACTGCTCAGATACCACACAACCAAGAGCGATGATGAGATGACCAGTCTCAAGAACTATGTGACCAGGATGAAGGAGGGTCAGAATGACATTTACTACATCACCAGAGAGAAGCCGACGAAGAAGGACTGTGAGGGCCTTTACAAGGTTGATGCTATTGATGAGCACAGTCTTCATCAGCACAAGGAATTTGAGGTCAGGAAGGCTGTGGAGAACTCCCCATTCCTTGAGAAGCTGAAGAAAAAGGGCTATGAAGTCCTTCTCATGGTTGGTGCTATTGATGAGTATGCTGCTGGTCAGCTCAAGGAATTTGAGGGCAAGGAGCTGGTCTCTGCTACCAAAGAAGGCTTAAAAATTGATGAGGGCGAGGATGAGCAGAAAAAGAAGGAAGAGCTAAAGGAGAAACCAAGGTCTGCAGGGACAATTTTGTTTACTTTATCATTTGATGTACAAAGTACAGGAGCTGTGGGTGGGAAACCAAGCTCTGTTTTGCTTGGACATCTCTTGAATCACCAGAAACAACAAATATAAAAATAATGAGCTTGAGCTTTTTTTTCGTTGAAAAGCTTCAAATTATGTACAATTCAAATAAGATATTCGTGGTTAAAGTGAAAAAATTTTACTGGTAGAATTTCCAGCTGGTGTGCTGCTATTCAGCTTGCTGGGGACATTGGTTTGGCTGATAATTTTTAACATTTTTGCTGGAGAGAATTTTCCTCCAGAGGCACACTGTTTATATGTTTTGTAGATTGAGTTATACTGCCTATGTTTTGCAGGAACTGACGTGGCTACGTGATGGGGCTGCTGATGGTTTCTTCCTTATCATGGTCTTGCTAGTTTATATTGGTGCAGTTCTGGTGGGAGCAGATGAATGGATTTGGCAGGAGAAACCATATAGCTTTTTGGTGTCATGTTTTGATGGATGCCAAGAAAAGCATTCTGATGGTCACTAAAAGGATTGGAGCTTCAAAGATCAGGTCACTTGCTGGTGTGCAAAGCAGCAAGGATTTGCTGAGTTATTTGCATTGCTAGTGCTAAAGTTCCCCATTAAAGGACAAATGTATGAGGATCAAACAAACTTGCATGAGGTTATTTTTTGCATTTTGCTATCACTTATTCCCTGTTGGGTTCCAAATTCTATGTTGCTATTGTCATGTTTCTGCCGTGTTTGAATTCTTTCTTGGATTCCTGGTGAGGTTTTCTCTTACTATATATATTTTTTTCTTTTCTTCCCATATGCCATCCACAATTTAGCCTGAATTTTTGACAATTTTTGCAATTTTCTGCTGGGCTAGTGACTGATTCCTCAACAATTTTAGCAGAGAAACTCGAGGGAGCAAAAGCAATGCTGTGGTGTGGCACTTTGCATCTAAATCTTGAGGGGCTTTGGTTTACTCCAAGGGCGACCCAGGAGTTGTCTTTGTGCATCAATGGTCGTGCAGATGGGGTCCCTTTGTTGATAAAAGGGTGTGATTGAAGGCACTCATCAAAGATCCTCCAGGACTGCTGTACTATTTTACTTTATAAAGAAATTCCAGAGAAGTTTCTATATAAATAAGTGTGCCATCTTCCAATATTTTTTATTCCTTGCATGCGATCCATGAGAAGTTTCTGTAAAGAAAAAAATACAGTATGAATTTGGAGAAAATTTGACATTTTGTGCACCAAACACAATAAAATATTTTAAAACAAATTTTACTGTTACAGCTAAATAGTGAAAAAAGATGTTATTTTTCATTAAAAACTTTTTTCTTGAAAATATAAGTTATTTTTATGCGAAATTCAAAATTGGTTCGTCCCTATATTGCCTCATTAAGTGGGGTTTAAAATGAAATAATAACAAAGGGCATAGGACTTAAACGAATTCAAGATTGTTGGGTAAGCAAGAAAGGCTTGAAAATAAAATTCTTGAATTGACCCTTTAATTATAGGCCAAATTTTCTAAATGCATGATTCAATAAAAAAACCCTATTATTTGATTCAGACGGCTAAGTTCGAGAAATGCATAGGCCAAGAAGAGGGATATTTCCTTCTCTATCTCTTTTTTTTTTTTTTTTTTCCCTACCACTTCCTCCTTTTATTACCAATTTGATCAATTAAAAAAAAGGAAAAACTTTTGATTAATCAAAGAGAAAAAAAACTCAGAGAAAAATTAAAATGAAGAAAAATAATTTTTTTTTTTCTAAACAACAATAAAAACAAAAATATTACATAAATTTAACTTATAAAATGTTTTACATCATAATATTATAATTATTAATCATACATTAATTTTTTAATAAGTAACAAACAAAAATATTACATGACTACGAACACCTATAAAATGTTTTATATTATATGATTATAATTATTGATTTTACGTTTGTAGTTGTTTAAGATTAAAACTAACAAGAAAAATTATGCAATTGGGTCCCCAAAAAAATAAAAGAAAATAAAATAACTGTTGGAAACACTGTGCCTTCAACGGTCAGAAAAAGGAGAACCAAGCAATTTAAATTTCAAAAAACCCCTCTTTCCCAACGGTTACTTTATTCCCTTCTCTCTCTCTCTCTCTCTCTCTGTGTTACAGCGCTTGCCATGGAAGCCAAGAAAGGAAAAGTCAAGAAAATGGACGGTTCTGATTACCGGGTCTCATCATCATCATCTCCAAACCGGTCTTCTTCCCATTCACTCCCTAAAGGTAACATCTTTTCTATTTAATTTTTATATTTCTTCTCTGAAAGATAGAAACTTTGAAGAATTTAACAGTTAAAGAATGTAACTTTTCTCTAGTGTCTTGGCAACCAAACAAGAATTACCTAAAAGTTTGTTTATTTTATGTGTATGGACAGGAAAGAATTGCCAAATTAAAGAAGCCAATTGTGCAAACCTAATATCTTTTGTATTTCGTTTTATATTTTTCTAGAAAGGATAGAAACTCTGAAGAATTTAAAAGTTAAAAAATGTAATTTTCCTTTAGTTTCTCAGCAACCAAGCAAGAATTATCAACATGTTTGTCTATTTTGTGTGTAGGGATGGGAGAGAATTCCCATATGAAGGAAGAAATGAGGCCAAATGTGAAAGGACAAAAGAAGCACAGCATGTCACCAACAGTAGCTGTAGCTTCAAAAGCCACTCCTCTAAGGAAGAAGATATTGGCTGAAAGGAACGATCTTGAAACAACCCCGTTCCAAAGGACTCAGAATCTTGATTCAAGAACCAGTTCCGGCTCTGATTTAGGTGAAAATAAGAAAAGCTCTCTTGCTGATGGCTTGTCAGCATTAAGTCCTTATGACCCATTAACAAATTATCTATCCCCAAGGCCTGAGTTTCTCCGGTACAAGCCTAAAAGGAAGCAGGAGATCATTCTTCGCAGAGAAAATGAGATCAAAGAAGGTAATTGTAATCTAAGTGTTTCTGGAGAAGAAGATAGTAGTAGTTCTTGTGGTTCTTTAATCACTGACTATCCAGTGGGAAATCTGAATCAACAGGATAGAGAGGTCAGTGATTGTGATGAGGAAATTGAGGAGTGGGTGGAGGAGGAGGAAGAGAAAGGTTGTTGCTGTTTTAGAGGGGTTCTCAAGTTTTTGCTTTTGTTGGTTGTTTTGGTGCTTTCTACCTCATATATTTCCTCTATGAATTCTCCTAATCCTTCACCTGTTGTACAAGCTGTTGAGGGTCTTAAGAATGGATATCACATTATTCATGATAATGTATATGGATTTGTGAAGAGTCTTGAAGGTAGAAACCACTCCTTGGTGGAAACACAAGGTACAGAAATGTCTCTAGCTCGTTTAGATAGAATTGGGGTTGAGATGATTGAAGATGTAAAGATGGAAGGAGTAGAAAATAGTGATTGGTCAATTGAAGGTGAAGGGATACAAAGTGAAGATCATGAGTTTAGTAAATGTGCAGAAAGTGAAGCCATGGACCTTTTAGAATATGAAGATTCTGGGACAACAAGCAAGTTAGGTGATATTCTAGAGGTACAAGGTGAAGAAAGTAAACTCGTTGGTGAAGGGACTAAGAGCGAAGATGGTGAGTATAGTGCATGTGCAAAATGTGAAGATATGGACATGGTAGAATATGAGGATTCTGGGGCAACAGACTGGTTAGGTGATATGGTAGAGGTACAAAGTGAAGAAAGTAAACTTGTTAGTAATCCCGAAGAGGTGGAAAGAGAAGAGGTTTTTGATAATGTGGAGGTGAATTCTGATGTAGAGGGAACTGTGGGTGTTGAAATAACAGAATCTCCATTCATGGTTGATGGGGTTAATCATCAGGGTATCCCATTCAATTTAGAAAATATGACTTATGATAGAGAAAATGAGGCTGGAAGTGAGTCACAAGAAGAGGAAGTAATTGGCAATCAAATTGTTGCAACTGATGCTGCAGATGACTGTGAAGAGCATGAGGCCCTAATTGATGAAGCAGATGGTAGTTTTGACATGATGCATTTTCTATATCAAGGAATGTTTATAAGTTGCGTGGCTGGTCTGATAGCTTCAGCTCTTGTGTACTTGATGCTGAGTTTGTCGGATTTTATTTACTCCAGGAGGAAGAGAACTGCTAGAAAGCATTCTATTTCTGGAAATGCAGAGTCTTGTTCTGAGCTTGTGGCTGAACAAAAGTATGATTCAGCACATGTTGACAAAGAAGATAAACACATCAAGCATCCTGTATCAATTGAGAATCCCAGGTCATTGGTTAATTCAATGGAAGAGAATCCAGAGGATGACTACCAGAGCCGGGTGCCATCAATTGAGTTGCTTGGAGAATTTGTGGTGGAGGGGATGAGCAACTCTCGTAGGAGCCATGGTATGAAAAGCGGAATGGACTATTCTGTTTCTAGGGAGGAGAGTATGGACAACAAGGCTCATTCAGTTGAGGATCATGTTCAGCCAGCACTTTCAGAGATCTCAATTATGAACTCCCCTTCATATGGAAGATTCACTGATGAGGAGACAGCAGTAAAGAAGCAGGTCAGTTACAGCACCATTGATTTCCTTTGTTTTGCTGGAACTATTTTGTTCATAATCTGGAGCATTGCTTGTGTTTGTGTCCGCAAGTACCAATTAATGAGACTAGTTAATTACAACAAAGTCATTGATCTCAATATCCAGCATAGGAAGCAATATTTTTGTCTGTGCAGTTCTTGAATATTCATCTGTTACATGGTGGAATATCCATGCAAGTTAATGCCAGGAAGAAATAACAGTTGGCTTAAACATGAGCTGATTATCCACAAACAAAAAAAAGGGGTCTTAGCACATAAGGCTCTAGACCACTGTGTGTCTAGAGAAGGATCAAACGTACGCACTGGACGCTTCCTTGTTACATTGTGCTTGCGGCATTAGTTGGTTGTAAGTAAAGATCTAGGATGGCAATATGATCAACATATACAACCATTGATCGGCTTTAAGCTGCCCATGAATTTTATATCGTAGATGCTGCTGGCTTGTTATCCTATGATGAATGATGAATCTTGCTTTAAATGCAATTATCTTGAGATTATTATCTAAGCCAAAAATGTGCTCGGTAGGGAATATGAAACAGCATGAAATGGAACATACTGAAGTTGTAGTGAGTACTACTCTTTTTATCTTTTATGATGTTTTCTTGTATTGAAACATGTTGAATTGTTTTACATTTGTATTTTCTTTGTGCTGAAGAAGGGAAGAGCAGAAGACAGGAAGGTCGTAACAACTCCAGTCAGGAGATCAAGTAGAATCCGCAATCGTGCTGCATCACCTTGAAGCATCATCATCACCCTAGTTTTCGCTACTGAATCTGTTTCACATGAAACAGCCATCTCTGTTGTTTCTTTCAACATTCCCTTCCTCTTAAATTTCCCTTTGATAGTCTGCCTAATGCTTCTAACTAGTCTGAATTTGTCATGTAATAGCTAATTCTTTTAAGAACTGAACATGAATTTCTTGGCCTTGATTGTGATCAATCTGTTATCTTATTATTTTAATTAATTGTTTAATAATTATTTGTAGTATTTTAAAAAAATTATAAAAATAACTCTTTTGTTTAACTAATTTATATCTATTTATATAATAATAAAAATTATTATCTTAAAAAATTATTAAATTGTAATGCGATTTTTGCTTTTTTTTTTTTAAAAAAAACAAATTATACTAAAAAGTTGAATTTCTAAAATATAAATTTAAATTGTAAAGTCTTGTCAAATATAAATTTTATAATTTATCAAACACTAACAAAACTGTTTGATATAAACAAATGCATCTGACTTTTCCAAGGATTTGCAATTATACCCTTGTGTGTGTTGCTTTGAAGTGGATGGGGATAAAGTGGATTCCATTTGCAAGTTGAGGTAGGTTTAAAGATAGGGATAAACTCCAAGCTTTGTGGTGTCACTTTGAAAGGTATAATTTCTAATATAGCTATCTATTGCTATCACTCATTATCAGATGCCTGGGTGTTGAATTATTGATGTAGAGCAGATAGTCTTGGGGAATAGCTTTCACAAGCAGTAGTACAGTATAGTTGCTGGATATCCCATCTTGTTTTGAGTTATGCTCTTATAACTAATGAATGCATTTTCAGGTCTAGATCTTGTATTCTATAACCATTTGTTTCATTAACTAATGGTCCTATGATTGGTTCTTCAATTGGATCCCTTATGGTCTATCAGGTAGAAATTTTAAAGAAAAATTTTTGAGATTCCACTATTCCTAACTCCCAAAAAAAAAAAAAAAAAAAAAAGCTTTTTTTCATTGTACAAACAAGAAAACTTTAAAGGAATTGGCTTTTCTCTGCAATAGAATGTATCTGTAGGGAATCAATTATCTTGAAAATCCTAAAGTATTAGGCTTTTAGTGCAACTAAAATTGGAGCTCATAGAACTTAATTGTCTGCCTGATGCCAAGCCTAATGTATTGTTATTTATCTGCAATATGGCATATGCTCTCATACATTTTATATTCTATCTTTTTTTCTTTTTTTTTCTTTCCTATGGTGCCAGGGAGGCCAAAAGGCCATGAAAAGAGAACATAGTCACTAAAAGTTCAACACGAAACCAAGAAATTCCAACAACTTTGTCCCAACCAGTTGTGCTAGAAGCACAGGACGGACTATACCATCTACACCTCTTTCAGGTTCAATAACTTGTTAAGAATTGTACATTAAAACTTCTTATCCACGGGAATTGGTGGCAGCCTGCTAATGTTTAGAAAGCTGCCTCTGCTTCTTCGGAATGGCAAACATGACGTAGAACCTCTTGAGACCTTCTTAGCTATGATGGCCTTAGGAAGTGTGTATGTTTTTTGAACACCAGAGCCATTCCCACAGCTCTTAGAAAACTTCATTTTCCTTCTGTAATGAGTCTCCTTCTTGGCAAGGTCTTCAATACTGGTAACACTTGATAGAGAAGTGAATGACTGAGACTTTCCTTGATAAAATTTGGATAATCCTTTCCTGCATATAGTAGAAATTTTCTGTTGGTCCATGAACACATGCAGCAGTTGGGCAGGATTTGATCAAAGAAGTCCAAAAAAATCAGTAACTCTAATTCTGTTCATGATAGAAAAGAATGATGAGAAAAGATTCATTTAACTGACCTAATTAAAATTGAGATTAAGATTTTGCTGTTATTATTGTAATTCCCCTTCATGTTTATTTTTTTCCACTCCACATAAATCTACAAACATAAGCCTGCTTCTGGAATTGGAAGTTGCAGACTTTCTATTCAATTTCAACTGTGAAAAAATCTTATAGAACTTAAGATAACCAGATCAAGCTGTGAAATTTTCGGAGGAAATGATACATTCACAAGGTACAGCAGTTGCTTACTTGATGGGAAGATTGGTCATTAGCTCAGACAATTCATATAAAGGACCATTGGAATTCGCTGATGAGCAAGATGACAATGAAGATGCATCATCTATCATATCTGATGAAGAATTTGATCCAATGGTAGAGCTTGGATTATCAAGTGAAGATGTGTTGCTGACATCATCATCATTATCCTCCATGATCACCCATTTATACTCTTGCTTTGGATGCCTTCCCTGCTGTGGCACCAAGCATGAAGCTTGAAGCATTTGTTCATCACTTCTTTTGACCAAGGACATGGCAGTGCCTGTGTAAATGTTGGCTACAAAATCTCACACAATAAGCTTGAGACTACTTGGATTAGGTTGGTTGCTTTTAAGGGAAAATGTTCACATCACAGCCAATGAAATGTAGTTTCCATGCTTTTCATTCCACCTATAGATGGTTGCATGTGTATCTATCGTGCTCATAATTTGACCTCTCAAACCAGTTTTGTCTGGTTGACTAATTGATGATAGAGCAAGATAACCTGATAACTTAGGAATCATCAATTGTTTAGTGCCTCATTACATGGAAGCAGTTGGCACAGTCCACACTCGGGGAGATTGGGAACTACCATAATCATTGTGGATGTTCATAGTCCCATCCTTAGTTATGATTATACATTAAACGACTAAAAATGTACAATCAACAAGCTGGATAGACACTTTTTCGTGGGGTTCCGTCTTGAAAACAATGTTGACACTTGTTTGAAATTGCATGGAGAATCAATGCATTAGTGTAGGATATACTTGGTCATTTTCCCAACTCAGCTTGACCATTTTTCTCAATTGCCTTATCTATAGATTCTACATTATCTTCTCAATTGCTTACTACAAGGAAAGGTTAAGCTTTTGTAGCTTTCATAGCTATGCATGTTGATCGTTGAGTCATTATCAAAAATACCCATAGCTATTTTACTTCTTTTAATGTTTCCAAGTTTGGGTCAAAAATTTTCTTCTGGATAAAGAAGAAGGGTCCCTAGCTTATGGATTTATTCAATTTTTGTGTATTTTTGCCTCAACTACCTTAACGAGAATCATATAGAAAAGTTTTATTTAAAATGCCATTTTCAAATGTCGATGAACATATATGAGTCTAGAAAAATTATGAAATAATGGTAATTTAGGTGTGTTTCATACGTGATTTCATATATTATATTATTATGATAATTAATTATAAATTTTAACTTTTAATCTATGATTGTAATTAAAGACAAAAATTATAAATACTTCAAACCATTGCATGCATTCATATGAATTTACTTGCATCGTAATGAAGTTTAAAACATTATCTAAACCATGAAATTGGCAGCCAAATCCAAGAAAGAAAAGGGAAAGTTTATGGGTTCAGGACTACAAACCAAAAAAGACCCAAAAAGTGATAAGATTAGGCCTCCCTATAATAATATTAATATTAAATAGAGTATGACAGGCAAGTAAGCTTCCCACCATTTTAGGTTAGGCCTCCCCTCCAACCTTATCCATGCCCACATCATGTTAGAAACTTTTCAATTTTCTACGGGGACCCATCAATTTGATAAGCTTGAAAATCTTTGATGGGAAGTCTTGGTACAATGTTTGATTAGGTCAAGCCAATCTCTAGCTAAAAAGTGTCTGCTATTTCCTATAATGCTGTACAACTACTTGCTCTTTGCTTCCGGCTTGGCACACATGTATTGTGTATGCAACCCATGTGCACACACATATGGAAAAAATTGAAATTGTAAAATTTTAAACCCAAATAGGTTGGCAGCAAATTTTTTTTTTTTTTTTTCACTTTTAAATTCGAAGGCTTTCAGTCTTACAAATAACTTCAATACCAGCTGGTAAAAACACCCCTTCTAAATTCTCATAATGTATTAATTTTTATTATTACATCAAGTAATGATCTAACTAGGCACAACAATGAAACCTGGTTTTAAAAATGTGAAATTTTCTCTTTTTCCCTCTAGAAAAAGTTGATAACCCTGCAACTTTCATGAGTCCCCATCAAACCAAAGAGGTGAATTTAATACGATACACGAGAGCTGATTTGGTATAATGTGATATATATACATATATATATAGAGAGACAGAGAGAAGGTAGGAATTATTTGTAGCATAAGGAAGATAAATTGGCACAAAACTCAAAAATTGTTAGGTCAATTGCTCCAGGAAAGCATTTCTTTCTAAGAATCTGGTGGTTGCTGATTGTATAAGCAATCAATCATTGCCTAGCAGAAACAATGAGTCAATAAGCACAAGGAGCGTCTCATGACATCCCAGCATTATAGAGTTTAAACAAAAATCATATGTAAACAAACTTCTCTTTAATTTCTGCAACGAAAATTTTTTTTGTTTTTTGTGATTTGAATATCAAACTTGACATCCAGAATAAGGATAGCAATCATTTCCCACGGGAGGCTTCAGATGAAACGGTTTTTGTACCAGAAGGTAGTCTTTTAGGTACCCCACAAGTCCAACGTAGTGTAGATGATGGAAACATTCCATGTAAGAATGCAAACATTCCATGAGCACACAGAGTGCCGAAGGCATCAAGGGTAGGATATCAGAATATAACATCATATCCATAGTATAATGAATCCAACATTATTGGAACTTTAGGAATGCAAACTTGATGCAAATCATAACATTTGAAACATAGATACATGTAAATTAAGAAAACAAGGTAGGAATCAAGAAGAAAGAAACATTGAACCTACTGAAAAAGCAAAAAAAAAAAAAAAAAAAAAGACAAAAAGGAGAAAGCCCACTCTCTCAGTTCTGATGCTGTTATTTCAGCAAGACCAAACCAGAAACAAGCAATTGGTGACCGCAACGTTGCATTGTGGCCTACAGGCCCTGATCAATGAGGTAATCACCTAACCTCTCCACGATCATGTTGCACTGCCCCGGAGCCAACGGTTCGTCATATATCCCAAAAATAAGAGCCTGACTGGTCTTCTTCACAGTGATGCCTCCAGCACCCTACAGAATGAATCAAAGAGGATTTTGGAAATATGGAAGGAATACAATCTTTTGCCTATTAAGCATTTTTCCAAAGGTAACTTAAACCTTAAAATTATAGCATTCCTGAGGATGGCCCTTGACCAATCACATTATTAAACAGACCAAAGCAAGTTTTTTCATTGATGGTGACACCAAGAATGAAAATTCCAACAGTAAACCAATGGGACATGATTTGTAGCAGAAATTGCAATGAATCTACCTAGTATATTTCATGGATTAGTTAGGAAAGTGCGCTCTCAAAAGGAAGCAGATAAAGGCATATCAGGAAATTGATAAGGTTCTGTGGACCAGCATGGAAAGATATGGAATCAATAACTTATAAGGGATACCTAACCAATGGGGTTACCTTGTGATTAAAACTTTATAAAAGCAAACAAACTGTCATCCATATGTTTGTGTTCTATCTAGGTCTTGGACAGAGTCAAGGGATTAGAAAACCACAATTAAAAGCCATAGAAAAGAAACCCTTAAAGGAGATGAAAAATGCAATATTCTTTACACTTCAATATTATTTGCAAGAAAAGCTGGGCCTTAAAGCCAACTATGAGGTGTCAAGGAGGAGGATGAAGCTCTTGACAGCACAAATAGGATAATTTACATGAAAAGATTAAGTACCTTTAACCCATAAATCATTATAAAGATTAAGTTTTTTCAAAACCCACTAATCATTATAAAAGTCCCCGTATATTGCATTCTTCACTCAATTACTTATACAAATGATCCTGAGCCTCAATTCACGGAGTGAAGATTCAGTGGAAAGAATCAAATCTCCAGGCAGCTTCATTGCCTTGTTTTACTGCCTCAGAAGATACTACTCCACAATCATTGAAGCATCAGCATAAACTATACGGCTCAATATGCACATGCATGGCCCTGCCATACAGTTACTGGGCAATAACTATGGTATTGATTCTTGGCAAATCAGGAGTAAGGACAAGAATAGTTCAGAAACTCAGTAATCCAAATGTGATAGGATCAAGGCAAGATTGAATAATAATTAGCTACCTTCTTTCCACGGATCACGGCTCCAGGTTCTCCCTGGATCACCATGTACTTTGTGCCACCAAGGTGCAGCCCAGTTGGAGCAAGGGTTCCAGGTTCATCAAAATCTTTCATGATAGCAGAAATCTCATCAGGCTTAAACTGCAAACATACCAACAAAGCAACCTTATAGTCAGTGACTGCATGATTTTAACGTAGATTAAGAAGAAGAAAAGTGATCCAAAGCTCCACTGAAGCATATACTGTACTTGAAATCCTCAAAAATGTGACAGGACATTTGAAAGGCAGAGTCAACAGGTAAAGAGTCAGCACAAAAAAATGTGCAAAACAAATCAATACACCATAATATCATCTATAAATAACATTAACCCAAAAGCAAAAAAAAGGGATGAGAAAATAAGAGGAAAGAATGTCAACAAGCAATGCTAATAAGACCAAAAGCTCATATACAAAACCACAGTCAAATGATAATCCTCCTTGCCGGCTAGTTTATACCGTTTAACCATGTGATGCAATTAACAACCACCTTGTCACGATGAGCTTCCACATAATCTCACCTTGTCTATCAATCAAACAAAGAATATTGCCATCATCATATTATCTAGAGATCCAACAACTTTTAATGATATAGACCTTCCTAGCAAAGGTGATGTGCAAATCAGACAATGTGCTTATGGAACTCATAAAGGTTGAATTTGATCACAAAACCAAAACTTTCCCACAACCCCATCTTCTTTTCGATACTGTCAATCTCATTTTTACCATTCCCCAGATACAAGGGCGATCCTTGGTGTAAGAGTAAAGTCATCATTGTGTTGCAGAAACAGCTCTATGTCAAAATAGGGTCCCCAGACCCCATAGTGTGGGAGTCTCGTGTACTAAGGACATCCTTTATCCTTTCCCATACAACTGTAAACAATTCGTGGACTGTGACCCTTTTCCTTACGTTCTTTGATTTACAACTAAAAATCACTCTAAAAGACCAACCCAAAAAAGTTAAATCAGAAAACCCAGATTTTGCATTATCACATTCATCCCAACTCAAACATAAATCAAGCAGCATTATACCTCAACCTATGCAGAAACAGCTCCAGCATTGATATTTCACTTAAAGAATAAAAAAAATAAAAAATAGGTTTCGTTAATCAGATCAAATCAAATCTAAATATTCCAAAAAGATTCAATCTTTAATCTAAACGAAAACAGATCGAGACGATACAGAGAAAGCAGGGAAAGACCTGAGGAAAGCTAGAGCTCTGTGCCCAGACGCTGCCGTCGTGGCCGATGATGGCGGCCGCCGTGAGACGGTTGCCGTCGATGTCGCACATGAGGTGGTCGTCGACGTACGTTTGCCACGACATTGTCGATGATCAGCGAATCCTACCCGTTAATTTTTACCTTTTTTTTATTTTTGTGAATTTTCTCTCACAATTTTCGTTTCTTTGAAATCTTCCTGTTCAAAGCAGAATGGCATTTATCGCACTCTCTGCGTGCACTTAGAGAGAAGGAGAGAGAGAGAGTGAGTGTAGGTGTTTAAGTGGGCCCCGGACACGTTATGATTGCGGATGGTAGTGATCGAATCATCGCCGTACGATCAGCATGATTGAATGAGTGCCGTTCACGTTCTCTTTGGGGTTTTCTTTTTTTTTTTTTTTAATCTTTTTTTTGGGTGCTTGGTGTCACGTGGACACTAAGTCCAGCCCGTCTAAAGCCTAACTTCGTGACATTACGCTGGAAATATGTGGAGAAGTGGCAATCAGTCAGTTGCCACGTCAGCCAAATCCACGTGGCACGAAGAATTGTTTTCACGAAACCGGACCTTAACCATTAGCCACAAATTTTTTGATGTTTCAATTCATGATGGCATATGAGCAAAATACGAACTCACATTTCTCGATTACATGCAAGTAATGTAAACCCGCATTTGAGCTTCCCTTTGAACCTTATCTTACAATCCACGTATTAATTTAACACGTGCGGTTATCGTGAATATTAGTTGTACATTTATAACACGTGTTCACAATTGGTATCATTAATTAGTCCGCCGGATTCCTTGGGACACAAGTCAAGTCACCATGGACGTTCCGAAATGTTGCAACTTCCCATACTGAAGTCTGATCCTGATCATCACATACTTTGGTTTAGACATATTTGAGACTCATTTCCATGATTTTTGTGGTGTTCTTGCTCTAATCAGGTGGCCTCGGTTGGCTGCCCATCGCTCCATTACTTCTCATTCATTGAAGTAAAATTAACATAAAACCCAGAAAAAAATTATTCAAAACTTCCCATGACCGATAGCAGATAATTAGACGAAAAGCTGGACCTAGTTATAGTTCCATGGTCGTTGGACGGATCATATTTTCATTGATTTGAACATAAATCAATCCTTTGAATACTTTTATTCTACTTCTGAAACAAAATCAATTGGCCTACTATGCAGGCAGGCGCTCCAAGATGCCTCTCCCAACAGCAAGTCTCATTTTGCGGGGAACTTTCTGCTAACAGAGTCGTAGCTGGGAACTCTAATGACTGCCACCAACCAAATGAAAAAAATTATGAAAAGTCTGGGGCAAAATCAAGGTTATATATTCCACTGAAGAGTACACATTACCATCGCCGTAAGATGCCATTGTTAGAGGAGAAGAGATAAGCTTCTTTCCAATATCAGTAATGTCCTTCAATGAGATGGCATCCACGGCCTTCAAGAACTGGTCTGCAGGCTTCCTGCAAATTTTAAAAAGCAAAGCATAAAAATTCAATGTTCCATATATAGTTTTTGCACTTAATCACGAGGTGAGATCTCATGCAATGAAGATGGAAATAGCATATTCGGTGAATGATATATTCTGTGTGGTTCTAAGATCATGTGATATGGGGAAAAGACCTTAACAATAGAGGCAAGGGCAGCAATACCTTTCTCCATATGTCAAAACTTGCCTTCCTATATCTTCTGCCACAACCATCTGCACAAAAGTTTTAGAACAATTATGAGCAACAACGAGAAACAATTCAACACTTAACAGCAAAGGTGTGACAAAGTCTTGTAGCAACAAGATGGGCACTACATTTGAGAGGGCTTTTTTTCTTTTTTTCCAACGAAGAAGGAGAGGAAGAAAGAGCATACTCGAGATTCCAGATTCATAAGCACTGCTGATTTTGTGGACTCTTTTGCACGTTTAAGCTGTGCCTGAGTAACTGACACATAAAAAAAAAAAGCACAAAGGAGAAATGTAAAGAAAGATATAACTACTCTCATTATGGAAGTGCAAGAAGGTCATCAAATAAGAAAAAAGTTAGAGAAAAGCAAAGGCAAACCTTGTCCAGGGGTTGCAATTGCAATTAATTCTTCTGTAGCCAAATCAACAGCTTTTGGCACAAAGTCAGAGCTCTGGGTATATAAAAGATCGTCAAGTTTTTTTTTTTTTTTCTCCAAGATCAATAAGATCATTGAGGTTAAAGTACCATACATAGTGTCAATGGCAGTCTTTTATGAACAGTGTTCAAGACTAAATAAAAAGAAAGTTCCAGGCTGAAAATAAAGATCTCGATACAGCATCCCATCTCAGCAGTATTAGCATAACAACTGACTTGAAAATTTCAGAAGATACAAGCAATTTGCAAGGTCCCATGCCAAGCCACAATACATGCAATTATAGCATAACAAAAGACAAACAAATTCCAAAATGATGTTGTAGCATGCTGGTACAGAATATGAAACCCATCTAAGAACCATAAATGTGTGCATGAACATGGAATTTTTGGCCACTGGCCCACATAAATAATTGCCAAGGAATGATACCTAGAATGTACTGATAGCATTCAAACACTTTATGTGGCCACCCAAATGTAGGAAATCAAAGTTACTTGACATAAAACAAAGAAAGCAACATGGCAGATATTCTGAGATTCAATGTGCAACAGCATCAAAGAAAGATGTCAAGTAAGATGGAAAACTCATGCATATACATGCCCCTCCCCCCCCCCCCCCCCCCCCCCAAAAAAAAAAAAGGGAAAAAAAAGGAATCTCAAGCACACAGACAGATGTGCACTGCACTTAGCAATTGGTCTTTCATGCACACAACATTCTTGACAAAGTCTAGGAAAATTAAGTGGGCAGAGTCTTACAGTGCTAGCATAGATGCCAAACAATCCAGTATTATTGAAGATGCTGTTGAATGCCGAAAATGATTGAAGCTGTTGATACTCATTCAGGACTCGAAGATCTGTTTTCAAACATGTTGAAGAGAATCAACATGAGACAAATTTTCCATGATATTAATAGAGCTGACTGCGAGGAAAAGTTGCCCAAGCAATGAACACAATGAGCAGACATTAAAAAAGAAAAAAGGTGTATGAGTGCACAAGGCTCCTGCACTGTGGTGTCTGTAGAAGGGTCAAGTGTACACAGCCTTATCTTTGTCTTCATAAAAACTTTTCATGACTCAAACCTATGACTCCAAGTCACAATGGAATAACCTTATTATTATACCAAGGCTCATCCATCATGAGCAGACATAAAGAGGATGAAGAAAATAGTCTTTGAGGTAACCAACAAAGTGGTAGGTCTACCAAACTTACAAAGTCGTGAATGCATCCCCTTGCCAGGCCCCCCTGCAGAGAATGAGCCACCACCTCCCATAAGCATCTGCAAGACCACTAGGATCAGTATTTTCCCATCTTATCTAGTCATAAATTAACTCAGATGTAGTAGAAAGTATAGGGCATGAAAACAAAGGGAAAAGAAAAACAGAAGACCAGTTGCAAGACTCAAAGAATCTTTACAAAGTAAACTCAGAACCTGAAGAACAGTCAAAACTACAGCTTCTTTCTCATTATGCCAGCCTCCAGGGACCTCAAAAGCAAGAGCAATGTGTGTCATCTGGTCTCATAAGGAGTAAAACAAGAAAGAGTTAGCATCATATAACATCAACAAGTGACAAGGAGTTGGAACAAAACAAGAACTACACATTGTAGGTAATTAATAAATTTGATGGAAAGTATACCAGTGAATCTGCTTGACGGCGATAATCCCCCCCGACATACACAGATTTTGGCTCTTGAGGGGTTGACACTTTTGGGAGGTCAGAAAGTAGTGGCTCTGCAACAGATAAAAGCTGCTCAAGTTCAACCCCGGAAGCAGCAACAACCATCCTAGGAGCTGTATAATGTTCCTGAAATTTTGGATTGAGCATCCTCCAGTAAAATGACAAGCAAAAAGGCAAGGAGCATAAAGTCAAAAAAACTATAGGTTTTCTTGGTCTTACAGCTACAAATTCCTCCAGAATGGTACCATTCAATCTGTTTAGAGCTGATTCAGGAGCCAAAAGGGGGTTAGCCAGTGCCCCACTATAACCAGCAGAATGAATCGCCTCCAGGAGTAATCCTTGTGGGTTGTTTGAGAGTGCCCCAAGTTCCTCCTTCACCCTTTTCAACTGCACAATCATATGTTGGACAGTTAAAAATGCAAGACATTTATCAACGAAATTTGGTATGGCTCAAACAAGGGCGAGCAGCATTCCCTTCTTAAAAATGTAATGGGTGTCAATGATTTGTTCAATGATACATGCAAAAGACACATCAGGAAAGTCAAAAGTGTAATGGAAATAAATTGTTTTCTAGAAGGATGTTTTAAACCTTCTATTTTATAGAAATTTGGAACAAATAAATAGGCATTGAACCAAAAAAATAGAGCTTATTTGGAGGGAAAAAGCTCTGCATGTCACTTGATAATTGTGGCAGGTGGAATATATCATACAAGGAATGAATCAACATTCCAATGCAAATGTCTAAGGGGAAAGTTGCCCGGACTGTGGATGATGACATTTGCACATCATTGCAAGCATGCTTCAATTTTTACTGGCAAGAAACTGATGTACATAAAATGCACTTATCAAAAGGCAGATAGAGCATAGCCAAACACTGCACCAGAAGCCAAAAAATGTGATCACCAATGATGATAGAAAATTCACCATAAGAAGACCCTGAGAAAATTATCATAAAGGGCATCATAAAATTTCATCTTCGTACATAGGGAAGAAAATAGCAAGATAAAAAAGATCACCTCTTCGTTTACTTCCCAATCCAAGAATACAGGATTTCTCACAGAGTCAATAAGCAATTCTACCATTTCAGGAACATAGGTCTTCAGGGCATCAATAGTATAACCCATCTGCTCTCGAGAGGCTGAGGCTGCAACATTACCACCAATTGCCTCTACTTCCCGAACAATGCGCAAATGGCTCCTGTTTTTAGTGCTCTTGAATGCCAACCGTTCAAGCAAATGTGTGGCCCCACAAGTCATGGGTGATTCATAAATGGAACCACAATCGATATACAGCCCTATGGAAGCGGCAGGATTCTGATTAACCAATAAAATGGAGCTTCAATAAGATCATATAGCAAGAAAGTAACAAGAATAGTGATCCAATTCATAAAGTGAATTAGAAGCTTAATAGGGATTAAAGAAAACAAAAGGTTGAAACTCTGTGGAAACATACTGATGATGCTTCTGACACTATCCTGGCACCATTTGCTAGTGTTTTTGAGTTTGTCATCTTTGGTTCAACATAATCTGGCAATGGAGGCGGGACGGAAACACCTTCAAGCGGGAAGTTCAAAGGAGGAAGAGAAGTAGCACGTTCCCCAGTCAACCAGCTAAAAAATCCAGGTGAGGAAGTCCTGGCAGAAACTGCACTTGAAGTTGCATACCTGGTGGCCCCTAAATTGCCCACACGACCCTAAGCATTCAACATCATTAAATAAGATTGAGGATTCCATTACTCAGATCAATCACTTAAAATCAACAAAAACACAGAGAAAGAAATCATCCAATACTAGCAGCACACATCTCAATAATATCTGGAGGATGCTAAATTTTTCAAAATATGTATAACAACCTCTCCGTCAAAACAGAGGTAATGTTGTATGTATCTAAACCTTTTTCAGACTTCACAATGTTGGAGCCTCGTCAACTAGAATACCCTTTTATGTATAACATAAAGACCATCCCAGAATATAAAATACAACCACTAAGAATTAGAATTCTCATATCTGCAACAAAATTGACATTTACTGCATTTGAATCAAATCAGCTTAAATATATAACAAGGTAATGAATCAGAGCCATATTGGTTCCCATTTGCTTGCCAAAAAATTGTTAAGTTGAACTGAAGAAAATTCATATGTCTACTCCCACTGATCCCAAATCAAATAGAGAAAAAAAAAAATCTGAATAAGCACAAACCAGAAAAAGAAAAGAAAAAGGAAAAAAAAAAACTCACCCAGAAGTAACAGCCTGAAAATAAAAATTCCAGACTTAATATTGCCATTCAACAACCATATAGCAACAATATAGCAAACCCACAAACAAGAAACCAAAAATCAGATCCACTAACAACAAAAAGAGAAAGTTCATTCATTGCCCAAGTTCACCACTAAAATATACAGGAAAGAAACCAACACATCCAAAATATTCAATCCTTTTCTTTTAATTATTATAATTGAATCAAAGAAACAATCTTTTAAACCCCAATTCATCGAAGATCATAATTTCTCACTATCTTCCAACATTTTCACGAGAACCAGACAGAAAGTAATGTTTTTTATGATCCAAAAGCGCTGACCTTGAGAGCTCCAAGCCGTGAAACTGCCGTTCTGTACATGGTAACCTTAATCTAAAGCAAAACACCCCCACAAGTTAATTTTTAAGGTTGTTGATGTCTGCCGGTGTGCTTCTTCTCGAGGTTTGATTTTGTAAGAGAGAATGGTGGCTGCAGAGAAGTTTGGAGTAGAATAAAATCTGGGTTTTCTTGGACTTGGAGAGTTTGGATTGTCTGAGGTCAGGCTTATGGTAGTCCAGTTGGGCTTTTCCATGAAGATCTTGCCATTTTTGCATTAGATTTAAGCCGGGATTTTGATCAATTTGTGGGCTTGGGAAGGGTCAAGCAGGCAGGCCATGAAATTATTGTTGGGCTCCAGCCGAAGCCTTTTTTCATTACTTTGGTTGGCCCTTTGAAGCTTTCAAATTGCAATGTCCACAAGAACATTAAGCATTTTTTTTTTTTTTTGGCTTTTTTTTTGTTCTACGTGGAGGGTAAGCATTGTATCCTTTAAAATGCTTTTAGGATATCATGGTAGTTTCCTGAGTGATTTGATGTATTTTTTTCTTTTTATATTAAGCTAAGTTTGAGTATTTGTATTGACATTCACAATGACTGATATTTTTATTCTTAAAAAAAAAAAAAAAAAAGGCTTTTGGAATAATGGTAAAGGCACTCATACTTGTTTATCATGTTAATTAATGTGGCGCATGACAATTAAAAAATATGTGCAGGATATGCCCGACTAGTTGGGAAAATACTTAGTCCCCAGGGACACTCAACAATTCAAAAATTAGGTAATCATAAGAACATAGTGTAAGATTTGTAAGAACTGAAAATTATTTATATTATATAATTTACGATTTAATAGGACCTCTCAATAAATTCAAAATAGTTGAGAAAATATTTAGTAAACCAATTTTAGCCCCTTAATGTCATTTATTAATAACAACATGTTAAAATCCATTTTCATGACAAAAGATAAAACTATTGTCCTACAATCTGTATTTAAGGGGACTTGATTTAAATTAAGATTTCATGATTATAAAAATTCTCATACTATAATAAGAAATCAGTTAATATAAAAATTTAAGTTTTGAGTAAATTGGAAAATAAATTATATATTAAATTATAATAACCAAAATATACACAATTGCACATATGATACTTTGATATAATTTAACGGTTTAAAATTCAATGAAAGTTTTGTACACATTTATCAATCATATATCCAATGAGACACTCGAATTCTGTTAACTTCTAATTGTCCAGGAGAGAGCCCTTCCCGACAGTTGCTTCGGGTCCTCCCGAACCACCCTCGCTTCGGGAGTCTATATAGATGACCGGTGGGCGATTGAAAATGACTTAAATGGACTTGAATATTTTTAATTAGAAAGAATTTTCAGAACAATTAAATTTCATACTAAATATAATTTTTTAAAAAAATAAAATAATCCCAACTTAATTTCAGATTGAAGATTTATTATTATTGTTATTGCCGTCTCTCCCATTCTCTTATGATCTTGTCTTAGTTGCATTCATGCTGTGGGCTTCGACATTCCTTGAGTATTAAGTAATTAGTTAACAAAGTTTTTAAGTTAAAAAACAATGTTTCAGGGAAAGTATATTCACAAAGGTAAGAGCATATATGATCACAGAATGTGTGTACATTGCACAATGGCTGATGCGTAAGAGCTGACTTTGCAATTGTTCCACCAAACGTAGGATGGCTTGGAGGATAAAGCAAGAGAAGGATGCTTTAGATTTTGTGCTCCAACTGCTCAGAAGTCAACAAGCATGCTTTTGGACATCTTGGCTAAGACTATATTAAATACTCCCTCTCCACCACCATTTTTTGTGTACTCTCCTGCATTTCAAGCCAGCAAAAATGGACACCACCGCCCCTGCCACCTCAAGCACTGCCTTCCTTACAACTCCAAAGCTCCCGTGCTTCGAGCCCACCAAATCTTACGATGCTCCGCCTGATCACGGCTCTCGGTTCTTCACCTCCTCTTCGAGACCATGCAGCCCAAATTACTCACATACTACTAGTAGTAGAGACTCCACCAAGAACAGTGATATGGGAATATCAACTCAGTATGAGCCTAAGATCATTACTGGTGAATATGGTTATGTTCTTGAAGATGTCCCCCACTTGACAGACTACATTCCTGACCTCCCTGTATGTCCCTCCCTCCATCTAATTGTCTTTGTCTTTATTTTTTATGTTTTCCATAAATATATATGTTACAATGGTGCAAAAAGTTGTTATAAGGTTTGGAGATGGACAATGAGATCAGTTTAACTATTAGTGTCTTGGTTCGTTAAACTATTTGTAATGAAATTAGAGGTAGTATTCATATGCTTAAAATGAAAATTATTACTAGTAGATAAAAACTTGGAGGCTTTGTTAAAGGCTGCTCGCAGCTCTTTTAAGGGCATTGATCCTTTCAGTTCAGACTTGAAGTTCATCTAATGATGTGTTTCTAGCTCAAATGTCATGTTTTTATTGCGCTACAAGCTTGAGGCTTTTCTGTTATATGTATATGATAGATGGAATTGAACGTGTGAGTTGGATTCATATCAATTAGGGTAGCAGGACAACTGCTAATTAAGTGGGTGGGAATGGTTTGTGATGAAGTTCATGCCTCCTGACTTTAGATTGCAATTCACTTGCTACATGAGAGCAAGGCAGTTAGCTTGTATCCTAAGACTTAATCGTACTTTGTTGTCTGAATAGCTGCATTAGCAATGTGTGCCTCTTTTTCATAGTCTGGTCGATGATTAAGATACACTTGGAAGAAAGGTCTGTTTGGCATGCATATTTTCTAGAAATGGCAGGGGCAGAGAAAGAGAGAGAGAGAGAGAGAGAGAGAGAGAGAGAGAGAGAGAGAGAGAGAGAAGGAGAAAGAGAGAAAGAGACTTTTATGTTTATTTTAGAGGGGAAATCAATCAAAGCAACCAATATATTTCTATGATTATGTCATGCTTTTTGTAGTTTGTATCTTTCTTGTAGGATTTTTTTGTTTTTGTTTATTTCCTTTTTTTTTTTTAATTTAGACTCTTCTCCAAATCCCCATAGTGTGATAGGGTCGTGTACTAGGATACTCTTATTCTTTTTGGCTTTGGGGCGTGCTTTGTCTGACTTCTTGTGCCTTTGGTTTTTTTATATTTTTGATGATGGAATGGAATGCAGACATATTCCAACCCAATACAAGACAATCCTTCCTATTCCGTTGTTAAGTAAGCATGTTTGTGTTATTATGTTTTGCCTTAGTTTTGCTTAATCTTCTGTGGTGCTCATGTGATTTAACGAGGCATAGTTTATTTGTGTTATGATTTCTGTTTTGCACAGGCAGTATTTTGTTGATATGGATGATTCTGTTGCCCAAAAGGTAATTGGGTTTTTTCTCTTCAAATTAATGTTTCTATTTTGCTTTTGAAGTGGAACGGTAACAACCACTTTTGTGGTGTAATGGAGTAACTATCCACAAGTGACTACAGTTCTGTTTAATGTAATGTATGCAGATTGTTGTCCACAAAGATTCTCCCAGAGGGACTCACTTTAGACGTGCTGGACCACGACGAAAAGTCTGAAATTGTTCTTTTTTTATGGCCAATTTCTGGCAGTCTCAATCAGGGATTTCAGATTTATGAGGTTTTTGTTGATTGTTTCTCAGGTCTATTTTGAGTCAGATGAAGTGCAGGCATGTATTGTAACATGTGGTGGTCTAGGTCCTGGTTTGAACACGGTAATTAGGGAAGTAGTCTGTGGCTTGTATCACAGGTACAATGTCAACAGAATTCTTGGGATAGAGGTAATCATACGCACTTTGTCATCTGCATCTATTGGTGTCCTTATGGCTTTGTTAAACTCAACTGAATTGGCATGGTTCGCCAGTGGTGAGATTTGAAAATGTACTATTCAATTGTTCATGTTCGGAATGCAGGGAGGATACAAAGGTTTTTATGCTCACAATACGATTCCTCTGACACTAAAGGTTGTAAATGACATCCATAAACGTGGGGGTACTATTCTTGGGACATCATGTGGTGGCCATGATACGTGTAAGATCGTTGACAGCATTCAAGATCGCGGTATAAACCAGGTACACAACCTGGTATTCTCTCCTTTTGGAACCAATTTGATTGTGGATGATAATGATCGTATGCATTTCAGGTTTATATAATTGGAGGAGACGGAACTCAAAAGGGAGCTTCTGTGATTTTTGAGGTAACCTTGCGAATTTCTAAACACATCTGAGGATCCAGCTGCATAAAATTGTTGAATTATTTACATAATAGTTCATCACAGCAATGTGCTTAGCAGTCTTGTAGCAAGTAATCCAACGTTGCTTTTCCATAGGAAATTCGAAGGCGTGGCCTCAAAGTTGCTGTTGTTGGAATTCCAAAGGCCATTGATAATGACATTCCGGTACTGTCCTTGTCATCAGAAGTTTGAACTTGTAGACTCTTGACAACATTGATTCAAGCAAATTTGTCATTATTTGTAAGTTTCTTGATGATTTACATGTTCTGATTCAGGTTATAGATAAGTCCTTTGGTTTTGACACTGCTGTTGATGAGGCTCAGCGTGCTATCAATGCAGCACATGTTGAAGCAGAGAGCATTCAGAATGGCATTGGTGTTGTGAAGTTAATGGGCCGGTATAGTGGTAAGCTTTGAAGCTTCCTATTTCACTGACAGTCCTCTGTAAGCAGCATAATGTTAAGGGACTGCAATGAAAGGATTCAAAACATGTATCAGAATTTAAGATAATCCTTTTGCACAGGATTTATAGCGATGTATGCCACGCTTGCCAGCCAAGATGTGGACTGTTGTTTGATTCCTGAGTCACCCTTTTATCTTGAAGGACCTGGTGGACTATTTGAATTTATCAAAAAAAGACTAAAAGAAAATGGCCACATGGTTCTTGTTATAGCTGAAGGAGCAGGACAAGAACTTCTTTCTCAGAGCATCTGTGCTATGAACGAGCAGGATGCTTCGGGAAACAAACCACTCCAGGATGTTGGTCTGTGGATATCCCAAATGATTAAGGTACAGGTGTTTAACATTTGGCTATTTAACTTCATATTTAGGTGTGCCTACTGAACTTTTTCTGTTCTTATCTGCTTTCTGCTCACATTTGCGTAGATCGAGGCTATGCACGTCCTCAGCCCGTCTTAATCTTTGTTTATGGTTTTTCTGCTTTGTCATCTGTGACAGCAGAAACACTTTGAGGGAGCTTAGCATTTAACTAGTGGCACTAGATCACAGTAAACAGGGTTTGATTCCTTCGATTAGTGAGCTAACATAGGTTAGCTAAGAGCTGTCAAGTTTGGTACTTTAAATGCAAAGACAGGGATCTGCCATTGTTGTAACTTACCGAAGTCATTTTCTTGTGCAGGATCACTTTGCAAATCAACAAAAAATGACCGTAAATCTTAAATATATAGGTTAGTCCACCAAAACTTTCCTCTCTATCTGCCGCATCTTTGATAAACTGCTGCAGCCATTGAGAATGATTAATGTGACAAGTTAATGCTTTTGTATGGTAGATCCCACATACATGATCTGTGCTGTTCCGAGCAATGCATCTGACAATGTGTACTGCACACTACTGGCCCACAGCGCCATCCATGGTGCTATGGCAGGATATACAGGATTCACAGTTGGCCCCGTTAATGGACGGCATGCTTACATACCATTTTACGTATGTTTCTCTCTTTTGATCAGAAAGAATCTTGTGCTTAATTCTATTTTCAATTCCTTCTTAGCACTGAAGATGTTCGTGAGGCGTAGGTAAACTTTCATTTTCCATTTCTATTTTCCTTGTGCTGCTACTCTTAACTTTCCCTGTGTTAGATATAAGTGGGAGAATGGTGGTGCAATGGGGTATATTAGCATTTAAGTTGGAATATGTTCAGCTTCTATGCAGATCCGGATAGCACATACTAAAGTAATCGGTCCGTGGTTTCATGCAGCGAGTGATTGAAAGACAGAATAAAGTTGTGATCACTGATAGGATATGGGCACGGCTTCTCTCTTCAACAAATCAGCCTAGCTTCTTGGACTGCAAAGATGTAATAGAGAAGAGAGAGGAAGAACCACAACCCCAGTTACTAGAAGGCGGTGGGATGGATGAACTGGAAGCACTGGCAGCTGGGGTTAGGAATTTGAAGTAACATGAGTTTGAAGCAAAGTAAACTGAAGATCACTCTGTTCTTAACAGTTTCAATCAGTCTTTTGCTTGCATTATAGGTTTTATGTCCATTACATCTACTGCGTCTTTCCAGTGGTCCACCTGGAATGTTAATTGAAATCATTGTAATCTCTCCATGTTAAAGTAGGATGATAGGAAAATCTATTATCACCCTCAAAGGTCTTTAGATTGGAGCTCTCTCTAAATTATAAACACCATCCATTGTAGTCATTTCTTGTACTTTGAAGGGCGAGTCTTAGTATCATAGTGTAGAGTTACCCAATTGTAACCTAAAAATTATAGATTTGAATCACAGAAATAACTCTGTAAAAAATAAGGAAAAAATTGTGCGCATTTGACCTCTTTCCCAAGCCGCTTTTGGTCATCTTGTTTTACTACATTAGCATTCTGAATAATAGGGAGAGAACTTAACAGGGAAGCAGAACAGGCTACTATATTCAAGTATATATAATGTCTACAAGATGTGAATGTTCCTCGGTATTTTGTTCTCTCTTACAGAAAAGCAAGAAGCAATTTACTCTCTCCTTTCAGTTGCCCATGTGCAACAGACCATTACAAGATGTGTATAGTCCTGTCTCTAGCAAATTATGGTTCAATGGGATGAAAATCATAGGCTGCAAGAATTTGAAAGAAGTAATCAACACCTTGTTCACCGCAACAGAACCAAGTACAACTTGAGTATCTCGCCCTTCCCTTGCCCATATGTGATACGTCATCTTAATCCTAGGCCACCAAATGCTGGAAATTGAGCATGAATGTAGTTACAGTGCAGTATCTCTTAACCAAGGGTAGGGTAAGCAAGTAAGACCAAGGCAAAGAAGGAGGACTAAGTACAAAGAACAAATTTAATCCGTTCAAAGGCCTGCTGACCAGTATATCTGTTAAGAGAAACCGCACTGTAACTAGATTCACGCCCAATCTCTTGCATTTGGTGGCCTAGGATCAACATGACATGTCGCATATGGGCAACTGAAGAAAGAAATACTCAAGTAAGTTGCACTAGGATTCAATGTTGATTCGTTGCAGTGAACACGGTGTTGATGACTTCTTTCAGATTCTTGCAGCCTATGATTTTCATCCCTTCTAAACCATAATTTGCTAGAGATTTCTTCGCTGATTCAGGAACTATACACATCTTGTAACCCAGTTTTGCCACTGTATTTACTCTTTTGTCCATTCTGGATACCTGTGACAGACAGTTTTGACAAGCAAAGAGCAAATTGGAGGATTGCAATATTGTGAAAATCATAAATAAATAAATCAACAACATGATCACTTCAGCCTGACAACAGTTTCTTACAGTTATGCCTGAGCAGAAAGTCTAAACAGAATGCAATTGAAAACTGCTAATACCATGGCTCTCAACAAAGAGGTAATTCTTCTAAATTTAGCAGTGGTCCTTGAGTGATTTTTACAGACACCAATAAGAAGTATGTACTTACCGTCCGAAGTTCACCAGCCAGGCCAAGTTCCCCAATGAATGCAACATAATTGGGTATTGGAAACTCCAAAAAACTGAAAAGACAAGAAACATGAGTAAACTGAAATTGTAACAGATGTGTTCAATGCAATATCTGACGGTTCATAGAAAAAAAAAAAAAAAAAAAACATGAAACAAAAGATGAAAAAGAAATAGATGGAGTAGGTGATACAAAAGTTAAGGCCCTTAAAAATTTGTAAACAATAAACCATACTATACTATCGTAGAGTGCAGGTCATAAATAGAACATACTGCTAATCATTCCAGGAAGAAAAATGAATACAAAAAGATGTAAATTAAGAAATAAATGCCTGCTGCAAATTGCAGCCGCTATTGCAAGATCCCCCGCAGTCTCTGTAAGCTTCAGGCCGCTGACAACATTTAGAAAGATGGCCTAGCATGAAAAACAAATAAAGAAAGTAAATAATACTAGAGCAAGATCAATGATTTTAAGATGAAATGGCTATTCAAGGCATAAAATTAAGATAAGTAAATTGATGCTTCTAAATGTTACTAAAACTTCTGCTCTGCACAAATGATTGTAAAAAATCCAAAGTATAAGGTCCAAAATCCATTTCACAAGAAGAATAAGTGAAAGAAATAGTTGATAGTCAAGTCTGAAATTGCATACATTTTATGATTATATGATGTCATTGCAGGAAAAAGTTGTATCATGCATTCCAATATTTTGTAGTAGATATTTTACATGATCTGTGTACAAACTACAAAATTACAGAAAAACTGACAAAAAAGACTATCCCTTATCTGGAACTGGCATAATAAAAATAGACAGCTTACATTCTCTTGTAGCATTAAACCAGCTTGCTTCTTAAGAACCTGCAGTTCCATCAAGATGGTCATTTCATACTTGCCAATTTCTCCATACGGACAATTTTCAAGCTTAAAGCTTTGAAGGAAGCTTTTAGTGACATGATTACCAATCCACAATGCATATTACAAAAAGAAAATTAACAGCACAATGCTTACTTTAAGCTAACATGAATATGGACAAATATTTGCGACATAGAGACATACATGTGAGCACATGCACAAACAAGAATGGGAAAATCTAGGTTTCAAATATTACTTCAATTTACATCCCTAACACTAGGAGCTTATACAATCCAAACAGCTAACACATCCTCAGCAATGGATAACCAAGAAAAAGGGATTAGTTTATAATTTTGATGCTCAATGACCAAAATCTGGAGACTGATCAAAGCAATGACATCCATGACATTGCAATGCAACATGACATCAGGAAAGTGTAGAAACTAGCAAACACTTCTTGATAAGCTTTCACTGGAGTGTTAAGACTCATATTCAGAAATTAAATGTAATCATTTTTCAGTCCAGCTGCTTTTAAGGATGAAAGATGGTCTTGCTTTGATGAAACAGAGTTCAAGCATTGAAGTTTAACAACAGGTTGACATTGTGGTTATGTATCTTGAAAAGCTCGACTGAGGTGAGTGCTTGCTAGGCCTTGCCAAGATTTTCCCTTCTTTTGTGTAGTGATTGCCACTGACATTTTGAGTCCCATGCTGTTCAGTATCAATTGCACTATCACTAGGAACTTGTTTAATTAATTTTATCCCTTCAAGAAACTTATGATTTCAGGCAATGAGAAGAAATGCCATCAGGAACTTTAAGTCACTTACTGAAATAATCATGTCAGCCCTGCTCTCTTGGATCCCATTAACATGCCTTGAAACCGATGAGCCAGGGGCACACAATGCCTGCTTCAAAATTTTGGAAATTAACTAAAACAGTATACCGACCATACCTACTTGGCATAAAGTCTGAACAAAAACAGAACCCTTAACCAAACTATCATCAGACTTATCCTCAAAGCAGTGATGTACCCATTGCAAAACTATAATAATGACCAGAACAGTTTGCTGGTCATGCAAAGAATAAATGAAAGATTGAAAGACAAACATGCAAAGCAATGAGAGAAAAGAAACATTTACCTGAATTTCAATAAGGAAACTTCGAGAACCATCCATTATTACAGCAACAGCCAGCCCAACTACAAACTCCGAATTTGAGTGGTACTCACTTAGGAACATCTCACTAGGATTTGAAACAGCTTGTAGACCTGATTCTGACATCTGAAATACTCCCAACTGACAGCAAAAGATCATCCTATTGTCAAACAGATAGCCCTTCACCAAGTCATTTATCCATGATACATGTCAAAATGTATTAGAAGACTATTGTGCATTAAGCAATTAAGAAATTGACACCATAATCTTACTGACTTCCAAGCAATGAACATGCTCCAAAATGAAAAGGGGGGCAAAAGGAACGATAATAGCACAAGATTCATGTAAAATCTAGTCAGAATATAGCTTCAATACAAGCACTGCTACTTATTGCACACCTCATCTGTAGACCCAAAACGATTCTTCACTGGTCGAAGCAAGCGATGAGACGAGTATTTCTCCCCCTGGTAGTTAGTATGACATGAATACAATTAGCAATCTTCACATCTGAAGCATAACAGCAAAAAACAGAAAATAAAAGAAATTGAGTTCCAGCTACAAAGAGAGAGAGAGAGAGAGAGAGAGAGAGAGAGAGAGAGAGAGAGAGAGGAGTCAGCTGCATACTATGCAGACAATAAGATTATCAGTTAGGTTGCTAAAAGCTAGATTTAACAATATATTCATACACAGTTATAACAATATATTCATACACAGTTATGCATCCTTTATAAGTGTACCCTGTACATTAAGGAACTAGGGGAATGGACCAAGATAAACAGTAACCGAAGCACCAGCATTTCCAAATATCCATCCTTTCTTGGAAAAAAGTTAATGACAACAATAATAAAATACTCACTTCCATATATAATACAACATCCACTATGTGCTCCAAGAGACGGGGCCCTGCTATATCTCCTGACTTGGTCACATGTCCAATCTATAAAGCATTTGAAAACCAGGATGCAAAGGTAAAGTGTAGAGGGGTAAAAGAGAAAACTAGGGAAGCAACAAAAGAAAAGTAGAGAAGCATAGAAGTATAAACTGTTTCCGATGGATGTTGGAATGTGAATATTATAGTAAGTAAATAATAATACACAGATAAACAAATGCATATATTATGCTAGCCAGTATCCACAAAAATAAATAGATATGATAAGAAGGAAAGCCAAAAAGCCAAGGTAATATAACTCTTCATTACAAATAAATAAAAGTATTTTCGTAATATGACTTGAGTTGCTTATTTAAATGAAAGAAATTATTTATGGGATTTGGACAATGAATGCTTACCAAAAGAACTGGTATGTTAGTCTTCTTGGCAAATCGTAATAAGGCTGATGTACATTCTTTAACCTGTCACATACTTCGGTAGGGTCAGCTCTCAGCAACACTGTCCTAAAGACATCCAAAGACACTAGAGATGTGTTCCACTGTGTGCAAGTGTGGACATCATATGTTTGCTCCAGGGAAGAAAGAAGAAAAATATTAAATGGTTTTGCGTAAAAAAGATCTTTAACCGTATCATTCTGGTGTAGGTTGCAACCCTTATGCTACTAAGCAAAAGAAAACTCATAAAGGTGTTCCTTAATGCATTGGAATAGCAGGTAACCATGTATTATGCCCCAGCAATAAGGATCAAACTCATGAACATGAAGGCAAAACGAATAATCTGATTCAACCATGTCATATAAAATATCATAGCAAATGATTAAAACTGCATCACACTGAAAGGATCAACTGCCTAGAATTGACGCCTAGTTCTACAATTGGCTATAATGCATGACAATTCCAACCTGTGAAAGTCCTCCAGCACTTCCAGCAACTCCAGATAGATAAACCGTTTGAATTGAATCAACAACTAAAGCACGGGGAGAGAGGGGCTGAATTTTCCGAAATATGTCCTGAACGAGAGAAAAAGACAGCAACTGCAATAAGCTTCATTCGATAATCTTCCATGGGTGAGCATGTAGAATGCTGCTATCATTTCATGATAGAAGTAGAAGTCTCCATGGTAACACACATGGTCAAAGAAGTGAATGTGTGACACAAAGCAACATTGAGATTAACCGTATGTAAATCACAAGCCCATGAAATGACATGATATGAGAAAAAGAAAAGAGCAACTGATCACCTCAATGTCAGTACTTGAATATAAGAAAAGATTATCTGTTGCAATCTCCATGCGGTCAGCTCTGTTTCCAATTTGCTCAACACTCTACAAAAATGAAAAGAGTATATGTGAATTGATAATTTCATTCTTATTGCTGATCCATACAAGCATTCGATTTGACATTTTATATCCACATACTAGTCAATTGTAACTTACAAGAAACAAGATGTCAATAAAATAACTCCACTACCAATTAGAAAGCTTTTCTCGCAAAGTTAAATGGATATTATTCTTAAAGCATGATGTTAAAATCATCTCTCTAAAAATAACACTGGAGCAGTATTTGCTTAAATAAATATGTGTAAGGTATACTCTTTCTCAGGGAAAAGGGGCAGGAAAACAGGAAAGCACAGGGTAAGCAAATAGGTGAGGGATACTAACCTCTTCACCAGATACATATACAACAGGGGCTGGTTCACCATTATCCTGCCCTTCAGCTATCATTGCAGCAATCTTCCAATTCAAAAGAGTTGACATCAGAATAAAGTGATCCATAAAAGAGTAAAAAAAGACAGGGATGACTGAATCAAATGAAGGCATAGGAAAGCAAGTATGCTGAACATGCCAAAGATGTGCATACTTTTGCTAAGAAACCATTACCTGCAATACCAATGTACTCTTTCCAACCCCAGGATCACCACCAACCAAAACCAAAGATCCTTCAAGTGAAATGGCATACAGAGATAAGACAAGCAAACATAATTTCTTTCACCAAAATTGTAGAAATTAGTTCAGAAACTAACGCTCATTTGAGCATTAGAACAACCAAAACCAAAAGTAATCCCCAATCATTTTTTCATACATGATATTGGAAGGTGGAGGTATAAATCAACAGTAGAAGGCTATGGTTAAGTAAATAAATCAAAGACCTCTTGAAAGCCTTATCAACAGAAAAGAATTCAAGATACACAAAAACCAGCCTGGTGATTAGCTAAGTAACTGAGGCATACACTGCACATGCTTTAGAGTGAAATGAAGACAGTATACTCCCTTAATTCAACAAAATGAAGCTCCAAAGTGCTGATATGAGCTTTATTCCAAATATCTTGTATCACTCAAATATGATATTGTAGATAACTGAAGAGTACATTTATTAAATACAGGCTAGAAAAAAAAAAAGAGTCTAGATCTTGTTCCATTTTGTTTGCAGCTCAGCAGAGAAATTTTAACTTGTGGACAGAGAGAGAGAGAAAAAAATGATAAATCAAATAACAAACCAGAGAACACCAAGCATAAAGGCTATTGTTGAGTTTTCAGTCATATGCTACTTATTTGCTAACATCTTTGAGCTGATAGAGTACAGCAATTCCCACACAACAATGCAATAATAGCATATAGCAACGCAAGAATATCATATATCACATTACAACATTAATGAGTATTCTGACTGAACCTGGAACAAGACCACCACCAAGCACCCTAGCAACTTCACTTCCAAAGAGTCCAAACCTGAAACATGACCATACCAAATTTAGTTAAGCAGTAAACACACCAAATTTACATGCCATGATAAAGAATTCAAATTTGCATCTCTCTAAACATTTAGTTGTTTTGGACCCCAATCCATCAACATCTAGGACCATGTTACTTTTTTGCAATATAATCCAACAAAATGAAGTTATAATATACAGCATGCCATATCTTGCATCTTTATTAGTAAAAATGCTACATTAAGTCACTCCTCTGCCAGTGTACAACAGATTTGACAACATGACTATAACTTTGGAGGCAGCTTTTGAAAATAAAATATGGAAAGCAATTACCATGAGAGAGAAATAAGTGGCATTAATTCTAGATATATTACATTATAGGCATTTAAAATGCATGAAAAAAATTGAAAATGCAACTGTGGGAATTTCAGAGGTAGTCCTCATACTAATTTATTACATTTGCTTCCCATTTAATGGTATCCCACATTCCCTACAAAATGTATAAGATAAACCATAACATCTCCACTCTAGTTACTAGTAGCAGTGTATTTGCCACTTGCCAGTAGGCAACTAAACAGAGACAAATGGGCTCCAATGCAATACCTAATGCAACCGCTTATTCATGTTGAACTGATCACACATAAACAAAATTTTCTCACCTTTCGAAGCAGACAAACAGAGAATAAATAACTACACCAGAAAAGCAATAACTCACAGTGGAATCCGCCAATTCAATTGATTTGTCCCTCGGTTCACCTGTTTCAGTTTCAATGGATGCAAATCTCCAGACTGCTGTGGCAGCCAAGACCGCATTGCATTTTCTGTAAATTCCATTCCACTCACCTTATCCCCACTGCCCATATCACCTTCTACAAATTGCTTCATAGTCCCAACTCTCTGGCACTCTCTACAAGCACCCCACCATTGCCCATCTGAATACCCACAATTCTCACAAACCCAAGTTATTTTACTCTTCTTCCTCCTCCTATGCTTTACATTATCTACAGACCTCAACCCATTAACTGAATCCACCTTCTTTACAGCTCCATTTCTGTTTTGGTTACTCAAATGCTCATTTTCATTCCTATACATTGATAATCCCATCCGGGTTTTACCCGAATCCCCCAAACTCTTGCTCTTTAACCTACCATAACTATTTTCCTTCAATGAATCCTCACTCTCACTTTCAGAACTCAATATCCCCATCGAGGTATTCCCACTGTAACCTGTATGTTCCTTCTCCATTGTATCACCATAACCCTTTTCCTTCCACGAATTCAAATGGGTTTTCCCTCCTCCGCTCAAAGTTCCCATCTTTGCACTACTATAAGTCCTCTGTGCCTCCAAATCCTCATTTTCCTTCAACGAAATCAAATGGGGTTTGTCTTTTCCACTCAAAGTTCCCATCTTTGCACTCCCATAAGTCCTCTGTGCCTCCAAACTCTCATTTTCGTTAAGAGAACTTGAAAACCCCAGTTCGGCTCCATCTCTTCCAATCAAATTTCCCTCTAAATGCTCAACTTCTCTATTCAAATTCGAAAACCCCGATTCAATTTCATGCCCGGCGCCATCCTTGGCACTTCTCCGCATAACGGTCCTGCCCAGTTGTGGGCTATAAATGCTCCAAACAGCACGACCGTTAAACTCACCATCGTTACTTCCACTCTCGCTCCTTTCCGGACCAGCTTTGACCGATAGGACGGCATTTCCAGTCTCTTCGGCACGGAACCAGCAGCTGGTGCAGTGGAATTGGCGGGAAAGAAAGGAGAGAGAATGTGGGTATTTGGTGGGGTTTAAGGGGAAGAGGGTTTTGTGGGTGTAGAGTGATTTTAAGGCTTTCATGTCTGAGAATTGCATCAGAGACAGAAAGAAACAAAGTAAAACCTGGTTTTGCGTTTCAGGGCTTGAGGATTTTGGAGGGTAAAACTAATGTTCAAGAGACAGGAAAGCCAACCAAGGCTGTCGCTTTTGGGTTCATTTAAAATTGGGGTTATTGAGGCCTGGGGACCACTGAGGATTTTTTTTTTTTTTCTTATTATGATAATAATAATAATAACAGTAATAATTCTTCAAAAATTTTATTAAATTATTTAATTTTGTAAAGTGTGATGAATAATAAGAAATTTTTTTATTGAGTTAAATTTTTAAATATAAAAAATTAAATAAAAAATATAATTGATATGTTAAATTAAGTATCAATTTAATTTTATTAAAAATAAAATAAAATATAATATAATATTGATATAATTATTGAAATATATAAATACATAAAAAAATAATATAATTTTTTATTAATATTTTTATTAATTTATAATAAAAAATAATTTTTTTTATATTTTTTATATTTTAATAAGTGTTATCAATTATTTTTTTATTAAATAAACAATTGTAAACCAACGAAAAAAAAAAAAAAAAAGCACAAGCAAAGGAAACAAAGGTCACGCCAATTGTAGGCAAATCGATCAAATCAGGTAGAGGATCCTGATAGATGCGCAAATGATCTCAATTTAACAAAAAAAAATAAAATAAAATCACACAATAATTTTCATCCCTTAAAATATACTTCAACAGGCAATCTTAAGGTCATTTTTAAGTAGTAGTGCAAACGTTCCATTAAAAGATAACGATAAAGGTCATGTTCTTAATCAGGTTTTGTTAACCTTTTCAACCCAATTATACAATCCGACCTCAAAATAACACACCCGAATTCGTGATTGCAAACTATTGGTAGTGCCACGCAAATAGCCCTTAATTCAACACTAATTGCTGTAACAATTTCATCAACACTAAGCTTTTTGAATTGGTGTTAGATGGCAGATTTCAAACCCAACTACGAAGGTCACTATTTTGCATTCATGGCTATGTTGGAAAGTGAGTGTTGAATGTGACAAAATTCTGAAGTGTCTGCTCTAAGGGGGATCCATTGCAGAGGAGGTCGCTGTATGTGGGGGACTTGGGCGAGGGAGTGACGGAAATGGACTTGAGAGCGGCGTTCGGTGCCGTTGGTCCCTTCGATTGATAACGTAGGCCTGAAGAATCTACACCCTTCTCAAACCTTTTCTTCTGGATTCTTTTTTTTTGTTTTTTTTCTGGTTGTAATGTGTATTCACGTTACACAGCATCTTCATTAGTCAAGTGGCTGGCTCCCTGCCTCTTTGTAGCCTGAGCATGTGAGAAGAATAACAGAGATGATGCTAGAGACTGAAGCTAATAAATTCCCCAAATTCATTGGCCCTGTATGTCGACAAGGCAAATCAAATGCAGGATGAAGCAAAGACTTTCGAAACTTCAGATGGTGCTCTCACTTTGCCCAAGTCTGCTCGCCGGTTGAATTACTAGTCAGTGGCATAATGGCATTACCTATATCTGCTAACAACGGCTACTGATTCATTGCTGAATCTTCGATTGTAATCCGTGAAAGGAATTTTTGGTCTACTTGCACTTTAGATACCCCAGTTTTTACAGCACTTCAATGTTTCCAACAATGGAAGATTTAGACCTCTCTGCAGTTTTGGTCTCGGTGTTACCGACATTGAAAGTGTGATGCTTGGGTCTCTCGTGGGTTTGTGCTTGCCCTCTCTTTTATTTCCAATGGCTTTGTGGTGTTGCGCGTATGTAACCAAAGAAACAAAAGGTAACTCAGTGCTCGAGAATCCTACGCTTGAGACATGTTTGTTGGACCTAGGATCCTACAAACGCAAAGCTAAAAGCTGAAAATAATAATAATAATAAATAAAGTAAACAAATTTTCTGCTGAAAGTTTTACAACAGTAGGACATGTGGAGGGAGAGAGAGAGCAAAGAGCCTTGAGCAGCACAAATCTCTTTCATTTCACCAAGCAAATCTAATTTGTGCAGATAGAGATGCACAAAAGTGGAAGAAAACATACGACACTAGTCGTACACTATAAACTACACCCAATGTTTTGGAGTTTGCAATCAACTACATCACTCAACTCTCTTGGCAGCTAACAGGATTATAAAATATTTGTTGCAACTCAACCAAAACGGAAAATCAGTTGTCTAACAACTGAAACATGCCAATGAACTTGCTGGAACAGAGAAGATTCAATTGAACAGTGAAGAAGCCACAAACTTTAACGAGGCCACAGATTTACATAGATAGAGATGATCATGCATTCTCATCCAAAGATGAGGGAAAATCCTGCATCGAGAAACGAATTGGCAAGAACCTCATTAGCCGCCTGAGATGGATGGACACTGTCCCAAAACACATGCTGGGTGGCATTGGAGCAAGCTCTTGGAGATCTTCGATTGCACAAAGGGATTCTTGTTTCTGCAGTCCTTGTGGCACAGCATCCTCTTGTTGCTTCCACGAAACCTGCATAACACATTAGGGAACTATGTTACGACTCCCTTTATTGCAATTCTCAAGTTGGCATCCCAAGATGCTCCCATGCTATGGGGACTGGAAAAGGGTTAGGTATACGTAATTTTATCTTTGTATTCACAAAGGGGCTGTTTCCAAATCAGAATTTGTGACCTTTAGGTCACAATCGAGAAACTTTAACCAAGTTTCAATTCTCAAGTTGGATTCTAAATAAAATGAAATTGAATACATCAAAAGGTTTGCTTTGTACCATGACTTAAGGGGGATACAACAAGGTCATAGAGTGGCTTGAAGATATCAAAAACAACAATCTTAAGACCAGGGAGTTGCTTTTGGAGATTTGCTGCAGCTGAGGTGAGCTTCTTGTTAAATTGTTGTACATCATTGTTGATATTGGAGACACATCCACTGCGATGGAAACTAAACAAGGTGCGGGCAGCTGGAAGGCAACCCAATGGTGGCAGTGAAGTTACCCCAAGTTTTCTAGCCCCCAAACCATACAGGCCCTGCTTGTGGAACAAAAACCCCATCTCATGATTAGCTGAATTCAGCATTTCAAGATACTCATATGTTTCAACAATATAATTGCTTGTAAACTTCGGCTTGCACGGAGACAAAACCAACACACCTTGACAAAGCTTAAGAATGCACTGATAAGGAATGAGCCATACTGATCTGGAGTGTAGACTTTGTTTATTGAATCATTGACATAGTAGTTCAGAAGAAAGTCACTAGTGCCTCCACTCAATAGGTATAGTGCATCTTTGATTATTGATGCAGATTTGTTACTGCCAGCTACCTTTGCTAGCTTGGATTGATATTCTTTGAAATACTGTAGCTGCTGAGGCAGTGGAACTGCATGCTGCAAACAGTGTGTAGTGTTGTCCCAGAATTAAAAAAAAAAAAAGAGTTAATTCTATAATGAAGGGTTAAAGAGGTTGAAATTTCAAATGGTAGGGTTATAACATGATCACTTGAATAACCTGTGGGTTAACAATTTAAGCTATGGAAACAGTCTCCCAGTAAAAACAGAAATAAAAATGCATACATCTGATTCTTCCTATACCCTACAGTTAAGAAGTTTCATGCAGTGGAAATGCCCTTCATGGTAAAAGTTTTCACCTTTTCTATTGCAGCTTTATCATCATAACCAGATGCAGCTGATGCAAAGTTGGCTCCTATGAGAAGGTTTTTCCCTGATGCTTCTGGGCTAAGATATGCTGGTACGTATGTCTTAAACCCCAAAGTTTCAGCTACAAAAAGTGAATGTTGCATAGTTACATGACTAACATAACAAGAGCAAGTATAAACCTGACTAACCCAATATAAAAAAGTTCGAAGTTTTGCTGACCGGTAATGTCAGTGGCTAATTTGCCATTGCAAAACCTCCCAGTAGGTTTATGGTTAACAAAGTCTCTTCCATAAGGAGGATAATTGGCCTTGAAAGCTGTGGGGCGATTGTTATTGTTGCCAACATCTGCCGATGAATCACCAAATGATATGACCGCTGGAACAACAGCAGTGTCTTGTGCATGGCCACCCCTTACAACTGCAAATGCAGAGGCCAAAACCAGGGCAACTCTATACAAGATCTGCATTTTTTTTTGCTGCAAGCATTGTGAGAGGATCCAAGCTAACATTCACCATATTAAAGCACCTTGAAAATGTCTTCAGTTTCGAGTATTCAATAAGGTAGATGGAGGTTGACGATGGCTATTAAATGCTAGTTATTTCATATATAAATGTTCCAATATATGCTTACATTTTATGTCGTGGCTTGCATTCCAGGACCACCCCCTTTTTTGTCTGGAAATACTACAATAACTTGGCCATTAGACAAAATAGGTCTGATGTCTCGTAGGCCTAAAAAATTTGAACTTAAAAAATTGCATGTTCATAAGCTAAACTTAGGGATATTTATGGTTTGATGACTCTAAATATTAAAGTAAATTGAAACTAGTGCTAATATTGTGGAACTAAAACCCGAATTGAATTTTGGGATAATTGATTGAAAACTTTGATTTGATTAATTTTTTTATGTTATTTGACTAATCAAAATTTAATTTTAATAAAAAAAATTGAAAATCTTAATTTACAATTACCATTATACTGTTATTTTTCTTATTATAACAATGATAATAATAATGATATAGTAACAATTATTTGGTATACAAAGTTTTACTAACATTAATTTTAATGTTATTAAAAAATATGTATATAAAATAACACACTAACTAGATTAAAATAATTATAATTTTTAAAAAATTATAGATGAATTGAAAAAAATCAATTTAGGCCAATACCATTATCATTCAATTCGCTGAACCCTGTGTGATTGAGTAATGTGCGTCAGGGTAGTTGGGACTACGGAGGTGTGTAACATTAATGGTTAGTTAAAATGAAAATCGTGGGCGCGAATATCTTAATGATAGTTAGCCAGAACTTTATAATATACGATCACAAGTGGCAATGTGGGGTCAAATGCCGTGAGTCACGAACTTAGATCCATTGATTTGGAAAACATATTGTCACACATATCATGTCTCTCGAAATCCAAGTTGAAATTACAAAAAAAAATATTGAAAAAAATATTATTGATTATTTAAAATGAAAATCTGGATGTCAGTATATTAATATGCATTAGATATGCATATATAACAACTACCACCGTCTGTTATTATAATAATTGTATAACTTTAATTTTCATTATACGATTATAATTAGTGATATAGAATCAAATTCCATTAATCATGAATTTAGATACATTGAATTGGGAAATATATAGTCATACATATGTCTTTTGAAGTATAATAAAATTTATTTTAATTAAAATTTTGATTTATTTTCTTTTAATTTCTCTTTAATCTTAATGATCAAATTTCTATGTTATAAACATCAAAATCAAAACTTCCAAATCTATTAAGGGTTTTAACAAGATTTGTTGTGTTTGCAAATTTAAAATTTGTGAAGACACAAAGTTGAAGTCTTAAATGAGTGAATATTATGAATGAAAACAATGAAGTCATAAATCATTGATGTAAAAGTGATTTGAAGATGATAGAGTTAAAACATAAAATTGAAAAGAATAAGTTATTGAAATTAGAAAGTTTTGTTAAGTTGAAATAAATATTATGTACTATTATAGGATTTCATTTTTAGTTGTATTTTATATCAAATCATATAATTTCAATTTCAATTGTATTAAAAATTAAATTTTTATTTTTTTTAATTTTATATATTATAGTCAAATATTATAAGAAGTTATATTTTTTTTTTATATAAAATACAAATTTCAAAGTGAACTGCTTTACATGAACATTTTGATACAAGACTGATACAAATGAAATGGTATAATTATAACTATTCATTACACATTTATATTTTTATTGTGATTATACATGAACAATTATAAAATGTACAACTAAAAATTATAATAATACAACAAAATGCTTTTTGTAAGCATACATTTGATTTATGTGAAAAAATCAGTGTTTATGTAATATATTTGTTTCAAATTTTAGATCAATTAGATGCAAATAATGTACATTCAAATTAAAATTAAAAGATTCATAAAACAAAATTATTTAGTTTTCAAGAAAACAATTTAGACAAAACCAAAAAAATGCTCCATTTTCCATTTTTGGGACCCATTGGGGCAAGCTGGTTTCCTTATTATTTCAAATGAGCCTGCTATATATGGACCCATCAGGTTAGCATTCGAGAAAAATGGACATGCCATGGACTCTGATCTGTTGTGCAGACAATGTCAGAGGCATCATACAAAAGAAGGCAAATAGAACTTCAATTTCTTTTGAATGAGAATGACATTACTCTTCAATTGTCTAATCGAGTTAGGCAAAGAGCCAAAATAACTCAGCTGCAATCAATACAAGGCAATTTTGTGGTCCAAGTTATTCCATGAAAGATCTCTGGAATTTGGTGGGTCAGCAACCTGGAATGGTGCTAAATTTTTCCATAATAAATACAATTTTACCATTGATCCAATTTGATTTAGTTATGCATTCCTTCGATGAGTATTCGGCTAATTCAGGTTAAGATCGAGCACCTGCAAATTAAAATTGTCTGCACCTAATTCCATTTCTGTACAGAAATGGATGGCACAAATGTAATTGCCAATCCAATGATTTCACAAAGGGTATTGGTATCTCAAATTTTCCTTGAGGTCTTGGGTCTACTGCATTTCTTCTATGCTCTCTTGCCAAAGGATGGGCTGAGTCAATGAAACTATGTGCACATCCTGATTATGGGCTTTTTATTATTGATGCAGCCTGGCCCGTGATCAGCTCCAAAAGAAGAAACGCAAAACTGTAGATTCCACTTTTCTTACTTAGCATGTTGGATGCATAATCCTTGCATTTCTTAATTGTAATTAGCAAGGCCTTGCAGATGAGCTGCTACATGGGTAACATTGGTTAATGTCATACCCTTTTCTTGATCAATACTTTGCTGGTGCTGCAAATACCTACGATGTGTGGGTTTAGGTGCACGCAATGGTGACCATGGGCTGGCTCTAAAATTCTCAAGCTTGTGCTCAGTTTTTAGGTCCGTAGCTATGCTCGACTGGGACTACATTTTTAGGCCTGCCATAAATTTTGAGCAAGACCAAGCATAGGCCCAGCCCTGTCTGAGGCAATGGTCCTTATTTATAAAGCCATGCCCAACCAAGGTGCTTGAAGTCAGATCTTGAAATCTGGAAAATTGATACGAAATGGCGAACTTTCAGCAAGAACATGGAAGCTGGCTAAATTCATCGTGTCTTCATCTGGTGAGTCTGAATCGTGACACGATCATGAAAAAGTGCATTTTTGCTGACTCAATTGAGGTACGAGGTCCTACTCAATTTAATCTCTGATCTGCATAAGGTGCATTCATTAGTTCTTCCAAAGAATTTCAAGGTACGGGTTGTCTTTCATGTACCAATGTCTGCTGGGAACTCAACTCAACCAAAGACATTGGCAAGTAATGAGAGCTCTGTTGGTACGAGGACATGACCAATTAGGCAAATGCGTAGAGTTTGGTTGAAGTTAGTAATAAGGTTTTTTTTTTTCAGTTACAAACAAGGAAAAGAATTACAGAGGGAGCTGAGTCGTAATTCAATTCGCAGAAGAGTAACCTCGGCAATACCCAATATGAATCATAAGTCACTTTAAAACTGTACGAAATCAGTCTATTGACTATATATTAGCTATAAAGAAAATAAATTATAAGTTCACTATACATGCAATAAATTACGGAAAAAAAAAAAAACTATTTTGGGACTAGATTATGAACTTAATTACTGAAAAAAAAAATTTTTCCTTTTTTTTTCCTATTTATCAAAGTGCCTGATTACTTATAAGCAATATTGTCAGATACACTAAGCTGTTCAAAATCAATGGGCTAGTATAAGATTTAATGTTAAATTTAATTATAATTGACTACATAATTTTTTTTATTAATATATTTTATCATGCATTAAGTTAAGTATAAGATTTAATTATTCTAAATACTTTTTAATTAACAATTATCAAGGCAATATAAATCTTCTTCTCCCTCCGTTCACCAGTTGAGTTTGATCATTTCCTCTTTGAAACATTTGTTGAACTACCTTAAATATATTCAAACAAATGCAAGTGTAACTCTTATAATTTTTATGTAATTATAAAACCGTAATTTAATAATTATAATTTTACTTTTTATGAATATGTATCAATCTAATGTTAATTTAACTTTTTAACAAAAAAAAAAAAGGAGAGAGAATCACTAATTTAGTCAAACAAATTAATAATAATTAATTATAAAGAAATTATTAAGAAATATCTTGATGACTTTATTCGTTGTGTTTTTCATTTAACATAGCAAGCTATGAAGTCGCCCAACACAATTTTTTTTTCTTTGATTTTTTTATTGTTTTTGTTTTGTTTTTTTATTGCAATTTTAGTGTAATTCTTTTCTATTGAATTATTGATGGGGAATGGAAGAGTGACTATCTCAATTATTCCATTGAATTATTGAGAGTGGTGGGGGATACAACAGCGACTACCTCAATTATTCCACTGTGCTGAGGCCCACTCATATAATGTAATGGTCGGCACTCCGTGTAGCTCTGGACAAAAAATCCACGCTATCTCAATTATTCTACTGAATTATTGAGAGGGGTGGGGATGGAACAGTAAGTACCTCAATTATTCCACTGGGCTGAGACAAACACGATGGGACCAGGTGAATTTTTATTTTTTATTTTCCCTTCAATCTATAACCTTTTTTTATATAAATATATTAAGAAAGTCAATTTAAATTTAATAAAATAATCACATAGAATTTCGTGGAAACTAAATATCAGTGGGTCTTAGCACGATGGGTCCATTGTAAACGTGGAATCATATTTTTTTTGTCTCTAAAGTATTACTTGCTCCAAAAAAAAAAAGTGTTATTTGCTTGGTGTTTGCAAAGCAATCAGTCTTCAGTGCTTCACTTTTCAATTTCTCTTGATTCAACACAGCAAATCAAATTCCTGCAAGTTCATGGGTATCGGGGCTTCGGTTGAGATGGGAATAATTCGATCCGAATTTGACTCGATTCGACTTGCCAGTTGATCACCTCCATCTTGAACCGGATAGAAAAAAATTAATTTTATCAAATATATTTATAAATTTTTTAATTATATTAATTATATTTATTATTTTAAATCTATTTAATATAATATTTTATTAATTAAATTTGATTCATATTATAATTATTTTTTTATAATATTTAAAAATATTTTTTTATTTTTAAAATTTTTTATAAAAATTAAAATTTATATCACAACAATAATTTTAATAACAGGAGACACGTATCTTTTATATAAAGCGTCAGTGATTGTCCCGAGGATACTCCATCGTTACGCTTAACTAAAAAATAGGCATAATTACCTAAACTCTCAAAAGATTTTTGGTAAATTATTATTAGATTTAAATTAAAATATATAAAATATAAATTTTAATTAAAAAATTAAATTTGAATATAATAAAATAATTAGTTAAATTAAATTTTATTTAATTATTTTGATAAAAATTAATTAAATTTAATTTTAAATTTAATAAATTAAATAATATAACATATATATTTAATTATTTTTTATATGATTATATATTTTTATTTTTTATAAATTTAAATAAAAAATATTAAAAATAAGTAATTATTTATATAAATTATATTTTTGTAAAATTTTATATTTTTTATATAATTTAAATAAATAAATTATTTAAAAATATTATATTTAAATAAAAATATTTAATTTAAAATTTTATTTAAAATATATATGAGTCTTAAAAAGAGAATATAATTGACAAGAACTTGAATTTAAAGGAATCTATTGACAAGTTCTTCCATGATCTTGACAAGAAAGAAATTTTTTGAACTAAATTTTTCAAGAAACTCAATATTAAATTCATATATTAAAGATAATTACAATAATTTTAATTTAATTTTAATTAAATTATAAATTATAACTAATTTATTTTTCATGATTTCAATTTGGTTATAATTAAGTTTGTCAAGTTAGACAATTTAGACAAATTAATATATAATAAAATAACTCTTTTTATTTTTTTAAATTTATTTCTTCTTCAAATTAAAATTTCATATCTTTGAAATAAAATTCTTAATTTTTAACTACCACACATTATTCTATAAATTTTGTGTAGTGACAAAATAGGTTGTCGATCATGGTGTGTGACGTATGTTTCTTTTCAAATTTCACGCGAATGTGAAGGAATCTAATGGCACGTTGTTCCATGATAGCTGGCAAGAAAAAAAATTAATACGTCGCCATTTTTGACCCAATTTTGTCGAGAAACTCAACATCAAATTCAAATCTTCATTAACGGACAAACATTATGGGACCATAATACTGATGGAATCTCTTCTTTCTCTATAAAGTCTTGGTTTGGGGTGCCGCAGTGTTCGATTAGTTTATTAAATTGTACGGTGACATTTAGGTTTTAATATCGCGTACTTGACAATCATTGTGTAGTTGGTATTTTTCTTTTTGAATTTCACTTGATTAATGTGAATGCAGAGGAATCTATTGGCAAGTTCCTCCATGATACCTGGACAAGAAAAAAAATAATAAGTTGCCTTTTTTGAGACAAACATTATAGGACGGCCAGCACAAACTATCGATTCGTTTTTTGCGCGGGGGGTTGCTTCTCGTCATTTCACTTTTTCTAAATGGAGAGAGATCCGGGGCTCTTGGACTCGGAGCTTTCTCAAGGTTAAAAGCTAAACCGACACATAAGGGCAATAATGGAAATTAGCTTTAACTGCTAAAACAACTTTCTATGTTCTCTATAAGTGCCGAATGGCTGACCTCCAACTCCAACGTTCTGATTTTTGTAAACAAACAATCTTGTGCCTCTCTTTTTCATCTTCGTCTCCTTCTTCCGGATCTTGAAGGTTCGTTTCTTTCCTTTTTCCTTTATCGTTTGTATTCGTGATTTTATATTACTGTTCTTTTTCGTTCAAATTCACATATTTAAGATAGCCGTCTTCATTGATGGACAAACATTATGGCACCATAGTACAGATGGAAATCTCTTCTTTCTCTATGAGGTCTATGTTTGGCGTGCCATAGTCTTTTGTGCTCCCACTTCTCTATTTCTCTCGATTCGAAAAATGAAATAAAAATTAAGCAGGAGGACTTGATTGCTTGCAAAGATCTGGACTTTGGGTCCAAAAGTTGAGGTAAAAAGAAGTTTTAAGGACTAGATTGGCAAAAATAAAAATTTGTGAGGCAAATGACGAGTTCAATCAAACTTCGGGTACCAATTATAATATTTGCCCCTTACCCTGCAAAGTTGCCATAGGTTCAACTGCTACAATTGACTATCAATTTGGTCATCTCTCTAATGGTTCGGTGGAATTCTCCCATGCTTTTAGACGCTTTCTATTTTTTGTGTGTCTGAGTATTTTACTTTGCGTGGGCTCTGTTTTGTAAGTTGTTACTTCTTTTAGTAAAATTGACTCAAGTCGTGTGTGTATTGAAAACATATCAAATAAGCGTCAATGATTAATATAGAATTGGGTAATTCTCACGTATGCATTGAACTTTGTGGATTCTCACTATGCGTTTTAATTTTTGAAGGAAATTGCTCAACAAACCAAAAATTGAATTCATTCATTTTAGTCAACTATCTTCATTAGTAGACAAATACAGTGAGACAACAGTACACATGGAACTCTCTTATACTCTTTTTTTTTTTTCTTCGCCGATCAAATTTGACCAGTTAATTGATTTCACATTACTTACCGACACTTATGTTTGAATAATTGTCACGTTATCATTAATCATTATGTTCCAGGTATTTTACTTTTCAAATTACACTGAATTGATATAAAATGATAAGTTTTCTCAAGATACATGTCCAAAAAGAAAATTTTCATTACTATGTTTAAGGAAATTGCCCGGTAGACCAAATATTACACTCATATATCAAGTCAACTATCTTCGTTACAAGCACAACGGGATGAGGATGAGACGATTTCTCTTCTTTCATTCTCCAAAATCTGAAGTCTTCTGTGCTCCACTCTTCAATTTCTCTTGATTCAGCACATCAAATCAAAATCAAAATAGTAACCAACATATTGGCTATTATGACATAATGAGCATAGAATAATTTTTTAAATGTAAAATATATATATATATATATATTGATAAGTTTCTTCTTTTATGTTTTGTGTGAAAGAAAGCATTGTGGGATACAAATAGAATAGAAAACATGCTGCCAGTTGTGAGTTTTTTTTTTTTTTTTTAATCTTTTCTTCTTTTCTAAAGCTTAATGGGTCTTTAGGAAAGAAAAATGGTGGAGAATCACGCTAGGAGAATACCAGAGCTAAAAAAGCACAATAAAAAAATAATTTTAAAAAAAGAGAATTAAAGGGGAAGACGAAGGAAAGCAGGGGACGCTTTTGTTTGCTTTACATATATTCTTAGGGTTTTAATTAATTGAGTGGTCGAAGTTTCTTCGGACATAAGCAAGTTATCGCTATCTACCCTTTGTCGTGGGTCGCCTTATATGTAATTAAAATTTGCTTTTTTAAAGTTCACCATTCATATAAAAGCAATCAACTTTACATATTAAGATGCAAATAATAATTTTTAAATGTATATTTATAGTCAGGTTAATAATGGTTATCATGTATAAAAAATAGGCCATAATGATATAATGTATGGCCGCACCATGTGTAACTTTTTTTGAATTTAAAATCACATATTTAAACAAGAATTTTCACTAACAACAATCTTCTTTGTCAATAGAGTGTTACTTGATGTTTGCAGTGCAACAGTTTTCGGTGCTCGACTTTTCTATTTCCCTTGATTCAACACATCAAATCAAACTCCTGCAAGCTCATGGGTATCGCGCCTTCCATTGATATCGGTAACTTGATTTTTGGCTGCTGGGATCGATGCTTCAAGAGAGCAACAAGCCTATGCCAGCTTGAAAACAATCTTGAGAACTTACAGAACAAGAGGAACCAGTTAGAGGCGAGAAGGAATGATAGAGTCAGGAGTGAGGAAGCAGAGCCGCTGCACGAAGTTAAAGAGTGGAGGAAAGAAGTGGATGCTGCTATTAAAAAAGCTGACGACCTCCTAAATACACGCCAACAAGAAATTGAGAAGCTATATCTTGGAGGCTGTTGCTCCAAGAATTGTGTTTCTAGCATCATCTTTCAGAGAAAAGTCATTGAAAGCCTGCAGCGTGTGGATAAGCTTTACGGCAGAGACCTTGGTGCAATAGCGCAGCCAAGTCCTGTAGTAGTCCAGGCTGAAATCCCCGGAGAGGAGCCAGTGGGCTTGGACACCATGATTGACAAGGCTTGGAGGTGTCTTGTGGAAGAAAATATTGGAATTCTTGGCCTTTGGGGTATGGGAGGTGTGGGTAAAACCACGCTTGTAAAACAGATCTACAACCAGTTCTGTGCAACACAACGATTTGGTGCTGATATGGGCTGTGGTGTCAAAGGATTATAATCTTGACAAAGTTCAGGAGGCCATTGGAGAGAATTTAGGACTCTGCCAGGATGAGCAATGGAAGAAGCAAGCACCTGAAAGGAAAGCTGCTAGCATCTATAATAAATTGCGCAAAAAGAAGTTTGTGTTAGTTTTGGATGACATATGGGAGTCAATTGAACTAAGCAAAGTGGGAGTTCCGACGGAGCAAAGTGAATCCAAAATAATATTCACCACTCGTTCTGAGAGCCTATGTGGTAAGATGCATGCTAAAGCGATTATCAAAGTGGAACCCTTGACACAAGAAGAAGCATGGAAATTGTTCACAAAGAATATTGAGAAAGACATTCTTAAGATTCCAGGCATTTGTCGCCTAGCTCAAGCTGTTGCGCGAGAATGTGATGGTTTGCCTCTTGCACTCGTTACAATTTCTGGGGCCATGTCTCGCAAGAAAACACTTCAAGAGTGGAAACATGCTCTCCAGGTCTTGACAAAAGCTGCCGCAAAATTTGAAGATGTGGAGGTTATGGTTCTCTCAAAATTAAAGTTTAGCTATGATAGTTTGCCTGATGATAAGGTTAAATCGTGCTTTTTATACTGTTCTTTATTCCCCGAAGATTACAAAATTGAAAAAGATCTTCTAATTGATTATTTGATATGTGAGGAATTGATAAAAGGCGAAAATTATGAGATTGACCTTCGCAATAAGGGCTACAATGATATTGGCAATCTTGTTCGAGTCTGTCTCTTGGAGGAAGAGGAAGAGCGTGGAGTAGATTTCGTGAGGATGCATGACGTGATACGTGACATGGCTTTATGGATTGCAGAGGACAGGTTTGTCGTGAAATCAGGTATTCGATTAAATAAAGTACCAAGCGTGGGACAATGGCAAGGGGTAAAAAGAGTGTCTTTGATGGAAAACAGCATTAAGGAGATAGAGGAAGTACCTGAGAACCGCAACCTCGCCACATTGTTTCTCAATGGCAATCCTCTTGTCTCGATGCATGATGACTTCTTCCAGACTATGCATGCATTAACAGTTCTAGATCTGTCCAATACAGGGTTACAGGAATTGCCATCGGGAATTACTAAATTGGTTTCGCTTCAGTCTCTTAATCTGTCAGCAACACAAATAAAGGAATTGCCACGTGACTTGAACAAGCTGGTGGAACTCAAATGTCTGAAAATCGAGCGGACTGATGCGTTGGTCAAAATACCAAGGAACTTGCTCTCAAGTCTAAAGCGGCTGCAAATTTTGAGGATGTTAGATTGTCGGTATTTCAAATCTAGAAATCAAGAAGGACGTCAGGTGCTTGTAGAGGAAGTGTCACTTTTGAAGCATTTAAGTGTGTTGAGCGTCAGTGTATGCGATGCCGCTACCCTCCAACAATTACCGAGTTGCATTCATGCTCTGAACGCTCAGGAATTCGAGGGTGCAGAATCCCTTGATATTCCCTTGTTCACAGAAATGAAGGAAATAAGAGTCTATACATGCAATTCTCTGCGAGAGTTTAATGTTAGCTCTACGAGAGGGGGAGGAAAAGCACAAGCAACTAGTAGTAGTATGTACAACTCAACAATCGTAGTGGAGCGAAGCTTCAACAGCCTTCGAATAGCAGTCTTTTTTCGTTGTGATCATTTGCTGCACTTGACGTGGCTGATTCTCGCTCCAAATTTGAGAATTCTGCGAGTCATGGAGTGCCAAAGCATTACAGAAATAATCAGTGCTGAAAAATTGGGGGAAATTCCAGAAGCAGGTGGAAATCGAAACCTATTTGGTAAACTTGAAATTCTCAAATTAGGGAGGGCACCTAATCTAAAAAGCATATACTGGAGTGCTCTCCCCTTTCCATCTCTGAAGACGATCTTGGTGGAGGGTTGCCCAGGCCTTAAGAGGCTTCCACTCAACTCCAACAGTGCAAAGGATTGCAAACTTGTCATCGAAGGAAGGGAAAGTTGGTGGAATAACGTTGAATGGGAAGACGATGATACTAAATCCACCTTCATACCTTGCTTTCATCAATCGTAACCTCTTGATTTGGGTGAATTGTACTACTCGCTTTTCTTTTTCTTCATGTTTTTGGAGTAAGAGCCTTTTTATTTTTTTTGTAATTTTCTTTGTGGGTGAAAGAAAAAATAATGAAATACAACCGAATTAATTAATACAATAAATATAATCTCCGTTAACTTTTATTTTGTTTTTTTATACTCTACTTAAATTATGAAAAAGAAAATTAAACCGTTCCTGAATTTTATTTTTAGTGGTTATAAATAGTAATTTTTGTTTTTATATTTATTTAGAGCCACCATATACAGTGATTTAATCGTGCCAATTGTGGGCGTGGCCCTGGGTCATATAATAATAATAATAATAATAATAATAACAAAAATCAATCATTTTGAACACAAAAAAATAAAAAGTTAAAAAAAGCAAGAAAATTCTCTCTGGTCAATCAAAAACCAATCAGGGCCGTCCCAATAATGTCAACCAAAAATATATTAGTCTATTTGACTGGTCCCGGTCGACACGGCATCACGTTCTTTTTTCTGTTTTAACATTTTTGTCCTTATTCATTGGCACCACCAACTCTGACTGCATTCCAACGAATAAAATAATGAATGGATTTAAGTTCGTTAAATTTTATTTTTTTTTTAACAAAAGTTTTTAAAAAGATAAATTATTTTTCATTTTTATTTTTTTGATATTGAAATATTTATTTTATTTTATTATTTTTTTATATTTAATATATATTAATTATTTACTGAGTATAATTTTAGAGACAAAATAGTAAATAAATGGTGTGCATCGTTATTATCAAATAAAAATTTTATTTTCATCTAATAAAAAAATTTAGTTATTAAATTATTCCTCTGTTTACCAAAATATTTATACTTAAAATAAAGAAATAAATATTTACCTCGAGCATCTTTTATATCAGAATTGAATGCCTACTCAATAGGCCTGTGGCCTAACTCTGGTAGAAATTGCTAACCAGAGCTTCACTTTGGCAGATTTATAGCTATAGAGCTATATAGCTAAATGGTAAATTAAATACATTGAGGACATGACCTTGAGATTCTTAGGAGAAAAGTGGGTTTTAATGATAACAGATATAGGTTTTATTCCTTTTTTACTTGTTGGAAGAATTTCTCACGCAACAATTGCTAGATGAAACTCGTAAATTTTCCCTCAGTTGGGTTCAACTGCTTGGAAATATAAAGCTCTATAGTTTTGCTTCTCATTCAGTTTTTACGAGTCTAATGTAGTTTTCTGTACAATGCATGTGAAAATTGATTGACACAGGTGATTCAACCTCCCAGTGACTCCATTTCGAGACTCAGTTTCATTCTAAAGGCCAATTTCTTGGTTGCTGCTTCCTGGGACAATCAGGTTTCTTTGATTTGATTTTGAGCGAGTTGATATGTTCAACCTGCTGGCATGTGCAGAATTGCTATAAATCTTCTGATGCTATATACTTCATCCAAGAACGAAATCAGGATCATAATAACTCCAACAAAATGTCTCGTGCGTCCCTTTTGATTTCACTCCAGAATTTCTGCTTTATTATTTGTTGTTTTGTTTCACTTGTTGGACATTCACTCAAAGTTTGGTGCTGTTTCAAATGATGGGTAAGTTTTGAGTTATTTTTTAAATAATTTATATTTTATATAAATTTTAAATTTTAATATATTTTTTATATAATTTAAATATTTAAATATTAAATTATTTTAAAATGATATAGTTATATTAAAAAAATAATTTAAATAAATAAGTAAAATATATATGAATTAATTTAAATAAAATGAATTCAACTAATTACTATTAATACATGAATGTAAAAAAATTTATTAACGAATTTTTTTATAATATTTGATAATAAAAAATTTATTTAAAATTAAAATTTTTAAAAAATTTAGTATCATTTATATATTAAAAATAATTATAATAATTTTTATTTAATTTTAATTAAATTATAACTTATAAGTAATTTATTTTTATAATTATAATTTAATTTTTATTAAATTTATTAAATTAATTAATATAATCATATATATATATATAATTTTATTTATAATTTTTTTATAATTTTTATAATTTTATAAAATTATAATTTAATATTTTTTAAATAAAATTTTTAATTTTTAATTACAATAGTATCCTTTAGATGTTGTATAATGACATTTAGACTGCTCATCATCGTACACGGGTATCTTTCTTTTCAAATTTCACTTGATTAATGTGAATGGAAAGGAATCTATTGGCAAGTTCTTCCATGATAGCTGGCAGGAAAAAATTAATGCGTAGCCATTTTTGAACCAAATTTCTCAAGAAACTCAACCTCGTAACTATTTAAGACAGCTGCCTTCGTTAACGGACGAACATTATGGGACCATAATAGTGATGGAATCTCTTCTTTTTCTATAAAGTCTAGGTTTGGTGTGCCACGGTAGTTTATTAAATTGTACAGTGTTGAAGTTTTTAGTTTTTTTTTTTAAATTTCGCTAGATTAATGTGAACCTAGAAGAATTTATTGGCAAGTTCTTCCATGATGGCTAACAAGGAAAAAAATATAATATCTTACCATTTTAAAATGTAACAAAAAATTAATAACATTTGAATTTAATGAGAATTGATTTCGTTGTTATTTGCTAAAATTTGTATAAAAAAATTTGAAATAATTACAAAATATCATTATAAATATTATAAAAAAGATTAAAATACTCTTAACATATTAAACAAAATTTGATGGAAAAAATATATTAAACAAGAAAAAAAAAAAAACCAATTGGAGGCTGGATCTTTTCACTAAATTATTGATTATATTGAATTTTTTTTGATGATATTATTATTGCAAATTTTAATTAAGAAAATATATTTATATGTATTTCGTTTTACAATTTGTTATATATGGAGACTAATTTCTTTTGAAAAATAAACTTTTCTAAAACAAAAGAATTAATATAAAATTTTTATTATTTTCATTATATTTGATTAATAACAATTAGTTAAAGTGTGTATTAAAATATAAAACATAAATTATTACTAGATTTAAAGTAAAATATATAAACCTGTTTTTAATTTTTGCATTTAAATGTCCGCCGACTTTTTTTTTTTTTTTGGGAAAATTATTTTCTACTGGGGGAAGAAAATGGATTTATTTTGCAGCCAGATCAGTGGGTTGATTTGTTTAGTCAATGAACCTTTAATTTTCTATGATATTTTGCTTTTATAGATCCGCTCGCACACACTACACGATGCTCACATGCACTCTCCGTTTAACTAGCATCCAAGCACGATGGGATCAGGTGAGTTTTTAATTTTTTTTCAAATCACAAAGCTAAACCTTAACTCGATTATTTTGATAAAATTTTTGGCTGGAGTTAGCTGTCAGTTTAATAAGTTATATAGCGTGACAGGTATGTTTAATGATCTTCCACGTGATTGTGCATCTTTGTGTTCTACAAATTCTTCTTTGTCAAATTACACACCAGATTAATGTTAATGTGAAGCAACCTGCCGGCAGGTTCTCCCAAGTTTGCTCACAAGGGTGTGAGCAAATTAAAGAGGAAGAAGAGGATTGGGACCAGTAAAGAAAAGGGTGTGAGCAACGCCGGAGGAAACTGATGGTGTAAGGTGGAAGCGAGGAGAGGCTTAGGCTTCCACTTGGAATCCAAACTCCCCAACCCCAATCTCCCATAATCCCATACTACTGCAACAACAATTAAAACATATCCTTAATCCTAAATTTAATTGGAACCGACCATATAAATTTTTTCTCTTCATTTTGAACCTAATTATTCTAAATACTTTTTAATTTATAATTTTGAAGGCAATCTTAGTCCTTCTCTCTCTCTATACTCTTACTGGCTACTTAAGTCTGATCACCCATTTTAATTAGAGCATTTGTTAGACTACTTTACACATGTTCAAACGAACACAAACATCACTCCTATAATTCTCATATAGCTATCTTATGAACCTGTATCAATCTAATATTAATTTAATTTTTTTAAACAATAAGATAAAAAGAAAAAACAGAAAAAATTGACAGCTAGTTAGATTATAATAGGTGGTAAGCAAGTTCTTAGGAAGTATCTTGATGTCTTCGTTCCTTATGTTTTTCATTTTAATATACCAAGATATGAAGACCTCCCTACCCACTTTTTATTTTTGTTTTTTTTTTTTTTCTTTTTGGCAATTTTAGTGCGGTTCTTTTTTATTGAATTATTAATAGTCGTGGGGATGGAACAATGACTATCTCAATTATTCCACCGAGTTGAGACCCACTCCGTGCAAGGCACTCCCTGTAACTTTAGCCAACAGTCTTCCCTGGCAGATAAACGCGCTGGGTGGGACCAGGTGAATTTTTAACCCTTTTGTCTTTCAATCTATAACCTTTTTTTTTTTTTTTTTATGTGTATATATATAGGAAAGTCATTTTAAATTTAATATAATGATTTTTTGCAATTAAATTCTATTATATAGACACAAATATTAAATACAAACTCACAATATTTGATGTTAACTATTTATAAAAAAATAAATTAATTGTACCATTCAAATTTAATAATATAAATTTATGCCTAATTTTTGCATTTAAGTGTCTACAAATTTTTTTTTTTGTGAAAATTATTTTCTACAAGGGGAAGAAAATGGATTTATTTAGCCGTCAGATCAGTTGGTTGATTTGTTTAGTCGATGAACCTTTAATTTTCTATGATATTTTGCTTTTCTAGATCCACTGGCACACACTACGCGATGCTCACATGCTCACTCTTCACTAACATACCAACATTTGGAATTGAGTTATGTTATATAAACATAAAATTTAAATACAAACTTATATTATTTAATTTTAATCATCAATTATAGTTATTTTATTATTTATAAAAGAAATTTAACTATAATTAACAGTTACAATTTAACATACCTGTAAAAAATATTTTCATTTAATTTTTGCATTTAAATAATTGTTTTATTTTTTAAAGAAAATTTTTTTCTACGAGTTGAGGAAAATGCATTTATTCAGCCGCTAGATCAGTTAGTTGATTTGCTTACTCAAAGAACCTTTAATTTGCTTGAGAAACATACCGACGCGAGCCGTTGGTAAGGGTAAAAATGGGACGAGATAAAATTAGCTTTTTTAAGTTTAAAGCTCAACCCATTTGTAAGGGCAATAATGGAAATTAGCTTTACCTTCTAAACCAGCTTTCTATGTTCCCTATAAATACCGAGTAGCTGCCCTCCAACTCCAACGTATTGAATTTTTGTAAGCAAACAATTTTGTGCCTCTCCTTTTCCTCTTCGTCTCCTTCTTTCGGATCTTGAAGGTTGGTTTCTTTCCTTTTCCTTTATTGTTTCTCTTCATGATTTTATATTACCGTTCTTTATTGTTCTAATGGGCGAGGGGCATTCTCCCATGCTTTCAGATGCTCTCTATTTTGTGTCTCTGAATATTCTACTTTGTGTGGGCTCTGTTTTGTAAGTTGTTACTTCTTTTACTAGAATTGACTGAAGTGGTGCTTATATATATATATCTCACTGTGCCCAACAGGTTCAATCGTGTTGAAAACATATAAAATAAGCGTCAATGATTAAAATAGAATCGGGTAACTCTCAACGGATGCAATAAACTCTATGAATTTTTCTAAAATTTAATATAAACTCTAATTTGTATCAATTTTGAAAAATAAATTATATAAAATTTATCATTAAATTTATTATTTATTTTAATTTTTATCATTTAATTTTATTTCTTTACAATCAAATTACTTAATTTTAATTTTATTTCAATTCAATAATTTTAATATTTTATTAAATAAAAAATTTTATATTTATTCATTAAAAATTATATTTTAATATAATTAAATTTATTTTATTTATTTTTATTTATTTAACTGGTTCGAATATTAAAATTACTTATATCATTACAAGTTGGTATAAGATAACAAGTATAATTTAGGAAAAAAATTAAATAAAAAATTTCTAAGAGTTTTTTTAAATTTTAGAATTTTAAAATTTTAAAGAAATAAATTTTTATTAAGATTTAAGTGAATTTAGAAAATTTATATATATGTATATATAAAATTATCCTCCTTAATATTGCACTATGTAATTTGAAATAATTTAAATTAATTTCAAAGATATTAATTTGAAAAAAAAAAATGTAATGAATTTATTTATATAAAAATATATTTTTTAGTTGGTGATTTTTTTTATAATAGAGTCACACAATGATTAAATAAAATAAAATTAAAATTGAGTGATATAATTATGATAAATTAAAAGTAAATAATTAAAATAAAAAATAAATTATAAATTGAGTGTTGAATTATATAAATTATCTTAATTTTGACTCTCAACTAATTTGATATTTCTCCTTCATATATTTATGTCAATTGCACACATTATCGATATAAAAATTTTGGATTGAAAGTTTTCTGAACAAAAAAATCAAAAAGATTGAGGTGAGTTGTAATTAAAGGATTCATATTCAGATAAATACTACACATTAAACTTACTATAAAGTAGAGGTGAGCACTACTTTCAGTACTTGTCCAGGAAAGGATCCACTCCAATTTTAAAAACTTTTCTTCCTTGTGGTTGGGATAAACAATCTTTTGTTTTTTTTTTCTCCTTTCTCTGTGAAGTCACCGCTTTTGAAAGAAACTTTTTTTTTTTTTATTGGTACATCAAAAGTGAAGTTGGCATCTGTGTGAATTGATTCCCCAACCAAGAGAACTTTCTTCGTGTGGCCAATTATGCTAAATGTTTGTTGATTATTTTGACATAAATTTGGTTCAATTTAGTGAATTGAATAGCGATAGGTATGCTTTAATAATCTTCATGTAATTGTCGATCATTGAGTAGGAAGTATTTTTCTTTTCAAATTAGGCTAGACTAACGCGAGTGTGAAGGTATCTGCTGACCAAAGATACCTCACAGAAAAAAATAATGCGTTTCAATTTTTGAAGGAAATTGCTCAACAAACCAAAAATTGAATTCATTCATTTTAGTCAACTGTCTTCATTAGTGGACAAATACACTGGACAACAGTACACACGAAACCTCTCTTATGTTTTTTTTTTTTTTCTTTTCAATAAACAAATTTAACCAGTTAATTGATTTCACATTACATACCGACACTTACGTGCAAATAATTGTCACGTAATTGTCAATAATTGTGTTCTGGGTATTTTTCTTTTCAAATCACACTAAATTCATATAAAATGATAAGTTTTCTCAAGATACCTGTCCAGAAAGAAAATGTTCATCATCATCTTTAAGGAAATTGGCCTATAGACCAAATATTAAATCCATATATATAAGTCAAGTTAACTATCTTCGTTAGCAGACAAGCACAATGGGTTGGGACCATTATATCCGTATGAGATGGTCTCTCTTCTTTCCTTCTCCAAAATCTGAAGTCTTCTGTACTCCACTCTTCAATTTCTCTTGATTCAACACATCAAATCAAATTCAAAATAGTAACCAAAATATTGGCTATTATGACATATTAACATATTGAGCATAGGATAATTTTTGAAATGTAAAATATTTTTTTTTTGATAATTTTCTTTTTTTATGTTTTGTGTCAAAGAAAGCTTTGTGGGATACAAATTGAATAGAAAACTTACCTGCTTCCAGTTGTGAGTTTTTTTTTTTCTGATTTATTCTTCTTCTATAATACTTGAAGAGTCTTTTAGGAAAGAAGAATGGTGGAGAATCACACTAGGAGAGTACCAGAGCTAAAAAAGCACAATAAAAACAAATAATAAATAATTAAAAAAAAAAGAGAATTAAAGGGGAAGATAAAGGAAAGCAGGGGAGGCTTTTGTTTGATTTACATATATTCTTAGGGTTTTAAATAATTGAGTGGTCGAAGTTTCTTCGAACATAAGCAAGTTATCGCTATCTATCCTTTGTGGTGGGTCGCCCCATGTGTAATTAAAATTTGCTTTTTTAAAGTTCACCATTCATATAAAAGCAATCAAATTTACATATTAAGATGCAAATAATAATTTTTAAATGTTTATTTATAGTCAGGTTAATAATTGTTATCATGTATTAAAAAAAATAGGCCATAATGATATGATGTATGGCCGCACCAAGTTTAACTTTTTTTGAATTTAAAATCACATATTTAAACAAGAATGTTCACTAACAACAATCTTCTTTGTCAATAGAGTGTTACTTGATGTTTGCAGTGCAATAGTCTTCAGTGCTCCACTTTTCAATTTCCCTTGATTCAACACATCAAATCAAACTCCTGCAAGCTCATGGGTATCGCGCCTTCCATTGATATCAGTGGCTTCGTTTTTGGCTGCTGGGATCGATGCTTCAAGAGAGCAACAAGCCTATGCCAGCTTGAAAACAATCTTAAGAACTTACAGAAGAAGAGGGACCAGTTAAAGGCGAAAAGTGATGATACACTAGATAGAGTCAGGATTGAGGAAGCACAGCCGCTGCACGAAGTTGAAGTGTGGAGGGCAGATGTGGATGCTGCTATAGCAGAAGCTGACAACGTTCTAAGTACAGGCCAACAAGAAATTGAGAAGCTATGTCTTGGAGGCTGTTGCTCCAAGAATTGTGTTTCTAGCATCATCTTTCAGAGAAAAGTCATTGAAAGCCTGCAACATGTGGATGAGCTTTGCGGCAGAAACCTTGGTGCAATTGTGCAGCCACGTCCTGTAGTAGTCCAGGCTGAAATCCCCGGAGATGAGCCAGTGGGCTTGGAGATCATGTTTGACAAGGCTTGGAGGTGTCTTGTGGAAGAAAATATTGGAATTCTTGGCCTTTGGGGTATGGGAGGTGTGGGTAAAACCACGCTTGTAAAACAGATCTACAACCAGTTCTGTGCAACACACAAAGATTTGGTGCTGATATGGGCTGTGGTGTCAAAGGATTATAATCTTGACAAAGTTCAGGAGGCCATTGGAGAGAAGTTAGGACTCTGCCAGGATGAGCAATGGAAGAAGCAAGCATCTGAAATGAAAGCTACTAGCATCTATAATAAATTGCGCAAAAAGAAGTTTGTGTTAATTTTGGATGACATATGGGAGTCAATTGAACTAAGCAAAGTGGGAGTTCCTACGGAGCAAAGTGAATCCAAAATAATATTCACCACTCGTTCTGAGAGCGTATGTGGTAAGATGCACGCTAAAGAGATTATCAAAGTGGAACCCTTGACACAACAAGAAGCATGGAAATTGTTCACAAAGAATATTGAGAAAGACATTCTTAAGATTCCAGGCATTTGTCCCCTGGCTGAAGCTGTTGCGCGAGAATGTGATGGTCTGCCTCTTGCACTCCTTACAATTTCTGGGGCCATGGCTCGCAAGAAAACACTTGAAGAGTGGAAACATGCTCTCCAGGTCTTGACAAAAGCTGCTTCAAAATTTGAAGATGTGGAGGTTATGGTTCTCTCAAAATTAAAGTTTAGCTATTATAGTTTGCCTGATGATAAGGTTAAATCGTGCTTTTTATACTGTTCTTTATTCCCCGAAGATTACAGAATTGAAAAAGATCTTCTAATTGATTATTTGATATGTGAGGAATTGATAGAAGGCGAAAATTATGAGATTGACCTTCGCAATAAGGGCTACAATGATATTGGCAATCTCGTTCGAGTCTGTCTCTTGGAGGAAGGGGAAGAGGATGGAGTAGATTTCGTGAGGATGCATGACGTGATACGTGACATGGCTTTATGGATTGCAGGGGAAAGGTTTGTCGTGAAATCAGGTATTCAATTAAATAAAGTACCAAGCGTGGGACAATGGCAAGGGGTAAAAAGAGTGTCTTTGATGCAAAACAGCATTGAGAAGATAGAGGAAGTACCTGAGTGCCACAACCTCTCCACATTGTTTCTCAATGGCAATCCTCTTGTCTCGATGCATGATGACTTCTTCCAGTCTATGAATGCATTAACAGTTCTAGATCTGTCCGATACAAATTTAGAGGAATTGCCATCGGGAATTACTAAATTGGTTTCGCTTCAGTCTCTTAATCTGTCCGAGACACGTATAAAGGAATTGCCACATGAGTTTAACAAGCTGGTGGAACTCAAATGTCTGAACATCGAGTGGACTACTGCGTTGGTCAAAATACCAAGGAACTTGCTCTCAAGTCTAAAGCGGCTGCAAATTTTGAGGATGTTAGGATGTCAGTATTTCAAATCTAGAAAGCAAGAAGGACGTCGAGTGCTTGTAGAGGAAGTGTCACTTTTGAAGCATTTAAGTGTGTTGAGCGTCAGTGTGTGCGATGCTGCTACCCTCCAACAATTACCGAGTTGCATTCATGCTCTGAACCCTCAGGAATTCGAGGGTGCAGAATTCCTTGATATTCCCTTGTTCACAGAAATGAAGGAAATAAGAGTCTATGACTGCAATTCTCTGCGAGAGTTTAATGTTAGCTCTACGAGAGGAGGAGGAGAAGCACAAGCAACTAGTAGTATGTACACCTCAACAATCGTAAAGGAGCGAAGCTTCAACAGCCTTCGAATAGCAAACTTTTATTTTTGTGATCATTTGCTGCACTTGACGTGGCTGATTCTCGCTCCAAATTTGAGATTTCTGCGAGTCGAAGAGTGCGAAAGCATTACAGAAATAATCAGTGCTGAAAAATTGGGGGAATTTCCAGAAGCAGGTGGAAATCGAAACCTATTTGGTAAACTTGAAATTCTCGTTTTATGGATTTTACCTAATCTAGAAAGCATATACTGGAGTGCTCTCCCCTTTCCATCTCTGGAGGGTCTCGACGTGTGGCATTGCCCCGGCCTTCAGAGGCTTCCACTCAACTCCAACAGTGCAAAGGATTGCAAACTTGTCATCCGAGGAGAGGAAAGTTGGTGGAATAACGTTGAGTGGGAAGACGATGCTACTAAATCCACCTTCCTACCTTGCTTTGGAGCTATCTCTTGATTTGGGTCAATTGTACTACTCTCTTCTCTTTTTCTTTATGTTTTTGAAGTAAGAGTTTTATTTTTTTAAATGAAAAAGACAAATAATGAAATACAATTATATTAATTAATACAATAAATATAATCTATGTTAACTTTTTTTTTTTTTTTTGGTTCGAGTTTTATTTTAGTTGCCATACGTGGTAATTTTGTTTTTTAAGAGCCACCGCCATACGTAGTGATTTTGATCGTGCCAGGGCGTGGCCCTGGCCAAATAATAATAATAATAATACTAACAAATATCAATCATTTCAACTCAAAAAATAAAAACTTAAAAGAGCAACAAAATTCTTTCTTCTCAATCAAAAACCAATCTTGGCAGTCCCAATAATGTCAACCAAAAATATATTAGTCTATTTTACTGGTCACGGCCGTCACGGCTATCATGTTTTTTTTTTTTTTCTTCTGTTTTTGCATTTTTAACCTTATTGTTTGGCACCACCATTTGAGCTTAGAAATCAATTAACTCCAACTCTGACTGCATTCCAACGAATAAAATGATGTATGAACTCAAGTTCGTTCAATTCTATATTGTTTATCTTGGACAAAATTAAAAGAAAAAATTGTTTTTCGTTGTTATTTCTTTGATGTTGAAATATAATTTTATTTTATTATTTTTTATATTTAATATATATTAATTATTCATTAAATATAAATTTAAAAATAAAATAATAAATAAATAGTATGCATTGTTATTATCAAAAAAAATATTTTTATTTTAATCTAATAAAAAATTTTAATTATTAAATTACTCTTTCTGTTTACTAAAATATTTATTCTTAAAATAAAGAAATAAATATTTACCTAACAACGGAAGAAAATGTTTTGTAAGACCAAAGCATATAAACAAATTGTGAAATCGAGTTATTCTTCATAGAAACTAAAATCGAAGAAAAAAAAAAAATTTGAGATCGATTTTGCAGTACAATGACGCCGAATTTAATTTTAAAAGTTAGAGTTTTGCAGAGACAACAGTGTTAATAAATTTACTGGCCCTGTGAAAGCTGACGGATGGGAATTGACGCTTCGCGACGTAGCAGCCAGCGACTGGTAACTGGTGACGTTGACTGTAGAGCGGGTCAACCATGGAGCAGGTCAGCAACAATAAACTTGACTGATTGTAGCTCTCAAAAATGATTTTAGGCAGTTAGGAGAGCTGAAGTTATTTTTAGGAAAAGTAAATTTTTTTTTTTTTTTTTGTTGACTCCAATTTTTGGTCTTTTCTAATAGGAAGGAATAAAAAAAATATTTCCAGATTTTTTTTTTTTACGAATAAACAAACTTTAAGTATGTACATAAAAGTCATTTATTGATGTTTTAATTCAATCTTATTGCAGAAACCCATCAATTTATCCGTATAATATTACAATTTTTGAGTATTAAATATGAGAACATTTTCTTATTTTTGAAAATTTTATCAGTTGATTGTCATCTCATCCAATAATGTTTAAACCACGGGATAGTAGAACGCACCCAAATATTTTTTTGGCGTGCCGTTGACACAATTCGAGGCAGCTCCAACGAGAGGCAAAAATATGAAGGGAAGAAAAATAAAAAGGCTCTTGGCAGAAAAATATACGGAGCAAATTACGAGTTCAGTCCAACTTCGGAAAACAATTAAAATATGAGCTCATCACATCGATGCCGACTATTTTACCGCATGATAAATATAAATATAAGTAGTATGATATTATCATTATTATTAATTGTTTCTTTATAATTTTTATTATTAATTATTATAATACATTGAATTGCTATAAATTTCAAATTAAAAGTTATTTTCTTTTTTCACTCATATCTTTATAATTTAACCCACATTAAAGAATGTTAAGAGATTCCTTTAATTTACATGCTTGGTATCCTTACATGTAAAAGAAATGAGTATATGACAACATTTAATTTCAAATTAAAAAATTGAAACATATAATTAAATAAAAAAACAAAAAAATAAATAAAAACATTAACTTTCTCTCTAAAAAAAGAAAAAAAATGCAAAAAGTCAAAAGGGAAATAAAAAAATCACACTTTTGATTATAACACTTTTTTTTTTTTTCTTAAATATCTTGGAAGTGCTTGACTTTGTTATTATCGTTAATTTTTTTCGGCGGCTTCAATGGCAACGTTTGCCGCAGCCACGACGGTTCAAAACCCTCATACATAGTTTGAAGTAATTGCATATCCTCTTGTTCCGTCACGATTGACATTGTAAATGGACTGTGTCTTGTGATTGTTGGGTTTCTCGTATGGGTTTCTATGTTTGATGTCCTGTTTTTCTGACATAGCTCTGAGTATTTGTTTCAAAAAGTTTGGCGGATGCTAACTTAGTAGGCATTATACTTTGGATTCATCGGAAACATAAATAAAAGAAGAAGACTTGTTATGCAGCTGGATAAAGTTTTTGAAGGAGTTAATTCATATATTTGAGACAGCTGTCTTCGTTAACGGACAGTCATTATGGGACCATAATGCTGATGGAATCTCCTCCTTCTCTTTAAAGTCTATGTTTGGTGTGCCACAGTATTTTGTGATTCCACTTTTCTATTTCTCTTGATTCAAAAATTGAAATGAAAATTAAGCAGGAGGACTTGATTGGTTGCAAAAATCTGGACTTTGGGTCCAAAAGTTGAGGTCAAAAAGAAATTGGTTATTTTTATAAGAAAAAAAATATAATACTCAAATAATATTTTAATAATTAATAATTTAGATTGTTATTTTTGAAGCCTCAAATTCTAATTTAAAAAAAAAAATATTTGAATTTTATAAGAATAAAAATAATTATTTTTATTATATAATTCATTATTATTAACAACCCCTTAATAAAAAAAAAGAAATATAAATTATAAATTTAATATTGGTTATTGAAATCAGGTTTAATCAAAGCCCATGTGAGGGGCTAATAATCTATTCGGCCCAGAGTCCCATTCTTAGTGTTTGCTAGTTTATTCAACAGTGAGAGCATTAAATTAGGTAAATTGACAACAATTTTTAATCAAGCCCAACTTCTAAAGATGATTCTATTTGCCCAAAGGTCCATTTGTTATTATTGGAAGAAAGTATTAAATTTGAAAAGTATTATATAATTAGATTATCATATGATACATATAATTTTATATATTATACTATTATAATTATTAATTATATATTTTTAATTTTTTAATTTAAATAATTATAATTAACTATGAATATATATATATATATATATATATATATATATATAATTGACAATTATATAGGTTAACATTTATTTTATCTTAAATTTTTTGTACACATATAATAAAAATTTAAATTATATATCATTACATAATTTTAATTTTAGTTGTATTTTATATTAAATTATAAAATTTTAATTTTAATTTTACTAAAATTAAGAATTTTTTATATATGATGGTCAAATATTATTGCAAATTAATTTTGTTTATACAATACAAATTTTTGATTGAGATTATTTTATATGAAGGTGAGTTATTTTAATATAAAATTAATGTGAATGAGATGATATAATTATGATTATTTATTTTATATTTATACTTTTATTGTAATTATGTAAAAATAATTATAAAATGTACAATCAAAAGTCATTAGTATAATATTTTTTGCAAGTATACATTTGATTTGTGCAAGAAAACGTGTTTCTATATAATTTTTTTCATTTGAAATTTTAAATTAATTAGACACAAATTATTTAAATTTAAATTAAAATTAATATATTTATAAAATAAAATTACCTAACTTTCAACGAAACAATTGAGACAAAACCAAAAAAATGCTTCACTCGCCATTTGTGGGACCCATTGGGGCGAGCTTGTTTCCCCACTCTTTCAAATGAACCTGCTATACATGCAGACACTAGTCTGTTGTGCTCACACTGCAAGGGGGCATCATACAAGAGAAGGCAAATAGAACTTCAATTTCTTTTGAATAAGAATGGCAGTACGCATCAATTGTCTGATCAGGTTAGGCGACGAGCACAATATCTCAGCTGCAATCACTACCAGGCAAATTTTTAGTCCAAGTTATTCCGCGAAAGATCTCTGAAATTTGGTGGGTCAGCATGCTAGCATGGTGCTAAATTTTTCCATAATATACACTAATTTACCATTGATCCAATTTGATTTAGTTATGCATTCCCTCGATGAGTATATGAAGTACCTGCCATTTTTGTACGGAATGACGACACGCAATTGGTAATCTAATTATTTCGCAAAGAGAATTGGTATCTCAGAATTTCCTTGCAGTCTTGGGCCTACTGCATTTCTCCTATCCTCACTTGCCGAAAAAAGAAAAGCGGCTAATTCAATGAAATTATGTGCACATTCTGATCATGAGCTTTTTATTATTGCTGCAGACTGGCTTGTGATCAGCTCCAAAAGAACTCCAAAATTGTAGACTCCACTTTTCTTAGTTAGTATGTTGGATGCATATTTTTTGCATTTCTTGATTGTAATTAGCGAAGCCTTGGAGATGAACTGCTTCATGGGAAAGCATTGGTTGATGTGGTACTTTGCTGGAGCTGCAAAATCCTACTTTTTTGTTTTTGGTTTGTAGAAATAAAAATCAAATCTTAAACTGGAAATTAAAAGTTTAAATAATTCTACTATCAGACTTTGTGACCAGTGAATGTTGGGTTTTGGTGCATGTAGGGGGTGGGATGGGCTGGCTCAAAAATTCTCAAGCTTGGGCTAAACGTTTCGGTCTGTAGCTATGCCGGACCGAAACTACATTTTAGGCCTGCCATAAATTTTGGGTGGGTGAGACCGGGCCTAGGACATTTGAATGTCCAACTCAGGTGAACTTACGCTCTCAAGTTTAAGTCTTCGTTAGTGTTGTTCTTTTTCTTTTCCCCACAAATCTATGTAAAGCGTGATTGCATAGTTTTGTAGTCGCTCGTATATATTTCACTTTTTAAAAAATTTGAAAGACACATGAAATAGAGACAAAATAGGCACGGCTCATGATAAGTTGATTTCTATTTTTATCCATTTTTCTTGTCCTCTAATAAAGCTCTTCACTTTTTTTTCTTCACTTTGCCCATGAAGGAAATACTGGTCGACAAGGCAAATCAAATGCTGGATGATACGAAACACTTTTGCAGCTTCCGATGGTGTTCTCACTTTGCCCAAGTCTGCTCGCCGGTTGAATTACTAGTCGGTGGCATAATGGCATTACCAATTTCTGCTAACAATGTTTACCTATTCATTGCTGACTTTTCAATTGTTTCATCGATTGTAATCCCTGAAAAGAATTTTTGTTCTAATTTTACTGTACATACTCACTCGCCCCTGTTTGTACGGTTCTTTGGTGTTTCCGACTCACCATTGACGTTTATTAATCGCTAAATCATATATATATATATATATAGATAATATTAAAAATAAATAATATTTTAATTGTATAATAATAATATGAAATATCAAATATTTATTCAAAATGATACGCTTCTTTTTTATATTTTGTGTCAAAGGAAGCTTTGTGGGATACAAATTGAAGAGAAAACTTACCTGCTGCCAGAGGGTCTTTAGGAAAGAAAAATGGTGGGGAATCACACTAAGAGAATACCAGAGCAAAAAATGCACAGACCCAAAAAAGAGAATTAAAGGGGAAGATCGAAGAAACCAAGGGGAGGCTTTTGCTTTTGCCTTTTATTTTTATTTTTAAAAGGAAAACCTCTTTATTCTCCCATTCTCCTCTTCTTTATTCTCACATCACCTTTTGCTTTTATATGTTCTTAGGGCTTTAATCGAGTGGTCGAAGTTTCTTCAAATATAAGCAAGTTATCGCTATGTACCCTTTGTGGGGGAACGCCCTATATGTAATTAAAATTTGAATTTTCAAAGTTCTTGCAATCAACTTTACACGTCTACATGCAAAGCCTAATTATTAAATGCATATTTATAGTCGCGTTATCATCTGTAAAAATATGCCATAACTTTTTGCTATCAGTACGCAAAGGATTGCAAACTTCTCATCGAACGGAGAGGAAAGTCGGTGGAATAACGTTGAGTGGGACTGAATCCACCTTCCTAACCTTGCTTTCAAACTCTTTCGTTCTACTTTTAACCTGTTAGATTTGGGTCAATTGTACTACTCTCTTTTTAAAAATTTTTATTTTAAATATATAATATTTTTACGATAAAAAAATAAATAATAAAATATAAATATATTTATTAATATATCTGTAAAATTAAAAAAATATCATACAATAAATATAAAATATTAATATAATTTTTATTAATTTTTTTTAATCTAATTAAATTAAGAGAAGAGAATTAAATTATTCTTAAATTTTTAATTATGATAACTATGCAAAGTGATTTCATTGTACTAATTTAAGGCATAACCCTAACCCAATAATAATAATAATAATAATAATAATAATAATAATAATAATAATAATAATAGTAGTGTTGACAGATGTCAATCCAAAAATATAAAAAGTAAAAAAAAAGAAAAAATTCTTTCTGGTCACTCAAAAGCCAATTATATTCGTCCCAATAAAGTCAACCAAACACACACACATATATATACATATGCACAAACTTTTGATTCATTTGAGGGGGGGCTTCTCGTCATTTCCCTTTTACTAAATGAAGATATCCAGTGCGTTTTGACTCGGAGCTTTCTTAAGGTTAAAAGCTCAACCGACCATAAGGGCAATAATGGAAATTAGCTTTAACTGCTAAACCGACGTTCTAGGTTCTCTATAAATGCTGAGTAGCTGCTTTCCAATTCCAACGTTCCGATTTTTGTACACAAACAATTTTGTGCCTCTCTTTTTCATCTTCGTCTCCTTCTTCAGGATCTTGAAGGTTCGTTTCTTTCCTTTTCCTTTATCGTTTTTCTTCGTGATTTTATATTCCTGTCCTTTATCGTTCTAATTTTATTGTGTGAAGAAAAAAATGCATCTGCCAGTTTTCAACTAAATATTTCTCAAGAAACCCACCATCAAATTCGCATGTTTAAGATAGTCGGCTTCGTTGATGGACAAACATTATGGGACTATAGTACAGATGGGAATCTCTTCTTTCTGGATTTAGTCTATGTTTGGGGGTGCCATAGTCTTTTGTGCTCTCACTTTTCTATTTCTCTTGATTCAAAAGATGAAATGAAAATTAAGTAGGAGGACTCGCGGAAATCTGGACTTTGGGTCCAAAAGTTGAGGTCAAAAGAAGTTTAAGAACTAGATTGGCAACAATAAAAATTTGTGACGCAAATGACAAGTTCAATCAAACTTCAGTTACCAATTATAATATTTGCCCATTATCCTGCAAAGTTGCCGTAGGTTCAACTGCTACAATTGACTGTCGATTTGGTCATCTCTCTAATGGGTCAGGGGCATTCTCCCGTGCTTTTAGATGCTGTCTCTTTTGTGTCTATGAGTGTTTTACTTTGTGTGGGCTCTGTTTTGTAAGTTGTTACTTCTTTTAGTAAAATTGACTCAAATTGTGTATAAATAATGTGTCCGACAGGTTCAATCGTGTTGAAAACATATCAAATAAGCATCAATGATTAAAATAGAATTAGGTAACTCTCAAAGGATGCATTAAACTTTGTAAATTTTTCTACAATCTAATATGAATTATAATTTGTATCAGTTTTAAAAAATAAGTTATAGAATTTATCATTAAATTTATTATTTATTTTAATTTTTATCACTTAATTTTATTTTGTTTTAATTAAATTACTCAATTTTAATTTTATTTTAATTTAATAATTTTGATACTTTATTAGATAAAAAATTTTATATTCATATGTTAAAAATTATATTTTAATATAATTAAATTTATTTTATTTATTTTAGATCAATTAACTTAATTATATATTAAAATTATTTGTATTATTATAAGTTGGTGTGAAGTAATAAGGATAATTTAGAAAAAAATAAATAAAATTTTTTTTGAATATTGTTAATTTTTAAAATTTTGAAATTTTAGAGAGAGACAAAATTGTATTAAAATTTAAGTGAATTTATATATATATATACTTTATTTAATATCTTTAAAATTAATTTAGAGAGACAAATTATATTAGTATAATTTAGATTAATTTAAAGATATTAAATAAAGGTAAATGTAATGAATTTACTTATATGAAAATATTTTTTAAGGAGTAAATTTAATAATTTTTTAATATAGAGATATAAATGATTAAATAAAATAAAATAAAAATAAAATAATTTAATTATAATAAATTAAAATTAAATAATTAAATTTAAAATAAATAATAAATTTAGTGATAAATTATGTAAATTACTTGATTGTCAACTAATCTGCATTAGCATGAAATTTTTCATTATTTATGTCAATTGCACACATTATCCATATGAAAATTCTGGACCGAAAATTTTCTGAACGGAAAAATCAACTGATCATGTAGCAGGCCTTAAGATTGTTGGTCAGTTGTAATTAAGGGACTCGTACTCGGATAAATACTGCAAACTAAACTTATTATAAAGTAGAGGTGGCACTACTTTCGGTACTTGTCCAGGACAGGATCCAGTCCAATTTTAAAAACTTTGCTTCCTTGTGGTTGGGATAAACAATGTTTATTTTTTTATTTTGTCTGTCACTATCAAGTCACCACTTTTGAAAGAAACTTTTTTTTTTTTTTTTTTAAACCTTTTGGTATATCAAGAGTGAACTTGGCATTTGTGTGAATATGAGGAAGCTGGAATTCATTCCTCAACCGAGAGAACTTTCTTCATGTGGCCAATTATGCTAAATGTTTGTTGATTATTTTGACAGAAATTTGGTTCAAGTTACTAAATTGAATAGCGATAGGTATGCTTTAATAATCTTCATGTAATTGTCGATCATTGTGTGGGAAGTATTTTCCTTTTCAAATTAGGCTAGAATAATGTGAGTATGAAGGAATCTGCCGACCAGAGATACCTCCCAGAAAAAAACAATGCGTTTCAATTTTTTAAGGAAATTGCTCAACAAACCAAAAATTAAATTCATTCATTTTTGTCAACTGTCTTCATTGGGAGACTAACACAGTGGGACAACAGTACACATGAAACCTCTCTTATGCTTTTTTCTTTTATCTTTTTTTTTTTTCACAAAATAAATTTGATCAGTTAATTGATTTCACATTATATACTAACACTTATATTTAAATAATTGTCACATAATTGTCAATCATTACGTTCTAGGTATTCTTCATTTCAACACACTAAATTGATATAAAATGATAAGTTTTCTCGAGATAAAAGTCCAAAAAGTAAATTTTCATTACCATCTTTAAGGAAACTGCCCAATAGACCAAATATTAAATTCATATATTTAAGTCAAGTTAACTCTTTTCGTTAGCAGACAAGCACAATGGGATGGGACCATGATATAGCGATGAGATGATTTCTCTTCTTTCATTCTCCAAAACCTGAAGTCTTCTGTGCTCCACTCTTCAATTTCTCTTGATTCCGCACACCAAATCAAAATCAAAATAGTAACCAGCATATTGGCTATTATGACATACTAACATATTGAGCATAGAATAATTTTTTAAATATAAAATATATATATATATTTTTGATAAGTTTCTTTTTTATGTTTTGTGTGAAAGAAAGCATTGTGGGATACAAATAGAATAGAAAACTTGCTGCCAGTTGTGAGTTTTTTTTTTTTTTTTTTTAATCTTTTCTTCTTTTATAAAAGCTTAATGGGTCTTTCAGGAAAGAAAAATGGTGGAGAATCACGCTAGGAGAATACCAGAGCTAAAAAATCACAATAAAAAAAATAATTTTAAAAAAAGAGAATTAAAGGGGAAGACGAAGGAAAGCAGGGGACGCTTTTGTTTGCTTGACATTTATTCTTAGGGTTTTAATTAATTGAGTGGTCGAAGTTTCTTCGAACATAAGCAAGTTATCGCTATCTACCCTTTGTGGTGGGTCGCCCCACATGTAATTAAAATTTGCTTTTCTAAAGTTTACCATTCATATAAAAGCAATCAACTTTACATATTAAGATGCAAATAATAATTTTTAAATGTATATTTATAGTCAGGTTGGTTAATAATGGTTATCATGTATAAAAAATAGGCCATAATGATTAATGTACGGCCGCAGCCTGTGTAACTTTTTTTGAATTTAAAATCACATATTTAAACAAGAATTTTCACTAACAACAATCTTCTTTGTCAATAGAGTGTTTCTTGATGTTTGCAGTGCAATAGTCTTCAGCGCTCCACTTTTCAATTTCCCTTGATTCAACACATCAAATCAAACTCCTGCAAGCTCATGGGTAACGCGCTTTCCATTGATATCGGTGGCTTCATTTTTGGCTGCTGGGATCGATGCTTCAAGAGAGCAACAAGCCTATCCCAGCTTCAAAACAATCTTGGGAACTTACAGAACAAGAGGGACCGGTTGAAGGCGAGAAGTGATGATACGCTGGATAGAGTCAATATTGAGGAAGCAGAGCCGCTGCACGAAGTTGCAGCGTGGTGGAAAGAAGTGGATGATGCTATAGCAAAAGCTGACAAGCTCCTACGTACACGCCAACAAGAAATTGAGAAGCTATGTCTTGGAGGCTGTTGCTCCAAGAATTGTGTTTCTAGCATCTTCTTTCAGAGAAAAGTCATTGAAAGCCTACAACATGTGGATGAGCTTTGGGGCAGAAACCTTGGTCCAATAGTGCAGCCAGGTCCTGTAGTAGTCCAGGCTGAAATCCCCCTAGATGAGTCAGTGGGCTTGGAGGCCATGTTTGCCAAGGCTTGGAGGTGTCTTGTGGAAGAAAATATTGGAATTCTTGGCATTTGGGGTATGGGAGGTGTGGGTAAAACCACGCTTGTAAAACAGATCTACAACAAGTTCTGTGCAACACACAAAGGTTTGGTGCTGATATGGGCTGCGGTGTCAAAGGATTATAATCTTGACAAAGTTCAGAAGGCCATTGGAGAGAATTTAGGACTCTGCCAGGATGAGCAATGGAAGAACCAAGCACCTGAAAGGAAAGCTGCTAGCATCTATAATAAATTGCGCAAAAAGAAGTTTGTGTTAATTTTGGATGACATATGGGAGTCAATTGAACTAAGCGAAGTGGGAGTTCCTACGGAGCAAAGTGAATCCAAAATAATATTCACCACTCGTTCTGAGAGCGTATGTGGTAAGATGAACGCTAAAGCGATTATCAAAGTGGAAGTCTTGACACAACAAGAAGCATGGAAATTGTTCACAAAGAAAATTGCGGAAGACATTCTTAAGATTCCAGGCATTTGTGGCCTAGCTAAAGAAGTTGCGGGAGAATGTGATGGTCTGCCTCTTGCACTCCTTACAATTTCTGGGGCCATGGCTCGCAAGAAAACACTTGAAGAGTGGAGACATGCTCTCGAGGTCTTGACAAAAGCTGCTCCAAAATTTGAAGATGTGGAGCGTAAGGTTCTCTCAAAATTAAAGTTTAGCTATGATAGTTTGCCTGATGATAAGGTTAAATCGTGCTTTTTATACTGTTCTTTATTCCCCGAAGATTACAAAATTGAAAAAGATCTTCTAATTGATTATTTGATATGTGAGGAATTGATAGAAGGCGAAAATTATGAGATTGACCTTCGCAATAAGGGCTACAATGATATTGGCAATCTCGTTCGAGTCTGTCTCTTGGAGGAAGAGGAAGTGCGTGGAGTAGATTTCGTGAGGATGCATGACGTGATACGTGACATGGCTTTATGGATTGCAGGGGAAAGGTTTTTCGTGAAATCAGGTACTCAATTAAATAAAGTACCAAGCGTGGGAAAATGGCAAGGGGTAGAAAGAGTGTCTTTGATGGAAAACAGTATTAAGAAGATAGAGGAAGTACCTGAGTGCCACAACCTCACCACATTGTTTCTCAATGGCAATCCCCTTGTCTCGATGCATGATGACTTCTTCCAGTCTATGAATAAATTAAAAGTTCTAGATCTGTCCCATACATATTTAGAGGAATTGCCATCGGGAATTACTAAATTGGTTTCGCTTCAGTCTCTTAATTTGTCAACAACACCAATAAAGGAATTGCCACGTGAGTTGAGCGAGCTGGAAGAACTCAAATGTCTGAACATCGAGTGGACTCTTAAGTTGGTCAAAATACCAAGGAACTTGCTCTCAAGTCTAGAGCGGCTGCAAATTTTGAAGATGTTGAGATGTGGGTATTTCAAATCTAGAAAGCAAGAAGGATGTCAAGTGCTTTTTGAGGAAGTGTCACGTTTGAAGCATTTAAGTGTGTTGAGCGTCAGTGTATGCGGTGCTGCTACCCTCCAACAATTACCGAGTTGCATTCATGCTCTGATCCTTCGGGAATTCGAGGGTGCAGAATCCCTTGATATTCCCTTGTTCACAGAAATGAAGGAAATAAGAGTCTATAAATGCAATTCTCTGCGAGAGTTTAATGTTAGCTCTACGAGAGGAGGAGGAATAGCACAAGCAACTAGTAGTAGTATGTACAACTCAACAATCGTAGTGGATCGAAGCTTCAACAGCCTTCGAATAGCAGACATTTTTCTTTGTAATCATTTGCTGCACTTGACTTGGCTGATTCTCGCTCCAAATTTGAGATATCTGGGAGTCATGGAGTGCCAAAGCATTACAGAAATAATCAGTGCTGAAAAATTGGGGGAAATTCCAGAAGCAGGTGGAAATCGAAACATATTTGGTAAACTTGAAGATCTCCACTTACGCAGGGCACCTAATCTGAAAAGTATATACGGGAATGCTCTACCCTTTCCATCTCTGAAGAGGATCTTGGTGGAGGGTTGCCCAGGCCTTAAGAGGCTTCCACTCAACTCCAACAGTGCAAAGGATTGCAAACTTGTCATCGAAGGAAGGGAAAGTTGGTGGAATAACGTTGAGTGGGAAGACGATGCTACTAAATCCACCTTCCTACCTTCTTTCAAACTATTCGAGTTGTAACCTCTTGATTTGGGGGAACTGTACTACTCGCTTTTCTTTTTCTTCATGTTTTTGGAGTAAGAACCTTTTTATTTTTTTTGTAATTTTCTTTGTGGGTGAAAGAAAAAATAATGAAATATAACCGAATTAATTAATGCAATAAATATAATCTCCGTTAACTTTTTTTTTTGTTTTTTTATACTCTACTTAAATTATAAAAAAAAAAAATTAAACCGTTTTTTCTTGAATTTTATTTTGAGTGGTTATAAATAGTAATTTTTATTTTTATATTTATTTAGAGCCACCATACACAGTGATTTAATCGTGCCAATTGTGGGTGAGTCTAATAATAATAATAATAATAATAATAATAATAATAATAATAATAATAATAATAATAATAATAACAATAACAAAAATCAATCATTTAAACACAAAAAAAATATAAAAAGTTAAAAAAAAGCAAGAAAATTCTCTCTGGTCAATCAAAAACCAATCAGGGCCGTCCCAATAATGTCAACCAAAAATATATTAGTCTATTTTACTGGTCCCGGTCGACACGGCATCACGTTCTTTTTTCTGTTTTAACATTTTTGTCCTTATTCATTGGCGCCGCCAACTCTGACTGCATTCCAACGAATAAAATAATGAATGGATTTAAGTTCGTTAAATTCTATTTTTTTTTTAACAAAATTTTTTTAAAAAATAAATTATTTTTCATTCTTATTTTTTTAATATCGAAATATTTATTTTATTTTATTAGTTTTTTATATTTAATATATATTAATTATTTACTGAGTATGATTTTAGAAACAAAATAGTAAATAAATGGTGTGCATCGTTATTATCGAATAAAAATTTTATTTTCATCTAATAAAAAATTTTAGTTATTAAATTATTCCTCTGTTTATCAAAATATTTATACTTAAAATAAAAAAATAAATATTTACCTCGAGCATCTTTAATGTCAGAGTTGAATGCCTACTCAATAGGCCTGTGGCCTAACTCTGGTAGAAATTGCTAACCAGAGCTTCACTTTGGCAGATTTATAGCTATAGAGCTATATAGCTAAATGGTAAATTAAATACATTGAGGACATGACCTTGAGGCTCTTAGGAGAAATGTGGGTTTTAATGATAACAGATATAGGTTTTATTCCTTTTTTACTTGTTGGAAGAATTTCTCACGCAACAATTGCTAGATGAAACTCGTAAATTTTCCCTCAGTTGGGTTCAACTGCTTGGAAATATAAAGCTCTATAGTTTTGCTTCTCATTTAGTTTTTACAAGTCTAATGTAGTTTTCTGTACAATGCATGTGAAAATTGATTGACACAGGTGATTCAACCTCCCAGCGACTCCATTTCGAGACTCAGTTTCATTCTAAAGGCCAATTTCTTGGTTGCTGCTTCCTGGGACAATCAGGTTTCTTTGATTTGATTTTGAGCGAGTTGATATGTTCAACCTGCTGGCATGTGCAGAATTGCTATAAATCTTCTGATGCTATATACTTCATCCAAGAACGAAATCAGGATCATAATAACTCCAACAAAATGTCTCGTGCGTCCCTTTTGATTTCACTCAAGAATTTCTGCTTTATTATTTGTGGTTTTGTTTCACTTGTTGGACATTCACTCACAGTTTCGCGCTGTTTAAACGATTCATAGGTTTGGTGCTGGGAAAATACACGAAGTGCAGCGACGGCTGTCAGTGTACCTAAGGCATCAATATTCCATAACCAACTGGTGACGATTTGTTGAATGCACAATTCCACTTGTTTATGTTTAACCAGCAGTCACAGCTATTCTAACTTGTTTAACTCCTCTTTTTTTATGTTCAAGGTTCTGTGCTTAACATGGAAGGATGATGGAACAACTGTCTTTTCTGGAGGGTGTGACGAGCAGGTGAAAATGTGGCCCTTACTTTCTGGCAGCCAACAAGTGACTGTCGCTATACATGATGTTCCAGTTAAAGAGGTTGCATGGATTCCAGAGATGAACCTCCGAGCCAGTTGGAACTAGGACAAGAAATTAAAGTAATGTTCCTTTCTTTCTATATCATATTGTAATTCATTTCTGGTTTTACCTTAGCAAAGGGGTGCTGGTTATAATCGAACATTGGCAAGGACTTCATTTAACAATTTCAATGAAAGAGTATCATGTTTGAATTTTAGTGTCTTCAAATTCAAAATTTTTATCAATACACTTATTTTAAAAAATTGAACATTGAAGAAAAAGGATGCTTTCAGTATCTCATAATTAACTGTACTTCTCTTGGACTTACGCTTGAAACAGTTTACAGTGTTACATAGATGGGAAATAATTGTGCATCCTCATCCAAAGATGAGGGAGAACCCTGCATTGATCAATGAATCGGCAAGGATCTGGTTAGCTGCCTGAGACGGATGGACACTGTCGAAAAACACATATTGGGTGGCATTGGTGCAAGTTCCTGGAGAGTTTGGATTGCACAAAAGGATTGTTGTTTCTACAGTTCCTGTCCCACAGCATCCTCTTCTTGCTTCCACGAAACCTACAACACATATTAGAAGAAATTGTCACAGCTCAATCCTTATGCAGAGTTTCTCAATTTATGGAAAATGTCAGTTATTTTGTACCATGGCTTGAAGGAGATTCAACAAGGTCATAGAGTGGCTTGTAGATGTCGAAGACAACGATCTTTAGGCCAGGAAGTTGCTTCTGGAGATCTGCTGCAGCTGAGCCAACCTTTTTGTTAAATTGTTGTACATCAGTGTTGATATTGGAGACACATCCAGTCTCATGGAACCCAAATAAGGTGCGGGCAGCGGGAAGGCAGCCCAGTGGCGGGAGTGAAGTTACCCCAAGTTTTCTAGCCCCCAAGCCATACAGCCCCTGCTTGTGAACCAAAGATAATAGCTCATTATCAATTAAATTCGGCTTTCCAACAAACAAGGATAAAGCTGTGTATATCTAAACTCGTCTCAAGGCCCTACAATGTGGAATTTTTTTTTTTTCCTTTTCAGGGAACCTGGAGAACATGGCAACAACAGCAATCATACCTTGATAAAGTCGTTGAAGGAACCAAGAAGGTATGAACCATATTGATCTGGAGTATAGACTTTGTTTAGCCAAGGATTGACATAATAGTTCTGAAGAAAGTCACTGCTGCCTGCACTCAATATGTATAATGCACCTGTGATTATTGATGCTGATTTGTTACTATCGGCCACCTTTGCTAGCTTAGATTGGTATTCCTTGAAGTACTGCAGCTGCTGGGACAATGGAATTGCATGCTGCAAAGAATGTGTAAGCTTGTCAAAGAAAGTTGGGACTTTGCAATCAGAGGGTAGCAAGGTTGAATTTTTAAGTCCAAAATTTGGTAAAAATTCTCACATTTACATATGCAGCTTTTTCATCATAACCAGATGCAGCTGATGCAAAATTGGCACCAATGAGAATGTTTTTGCCTGATGCCTCTGGACTAAGATATGCTGGTGGATAGGTTGTAAATCCCAGAGTTTCAGCTGCAGAAAAAGCACCAATTCACAGTTACATAATTAACTAACATAACAAATGCAAGCATAAATTTGATTGTTTTTTGCACATACCAGTAAGGTCAGTGGCTAATTTTCCATTGCAAAATCTCCCAGTAGGTTGATTATTGATAAAGTCTCTTCCATAAGGAGGATAATTGGCCCTGTAGATTGTGGGGAGATAATTATTGTTGCCCACATCTACTGCTGAGTCACCAAATGTGATAATTGCAGGAACAAGAGTTTGAGCATAGCCAAGTCTCAAAACTGCAAATGCAGAGGCCAAAACCAAGGCTATACCATACAAGAGCTCCATTTTCACTTTAACAATGGTGAGTCTGAGGACCCCAAGCCAACTCGAACCATTTTAAATGGAACTCGAAAGTCACTTCAATTTTGTATCTTCAAGATGGCAGATGGGAGTTGAGGAAGGCTATTAAATGCTTACTTTCTTATCATGCATGTATACAACTTCCAATACATGATGAGAGGTTCTACTGTATCTTGCTGTTCAGGACCACGCTTTGTCCTCTTTCTTTTGGCAATTACCTTATTGGACTGGCGACACGTTGCCATATTTATTGATTCTGTGCGTTCAACTAATGCAAAGAGGCTTATGGTGGTTGGGATTATAAAGGTGAGCCTGCATTATGAGCTAGCAAGTGGTGTTGGCTATTTGTGCTATCAAAAACTTTGCCAACTAGGCACCTGCTTGTAAGGGAAAATATGGTTGGGCTGATAAACTCCATTTCTAGGAAAATTCAAGTTAGAGATTTTATGTGTACACATCGAAACATGGTTGAAACTTGGAGCAAGCATAAGAGTTCAAGATGATCAAGCATAAGCAACATTTAGGTAGCCTAGGACAGTACACTGCAGTTAATGTCACTTGTTGAAGGGAGTTGAGTTGTTGACTTGATATGATGGGAGAGATTTGGCCTTTGACTACTGTTTGCTGCTGGAAAAAGAGAGAATATTTAACTTTTTGTTTTAAACTCCATAAAAGGTATCGTATTGCAGGAACATAAATTATCCCTCGTATAGGTTTAGATCAAAATTGCATTTCAACTTTTCTCATAAGAGGGATCTACCATCCGAGCTAATGGTTCCACATAATCTCCTCTACACCTAAGGTACAGTCAATACTGAACATCAATATCATACCGTACCAAACCATTTTGTCCTGTAAAAATATACTTACAGGGGTTCCTACTCCTGCACATCCGTACCCAAGTTCTACCGTGAAAGCCAAGTCCTATAATATTCCAAGGTTTCCACTGCTTGTAATACAGCAGTCATTGCTCAAAACAGTCAATGACAAATGTCACGAGGCAGAAATTTAGTTTCATTGTTTTCTCTTTTTTTGAAGAGGGGGGGGGGGGGGGAGTTGGGTCCATTGTTCTCAGATACACGCGGTCATAGAGACTCCAATATCTTATGCATTAATAACGTAGTCCAATTTCCATGGCCTGTATCTCAAAGCTCCCAAACATCAATAAATGATGGAGAGTCTTATTAGTTGTGAAGGTAGTTGAGCACTCCCCATGTCTTTAAATCTGCCAGGCTGTGGCTCTCCTTACAATTCTAACCCTGGTCAACAGCTTCAATCAAGCCCATCGTGTTGGGACCTCATACATTTGATTAAGGGCCCAATCATAACTATTAGTTGACACATCCGGAGTCTACTTAGGTCCATTTCATATAGATTATCCTGCTGTCAAATCATCCTTCATCAAGTCACCATATTTTATTTTCGGTGGCCAATATTGTTAGACTTTTCTTATCTCTATCATGCAGGATCGTTATCTTGATACGAATACTAGCAATATAACTGTAACAAAACCAAAAGGAATAGGAAATCAGAACAACATACCGTTCTCCATTATTCTGATATCCGGTAGTAGAGATGAGAAAACTTCTCTTTCCTGCCCTGTACGCTTTCCTTTCTGTTTCTCCTATCTTCTCTCCTCCTACCTTTTCTCTTCTTACCTTTTCTCCTACTCTTCCCTTTCTGTTCTTTACGCTTTTCTCTGATGGTTGAGAGAGACCAGAAAATGTCCATAATGAATATATATATATTCATCCATTTTCCAGCAGCCGTTGCCCTGAAGATAGGGAGATTCTCCCTATCTGTAACGGCTATCTGTCAGAAGGGAGAGCGGAGGGATTTCAAACCCATTAACCCAAAACCACCGTTTTGCTTAACAGACCATCACGTTAAGCCATCCATTATTTGGGTCATACGTTAAACAAGGGCCACTTTATGTCGATTAACTCAACAATCTCCCACTTGGCCCTTGTAATGATTTGATGAATCAACAACAAATAAGTGTGCACAATCCTTAAAGATTATCAAATCACAATACTTGATTGAATTAAAACGATTGGATCATGGCGGTCACATATCTCTCAGTGACATGATTCCTTCCATGTATCACATAATCATGATAATTCAGAATAACCTTACTGAGAAACATTAAAGTTTTAAATTGTCATGTCCATATATGCCATTAGTTATCTCACAAACTATAACTGTATACAACTAAATAGAGACAACAAAGCACAAGCAAAACCACGACCTTAATTGAATTCAAGAGTGTCTCAATGATATGAGCAGTACAAAATATTGACTTTCAAGAGAATGAGGACCTGTCCAATATGCCCATCCGATCAACATGTCCAGTGAATGTTTTCGGTGGCAAACCTTTAGTTAACGGGTCCGCTATCATCAACTCAGTGCCAATGTGCTCAATAGACACTCTGTGATTTTGCACTTCTTCTTTAACAGATAGGTATTTCAAATCCATATGTTTCGCACCTTTAGAATACCTATCATTCTTAGAGAAGAAAACTGCTGCGGAATTATCACAGTAAATTCTCAACGGCTTTTCTATACTGTCGACCAAACTGAGCCTTGAGATAAAATTCCGCAACCATAATGCATGAATAGTAGCCTCAAAGCATGCTATAAATTCAGCCTCCATAGTGGAAGTAGCAATGACAGACTGCTTCCCACTTTTCCAGGAAACTGCTCCTCCAGCTAGGAGGAACAAGTAACCAAATGTAGATTTCCTCGAGTCTACACATCCAGCATAATCTGAATCCGAGTAGCCTACTATTTCAAGATGACTTGATCTTTTATAAGTAAGCATATAATCTTTGGTGCCTTGCAAGTACCTAAGGACTTTCTTTCCGGCTTTCCAATGATCTATTCCAGGATTGCTTTGATATCGGCCTAACATTCCAACAGCGAAACTAATGTCTGGCCGAGTGCATGTTTGCGCATACATCAGGCTTCCAACCAGTGAGGCATAGGGAATTGATTCCATTGCTTTCCGTTCCAAATCATTCTTTGGACATTGCAGTTCACTGAACTTGTCCCCTTTCTGAATTGGAACTATTCCTGTAGAGCAATTTTCCATTCTAAATCTCTCTAATACTTTATTGATATACCCTTTCTGAGACAATCCCAACAATCCTTGTGATCTATCACGGAATATCTCTATTCCAATCACATAAGATGCCTCATTCATATCTTTCATTTCAAAAGTTTCAGAGAGAAATTTCTTAACATCATGTAACAAACCCATGTCATTAGCGGCCAAAAGAATGTCATCAACATATAGGACTAATATAATGAACTTGCTCCCACTAATCTTCATATAGATACACCGATCAACGGTGTTCTCTACAAAGCCGTATGACGTAATGGTATCATTGAACTTAAGATACCATTGTCGGGAAGCCTGTTTCAGTCCGTATATCGATTTCTTTAATTTACACACCAAATTTTCCTGCCCGGTGGTGGTGAAACCTTCAGGTTGGTCCATACATACTTCCTCTTCTAAGTCACCATTCAAAAAGGCGGTCTTTACATCCATTTGGTGAAGCTCTAGATCATTATGAGCCACCAAAGCCATAATAATTCTCAAGGAGTCTTTCTTAGAGACTGGAGAGAAAGTCTCCTTATAGTCAATACCATCCCTTTGAGTGAAACCTTTGGCAACCAGTCTGGCTTTATACCTTTCGATATTACCTTTCGAGTTTCGCTTGGTCTTGAAGACCCACTTACAGCCAACTCGTTTTGATCCTTTAGGTAACTCTACTAGTTCCCAGACTTGGTTTACATCCATCGATTTCATCTCTTCCTTCATGGCATTGAGCCACTTTTCAGAATCATTACATTCCATGGCTTGTTGAAATGAGACTGGATCTTTATCAATGCTCAATTCCGACTCATGCTCAAGTGAGTAAACCACATAATCATTAGATACAGCTGGCCTTTTCTGTCTTGTAGACCTCCGTAATGCCATTTCTTGTGGTATCACTTGTTCATTTGTACACTGCACATTGTCACTTGGTTCATCTCCTATGCGTTCACTTTGCGTGTTTCGAGTATCAATTTGTTGCCCTTGCATGTCACGTGACTGTGATGCAACAAAAAGGAACAACAATTTGAGTAGAAACACTGGGTGTGGGGATACCACCTTGAGTAGGAGTACTCACTGTGAATTTTTCATTATGTAATTCTCTAATATCCACCTTTCGTGACTCCCCACTCCCACTGAACCGGCCATTTTCAATGAATCGAGCATTACCAGACTCAACTATTCTTGTGCTATGGTTAGGGCAATAGAACCTATATCCTTTAGACTTTTCAGGATAGCCAATGAAGTGACCACTAATGGTCCTTGCATCAAGCTTTCCTTCATGTGGATTATATATCCTTACTTCTGCTGAACAACCCCAAACATGGAGGTGTCTCAAACTGGGTTTCCTGCCTGTCCATAACTCGTAAGGAGTTTTAGGGACAGCCTTACTGGGAACCCTGTTCAGCAGATATGCTGCAGTTCTTAATGCATGCATCCACAAGGATAAAGGTACAGTACTGTTACTCAACATGCTCCTAACCATATCCATAAGTGTGCGATTCCACCTTTCCGCTACACCATTTTGTTGTGGTGTACCAGGCATTGTGTACTGTGCACATATGCCTCGACTTTCAAGAAATTTTGCAAATGGACCAGGACATTGTCCACTTTCATTGAATTTTCCATAATATTCACCACCCCTGTCTGACTTAATCACTTTTACTTTTCTATCTAACTGCCTTTCCACTTCATCAATAAACACCTCCAGGGTATTTTACTGACCAGGACTTTTCATGCAGTAGATATAAGTAACAATACCGTGAGTAGTCATCTATGAATGTGATGAAATATTTTTCACCACCCCATGTAGGAATGTCAAAGGGGCCACAAATATCAGTGTGTATCAATTCTAAAGGCGCATTACTTCTCATGGCTGGGTACTTCGATGTGTGTCTTGTTTGTTTCCCTTTTATACAATCAACACACACATCCCAATCAGTAAAATCCAATTGAGGCAGGATGTCACTTTTCACCAACCTCAATATCCTTTCTTTGGATATATGACCCAATCTTTGATGCCATAAGAAAGCAGAACAATCATCATGCACATTACGTTTGTTACCAATACCATGCTCAACAAGAAATAGAGAATCGGCATACATAGCGTCAAGACTAAAGCGGTACAAATCATCAATCAAAGTACCAGATCCATAATAGTACGAATGTCTATACAATGAAAATGCACCATTTCCAATCTTAAGATTAAATCCCACTTCATCCAACTTTGCAACAGAAACCAAATTTCTAGCACATTCAGGAACATAGAGACACTTTTCTAGATCCAGATGACACTTGGTGTCCAAGATCAATCTGTACGTCCCAATTCCTTCTATTCGTGCCTTCATTCTGTTTCCCATATAAAGGAACTTCTCAGTTCCTGTTATGGGCTGGATTGAAAGGAATCCCTGCATAATATGTGACACATGAATAGTAGCTCCAGAGTCTAACCACCAAGTATTATTGGGCACTTCAATTATATTTGATTCAAAACATACTGATATACAGTACATACCTTTCTTTTCGAACCAAGCCTTTCTTTTTGGGCAATCCTTCTTGAAGTGACCCATCCTTTTGCAGAAGAAGCACTTCTGATCCTTTTGGATCTGACCTCCAGAGACTTTTATGGAGGCTTTGTCCTTCTTCTTATTTTTGTGATGTGGTTTAGACTTGCTACCACTAGCATCATTACGAACAGTGAGATGAATGGAGTGATCCTTCATCTTCTTTAATCTCCCTTCCTCCTGAACTAACATGGCCTTAATTTCCTGAAAGTTCCATTTCTCTTTAATAGTGTTATAGTTCACTTGGAACTGGCCAAATTCAGGAGGTAGTGAGTTGATGATGAATTGAACCAAAAAGGATTCACTCACATCCATACCCATCGTTCTCAACTTTGCTGCTAGATTAGCCATGCTAGTCACATGATCATGAATAGGCCGTGACCAATCAAATTTCTTGGTCGTCAGCTCACTCATCAGGGTTCCTACAATGGATTTATCAGCTATGTCTGATTGAGAGTATTCCTTGATTCTCATCAGAAATTCCCTTGCATTTTCCGTCTTGGGCATTGAGGGCTTGACATTTTCAGCCATCGTCATTCGCATCAAATTCAAACTCAGCCTATTGGACCGTACCCAAGCCTCATGAAAAGACTTATCAGATTCTGTACTGGTCCCAGTAATGGCTGCAGGCTTTTCTTCCGAAATGACTGCTAAGTCCAAGCCCAAAACACCTAAATGAAACTGAATATGCTCAGACCATTCTGCATAGTTCAGCCCATTGAATTTGATCATTGCATTGCCCAAGGCGAAAACGTTATTAGAAGCTGCAAACATAATCCAAATTTACATGTTAATGCTTTGAGTAAACTCTAATGGATTCAGACACATGCATTATAAACTTTGACTATATATTTAAGTTCACCTTTGGGTGATCCTCAAACACATAGCTGCAATCAATAATAATGCTAATTTAAATATGCTTTAATAGGTTAATCAATAATACTAGAGTTAACATGAATGTTATCTTTGGATATGCAATCATGTTTGCTCAGTACATCAATCAATCCCCTTTCAGTGTCATTAATTATAGGCAATGATCCATCTTTGGATGATCTCCTAGCCGTATAATTAATAACCACAATTGTTCATATATTTATATAATATTAGCATAAAAAATGAACAATTGAAAATTCACGATCAACAATTCAAATTCCTTCAGGCCAGGTCACTTTGGTGACCAATAGGCTTTCAATATTTGATTCACGTTGACGTGACTTTAATAAACTTTTTTTTTTTTTTTTTTTTTTTTTTCTGCCGGCACAGCCCGCGTGTTGCCTCCGACCAGAAACCGACGGTGGCAACACCCACCGTACTGCAGGCTGCCTCCGACCAGAGACCACGCACGGCCCGCGTGCTGCCTCCGACCGGAGACCGACGGTGGCAACACCACCTGCTGCAGGCGCTGCCTGCGTGTTGCCTCCGATCGGAGCCGACGGTGGCAACACCACCTGCTGCAGGCGCTGCCTGCGTGTTGCCTCCGATCGGAGCCGACGGTGGCAACACCACCTACCGCAGGCTGCCTCTGACCAGAGACCTCGCACGGCCCGCGTGCTGCCTCCGACCGGAGACCGACGGTGGCAACACCACCTGCTGCAGGCGCTGCCTGCGTGTTGCCTCCGATCGGAGCCGACGGTGGCAACACCACCTACCGCAGGCTGCGTCTGACCAGAGACCACGCACGGCCCGCGTGCTGGCCCCATTCTGCCATCGCCGTCGACTCTTCCCGACGACGTCCAGCGGCTTTCATTTGAGGGAGTCGCCGTCAGCAGCCAACCCCGGTGCGTCGGCTCTTCCCGGACGTCGCCTCTGACCAGGCGAACGTGGGTGAACCAACCTGTTCGGGTCGGATCTCCGACGGCAGCCATCCACCAGACCCACGCCCGACCCAGAGCATCAGCCTCACAGGGAGACTGTTCCGTCATGCCCACCAGACCGGACCGATTCGGGTCTCCCACTGACAACGGAGACACAGCCTTCATCGGAGCCGATCCGCCATACCCAGAACCGTTCGGGTTCCGGCGGTGTACAGTTCTCGTGGTCGGCTCCTTTTTTTTTTGTTTTGACACCAGCGGTTTCAGCAGTGTAAATTTACATGGCCGACGTTTCCCCTTTCAACGCCGGCCGTTAAGTACAGCAAACAATAATATATAGAAAATACATTGAACATACGCTTTTCCGTTTGCCAGAAAACAAAACAAAATAATTCGGCGCAAATAACTAAAATCAAAATAAATTGCAGTATTCGTTAACCTGGCTCTGATACCAAAACTGTTAGACTTTTCTTATCTCTATCATGCAGGATCGTTATCTTGATACGAATACTAGCAATATAACTGTAACAAAACCAAAAGGAATAGGAAATCAGAACAACATACCGTTCTCCATTATTCTGATATCCGGTAGTAGAGATGAGAAAACTTCTCTTTCCTGCCCTGTACGCTTTCCTTTCTGTTTCTCCTATCTTCTCTCCTCCTACCTTTTCTCTTCTTACCTTTTCTCCTACTCTTCCCTTTCTGTTCTTTACGCTTTTCTCTGATGGTTGAGAGAGACCAGAAAATGTCCATAATGAATATATATATATTCATCCATTTTCCAGCAGCCGTTGCCCTGAAGATAGGGAGATTCTCCCTATCTGTAACGGCTATCTGTCAGAAGGGAGAGCGGAGGGATTTCAAACCCATTAACCCAAAACCACCGTTTTGCTTAACAGACCATCACGTTAAGCCATCCATTATTTGGGTCATACGTTAAACAAGGGCCACTTTATGTCGATTAACTCAACAAATATGACATAGACTTCGAATGCTAGGAATGCCGGTATAGAACAAGAAGAAGTTGCTTACAGGAATACAAGGTTTATGCAAATTCGAGATTACAAAAATTCATCACACCCAAGTAACTCGACTAATTCTTCCAAAACCTCACTCGACTTTACTAGTATTCACTTTAAAAGCCAACGTCATATAACTTGAAACAGTCAAACCGAAAAAAACCCCTAATTGGAACAATATAAATCCAAAATAATGTGAAATTTGATTGATTTGAGATCTAATTAATCCAAAAGCCCCGAGAGAACGCGAGTAAACTTTTCGTCACAGAGGCCAAAACCTAGAAACTGATAGCTGCCCCGCCATTTCTTGGACCCATCAGGACTAGGTCTTTTCCTGAACAGATACATCCAATTGAAGATGCTACGGATCCATCATGTTGCCATTTAAAATTATGCAGATGTGTATATTGTCAGCTGGTCCATGTTCCCAAAGCAATAAATGCGATATGCAGGAATCCACATAGAAGCATAATTTCAATTTCTTCTGAGCAAAATCACTTGGATGCAACCTTTTCTAGGCTCTTCCTAGTCCAGACAAGTTTAATGTCTTCTTTTGGAACTTTACAATCCATTTCTAGTGGGGTACGCGTACGGTTTCCACACGAGTAACTGCTGCTTCCAAGGCAGAAAATTGCTCATAATTGTCCTTGAATTTAACTGTAGAAGTATTTTATTGTCACCGTCTCACTTACATTTTTTTTTCAGGAGACTGAGTTAAGTTGTAAACTAGCAATAAGAGTAATTATTTTAATTTTTACAGACTTCATACTCTATTCATAGAATTAGGATGGCTGAAGCATTTCTCAGAAATAATTGACCTTTTTCTTTTTTTTTTTTTAACCTCTGGATCTTTGAACTCCCCTCTCCAAAGCCGTCAACGGACGTAGACATTCTTCTTTGATTGCATTGGCTACGTGTGCGGAAATCAATCTATTTTATCACGTTGAACCCGTTGTTGAATCAGAAATGTCAGAGAGTCAAGGGTTACACATGATATTGTCCGCCGATCGTAGACAACCCTGGACCCTCTGAATTTTATTGTACTGCTGCATTGTTTTAATGCACTCGTATATGCTGTATTACATAGGTTGATACCTTTATTTTAGCTTCCCTGGCCTGCTTAACAAAGATTACAAAAGGTATTTTTGAACTTTTGCGGGATTGAATAACCCTTGAACTGGATAATGCTTATCACAGCTAATTGTGTGATTAACAACATCTTAATTAGTTAACAAGCAATCAATATAAAGTATGCAGTATGCTAATACAAATCATCTATACTTAAGATTTGCAACAAAGTGCTAGAGGAACAAGAAAACACTTCCACATTCGTTTATTTGAAACCTTTTTTTTTCTTTTTTCTCTCTCCTTGTGCCTACATCTTCTCAAATTCCACAAACACCTAAACCATGGAGACGAGTTGAACTCAAATTAACAGCCACACCTGCAGCAGTGACCCGGTGGTGGCGGCTCGCAACAGAGGCACATGGGACAATAAACCCGGGTTGACGGTGGTAGAAATGGTTGTCCGGCATAACCTAAATCTGTAACATTCAAATAAATATCAATATTAGTCTCAATTACTTCTTGTTTCGTACAACAAATATAATTTTTGGATAATTGATACGTTTAATTATCTACCTTGCCGATTTGGCGGAGCTGCATCGCATGGTGACGTTAATGGAGAGAATGCAACAACAAAGATGAAGATAGTGATCAATAGAACAAGTCGCTTAAAGGAATTGACTGCCATAGCTCACAAGTTTAAAGGAATCAATAGGATTAACAAGAGATGACATGCCCATCTATGAGTATTTATATTAGTGTTTTGTTAACCAAACCAGACTAAAAAACAGGGGGGAAGCGGTCAGATTATATTGGATCGGTTTAACCGTAAATCTTGTAAACAAGTCAAAATTGGTTAAATCCAGGTTGAACTATTTTGACTTAGAATATCAAAAATTATAATTCGACCTCTAAAATTTGTCTAACTTATAACTGAAGCTTATACATCTTTAACCTAGCAAATAACTTAAAAGTTTGTCTCAATTTGTAATTTATTCATTAAAACTGAAATTTAATATAGAGAAAAAAGGAGAAGTCCAGAGAGTGCGGATAGGGCAACCAAAAGTCCATGCTCCGTGAACTAAAATTTAGAGGTGAAAATATCCAAAGAGTAGAAGTGGACAGAGAACAGGAAGTCGAATAAGAAGCTGTGGAGTGTGCGGAGAAACATTACTATCGCGACAAAAGAGAGAAAAGAGTATTAAACCAAGCGTGCAAAAGAGCCACACTCGAAACCCTCAATCCTGAAGATAAATTTTAGTACTAGCTGTCCGTGCAATATAATCTTTTTAGTTTTTTTTTTTTTCTTTTTCTTTTTTCTTTTTTAGGTCCTACCCGTGCAATATAATCTAATCGCATATATTCTGTCTGGACTGCTCAAAGTAGACTATTTGCAGCCTATGAATTGAAGACGAGGCCAATGCTGCAAGTTGAGAATAGCAATCCCCTCAAATTTGTTGGATGATATAACTCTTTTAAAAAAAATAAAAATTTATTAAACTATGAGTTATATAATAAGAATAATTGTCTATTCTCTTAAATTTCACCATTTTTTTTTAAATATTAAAGTATTTTTAAAAAAACAAGTGATACAATTGTACGAGATTTAACTGATTGTTCATGTCCCAACAACTAGATAAGAAACCAGCATCAAATGATCCAAAACCATTTGGGAAAAGTTTTGAATTGAGAAGTTGAATATGGCTCACTGGATACTAGCTCATTTCTACCTCCATTTAATTCAAATTTATTACCCAACAGGTTTTGCAGCAATTGATTGACCGTTTCCGGCTTGAATGCTTTTTCTTTTTTTTTTTTTTCTTTCTTAATTGGAATTCATCCCTAAAACATTCTAGTGCTAGTGAACTATAACTCATTGATCCCGTGAATGCCTCATTTTGAAACTTACAAGACATTTATATTGGAGAAAATTACACATTTATTGTACACACATGATCAACTCACGGTTGACAATATGCGGCTAAAAATTGGCGGTGAGTCCGACTCAAATTGACAACCAAACAGCAGCAGCGGCCCGGCAGTGGTGGCTTGCAACAGAGGCAAAAGGTGACAATACACGGGGGGGTTGATGGCGATTGAGCTGGTGGTCCACAATCTGCAACTTTAAAATAAATATCAATGTTGGTCTCAATTACTTCTAGCTATGTACAACAAAATAGCAATTTTTGGATAATTAATTTATTTAATTGTCTACATTGTCTATTTGGCAGAGCTGCATAGCATGGTGACTTTAATGGAGAGAATGCAACAGCAAAGATCAAGATAGTGATCAATAGAACAAAACGCTTCAAAGAACTGACTGCCATAGCTCACAGGTTTAAAGGAATTAATAGGATTAACATGAGATGACATGGCTCTATCGATGGGTATTTATGTTAGTGTTTTAATAATCGAACCGGACTGTTAAAAAAAGGAAAAATGGTCGAATAATCGGTTCGGTTTAACCTTAAAATTCGGAAAAAAATAAAAATCGGTTAAACCGAAATTGTACGAAAAAAGATTTTGGTCCGATTTGTGGTCTTTGTCGGTTTTGTCTTAATATATTGAAAATTATAATTTGACCCCTGAATTTTGTTTAACTTATAATTGAATCTTATATATCTTCAAACTAGCAATTAACTTAAAAGTTAATTTTTTCATTAAAACTAAAAGTTAAGTATATAGAGATTAAGAACAAAGACTGAGGAGAAGGCAACGAAAAGTCCATCCTCTGTACACTGAAATTTAGAGCTGAAAACTCGTAAACAAGGAAATCCACAGCATAGAAGAGGGCAGAGAGCAAGAAGCGGAATAATATACATTTTTTAGTTAATTGCCTGGAATTGGGAGTCAAACTTGAAACTCTTTACCTTAAAAACGATTCCAATGCCAATAATAAAATAAGGGGAAAAGGATAATTAAACTGCCTGTGCAATATGATTTTTTTTTTTTATTGTTTCTTTGCAATATAAATCTAATTGCATATATTGTGAGCTGCTCAAAGAAGACTATTTGCAGGCCATGAATATGCTTTCACAAGAGAAAAACAGGTAATCCGGAGTCCAAATTGAAGACTGGGCCGAGGCAGCAAGTTGAGAATAGCAATCCCATCAAAATTGTTGAATGATATAGCTGTCCTTTTTTATTATTATTATTATTATTAAAAGATTTATTAGATCTGAGAGTAGTGCTCTTATTCTTATAAATTTTACATTTTTTTTTCCTAAAATTAGGACCCAAAATTACAAAGATAGAAGTTTAAATTTTTAAATACTAAGTTATATTCAAAGAGATGAACAATACAACTATCTAAGGTTTAAGTAATTTAACTCCTAGTAGGTGGCCCAGCCACCACGCAAGAAACCAGCACCGAATGATGCAAAACCATTTGGGGAAAGCTAATTTCTCTGGGCATGCACAACCCAATCTCTACACAAAACGGGCTTCTGTTTGAGCCTTATTATTCACTTGCCTTGGGCATTTTGTGAAGTCCATACTAAGACCATTGAACCCAATTCTTGGTAGAATTATTCTCTATTCCAGCCTGCCGTCTAGCTACACAACTACTACAACTACAGGCATCCATTATCAAAACATGTTGCAGAGATGACAATGGCAGCTTGTTTCATTTCCTTGTGGTTGCAAATTTAAATGTCTCAGGAGTCTGTCACAAGTTAGTTTTTTATACATTGGCATGGCTTGCCACAAATTAATTAGAGCTGTAGAAACAAAGTCGTAGAAAACCATCTTTATGAAAATAAGGGCATGCTATGTACATTTGGCAATTCCGCAAACTCTAGAATGTGGGAGTCTTGTGTATTAGGATATTCATATTGACCCGAGAATGCAATTACTGAAGTCATTACAACCGCATCAAGAAACCTCATACACGATTTATTATTATTATTATTTTTTGTTATTCGAATTGCATTTAATGATCTTCTATAAGTGGACAACTCACATATTACCTCATTGTTCCATGAATGACATGTGTCCATCAAACATTTTTCAATTTTTCAGAGTTTGGATGCATAATTAAAATCTTGGTTTCTAATACATGGAGAGTTCCTTTGAATAGTTTTATGGGGGGGGGGGAAATTGCTTATGAAATTGCCTTTGCAGAGAATTGCTTATAACGTGGATCATATTCTACTGAACCAAACCAAAAAGATCAGTATGGTTTAAACCCAATATCTGGATATTCAAATTCTGCAAGTTACTGTTGTTGTGCCTAGTGTCGGTTTTGGATTGTAGGCCAACAATAAAAGTGGCTTTGCAATTCAATTTTGGCAAGTCGTGAGTCTACAGTCAACCAAGTCACCTTTCCCTGCCCACCTAAATGAACATGGATTGTGCCTTGATTGAAAAATCATGAATGAAGCAGTTCTATCCGCTCAACTGCAGCTGGTAAAATAATGATATGTATGCAAATCTAACATTTTAATCCAAATAACAATTTTACCTAACATATGTGCTTCTTCATTTTTAGGTTATAATTTTGAACAATAAAAAGGGTTTTTTTTTTTTTTTTATGAACTATTGAATTGGATTGAGGAATGCAGTCCGATAACAGAGTTACTAAATTTTTAGTTTTGAGACTAAAAGTCCAGATCGAATTGAACATTTAATTCCAAATTACAATTTTAGCTAACGTGTTTTGAATTGTTAAAAGGTTTTGTTCTGGACTCGTAAGTTCAACTATTGAATTGATGAACGTTGTCCAATTATAGAGTCGCTAAACGTTTAGTTGGAGACCAGGGTCCAACCCTGGTTACAAATGAACTTAAAAAGAGAAGGAACTGTTGAGTTGATTATTTTATGCAATAATTTCTCCATTGATTGAGCCACCAGTCAGCCCCCACGGAAATGTAGCGGTCCAACCCAATAAATAAAAGCAACCATATCACAACAGTTTTTAGAAAAGTTAAATTCCTCATTTTCACGGAAGCCTACAAAAATGTGAGTTTTCTCAAGGTTTCAGCACACACGGAAGTTTGTTATATCTTTGGGACCTTCATTGCCATTGTCAACTTGAATGATCTGACATTTAAAAAAAAAAAAAAAAAGCAAAAAAATAATAACAACAGAATTCACTAAAAACAGCATATAACCCAACTACAAAAGACATATTTTATCGAACCAAAACCGACCTTGTCAACTCTTACAAGGCAAAGCCAAAACCGCCAAGCAAAACCCCAAATCACCACTGCCACCACCATCATGAGACCAACATGATTAGTTGAGTATGTTAAACCAGGAGCTATGGAGTTTAACATTAAGAGAAAAGGGCAATTATGATCAGAAATAAAGAAAGAAAAAGGAGACCTTAACCGGTTAAAGGAAGAATCAAATGTACACAGACCTTACTACTATGAAACTTACTACTACGAGGTTGTTTCCACTATGACCATTGAAATAAAGGAGAAAATTAATTAAGCTAAATGCCAAGAAAGAAGAATAAGACACGTGCTAAGCAATGAGAATGGGGGAGATTTTCAAGGGCACGCTTTGGATTGAACCAAGGAGGCAGGACCACTGACTGCGGCTCCTGCTCCTAAGGGAATGTCTTTTGCATTGGTTAGGTAACAAATTACAATTTTTAAAACAAAGAACTGATAAAGATCTCCAAGAAAAGTGAGCTTTCAGTACATTGGATGCATTAAACAAGCTATAAAAAACAAGAAGCTAAAGTGATGATTCACTTTCTGGCCCTTGATTTTAATCATAGGTGCTATAATCGCTCTGACCCTTTTTTCGCATTAACTAATTTCCATCCAAGTTTTCACCATTTCCATTGTAAGATTTTCTTCATAGATTTAGTGGAAGCAGCAAAATCACTAGGGGAAATAGAACTGCTGCCCCGAAGCTCTCACTTTTGTTCTTGGTTGGTGGGTTTCATGATGATGATGATGATCATCATCATCATCATAATAATTAGGACATCTATGATTAGTGGCGGTCTTAACTCTTGGGGGTTACAGAAATGTAATGGTCAACATTTTGGTAAGGATCTTGGATTAGATTTTTGAACTGTATTACATAGATACAGATTTTTGATGTGAAAGTGACACGGACTTAATAAAAAAAAAAAGAAAATTATAATCAGAATCATTGATGGCATACAGATGAGACCACAAATGTGCAACTCATGTTCATAATTGCCATTTTTTTTGGATCCTCGTTAAAAACAGCATCCATCTAACATTTCTCTATATTTTCTACTTACTTTTGGCTAGAATATTGGCTATGGACACTTAATCATTGGTGGTGGACATGATGATACCACATGATTAAGGATCCATTATTAGGTTATCATTGGGGTTTAAGGGTAGGGAATAATATTAGGGTTTTGGAGGAGTGAAAAGGGTGTTTGCATGGGGAAAAGGGTGGTTATACGGTAAAGAAGAGAGAGTAATGTTTGTTGTTGGTGGATAATCAAGCTTGTGGCCTATATTTTCGAGTGCTTTGACCTGTGACCTTAAGAACTTGAGGTAGCTTGCAGCCTCATCAAGCATTGATGCAGTATCCATCTTGCTCCCACCAGGGACTAGCCTCTGCAAAACCCTAATTCTCTCACTGATCCTCTCCCTCCTTTGCCTTGCTGCCACAGTTTGTGGATCATTAGATATTCTTACATTCTTCCTCTTTGGCTTCCCAATCGCTTCCAAGCCTAAATTCACAGGCCTAAAAGCTGCGGCTCGGTATATCATCTCCTTCATCTGTGCAATAGCTTCTGGATCAGGCTCATCAATGGAAGAAGATACTGATGAACTAGGTTGCTGAAAGCTGATATTTGATGAGCTCGGACGCTTATCCGATCTGGGTTTCTTGCTTTGCCTTGGAGGATTTTCTAAAATGAGCCCAAAACCACCTTCCATGACAGAACAATCAGCTTGGAGATTGTCCATAAATGGATAGTTAGCCAGCAGTTTGAGCTCATTTTGTTCACTGTTTCTCTTAATAGAAGCAGGCTTAGCTTGTGAACATTTCACTTGGTTTGCATACTGATTTGAACAACTTTTGGAGACAGTTTCATCAATATCACATACAGGGCGATGCATCTCCTTGCTGCCAGTCTCCCCAGTGGATGAAACAGCACTATTGGAACCAAAATTCCACAAGTTCCTGCAATCCGAGAAAATCATGGAGATCCCATCATCCTCAACCGACGTGTCGGTGTTGCTGTTAGTTGCAGAGAGCAAGCAGTCAAGAGACTCAAAAGAGCCATTTGAAACTACAGCTTTGTTGCCATTTGGTAAGCCATTGCCTACTTGGGATTGTGACTGGTTGCTCAAGCTGAAATCCGTTATGGAAGGAGGTGTTGTATAAGGATTAATGATCAAAGGGGAGGAGTACAAGTCTTGTGTTGCAGACATCATTGGATTTGCAGCTGATCTTTTGGCCCCTTGGCACTGCAACAAAGAGTTCAAGTTTGAGACTATATTAATGCTACCATCATCAAAAGCAGGAATAAACCTTTTTGCAGCATTTCATGACATACTCTTCCTGAAATTGGATTCAACTGTGCTGTTTGAGCTTTTTGGAATGCTTGAATTTGATTGAAAATTTCTTCTGGGAGATCCATCTTGGAACCAAAAAGACAAGAATTTGACTTAGAAAGGATAGAGCTTTCCTCAGCTCCTTCATGTTGGTGGCTCCACAAGGAAGATGTATTTTTCACAAGTTGTGAGCCATCCCATCCCAAACCATCCATGGATGAATACTTTCAATGCAAAGAAAAATGCTCTTCAATGACTACATGCACAAGAAACAGGTATATTAACAAAATAACAGATCAAGAGAATCTCATAGAAATGGATGGACTATGGCTAATGTTATATATGCCCAATTGCAGATCCATCTGCAATCCAAATTTGAAGGCCAAAAGAGTGAGAAAAGTTTGCTTGAAAGCCCCTTTAATGCTAATAACATAAACCCAAACTCCAAGGTTGGAACAATCCTTTGACTCTGTACTAGTCTATGTACAAGCTGGTATTGGCAATAACCACCCTCTTTAATTCTGTATCATGAAAACTGTGATCATGAAGCAAAACAACCATTACTAACGTCAGTTTTGGCAACCAATATATTTGTCCTCCACCATGATAAAGACAAACAAACAACCCCAACCCCCCCCCCCCCCCAAAAAAAAAAAATTGAAGGAAGTGTTCCAAGAATTCATGCATTCAGTGCAGCAGATATAAAGGCGCTCAGATAATTGAAGACCAACGAACAAAACAAGCAAGCACATATACGTGCATAAAACTTAGCAGAGAAAGTTTAAGAGCAAGAGCCTTTTTTTTTTTAATATACCTTGCTACCATGGATGTCCAATAAGTCCAGACGTTGGAACAGTGTTAAATGTTTCTTGAAGGGGATGCTTATATAGAGTTGTTATAGATAGAAATAGCACATGGACCCATATTATTGTGCTAAAGACACTGTAAAATAGTGCTTGAACATGTCAAATTTGAGGAAAAGAGGATCTGAATTAAATATACATATGTAGTTTCAATAGTCCAAAGGAGATGTAATGGGGTTTTAAAAAGATAAGGCTTTTGGTCAGTTTGGTGGGGTTGTAGGAGTATATTTTTGCAGATGGAGAGCATGAGATTTTAGAGCAGCAGCATGTTGAATCTTCAATTAATGATTATTTTATAATTTATTATATGTTTGATTATTGTTTTTGTTTAAGTGGGGGAAAAGCTTTCCGGCCTCCTTTTGATTGCTCATGCCATATTCCATGCGCACTGTAAAGTTTCAGTTAGATTGAAGAGTTGATAGGATGAGCATCTTTTTTCACAGTACCACTTTCTCTCTAAAGTTGTACTTTAATCATAGTTTTAATCATGACCAGAATTAGTGCTTTCACTTTCTGCTACCTCACTGTTACACAGTTTTAATTTTTTTTTTTCTTTTAACCTTAAAGGCTTAAAATAAATTTATCATGTGATTACTCTATTATAATTTAAAACTCACAACCTTAATTTACAAGTCGTAATTTTGAATGGAGAAACAATCTAAAGTAAATGTAAAATTATATACTTCTAACACTTTTTTAAATTTTATGGAACGCAAACACAATGTACCCGAATGTCCTTTTAAAGGCTAAGAGTAAGAATTAACCATATGGTACAAAATTTCACAAGAAATAACAGCACCAAGCCAACTTTATATAAGTTCAACATATTTATAGTGCAAGATGAAACCCCCATTGTACCATGTATTTCTTTAAAACAGTAAATTTAAACTGCATATAGCAGTTCAAATGCCAATTGCCAAAATTGGATAAATGGGGTCAAACAGATAACTGGAGTGACAGAGTGAAAAAAATAAAATGGCTATAATGGAAACTATATGTTAAAATATCAAATCCTGATAGGGATCCTGTGGCACAGTTCATAGGACTGCCATTTTGCACGAAAAATTAGTAGTGGGAGAGTTTTAGGATACAAAAGATGTTGGCAGGCGAGCAAAGGCAGGCAGTCAGAGGGGAAGATAGCACAAGCAGACAAGTTGCTCCTAAAATTTTGTCTCTCTTCACATCCTAGCTCCTTCCTTTTGTTTCAGTACACTATTAAAATACACACGCTTATTCTTGAGAGAGAGAGAGAGAGAGAGAGAGAGAGAGAGAGAGAGAGAAAGCACCTATCTGGGTTCTGGGTTCTGAGTCCTATTCACATGCCCCCATCAGTGCAGCTCACTCTCAGTGAATGGGTTGCCATAGTCATTTGCTTCTTCTTTTTAGCCCACATTATAACAATCTCTCATTGTCAACTCTCATGTTTTTCTTAACCCTCTCTGCAGATCAAGTAAAATATATATAACAAACTAGTTGTAGAATTTCTGCTGTCATCATTTCACACATCTAAATCATATAAGGCAGAGAGGAAGGTTCTGTTTTGAAGAAAAAAAATTAAGAAAAAAGAAAAAAGTGTAGACCCAATTCTTGTGACATCTTTATTAGCACAAACACAGTAACACACACACACACACATGAAAGTAGGCATTAAATCCAATGTTGTTGAAGGACTTACTGCTAACTGGCTTGGCAATTAGATGGATTTATCATTGGCTCATTCCACCATGATTTCAACTCTGACCTGCACAATGTCACCAAGTTGGTGGATGGAGTCTCCTCATAGCTGCAGCACTTAGCAAGTTGGTTTGCAAGTCAGAATTGGAACGAAGCTAATGTGATTGTCAAATGAATATTATTAGAATCCAAGTGGTATCAACAAGATACACTCTTTTCATATCCTCTTTGCTATTGAAACATGGTCAAGTAGTTGTGCATAGTTATAAATGGAGGTCACAACGGAAGTGTTGTACTTTGAATCAAATGTTACTCTGACTCTTGTGTTAAAAATAATCATAGATTTTTATTCAGAGGTACAAGATTTAAGGATGATCAGGAAATTCAGATTGTGTACTGGCAAGTTCACTAACCATCACATCTGGACCGTTAATCATCTACAGCCAGCCACTATCAAACAACTCCTGTCCCCACTTCATCAGGGTGTTAATGAAGTGGTCCCCACTCTGTCAACAATGCCAATGTCTTCAATTAATGCCATCTGTTATCTTCTCCTCCTCGTTACTTCATCTCTAAGGTTGTGTTTGTTTAAGGGTAATGAGGTCAATGGCTATTCCTTTAATGATTATTGGTGTTTAATTTGGGATTAAAGATGTATTCGTATATCTACAATTGTCAACTTTAGTGTAATAATCTTAATTTTAGATTTGGCTAACGTTTAATTTTGTTTGGTTTAAAGGTTAGAAGGATAAGAGACTAAAAGGACACTATTAAAGAGTAGAAGGAATATAGAATCAGCTGTTATTTTCATTAAAATTAGTACAATCAGAACAAAATTCTGAATTATTTTAATTTTTTAAAAATAATTAAATATTAATTTTTATTTGCTCACCTTACGCTTACTCCTCCTTTATTCTTGTTTATAAATCAAACAAATTTTTAAACTCTTTTAATTTTTTTAAACTGTTATTTTTAAGTTTATCTAAAATTCATTATTTTTTCTTTAATAAATATTCAAATATTTAATATAATTAATTTCATTATATGAATATTTTTAATTATATAAATATTAATTTTTTTATTTATATTTAAATATCAAAATAATAATGTTAATCATACATTCAATGTGTCTCAAATTTTTTTATATTATATAGATTCAATTTAATACAATAACATTTATCATTTTTGCATTTCGCCCTCGTTACTCCACCGACACGTTTGTTACCTATCTATGCATTTTTTTTTTTTCTCTTAATTATTATACTTCCTACCATAATGACATATTACCCCAATTTTTAACCCCAAAGCAAACCCCACCCAACAGTTTGTCTGTGTTGGCTCCTCCTCGGCTCGACCGAGTGTCTGCAAGTGCCGTGTTCGTGTGTGGTGGTCCCCATGATAAAAGAATGTAGGCCCCACTGCTCTCCTCCCTCTCGTTGCTTCTATTATTGCTACTTGCTCACACGTGAACTCAACGCTCTTATTCACTCGTGGCATCCTGTGACTGGGTGGTCACCTGATGGGATAGCTGTCTCCCACGTGGACGGAAGAAATCTAAACGGGGTCCACAGAGCTGCAAACTGGGACAACCTGATTGGAGTTTTTAGATTCCCTCTTTTGTTACAATTCTGAAAATTATCTTGATTGTTGAAGGATTTTGGATGTTTAAATTGCACACCTCATATTTTGTATTTTATTCTTCTTAATTTTGTTAATATTTTTTTGTGGTCAGAATTTTATTAATTATTTAAAATGTTACATTAATACAAATTTTTTAACGTGATTCTTGATTATAATTAATATTAAAAAATTATGAATATATAATAAATAATTATAATATATAATCAGATAATGATTAACTGTAACTAATGATTCAAGTAATGTGTCATCCACCCTGTCTATTTTCTGCGCCATCCTAACAATAGTGATCCATAAGAGCATGGAAAAAAAAATTGAACCAGCCTGAAATGGACTCAACTCCCATGGCCGTAGTAAACATGAAGTCGGCTGATTTGGGATCAACAAGCACAACCTCCAACCCCACAAATGATGGACAAAAATCATCATTCGGTTCATGGAACAAGTACATGTTCTTGGAACGGCATGTCGGCAAGAATCAAAGATAAGGTACCAATATGACCACCGCCACCGGAGTGGAATTTTAAGTCAGCATGACTTGTCATAGTCGGCAAATGCCGCTGGTTTTCAATCTGTTTTGTTTTTTTTTTTTTTTTTTTGGAGCTTTTGTGTACACGCATGAACATAGAGATTTATCACATTCAATCGCCTTTGCTCAACATCCCAAATAGGACAATCTCAATAACTCATTTAGTTGAAAATGTATATGTGTGCGTCTAATCTTATTAAGCAAAGTTGAATTTTCAGAGCAGACCCCAATTTCTGGCTTTTTTTTTTTTCTGCCTTAACGATAAAAGCATCATCTATTTATCTTGCTTGTTGGATGGAAATTAAATTTATTTTCAGAAAATTTTAAGGAAGTGTCCTTAACAAGAATCGAACCTTGATTAGCAAGAAAATGAAGTTTCTCCACTTAAAAAGATCTTACTCGATTTTATTGTTACATTTGACAAACTAACGATGAAGAACTATGTTATGAACAAACATTTGACTATTTGGTGATGGCCAATAAAATCTTCTAAAAATCGGCAATTTGCTTATTGCGCCAAAACAGTCAAGAGTTTCGAAACTCAAGTTTGAACTATGGCGTGCTTTTGCAAAGTGAAAATTTTAAATACTACCAAATACTGATGTTTCTGCATTTGAAGCAAACATACCCCAACTAACTGAGCTAGCCTTATAACATGTCTTTGATCGAATTAACAACCTATTCTCCAAATGTACTTAAGAAAAGACAACCAGAATAAGGCCAATAACGCCATTGGGGGACGGAGTTGGATGGTGTGGTGAGGGGGGTCCCTTGCGTCCCTTCCAATTTTGGATGGGTCAGTTTCATTACATTTTCTAGAACTTGCCCTTGCGTACGATCCTAGATTTCTGCAAGCTGGCTTTTGCCTTTTTGCCCAGCATCACGATCATGATCCTCACTCTTCCACGTGCACTAAGTGGAACACTAGATTGGATTCACTTGATGATATATATATGGGGTTTAACTGGCGCTCTAGTTAAGGCCTTCAACTCCGAAAATGTCTCCAATACCATTAAATTCAAGCTCATTGCTACATGATGATATTACCTGTTCATGCAGTGTGGCAGTGTTAATTGGTAACTCAGCAGCAAGTTTGCCGACTTACACTTTTCAGTGCAAGCTGAGAAGAAGAAAAAGGAAAACACATTGGGACTTTACATTAGATGGGATAAAAATGTTAAAGAACTAGCACATCCATTTTAATGTTTAGTAAAATATTCTTATTTTGAATGGATTGATGTGGCTATTCACTGGTCAGAATCTGAAAAAATTATTGTCAAGTATACCGAACAATATGTCTTACCTCTAATTTGGCTTCCCACTAGTTAGAATATGTCTTATCTCTAATGTCCCAAAAAGATTCAACGCCTTTTTTCTTTTTTTTTAAAAAAAAATTGTTAGGAGGATACAAGAAAATGATGCAAGAGTAAATGCAATTATATTATAAAAATAATTGTCTTATGATAAAAAAAAAACTATTTTATAATATATGAGATTTTTATTTTAACAAATTTTGAAAAAAAAGTTACGTGTATAATTTTATATTTATTATTCTCAAAAAAAAAAAATCTATTTTTATGATTTAAACATATGATTTCATGTCACAATGAGATAACCTTAAAATAAACAAAATAATAGAAAAAAAACCACAATTTAGTCTTCTACAATTTGGCGGAGAAGGTCAAAATCACATAGACAATAAAAGAGTAAGCTTTCCCCGTGGGCATGCTTGGGCACAAATTTACATTGTGGAGTTCTTTTCTATTATTGTACATGCCAGCTCAAATCCACCCACATAAGCAATCTCTCTCTCTCTGTTTTTTTTTTTTCTCTCTTTTTCTAATGATGATAATAACAATAATAATCTTAATTTTGAATTTAATTATAATCAACTACATAAATCTTTTCTTCCTTTCTTACTTTCTTTCTCGTTAGCTTGCCGTTCTTTACCTCTCTCCCTGAGCCTACTCCGGAGTAAACCAGCCTGGGCTTCAACCGCACTCACAAGCTGCCCCTCTGAGTCTACCTTTCCCTCGTGAACTGGACAGCTTCCAGCAAGGCCCACTTGAGTGAGTTCAGCTGAAAATGTGGACAGAAAAGACTTGAGTAGAAGGGCTGACTTAAATGGACATCTGAATGTGGTTCTAAACTTAAGCCCACTTGAGTGAGTTTCCCAGACTGAAAATGGGGCTATAGTAATTTCACACAGCCGACGAAGCCTAATTCGGCTGGTCACTTGGGGACCATATCGAAGCTTTTTCCACAAGCTTCCTCTCCATTAATTGTACTCCTGGTCCTTCTTCTTCTTCTTCTTCTTTTTTTTTTTTAAAATATTATTATCATTTTTTTTTTGACTTTCAGTACCATGAGAGTGACCGAAAGATTTAGACATAATAACAGAGTTACTAGACTCAAACCCAGAACTACGAGGTTCCAACAAAAGTTTTCTAGTCAATCTTGAGTATTAGAGCTCAGTAACCATCAATTACCCTTTTTCTATTTTCCAATCTTTTCCACTTTTCTCTTTTCTCCACTGATATGCTCATGCTAAGCCTCACAAAGAGCGTCATAACACATTTTTTCTTTTCATTTTTACTTTTAATTGCATATTTTTAATCGTCCAATATATATTCATAACTAATAATAAAAATTATAAATGTATAATTCATAGTCATGATAGTGATATCTCACTCATATTTATCTCGCATTAAAACAGTCTCTTTCATATATCGTAACTCTTATACTCTCAAGTAAAGGAATAAGGGGAAAAAAAAAAAAAGAACCTTAGTACGAAGTGGACCAGCATAGGGATAAAAAGTGAATACGATAACATTATATTTTCTATTACGATCAAGTGTATTATATAATCATAGAAGTCATCTTTATATCTGTGAATATACGTGGAGATTGCATGTGTGAGCGCCCTAATTCTATCTACTGAACTGAATCCAAGTTTGAACCTTTTTCTTAATGGTTGCATGAATATATATATATGTAGACAGTATTTTCATTTTAAAATTTGACTTCAGTGATCGCTCTATAGCAAAATACTGAACAACTGAAGTCATCTGCACTACTATGGATTTCTTCTTCTTCATGCAATATCAACGTAGCCTGTTATTACAATTAAGCCCCCCCCCCTCCCTTCTTTCAGGCAACATGAAGATGCTAATCCCGCTCAAGCTCTTCACTTCTGTTTGCTATCGTAATCGATAGTTTTGCATTTATAATAGTGTGATACTTCGCACAATTAATGATGAAACAGTAAGAAAAAGTTAGTGAGCAGAGATATTTTGTCAAGAAGAGAGTCAGAATGAGTTGGTAAATGAGACCTATATAATAATAAAAAAATTATTATTATCTTAAAAATTGAGTTTTTTTTCTTTTTTGACGAAAAAGTTAAATTTCTTTTTAAAATATTTTTCAATGTATAAAACTCATAAGCAAAGTTCATCTCTAACTCTCATCCCACAAATTTTTTTCTGCTCCACAATATAATAGTTTTGCTTTGCGTGTGACTGTGACTGTGACCATAAAATACACGCAGCCAAAAGGGGGAATGGGTTAGAGACAGTTGGGCAGGAGAGGACAACCCTTAACGGATTTTCAGTTAAAAATTGGCCGAAAGTTTAGTTTTTGAGAAACCGAAAAGCACAACGTGCGGTGATAATGCCTACTTTTAGCTCGCCGAATACTCTGTTCTCACATGTGATTCCAGACCGAGTCTTCCACTTCCTGCGCAAACTTGTCAACCCATTTTCATTCTCATCCACTTTTTCTGTGCACACACACACACCCTTTAACAATCTTAACAAGATTGTGTAGTTTTTAGGATCTAAAATGTGAATCAAAATGACCCTTTAAGTTTTACAGTTTAATTTCTAAAATTTTGACATTTAAGTTTCAACCTCTAATTACACATGCCTCCTTCAAAATATTATTACAGGTAAATTTAGTAAGATTCGTACCAAATGGCAGCGTGATTCTACCATGCAATTAGTATAGTAACAATGGACAGTTATAACATGTTGCTTCCTCGTTAAGGTTCGTTGAAATTCAAGGAATAATGGTAGACGTTTTTTTGCCAAGCAAATAGTTGCTCCTTAAATTTTTCATTCAATTTTGAACAGTGCACTCGGTCTCGGTACCCACCAACGGTGAGGTAGCGGTGGAGGTGGGTTTGCATGCGAGTTTTGTTAAGTGGGTATGAGTTCTTATTACGTTCAAAAACTATATCAAATGTTCAAAAGACTCAAACGCAAGGGATTATAAAACTCTTATACAACAAAGAATGTAACAAGTAGTACGCAAGTGAGAAAAATTGAAAAATTTAATGTTTTAAAATTTAGATTTGAGACATATGATTGACTCATAAATTGGTTACTCATTTGGATTTTTCTATGGTTCTGCCCCCTTCCATTCCTCGACCTTTTTGTTTGCATATTTTGTAATGTCTATGGTAATTATAAAAAAATAAAAATATCTAACTTTGTGGTGGATGCAGAAAAGACAGGATAGCATAGGATTTTCGTGTCAAGACCAGGCAAAAACTGGAGTTCCGTACATATGGGACATTTACTGCCCACATGTCAATTCCTTTGTCTTTTTGGTTCAGATACTCTCCCGTGGAATTCCAAGGCAACCCTCTTCTCTAGCCGAATCTATCTTTTTTGCCACATATGTATCTATATATATATGTGTTGATTCTATCTCCTCTGACTCTTTCTCTCATTTTCCTCTTGTTTATTTCACTACAATTTTTTTTATGTTTTTTCATTTCCCTCTTAACCTCTTGAGAATTCTGTGTTGTTCTTAGTAATGTCATGTGTGTTCTTGTTGTTGGCACCTGAACTTCAGCTTCAAGTTTGGATTTTTTGAGGTGGGTTGATCCTGTATACTTGTAAAGCTGGGAAAAATCAGCTCGGTTCACCCATTTTACTCCGAAGATTTAGTCTTTTTCAAGTGGATTTTTGGGTGGTTGTAAATTTTGTGTTTTTGTCAATATTCTTTCATGTGCTTCTGTTGCTCGTTTGTCAATTTACACTTATCCATCAGCTTGGTTCACCATTTTTACTCCAAAGATTTGGTGTATTTCAACCCAGTAGCTGCCTTCTCTGGTAGGCCTGCTTTTTGGTTTTTGGTTATAGAATTTAAAGCAAAAATTGTTTTATTCATTTATGTTTTTTTGGAAGCATGTTGATGTTGGGATGGTATTTAATCCATCTGCTTTTTGATTGTAAATGTTGCTGTGCAGGGATGGTATTTGGATCTTATTGTGAATTTGGTAAAAGAGGAAGTTTGTGTGAGAGAAGTTTTGGTTGAAGTGAGGAGAAGGAGAAAATGAGGGGTGTAAAAGATGAGGAAAGGTTGATGAGTCCTCTTTTTCCAAGGCTTCACGTAAACGATACAGAGAAAGGAGGACCAAGGGCTCCTCCAAGGAATAAGATGGCTCTGTATGAGCAACTAAGTATTCCTTCTCAAAGGTTGAGCTCTGGATCGGCATCCATTTTGCATCTTCCTTCTGGCAACCAAAGTAACTTGGTTCCTTCAATGTGCTCAAGCCATGTGAGTGATCATTTCACTCAGAGTTTCTATTTAGCTTGATGTGGCCTTTGTCTCCTCCTTTGTATTGGCTCATTGGAATTTACATATACCTCTTGGTGTGTTCAGGTGGCTTTGGTTATGTTTGATCTGTCTATAAGCATTCAGGGGATGACCCTCCTTTTTTCTTCTTTTTTTTCTTGGTTAATTAGGTCACTCACTCGACTTAGTTAATAATAGAAAAGAATGATGATAAAGGATTCATCTAGCTGCCTCCATTGAAATTTGTGATTAAGCCTTTGTTGTAGCTGTTGTTGTATCTACTAATATTTTTTTGTTGCTTACCAAATGAGCCGAGTGTGTTGGCGCATTTGGTTTACTCTATCCTATAGCAAGTGGCAGTCTAGATTAAGGTGGGAATTGGGTAGTGTTTGAGATTAATTTGGTTAATCTATTTCTGAGTGTGTTTTGGTTCTTTTTGTAAAACATGCAATCTACATTTGGAAGGCAAGAATTGTTGGTTTTTTCTATTTTGCTATCTGTCATAAATTGCATCTGATTTTGATTGTAAGATATGCTGAATAATTTCTCAACTGCTTATTGTGCATTCCCTGATCCTGAAGCCGGGTGTTTATATCGCTGAACATTCAACATATGGTTTTTTGTAACTAAAACTTTTATTTCATCAGCTTTCTGGTGTTGTCTGATTACCAGTCATTGTGCTCATAGGGCTGTGGCTACGAAAGAAACGGTTTTACTCTGTTCAGCAACATGGTTGCACCTCCTCACTTAAGTGAAAGGGTCTTTTCTCATTCCTCTGATGGAAAGGAATCCATGAATGCAAGAAATGATCATAGTTTGAGAATTCAACTGCCGCTTTTGACTCCTGCTAGACACAGTTCGTCCCCTTCACAAGAATTTTCCAACCTTAAGCACTTGCTTCCGAAGGAGCCTGAAGATGACAATGGATTTAGAGTACCTAGGTCTGCTCACTCTGGAACTTCTGCAATTTATAAAAACAGTCGACATGATAAAGACCAAGAGGATCGACCTCAATTGAACTTGAGCTGCTCAATGCCTATTGAAAATGTTCCTGAAAAGCAAGAGGAAGGAAGTGATACCATAGTCCCAAAGGAAAAAACTCGTTGGAGGAACCAAATACAAGAAAATGCCAAGGGATCTCATACATGCCACGACTCTACCAAAAGATCTACTTCAGTCTCATCAGTTAAAGGTATAACCTCAGTAGATGCATCTTCCGGCCCAGTGGGCAGAGTTAAGACTACTGATTTGTTGAAGCTAGCACATCCATCTTCAGATCAGGATCATCAAAGCATGTCTATTAATGTCTTAAAAAGCTCACATGGTACAAATGCCCACTTAAATCAAGAGTGCATCAAAACAAAAGACAAAATACTCCCCAGAGGTAAGGAAAATGCTTCAAAGCTGAGAATTGAATCATATATGTGGCCATCACTTGAGGATGATAAGAGAAATTCTAGTGGACATGAGAATGGTAATAAGCACTGTGAAGAAAAAAAATCTATACAGTTCCAGATGGAGCATGATGAAAGACAGGATGATGTCTCAGAAACTTCTATGGTGGACTCTATAACCCCCGATGATGTAGTTGGAGTAATAGGGGAGAAGCAGTTCTGGAAAGCAAGAAGAGACATTGTAGGGTAAGTATATTAATCTAGTGGTTGCTGTTTTACAAAGCTGAGTCTAACATCAACAAAATTATGGAATCAACATAGTTATCATAGAAAAAATGTGAAACATATATTGTGATTATTCACATGTATGCACTGTTTCTTGTGTTAGCATCTCTTTAGATGTTACACCCATCACGATGCTTTTACACGTATTCATTACTTTATCAACACATTACAAACTGAATTTATAGAACTCCGATGATGAGTTGACTAGCTTCTTTGATTATGTCTGACAAGCAACAGTTGGTTTTTCAGATATCAAAGGAGAAGAAACAACTGAAATTACACAAAGGAAAACAAAAAAGGATCCCTAACTTCCTCATGTTTTTTTTACCCCCTCTCCTTTGGTTTGTTTCTTAGAAATGGAGTGGGGCTTGAGTTTGCTATCATGGATCAAAACTTGGCAATATTAAAAACCATCATTCTATAACTTTCATCTGCTATAATTTGAGTTTACTATGTACAAACACATATATAAGGATGATATCTTGAAGCTGCTTCAAATCTGTCCTCTTGTTCTCTCGTGCATCTTCTACTCAGTTGTCCTGTTTCCATTGCTCGCTTTAGATTTCAATTTGGCTTGTGATTAAATAAGGCCAGGATGCATAACTCAGCATGAATTTTAGCCTAATAGATATCATATTAGTTGGGGAACAATTCTAGGTTTAACCAAGCAGGTCAGAGTTCTATTATTTGTTTACTGAGTTAGGCCACCGGGGCTTGAGAGAAATTTGTCCCCAACACTTTTTGGCACTCTCTCTCTCTCTCTCTCTCTCTCTCTCTCTCTCTCTCACACACACACACACACACACACACACGCGAAACAAACATAGGTTTTGAACAAATGCTGAAGGGGAAGGACTTAAATATGAGCAGGACAATCTTGGAAGAAGTTTACATCTTTTCATATGACAGGTAGCATTAGCAAATTTTTTTCATTTATAATGTATTATTTTTGACTGTTTTCCTCTCAAAAATTAATGTGTAGTTCCTTTTTTTTTTTGTTATGCATACAACATCTTTCGCTGCATGGAATACATAGTACGAGGTGTTTGATGCTATTCTTTTTTTTTTCTGTTATTTCCAGTCAACAAAGAGTATTTGCAATACAAGTATTTGAGTTGCATAGACTCATAAAGGTAACACCTTCCTATTGCCTGATGAATTTGCTTTGTCCTTTTCCATCCTAACATTGATTTTGTAAAGGTACAAAAGTCAATTGCTGGATCACTCCATCTGTTGCTTCAAGACGACATTTACGGACGAGCTGCAGGACAAGCTTCACTGAAGGTATCTCCAGTGAGAAAGCAACTGTTCGAGTATGCTATAGAGCAACCATGTTCAATTCCTAAACAGAAGGCTCAATCTCAAAAGCCAGATCCAAGCAGCAAACTTGCTGACGAGAATGCTGTCCCACATGCTGCTGTCATAAATGAAGCCAGTAAAGGACTTCCTACGCTGCGATCAGATCATATGTCCCATTCAGGAAGTGCACCCCAAGTGGCTATGCCGACTGATACCAAACCAACTCCATGGTGCTTCCCTCTATCCAGAAATCAGTGGTTAGGACCTGTCATGTCCACATCTGAGGGACTTGCTTACAAGCCCTACCCAGGGCCATGTCTTCCAACTGCAGATTTCATGGCACCTTTTTATGGAGGCTTGGCTCCAATGAGTAACCCTGCCAGCAGAGACTTTTTGAATGCAGCCTATGGTGTTCCAGCTTCTCGCCAAGATGGGATTGGAATTGTTTCTGGCACACCTTCTTTGCGGCAGACATACTTTTCTGTATGTGGTTTGCCATTCATGAATGCATCAATTTCTGGTTTGTCAGTTGAGCAGATCAGCCCATTTAGCAGAGCTTACTCAAAGGACAATCAGTTATCAGTTGGAAACATTAGCCTGGTCTTGCCCCACCAAAGCTTGTGTAACACAACAAGCCAGGCGAATCCAGTGATCAGTGTAGGAAAATATCAGGCATCAAAGGAAAGTGATATACCAGGTAGTACAGCAAGCAGTCCCTCAGAGAAGGCTATAGGAAATGAGCTTCCTCTTTTCCCTACAGAACCAACAGTTCCTATGTCTGATCGAAATGCTAAAACCAACAGGCAACATGCACATGTGATTAAGGTTGTGCCTCACAACCTAAGATCTGCAACAGAATCAGCAGCCCAGATTTTCCAGTTCATACAAGAAGAGAGAAACAGTATGCCAATTTGTGAAAATGTATCCAGTGAGAAATCCTGAAGCAAATGACAGTGGTTTAATTCCTATCAAAGACATTTTTGTACCTGTAGTTATATGGAATATCTAAACAATGTAAATTTGAAGAGAATGTTACTAAAAGAGCGAACTTTGATATAACAATAAAATTACTTCATTTTGATTATGAGGTTAAAGATTCAAATTACTGGAAACATCTTGTTGGAACACCATTTTTAAAGTGAATATTACCGTTATTTTTTTTTTCTAGTGAAAAATGGAAAGTTTCACCATCTTCAGCTTTTTAGAAAGAGGCAAAGAATACTCACCCATCAAGGTATCTTGAACTAAAACACCATTAACACCAAGCTTGATTATTTTTTATTAAAGCAAAAGTTTTTATATGGGGTTTTCTATACGCCTAGCTATATGTCAACTTGGTTTCGTAATGTTTAAGATTACCATCAATTCAAATGTTTCCTTGTGCTGCAAATATAACACCACAGATGAGTTCACCTCGGAAAAAAAAAAAGTCTGAAAAGTCTTCAACTATGATTGCGAATTATTTCATTGGAGCAAATAATGACCATCACCACCCCTCCTCCCACGAACAAAAAAATAATAAAAATAAAAGGCTTGAATAACACTTTTATTTTCTTGCTCCTTTCTTTTTGTTTCACTTGCTTTGATCCTATTGACACTTGGCAGAAAATCCAGGACCCCCAAAGAAAAAGTGAGCACCCTGGGTGATTGTTTTTTTGGCAACAATTACATCATAGCAAGAAGGAAATGAGGCATAGGGTGTAAGACTGCTAGCATCCCTCAAGACATTGGCATCGTCAATGTAACCAATATTGGCTGTATAGCTAGCTTTGCCGTATCCTTCACCAGGGAAATGTCCACTCCCCATTTGAGTAGAAGTATGGTGGCCATTAGGTTTTGTATTGATGATCTCTCCACCCATCTGTACTTGGGTAGCCTTATTAGCCAAGGTTGTGAAGATGGATCTAGGCCAATATCCTACTACTTGGTCCTGAAGCTGCAGCCACCAATTTCCACTCTTCTGATCCTGAAACATAATGGTAGTCACATTTGTTTGAAATGTTTAATTGTAATAGTCATAAGATTGCTTTATGCAGACCGCCAACATCCCGCAACCTTCCGCTTTTACCTCTGTTTAGGACTGGTAAGGCCGAACACGAGGTCAGATGCTGGTGGAGTTGGTTGATCATAGTAGTGTAAGATTATAACTAGAATATGTGTATTACCTTATGAATGGTCACTTTGATGTCCAATTGCTTTCCACCATAGGTGGAGGCTGGCAGTGTGACTGTGCCAAGAGCAAATCTACGGTTGGTTTGCACAAAACCAGGGCATTGTAGATTGTAGCAACCGGTTGATTTGTATCTGTCTCTCTGGAAACCAAGCACAAAATAAGCACATGATTGCTGAATAACTAACAAGAATAACGCGAGTGTCTTGAGATATATATGAGAAAATTTAAGACAACAATGAGTCGAGGTTCCAAGTCTCCCTCTACTAGCATCCTAGGGGCACAAGGCTTCCGCGAGATGGGACCTGGAAAATTGTAAGATATACATGCAGACTTGTTTTTATTTTTACAAAAGTGCTGCTCGAACTTCGTAATGAAATAAGTTTATTGTTATTCTAAGACTCGAGAAATTAGGAAAATAATTGTGTGGAGGAGATACTACAAGTCAAATTAAACTTACTGTCCAGTAGATGAAGAACTTTGGTTGAGCAACTTCTGGCCAAACCTGCCACCCAGCCTCCATGGTGTTTAATGTATCACCAGAACCTGCCATAACCCACATCTGAGATAAACTAAATTCACCCACGACGGCTACTCTGGGATTCCACACGTTGAATGATGCTTGCACTCCAAAGCAATTGTTGCCTTGAGGTAAATAAACTTGGGCATACTAGTGGAATACATAAAATTATGATATGAAATGAATTAATCATTACATTAGGATATAATTAATAAATATTACTTAAAAAAAAAAAGGTGTGCATGACCTCTTATATTATAAAATTCAGAATGGTTAGATATATGCGATTTTATTTTTATTTTTATTGCTTTTTTTTATTTTTATTTTTATTTTTTATTTTTTTACAATGACATTGTTTTTGCAAAGTGTAAAGTGTATCTATGACCCGCAGTGAAGTAACATTAATGTGACAACAAAACTCGCCCCTGGCCAAAACGACTTTAGAAATTTGTTTTAATTCATTTTAAAAAGGTTAAATTCGAATTACTAGATAAAAGTGTGAGATGGAAATTTTTCTTTTATCTATCAAGCCTGGGTAATTTTATCTATCAAGAAGCTAAAATTATGTTTCACGAAAAAAAAAAAAAAAGTGGTAAAATTATGATCTCATTTTAGGTTTTGTATTTTTTTTTTTTACCTTTTCAGGAAACTTTGTACCACTTTTCTATATACAACCTCCAAGAAAAAGTAAGATTATTTTTTGTCACAAAGCATGGTGACAACATAAAAATGAGATATGGAATTGTACCTCATGCCCAGCATCATTAGATGAAGGAAAGCTCCCATTGAACTGTGGAATAGGTGGAATAACTTTTGGGGGTCCAACTTTGTGGGTCCTCAGAATTGGGATTGTTCCTTGAGGACACTCTTCATTCTTGTGCCACCAAGTTTGAAAGAGCTGATCAGTAGAGGAGTTTTTGGCTTCAAGTCCTATGGGATATGAACTGGGTTCCATCTATAAGGCAACAAAACAGATTAATTGTAACACCTTTATAGCAGTTTTTCCGAAATGAGGAGACCAAAAAAATGCTACAAAAGCGGATTCCAGTGCACGCTGACGTGCCCATACTATAGAATGTGAAAGAAGAGTTACATATATATATATATATATGTAATCTTATACTTATATATATATATATATGTAATCTTATACTTATTTTTATAAAAATGTTGTTTTTGAAAATTAAAAAACATGACCTTCATATCAAGATAAAAAAAAAAAAAAAAAAAAACCTTTTTTCTCACATTGTAACTCGTTCTTAGCTACTATCTTTGTTATAATAGTTACATGATTCCTCCATGAATTTCACATTTGGTTTTGATTTTAGCAGGCAGGTGGGTATATTTATTAGTACAAAATTTCATTGCATGCATATAAATTTTGGTCTCATAGAAAATTACCTGTATTGTATGATTCTTGAGGAGGGGGTGACTGAAAGCTGGTTGCTTATTAATATCAACACAATCAACCACATCGCCATCAGCACTCTGGCAAAAACTCCACAGAAAAATGGAAACCATTTTAGCAGCTGAAAGCTTCAATATTAACCGTGACAGCAAACTCAAAGATTGGACAAAATGTAAATGGTCACCTCTATTGTTTTCTCCACAAAATTTCTGGTTCCCTCAGTAATCCCACTGCTCCAAAATTGTATTAAAACTAATAACAAAAATGAGCAACCTCCAAAATTCTTACGAAAATGCTCACGAGCCATTTACTATACTGAAACAATATACATATATATTGAAATTCTCCTATATTTTGCTTTTCATTAACCCCGTTTATACAGAGCTTTTGTCCCAAACATCAGTCTATTGTTATCGTCCCTATGAGAAAAAGAGAAAAAAAGGTAGGTGTTGGTCAGATTGTGAAATTTAATAAACAATTTCTATTTTTATTCCTCCCGATAATGTTTCTTCCGTTAAAGGGTCATGTTGACCAGTGCCCGCGATCTTCTATAATTAAGGATATAATTTTTCTTCCTGGCGTGTCTATCTTCGTCTTTAGTGCCTATCTTAGAATATACTCGTGTCTTCTTAATATTTTCTCCTAAGATTTTGTCGGGCCTACTTGTAAGTGTACAAAATCAATCATACAAATAAAATCCGCTAAATATTGCAAGTATCGTTACCAAAAATTAAAAAAAATATTTGTAATTTATACTATTACAAAATTAAATAAGAATATTAACATTAACTTGATAATAATATTATTATTATTATTATTGAATTAATTAATAAATTAAAAATGTAAAAGAAAATTAAGTTTCCTTTAATTCAAATTAGGTACTACTGTTAAGGTTTTACAAAAAGGGACAACTCATATTGAATTTGTATACCTTTATAATTTGAATGTCAATTTATTCTCTAATTGTGAATATTTTTTGTTAAGTAATACCCACCATCTTTAATGTATATGTGATCATTTATCAAGTTCATACATAAATAGATTAAATTCATTAAGTCCAACACACAATACACCATCATATAGACTTATTCATATGTTTATCTTAAAGTTTGTATATTCATTTATTTTATACACAATTATATTTGTGATTAAGTATAACAATATTAAATAATCTCAAAATGACAACAACATTATCAACTTTCTTTGCCACAATAAAAGGACTATCATACATGGAAATCAACTTAGGATACATTGTCATACTATTGATCTTCTTCCAAATTTAGGGAGATAGTTTCAACAACACTTTATCCCTGACTTAGAACTCAAGACCTTATCTCCCTCTATTTGCATGCTTTTTCATGTGCCTTGCTACCTTGTTCAAGCTATCTTGAGCCTTATCAAACAATTCTTGTTTCGAACAAGCATATTAGTAGGTAGTTGGACAATTTCTTCTGAAGACAATGAGGAGAATCATTCCACAACCAAAGATAAACCAAGAAAAGAGATTCGACTGTCATAAAAATATAATGACTATGTTACTTATACTCTTATAGTTGTATAGGAGACTGGTAAAAATGGTGAACTATCTATATATTCAAATGTAATCTCAAGTGTTAACTTATCTAGGTAGTTGGTTGTAATGAATAAAGAAATAAAATTCTCCACAAGAATGACACATAGATTCTTGTGAAACCGCTTTTAAAAAAGAGAATCATTGGTTACAAATAAGTCTTTAAAAAGAAAAAAAGGTATACTAAGGGTCGAAGATGTAAGGTACAAGGCATGTTTGATTGCAAAAAACTTTAATCAAATACAAGATATTGACTTTAATAATGTTTTCTCACCTATTGTTAAATATAGTTCAATATATATCTTACTTACTTTAATGGCCACGTATGATTTAGAGTTAGAGTAACTCGATGTTAAGATAGTTTTCTTACATGATAAATTTAAAGAACAAATATACTTAAAGTAGCCCCAAGGTTTTGAAGTTGAAGGTATGGAAAACCATGTTAGTTTGTTAAAGGAATTCTTATATGAGTTAAAGCAATCTCCAAGATAGTGGAATAAGAGATTCAATTCCTTTATATTGGGTCATGGTTATTCTACGAGTATGCATAATAGTTATGCTTATTTTTAAAAGTTAGATGATGGTTAATTCATTTATTTGTTACTTAATATCAATAATATACTCATTGCTGCAAAGACTTTTCAAAGATTTACAATTTGAAAGCACTTTTGAATGGTAAATTTGAAATGAAAGACTTAGGAGCAATAAAAAAAATTCTTAACATGGAAATCAGAAAGAATCTTGAAGGTAGTAAGTTATATTTGATCCAAAAAAATGATGTCAAGAAAGTTTTGGAACAATTTGGTATGAAAAATGTTAAACTTGTTAGTATTCCCATTGCTAATTCTTTTAAATTATCAGTTACTTAGTCACCAAAGTCAAATGAAGAAAAGAGATATATGGAAAGAGTTTCATATTCGAGTGTTATCAATAATCTTATATATGTGATGATTTACATGCATCCAGATATTTTACAAATAGTTAGTGTCATTAATAAGTATATGTCTTCTTCAGATAAATTATATTGGTAAGTTATGAAATGAATTCCCAGATACTTGCAATGTACTTTGAACTTATGTTTGGAGTTTGGTAAAAATTCAAACGCATTGGTTGGTTTTGTTGATTCTTACAAAGTTGTTGATTTTAATAAAAGAAGGTCTCTTATATGTTATATATTTTGTATTGATATTTTTGCAATCAATTGGAAAGTTACTCTGTAACATATTGTTACTTTGTCTATTATTATTGAAGTAAAATACATGACAATAATTAAAATAATTAAATAATTCTTATGATTAAAAAGTTGGTATAGTAAGTTTAGTTTATATTAAGATATTATTACCATCCATTGTGATAGTCAAAATATAATATATTTAACTAAAGATTAGATGTATTATGAGACGATGAAGTATATTGATATTAGGTATTACTTGATTCAGGAGATAGTTGTCAAGATGAAGGTTTTAGTCCAGAAAATTAATACCAAAAATAATCTTATAAATATGTTTACAAAATCTCTTTCAATTGTCAAGTTCAAATAATGCGTAGATTTAATTGACATGATACGATAATTTAAGAGTTTGTGAAAAAAAGTGAAATATTGTTATTATATTTATACATAAAATTTGAGTTAAAATAGAAATTTATTAAGTTAATAACTAATATTTTATATTGAAAAATTGTGTAGAATCGTTTGATTTTATTTTTTATAAATAAAATGTAATGTAGTGTGTTATAAAATTAGTAAAAAATTAAATAAATTAAAATTTTATAAATTTTTAATTAATTATTTAAATTTTTATTAACTCAACTTATAAAAAATTTTTTATATATTTTCTATTCTAATTATATTTATTTTTATTTTCACTTATTGATATAAGTCAAATTGATCGAATAATATAAATTTATTATTTTTTACTTTTAATTATTTTATTATTATTATTTTTTTATTATTTTCTTTAAATGTTATAACTTATAACTCATCACTTAACAAATACACCTATCTATATGTCAAATTTGTTTCATAATGTATATGATTACCGTCAATTCAAATGTTTCCTTGCTGCAAAGTCTTCAACTATGATTGCGAATTATTTCATTGGAGCAAATAATGACCATTACCACCCCTCCTCCCACGAACAAAAAAATAATAAAAATAAAAGGCTTGAATAACACTTCTATTTTCTTGCTCCTTTCTTTTTGTTTCACTTGCTTTGATCCTATTGACACTTGGTAGAAAATCCAGGACCCCCAAAGAAAAAGTGAGCACCCTGGGTGATTGTTTTTTTGGCAACAATTACATCATAGCAAGAAGGAAATGAGGCATAGGGTGTAAGACTGCTAGCATCCCTCAAGACATTGGCATCGTCAATGTAACCAATATTGGCTGTATAGCTAGCTTTGCCGTATCCTTCACCAGGGAAATGTCCACTCCCCATTTGAGTAGAAGTATGGTGGCCATTAGGTTTTGTATTGATGATCTCTCCACCCATCTGTACTTGGGTAGCCTTATCAGCCAAGGTTGTGAAGATGGATCTAGGCCAATATCCTACTACTTGGTCCTGAAGCTGCAGCCACCAATTTCCACTCTTCTGATCCTGAAACATAATGGTAGTCACATTTGTTTGAAATGTTTAATTGTAATAGTCATAAGATTGCTTTATGCAGACCGCCAACATACCGCAACCTTCCGCTTTTACCTCTGTTGAGGACTGGTAAGGCCGAACACGAGGTCAGATGCTGGTGGAGTTGGTTGATCATAGTAGTGTAAGATTATAACTAGAATATGTGTATTACCTTATGAATGGTCACTTTGATGTCCAATTGCTTTCCACCATAGGTGGAGGCTGGCAGTGTGACTGTGCCAAGAGCAAATCTACGGTTGGTTTGCACAAAACCAGGGCATTCTAGATTGTAGCAACCGGTTGTATTGTAATTGTCTCTCTGGAAACCGAGCACAAAATAAGCACATAATTGCTGAGTAATTAACAAGAATAATGCGACTTTGTCTTGACATATATATGAGTAAATTTTAAACTAAAATGAGTCGAGGTTCCAAGTCTCCTCCCTCTACTAGCATCCTAGGGGCACAAAGGCTTCCACGAGATGGGACCTGGAAAATAGAAAGATATACATGCAGACTTGTGTTTATTTTTTCAAAAGTACTGCTCGAAGAACTTCGTGTTGAAATAAGTTTATTGTTATATCAAGACTCGGAGAAATTAGGCAAATAATTGTGTGCAGGAGTTGCCATAAGTCAAATTAAACTTACTGTCCAGTAGATGAAGAACTTTGGTGGAGCAAGTTCTGGCCAAATCTGCCACCCAGCCTCCATAGTGTTTAATGTATCACCAGAACCTGCCATAACCCACATCTGAGATAAACTAAATTCACCCGCGACGGCTACTCTGGGATTCCACACGTTGAATGATGCTTGCACTCCAAAGCAATTGTTGACTTGAGGTAAATAAACTTGGGCATACTAGTGGAATACATAAAATTATGATATGAAATGAATTAATCATTACATTAGGGTCATAGCATATAATTAATAAATATTACTTAAAAAAAAAAGGTGTGCATGACCTCTTATATTATAAAATTCAGAATGGTTAGATATATGCGATTTTATTTTTATTTTTATTGCTTTTTTTTTTTTTTACAATGACATTGTTTTTGCAAAGTGTAAAGTGTATCTATGACCCACAGTGAAGTAACATTAATGTAACAACAAAACTCGCCCCTGGCCAAAACGACTTTAGAAATTTGTTTTAATTCATCTTAAAAAGCATAAATTCGAATCACCAGATAAAAGTGTGAGATGGAAATTTTTCTTTTATCTATCAAGCCTGGGTAATTTTATCTATCAATAAGCTAAAATTATGTTTCACAAAAAAAAAAAAATAAAAAAAGTGGTAAAATTATGATCTCATTTTAGGTTTTGGATGTTCTTTTTTTTTTTTTTTTTTTTGCTTTTCAGGAAACTTTGTACCACTTTTCTATATACAACCTCCAAGAAAAAGTAAGATTATTTTTTGTCACAAAGCATGGTGACAACATAAAAATGAGATATGGAATTGTACCTCATGCCCAGCATCATCAGATGAAGGAAAGCTCCCATTGAACTGTGGAATAGGTGGAATAACTTTTGGGGGTCCAACTTTGTGGGTCCTCAGAATTGGGATTGTTCCTTGAGGACACTCTTCATTCTTGTGCCACCAAGTTTGAAAGAGCTGATCAGTAGAGGAGTTTTTGGCTTCGAGTCCTATGGGATATGAACTGGGTTCCATCTATAAAGCAAAAAAACAGATTAATTGTAACACATTTATAGCAGTTTTTCCGAAATGAGGAGACCAAAAAAATGCTACCAAAGCGGATTTCAGTGCACGCTGACGTGCCCATACTATAGAATGTGACAGAAGAGTTATATATATGTATATATGTAATCTTATACTTATTTTTATAAAAATGTTGTTTGTGGAAATTAAAAAACGTGACCTTCATACCAAGATAAAAAAAAAAAAAACTTTTTTCTTACATTATAACTCGTTCTTAGCTACTATCTTTGTTATAACAGTTACAAGATTCCTCCATGAATTTCACATTTGGTTTTGATTTTAGCAGGCAGGTGGGTATATTTATTAGTACAAAATTTCATTGCATGCATATAAATTTTGGTCTCATAGAAAATTACCTGTATTGTATGATTCTTGAGGAGGGGGTGACTGAAAGCTGGTTGCTTATTAATATCAACACAATCAACCACATCGCCATCAGCACTCTGGCAAAAACTCCACAGAAAAATGGAAACCATTTTAGCAGCTGAAAGCTTCAATATTAACCGTGACAGCAAACTCAAAGATTGGACAAAATGTAAATGGTCACCTCTATTGTTTTCTCCACAAAATTTCTGGTTCCCTCAGTAATCCCACTGCTCGAAAATTGTATTAAAACTAATAACAAAAATGAGCAACCTCCAAAATTCTTATGAAAATGCTCACGAGCCATTTACTATACTGAAACAATATACATTATATTGAAATTCCCCTATATTTTGCTTTTCACGAGCCAAACATCAGTCTATTGTTAACATCCCATATGAGAAAAAGAGACAAAAAGGTAGGTGTTGGTCAGATTGTGAAATTTAATAAACAATGTGTTGGTCAGATTGTGAAATTTAATAAACAATTTTTGTTTTTATTCCTCACCATAATGTTTCTTCCGTTAAAGGGTTATGTTGACCAGTGCCCGCAATCTTCTATAATTAAGGATATAATTTTTGTTCCTGGCGTGTCTATCTTCTTCTTTAGTGCCCATCCTAGAATATACTCGTTTCTTCTTAATATTTTTTTCTCCTAAGATTTAGTCGGGCCTACTTGTAAGTGTACAAAAATCTATCATAGAAATAAAATATGCTAAATATTGCAAATGTCATTTCCAAAAATAAAAAAAATTAATTATAATTTATACTATTCCAAAATTAAACAAAAATATTAACATTAACTTGATAATAATAATAATAATAATAATAATAATAATAATAATAATAATAATAATAATAATAATAATAATAATATTGAATTAATTAATAAATTAACAATGCAAAGGAAAATTAAATTTTTTTAATCAAATTAGGTACTATTGTTAAGGTTTTATCAAAAAAGGACAACTCATATTGAATTTGTATAACTTTATAATTTGAATGTTAATTTGTTCTCTAATTATAAGTATTTTTTGTTAAGTAATACCCACCATTTTTAATGTATATGTGATCATTTATCAGGTTCATACATAAATAGATTAAATTTATTAAGTACAACACACAATACACCATCATACAGACTTATTCATATGTTTATCTTAAAGTTTGTATATTCATTTATTTTGTATACAATTATATTTGTGATCAAATATAACAATATCAAATAATCTCAAAATAATAACAACATTGTGAACCTTTTTTACCACAATGAAAGGACTATCATACATGGAAATCAACTCAAGATGCATTGTCATACTATTGATTTTCTTTCAAATTTAGGGAGATAGTTTCAACAACACATTGTCCCCAACTTGAAACTCAAGGCCTTATTTCCCTCTATCTGCATACTTCTTTATGTGTCTTGTTACCTTGTTCAAGCTATCTCAAGCATCATCAAACAACTCTTGCTTCGAACAAGCATATTAGTAGGTGGTTAGACAATTTCTTCTAAAGACAATGAGGAGGATCATTCCACAACTAAAGATAAACCAAGAAAAGAGATTCGACAATCACAGAGATATAATGATTATATTACTTATACTCTTTTAGTTGTATAAGAGACTGGTGAAAATGGTGAACTATTTACATATTCAGATGTAATTTCAAGTGTTAACTTATCTAGGTAGTTGGTTGTAATGAATAAAGAAATAAAATTCTCCATAAGAATAACACATAGATTCTTGTGAAACCGTCTTTAGAAAAGAGAATTATTGGTTGCAAATAGGTTTTCAAAAAGAAAAAAGGTATACTAAGGGTCGAAGATGTAAGGTATAAGGTATATTTGGTTACAAAAGATTTTAGTCAAGTATAAGGTATTGACTTTAATAATATTTTCTCACCTATTATTAAATATGGTTCAATATGTATCTTACTTACTTTAATGGCCATGTATGATTTGGAGTTAGAATAACTTGATGTTAAAATAGCTTTCTTATATGATAAGCTTAAAGAACAAATATACTTGAAGCAACTCCAAGGTTTTGAAGTTGAAGGTAAGGAAGATCGTGTTAGTTTGTTAAAAAAATCCTTGTATGGGTTAAAACAATCTCTAAGATAGTGGAATAAGAGATTTAATTCCTTTATATTGGGTTATGGTTATTCCAAGAGTATGCATAATAATTATACTTATTTTTAAAAGTTAGATGATGACTCATTCATTTATTTGTTACTTAATATCAATAATATACTCATTGCTACCAAGACTTTATCAAAGATTCACACTTTGAAGGCACTTTTGAATGGTAAATTTGAAATGAAAGACTTACGAGTAATAAAAAAGATTTTTGACATAGAAATTAGAAGGAATTTTGAAGGTAGTAAATTATATTTTATCCAAAAAAATTATGTCGAGAAAGTTTTGGAACAATTTGATATGAAAAATGTTAAACTTATTAATACTCCCATTGCTAATTCTTTTAAATTATCAGTTACTCAGTCACCAAAGTCAAATGAAGAAAAGAGTTTTATATTCGAGTGTTATCAACAATCTTATATATATAATGATTTACATGCATCTAAATATTTCACAAATAGTCAGTATCGTTAATAGGTATATGTCTTCTTCAAATAAATTATATTGATAAGTTATGAAATGGATTCATAAATACTTGCAACGTACTTCGAACTCATGTTTGGAGTTTGGTAAAAATTCAAACTCATTGGTTGGTTTTGTTGATTCTTACAAAGCCATTAATCTTGATAAAAGAATGTTTCTTATAAATTATATATTTTGTATTCATAGTTTTGTTATCAGTTGAAAAGTTATTTTGTAATATATTGTTATTTTGTTTACTATTGAAGTAAAATACATGACAATGATTAAAGTAATTAAATAAGTCCTATGGTTAAAAAGTTGGTATAGTGAATTTAGTTTACGTTAATATATTATTACCATCTATTGTAACAATCAAAATATAATACACTTGACTAAAGATAGGATATATCATGAGAGGATGAAATATATTGATATTAGGTATCACTTGATTCAGAAGATAATTGCCAAGACGAAAATTTTAGTTCAAAAAATTAGTATCAGAAATAATCATATAAATATATTTACAAAGTTTTTTCTAGTTATTAAGTTTAAATAATACATGAACTTAAGTGATATAATATGATGATTTAGGAGTTTGTGAAAAAGGTGGAGTAATGTTATTATATATATATATATGAAACTTGAATTAACGTAGAAATTTATTAAATTGGTGACTAATATCTCATATTAAAAAATTATATAGAATCGATTAATTTTGTTTATTATAAATAAAATATAATGAAATGTATTATAAAATTAATAAAAAATTTAGTAAATTAAAATTTTATAAATTTTTAATTAATTATTTAAATTTTTATTAATTGAACTCACAAAAATTTTTTTTTATCTTTTTCATTTTAATTATATTTATTTTCACTTTTATCTATTGATATAAATTAAATTGACCGATATAATTTTTTTTTTCTTACTTTTAGTTATTTTTTTATTATTTTTTCTAAATGTTATAACTTGAAACCCATCACTTAACAAATACAAATACATATAACTATATGTCAAATTTGTTTCATAACGTATATGATTACCGTCAATTCAAATGTTTGCTTGTGCTGCAAATATAACACCACAGCTAGAGTTCACCTCGGAAAAAAATGAGTCTGAAAAGTCTTCAACTATGATTGCGAATTATTTCATTGGAGCAAATAATGACCATCACCACCCCTCCTCCCACGAACAAAAAAATAATAAAAATAAAAGGCTTGAATAACACTTCTATTTTCTTGCTCCTTTCTTTTTGTTTCACTTGCTTTGATCCTATTGACACTTGGCAGAAAATCCAGGACCCCCAGAGAAAAAGTGAGCACCCCGTGTGATTGTTTTTTCGGCAACAATTACATCATAGCAAGAAGGAAATGAGGCACCGGGCGTAAGACTGCTAGCATCCCTCAAGACATTGGCATTGTCAAAGTAACCAATATTGGCTGTATAGCTAGCTTTGCGGTTTCCTTCACCAGGGAAATGTCCACTCCCCATTTGAGTAGAAGTATGGTGGCCATTAGGTTTTGTATTGATAATCTCTCCACCCATGATTATTTCGGTAGCCTTATTGGCCAAGGTTGTGAAGATGGATCTAGGCCAATATCCTATTACGTCGTCCTGAAGCTGCAGCCACCAATTTCCACTCTTCCGATCCTGAAACATAATGATAGCCACATTTGTTTGAAATGTTTAATTGTAATAATCATAAGCTTGTGGCTAGCTTTATGCAGACCGCCAACATACCGTAACCTTCTTCCTTTACCTCTGTTTAGGACTGGTAACGCTGAACACGAGGTCGGATGCTGGTGGAGTTGGTTGATCATAGTAGTGTAAGATTATAACTAGAATATGTGTAGTACCTTTCGAATGGTCACTTCTATGCCAAATTGCTTTCCACCATAGGTGGAGGCTGGCAGTGTGGCTGTGCCAAGAGCATATTTACGGTTGGTTTGCACAAAACCAGGGCATTGTAGATTGGAGCAACCGGTTGATTTGTATTTGTCTCTCTGGAAACCAAGCACAAAATAAGCACATGATTGCTGAATAACTAACAAGAATAACGCGAGTGTTTTGAGATATATATGAGAAAATTTAAGACAACAATGAGTCGAGGTTCCAAGTCTCCCTCTACTAGCATCCTAGGGGCACAAGGCTTCCGCGAGATGGGACCGGGAAAATTGTAAGATATACATGCAGACTTGTTTTTATTTTTACAAAAGTGCTGCTCGAACTTCGTAATGAAATAAGTTTATTGTTATTCTAAGACTCGAGAAATTAGGAAAATAATTGTGTGGAGGAGATACTACAAGTCAAATTAAACTTACTGTCCAGTAGATGAAGAACTTTGGTTGAGCATCATCTGGCAAAACCTGCCACCCTGCCTCCATGGTGTTTACTGTATCACCGTAACCTGCTACAACCCACATCTGAGATAAACTAAATTCACCCTCGACGGCTACTCTGGGATTCCACACGTTGAATGATGCATGCGCTCCAAAGTAATTGCCGCCTTTAGGTAAAGAAACTAGGGCATACTAGTGGAATACATAGAAATAAAATGAAATGAATTAATCATTACATTAGGGTCATGAGCACATAATTAATAAAAATTACTTTAAAAAAAAAGTGTGCATGACTTCTTATATTATAAAATTCAGAATGATTAGTTATTTGGGATTTTATTTTTATTTTTATTCTTTTTGTTTTTTTGACAATGACATTGTTTTTGCAAAATGAATCTATGACCGACAGTAAAGTGACATTAATGTAACACCAAAACTCGCCCCTCGCCAAAACGACTTTAAAGATTTATTTTAGTTCATCTTAAAATGTTAATATTCAAATTACTATATAAAAGTATGAGATGGAAATTTCTTTGCATTGGAGTTTATGGTCTAATATGAAATATTGCCAGAGAAAACTACAAGCCTGCGTAATTTTATATATCAATAAGGTAAAATTATGTTTCACCCAAAAAAAAAAAGGGGGTAAAATTATGTTCTCATTTTAGGTTTTGTATTTTTTTTGTTTTTCTTTTCAGGAAACTTTGTACCACTTTTCTATATACAACCTCCAAGAAAAAGTAAGATTATTTTGTCACAAAGCATGGTCACAAAATTAAAAATGAGATATGGAAGTGTACCTCATGCCCAGCATCATTAGATGAAGGAAAGCTCCTATTGAACGGTGGAATAGGCGGAAAAACTCTTGGGGGTTCAACTTTGTGGGTCCTCAGAATTGGGATTGTTCCTTGAGGGCACTCTTCATTCTTGTGCCAAGTTTGAAAGAGCTGATCGGTGGAGGAATTTTTGGCTTCAAGTCCTATGGGACATGAACTGGGTTCCATCTATAAAGCAACAAAACAGATTAATTGTAACACATTTATAGCAGTTTTTCCGAAATGAGGAGACCAAAAAAATGCTACTAAAGCGGATTCCAGTGCACGCTGACGTGCCCATACTATAGAATGTGAAAGAAGAGTTATATAAATATATGTAATCTTATACTTATTTTTATAAAAATGTTGTTTTTGGAAATTAAAAAACGTGACCTTCATATCAAGATAAAAAAAAAAAAAAAAAAAACTTTTTTCTTACATCATAACTCGTTCTTAGCTACTATCTTTGTTATAATAGTTACAAGATTCCTCCATGAATTTCACATTTGGCTTTGATTTTAGCAGGCAGGTGGGTATATTTATTAGTACAAAATTTCATTGCATGCATATAAATTTTGGTCTCATAGAAAATTACCTGTATTTTATGATTCTTGAGGAGGGGGTGACCGAAAGCTGGTTGCTTATTAATATCAACACAATCAACCACATCGCCATCAGCACTCTGGCAAAAACTCCACAGAAAAATGGAAACCATTTTAGCAGCTGAAAGCTTCAATATTAACTGTGACAACAAACTCAAAGATTGGACAAAATCTAAATGGTCACCTCTATTGTTTTCTCCACAAAATTTCTGGTTCCCTCAGTAATCCCACTGCTCCAAAATTGTATTAAAACTAATAACAAAAATGAGCAACCTCCAAAATTCTTAGGAAAATGCTCACGAGCCATTTACTATACTGAAACAATATACATATATATTGAAATTCTCCTATATTTTGCTTTTCACTAACCCCGTCTATATAGAGCTTTTGTCCCAAACATCAGTCTATTGTTAGCATCCCATATGAGAAAAAGAGACAAAGGTAGGTGTTGGTCAGATTGTGAAATTTAATAAACAATTTTTGTTTTTATTCCTCACCATAATGTTTCTTCCGTTAAAGGGTCATGTTGACCAGTGCCCGCAATCTTCTATAATTAAGGATATAATTTTTGTTCCTGGCCTGTCTATCTTCTTCTTTAGTGCCTATCCTAGAATATAGTCGTGTCTTAAGATTTTTTTCTCCTAAGATTTTGTCGGGCCTACTTGTAAGTGCACAAAAATCTATCATAGAAATAAAATATGCTAAATATTGCAAATGTCGTTTCCAAAAATAAAAAAATATAATTATAATTTATACTATTCCAAAATTAAACAAAAATATTAACATTAACTTGATAATAATAATAATAATAATAATAATAATAATAATAATAATAATAATAATAATAATAATAATAATTATTATTATTATTATTATTATTATTATTATTATATAATAATAATAAATTAATTATTAAATTAACAATGCAAAGAAAAATTAAATTTTTTTTTAATCAAATTAGGTACTACTATTAAGATTTTATCAAAAAGGGACAACTCATATTAATTTGTATAACTTTATAATTTGAATGTCAATTTATTCTCTAATTGTGAGTATTTTTTGTTAAATAATACCTACCATTTTTAATGTATATATATGATCATTTATCAGGCTCATACATAAATAAATTAAATTCATTAAGTACAACACACAATACACCATCATACAAACTTATTCATATGTTCATCTTAAATTTTGTATATTCATTTATTTTGTACACAATTATATTTGTGATCAAGTATAACAATATCAAATAATCTCAAAATAATAACAACATTGTGAACCTTTTTTACCACAATGAAAGGACTATCATATATGGAAATCAACTCAGGATGCATTGTCATACTATTGATCTTCTTCCAAATTTAGGGAGATAGTTTCAACAACACTCTGTCCCCAACTTGGAACTCAAGACCTTATTTCCCTCTATCTGCATACTTTTTTATGTGCCTTGCTATCTTGTTCAAGCTATCTCAAGCCTCATCAAACAACCCTTGTTTCAAACAAACATATTAGTAGGTGGTTAGACAATTTCTTCTAAAGACAATGAGGAGGATCATTCCACAACCAAAGATAAACCAAGTAAAGAGATTCGACTATCACAAAGATATAATGACTATATTACTTATACTCTTTTAGTTGTATAGGAGACTGGTGAAAATGGTGAACTATCTACATATTTAAATGTAATCTCAAGTGTTAACTGATTTAGGTAGTTGGTTGCAATGAATAAAGAAATAAAATTCTCCACAAGAATAACACATAAATTCTTGTGAAGCCACCTTTAAAAAAGAGAATCATTGGTTGCAAATAGATCTTCAAAAAGAAAAAAGGTATACTAGGGGTTGAAGATGCAAGGTACAAGGTATATTTGGTTGCAAAAAACTTTAATCAAATATAAGGTATTGACTTTAATAATATTTTCTCACATATTGTTAAATATAGTTCAATATGTGTCTTACTTACTTTAATGGCCATGTATGATTTGGAGTTAGAGTAACTTGATATTAAGATAGCTTTCTTACATGATAAGCCTAAAGAACAAATATTCTTCAAGCAGTCCCAAGGTTTTGAAGTTGAAGGTAAGGAAGACCATGTTAGTTTGTTAAAGAAATCCTTGTATGAGTTAAAACAATTTCCAAGATAGTGGAATGAGAGATTTAATTCCTTTCTTTTAGGTCATGATTACTCCAAGAGTGATAGTTATACTTATTTTTAAAAGTTAGATGGTGACTCATTCATTTATTTGTTACTTAATATCAATAATATACTCATTACTGCCAAGACTTTATCAAAGATTTACACTTTGAAAGCACTTTTGAATGGTAAATTTGAGATGAAAGACTTAAGAGCAATAAAGAAAATTCTTGACATAGAAATCAAAAGGAATCTTGAAAGTAGTAAGTTATATTTGATCCAAAAAAATTATATTGAGAAAGTTTTTGAAATAATTTGGTATGAAAAATATTAAATTTATCAGTACTCTTATTGCTAGTTCTTTTAAATTATCAGTTGCTCAGTCATCAAAGTCAAATGAAGAAAAGAGTTATATGAAAAAAGTTTTATATTTAAGTGCTATCAACAATCTTATATATGTAATGATTTACATGCATTCAGATATTTCACAAATAGTTAGTGTCGTTAATAGGTATATGTCTTCTTCAGATAAATTATATTGGTAAGTTATGAAATGGATTTCCAGATACTTGCGACGTACTTCGAACTCATGTTTGGAGTTTGATAAAAATTCAAACACATTAGTTGATTTTATTAATTCTTACAAAGCCGTTGATCTTGATAAAAGAAGGTTTCTTGTAAATTATGTATTTTGTATTTATAATTTTATTGTCAGTTAGAAAGTTATTTTGTAACATATTGTTACTTTGTCTACTACTGAAGTAAAATATATGATAATGACTAAGGTAATTAAATAAGTCTTATGGTTAAAAGATTGGTATAGTGAGTGTAGTTTACATTAAGATGTTATTACCATTTATTGTAACAGTCAAAATATAATACACTTGACTAAAGATAAGATGTATAATGAGAAGACGAAATATATTGACGTTAAGTATCACTTGATTCAAGAGATAATTATCAAGACGAAGGTTTTAGTCCAGAAAATTAGTAACAAAAATAATCCTATAAATATGTTTGCAAAATTTCTGTCAGTTGTTAAGTTCAAATAATGCGTGAACCCAATTGACATAATAAGATAATTTGAGAGTGTGAAAAAAGTGGAGTAATGTTATTATATTTATATATGAGATTTGAGTTAATATAGAGATTTATTAAGTTGATGTGTAATATCCCATATTAGAAAATTGTACGTGTTGTAAAATTAATAAAAAATTAAGTAAATTAAAATTTTATAAACTTTTAATCAATTATTTGAATTTTTATTAACTGAATTCACAAAAAATTATAATTTTTTATTCTAATTATATTTACTCTTAATTTTACTTATTGATATAAATCAAATTAATTGATATAAATTTATTATTTTTTACTTTCAATGAATTTTTTTATTATTTTCTTTAAATATTATAACTTGTAACCTATCACTTAACAAATACACATAACTATATGTCAAATTTGTTTCATAATGTATATGATGACCGTCAATTCAAATGTTTGCTTGTGCTGCAAATATAACACCACAGCTAGAGTTCACCTCGGAAAAAAATGAGTCTGAAAAGTCTTCAACTATGATTGCGAATTATTTCATTGGAGCAAATAATGATCATCACCACCCCTCCTCCCACGAACAAAAAAATAATAAAAATAAAAGGCTTGAATAACACTTCTATTTTCTTGCTCCTTTCTTTTTGTTTCACTTGCTTTGATCCTATTGACACTTGGCAGAAAATCCAGGACCCCCAGAGAAAAAGTGAGCACCCCGTGTGATTGTTTTTTCGGCAACAATTACATCATAGCAAGAAGGAAATGAGGCACCGGGCGTAAGACTGCTAGCATCCCTCAAGACATTGGCATTGTCAATGTAACCAATATTGGCTGTATAGCTAGCTTTGCGGTTTCCTTCACCAGGGAAATGTCCACTCCCCATTTGAGTAGAAGTATGGTGGCCATTAGGTTTTGTATTGATAATCTCTCCACCCATGATTATTTCGGTAGCCTTATTGGCCAAGGTTGTGAAGATGGATCTAGGCCAATATCCTATTACGTCGTCCTGAAGCTGCAGCCACCAATTTCCACTCTTCCGATCCTGAAACATAATGATAGCCACATTTGTTTGAAATGTTTAATTGTAATAATCATAAGCTTGTGGCTAGCTTTATGCAGACCGCCAACATACCGTAACCTTCTTCCTTTACCTCTGTTTAGGACTGGTAACGCTGAACACGAGGTCGGATGCTGGTGGAGTTGGTTGATCATAGTAGTGTAAGATTATAACTAGAATATGTGTAGTACCTTTCGAATGGTCACTTCTATGCCAAATTGCTTTCCACCATAGGTGGAGGCTGGCAGTGTGGCTGTGCCAAGAGCATATTTACGGTTGGTTTGCACAAAACCAGGGCATTGTAGATTGGAGCAACCGGTTGATTTGTATTTGTCTCTCTGGAAACCAAGCACAAAATAAGCACATGATTGCTGAATAACTAACAAGAATAACGCGAGTGTTTTGAGATATATATGAGAAAATTTAAGACAACAATGAGTCGAGGTTCCAAGTCTCCCTCTACTAGCATCCTAGGGGCACAAGGCTTCCGCGAGATGGGACCGGGAAAATTGTAAGATATACATGCAGACTTGTTTTTATTTTTACAAAAGTGCTGCTCGAACTTCGTAATGAAATAAGTTTATTGTTATTCTAAGACTCGAGAAATTAGGAAAATAATTGTGTGGAGGAGATACTACAAGTCAAATTAAACTTACTGTCCAGTAGATGAAGAACTTTGGTTGAGCATCATCTGGCAAAACCTGCCACCCTGCCTCCATGGTGTTTACTGTATCACCGTAACCTGCTACAACCCACATCTGAGATAAACTAAATTCACCCTCGACGGCTACTCTGGGATTCCACACGTTGAATGATGCATGCGCTCCAAAGTAATTGCCGCCTTTAGGTAAAGAAACTAGGGCATACTAGTGGAATACATAGAAATAAAATGAAATGAATTAATCATTACATTAGGGTCATGAGCACATAATTAATAAAAATTACTTTAAAAAAAAAGTGTGCATGACTTCTTATATTATAAAATTCAGAATGATTAGTTATTTGGGATTTTATTTTTATTTTTATTCTTTTTGTTTTTTTGACAATGACATTGTTTTTGCAAAATGAATCTATGACCGACAGTAAAGTGACATTAATGTAACACCAAAACTCGCCCCTCGCCAAAACGACTTTAAAGATTTATTTTAGTTCATCTTAAAATGTTAATATTCAAATTACTATATAAAAGTATGAGATGGAAATTTCTTTGCATTGGAGTTTATGGTCTAATATGAAATATTGCCAGAGAAAACTACAAGCCTGCGTAATTTTATATATCAATAAGGTAAAATTATGTTTCACCCAAAAAAAAAAAAGGGGGTAAAATTATGTTCTCATTTTAGGTTTTGTATTTTTTTTGTTTTTCTTTTCAGGAAACTTTGTACCACTTTTCTATATACAACCTCCAAGAAAAAGTAAGATTATTTTGTCACAAAGCATGGTCACAAAATTAAAAATGAGATATGGAAGTGTACCTCATGCCCAGCATCATTAGATGAAGGAAAGCTCCTATTGAACGGTGGAATAGGCGGAAAAACTCTTGGGGGTTCAACTTTGTGGGTCCTCAGAATTGGGATTGTTCCTTGAGGGCACTCTTCATTCTTGTGCCAAGTTTGAAAGAGCTGATCGGTGGAGGAATTTTTGGCTTCAAGTCCTATGGGACATGAACTGGGTTCCATCTATAAAGCAACAAAACAGATTAATTGTAACACATTTATAGCAGTTTTTCCGAAATGAGGAGACCAAAAAAATGCTACTAAAGCGGATTCCAGTGCACGCTGACGTGCCCATACTATAGAATGTGAAAGAAGAGTTATATAAATATATGTAATCTTATACTTATTTTTATAAAAATGTTGTTTTTGGAAATTAAAAAACGTGACCTTCATATCAAGATAAAAAAAAAAAAAAAAAAAAAACTTTTTTCTTACATCATAACTCGTTCTTAGCTACTATCTTTGTTATAATAGTTACAAGATTCCTCCATGAATTTCACATTTGGCTTTGATTTTAGCAGGCAGGTGGGTATATTTATTAGTACAAAATTTCATTGCATGCATATAAATTTTGGTCTCATAGAAAATTACCTGTATTGTATGATTCTTGAGGAGGGGGTGACCGAAAGCTGGTTGCTTATTAATATCAACACAATCAACCACATCGCCATCAGCACTCTGGCAAAAACTCCACAGAAAAATGGAAACCATTTTAGCAGCTGAAAGCTTCAATATTAACTGTGACAACAAACTCAAAGATTGGACAAAATCTAAATGGTCACCTCTATTGTTTTCTCCACAAAATTTCTGGTTCCCTCAGTAATCCCACTGCTCCAAAATTGTATTAAAACTAATAACAAAAATGAGCAACCTCCAAAATTCTTATGAAAATGCTCACGAGCCATTTACTATACTGAAACAATATACATATATATTGAAATTCTCCTATATTTTGCTTTTCATTAATATAGAGGTTTTGTCCCAAACATCAGTCTATTGTTATCATCCCTATGAGAAAAAGAGAAAAAAAAGGTAGGTGTTGGTCAGATTGTGAAATTTAATAAACAATTTCTATTTTTATTCCTCCCGATAATGTTTCTTCCGTTAAAGGCTCATGTTGACCAGTGCCCGCGATCTTCTATAATTAAGGATATAATTTTTGTTCCTGGCGTGTCTATCTTCTTCTTTAGTGCCTATCTTAGAATATACTCGTGTCTTCTTAATATTTTTTCTCCTAAGATTTAGTCGGGCCACTTGTAAGTGTACAAAATCAATCATACAAATAAAATCTACTATATATTGCAAGTGTCATTTTCAAAAATAAAAAAAATAATTATAATTTATACTATTACAAAATTAAATAAAAATATTAAAATAAACTTGATAATAATAATAATAATAATAATAATAATAATAATAATAATAATAATAATAATAATAATAATATAGTAATAATAATAATAATAAAATTAATTAATAAATTAACAATGTAAAGAAAAATTAAGTTTTTTTCAATCAAATTAGATACTATTGTTAAGATTTTACCAAAAAGTGACAACTCATATTGAATTTGTATGACTTTATGATTTGAATATCATTTTATTCTCTAATTGTGAGTATTTTTTGTTAAATAATACACATTATCTTTAACTTTAATGTATATGTGACCATTTATCAAGTTCATATAAAAATAAATTAAATTCATTAAGTACAACACACAATACATTATCATATAAATTTATTTATATGTTTATCTTAAAGTTTATATATTCATTTATTTTATACACAATTATATTTATATTCAAGTATAACAATATCAAATAATCTCCAAATAATAACAATATTACCAACTTTTTTTATCACAATGAAAAGATTATCATACATGGGAATTAACCCACGATGCATTGTTTTACTATTGATCTTCTTCCAAATTTAAAGAGTTAGTTTCAACGATACTTTGTCTCCAACTTAGAACTTAAAGTCTCATCTCCCTCTATCTACATACTTCTTCATGTACCTTGGTACTTTGTTCAAGCTATCTTGAGTCTTATCAAACAATTCTTATTTCGAACAAGCATACCAATAAGTGGTTGGACAATTTCCTTTCAAACTAGTCCTTGCAATTTCATTAGGAGTAAGGGGTTAGTGTCCCATTACCAACTTAAAGGGACTCATGCTAATGAAGGAGGAGCGATGACGGTTATAGTAAAATTGTGCCAAATTCACCAACTCTAGTCAATTTTGTTGACTAGCAATTACATAATGCCTAAAATATTCCTTTAACAAGCCATTAATTCGTTCAATTTAGCCGTCTATTTGAGGGTGGTTAGCAGTGGAAAATTTCAATTCAAATCTCATCATGTTGAACAAAGTTGTCCAAAACCTACCTATGAAGCAAGGGTCCCAATCACTTGTGATATTTTTAAGCAACCTAAAATATTTCACCGCTTATTTGTAGAATAACTCAATAGTTATCTCTATTTAACATAAGGAAGGGGTTAGGACAAATATTGCATACTTAGAAAAACGATCCACCACCACCATGATAGAGCTCATGTCTTTAACCTTTAGAAACCCACTAATGAAGTCTATTGAAACTGACACTCATGGTTTTGTTGAAATTAGTAGTGGCTGTAAAAAACTCGCTTCCTTGTGTCTCTCACCTTTGTCTTATTAATAGATGACATATATCTTGACGTATGCCTCAACATCATCTTTCATCTTTACCAATGATAACTACGAAAGAATAAGGCTATCATCCTCTCAATGTTGGGATGACCTACCCATTGAGAGTCATGGCACTCTTGTAGAATCTCCTTCCTAAGACCTGCACCTCTTGGAACATACAAATGGTTACCCTTAGCATGTATTAACTCATCATCAAGCCAGTATCGTCTTATCATACCCTCTTTTACTTATTGCATCAATTTCTAATATTCCACATCATATAGGGCTTATGCCCTAATTTTTTTCTAGCAAGTCACTCTACACCTGAGTGAGGGCAACAACAATCTTTTGCACTTGTCAACAACTTAAGGCATCTGTCACTTGATTATGCCTCTTTGGCTTGTGTTTCCACACAAGATCATACTCTATTAAGAACTCTTCTCCTTGGGTCTACCTTGTAAAGAGCTTCTTCTGTGCTTGGAAGAAGGTGCTAGCCACATTGTTAGTACAAACCATGAACCTAGTACCCAGTAACTAAACCTATCACATGCACAAGCAATGCACCACAGTCAGCATCTCCTTCTCATGCGTTGAGTACTGTTGTTCTGCCTTGTTGAGTTTTTGGCTTTCATAAGCAACAAGATGACCTTCTTGGACCAATACCCCTCCAATGGCTTTATCGAATGCATCTATTATCACATCAAAGGGTAACTCAAAGTTTGGCAGCCTCAGCACCAGTTCCATGAACACTACTGCCTTCAACTTGTCAAAAGCTTCTCGGTATTGTACGGTCCATCTCCATGGTCGATCTTTCTTAAGCAAGTTCGTAAGAGGAGCCACTTTTTTAGAGTAACCTTGCACAAATTTCCAATAATAGTTAGACAAGCCAAAAAAGGCTTATAATTTTAATACTTTGGTAAGGGGCAACCATTCCATAATGGCCCGAACCTTTCCCTTATCCATTCTCCCATGCCCTTAACTAATCATATGCCTAAGGAATATGATTTCCTACCAAGCAAACTCACACTTCTCTTTTGTTACATATAGTTGGTGTTTTATTAATTGAGACAACACCATCTAAAGATAGGTTAAGTGATCTTCTGAAGATTCACTATACACAATAATGTCATTAAGTTAAACTACTACAAACTGATAAAGAAAGTCGTCAAACACACCATTCAATAAATTGCAAAAAGTACTAGAGTATTAATTAAACTGAATGGCATCACCTAGAATTTGTAAGAGCTGTAGCGAATAATGCATGTATTCTTCCCCTCATCTCCTTCCACAATTCTGACTTGCCAATATCCTAACTACAAGTCCAACTTGATGAAGAATGTTGCCTTCATTAGCTAATCAAACAAGTATGTTATCAAGGGAATAAGGTATTTGTTTTTTATCGTAACCCTGTTCAAGGCCTTATAATCTATGCACATCTGTAAGGAGCCATTATGCTTTCTTTGGAATAGCACTGAGGCACTGTAAGAAGCTTTAAAGAGCTAAATCAAGCCTACATCAAACAATTTTGTCAATTGTTTCCTCAATTCAGCCAACTCCATTGGACTCATTCAATAAGGGGCTTGAGTTGGAGGTTTTGAATCAAATCAATTTTGAGGTTAGTAACATGCATAAGAGGATGACATTTTGGCAACTCCAAATGCATTACATCCGCGAAGTCTTTCAATAGTTCCTTTACATTGTTTGGAACTACAGTAGATACGCCTTTCTTCATCTTAATTAATGCAGCTAAGTAGTTAGTTTCACCCTTTTTCAACCCTTGTTCAACTTGCATGGTAGAAAGCATCATACTCGTTTTCCCACTAACACTTATTAGGGAAGTTATTTTGCCCGTAACAAAGTAAGGATGGTTCTTATACATGATCATCAACCCACCCAAGTGAGGTAATAAAGCAACTTTCATATGCACAAAGAACTAAACCCCCAAAATGATATCAAAATCATTTAATGGCATAATAGTAAAGTTAAAATTTCTAACTCATTCACCAAGGATTACCTTTACCAATTGTTACGCCAAGCACCTCTTACATTGTCGAGTTAATTGCCTTTATTCGGTTATCACTCTTGGTGACCTTGAGCCAAAGTGTTTTCATCATTCTCTTGGTCATAAAGTTGTGAGTGGCCCCAGTATTAGCCATTGCTATTAACTCTCATTCAAGGAACCTAATTTTCACATATATTAGGCTCGATTGGGTGACCCATTTGGCTCAGACAACATTCATCAACAATAGAGGATTGACATATGAGGAGCCAGCTTCATCTATCTCGCCACCTTCTTTCGTAACCATGGCACTTAACTTCTCCTTCTTCAGGCATTCCCTAGTACAATGAGGGTCATTACATATGAAACAACCAGAATTAGACTTGTTTTTACCTTATTCCCAAGTAGTAGCCTTACCTTTATCTTTGTTGCTATCAAAGCTTTTGTCCTTTTCTTGCCTTTTTCCTTCTTTTTACCTTGTCCTTAAGTAGCTTTCCTACATCACCATCGGAGGGCTTGTTGATTTTGAAATCAACTAAACCATTGGCAATAGCCATAATAGAAGACAAGTCTTTGACTCCTTGCCTTCAAAGCTTAATTTGAGCTCACGGTTGTAGGCCAAAAAGAAAGTTAAAGAGCTTGTCTTTATCTACCATGTTACAAATGTCAAGCATTAAGGAACTGAACTCTTTCACATAATCTCACATTATGCCAGTATGTTTAAGTCTCTTCAAGGATTCCCTTGCAACCCAGGATGTGTTGTAAGGAAGAAATTGATCCTTTGACTCCTTTTTTAAACTTTCCCACATCTCAACCCAGGGTTTACTAGCATTAGCATTATCATCAAACTATATATGTCGCCATAACTTGGCATTTATAGCAAGATACATGCTTGTAAGGATCATCTTCTCCTCATCCAGCATCCAAGCAGCCATGAAGTATTGCTTTATATTTCACATAAAATTCTAAATAACTTTGGCATCCTATCCCCTCTTGAAGGCTTTAAGGTTCAGCACCTTCACTTTCCTTGATAAATCAACAACCACACTTAATTAGCTGCCTATGGCCTTTTTAAGGATAACAAGATTGCTCTTTACATTACCAAAGCAAGAGAACCAAGCTAAGTCAACACTATTATAGTTAGTTTGTAAGAGATATATTAATTTTTCCAATTCCTTGAGTCTTGTCAGGATTGAAAAGGCTTGCTCCTCCTAGACCTCCCCCAAAGCCTTTTCAATCTTTGACACTCACTCCTACATTGCATTAAGACCTAATCCACCAGCCATAGATTGAATCATGCTCTAATACTAGTTATCATCAAGCCAACTTTTCAACCAAAAATTTCAACCAAGTGATGACATTAAGTTACACTTAGTCTCAACCAATCTATCACACACAAGGCACAAATACACTTACAGAAATTATTTCCTAATCTTTATTACTTTTCACAAGTACAAAGGAATTGTCGAGGTCTCACCTAAACAAGTGTTTCACTCACTTTTTTTGTATTACCCTTGGCTGCCACACTACATCTTTTTATAATGTTGGTTGTTAACACCCTTAACTATTTAGAGTTATACATGACTTAGTCATCAAACCAATCATACTTAGTGGGTTCCCTCTCTTTAGGGAGCACTCCCTACTTTTTAGCAATTAGTGCAACCCTTTTCAAGAAGAGCTTGCCACCTCATTCAACTTACTTAGTTAATCCCTATCATTGGCAACTCATATTCACCTACATGAAAGGAGGTTTTGCCAAGACACCTCTTTGAATAACTCCTCCTACCTGCCAAATTCAGCCACTAGACCATGCCCCATGAATTATGAGAGTTTGCCCTCATTCTCTCTTATTTTTATGGTGTATGAGAGGCCCCTTGGCTTGGTCCGCACTCCAAGCTCATAACTAGCCACATTAGATGTTAACCCAAACTCATGCTCGTCCGTCAACACCCCTTGATGTTGTCTACAGCATGTAACCCTCAAGTTATCAGCCTAAACCTTAGTCCATACACCAACATTAGTTATCCTTTGTTGAAAACATGCGCTACCCCCGAAAGAACATTAGGGTCTTCGATCATTTGTTAGGAAGAAACATTGATGTGCTTGAGTCATCAAACCCTTCCCATGCACATGTTGTCGCACCAACTAATAACCCACACTTCTCCTCTTTTTGTACTGTCACACACTCTCTTGCCTCACTTTGCTTGCTTGGATGGCTACACCTGAGTCTCATGCAAGAATTAATATAAAGTGCTACCAATTTGCTTGCATGTTTCAATCCAACCGGCTTAAGGGACTAACACTGACCAATACCAAACCAACTCTATGGTGCTTCCCTCTATCCAAAATGCAGTGGTTAGGACTTGTCAAATCCCCTTCTGAGGGACTTGTGTACAAGCCCTACCCAAGGCCATGCCTTCCAACCGCAGATTTCATGGCACCATTTTATGGAGGCTTGGCTCCAATGAGTAACCCTGCCAGTAGAGACTTTTTGAATGCAGCCTATGGTGTTCCAGCTTCTCGCCAAGATGGGATTGGAATTGTTTCTGGCACACCTTCTTTGGGGCAGACTTACTTTTCTGCTTGTGGTTTGCCATTTATGAATACATCAATTTCTGGTTCATCAGTCGAGCAGATAAGCCCATTTAGCATAGCTCACTCAAAGGACAATCAGTTATCAGTTGGAAACATTAGCCTGGTCTTGCCCCACCAAAGCTTGTGTCACACGACAAGCCAGGCGAGTCGAGTGATCTGTGTAGGAAAATATCAGGCATCAAAGGAAAGTGATATACCAGGTAGTACAGCAAACGGTCCCTCAGAGAAGGCTATAGGAAATGAGCTTCCTCTTTTCCCTACAGAACCAACAATTCCGATGTCTGATCGAAATGCTAAAACCAACAAGCAACATGCACATGTGATTAAGATTGTGCCTCACAACCTAAGATCTGCAACAGTATGAAACAGTATGCCAATTTGTGAGAATGGATCCAGTGAGAAATACTGAAGCAAATGACAGTGGTTTTGATTCCTATCAAACACATTTTTGTACCTGTAGTTATATGAAATATCTAAACAACGTAAATTTGAAGAGAATGCTACTTATAGGGTGAATTTTGCTGTAACAATGAAATTACTTCGTTGTGATTACGAGGTTAAAGATTCAAGTCACTGGAAACATATTTTTGAAACACCATTTTTAAAGTGAACATTACTGGTATCTTTTCTACTAGTCAAAAATGGAAAGCTTCACTACGTTCAGCCTTTTAGAACGAGGCAAAGAATACTTACCCATCAAGGTATCTTGAACTAAAACACCATTAATACCAAACTTGATTATTTTTTATTAACGCGAGATTTTTTATATGGGGTTTTCTATACGCTAGCTATATGTCAAATTTGTCTCGTAATGTATAAGATTACCACCAATTCAAATGTTTCCTTATGCTGCAAATATAACACCACAGATGAGTTCACCTCGGATAAAAAATGAGTCTGAAAAGTCTTCAACTATGGTTGCGAATAATTTCACTGGAGCAAATAATGACCATCACCACCCCTCCTCCCACGAACAAAAAAACAAAAAGGCTTGAATAACACTTTTATTTTCTTGCTCCTTTCTTTTTGTTTCACTTGCTTTGATCTTATTGACACTTGGCAGAAAATCCAGGACCCCCAAAGTAAAAATGAGCACCCTGTGCGATTGTTGTGTTGGCAACAATTACATCATAGCAAGAAGGAAATGAGACACTGGGTGCAAGACTGCTAGCATCCCTCAAGACATTAGCATTGTCAATGTAACCAATATTAGCTGTATAGCTAGCTTTGCGGTATCCTTCCCCGGGGAAATGTCCACTCCCCCTTTGAGTCGAAGTGTGGTGGCCATTACGTTTTGTATTGAGAATCTCTCCACCCATGAGTATTTGGGTAGCCTTATCAGCTATGGTTGTGAAGATGGATCTAGGCCAATATCCTAGTACTTGGTCCTGAAGCTGCAGCCACCAGTTTCCACTCCTCTGATCCTGAAACGTAATGGTAGTCACATTTGTTTGAAATGGTCCGATGCTGGTGGAGTTGGTTGATCATAGTAGCGTAAGATTATAAGTAGAATATGTGTATTACCTTACGAATGGTCACTTTAATGTCAAATTGCTTTCCACCATAGGCGGAGGCTGGCAGTGTGACTCTGCCAAGAGCATATCTACGGTTGGTTTGCACAAAACCAGGGCATTGTAGATTGAAGCAACCGGTTGATTGGTAACCATCTCTCTGGAAACCGAGCACAAAATAAGCACATAATTGCTGAATAATTAACAAGAATAACGCGAGTTTGTCTTGAGATACATATGAGTAAATTTAAAACAACAATGAGTCGAGGTTCCAAGTGTCACTCTACTAGCATCCCAGGTGAACAAGGCCTCCACGAGATGGGACCTGGGAAATAGTCAGATATATATGCAAGCTTGTTTTATTTTTATAAAGGGACGGCTTTGTTGACTCGATCCTCACGATAAAATAATTTTATTATTATAATAAGACTATGACAAATTAGGAAAATAATTGTGCGCAGGAGTTACTAAAAGTCAAATTAAACTTACTGTCCAGTAGATGAAGAACTTTGGTTGAGCATCATCTTGCCAAACCAGCCACCCAGCCTCCATGGTGTTTAATGTATTACCGTCACCTGCTGCAACCCACATCTGAGATAAACTAAATTCCACCTGGGAGGCTACTCTGGGATTCCACACGTTGAATGATCCATGCGCTCCAAAGTAATTGTTGCCTTTAGGTAATGAAACTAAGGCATACTATTGGAATACATAGAAATGAAATGGATTAATCATTACATTAGGATCATGAGGACTTAATTAATAAATATTACTTAAAAAAAAAAAAAAAACAAGTGTGCATGGCCTTCTACATTATGAAATTCAAGAATGGATGTATGCGACTTTACATTTATTTTTAATCTTTTTTTTTTTATAATGACATTATTTTTGCAAAGTGAATCTATGACCCGCAATGAAGTAACATTAATGTAACACCAAAACTTGCCCCTCGCCAAACAACTTTAGAGATTTATTTTAATTCATCTTAAAAAGTTTAAATTCTAATTACTAGATAAAAAGTGTGAGATGGAAAATTTCCTTGCTTTGAAGTTTATGGTCTAATAATGGTCAGCTATTGAAGCGAAATATTACCATAGAAAACTACAAGCCTGGGTAATTTTATCTATCAATTAGGTAAAATTATGTTTCACAAAAAAAAAAAAAATAAAAATAAAAAAATTGGTCAAGTTGTTTTTTTTTTTTTTTTTTTCAGGAAACCTTATACCACTTTTCTATACACAACCTCCAAGAAAAAGAAAGGTAATTTTGTCACAAAGCATGGTGACAAAATCAAAAGGAAATATGGAATTGTACCTCATGGACAGCATCACTAGCTGAAGGAAGGCTCCTATTGAACTGTGGAATTGGTGGAATAACTTTTGGGGGCCCAACTTTTAGGGTCCTTAGAATTGGGATTGTTCCTTGAGGGCACTCTTCATTCTTGTGCCAAGTTTGAAAGAGCTGATCAATAGAGGAGGATTTTGCTTCAAGTCCTCTGGGATATGAACTGGGTTCCATCTATAAAGCAACTAAACAGATTAACTGTAACACGTTTATATTGTAACACATTTATATCAGTTCTCCGAAATAAGGAGACCAAAAAAAAAAAAAAAGCTACTAAAGCGGATCCCAGTGCACGTTGACGTGCCCGTTCCCATACTGTAGAGTGTGGAAAAAGAGTTGTATATATATGTGTGTGTTACTTGTTTTTATATAAATGTTGTTTTCAAAATTAAAATTCATGACGTTCATATCATAATTAAAAAAAACAAAAAAAAACTTCTTACATTAAACTCTTTCTTAGCTACTATCTTTGTTATAATAGTTACAAGATTCCTTCATAAATCTCACATTTGGTTTTGATTTCAGCACGCAGGTGGATATATTTATTAGTAAAAAATTTCATTACATGCATATAAATCTTGGTCTCATACAATAATTACCTGTATTGTATGATTCTTGAGGAGGGGGTGACTGAAAGCTGGTTGTTTATCAATATCAACACAATCAACCACATCGCCATGAGCACTCTGGCAAAAACTCCACAGAAAAAAGGAAACCATTTTAGCAGCTGAAAACTTCAATATTAACTGTGACAAACTCAAAGATTGGACAAAATCTAAATGATCACCTCTATTGTTTTCCCCACAAAAATTCTGGTTCCCTCAGTAATCCCATTGATCCAAAATTGTATTAAAACTAGCAACAAAAATGAACAACCTCCAAAATTCTTATGAAAATGCTCACAAGCCATTTACTATACTGAAACAATATATATATATTGAAATTCTCCTATATTTTGTTTTTCACTAACCCCGTTTATATAGAGCTTTTGTCCCAAACATCAGTCTATTATTAACATCTCCTATGAGAAAAATAGAAAAGGTTAGGTGTTGAACAGATTATGATATTTAATAAACAATCAGCTTTCATTCCTCACCATAATGTTTCTTCTGTCAAAGGATCTTGTTGACCAGTGCCCGCAATCTGCCATAATTAAGGATATAATTTTTGTTGCTGGTATGTCGCATGACGTGTCTTCTTTTTTAGTGCTCATTCTAGAATATACAAGCATCTTCTTAATACTTTTTTCTTTATATTTTTTTCTCCCAAGATTTTCTCGTACCTCCTCACAAATGTATAAAATTGATCATAAAAATAAAATTTAATAAATATATTAAGTGTTGTGTCTACAAAATATAAAAATTTAATTATAATTTTATTAAAAGAAATTTGATAAAAAAAATATTATTATTAAATTAATTAATAAATTAACCATAAAAAGAAAATTAAATTTCTTTAATTAAATTAAATACCAAATTTATAGGGTTTTATTCAAAAGGGGACAAATTGCATATAGGCTCATAATTTAAATATCAATTTTCTCCCTATTAACGAGTATTATTTATCCAATATTATCTGCCTACCTTAATCTATATATGATCCTTCATCGAGCTCATGAAAAAATAAATTAGATCCATTAAGTACAAGGCATTATACAATATCACATAAATTTACTCATATATCTATCTTAAAGTTTGTTTATTCATTAATTTAGTATACAATTATATCTCATCCATTGATCTTAGCATAAATCAATGTTGATGTTAATATAATTAGGAGTTTAATATAATAAAAATTAATCTAATTAAATTCAATTTGAATTTGATTATTTTGATAAATTTAAATATTTATAATTATATAAAAATACGTTATTTATATTATTACATATATATTTTTTAATTATTGTGTATGATATTTTTATTAGAATAATAAAATTACAGTATTTTTATAATTTCTTATCGTTGATATTAGAGTTATTGTACCATATTAGTAGTATCAAAGTTAGTTCAATATGAGAGTAAGTATCAAAGCAATTATTTTTTATTTGAATCAATTGGGAAAAAATATAAGTCTTATTAGAACTATCATAAAAATCACCAAAACCACCACAGAAGTTTTCAAAGTTAAAGAAGTTACAAAAACAATCACTTGTTATCATTAAAGATTCACCACCGACCACCATATGCTTTAAAAAAAACTTCAACTGTCGTAAATCTATAAAATTTTAAAAGTTCACCACTCTTTTTCACCATCAATTACTTCATTGCCACTCGTTATTATAACCCCAAACTTGACAATTTCTACTCAGAGGTCACCACTCTACCTTTTTAGCTTACTATTATCTCACCGAAAAAACTTACTCCTCCTTTTCGATATTTTATCAAAGATAAGGGGTTTGATTAAAAAACCAAAAAAGTGGAGTTTAATTAAAAATAATAGAAGTTAAGGAATTAGATTATAAATAACAAAAATTTTGGGATAAATTACAAATAACAAAAGTGTGCAGGTCAAATTGAAAAAAAATCATGAATTTCAACATAAATGGCACAATCTTTGTTTTAGTTCCCATGTTGGATGAGAAAAATTACAATTAATGTTAAATACAGGTAAAGTTTTATTTGATTACATTGAATTACTGAATATTGTGAAGATTAGAATTACAAAACTCACAACAGATGTCATAAAAGTATAGAGAGCTACTCATCAAGAGTTATAAAAGAAGGATAAAAAAGCACTCTATTTCATCCATCAAAGGGTAAATGATGAAGTTTTTGAGAATATTGCAGGAGCAACCTCATCAAAACATGTATAAGATATCTTGATGACATTATTCCAAGGTGCAAATAAAGCTAAAAAGGTGAAACTCCAAACCTTACAACATTAGTTTGAACTTTTACAAATGGAAGCTTTAGAATTAATTTTAGTTAATATAAGTAAAGATCTTACCCTAACAAATCAAATAAGAATCTATGAAGATCAAATGAATGACCAGGTAAGAGTTGAAAAGATCTTACAAACACTCACATCATAGTACAAGCATATTGTGGTTGCTCTAAAAGAAGTAAATGATTTGTCATAGATGTTAGTTGATATACTAATGGGCTTGCACATTAAGAAACCAATAGATCAAGTACTTTAAAGTTAGGCTTCTATCAAAAACAATCAAAGTGATCAATCAAAGTAGAAGTAAGGTTCTTTTAATGGTAGAGGATAAGAATGTGGTAATAATTACTATAACAATAAAGGTCAAGGAGGCATTATAGTAATTATAGAGATAGTGATAACCAATACAATGACCAAAGAAGTTCAAACCAATCATATAAAGATCAAAGTCAAAGTCAAGGAAAAGGTCGTGGTAAAGGAAGGTATGATAAATTTCAAGTTAAGTGTTACTCATGTCATAGATAAGGTCATTACATTAGTGAGTGCAAGTCTCATGAGCATAATCAAATAACTTATTGTGCATAAGAAGGAGATTTAGATAATGGAAAGCAAGCACTTATAATGGTTACTATAATTACTAAAACACCAAACTATAATACTTAGTTCCTTTATACCAAGGGTGCTAATCATATATGTCAAAAGAAAGAGTTCTTTATAGATCTTAATGAGTTAATCTGCTCCATAGTCAAGTTTGTTAATGATAGTAATGTTCCAATGACAGGAAAAGAGTGAATTCTCATCAAGTTGGAGAATGAGGACCATAATTATATTTTAAATGTATTTTATGTATCAGATATAAAGAACAACTTACTCAATTTAGGTCAATTACTAGAAAAAAGATATAACATATAATTACATGATAATTGTCTTTCAATTCTTGATAGGAGTAGGATACTTATTATTAAATCCCTTTTAACGAAGAACTAAATGTTTCAAGTTAATATTGTCACTAATGTTTATACTTGTCTTAGTATTATTGTCAAAGATAAGTCTTAGTTATGACATTTTCATTTTGGCCATCTAAATATTCGTAGTTTAAAGTTACTTGCATAAGGAAACATGGTAATAGGCTTACCCAAGATACATTAACCTAATTAGATTTGTGAAGCATATATTCTTGTAAAATAAAGCAAACAACCCTTTGTAACAAGAAATTGGTATGTAAGACAACCACTATAACTTATTCACTCTGATATTTATAGCTCGAAGAGTATTTCATCATATAATAATAATAATAATAAGTATTTTCTTACCTTCATTGATAATTTTATAAGAAAAATATGAGTTTATTACATGTAAAGAAAGCTTAAGGTGTTTAATTCTTTTATGAAGTTTAAGACCTATGTTGAAAGATAGAGTTGGTACTATACTTTAATTTTGAGAATTAATGGAAATGGTGAGTATATTTCAAATGAGTTTAAGGAGTTCTATTATGTATAGGGAATAAAGTATAAAGTCACAATTTTATATACCTCAAGGTATAATGGAGTTATTGAAAGAAAAAATAAATCAATCATGAATATGACGAGAAATTTGTTAAAAGTTAAGGGAGTTTCCAATTCATTTTGGGTAAAAGTTTTTTTTGTGTTATGTTTACTTGTTGAATAGATTTTCAACAATAAGTATTCAGAATATCACTCTTGAAGACGTATGAAGCATATTTAAGCTTAGTGTAAGGCATCTCAAGGTGTTTGGTTTTATTACTTATACTTACATTCTAACGAAGACAAGAACAAAATTAGATAATCGATGAGTGAAGACAATCTTTCTTAACTATATAAAAAAAGGATATGAGATATTTAATCTTATGATACAGAAGGTAATAGTAAGTAAAAAGATAAAGTTTGGAACTTTGATGTTGATGAATAAAATAACTCTTAAAAATGTCTAATTGCTATTTTAAGAAAAAGAAAATTTAAACTATAATCCCTACTATAAATGGGAAAGTCTCACCAATTAGTGCATGAAATCCTATACCACAAGCTCTACAAAAGAATGAAAAACCAAAGAGAAATTATCAACAATTAGTTAGATTACAAAATTATAACCTAATCTCTAATAATGTTATTGATGATAATAGGGATTTGGTGCATTTTGTCATGTTTGTATATTGTGAACCAGTGTCATTTGATGAGATGATTCAAGATACAATGTGGATGAATGTCATAAATGAAAAAATCAAGACAATTGAGAAGAATAACATGTGAGAGTTTACTAATATTCCACAAGGTCAAAAAGCTATTGATGTAAAGTGGGATTTCAAGACTAAGGAGAAATCTAATCAAGAAATAGGGAGATATAAAGTAAGATTGGTTACAAAAATATTTAAATAATGACTTGATCATGATTATCACAAGGTATTCTCCCTTATTGATCGAATGAATGCTATCAGACTTATAAATGCTTTGGATGTACAAAATTATTGGAAAATTCAACAAATGGATGTAAAGTTAGCTTTTCTCAATGCTTCTCTTGAAGAGAAAGTGTTTGTCAAGCAACCACTAGGTTTTGTGAAGAAAGAAAATGAAGAGAAGGTGTATAAACTGAAGAAAACACTAAATGACCTGAATCAAATTCCTAAAGTATGGAACAAAAGCATTGATTCCTTCTTCCATGAAACAATTTCCAAAAGTATCATTTTAAGCATGCCTTATATATGAAAATCAATGATCCTAGTGATATATTATTGGAGTGTTTATATGTGAATGATTTAATCTTTACAGGTAATAATATCAAAATAGTTAAAGTTAATGATGTATAAATTTGAAATGACAAATTTGAGCCTAATTTCTTATTTTCTTGGAATCAAAGTAACTCAAAAAGATGATGAAATCTTTATCTATTAGAAAAGGTATGCTACTAAACTATTAAAAAAGTTTCGAATGTATAATTACAATCTTGTAATAATTTTCATAAAAATTGGTACTAGATTATCTAAATGAGGCAATGAAATACCTATTGATTTTACACTTTTCAAATAGATTATTAGGAATTTGAGATATCTGAAATGCATGAAGTTTGATATATTTTATAGAATTGGTTTGATTAGCAAATTTTTGATGTGTCCCCATCAATCTCATGTACAAGTTGTTAAGAGAATTACGTGGTATATAAAAAGAACTTATAATTATGATCTATTTTATCTTTTATATAAAAGTTATACTCTTATAAATTATTATGATAATAATATATCTTATGGAGATATAAATGATTGTAAAAATACTTTTAAATATTATTTTAACTTTAAAATTATTATTTTTTTGTAGTTATTTAAAAAATAATCTATTGTTAATTAGTCATAGGATGAATTTAGAACTAGTTTTGATATTTTTAACTAAATTCTCTGTATAAGTCATTGTTGGGATTAGAACAAGTTTGAAGCTTGTCAAAAAGTTTTCGACGATTTGAAGATGGCGACAGCAGAATCAAAATCATCTCTTTTCCTTTCAGTTCCCACGGCTTTCTCCATTTTTCTTTTGATTTTCGTAAATTGGAGATAACCAGTAATGGTTTCCTTAAGCAAAACTCCTGAACCTTCTTTTTGGGACAAAATATGTTGATTGATGCTTATGAAAAGTTCATAATATCACAGAAACGCAATAATAAGAAAGAATGGTTTTGTCCACATCAAGGAATCGGGACATATAGCATTATTCTACAATAATTTATGGTGGAATTTTTATAGGAAGATTTCCCACTTTCCATGTTAATAAATATAAAGAATTTAAAAAAAAAAAAAAAAAAAGAAATATCGTAGCACTATGGTAACAAATGGGGAAAATTTTATACATCATTTCAGCTTTTAAATTTTTTAGTTTTACTATTGACTTTTCATCTTTTTTAAGTTAAGGCACAAGATAAGGCACGACTCTAGCATAGGAGTCATCAGACCCAACTCGATCCAAACATCGAATATGGCCGGGTCAAACTATAAGATCCCCTCCTTACACGAAAAACTATTAACTTTTGTGTAATCCACCGTCCTAGTTTATGCTTCATATTGCATTGTTTTTGAATTGGTTTTCATAAAATGAACTATTATTCTTTTAATTTTTAATCTTATTTTTTGTTCTTGGCATATTACGTAAACCAAGGTTTTTCAAGTCTTTGAGTTGACTTTCAAATATTAGGTAGGTGTTATTAGCAAGATTGTATTTTTTTTTTTTTTGTGTGTGATAAATTAGACTCCATGGAAATGTTCTAATTTCTTACCATTTTATGATTTTTTTTTTTTTTGAGAAGTACCATTTTATGAAATTATTAACAAAGAATTAGTTTCTCACTGCTTTGGTAAATTCTCAGATTGGGTAGAGGGTAGTTTCTTATGTGAATTTTCAATGTTTTATTAGGTTTATTATTATTTAAATATTTTTTTAAAAAAATTAAATCTGTTAGTTCAACCAGTTATATTTTTTAATAACTATGCTTTAATGCACTCAAACTCGGATGAACATAATATGTTATTACTATGTTTATTCACCCAGTTAATAGTGAAAAGAAATGGGAGACCTTAACCCAAAGTGGCTGTGTTCAATGTTCAAACAGAGAACATTGAAAACATGGTGTGTGCAGTTCGTAATTATTTGTTTGGAATGACAGTGGTCTCCAGTAAGTCAGTACGACATTCTAGTCAAGCAAGTTTACTTACTGCAGCTGCATTAGGGTGATTGTTGATGTTGAATTCTCATGTCAACTGCACAAGCTACGCCTGATTTTACTTCGCAGAAGGGACGGTGAGAATCTCCTACTCACAAGTTGCTCTCTGCACATGTTTTCCGTTAAGCTGGTCAATGGACACGTATAGCTGCCTGCCTTCTTCCTGGCCAACACCAGCAGCTGTTTCAGCTCGCCCCCCAGGAATCTCAGGCATGCTGGACTTCAGGAATCTCAGACACATCTCAATAAGTTGCTTCCAACAAACGTCAGTGGCCTGAGCAACTTGGCTCACTCATAAGCAATGATTTCAAAATTCTGCTTCGCATTCAGAGTAGAATGGTGGAGAAGAGCAAAACCCCTGAAGTTTGGCAGTAAAACAGCTCGAGAATCAGCAAAGCTCCAGTAGGCAAACACACTCAATATGAGGGGTGTGGGGAAACATGTCCACTGGTTGTATGCTTTTGAGTTCGTAACATCCTCTTATCTTTTCTTCTTTCTGCCAAAAAAAGAGTGCAAGGATTTAGATTATATATGCCTTCAAAAGCAATTGAGCCACAAGCTAGAAAACGTAAGTACATACCACACCATGGCAAAGATAGTCAAGGTCCCGTGCACATGTGGCAGGATTACAAGATACATAAACAATACGTGGAGCCCTGAGCTTTAGCAAAAATTTAATCAGCTTAAGGTGCATACCAGGACGGTTTGGATCTGCAGAATTGATCACATTCAATCAAAGGTGAAAATGTGACCAAGAATTTTCTTCAAGAAAATATCACATGATGAGCAGAAGTTATTTCCGATCCTGACAGACAAACAGATAACTTGTCTAGAGAGTTAAATACATTCTGATTCAGGACATCTAGCAATAGAACAGCATGCAATCAAACATTTTTGTGAAAAATGATGTGCGATACGACCTGAAATGATGATGTCAGGCTTCGGGAAATTGTTGCCAAAATTTTCACTGATTTTGTTGAGATCACCTTGGACAAAGGTAGCATTGCTGATGTTGTTTAGCTTAGCATTTCGAGTGGCATCTGATATTGCTTGAGGAACTACTTCATAGCCATAAACATGTCTAACCCTAGTATAAAAGAAAAGTATAGAGACATGATGCCAGACTGGTACTAGTCCAATTATCTATCCAAATGAATGAACATAAACTGCTATACCTTTTGGCAAGCGTTAGACCAATGGTGCCAGTACCACAAAATAGGTCAAGAATAATTTCTGAGCCATTCCCTCTGAGAGCAGCACAATCTGCAATAAGTTTATAGAGAACCTCTGCCTGGACAATTTGAAATTTGCCAATATGCTGGTAAGGAGAGTATGAATAGAGCAAAACAGGAGAGAAAAGCAAGAGAAAATTGAGGGCATAACAAAATAAGTGTGCAATTCAGTGTTAATAACATCAGCCACCTGGTGAGTATTTGTCTGAAAGAAAGAATTGGCTGAAATTTGGAATTTAAGTCCTCTTAGTGTCTCTGTGATAGTAGGCTTCCCATACAAAGTATATTCTTCCTCCCCAACCGATGTATTACCAACAGAAGTATTTACATTATTCACAATGCTTACCTAACAGTCATCAAGGGAAAGGAAAAAAGGTGAAAAAGAAAGGCAAATATGAGAATGAACTAAGTGAAGAAATTTTAAAATTGACACACAAGATATACGAGTTAATAGGCATCAATGCCAAGACAAGATATGGGGAGATGATATAAATGCAAAAGGTAAGGCAGCCACAGATAGGTGAACACTGATACCATCCAGAAGCTCAGCTTAAACATTTTTCAGAAAATTGAGATCTGCCAAAGGGTAGCTTGCCCATGAAGGAACAGAAAAAATTATTGTCATGCATCATAGAAAATTCAGGAATTGATCATACAAACCACTTCTGGAATAACAGAGATCTTTTCAACCAGGGGCTTCAGCAGCTCTGGCTCATATGATGTGGTTACAAAATTAACCATAAGCTCAAGTACATTAGTGTCTGAGTTCCTGAAATACAGCGCAACATTGAATTTGAGCAGGAAAAGAATCAGAAAAGAAATAATTCAGAATGCATAAACTCCGAGACAAAGTTACTGCATTTTAATTAAAAGTATTCAGAGGAATAGAAATTGCAAGTTGACTTGCAAGTAAGAGTAATAATAAGCATGTAGACATAATGAAGTTTATTTTATTGGTGAAAAGACCCAATTTACAGTACATGATTATGAATTTCAAGTCATCATATATATACATGGCCTTGCCTCACTAAGGAATATTCAAATTCATAAGGAGTAAGATAAGAATAAAAAGTTTTTAAATCTTTAATTCAGCCTGCAATTGTGACAAGGCTGACAGTAGTTGTCTAAGGAGGATTGAAAACCAATTTAGCACTACTACATATCAATTTATTACTTACACAGAAGGACTTTTGATAGGACTCTGTGTGTGTGTGTGTATGATTGCATCTTTCTACCATTCAAAGGCAAAATAATTTACTTCAATGTGAAACAAAAGTAAGCACATCCAAAGAGTGGAGCATTTTGATGTGCAACCATAAATAAAAAGCAAAATTATTAAATGACCAAGAAGATGAGGACATGACAGAGGTTACAGCACCTTCCAGTTCTCAACATCAAAATTATTAAATGACCAGGAAGATGAGGACATGACAGAGGTTACAGCACCTTCCAGTTCTCAACATCAGATGCTTAAGGAATCCCATATGAGAGTGAGTGTCATAAGGACTTAGACCTAACTGTGGATTTCTCCAACAATCTTGGATGGCTTCCAGAACCTATAACACACAATGCAAGTCAAGGAAAACAATCTGCCACCTCTTAGCTAAACCATATGTTACATTCATGATAAGAATTTCAACAAAAACCAATGATTCAGACTTAGTTAACAAGTAGATCACATGCTGAAAAGGAAACTGCAGACATTCCATATATTAATAAGAATGCTTGGTATTCACATTAGGGAAACTATAATGGGGTAATGGCCTTTCTCCTGGCCAAAATATTTGGAGGTAAATATATATGCATAAATAGAGGAACCCTACAGCATCTTCACATAGGATGACAAAAGGGATTACATTAATTAGAGTACTCTTCAATGATAAAATTAAAGAGGGTTTACCATGTTAGCAGGCTCACTTTGTAACAAGCAATTGTCAATGTTAAGGACTTTGTCAAAAAAGCCAGGAACATGCAGTCCCAATGCATAGTTCACACAGCCATCTTGTTTCTCTCCCGACAACTCTTTAGGCAACCATTTTTGAGGACCACATGAAAACTCCATCTGCAGAAACAGTAAACAACAGCTAAGCAAATGTCTATTGATTCCGTTTTACACGTTTCTGCAGCTTAACAGCATCGACAGAATATTCAGATTAGTGAAAGTGGAACCATCAAGTCAAGTGCATTATTGAATATATGAATGTGCATGCATGAAAAGTTTAATTGGATACAGTACAAATTTTTATTTATATGACATGAATCTCACTTTCTACAACAAAAACAAAGCCTTAATCTCAAATTTAATTGTAATTACATGAATCGTTTCTCATCATTCCTTTCTATTATGAAATAATTTTGGTGTGAGATTTAATTGCTCTACATCCTTTCTAACCAAAGATTCTCAGGTAAACTAAGATCGTCCTTTCCCTCTCCCCTGGCCATCCACTTCGATTATGATAGATACAACAGATTTTAATAAGCTTTCTCATTCTGCACTAACCTTATTTCTATAATGGAACTGCATATCACAAGGAACAATGGCCTTCATAATGCCAGCGTTTTCCTGAATTTTGTCAGAAAACCTTCCAACATGTATTATCAGGTCACGCACTTGCTGTTCTTTAGCTCTGAGCTGAGCCTCATAAGAAAGGTTTTGAGTTTTACAACCTCCACAATATGAAGCATACTCACAAGGGGCATTTACAAGATCCCAGTGAGGAGAAATTGTCTTCAACTTGGTTACCTGCACTTTTGACAAATGAAAGTACCTTTGATCAAGAATGAAATTTTAGATGTCAATCCTTCACGCAAACTGTGATAAGAAGACATAAAATAGCATTCCTCGAGTTATAACGGGTCAGAAACTTCTGCATGTAAAAAATCAATATGATGATAACAAAATATCTTGGCTTCTACTTTTGCAGATGACATACTTTCCTCAGTTCATGTCAACCAATTATGTTTGAACCTAGCCCCACTTTCCACCATGTGCAATTGACAGACCAATAGAAGTATATTATACCCAAGAAGTTATTTCATTCAACAATCCAAACACTTTATGCACAGAAAAGGAACATTCTAATGTTATTTCACCGGACTAATACGGTCTCTTTTTTAACAGAACTATAGAAACACTACAATGGCCTGATTGTATGTTTGTTAAAGCTCCACAAATATGACATTTGGGTTGCGATGGCAAGCCTTCAAACAAAAATGGCCACATATTATAGATGAGCTATTTGTGCAACCTCACAAAACCAAAATTACTCAAACTAATGCTTAAAACAGCAGATGACAAAGCCTGGATCCTACATATATCTAGACATTGTGATACAGCTGATAACATCCATTTCCATAATTTACGTCAGTCAAAATGATTTCAAGTCAAGTATATAGCTTGAGACTAATTCAGAATGACCAAATGCAAACATCACATTTGTTGGATTTATACTTAGTTCCACACATTACAAATTTGCTATTTCCAAGTCCAATTAATTTCCCTACTTCTTCCGTTCTGGCCCTCATGATCTTCATAACCCGAAAATGAAATCTCCCAACCTGCTCTTTCATTACTTTTAATCAAAGTTTGTGCTTTTCAATCAAAATCCACAAATCTCTAATGAATTTTGCACACTTCAACAAGCCTGACATGCAATCAATCGAACTAAAATCACTAATTAATCTCAACCTCATAAAGAGAGCATCAAGATCCCATTTTTATAACAAATAGAGAAACCCCAGAAGAGAACTGTCAGCGAAAAAGCAAAAAAAAAAAAAAAAACAAAGCCAAACCTCAGCATAGGTGCCCTTTCTGCGAGTAACCCTTCCAATAAACCTTTCACCAGGGAGCGCGCGGTCACACATGACAACAAAACCAGTCTCTGCCACCTTGCACACACCCTTTCCCTTGAATGCCAAGGACTCGCAAACCAACTCCAAGATTTGGCCTTTCTTTGGAAAATATGAACCAGACTTTGGATTATCGACACGGGGGGTTTCATTGCTATTGCTGCTGTTGGTGTCATTGATATAGTTCACTTGAGCTGCATTCTGATGTTTTCTTTGTTGTTGTTGTTGATGTGGGTCTTGTTGAGTGAAGGGTGTTGGGGAGAGAGAAGCAAGTAAGTTAAGTTTATGGAGTTTATAGAGAAAAGGGTGATGGTGAGGGGTTGTTAATGCTAGGTATCTCAATGGCATGCTGCTAGCCATGGTGGGGTGGCTTTGGAACTGGATTGAGAAGGAAAAGCAAGGAGGGGTTTTGACCCCTTTTTTTTATTTATGGGGTCAGATAAAGGCCTTTTTGCTTAACTATTTTGGAGAGTATTTCTGTGAAAAAGCTGAAATTATTTGATTTTTAATAACCAAAATTACAAGTAAGACAGATAAAACACAATATGTTATAAATTGGAATATTTTGAAAATAAATAAAGAGGCCAGAATAATTTAGGAGATATAGTGAGAGAAATAGAGGGAGGTTTTGTTTTAACTAGAAATGCAATTATTTAAGGAATTCTATTTCGCCTAATTTAAATAAAACTGGCAAACTCTACAGGAAGGAGGAGTTGCCTTACCGTTGCAGCCTGCCTTCCTTTCTAGACCTGGCTGGCTTGTTTTACAACTGCAAGAAGAGCTCAAGGAGTTACTTTATTGTTTGCTTTAACATTTTTTTTTTTTTTTAAGATTTCTTTCTTTCAAATTGAATTCATGTAGATGCAAGCCTTTGTGTCATGGTATGTGATTGTGACGTGGAATTCATAGGTTTTATTGGGCTTGCGCACGGAGCCAGGCAAGATTGACAGGCCTTCTTGTTACTTTTGTTCATTTTTAATTGCATGATATATACTTCTTTCAAACTAAGCATATAAAAAATAATAATAAGGATAAATGATAGATTAAGGTTGAAATCACCTTTAAATGACCTACCTTTAATTAAACGATTTTTCTTCCAGTCTAACGCTACCTCGTTTTTTGTTTTTGATTTTTTTTCCTTATGCATAAGGTATTTGTTGTAGAGGAAAAGAAACTATGGATACTGTGGATCGGACATCCGAATTGCCAGAACACGTATTGCAGCATATTTTGTCTTTCCTTAGCATCAAACAGATTGTTCGAGCAAGTTCAGTGTCAAAAACATGGCAACATGCATGGAAAACATACCCTGTTCTGGATTTTGGTTATGAATTCTTCTTTGGAATTTCTCACTACTCCTACTTACGTTCTAAGAACTCAAGGAAGGAGTTGTTTGATTTTGTGGAGCGAACATTATTAGCCCGCCACAGACAGATGATAAGTTTGAAGAAACTTGAACTTTACTTGTCGTTCAATGATCATGATGATCAGGATTTCTCTAAACCACTCAATAGATTGGTTGGCTATGCAGCTGAGAGCAAAGTACAAGACCTTAAGGTGGAGATTGATCATGATCAATATTATCTAGGCCATGCTTCGATGTACAAGTTGTCTGCTACTCTTCTCTGTTGGAAATCATTGATGAGTTTAGACTTGTGGGGGTGTGAACTGGACATATTATATGCTGTCAGATTTCCAACTTTGAAAATTTTGAGCCTTTTCCACGTTTACAGCAATGATAATTTAATTCAGGCTCTTGTTGGGGGATGCCCTCGAATTAAAGCAGCGAGTTTCAGTTCATGCAAAGGTTTCAAAAATCTACACTTGCATAATGTTTTTATGCTGACCCAACTCACAATATTTGACACTGATTTGGAAAGAGTTACGGTGGTGGCACCAAATCTAGATTCTATATGCATTGGCATGCCGTCTGAACACATGGATTTAAATATGTCTGCTTGCAAGATTTTGAAGAGTTTCGCTCTATTTTCAGCGTCAAGAATAGCAGATAAATGGCTACACGAACAGCTGTCAAATTTCCCAAACTTGGAAAGCCTATGCTTAAGGGATTGTGACGAATTGGAGAATATCAAGGTTTTTAGCCCTCATCTCCAGAAATTGGATATAAGTCACTGTAGCAAGTTGCTTGGTATTGAGTTTGATGAGCCTTACTTGCTTACATTGGTGTACTTTTGGGGGATTGCCTCAATGGTCTTAAACAAGTTGTTGGTGCAATCAAATGCTCATCCAGAATTGTCATTCAAGGGTTATCATTATGATTTTCCAAGTTCAAGATTTTCCAGATCCATGTTTTGCAGCCAACCCCATTGCTCAGATGCATTGCATAAATCACATTTGCTATGTGAAAAGGGCGAGGTATGTTAGGCCGGATAATCTCCCCGTCTCAATTAGTCTTAATTTTTTGGCATAATATAAATTAATATCATCTCCCTTTGGTGCAGGAATTAATTGTTCCCGCGGAATTGATGGAAAACACTTCTCATCCTTTATGCAATGCCAAGAAATCGATTCTTCGTAGCTCTGAACCTGATATGTACACAGGCCACACACTCGTAGAACTTGTAGATGCCTTGCTTAGGATTGATCCTCATGTTGAGCAATTATACATAAAATCATTCAACACATTCTCTGTCAAGGTGTGATTTGCAATAGCAATATTAGTATCATGATGACTACAAATTCACAATGTGCTATTGACTTTATCTGTGAGCTATTTATAGGCATTTTGGTTTTTGGTGGCCCTTCAAGGTTGATATTGGTTTAACTTTGTTAATAGCATTTCTATTGAAAGCTGAATGCACAACTATTTTCCTACCTAGAGATCAATTTATAAAGCCGACTCATTCATTGTCAGTTTACTTGCGTTTCAGTTCTCCTATGGCGGGTCGGTGACCACGGACGGAGACAGTCATCCTTGCAGCAAGTCTCGACCTGTTGCGTGTTGGAAGAATTGCATAAAGGATGTCAAGTTTGAGAAAGTTGGCTCCGGAGACAGCCACTATTTTGATTATAATATTTGGGAAAATATTAATTCTCTTTTGGGAGGATGCATGTGAACAAAAAAAAAAAAAAAATTGATATTTTATTAGAAAACATTGTTACATTTATATTGGATTATTTAGGAAATTTATTTGCATTGGATTTTTTTTGCCATCGCCGTCAGAAATTGGATACAAATTGAATTGAATCAATGTGTATGTGCTGTTGTGACAAATTCGATTGTGTAAGTGAAGTTGAGTTGGTATCTTGACGATATTATGATTGGTAGATTTGCACCATTTTCATTGGAATCATTTTATCGGGGAAAATCTAGGAGTCTCTCACAAGCCCCTACTTAATTTCAGGCAATATTGCGCATATTTCGACAATGAAAACGCCACAACAATTACTCAAAAACATTCATACATTCGGATGTCTCTGTCTAGTCGATATAATCAAAGTTTTCGTTGAGATAGAAAATTAATTTACTATTGCCCCAACAGGATTTTGACTCTCATGCAGCTTTCTAGGAGATTACTTTACTAACATTTTCCCAAATATTATTATCAAAATAATATTCTGATCCATCGACTCTGCTCTTGCCCCCAACTTTCTTTGTGCAATGCCTCTAATTCATTCGCTTGCATCCCACATGAGAACTGAAGTGCAAGCCAAGCTAGCGATAGAAAGTTAAGACAATGGACCAATGGTTAATCCAACATTAAGGCATAAGCAATGTTAAACCAAAACATAGTTAATGCATCTTAACCAAAACACTGTCATTTCTGGATTCATGGAGCAAAGTCATCCACAAGTTCTACAGCCACACGACCATTGCGAGTTATTACTTTGAGACGCGAAGTCTCTTTCGATACCCTGGGAAAAATGAACTACAGCAGTGCAAAAACAAAACAAGTGAACCATTGATTGGAATACGTTATGGTGCTTAGCAAGATAATTCAAATTAGATTTTAAGGAAATATTCATCATGCGCCTGATTACATGCCTCACCTGTCAGCCATAGCAAAGCCAACTCAACAGAGAAAGAACATAATAGAGAAACAAATTTTACCAATTCAGCGTTATGTTGGAGTTTTCAAAATAAAAAGAACAAGTTGTGCCTCCAGAGATTTGAACCCAGGAGGGGTGTATGATGGTTAAAAGACATAATTATTAGTCCAGACCCACAAATAATAAATTTAATTTTAATAAATAATTTAAAAATAACAAATATTCACTATTATTTATAAATATTAATAATCTATTATTTATTCAAAATATTAAATTATTCTTTATCTTCTTAATTTTTTTTATTTTTATTATTATATCAAAATTTATTTATTTATAATATTATTCAAAAATATTATAAATATTTTAAAAAATAATACTAAAAATATAATAATTTTTTAAAAATTTAATTTTAAAAATATAATATATAATTAAATATATTTCATTTTATTTTATAAAAAAATTCATATAAACTCGTATTATATATTATTAAATATGAATTTTGCATTAAGAAAGAGATTGAATTTAAATTAAGAGGTTGGTACCAACACATTAAACAAAGTGTCAACGTTGCTAAACCAAAATGCTACATCGGCACTTGGTAGAGCCAACACATTATTTAAAGAAAATGAGATAGCTTGCTTCCCATAGTAATGAAATGAATGCAAATAAGGAGCATCAATCTCGACATCCACCAACTCTTTACGGTCATTTATTTCCAACTTTCTGAGACGAGGGCTCGGAATCTTGATACTCTTTCAACTCCTCACAGTTTTCCAATGACAAGCTTTCAAGGAGAGAAAACTTTGATAAATGAACAAGCAGTCATTTATCTGTTGTGAAGACAGCAGACACATCAAAGCTTCTCAAATTTTTGCACGCGTTGACATCAACTTTCAAAGCTTCAAGCCCCCCATCAATCCATGGAGAATCAAGGTCAGATGCATCAATTTTAACTCTCTAAAGGTCACAGCTGCCAAGGATACAGGTATTTTTGAGTTTGGAAAGATTAGCCAAATGGAGATTTTTGAAACCAGAACAGTCATGCAATCTCATATCTTCAATCACAGGACATCCACAACGAGGCCGTCGATTAAAATTATCATATGCATGAACTCCCTTGAGGGAAAGCTTTCCTAGAGTGAATAGCCTTACATAGTTACCATATGGTAGCCTCAAATCACAGTTTGCCAACTTTAATACTGCTATGGACCTTGCATGAAAGCCATTGGGTAGCAGCCTGGAATTGTTCTCATAAAAGTTGTCCCTATGAGGTAAAGTGATATTCAGAGCTTGCACATTACTCTCGACTGCATAGCCAATCCACTGGTTCACTATTGGTGCGAGGACTTTAGGCTATGTCAGGGCATCCGAAGTTTAAGTTTCTTCATACTTATGATATGAGTATGGTGGGTTAACAAAGTTCGCTCCACAAATCTGTCCATGAACTCCCTCCCCCTCTGGAGATTTATTACTAGTGTCAAAAAAAAAAAAAAAAAACCCTCTGGAGATTTATTACTAGTGTCAGAAAAAATAAAGAAAAAGAGTCATCTGGACAGAAAATGCAGTAGTTCAGGTCCAGAATTGGGATTGTTTTCCATGCTTGTTGCCACATCTTTAACACTAAACTGACTTGAACAATCTGTTTGAAGTTGAGGGAAGATAGAATTCGGTGCTACATTGGCTCAGGCAGTTGAGATATCTGGTCCGGTGGCTCCATGTTCTCCCCCATCTATGCCCAACAAAGTCAATACTGCAAGATGTTTTTCATTTTTCAATCATTAAAGTCAGTGGTGGTCACATTCTGCTAACATTGAGACAATGTTGAATCCAGATCAAATCAACAACTTAAACAAGTTTGCTGCCAATTACATAGACAAAGCCTTGCGTATAGGTAGCTAAGTATTATGTAGTCAAGGAAAAATCAGGATAAAAGCCAATGAAACATGGTATATAATATGGATATGGTGCCCTTCTCTCATTGGCATTGTTTACAAAGTCAAGAGCTAAGTATTAAATTGCATTCACCTAATTAATGGCAATATTGTTAGGATCAAATGTCCTGTCATCAGGCCAAGAGCTTAAGCTGTAGGTTGAGATGCAACTTTATTTTCTTAAACCTTCTCACAGCCGCATCTAGCACTGAGGGGTTGCAACCATTACAGGCGCCATAGGTCTCGCTTTCAAACCTAGAATCCAAAAGGAACGCAGAATATATTAGCCAACACATATCTGCAACACCACTTGCTACAACTACAATCCTGTGTCATGGACGGACTCTCTGTATATAATTGTGTAATCTCTCATCGTAATACACATAGAAATTCATTCTCTTAATTCTCTCTTTTGCATTTGTCATGAACCATATTAATAACACCAAGAGCAGCAATAGCAGTGAAACCCCCAGTACTGAGAATCCAAAGTCTGGTACATATTTTTCAAAGAAAGGCCAAATCTTGGAGTTGGTTTGTGAGTCCTTGGCCTTTCAAGGTGTGCAAGGTTGAAGAGACTGGCTTTCAAAGTGTGCAAGGTTGCACTCCCTGGTGAAAGGTTCAGTGGGAGGTTCACTCGCAGACAAGGCACTCATGCTGAGGTTTGGTTATTGGGGTTTTCTGCTTTTTCATTGACAGTTCTCATCCGGGGTTTCTCTTTTTATTATAAAAATTAGATCTTGACGTTCTGTTTATGTCAAGTTTGTTGAATTGTGCTAATAGTTGATATTGGGTCTACTAGTGTGTGCAGAATTGATAAGATAGTCGTAGGTTTTGATTGAAAGGTACAAAATTTCATTTTGCAGTAAAGAAAGAGCAGAGTTGGGATTGTGTTTCAATGTCAATAAAAAAAAAAAAAAAAATGCAAATGGGGTCAGGCATTTAGGATGCGTCTAATACGACAAGGTCTATATGCGCAAGTCTTAGTGTAATGCTAGAGTTTGTGTTACAATTGTCCCAGTGAGGTTTGTGTTACTCGAACTTGAGACCCTCCTTCGGTAGATTCCCATGGCCTACAACGTATCAAAGAAAAAGTAGAGATACCAGTTGTCTGGTGGTAGGAAACCAAACGTGCTGCCCTGCCTATCTAAAGTTAATGAAGATTTGATTTTTCTAAGTTAAGGCCAAATAAATAATCAGAAAAAACTTTGGTAGAATTGAAAAAAGATACAAAACCATGTACCACAATTTTGGCTTCAATTCAATCATCTTTGAGATGAGCAAATAGCTTATAGTTACAGATTGAAGTTCAGCATTTAGCGTTAATGTTTAGATATTTGTTTTTATTATAATTAAGTCGAATTTAGGCCACTTAACTCTTTTCCCTGGATAGACAAAGGCATGTCCAAACCAACCAAGTTTAGCCTAATTCTGTACTCCCCAAATGTGAGTTTTAATTATGAAATACCGAAAAACACTAGGGCATTTCCATATCCATAACAATAACGTCACTATGTTATGTGTTTGACAAGATTTAGAACAAAGTTTTGTTCCTAAAAGGAAACTAAAGCAGTTTACCCCCACCAACATTTGCATACTAGTAGAAAAACTCCTGATGAAAACACCTTCAGGGTTTCTGTTCACCACTCTTTTCGGATACTAGATTGAAAAACCACATGAACATCTTTAAAGAGGCTCTGATTGTTCCTCAAACTTCACTCCCAGTGCTTTTTCTCACCAGAAATGCTCCTCAAAAGCTGTTTAGAACATAGGTCCTGTGCCCGTGTTGTACACTTTGCCCGCTTGGCTGTCACCCAAGCTGGTTCCTGTTACGGGGAGAAAGAGAGGGTCCATTAGTCTTCAGGATTTTGCAGTTTATAGAGTCCTACCATCTCTTACAACAAGAGCAAGAATTGGCCACTGCAAACATAACTATTGGTTGGAGATTTTTGGTAGTAAAACTAGGGAGGGAGGAGAGTGATTACCTCAGGAACAAAGCGAGACAATCCAAATTTAATTATGAGGAGGACGTGTTCAATGACAAGAATTGCTGCAAGACCAGGCTCGATTTTCCACTGTCGCTCCTGATCATACAGGCATACTAGAAGTACAGAGTTGGTGCAGATTGACATCACTATTAGAAACTAGAATCAGCCAAAAAAAAAAAAAAAGTCAAATATCTCTGTGTCAGTAACAAAAACGTAAGAAGGAATGATTTTAACAGAAAATCCAGGATGATAAAAAACAAGCAGAGTTGATGGGAAAAGAACTGTGAATGTGAATATGGACAACAATAACACTAAAAAGGCATCATAGTACGGGACCTGAAATATGTTTAACCAAGCTCCAATTGTAGCAGCAACACGAGGAACAGGCCTTTTCACCATGGTGAGTAGCTTCAGTGCATCACTTCTAATTTCTACGAAGCTGTTCTGCATATGATTTTTCAATTTTAAGTTACAAACAAAGATCTAATTACCACCATACAACATTTACTTATAAAAAAGAACCAATAGAAACTTACCACAGAAGCTAAAACGAATGCTAGGGAGAATGCACAAGCAAACATCATGACCATTCCAAATTGCAATGCCAATGCCAGGAAGTCTGCAGATAATTTGCTTTTATTGTAGATGTGCCAGCAAATCCAATGGTTTCCAACTCCAGAATGATACTTAGGAAGCAGAGCAATGGAAATTGACAAAAAATTTTCTCCAAAAGCATAATTAGGCTGCATATGGTAGCACATTACCATCAAAAAGGCCATCTTCTAGTTCCTCACCAATGCTTGCAGAATATGTAGGCTTAAGGTATTCTTTCTCCACCTTGGAACTGAATCGAATCTTCTCATCCAATTGTCCATCTTGCCCATTTTTTTTGTTTCTTGAAACCGAGAATGTATTAATCATATTACTCAACTTAAATGGGGAGGTTTTTTTTTTAATTAAAAAAAAAGAAAGGAAAAAAAGAAAGCCCTTGTAACAGCTTACCTAACAGCCCTATATTTCTTATAGCTGTATTTCAGATAAGGTATTGAGTTTTCCAACAGATTTTCCAGCAGCTGCATAACATTATTCACTTCAAGAGCATATTGATCCAGAGAGTCATTGGCAACTCATTCAAATTTTACAAAATTGATTACATGCTTACCTGATAGATAATGAGACGTTGAATCAGGACCCGCCGAAGCGTCTTAAAGTTACGATGCAAGAGGGCGTGATAGAAAACACCAATATACGATTGCATAAAGTAAAGGCCAAAAAGCTGCAGTATAAACTGTACCCTTGTAATAAAATTTTAGATAAGGAAAATAAAACCAATTCATATACCAATTTGCACCCATTACTTTGTAGACCAAGCTGTCAGCACGATATTCTCTATTATCATAGATTTCAAGTTTTATTAACTTCACTGAGAGCTTGCCCCCAAGCTTTGTGAAATACTGAATGAGAACAAGATACAAAGCTGTCAGCCCAAACCTGAAAGCCAAAAGTTAGAGGAGGAACACCATGGTTGGCCATTCCAAGCCACAAGTCCAAGAGTAAACTAAGATACAGAAATGAAGATATGTGAAATTTCTAGCAGTTACATAAATGCCATAAATTTGGCCAACATCACAACAATAATGGCAAATGACATCAAATGTCCCATGGCACCAGTCTCCTTTATTAAATCTAAAGCCAATCCATTCGGTGTGATTTTCTCTACGCATTAAGGCAAAGATGCAGGTTGAAATTTAACTGGCAGCCAAAGCCCAGTATTAATGTAAAGGAACTCAGCAGCCCACATCCCTTATTTTGCCTGATTTAGTCAACCCTGATATGTAGTGTAGCTTCACATAAAAGAATGCACATGCAGACCTGCATATACTCACCTTTTAATGGATAGATTGATAAGGTGATATCTCAATCAAGGGACTAAGAAAGATCTAACTTCTTGCTAATGCGGAAATCACTGAAATGACCATGCATGCTTGCACGCACGCATACACACAGAAAAACAGACTTGCATGTTTTTTTTCTATAAACTTAGCATATGCATTTATGCATAGGCATTTGAGACAATTAACATGCCAACCGAATACCAACATGAAAAAGAATCCCCGAAGATGGAAACAGGCAACCACAGAAAAAAAAAAAAAAAAAGTTGTAACTACAAAAATAAGTGATAAATAATGCAAATGAGATGAATTCAGGATCTTACTTCACAATATCAGAATCCACAACCTCATAAAGATGAGCATAGACCAACTCAAAAGGCAACTGGAGGCAAATAATGCTCAGAATAACAATGGCATTATTCCTAAATTGCATAAGATGCCCAATCCATTCATATCTTTGGTATGCCTCCTTCTCTTCGGTTTTGTCAAACTCCAAATATTTTATGCATTCTGAAAGAGAATGTAAGCTCTGTTCCTTGCCTGAAAGTTTATATCCTTGACCAGTGCTAACTGAATAATTTATCTGCCACCTATTAACCAAATTGAGAGAGAGCAGCGCAGATAAGAAGAAATTAATAATACTAAACAAACCCAACACAGCAAAATGATTCTTACAACTGTAAGAATGAGAAATTTCAAGAATAAGAGAAGAAAATAAAGATGATAAAGAAGAGACAAGGTTTCAATAAAAGAAATCACCTTGCTAAAAGGGCAGAGTTTTTACGTTTCCAGAACTGGAAAAACAGCACAGCCCACAATATTATGCTAATGAAGAACACAGGAAGCACCAGTAACTGCAATGACCTGAATAAAGGGAATAACCAAGTTTGCAACTCATTTACAGACAGGGTCACATCTGATAATCCAATACTGACTCTAAAAACAGTAGCTAGCAGCAAGTTTACCAAGAAGTATTGATGTTTACCCAAAATGAAGCAACTGCACAATGAGCCCAAATATAGCAGGAAAGAGCAACCAGCGTGTGTACATTCGAAGGAAGGCAAAATAGATTGCAATCTAACAAATGCAATTCCTGAGTTATAATCATGACACAATCAATATACTGTTACTTACACATGCAGCTACAGAACCATTCACCTTCAGTCCAAAATACAAAAACATGTCATCAATTGGCTGGTTGGTGAAGTTTCGCCAATTCAGCACCCAGCTTCTCAGGAGCTTCTTCCTCTTAATTTCATCTATGGACCATTGTTCAATCAACTTTATAGTTCACATCACATTAATTGCAGATACTTTGGCAATTTGTTTTATTTTCTGTTTGCATGGAAACAATAGATGAAAATTTTAAATACCGTGCAGAGGGAAAACTTGTTTAACAATGCCCTCAGATTTTAACCTCTGCACCAAAGATTCCCCAACTTCCCAAAGGAACTCTCTGCCATTGAGTGTTAGAGTTGCATCTAACTTGCTTTCATTCACCTGTCAATGCAGAATGAACTCCATATTACATTTAAATTCCAACTCAAAAATAAACAACCACACATGTGTGCATGCACTGTTGTGCAAGTATTTGCCAGCAACAGCAAGATCTAGGTTCTTTTGTTAAAATTAAAAGGTAAAGGTCTAAAAGAAAGCAAAGATATAAATTCATTCAAATTACAGAGAAAAAAAAAGAAGGATTACACCTCACACAAAATTTTCTTTGATGAACTCAAATCATGACCACTTAAGGGGAATTATTAAGTGCATACAACAACGTGAATTACTTTACCTCATGCGGCATGCAAAACAATGCCCAAGCATATCTGCACAATGCATGTGTGCGTGTGTGTGAGAGAGAGAGGGGGCGGGGGGAGGCACAAAATAAACAAAAGACAGCAAATAGATTTATAAGAGTGTCTTACAATCCCATATAATAAATGACAGTAACACTGGAAACGTTCAGACCAACTGAACAATGAGCCATCTGGCAGTTTCACAAATGCATCAACCTCCTCCAATTCAAATTGCAGGTCCATTCCTGACATTAAAGCAAGAGATAAATATACATTTCAATAGAAAGCACAAGAATATCTTTTCAGGACAATCAAAAATGAAAAATGGAATGATGATGATCATTAATATTGAAGCATGCTATTACTTACCAAGGTAAGTAGGCTTCTTCATTCTCAACTCTGCTGCAGCCCTCCCCAATGTGTCCAGAGGCACTGCTAACTGAATGAAGATAATTGTAGCTTAGCAACACAACATAAGAATGGCTTAATTTCATCAATTAAGGAATGTTGTTAGTTAATCCTACAAGGAAAACCAATGACTTCTAGCACAAAGATGGATACATAATTAAGGAAAGTTTTAAGAGTTACATTCAATGGCAAGACATCATTCATCAATTTAGCACATGGAGGTAATTAGAACCACATCAATCCACTGATTGTTCAAAATGCGTGGAAAATACATGGAATTAGTACTATATTGACTACTCAGAATTTTGTGATGGCATAACCCAGAAAGGATACCATTTAGCTCTGAGAACACATTATTCTATCTTCTCTAATACACCAAAACCTGGCCCAAATCCCCAACTTCCAAACTACTGGAGAAAGGGCATTCCCAGTACATGAAGCTCCTGCACTGTAAGATTTAGAAAATAGCCATACATACACAGCCCTATTCTCTCTTTTTTTTTCACAAAGACGGCAACTCAAATTTGTGACTTCCAAGTCATAAAGTAACCTTAGCATAAAAGTAAAGCACATCCGTGCAACTTCCAAACTAATGCAAAGAATAAAAAGTCCCACCCACGCAGATGATAGTAGTCCTCTGGATAGCATAGTCAAGATAAGGATATAAAAACAATTACCAATCAGAAAATATCAATGGTAAGAACTAGCACATGGCAACTGATAAATTAATAGATTTGAAACCAATACGGTTGAAACATGGAGAACAGAACGAAGAATAGGGAAGATAAATACAGCAAAGCTAACCTTAATAAATTCATCTGTAATGCCAACAATTCTCTCAACTATAAATTCCACATTCTTCAACTCCTTCACAAGAACCTCAATACAATCATCACGATTCTCCTCTGTATTCTGCATAATCCTCTTTGGAACAACCACGCCCATCTCAAAAGCAGGATGTTCCTCTCCACTACCATTCATTTCCAACCCACCCACCATTTCGGACCCAAACAAAAAAAAGGAAAACAACAAAGACGAAGTGACCAAAAGCACTAAATCAAATGAAGCAGCCAATCTGACAAATGGTTGATTTTATTGCTGAAAATGCTTTAAGAGAGTATTAAGCTTGCATGTCTAGCAGCATCAAACAAGTCCCTTATCAACAAAGATTTGATCTTTTTCTGGCGTGACTCAAAACAATCAAATGAGTTCCAAAATTTGGCTGAAAAAGCCAAATGGGTGTCTAAATATAACATCAAAAAAACGCCAACAGCCCAAAGATAGAGAAACTTTAAATGGACTTTTCCCTAAAACATGCTCAAAATGGGCAAACAGGTTTCTTGTTCAGCTCAAGACAAAGACAACAGAGATATGTTTTCGACAAAAACGACAACTATGATTCCGCCGAGAGAGAGAGAGAGAGAGAGAGAGAGAGAGAGAAGGGGGAACAGATGTCTTAGAAATCCCTCGTAGAGGAGGAGCTTCTTGGCCACATTGGAGAGTGTGGAAGACAAAGACACGTGGAAAAATGGGACTAAAGTTGGCGGTTGGCGGTTGGCGGATTCGGCGGGCCATCAGCTTTTACGGTGAGTCTTTCTATGCATTTCTTTCTTGTTTTTGTTGAAAGAAATTATATGTTTGCTGGGAAGATGTTACCAACTGTTGACTGCTGTTGTTGCACTGCAAACTTTCTGCGTAGAAATGGCGATGAAAGCGATATATACCCATGATTTTATTCTTTGCACCATCGATCAATCAAAATTATTCTCTGCATTATTATCGAGCAATCAAAATTCGAAAGCATCAAAACACAGAGGAATCACCGCCCAGAGATAAGAGTTTTGTCATGTCTCTAACTTTGCGTAAAGAAGAAGATTGTGATTTTTGATTTAAGTTCATCAGAACGACAATTATATTCACTTAATTTCTAATTTTTGTTATTAAAAAAAAAAAAAACGAAAAGAAAACAGAAACATGGAGGAGTTACAATCATGTTCAATTGCTGGATTTTGTCTTTTCCATCGTTCCAATTCTTTGCTCCTTGAAATCATGAAATAGGAAAAAGAAAATTAAGGTGTATTTGGTATTACTACAATTTTTAAATTTTTAAATTTTTAATTTATTTTTAGATAAATATAAAAATTGTGTTTTGCGATTAATTTTTAATTTTAATTTTTTAAAATTTTTAAAAACATTTTTAAGAGAAAATTTGCTTTTTAAAAAATTATAAAAAATTACTTTTAATTTTTAACTTATAATTATTAATATTATGGTAAAAATATAATAATTAATATATAAATTTATTATTATAAATTTTTTTATAAATTATAATTTTTTTTTTGTCATTACATAATTTTTTTAATTTTTATTTAAAATAAAACATACTATATTTCATCAATTTATTATTAATAAATTATATAATAATATTAATTTTTTTGAAAAAATATATTTGTAGTAAGATGATTATACAACTTAATCTTAAAATTAAAAACAAATATGAATAATTTTTCTTTTTTTATAAATTTTATATATTTTTTTAAAATTAAAATTTAATTTCTTAACTATTAAAATATATTTTTTAAGACACCAACTGAATAAATTTACCTCCTAGTTGAGTATTGTGTTAAAGCAACATGAACCCAAATAACTTCAACTTCCTATAGACAACTTGAATTTTAAAAATTTAAAACTTAATAGAGTTAATATATTTGAAACCCAATAAATTTAAGATTTAATAAACATAAATTAGATACACCTATAATCTAATATACTCAAAAGCCAAATAACTCAACACAAAATGAACTGACCCACCTGCTTCCCACTTCTAACATTTATGTTAAAAATTTGACACAACAAATTTGTAAGACTCTGGACATCTCTTGCTATAGTTGCAGCTGCAGAGCTCATGGTATGTTTAACATGTCAGCTCTAAAAGAAGAAAACCAGAAACCCAAAATGCCTACTAGTGAACAAAATTCGTTCCCATGTAGAATTCATAACATGACAGTTGCTACGAGAGCATTGAAAAGCAAATGGTATTATCAGCTTTTACCTCAGCGAATACCAGGCAGTCAGTTTAAGATCAGAGGAAACAACGGACTGTGTACAGGTTAAATTGAAAAACTAGCCAAACTCATGGTTCATTTGAGAAACTTGAAGTCTGAACGTTGGCACCATAAGAAGTAAAATCAATAGAATGCAAACAAAATTGTTCCAGGAACATTGGTTAGTTAGAAAGCGCAAATAAGTAAGACAACAGCAATGTGTTTGTATTCTTAAACAAACAAATCAAAAAACAGATGGTTAAATAAGAACTCTTCACTGGCTGAAATAGGCATTCACAATGAATACCATATCTATTTAACATGTTAGCAAAGAAAGAATGTGCATCCCATTATCTACATACATAATAAGCACAACCAGAAGCAAAGAAAAATTTCAGCATCTGAAGAAAAACACAGAGGTTAAAACCGGCAACCACAGCAGAAACACCATGAAACAAAGTATCGAGAAGAACATTAAGTAACAGGAATGACAGTGAACTTGCTTGAAATTCACATCACTGAATATAAATTCAAGGTAATATACTAGCATAGACTATAGTCAAAATCAGATAGTATTCAGATAGATCCATCACCTCAACCTTGCAGCAATATTCAATCATCAATGACAGTTCAGTGAGATAACAATTGGATGATACATGTGCCATCAATAATAGAATTATAACATGAGGTGCCATTTGGATAGGACTGCACCTATCCTGAAAACTATCACTCCACATTTCATAGTTGATTTTTAAGGATTGAAATGGAGACTTAAAAAAGGAGGGAAAAAAGGATAAATTACAAAAGCCTATTAAAAATTCCACAGCTCCATACATATAAAAGATATATTGACAGCACACAGAAAACAAACAAAACACACGCACATGCTTGACATGCAACATGCATTTATCGTCTCACAAATTCTTCACATCCGCAAATATAGGTTCCTTCTTTATATTTCAACATTGACTCAAATGCATCATCTCAAATACAAATATGGTATCGTGGTACTGATGCCACTGAAATCCCCTAGCAACCCATAATAAGAAAGTCGATTAATTACATACATAACTTGTTGAGTCAATTATGTCCCATATCCAATAAGCAGAGTCCACAAAATAAGTTTGATCTCAATGGGGCCAAATTTACACAATCAGTTTTGAACATTAACCATAATCCAGGATGCTGCATTTAGATAGTTATTGGTATATCACATTCACCAAAGAACACACTCTAATGCATAGTTTAACCCCTGCTCTTAAGCTCTGCAAGCCGCCTGGACAAGTCATCCTCATCAACTTTCTCCTGGTTCTTGGTCGGCACAGCATGAGCAGCAGGCTGTGGCAACCCAACAGAAACCTCCAACCCATAGTCATCGGCCACCTGCTGCATCAAGCTGTTGACCTCACCCTCCGGCGTGGACAATGAGGTGGACCCAGCCATTGAGCTCTCCATGAACTCTGCTTGCACTTCCATGTTCACAAACTGCTTCTCAAATTGATCCATTGTCTCAGACATCTTCTGCAAATTACCTGCAGCCAGCAACAATTCACATTATCCTCACCACCAACAACCACACATCACTCCCAGTATCGCAGATTTGATCATAGAAACATAGTATATCATTCTCAAAACCAACAAAGCCCGGATCAACAAAACCCAGAAAAAATGAAAAATATAATTTAATTCTCAACAGATTAGACCCTTTTTTTAAAAAAAAAGAAAAAAAAAAGCAGAACAACAAAAAATAAGTTTTTTCCAATTTTTGAACAAGATAGAATACCAGTGTTGATCATGAAATAGTCATCCCAACACATGAACCACATATTAGCAAATTCCAGTCAATCAATCCCAATCAAGTATTACCAAATCTTAGATACACCAAGAAAATAAGAAAAAACCAAGCGCTCAAATTGGAAAAACTCAAAAAACGAAAAAGGCCTAAATCAACAAAACCCAGAAAAAATTAAGAAAAAAAATAACTACCAGCATTTAATTCTCACCAATTAAACCCAACCAATAAATAAATAAAGGCAAAAAAAAAAAAAAAAACGAAAAAGAGGATAGAACACCAGTGTTGAGAGAAGACTCGAGGGATTTAACAATAGAAGCCATGGACTTATTAATGGTGGTCATCTTAGCCTGCGTATCGAGCCTAGCAACGACGGCGTCGAGCCTGGAAGCGAGTCGGAGGTAATTCATCTGCTCCGTTCGCTTCCTGATGGCGTTCTCGGCGTAGATCCGACCTCCGTCCATGTTCCCTTTCTCGATCGCTTTCTTGACTTTCATCTTCTCCGCCTTCTCCTCCTTCTCGCACTTCCTAGCCTGCCTCTGCAGCCCCTTCGCCGTGAACTTCAGCTCCATTATCTGGTTTAACAGCTTCTCCGTGTTCCCCATTTTCCCTTCTCTTTCTTCTTCTTCTCCACTCGTTCAATCCGTTCAATTGGTTTTCTAGGGTTCGCAGACACACAGGCCAATTCAATCTTTTATATATATATATATATATATATATTTAATTTCTTGGCATCGACTTGCAGGAAAAGAGTGAGAAAGTGCTTGTGAAATTACCATATTGCCCTGTTCAGGGTCGCGACCGTGTTGCGATTAGCGCGTGAAGTACCGGGTCACCACGTGTTTGGTCGGGTCCTGTAAAGTTTGGATTTTTGGGGTCTTGGAAAATACGCGGATGTTGGAACAAACTGGGTTCTGGGCTGACCCGGAACCGATTTAGAATTTAAAAGCTGCAGTATACGGTTTTGGCTTGACCGTAGCCGGGGATAGAGCACACGAAGAAACAGTTGAGGGATGCATGGCCTTAACACAAAAGGAATAACCTTTGTATCATATTCATCGCCAATATACATCACTTTTGCACTACATGATATAAAAAATATATATATATTAGATATACGTAATTTTTTCTTATTTATTTTCGCGACTCGCAGTCATAAAACAGACTTACACTAAAAGCTTCCTTTTCTAGTTGAGTTCAGATTTGAGCTTAGGATCATAAGTCTTCCTGAAACCTGAGTTTAAAATTAGCACAAATGGTTATCCAACGGCATTAGCTTAGAAACCATGGAGTTTAAACTTTCCAATGTCCAATTGGTGCCATCCCAAAGATCAAAAGAGGAACAAGTCGTTTTGCAATTATGAGCAAGATGAACAGTGAGGATGACAACAGACAAAGTCTACATTAAATCATGTTCTTCCCGGTGATGACAAGCTGAATGGGATCCCAACGGCGACTCCTCCGCAAAATTCAATTCGAAATGTCTTCTCTCCGGGCACTTTCATTTGTTTTTCCAACTTAGTTTAAAGCAAGACATCTGGTAGTTCACCACAGATGTCGATAACCTCAACCAATTAATCCACTCAGAAGTGCCCTTAGGATCATCAAAGTTCACATGGCTGACGCCTTTTAAAAAGTGCCGCCAGCATTTGTTAGTTGAAGTGTTATATGTGCAGCAGCTCGGGTTCTGCCTTCCATGCAACATCTTCTCATATGCACCCTGCAGCTCAAGTGAAATAGATAAAACGCAATTAAGTTCCTGAAAAAGAGGGTCCCCTAACTTAGCAAGTGTCTGCTCAAGGGCATGCACGCAAATCGTTAGCATCAATGATCTTGTACCTCGGGGAAATTGCTGACACCAGACGAAACGATAGACAGCATCACTGGATGCCATGTCCGCAAGACAGTATCCAACAGATCTTCCAAGCTCGTAGATGATTTGACAATTTCAATTTTAAGATCATAGATTGAATGAAGCAAGAGAGCTCTCAAGTCCTCATGAATTATGATGTTCTAAATGGACCATAAAAGAAGTAACAGGAAAAACAAAAGCTAAGTGATATGAATACACATGAATGATAAATTTTATATTGACAAAGTTAATGGATACCTTTTTGGTGCAGACAACCATTTTCAAACCCTCAGAGCAATCAAACTTACTGATAAACTCTCGCAGCTGAGCAAACCAAATGCAGTCATCATTTCCATAGCAGAATCCATCTTTGCAACGAAACACAAATCGTCGGGCATCAAAATAGAGCTTTGCCTCCTTCAAACCTGAAGGTTTCAGAGAACTAAATGGCATCTCAGAAAATGCATGGCGAACATGACCCTTATACTCAAATGCAAGAAGGTTTGGAGCATCAATGTCAGCCTCCTCCAACCATTCACAATCTCTCAAGATCAATGTCTTAAGGCGATAACTTGAAATTGTAATTCTTCCTAAGCGATTACATTTAGTGAGAGTTAGATGCTCCAGGACAGGAAAATTAGAAAGCATAGTTTGAAACAAATCACATGTCATGTTGCCATCCTCCAATGTCAAACTTTTCAAGGATTTACATGTCTCCAAATTAGTCATGCATGATACAAATTTTATTGCACCATGCCAAAATGCTTGAAGATTTGGTGCTTGGATTTCTGCTTTCTTCAGTTGACGACAGAAATATAGATCAACTCTAACAAGTTTGTTGCTTGAAAGCAGCAGACTTTTCAACCCACTGCAGTTTCTAAGCCTAAAATCTTCAATTAAAGGACAGCTATGAATCAGATTCTGCAATTTCTGTTTGTCAATGTGGAGCTTTCCCAAACACAGTTTTCGGAGATTGAAAAGTCTAATATCATCACAATTTCCCAACTTGCAGCCAAAAAATTTTACTGCAGTTATGGTCTTGATAGAAAAGACCCTGGGAGGTAAACTGTAGCATCTAGATTTCCTGAATGGGACATAGAGATCTAATTCTCCAATGTTGCTATCAGTTATAAAATCTATCCACCTGCCCATATGATCATCCAATTCTTTATCATAAGAGCTGATGTGAAGCATGAATTTTTGAATGCTAGATTTTTGCACAATACAACTCTGCAGGGTGTTATCAACAAATTTCATAAAAATCTCTTTGCTCTTCTTGAACTCTGCTTCTTTTTTCTTGAGTTCCATCTGCTTCTTCTTTCTAAATGACTGAGTACGTTGATTAGATTGACCTTGCAATCAAATCCCTTGTGGCCGGAACTTGCGTTGATCAAAATCTAAAATCAAGAAAGTAGCCCACATGGCTCTCCAACGCTTAGACAAGATGCTGGTTCGAGCTGCATCTTTCCTACAACGAAGGAAAGATAGGATATGATGGATAATATGTTCAGGCATTTGGGAAATCAAGTCAACTGGATCAACTCTTGGATCCATGGTCTTTGACTTTCTTCCCCTTTTCTTAGTTTTATTCCCAACACTCCCACCAATCAGGTCAAGAGCATTCCTCTTTCTCTTTCTATGGCTGTCTGACGCTTGTGAGGCACAACCAATCTGATCAATTTGCCTCTTACTTTCTCACTCAAAGGCTCTATTGTCATAATATGCGTGGAGAGACCCTTCCAATTGTAAACATAAGAGAATGAGCACCAGTTAGCTCAAGCACGTACAAGCTGAACCAATTATTGAAATTAAGGAGATTTTAATTGATTTTACTTCTATTATGCTTTATGCAAAATATTATAAAGAAGGAACTACTTATTGAAAACCTACAATAGACAGTAAACTATAATTTCTTTTCCCCTCCCCGCCACAGAAAACAAGTAAAAGAGAGAACATTACTCAGACAATTAAACTCTAGAATGCAACAAGCTCAATCCCTCAGTCAAAAGAAACAAGGGAATTTCAAACCCCACTATTGTTTACTAATCAAAAATCACAAAAATAATGCAAACCCAGTTCGGATCAGGCCCAATTTGTTGTCTCATTAAATCAAGACAAACAGAATGACAATCTTAAAGTTCAAATCTTATTTGTTTTAATATGGCAAAAGGGTCTTCACTGAAATAAACAGAATATATAAGCAACAGGAAAAAAATGCAGAACTCGCCCCAATTGGGGATTGAGTCGAAAACAAGGGGATTTCACCTCGGCTACTGTCCCCTAACAAAAAAATCATGAAAACAATGCAAACCCAGTTCATATCACGTCCAATTTTTCTCAACAAATCAAAACAAACAGAAAGAAAATCCTAAAGTTCTCACCTTTTTTTGAAAAACAAAAAAATTAACCTGTCAAAAGGGTCCTCATTGGGAATGGAGTCGAAAACAAGGGGATTTCAGCCCCACTATTGTTTCCTAATCAAAAATCACAAAGACAATGCAAACCCAGTTCAGAACAGGTCCAATTTGTCTCATGAGATCAAAACAAACAAAAAGATAATCTAAAGTTCCCACCTTTTTCAATTTTAATGCGGCAAATGGGAATTCATTGGAAAAACAGAAAATTTACGAGCAATAGGAAAAAAAAATGCAGAATTCGGCTCAATTAGGTTAAGGGTAACAAACATTCATGAAAAACATATAACAATCCTTTTTTAATCTAACCATTCATACACATCCGAATATAAACACAAATCTCAGAAAAAAAAAAAAAAAAAAAAAAAGCCCGCAGCAGAATAAGAAACAGAAAGAAAGTGGGTATGAAAAGCGTACTCCGGACGGCAGGGAAGCCAGCTAGCAAGTCCAGTAGCACGGAGAAAGAGTTAGATCTGAAGGTGGGCAATACAAATAAAGTAACATAAAGATAATATGAAATTAGTATTATAATGTTTTCAGATTTAATTTCATTATTTATAAAAATTAATAAAATTTAATTAATTCACATTTCTTTTAATTATTACATTATTTTCTAAAAATGTTTCTATTTAATTTTTCTTTCTTATACATTTGGTTGGTTTTTTAAAAAAAATATATTTTTTTTTCTTTTACACTAGCAGGACTTCGGGAGAGCGTTGGTTGGAGGTTTTTCTTAATTGATAGGTTATATATTTTAAGCCTCAAACAACAACTGATTAATTATTAAGTTTGAGTTTTTTTTTTTTATTTGGAGAAATACCAACTTAAAAATTTTTTTAAGTAGGAATTTATATTATTATTATTATTATAAATATACATTCATCCTCGATAATATTGCAATATAAACTGATGTTAAGTTGCTATCATCTTCTGCAATTCTTCATGGTTGGGGCGCATCGGTGGTTGCATAAAATTGGAGAACGTATAAAAAATCCTTGTGACAAATTAATAGTTTCCTTTTTTTATTTTTCCCGATGTGATTGCTTTTTCAATATCTTCAACCTTAAACAAAGCACACATGTAGGGTTCAATCATGCTCAATTTTAAAGTTAATTGTATAGTTTAAGTAATTTGTATAATATTTTTATTATATACAAATATTACGTAATATTTTTTTATTAACTCATATGAATTATTTCATATTTATGCAGATTTGCATAAAGAGCAAGACAACGGCATCAGAATCTCTCACTTTATTGATCGTTGACCACACATGTGATATTTGACAAATTAACACGTGGGGGTGGCTGGCGGTTGTCAACTAGCAAGCAAATCAGCAACGGCAAGTCGCTGATAAAAACCTTAAAAAAACATCCACCCACAGACAAACAATATTTGAAGTCGAGTCACTTGGTCCTGATTAAGACTGTTCTGAAATCTCATATATTTTCTCCAAAAGTCTAATCCTTTGATCTCAAAAGTTCAAAAATTTTCAATCTTAGTTCTCTGTGGAAGCGAAGCCGAGCCATGGGATTCATTCCCTGGGTCTTTCTGGTTTTGTTTTTGCACTTGTTGAGTCCGACTCTGAGCTCAAATGGTTTGTCAGGATCAGATATCTCCACGAGGTTTCTTAATTATTCCAAAAGGCAAGAGCTTCTTGATTGGATGGTTGGTGTTAGGAGAAAGATACATGAGAACCCTGAACTGGGTTATGAGGAATATGAGACCAGTAAGCTTATCAGAGAGGAATTGAGTAAAATAGGGATTCAATACAAATACCCTTTTGCTGTTACTGGAGTTGTGGGATTTGTTGGGACGGGTAAACCTCCTTTTGTTGCTATCAGGGCTGATATGGATGCTCTTTCTATGCAGGTTTGGTTTAATGGTTTGACTTTTCTTTTCATTTCCTTTGTTTTTTCGTTTTCCTTGGTCTAATTGTATTGTAAACTGAGTTTGATACCTGTAGCATGAATATATAATGAGATTTTATTGGATAGTGAGAATTTATCCCATTGTGGTATAATGATGCAGAATTGTGGGAGTGTGTGGAGTTTCGATACTTTAATTATCGGGGGATGTTAAGAGAGTGATGTTCAATTGCAACCTATTGCTTTCAAAAAGGGGGGGTAAAAGAAGATTTCAAGGGTATTCACCAGAAAAAGAGACAAGGGTTTTTCCCTTTTTTTTTTCTTCTTTTATGAATTTCATTGATGGGTATCTGCATTTGACAGGAAATGGTGGAATGGGAGCACAAGAGTAAAGTCCCTGGAAAGATGCATGCTTGTGGGCATGATGCTCATGTGGCAATGCTTCTTGGTGCAGCAAAGATCCTTCAGGACCATCACGAAGAGTTGAAGGTTTGTTGTATCCTTTTAGCAAGATTTGCAAAGCACAGGCATGTGTCTTGTTAGCTAGTCCCTTGAAAGCATTTCTTTAGTTATCATAGAAATGCTTCAAGTGTGTGCATACATTATCATGTCCCTGGGTTTTGGGACTTTGTTTCTTTTTGCTTGTAGTACTTAAAGTCTCCACCTCATAAAAGAGGCATTAGCATGGGATTTTAGAATGTTATTTCTTATAAAATAATCAAAATTACATCACAATATACTTCATGTTTTGTTGAAACAATTGCATCAGTCAAATTTTATACTTTGTTTTGCCTCATATCACTGGGGGTAGGCAATCTAGGCCTTTGTCATTTGATTAGTTTCTTAGCATATGGTATGTTATGTAATACACATTGAGCACATCAACAGAAGGTGCCTGTCAGAGCTTATGTTGAATTTTTTGGTCTTTAATTTGTCTCTTTTTCATAATTGATATGCTTGGTGCTACCTATATTTTTAAACTCTTGAAAGAAAACAAATCAAATGGTTTGTAAAGATGGAGATGTATAGTGGTTTAGAAATCTGAGCATTATGGAGTTGCTCAAATTTTCCCTTAACCGCACGCATCACTCATAGAAAGTTATATTCTATGTCCTGAAAGATAAAGTTTTCTGGTTTTTTACAAACAATAATTTGCAACTTTGTTTCTTCAGTGAAATATTCTAAAATATATATCCAAACATCAAGGATGATTGAATCTCAACTATGTCAAGTAAGAACACTGAGATTGTGTGCTTCTGAGTTTCATATATTTGGTCAGTCTAATATGAACAAACAGTTAAAGGGGGGCAGAGCAAGGGAAGGAGGGTGCCTATGATCCACTGAGGAGCTCATTTCTTTCAAATTACATTGTCTAATGCTTATCTTATCCATTTATTTTTTATTTTTTATCAGGGTACAGTCATTCTTGTCTTCCAACCAGCAGAGGAAGGAGGTGGGGGAGCCAAAAAAATGATTGATGAGGGAGTATTAGAGAATGTCAATGCCATTTTTGGATTGCATGTTAACCCTAAATTACCACTGGGTGAAGTGGCCTCCAGACCTGGTCCTCTACTGGCTGGTAGTGGCTTCTTTGAAGCAGTAATAAGTGGAAAAGGAGGTCACGCCGCCATTCCTCAGCACTCGATAGACCCAATATTAGCAGCTTCTAATGTAATTGTTAGTTTGCAGCATCTTGTTTCACGCGAAGCTGATCCCCTTGACTCACAGGTGCATTCCTGTTTTTTCTGCTTTCAGTTTAGTCCTTATGTTATTGCCTCTCTTTCTGTATGTGACTGAACATCATGGGCTCACAAAGTTCCAGTTTTACTGAACATATAGAATATTGGCCATCTTATGCAACTTCCTCTTTCATTAGGGTTAGGCACAATTTTCCTCGTGATTGTCAATGCAGGCATTGTTAATGCTAAGGCTTCTGTTCTCACTTTTGCGGAGTTAACATGTCATGTATGTAACCATTTGGAAGTGCTGAAAAGCACCCTGGATTTTTCTGTGGCCTTCTTGTTTTGTACATACATTGGCTCTGATGGTTGAGAAATCAACTTTGTGACAAGCCCACAATTGACCTGTGTTTCACAAGCCAAGGTGACAAGAAACAACACATGCAAAAAGCACACCTATCTCACCATGAATTTAAATGTGGTTCATGATGGGATCAGAGTGGATGGACAAGACATCATGGGAAGCTATGATAAACTAGCAAGTATTTAAAGACTGAAATTCATCGTGTCATTAGTACTTACCAGTTTAGAGCTGATTATTGAATGAGTAATTGGAATAAAACTTCACAATTTGTTCCTGTGTATAATGCATCGGATTTTTATTGTTATGATGCATTTTTGGTTTCTTTATTGGTTTTGTTTGTTTCTTTATTGTTATAGCGCTGCAAATGTGAACTGTAGAGATACTATTTGTATATTGAAAGTTGAGAGCTCCAAAATTAGGTACTTAAAAGTTTTGCACTAGAATACATTGACTTAAACCACATAAGCTATTGCTTTCTTAGCTGAAGAAGAGAACAGTTGCCTTCTCAAACCCATATTTATTTACATATTGCCTGCTTTATCCGAGGTCTAACTTGCAGGTTGTAACTGTTGCAAAATTCCAAGGAGGTGGTGCATTTAATGTTATTCCAGATGCTGTTACAATTGGTGGTACCTTCCGAGCTTTTTCAAAACAAGGCTTTATGCAACTTAGGCAGAGAATTGAGGAGGTATTGTCTTTGATTTCAGTGTTATGAGAACTATGCTACATATTCTGTTTAGTTTAGACCTATTCTCGTATGGTATTTGTATGGTATTTGTTTTCAGCAGTACAATGACTAAACTTTGATTTCCTTTAATTGGATTTTTGGTTCATCATTGAGCCAATTTGTTTGTTTCCAACCCAGATCAGATCAAACTTTTGTTTCTGCATGCCTTGATTTTTTCAACTTGAAATGTTTCCCCTCTCTTTCTTTTGCTTGCCAGGTTGTCCACTTTGTTGTGTTCCTTACCTTGTAATTTGTTATTTCTTTTTTCGGATTAAATACCTTGTAGTATTTTTATGATTAAATTATTGCACTATCATGAGGCCTATTTTGCTTGAATAACAGGTTATCATAGGGCAAGCTGCAGTACAGAGATGTAAAGCAATCGTTAATTTCCATGAGAAAGAGAACTCTTTTTTCCCTCCTACTATAAATGACAAGGACTTGCATGAGCACTTCCGAGTTGTTGCTAGAGATGTGCTTGGAGATAATAAAGTTAAAGATATTCAGCCATTGATGGGGGCAGAAGATTTTTCCTTTTACCAAGAGGTTATGCCTGGATACTTTTTCTTTCTTGGGATGCAGAATGAGACGCAGAAGAGGCTTGAATTTATTCATACACCCCATTTTGAAATCAATGAAGATGCATTTCCTTATGGTGCTGCACTTCATGCATCATTGGCTGCAAGGTATCTTCTTGAAGTGCAACCAGAAACCCCTTCACTGCTGAGAAAATCTTCACCAGAGAATAAATATCATGATGAACTCTGAGGTTCCTTCTGATAAACTTCACAAATTATCCAGCTTCCTATCACAAATAAACTTCAAAAATTTTGAGGTAGTGAATTATTAATCTCTTTAATTTGGTCCAGAAGAGCATTTTGAGCAGTGTTTATTGAACCCATTTTTTTAGTTGCTTTGTTGGGTATTGCAGCAATTTTAGTGCAGTATAACTTGTCATGTTGCATATATTAAGAATAGATGAACTACCCTTATTACATAGTTTATGGCCCAATGAACCTCCTCACGTAAAAAAGGAAAAAAATAGATGAAAAGCTGTGGTGCAATATGACAGAGCAACCTTAAAATCCATCTCACCACCAAGAACAAAGAGGATGGCAAGTCCTCATTATGTGCAAGAAAAGAATGGCAAGGTGACACGGATATTGCTTTTCAACTCATGCTGATCACTTGATGGGATTGGCCTCCCAAAAGAAAGTGAACAACTGGACTTGGCACCTTTGTTTTACAGCTTAACCAGATGTGTTGTGCAGGGACACCTACTAATAGGGTGTTTCCAGTGCAGTTGGCCTCTAAATTGTGGTGCCTAGGAAAAGATCATAGATAAAGCGGACCACGCCTACGTTTTCTTTTGGTTTTGTAATGTTTATTCACTAAATATTCTTTCATTTGAGGAACCTGTGCCTAGCACGACATGCCAACTCTTAAAAAGCCATCTCCATTAATGACTCACAAAAAATGATGGCAACAAACAAAATTTAAGAACACAGATATTATTAATCTTTATAAGTGTATAGAGAGTGTCTATACATCTTAATGCTTTGACATTGATGTTTATAAAAATACCTACAACCTCAGATGCTCTAATAGGGGCTCGTACACATATTTGTGTACAGTATACTTATATCAGTAACCAAAAACTTTGGATGCTATCCCTAATAAAGGATCTAAAGCACTTGGGGCAAACTTCCTTGCAAAAAGCGCACAGGCATTCGTTGGCTGGTTGTTATAAGTACATTCCAGTCCGTCCAAAATCCTCTTGAAGAACGCCTCCCTGATATCAGGACCTCCAAAAGTAGCTGGGTGTGCACCGCCCCTTGACCAGTCTGTCCAAGTAAGAGTACGGTTTGCTAAGAGATGTGGAGATTTTATGCTGAGCATTGTTTGGAAGTAGTGCTCATCCACGTAACATGATGGTCGGCAGAACTCTTTGAACTTTGGATAGTAAGTAGAGTCCTTTACAATACTAATTGCAAGTTCCCGGTTGATTTCAAACCACTGCGACCCTTTACGCCACTGTTCAAGTGTGACCTCAGGTAGCATATTCCAATTGTAGCGTCCTCTACCATTTGGACCAGGTTCATCAAATGAACCCATAAAGCTATATCGCGATCTTGATATATAGTGGTAGATAATGCTGAAATTTTGGAGAGGAATGCACGACTCAGACAACAAGATGAACCACTCATTGGAGATATCCAGCAAAGCATTTGCGAGGAGCCTCCTCTCAGCATCACACATACTCATCATTCCCCAATCAGCCACCTGCAAAGAACCATCGCACGGATGAGCAGAATTCCAATCAAGGGAGCATACAATTATAACGACAGACAGTAATAGCCATTAAGGCAACAGTTCCAGCTGCGTAAACATCACCATTTGCCAGCTTATGTTAATTACACGCAACATAATTAAGCAATGTTACAACTGAGAATTCTCAATGTGCACATGCACAAAACTCAAAACCTAAAATAAGACTTTTAGTGTCTCCAGTAAACAGCAGCTAAAAGGAAAGTTTTGAGATTTACAACCACAGAATACATGCTTTTGTATTACAACATAATAACTCTCCAGCTTTCTTTGCTTGACTAGAAATCTCTATGTTCTGAATTGTCCCCATACATGCCCACAACATTTGGGGCCCAACTATGTGGCTATGAACATTCATATGCATTGTTCACACAAAATTTTAGATTTCTCTTCAAATGCAAAGAAAACAAACAACAATATAATAGAATATAAAACAAAGCTCAGCAAATGGTTAGGAGACTAGTTAAAAACACTAAATGCTTGAGTCACAGCTCTTGCACGTGCTTTGAAAGCAAACAGCAATTCCTAGTGGTAGAATTGTTTTATGTGTATGAACTACAAAGCAGAGGAACCAAAGAAGAGGGAGGAGATTGTTCAGGTATGAACATGTAGCTTTTGACAGAAGCTATCATTCCTTATCCATTTGGACTACCAGAAGCACAAGCCGTTCTGTTTCAACTTGAAGCAATGCAATCATGACTTCTCTCTATTCTGTGGCCAGATTGAGAAATCTGGTTTCCCATTTCCCTCCCACTATCACGAATCACAAGGTGATCCTTCAGATTTGAGAACTTCCCCATCATAACATGCTTGTAAGAAACCGCATACAACTCACAACAATATACAAAGCAGAAATTGATATAGCAGATATCACACAGTTCACAAACAGAATGACAAGTTACAATAGGTTTCCGTAGCAGTGCTTGAAAATCCAAAAATCAACCTACCAAAATGCAGAACTCGGTTAGATAGACTTGAACTAATACAGAAACAGGAATTACACCAACAATCAATCACTCACTGGACACTAAGAAACCTAGGAACAAAAAATTTTACCTAAGAATTAAACTTACACCTGTTTCATTGTTCAAATTATATACTAGCACACTAAGATGATGGCACAGAGATACTAGCACACTAAGATCCAACACTTCAAGAAGAACATGAGGCACACAACAAGTAATTCTTATCCATCTTTAGAGGGCTACACGCACACAATTCATGACAGTGCTTCTTTTCAAGGTGAATTAGTGACAGGCTTCCAAGATACAAAGCAAACATATATATTGATAGTTATGAGCACTTTTACAAGGCAATTACCACAAGAAATAGAAGATAAAAAGCAAAAGTGCTTAGCACTCCCAAAGAAATTAAACTCATACCATCACACAGACACATAACAGAAATATTGTTAATACCTGACTTGGGATTTGTCTCTTGTAGAACACAGACGATGATGTGAAGTTTGCAACATAAGATGGTGTTGTGTGAACATATATCGTGTAGAGCCTCTCATGCCCCTTGAAAAACCTCTCCCAAAGAGGTGCCAATGGCAATGGCCCCTTGGACAAAAACATGAAGGCAATTTTTTGAACCCTCTTGAAAGGATACTCCTTTATTTGAGGAGCAAATGAAGCACGCCATAACAACTCTGTATCATTCATTTTATGCATCAGATTTGATGGAGGCTTAATCCAGTTCTCTATATTATCTGGTTCTTCAAAGCAAGGAGCAATAATGTTGGACCTTGTTACAACAGAAACATTTTGGACTCCAAAGTAACGAACCATATACATGCTAATAATTGAAATTCCCAAGCCCAGAACCAAAAAGAACAAGAAAAATTGGAGGAGTTTCAATGGCAAAGACCTAATCTGATTCAATCTAATACTTAAACCAAAGTCTTTGCCCTCCTCCAATGCCATCTTCACTACCAACTCAAACTCTGATATATCAGAATAACAAAGCCAAAAACACCATATGTATCAAAACCACTGCTAATGACAAAACGAATTGCCCAGTAGCATCTCGTAAAGATGATAAAGAATCAAGTTTGGTTTTTTCCCATATGGGTATTCATGTCCCTCTCAAAAAACATATCCCACACAGTGTATTTAACAGTGACAGTGGCCAAACCTCTGGAAAAAGATCAAATCTTTACCAAATGGGTATGCTCCAAATAGGAATTGCGAACCAATACAGTACAGGTAGAAGGAACTAAAATCAACACTTTTCTTTTCCAAGAATCTTGGCAAACATGGGAACTAACAATATCAACATGTCACGTGATTACAATACGGCACACCCAGAAAGAAAGAGATAGAGAAAGAGAGAGACTCTGTGTGTGTGTGTGTGTGTGTGTACCATGTGGGTTGTGTGTGTGTCTGTGTGTTTGTGTATCAAAATGGTGGGTTTACAGAAGACCCCAGTATGAGAGAAACGTCTGAGAAACAAAAGAGGATCGGTTCACACTCTTTTGCCTTTGAGCTCTTCAATCGCGCAAGCTTTATTGAAGAGAGAGAGAGAGAGAGTTTGGGGGCTGAGGCTTAAAGCTGCTTCCTTTTCAACTTGTGGTGTGTCACTTTCACCTTATATAGTTGAGCTGTGATTTTTTAATTTTTAATTTTAAATTTTTTTAATTGTTTTTTGAGGTTGAAACCTACGAGTAGTTTGGCGTTGGAAATATTTGATGAAGAAACCAAAGTTAGGAGCAAGATAGCAGCAAGATAGCGACAAACCACCTTGCAAAATTAGGAAAATTAGGATATATTTTTGAGAGATATGCTAAAAAATATATATTCTTGAATTTTTATAAATTTTTATAATTCTTTATTTATTTATTTATTATATTATTTATATTTTTTGAGTCAATTTTTTTTTTTTTAAAAAATCAAATTATTAATAATTTTTATTTAATTAATATACTATACTTAAAATTTTTAATTTTTTATTTGAAAATAATTAATTTTAAATGAATTTAAAAGGTATAAAATCTAAATAAAAATGCAAAACATCTAATAATAAAAATTTTAGATCAATATTTTTATATATCCCATACTTTTGCCTCAAAACTAGATTATTATAACTATTAATTGTTTATTTTCAATTAGCAATGGCCATAACATTGTAATTTATAATGTATCACTGCGTCTTTTATAACTATTAATTGTTTATTCTCAGTCACTTTGTCAATGAGCTTCCAATTTGTGTGCTTCTCCGTCTTTTCCCTCTGAATTTTCTTTCCTTTTCCCTCTGCCCATCCCTGAACTTGAGAACCTAATTTCATGACGTAATTAACTCTCAAGAGTAAAAATTAAGCATGAGTTTTAAGGTCAACGCAGTATTTCAGCGAATTCACGTGTTCTTTATTCTGTAAACTCTTAATTAACTCGTGGCCACAAAGTTCATTTTCAACTGAAGGTAGAGGGAATATTGTCAAGTGTGGGGGGGACTCACATTGCATTAAACACCATGATTTTTATTTTTTATTTTTTTCTTAAAAAATGATCTCAGAGATTCAAAGGATGAATGGTCACTGCGTGGGGGTGAGTTAATTGCACCTATGGAGGCTGTAGGGTGGAGACGCACCCACCATCATTTGGTAAAGTCATTGCAAGAGGAGAGTAGTGGTCCGTCGATTCGGCAACATCAACTGTAGTTTTAAATGTAAGTTGTTATTAATGAACAAAAGGTCAGCTTTCCCTGTTCTGACGAGGCTACTCTAATCTGAACTTTCCTTTCTCTCCTCGGTCCCCTCTCTGTAAAAACACTCCAAGCTGCCCCTCCTCCAAATTGAAAGGCTCGTGTTTAACCCACTTAAACAGAAGGCCTCGTATAATGTTATGTCCACTGGATTTTATTATTTTGCATGTATATTATTTTATATTAAACTGATAACATTTTATGGATTTATAGTAAATTTTATTATTTTATTATGTAAAATATTTTTAATATGATATAAAATATATAATACAAAATTATTTTGAGTGTTAAGATTTTGCATCTATAAAATCATTCTTGCTACCCAAAAAGAGCCATAGAGCATTGTTCAAGTGTTAGCTCCCCGATGTAATTTGTCGGTGGATTCAATTGTGTCGAGTTTTAAAATGAATAATATTTGAGTAATAAATTTTTTTTATAAAATTAATTAAATGAAGTAAATAAAATAAATCAAAGAAATTTGATTTCAGTTATGGTTTAGAAAAACAAATGTGTTTTGTCCGTATTTATCATGTTTATACACGCAAATTTTCAAAGCGCTTTATGTCTCTCTCTTCCTTTTTTTTTTTTTTAACCTTTTTTTTTTTTTAAAATTTCCGTGTCTTTTTGTTTTTTGAATCATTTAGAAATGAATTAAATAACAAATAAAAATATGACAATAGCATTGATTAATTTCATTTTGTCTCTGATAAATTTTCCTCTTTGTTTGCCAACGGCTTCTGAGTTAAAGAGTCTCTTAAAGTTGCAAATGGACGCGTGGAATCTGCACTGCATGCATAAAAAGTAGGCCCTTAAAATGTGTTACCCAATCCGTTTTAGAAAGTAAAATTTGCCTTTTTCTTGATTGCTGAGGCAAATTTTGGTTGGGATCCCATTAATGCGATAGATACAAAGTTGTTAATTATATTAAAATTTAAAGATAATTGTCCTAAATTGTGTGTTTGATATTTTTACTAATTTATAATAAAAATTTATATAAATTTTTTGATAAAATAAAATAAAATATATTTAATAATAAGTTATATTATTTAAATTAAATTTTAAAAAAATTAAAATAATTTTAAAATTATTTTTTAAAAAGTTTATAATATTTTTTAATAATATTATAGATAAAAAAAATTTTAATATAATAATAGAGATATTAAGAGAAAAAAAAAATTGATCTCTTATATAAATAATAAATTTTTGATAGTTATAAAAATGGTGGTAACTATTTATTAATAGATATCACAATTAACAAATGATTATGAATTTAAAAATTAAAAATATAATTTTTTTTTTATTTTTTATTATTTATTATGAGATAACATATAAAATAATTAATAAATAATTAACACATAATAACTATTTAATTTTGTGATCACAATTTTTTGTTACAACTTATAAGTTCTAAATTTAAAACTCATTATAAATGCAATCCTTTGGCACTCCATATGCCTTCTAAGAACCAACGAGGTATAACCTTTATTTCTTTTTTATTTTGAAAACCTTAACAATTATTTACCATTTTTAAAATATCAAAAAATATAAAAAATTTTCAATAATTTCATAGTCATATGCCAGTGGTTTAGCCGTTATTAAATCATAAGGCACCTTTCCTTTGTGAAGCACGACACCTAACCATTTTCCATTTTGTTCAATCAACTTTCCAAAAGTCATGTTTATTTGCAAGGACATAAATAATTACAAAATTTCTATTTAATAACTCATTCTTTTGTTTGAAAGCACATAAGTTCTAAACTCATCACTCACGACATTAATTGTATAACTAACCATATTCTCTCTTTTAAGCTCCTTTTTAATTAGAATTCAAACTAATGAGATACAACCATTCAGTTGTTAATTTTTAAAAGACACATATATAAATAAAATAACTGTAATATAACTATTAAAACAATTAGTCTTGTGGTTATTAAATTTTTTTAATATATACCCATTCTTGGATTCCACACTAGATAATCACAATATTTTATAATATTATAAACCTTAGTATAATACTAAGTTAAGGATCATAATAAAACATCACACTTAGTCTATGATGCTTTTAGGTTCACATGGCATAAAGGTATAACTTTTAATTTTGCAATGCAAAATACCAACACTGTAAGCTCAATACACAACCTTTTAATGGCTTTGCTTACTTGTGACCAAAAGTCATCTTTACATTGCAATTATTATAACTACCAAAAGGTGCCTTAATTAAGTGGTATGAATTGTTTTACTAGTATTTGTTTAAAGATCATATTTTATTACCTTTTTTTTGGAAAAAAAAAAAAGGTAACTTTTTATCTTTTTATATACATATTAAAATTTTTCATGCAAATTTCTTACATATATAAAAACATCCTTAGGCACACATACACATAACAACAACCTTTAAGGAATTTATAATTCCTTCCTTAACTTTAAAAGGCACTTTTTTTCTCCTAAATGGTCACCTTTTAGCCTTTCCTTTTTGTCAAGGATTTTTCTTTAATCAAATTATATCATAATTTAGTAAGGTAGTACCTTATAGACACCTTTTCTTCCAAATGCAATGTTGTGCATTCTTATAAGAATTTATAATTTCACTTTGCAATGTAGTAATGTTTATTGTTTTTGAACAACCAAAAGTCACATACACAGACCAAGAGTCATGTGTCACGGTCCTTACGTAGGGATGGATAATACGTTGAATTTAGATACCTCTTAGAAAAGGATAATAAGTTGAATGTAAACACCTCTTAGAGAAAGGAAACACATTGAAATTAGCCATGTAATAAATAGGAAGTTGAAGAAATGTAATATCTACCATTAGATTAAGGAAGGATCTAACGGTTGTAACTTATCCAAAATTTATATAAAAGGGAACTTACTTTCCCTCATTTGTACACACTCACTTTTCAAGTGAAATATATTTCTAAAGTTAATCTCCAAAAAGATTCTTGTGAGTTGGGTGTGAGAGGGCCGCTTAGGAAGCATTCTCAAGGCCGCATGGGTAAGATGTGATAAATCCATAGGCCCGTGACAATTGGTATCAGAGCCTGGTTCATTCCAAGTGCTATGTCAGACCCACGTTTTGAGGAGGCGCTCATTATAAGTGATGACCGCGATGATCATAAGAGGAAGGTCGATAAAGGTGCTGTCAAGGGAAAAAAGAATTGTACTGTTTCGAATTCAAAGATTTTTCTTTAATCAAATTATATCATAATTTAGTAAGGTAGTACACCTTTTCTTCCAAATGCAATGTTGTGCATTCTTATAAGAATTTACAATTTCACTTTGCAATGTAGTAATGTTTATTGTTTTTGAACAGCCAAAAGTCACATATACAGACCAAGAGTCATGTTTGTAGTTTTTATATAACCACTACTATAATAACCATGCACAAAATTCAAACAAAATATCCATGCAATACTAAACTAATGGACATACATATGCATATACATTTTTATGCATGGAAAACAAAGACTTAATGTAATACATGGATACAACATACTAATTTCTTAGAACTTGTACTAATAAATAATTAATTAAGCACATCATTTTGTACCTTTTAGTCGATGTACAAGAATTTTCAATTATCACATTTAACTTTTCCAAAACACAAAAGTTCTTTTTTTTTTTAAATTTTCTTATGTCACAGCATTAATACAATACAATGGTATTCTAAATCATAAACAAAAAAAAAAAACTTGAAATGTACAAAAACATGTCTCATGTAAATAAATATAATTTGGAATTATACTTTAAGACATTTATCCACCTTTAATGAATAAATATGAATTCTTAAATCATACATTGATATTACATGAATTCTTTTAAGCATGAAGGATATCATGGATATTAGATTTTTATATTATCACACAACTAAGAAGAAACATATACCTCAATCATATTAGAACTTATTTGATCCTTTCATAATATTAAAAATTAATCTTTCATGATTCTAATCATGACCTAAATTTTGCCTTAAGATTGTTGATATAAAGTTCTTAACAATATTGAAATTTGAAAAATGATTACTTCAAATTATGTATTTGATGTCATTCTCCTTAAAGAAAAATTTGTTTTCACTAATTTACAATAAAAATTTATACAAATTTTCTCATAAAATAAAATAAAATATATTTGATTGTATATTATACTACTGAAATTAAATTTTCAAGAAAATAATATATTTTTAAAATTATTTTTTAAAATATTTATAATAATTTTACAATAATATTATAGATAAAAGGATAATTGATATAATAATGTAAATATAAAAAAAAATTGACCTCTTAAACAAATAATGAGTTTTTAATATTTATTAAAATAATAGTGACTATTTATTAATAAATACTTTTAATATATCAAATAATATCTTGAATAACCATAAGTTTAAAGATTAAGAATATAATTTTTTTATTAATTTTTTATTATTTATTATAAAATAATATATAAAATATTTAATAAATAATTAATATATAATAATTATATACTTTAATAATTACAACCTTTAAGTGTAATTACAACTTTTAATTGTAACTAATATGTCTTAAATTCAAAATGTTAATTCTACCTCGTGGAAACCCAAGAAGTATAACCTTTATTTCCTTTTTATTTTGAAAACCTAACATGATTTCCCTGCAATAAATAGTTAAAATTTAAACTAATTAAAATGTGTTTCTTAGTCCTTGTCATGGTAATTATTTTTTAAATTCCTTAATAAATATTTAAGTGTTCAATAAAAACTTATGAAAATAAATGTTTGTTATATCTTTTTGGTTGTATAAAATATTAATTATATAATATGAAGTTTTACATTTTCGTGTAGTAGGTCAATATATACTATATGTCTATGGTACCGTGAACGTTAACAAATTATTTCATTTATTTAAATATTACTATTATTATTAATTTTATCCCACTTTAGCTTTTTTTCTTTTTTAAATATTAAAATTGGTACTAGAATGAACATCTTATTTAGTTTAGCTTTAATATAACACCCCTCTCTCTCTCTCTCTCTCTCTCTCTCTCTAGAGCCTCCTCTTTGGTGTATCGGAATCCAACAGATCTTTGATGTTACAAAGCTCAAAAAGTTGCAGGAGGGCTCTTTAACAATAGTTTCATCAACCATGATGCCTGAGTAGTATGCTCTCTCTCTCTCTCTCTCTCTCCCTCTCTGGACATCAAATTTTCCTGACAAAATGGTGTAGTTGGGTACAAAGATTGAATCTTTTGGTCTCTGGGTAACATATATGTATAGCAATGCCCATCAGGATTAGATCCTCTTGTATTTCTTGGTTGATATATTTTTTGGAATTCCCTGTTAAGATGATTGTTTTCTTTAGGTGCATTTGTTCAGATGAATTGCTTGGCAATTGGGGTGATATCTCTATAACTTATCAAAAATAAAAAGATTGAATCTTTTTGGCACGTGGGTAGATATTATGTATTGTAATAAGATTAAACGTAGCGGAGACGAGGATGTTTGGATAGGTATGTGATTAGTCTGAGGAAGAAATGATTAAGAAATAAGGAAATTCAGTAGCAATAATTGAGAAAATGTGCAATAAACCAAGTGTAGCAACGCGTGGAGGTAAATTGTGGGAGTTATGTTTGTGTCGTTTGGGACATATTCAACATAAACCTACAAATATTTCAATTAAAAGGGTTGATCAAATTCAAGTGAATGGCAAGAGGAGGAGGAAATGATGACCTACATTGACTTGAGAACTTTTTTTTAGGAAAGATTGAGAATAATTAGATCTCAATCCAAACATAGTTCACAATCAAATGAAATAATGTGGAAAAAGACTCATGTAGCTGACTCTCCTGCTGCTGTTGTTGTTTTTGTGGTTCTTTATGGGCTGTTAGGAGTTGAATCAAGTACTCATGGATGCTAGTTGTTTCCTTCATCTGTTTTTTCTTATGTTCTTTTTGTTCCTTGCTTTTGTTGGCATCGTTGGGAAACTGCTGAAAATTTTTGGTCTGACAAAGCAATGCCAGCATTTTTTAATCGTTCTGAAAATTACAGTCTTGTATTAAAAAATTTGTGTGTAGCAGAAAACTTCCTGAGGCCTTCCCATAATCATATAAGGGAAAGCATGTATATCAGCATACATGCATCAACATAATGCAATTACTAGAATGTAGATAGAAACACAAAACCTATGACTTAACAATTTTATTGTCTCCAGATAGAATGCCTATTATAGATAGATCTAATTCCTAGAAGTTGAGTCTGCTCTCATTATGATAAATAGTGTTGGCCCTTGATTGCAGAGCATGCATATCATTAATTAATCTTTATCTAAAGGAAAAAAGAAGATACTTTGTGATAAATCCCACACCCCCATCCCCCCCAAAAAAAAGGCAAAAGAGAAAGATGGTTTTATATAGTTACTTCAGACACCATAGGAATGGATGATCCCATAAATGTGGAGGTGAATTTGTGAGCATGAGTGATAAAATATTCTGTCTTAAGTGAAACGGATGTTATAAAAGAAGATAGATATTGTTTATAAGTAGATAAGAAACCTTAAAAGACATGTGGAAAGACCTTGATGTTTGTGGTCTTCTCTGTTTCCAGTGTGGTTGGGGACAATGTGGTAGGTGTTTACATCAAATAAATTGGTATATTGCTAAATGCTAAATTGGGTTCATCATATTCAGGGACTTCTTTTGGTGTTTAATCTGGGGGGTGTTGTGCTGTAGTACTTCATATTTTTATTGTTGTGGTGAACAAAGCATACTAGGTGGGGTTTTAAGCATTTGTACCTTTGCAGTGACTATCTTTTCAAGCTGCTGCTCATCGGAGATTCTGGGGTTGGCAAGTCATGCCTTCTGCTTAGATTTGCAGTAAGTAGTTAATGACAGATAAACAGGAATCCGAGTTTATTGGACTAATGTCCCTAAGTATTGCTGACTCGATGTGAATCAGCTCACTTCATTCTTATGCAATGCAGGATGATTCATATATTGAGAGCTACATAAGCACTATTGGTGTTGACTTTGTAAGTAGAGTTATACAAAAGAGTCAAGGTTGCCATAATGTTGTGGTGATGTTGACAGCTCTTTTTGTTTCTTCTTCTCCTTCTCTGACAGAAAATCCGCACAGTGGAGCAAGATGGAAAGACCATTAAACTTCAAATAGTAAGTATTTTGCATAATTTATTGCCCTACAAATCTCCATTCACTCACTATCCACTGATAGAATATAATATTTTTGCTTAGTGGGATACTGCAGGCCAGGAACGATTTCGTACAATTACAAGCAGCTACTATCGTGGTGCACACGGAATTATTGTATGCAAAATCCTCTTTATTATTTTGCAACCATTGTACACACAAACTCTGCAAATAGCTTTTATGCAAGGTTCCATGCTTGTTTTGCTAGATTGTCTACGATATAACAGATGAAGAAAGTTTCAACAATGTCAAGACCTGGGTGGCAGAAATCGATAAGTTTGCAACTGATAAGGTTAATAAGCTCCTGGTTGGAAATAAATGCGATTTAATTAGCAAGAGGGCAGTTCCTTACGGAACTGCTAAGGTAACTCAATCCCTATTTTTTCTTCCCTTAATGCTAATGTCATGATCAAATATAGATGTGGATGTATAAATTTTAATTTTGACCTTTCAACATATCCATCCAAAAGTTAATTTTGGGGTCACATTTTTCCCTGCTTTTGCTTTGTTGAAGGCTTTTGCAGATGAGCTTGGGATTCCATTCTTGGAAACAAGTGCCAAAAGTGCCACTAATGTAGAGGAGGCCTTCATGGCCATGGCTTCAGAGATAAAGAAGCGGTTAGTTTTTCTCTTCAGTGTTACTCTCTTTTATCCACTGTTGTCAATGATCCTTACTCATCCAAATCACAAGAAGAATGATCTTGACATGGTTCGCAAACCATGCAATATGACACACAAAAACTACAAGGGTTGTCAATATGTCATTATTTAGCATGCAATTCATGTTGCTTTTTCACTGTTGTGTCAATTGTCTGGTACTGTTCAATTGAAAGAATGTCAGATAAGGTTATGAACCATAAGAATGTGATATGGCAGTACATAATTCTTCATTATTACAAAGATCAGATCAAGGGCATTGAAGACTCGAGAAAAAAAAAAAAAAAAAGCAAAAACTGGAGTGAGTTTTAAGAACACAATATTCTTGTTTTGTTCACCATTTTCCTCTAATTTAATTTCAGCATGGGCAATCAGCCGGCAGCAGGCACCGCTAGACCAACCACTGTGCCACTTCATGGGAAACCAGTCAACCAAAGTACCTCCTGTTGCTCATCCTGACTTACTTCATGAGAACTCAGTCAAGCTGAAGCATTTATTATATTTCTACTTCTGCTTATGGAAACCCAACCATAGAATACGGATCACTGCCTTAGTGGACAGCCGCGATTTTTTGACCTGGAAAATTTTACATTGGATTGAATATCTATGATTGTTTACGCATCACTCATGCTTCAAAAACCTGCTTCCTCTATGTATTGATGCCCGATGGTTAATGCTGCTGTGATTTAATTGTGAACTTCCACCGGCCAATATTTCGTATCGGATTATGCTTATCAATTGTTGCAAGCTTCACCTGTGCTTTTTATTCTCTACCATGAACGAAGATTGTTTTGAAAGTCGCATTGGTATAAAAGGATGGAGGACTCCTATTTATATGGGGCTCCACACCTAGAAAGCCCCGAACCTTGGTGCCAAGATGCTAACTCCCTTTTGTAGGGCCCCTTCCTTTCTCTAATTGAGTTTAGCGGCTTCCAAAAATATACAACCAGAGGGCCCATTAAGATCTGACTTTTCATAGCTCTTTTAGGAAAGTCTTGCCTGTAGAATTTCCAGACCCTGCAAACTGGTTAACATACACCTAATCAATTAGAATTGATTTGCACGCTCTACAGCTGAACAAAAGCTTTCAACTTCACCGAGGCATTTCGAGCTAAGTAGTCATGCCTAGCTCCTGAGAGACCCCATTCTTAGGAATTAGGATGGAGGAAAACAAGGACATTGACCAGGTCCATGGAGGTTTCTACTAGTAAAGTCAGCAACGCATCCAATGGAAAAACAGCATTCTAGCAAGGATTCGTAGTTATTAATTGACCTATAAATGGCGCCTTTATTTTCCTTCCCTAACTAATGAATTTCTCTCAAGTTTCTAACAAACACCATAAGTGAAGCACGTATGTGAAACATGCGCCTAAATAGTCGTAAGTCAGGAAAATTGCCATATAATGCAGCAAACAACATCAACAAAAATAAATATCCCTATGGTTCAACCACTGAAGATGAGCCCTACAAACAGGGGTAAGAGACAAGATGAGTTTAACAAAATTGAACAGAACTTCTGTCTCCAGCAAGAATGGAGGATGCCTAGTACATATCTTGCCCCCCTTAACTCACTTCCTGCCATGGATCTTCTGAGCTTGTCTATTCTTCTTCTTGGCACCAGATTTGGCAACCTTCAGGCTCCTGTGCACGGCACTCAACCTTGCAAGGGACGCTTTCTTTAGATCAGGTCTGTAGTAGTTATCACTGACCTGCAATGAGTAAAACATGAATGACTTACCAAGCATTACTGCCAATAGTAAAAGGCCTCAGCTGAAAGCAAACATTACGAACAATGTTGGCAGACCAGAGATAACTGATCTAGAACAGAATTTTTTTTTCCGGTGGGGGGGGGGGAGTGGGGGAGAGTCTTGGAATTAACAATTCCCAAATTGTACTCATGGTGAAAGATAAGGCATATGTATGCACAGTGACATGAAATTATTGGGAGAAAGCTCAGAAGCCAAGCGTAACAAGTATATTTCACTGAAGAAACCCCGTGTTGGAATTCTTCTTACATGTTAATGGCTCATCACTGCAGAGGAACACAACATGATTTAATCAGATGGCTAACTTTAGAAACACACTTACCATCTTCAACATTCATTACTCGTCCAAAATGTGAGAATCAATGTCCAAAATACCGTCTTCTATATTACATTTGAAAACCATGTTTCACACTCAAAATTAAGTGGTCCACCAAAGCAAGCACACAAAAAATAGGTATACTGCAGTCTTGTTCAGCAGGTGTGAAAAATTCTTACACAAGTAGAGGAAACTAAAAACTGCCAGCTACAAAAAATAATAAAAAAGTCCCATTATGGCTAAGCACCGTCAGAAGAAACAATCATGTCATTGAATCAGCAGCATACCAATTTGACCAGCCTACAAGAATATAAAGATCAACTAACATAACAGCTCAAGAAAGAACATCTGTAAGAGAAAGGCGGTACCTGGTTTTCCACAGCCTTTGCCATCCGGCGGAACTCCTTGTTCATGACAGACTTGTGAAGCAAAGCAGCAGGCTTGTTCTGCTTCTTGGTCTTAGTTGTAGCAAGAACCACAGAAAGGTCCTTGCCTCCAGGCTGAATGGTCACTGTTTTCTTGTTTGCCAACCCTATTTATTTTACCCCACATCACAGCAACAGCAGCAACAACAACAATGAAAAAGCTTCAGTCTATCGATTTCCATTATACACATATCAAAAATCAAACACCAGCGAAATAATACAAAATTTGATGCTGTGCTAAATTCAAAAACCAACCAATCCCAAACAAATTATACTATTGACACAATAATACATTTCCTTATTAAAAAGATGGTCCCAATTCATGAGGCCCCCCGCTCCATGTTACAATGTTAATACCAAGACTCGCCCTTCAACACAATTTCCTAATAATAGCCCAGAATATAGCTGAATTGATTAGCTTAAATAAAGAAGAAAAAACAAAAAACCCAAAAAGATTTGATGGCACCATCTCACAGGAAAAAGTTCGATCTTTACGAATCATTTAGATCAAATTTGACTGAACCCACGACCCAATTTGCAATCAAACAAAGACCCAAAACACAGAAACGGACACAAACAAGACACACACTGTCAATCCAGTAATCAAAATAGCCCACCATCAAATAACAAATAATAAACCACCTGTTTCCATTTTCATAAGGCAGTAAGCCGTGCACAAAAAGAGAGAGAGAGATAGAGAGAGAGAGAGAGAGAGAAGGAACAAAATAGCCAACCCATGACCCGATTCATTTTGATCTTATTCGAAAAATTTAAAAATCCACGAAACCATGACTCGAACTGGAATCAACCAAAGACCCCAGAAACAAGAAATGCATCAAAAGATCCGATCATCAAAGAGCCATTTTCAAGACCACTGCAATAAACAGCATGTCGCTTGGCATACCAGAGTGTTTGTAGGAGTTGAGATTGAAAAGATTGTTGGGCTCTTTGCTGAATCGAACGCTACTGGTTCCTCTCCCGAATTGCTTCACCAAGAAGCAATTGTTCCTCTTCACTATCTCCCACACCAGCTGTCCTGGCACCGTTGCCATCTTCTGCTCTTTTTTTTTTTTTTTTCAATTTTTTAATTTAGTTCTTCTGGCAGCAGCCTAGGAGAGTGCAAGGAAGAAGACCATATCGTTGCGCGAGGACTTTATAGAGAAACCAAACCCTAGCTCAAAAATGAAATGACGAGAGTGCCTTTCGTCCAAAAGAATGAGATTAGTTTATTGGGCTTCCACTGAGCCCATTTTCTTAAGATTCAGTGCGCCATAACAATGGACCGAGCCCAGGAGTCAGAAAGATCGAAAACCCGCTAAATTCATACAGAGTCCATCGAGCCGGCCCAAGACGAATCCATGGAAACACCCCTTTCATCAACATAAAAAAATGCATTTAAGACACCGAGTTAAAAGACAAGAGGAAAAACTATCATGCAGTAGACATAATTTTCTCTATACGACGATCACATGAAACGAAACTCACTCCATCCAAAGGAAAGCAAAATAAACAAATAAAAATAAAAAAAATAATAAAAAAGTCAACCATCTCATGGAAGTGTACTGTATTATAGCATCAAGCGTTTTGCATCAACAACTGATATCATCAGCTTTTCCCTTCATCATCACCAACTTATTTTCCTCTCCTTCTACCTGATGCCAGCTAACCTTATAGATTAATATAATCCCCCAATCAAGCTTAAGGCCCCTTCTTCTACACTTGATGGATATTGAGTCCCTTGCAGTCCTTCCGCCCCGCAAGCCTTCTCCTTGACCCACCCCGGTAAACCATCTACCATTGACCGACCATCTTCCACACATTGCCACCGCAGGTGGCTGCACTTAAACAACCAGAACCCTCTCCCCATTCATTTGTGTACTTTGTTTTGCAGTTTGTCTCTTTGGTTGTTCATTCTGCTCGTAAAAAGAGAGAACTGAAGCAGCAGATCTCCTCACAACGCATTAAGAATTTTTGAAGTAGGGCTTGCAATGTTATTTTAGTTTATATACAAGGGTAATTTGATCTTTTTGCACTTTTTGCCTATTTTGACTAACATCCATTAATCATAGTCATAGGTTGCAATCCCTAAATATACCCTATATTTACTGGATGTTAGATGTAATTTACCCAGCAAACAGTCCAATTGAAAAACAGCATTCTGCTAAGGATTCAAAGATAATCATTCCCTGACTAATGAATTTCTGGCAAATTTCTAGCAAACACCATAAGTAAAGTTCATCAGCAGAACATGCGCCAGAAAAGTCACAAGTCAACGAAAATTGCCATACAATGCTGCAAACAACATCAGCAAAAACACAAATCCATATGGTTCAATCCCACTAGAGATGTTTGTAGGAAGAAACAAGATGAGTTCAACATAATTGAATGTAAATTCTATCTCCGGCAAGAATGGAGAATGCCAAGTACATATCTTGCCCACTGAACTCATTTCTCGCCACGGATCTTTTGAGCTTGTCTGTTCTTCTACTTGACAAGAAACTTCATAATCCTGTGGTGGGCTAAGGAGGCAAAAGCATGATAGGCAATAGCTAAGGAGGCTGTAAGTCCGACTGGGACTAGGATGAACTTCTCAGACAGAAAGAAGATTTGGTAGAAATTATCATACGTAAAGCAGATAAAACCCATTTTAAAAAGAAGATAAAAAGACAAAACCATAGAAGATAGGAAAGCCCCAGAGATTCTATTGAAAATAGAAAACATTGAGGAAAGCTGTGGCTTATAAACAGGAAGATGAGGAGATAATGGGCGATTGGTAGAATTATAATAGATAGAATCACTTTTATTCAGATCATTAGAATTATTAGAATAAAACCTATAACTCATTTTCCTTAGGATAGGAGAACTTTCTACCATAACTGCTGGAGAACTTTCAATCATAATAGGACTACGAAGAACCATAGCATTATAATACCGAATATTTCCAAAAGCATTATTAGCAGCAATGCTAGGCTGGGCATATATTTCAATGCCTGGTATGATTTTGTGTCTCATGACATTTGCAAGGGCTGCTTTCTTTAGATCAGGTCTGTAGTGGTTATCACTGACCTGCAATGAGTAAAACATGAATGATTTGCCAGGCAGTACTACCAATAGTGTAAATATCTTGGCTGAAAGAAAATATCATGAACATCATCGGCAGATTAGAGACAAATGATTTAGAACAGAAGAATTAAAGAGGGGGAGAGGTCAATTCTCAAATCATACAAGTTGTGGAACATTAGGTACACATATACACAGTAACATGACATTATTGGAAGAAAGCTCAGAAGCCAAGCGTAACAGGTATATTTCATTGAAGAAACCTGCTGTTGGAATTCTTCTTACATTTTAACAGCTCATCACTGCAAAGGAAACTCAACATGATTCAGCAACAGAGCTGACTTTAGAAATAAACTTACCATCTTCAACATTAATTACTCGTCCAAATTGTGAGAATCAATTTCCAAAATACCATCTTCTATGTTACATTTGAAAATCATGTTTCACACTTAAAAATAAGTGGTCCACAAAAGCAAGCAAGCAATAGATATCCTGCAGTCTAGTTCAACATGCATAAACAATTCTTTGACAAGGGGTCAAAACTGTCAGCCATGAAAAATAATTAAAATGTCCAATGTGAGCTAAACAACCAACCATTAAAGACAATCAATAACTAGTCACTGTCAAAAGAAACAATCATCACATTGAATCAGCCATATACAAATTTAACCAGCCTAGAAGAATATAAAGACCAACTAAGACAACAGCTCAAGAAAGCTTATCAGTAAGAGATAGCTGGTACCTGGTTTTCTGCAGCATTTGTCATCCAGTGGAACTCCTTGTTCATGACAGACATCTGAAACAAGGCATCAGGCTTGCTCTGCTTCTTGGTCCCAGTTGTGGCAAGAAGCACAGAAAGGTCATTGCCTCCAGGCAGAATGGTGACTGTTTTCTTGTTTGCCAACCCTATTTATTTTACCCCACACATCGCATCAACAACAACAACAACAAAGCTTCAGTCTTTCAATTTCCATTATACACGCATCAAAGATCAAGAACAAGCCAAACAATACAAAAAATTTGACATCTTGCTAAATTCAAAAATCAACGAATCCCAAGTTATATTATTGACACACACCAGCACATTTTCAATAAAAAAATGTCACAGTGCATGAGACCCCCATATTCAAGGGGCTGAAAGGGTACATAGAAGTTGTTTCAGCAACAGGCTAACCTTACTATACAGCAAAGCTTGCCCTTCACTAATACAATATCAGAATTCATTGAATAATAAAAGAAATTTAAAAAGCTTTGATGGCATCATTTCACTTGAGAGAGTACAAAGCAGGAAAAGGATTCTCCAAATCATGTTACAATTCGTTTTGATCTTAATAAATGAAACTCGATTTGGAATCAAACAAAGACCCAAGACACAAAGATGTACTGTAAAATAACAAACCCTCAATCCACTAATCAAAAGGGCAGACCCAAGACCAAATCAAAGAAAGATCACCCCAAGAAAGACCCAAACACGAAAACAGACCACAAAACAATTTGACACAAATGAAGGATATATGAAAAATCCAGCTTCGTTACGATTCATGACCCCATTTGGAATCAAACGAAGACCCAAAAACACAAAAATCGACAACAAACACAAAACACCATCAATCCAAAAACCGAATCACCCGACCATCAAAGAACAAAATAATAAACCAACTTTTTCCATTTTCAAAACCCAGTAAAAGGCATACTGTTTCACTCTCATGGATAGAGATAGCGAGCGAACGAGCCAACCCATGACCCGATTCATTTGGATCATATTCGAAACCCTCCCCGGCCAACGACCCATGACCCGATCCTGAATCAAACAAAGACCCAAAAGCATGAAATCAAATTTACAACAGCCCCAGAAAAGAGGCATGTCGTTTCACATACAGGAGCGATTGTAGGAGTTGAGATTGAAGAGACTGTCAGGCTCTTTGCCGAATCCAAGGCCGCCGGTTCCTCTCCCGAACTGCTTCGCCAAGATCGAGTTGTTACTCTTCACTATCTTCCGCACCAGCCGCCCCGCCACCGTTGCCATTTTTTTTCTTTTATCCTTTTTTTTTTTTTTTTAAAAGTCACTCAAACTCGAAACCTCCAACTGCGACTTCAATTTAATTCTTCCGGCAGGTGCCTCGAATAATGTAAAACAACCGAGGGGTCGTTCGCATAAGGAAAACCAGTTTGAAGTGAAAATGACGAAAGTACCCTTCGTGCCAAAGATAGAGATTGGATTTTTGGGCTTGGCCTAGGCCCATTTTTAAAATTTTAAGAGTCACAGAGATCGACAACCCGCTAATTCATATAGAGCCCTCGAGCCGGCCCATTCGATAAACAGTTAGGATTATTCGATGTGACAGCATATACACGATGGCAAGGCAAACTCACGGAAATATATCTTTATTAACAAAATAATAATAATTATAAAAATTATGTAATTTTATTGTATTGATTATCAGTAAATTATCTCAGAAAAAAATTAATATTCTTTCAAATCTTTTGATAATAATTAATTATTATTAAAATATAATATATAATTTATATTTTTAATTTTATTTAATAATTTAAATTTTTAAATAAAATAATTTTTTAACATATTATAAAAATTTTTATAATAAAATAATTTTAATTCAACAAATTTTGACATTTAGCTTGGGACAAAATATTAAGATATAATATATAATTTATATTATTTAATAATTTAAATTTTTTAAAAATATATTTTTTAATAATAATTATGAAAATAAAAAAAATAAAATAAAATAAAATAAAAAAGGTAGAGAAGCAACTCTAAATCTATTTTGTAAGCGATAAGTATTGGTAGGCAACGAGGGGGAGGAACGGACTCGCGTACCTTGACATCTGAGTGACGATGTGTAAAATTATTGTCATATCAAAACTCTCTTTTTTTTTTTTTTTTTTTAATATTCTTGTTATTTACCCAAAGAGAAGAAAAAGAAGAGGTTTATATTTTCTGTTTCTTATGAATAAAATAACTCTAAACGTTCTCGATTATTAAATGAAAAATCTAGTTTAAATTTTATTTGTCTTTGTTCACATTGATTGATTAATTGATTGCAATTTTTTCTTTTTTTTTTTCCAACATTTGAACAACCTTTTCAGCTCAAAGAGTTTATTTGTCTTGAATTTCAAATTCTTTTTAAAAAAAAAAAAAAGAAGAAGAAGAATTGTTTCCAATAAGAGAATGTTGTGCACAATTGAGATGGTTGACTAAGAATATGTATATCCATCAATAACTAATAATTTAAAGATAAATTTTTGGAAATTTAATAAAGTTTTCGATAATTTTTTTTTTTTTAGAAAAAAGGGAGAATATGTGTATCTTTACAATCTTAGTTGTCAATGAACGAAACAGAACCGAGAGCAAAGCAAACTATTGTTGTTGATCAAACTTCAAATCTGAGCGTGGGACTATTACACTGTAACCCAATAATACAAAGAAACAAAGACACAACACACAAAGCATTTTGATACTGTCCCCATTGCGATCACAAATGCACATGCAACAATACACAAAGGGCCGATTGCAGCCTTGTTAATGTTCAATCAAGAGCATGAAATAGCAGGGCAGGCTGAAAATGGCATTGAGAAAACAGTTTTTAGGCAAGCTGCATGAAACTTTCCATCTTCCTTCTCTGCCAATAAAATAAAAGAGTCAATAAACAAACTCTCCTGAGCAGAGTTGACACAATACTTTGACCTTGCAGAAAGCGAAGGGAAAATTCTCCATCCTCACCAATGATGAAGAAAAAATAATACAAACTGTCAATAAGGGCAAGCCAAAAAAGGATAGGAAAAGAGAAGTTCATCCAGGCATAGGGCTGCAGCAATGATTCCGTGGAAAGGATTGACAAAATGCAAAGCCAATGCCTTCAGAATCTGAAGCTTCAATAGGAACATTAATATTTGGATTTTCAAGCAACCAAAAAAATTGATGATTTTGGCTTGAAATAAAAATACCAACCACACTTACTGGACAAGTAAGTTATCAGCCCTTTGCACCAAACTGAATTCGTAAAAACCTGAACCTAATATCAGGCCACAAAAGTTACCTGATACTTGATTACCATCTTTACGACCTCAACTAATGTGACATATGTACAACAACCCAGAACAGCCACTGTTGGTAGTCCTCCTCGGTTGCTTTCTACAACGAAACAGGGATTGTACAGAAGGACGCTAAAACACAGTGTCCATGTGCTACTAGCTGAGTGCCAAGAAAATAAGCTGAAAACCAGGCCCCCCATGCAGAAGTAAGATGGTCAAAAGCCAACAAAGCAAACTCGTGGATAGGATATACATTCTGCAGCATTGACCAAGAATGGAATTTTATGAGTTGCCTTATGTTACAGCATGTTGTTGTGATTGTCACACTGAGCCAATAACTCCCTCATTTAACCGGCTGAATACTAATTTGAGAGGAATACAAGCTATAACAGGACCCTTGAGCTTCTCCACCACAGGTTTCCTGTCTTCTTTATTACGAGTCAACGAAGAAAGTTTCCTGGTCTTCTTGGACAAAAGACCAGATTTCCTCAACTTTAGTGATTTGCTTCGTGAGAACTGTGGTTGCATTGTGACATGCTTGGTGCAAATTCTTCCTGCTTCAGACTGACATACTGCATTACTCTGCTCAGCAGCTTCCACAACAGTTACACAAGTTTCATCACATTCACTACTACTGATAATTTCGTCACAATAGCCATCATCCAAATGATCGATTGTCAGAGGATGGCCTACAATAGCTTTACCATTCAATTTGCTCTTAAGGGAGACCAAAGGAACTTGTTGTGGCTGGTAGTTGGCTTTAACCTCAAGCTTAACTTCACAGAATCTTGAAGCAGGCCAGAAACTTCTGCCAGGGAAATCTATTTTCCGATATTTGGAATTGAGCATAAACCGCGACCACCGATAAGGAAGTGATCTTTGAGGAGGCAAAGAGAACTCTTCCAATGTGCCTCTCATATGTGGTTCCCTGTGAGAAAAAGGCTCACCCCAGTCTTGAACCCCATCTACCTGGTCTTCAGTAAAAGGTTTGAATGAAACCTGAAGGAATCCATCCATTTGCCCCATACCTGCCAAATAAGCATTGGGTTCATCATCATTGTCCACATAGTTTCTCTGGCATTGTTTTCTATTCTTGTTTACATGTCTTGAATTCCTCTTTCCTTTCAACTGCCACTTTGAAGTACCTTTCTCTATACTCTGGTTGGTATTATTAACATGATTGGCTGCTGAACTAGTAGAAGCAGATTCATCAAGTCTCTCATTTTTCAAATGCAGGGCTTCTTCTTGACTACTTTCACTATACTGCCTTCTCAATCCAACTCCTTGATGTCTTAAAGGTGAAGATGCACCAAGCATGGGAGAAAAAACTAGAGAACAAAATACTGTTAGCCATTAAGTCCTATAAACAGTAAAAAGAAGGCATGGAAAGACTAATGAAACAAAATACCCTCACTGCAAGGAGAAAAGTAGAAGGGTGGTGAAACAGAAACCTGAAGGTGGGCTGATTGGTTGCATGTCCACTAAGCATCGCAAAATGCAAGAATGGTAAGGCACATAAGAATAAGTGTAGAGGTACAGAAAGCACAAGAATCAGCCCCCACATGAGTCGATTATCGATAGCTGACATTTAGCCAAATGAACAAAAAGGAGGTCCCAGTGCTTTACTTATCCATGATGAAATTTACTGTAAATTAAGCACGCATTTATAATCTCCACCCACATCTAGTCAAAAGTGCACCTTCATGGAGCATATAAACCCGAAATGGAACTTATGTTACTGGTTGATAAATGTCAAGCATTGTTTGTTTGGACCATTATAGCAGCACATACACTCAAAATTAGCTCCTAATCAGGTAACAGAGTGTTTTCAAAACAAAATAGAGGCACGGAAAGGCTAATCCAACAATAAAAAACAGGTAATGTATATTAATGAAGATGCATAAAATGACTAATAATCATACAATTTGTGGATAAGAATAGGCTAATGACATGCAGTCATACATCAGAAAAAGCTTGTTGAAGCATTAAATAAAGGAACAAAAACAAGGGTGGAACTAGACAAATAGAAGAAAGGCACATGGAAAAGAATTGTGGAGTGGAGGTGACAGACATCATATGCAGTTTTATTACTATCTCTGATGTTCTTCATTAATAGCCAACTTGTGAGCAGAAAAAAAATAATAATAATAAAAAGGAAGGAAAAGGCACAAACACTGAAGTATTTGAATGTCCTAATCAACCATACCCGTAGCCTGTTTTTCCTCCCCAACAAATGGCACATCAAATAGCTTGTCTGTAGAATCATTCTCCACTAGGCCTGATATGCTGGAAATATCTTGTTCTTTCTTCACCTTGGAATCAGTTGGGGAAGCATCACAAGCACATTCAGAACGATTTGAGGAGGCACCATTCTCACATGACACTCCAGTGCTATCCAAGTATTTATTGACAACCACACAAAGGCTTTTCCTAGAATCATTAGGATCTACTCCAGAAATCTTGCTGTCAGATAACCCCTGACGAGGTGATCTGCAAGAGCTAGGAAGTTGGTTGCCAATAACTGGAACAGGAACCATAGCTGTACTCTCCAAAACTTTTGTCAACTGTCGCCGACGATTTTTTCTTTTAAAAAACTCGTGAACGTTTGCTGATTGAGAGCGCTTTCTTTTCATTGGTGAGTTAGAGACCTTGCTGCCATTTGCAGGAGTGCAATTTGACATGCAATTTACAGTGTTTGAATCTCTCACAACAATGCCAAGGTCCTTAAGACCTCTCATGCGCTTAGTTCCTTCTGTTCCATCCTCCTCACAATCATTCGGGGTTTTTCTTCTCTTAGCCTGCACAGGTTGTGCTTTAGGCACTCCTTGATGATTTGGCTCTTCAAAAGATATACCAGATTGAGATAGTTCTGGTGCTGAATCCAAATCTGAGTCTGAACCTGAACCTGTGTCCAAACTGGGATCAGAATCTGAATCAGAACCATCAGAGTCACTCTCTTCAGCAGTCATATCCTTGCCTTTTTTGCCAGAAAGAGGCATGCTAGCTGATTCTTTGGCTGAACTACCATTCTTATCACTTGAATTATTGGTTCTTGAAAATAAGTTCAAATGATCCTTGCCTATAGGAGAATTCTCAATCTCAAGGGCATGGAGAATAGCATCTTCCCTCCTTGCATACTTCACTACTTTCTTGTTGCCATTTGCCACAGCTGCCCTTGCCCTTTCAATGCATTCATCATACTCTCCACATCGAAATGCCTTCACCCTTTTGGACTTTTCAAGATTATACCAATCCCTACATCAACCAAAAAGGGGTTTTGTCGTAGAATTTAACTAAAATAAGCACTTTAAGAAGTGGTTTTGACATGCACTCAAAGAACCCTATTCTGCCGCTAATCATCTTATACATTAACTGCAAAAAAAAAGCTGCAAGAGTAAAGATAAGAAATACAAATTGTTCTTAAGGAAGGAAGAGGAACAGTTACACGACAATGTTGTTCAACAATTACTTCAACTGCTCAAGGCTAAGCATGCATGCAGATTACACGACACAAGCAAGTGAGCCTTAGTGCCATTACTTGGCCAAAATTTTGGTTGAAAAATAGGCCTGGTGACAACATTCTTATCAAAACCCATCCCAAATATCCAAACTATAACAAGTTGCCAAAAAAAAAAAAAATCTGTAAGGTTTACTGCCCATCATGAATCCTGTGATGAGAGATAAAGTTAAAGAACTTTCTAAAAAGAGAAAAATGCGCTAGAAACCATACATCTGTATTGTTGAAAACCATCTAGAAGGACTTCAATGACCTTAAAGGCAACCAAAATTACACAACTGCATACATGAACCTGGACTACAGTTCAGGAAAACAAACAAAAAAGTCAAAAAAATTAATGCCACAAGTTTCCTCTGGCCCCCACCCTCTAACTTTGTGTTGTCCAAGACTCAAAAAAGAATCCGGTGAATCATCAAAGCTACAATAACTGCAAAGCATAAACACTCAATACAATACTTCAACATGAGTCAATGACAACAAAGCATTTTCATATTTCATGCAACAATGCAACTTGCACAATAATACACAAAGCAACCAAACCTAAACAGATGTAAACACTAAACTCGAGAAAAGCCACCAACAAAGGAAAAATCAAGTCTTTAGGAACAGTCAAACCAAATAAAGTAGAGAAACTATAACAAAAGCATAAAATCCACAGGAAATGAGCACTTACACACTGGCATCCTCACGGCCAAGAAGTTTAACTGGAGTTCCTGACTTCGGTGAAACCAAACTAGCCTCAGAAATCTCGTCAAGACCCATGATCCGACCTGGCCACCACGACCCGTTTCGACGCCGAACCCAAACTAAACTGCCCACCGAAGCATCAATGGCGTTCAAGTTGTTGTTGTATGGTTCCCCAGAGCTACCATCTCAAAAATCCCAACTCAGTTTTTCTCAAGAAAATACCAAAAAAATGAACAAGTAAAGCAAAATATCAATAACAATTCTTTATTTTGAACCAAACCCATGTTTCAAAAATTACTATAAACCTTGCTTTCATGGAGAAACCAGCATAGACCCTTCAAAACCTGAAACCCAAAACAACCAAAACTCATTCCAAATACTTATACAAACCCCAATATTGCATTCAACACATAAACCCCACCAAAACTAAACCCCAAAAACGTAAAAAAGATGGGAACTTTGACAAACAACTATGATTAACAAAAAAATGACAAAAGCACAAGTATTGAAGGACTTTGTGATGGGAAAGAAAGATCTAAAGATAGTGAAAAGAGATCTGGGATGGTGGGGTTAGTTTAAAACCTTTCTTTTTTTTTCCTGGTGGATTTAAAGCATTGTTAGTTTGTGAAACTGCCTTTTTTTTTTTCTTTTTTTAATTTTCGTTAAAGTAAGGTGTTACCAATTGGGGGGTATTGATTCCTTGGCTTCATAGCTTTCAACTTTCATCAGTCTTTGCCTTTCAGCTAGATTTTCTGGTTTTTTGCAGTGCTACCACTTCCAAGATATCTAGAGAGAGAGAGAATGAGAGATGTGCTTGGATCAAAAAACGTACTTTTTGACGTCTACTTGGCACACAACACTCACAGATAGAGAGAGAGGGCGTGAGAGAGTGAGAAAGACAGGAGGTTTTTTTAAAAAATAATTTTATGTTTTTTATTTTTCAACTAGCGAAAGAGACGAGAGGAGTTTTTTTTTTTTGTGGCTTGTTTTCGGTTTCCTGTTTTGTAATAGATGTGCAGTTTTGCCCAGTTTCAGTTTCCGTGTAAGCAAAACTTCAGGGCCACATCAACTGTTATGGACTCATTGTCAAATGTAGGAGCCACATGTTTTCTTCAAAAAACAAGATATGGGAATGGAATCAATCAAGAATCAGATTGTTAATTGGAGTAATGGATGTGAGATGGTAGAATTTCAGTTTCCTCCTATTAAAAAATCAAACCGTAAGGAGCTATACAATTGAATTGGAATCAAATCAGAATCTCTGATCTGTCTTTAATTTTATTAATATTTTGTTACATCTAGTCTTTATTTTAATTAATTTGAGTCATTTCACCAATGTCTCACTAGGCAAGCTAATGTTAGATTGATTACATATCAATAATCTCTTTTCTAATTATATAAAGCATTCGTGTACTGTGATTAAATTTCTAGACCCAATAATGGATGCAGTGAGAGTGATGTGATATAACAGAAAAAAACAATCTCCATCTCAAATAAACACAAAATAAGTAAACAAGAGGAGGCTAAGAGACTGTGGGAGAAGGGGCTATGCTGTAAAAAGAATGATAAGCCTTGAATTTCTCAGCATGACTAATGCCAATAACATGAATAATTAGGCTTTATTTTCCAATTCACTTTATTTGGCACTTCACAGCATTACAACTCACAACCCTCTAGAATGCCCAAGTGGGTCAAGAATAAGCAATACCAGTTTTGGTGGCCTCACAATACCACCAAAATCTTTTCCTCCCATATAACTAAACATGTTCTAACAAATTTCCCCACTTTCTGGATAATATTACACATATGTTACACTAGAGATATGGCAAATCTTTCAGTGTTCCCTGGCATCAACTTCTAAGAATGGGAGTACCCACCGGATGAGTCTGGTCAAGATATTGAGCTTCTTGCTGATGAGTGCCCCTCCTTGTGTAAGAAATCATGCAGCATTGGCAGGCACGCAGATACAGGTAGCACTATCCTTGAATTCTATACGCATCCTTGATCAGTCATCGCTTGAGCAAGAGTCAGGAAAGCAGAGATGATAGCACCATGTGCCAAAGCCCTGGCAGAGAAGGAATGGAAGAAATGAGTATGATAAATAGAACTCTAAGGTACACAACCAAATGTAGTTCACCTACTGCTTCATCACAATATCGCAAGTCTGGGTAGGCATATGCTTATGTACATGTCTAGTTTCTCAGGGTGTTAATAACACAATGATAGAAATCTTGGACTTACAATACAATTGTGCACATTCAAACCCATTGCTTTATTACTCAAATAACAACCAATATAGACAGCAAGAAAACCTTGGCATATAATGCTAGTACAGGGGCACTTACTCAGGACTCTCCTTTTGGTAACCAAAATCATTGGCTGCCTTCAGGGCTCTCTGGTATACTTGTTTCATTGCTTCCTGCCTCACAAAGTACGAGTTTGAAATCCGTGTAAGAAATGACCACTCATAGAAAAGTGTAACTGTTTAAATTCCTGAACTATTTTTTGATGGGATGGAGTGAATGGAAAACCAAATCAGTAAGGGCAATGCTAAGCTATTCTTGCTAACAAGTTATGCAAACAAATCACATAAATAGCACAAGAAGCAAATCAAATTATGACACATTAAATGCATTTAGATGACCACTATTACAAGATCCATTGGTACATAAAGCACTGTCCAATAACTTAACAAAATTATGAAGTTATGCAGAAAGAATCCTTTGAATACTTGCTAGCACCATTAATAAATTCACAGCAATAAAAAACACATTACATACATAAAAAGTTGAAGCTGATTCTGCTAGGTTGTTTGCAAATGCTGTGATCGTTGCTAACAAAGGACAGGTAGCATCATCACTTTAGCTCATTTCCATGTTGATAAAATTCCAGTGTTCGGGTTTGAAAATATTTATGTGACCAAAAAAAGATTTTATAGCAATTTTAGGCTCACCTGTAACTTAGATTCAAAATCCTCAGGTGACCAGCTCAACATATTACACTCATGGTTCAACTCCAGCTCTCCAGCAACAACCTGGATACAAGTAGATTAGAGGTTTAGCATGTTAAAAAAATGTGTCTTTCATTTGCTTATGTCCAAAAAGATTTGCTTCTCTTCAAAACAAGTTTCAATTTTCCAAACTTTATCCTAACTTTGGTCTATTTCTTGTTCTGATGATGATTCAAACCTGTGACCAAAAAGACAGCTTCAGCTAATATATTTTCTCTTGAAAGTTTTCAGCAATGAACATAACATAACAGTTGTCATTTGTAAATGTGCATGAACTTGTGGATAAGCAAAGGAAACTCAAACGACCACAAAAAGATTGTTTAAAAAAAATAAAATCAAAGGCATGCAGGGATAAGAAAGAAGTAAATCGAAGGCACTGAGGGACAGTAAAGAAGTATTGTGGAAGACAGGGAAGAGAAGGGAAATCACAAAATACTGAACATGAAATCTACACGTCAGAAGTACCAACATGTAAAGCTAGCAAACTCCATAACATGAAAAACTCCAACTACATAAAAAAGGCTGTGTCATTGCACATAGTTGGTGAACTGAATATCATACCCCCCCAGCACCAGCTGCCATTGCAGGGGCAACAACAACATTGGACTTTCTCAGAACATCAACTGCATCATGGGTACATGGCATATTTGATCCTAGAAACATAAAAATACACTGAAAAAAATAAGTTATGAAGAGGAAGAAGAGATACTAAAGCTGTAATGGATCATGCTGAGAACTACTACCTTCTACCAGTATATGACAACCAGAATTAACCAGATTAATGGCATCAGATTGGTCAATTTCATTTTGGGAAGCACATGGAAATGCAACATCACACCTTTCGTTCCACGGTTTTGCTTCGTCATAGTACTTAGACCGAGCATATGTCTTTGAATAGTCTCTGTGGATGCAACACATATGAACAATAAAATACTTAGAGAAGGCCACTTGGCAACAACATAAATGATGGCAAGGAAACACACCTTAGACTCCTCTGCTGGGCTTTGATATCCCTCAAAAAGGATATTTTCATGTAATCAAATCCATCCTCATCCACCAAATAGCCCTTTGAATCTGCACAACATTTTACATGTTTTGAGAAACCATTTCACCTAAAAGCTTAAGCTATTAGACAAGACCTAGGATATGGATCATATATATACTTCAACATGCCCCCTCACACGAAAGCCCAACCCACTTGAGCTGGGAGCGCAAACAAACTAGGCCCACTTGGGCCTGAAACATGTACAAACCATATATTTATAATCAATTCACAATTAAATGTGAGGGCAACATGATTTGAATTTGTGATCACTTATAAAGACTTTGATACTCTGTCAAGAAATCATTCCACCTAAAAGCTTAAGTTCTCCAATGAGGCTTAGGATATAAATCATTTATTATACTTTAACAACATGGAAAGGCTTGTGCCATAAGCACTGCTCATTGAAATGTTTTCCTTTGCATAGTTGTGAAATTTCAAGAACAAAAAATAAACAACCAGAAAAAGAAGCAGGAATAATTTCTACAACTTGAAGAGGTACTACTAGATCAAGGACCCAGAAAGATATCACAACAATGCACCTTTACTGGCACAAATGCCTTTAGGAATGCAGGGGAAAACAGAATTAGATACTAAATATATACATAAATTGTGCTCAACTACAAATTACAAAAGGAAAGCAACCTGCCTTATGAAGGGTAGAAGCAAATAAACAAGTAGTGCTCCAAACTTTATCAGCTTTCAGCATTAGTCACATTGTCATTTCTCAACAAAAATATTATGAAGCCAAATATTCTTCATCATGCATGGTGAAAACAGCATAGGCAGATAGGCATTGTATTCTCTTTCTGAAAATATATTCTTAAATGGGAGCCTCTATAGTGCCAAGCTAGTGTTCCAAGTCCTAATATATTCATAAGACAAAACTACGTACATAGACTTTGACTCCATTCACTCCAACACATAATAAATCTAGTCTGAAACATTCACCAATGCCCCAAATGTACCTGATACTGTGACTGGAATAGCTCCATAAGCATTTAGCTTCTCTAGAACATGCATAGCAATCTTTCCAGAACCACTTACGACACATCTGAATAGGACATTAAGAAAAATCCTTTCAGAGCAATATATTCAGATAATAAACTTCAGCATTTCACTATAGATCCTTTTTGGTAAATTGGGCAGCTTATGGCTACTAATCAAACATGAACATTCTATATCAACATGTCTTCAAGACAAGGGCTACAGTTGCCAGTGTTCTTATAGCAAGCATATGATTGCAGTCAAGTCTTTCTGATGCTATGGAATTGACTTGGATGATATTCTAATCAACAATGATGCTTTTTCAGAGATAAAGAGACACCTTAATCCTTTAAGTTCTTTATTCATGTCCACAAGTATAAGATGCGCAAAATATACCTGAAAAAGAGCACAGAACACATTAAAATCACAAGAAACTTCAAGCGACATCAGTAAAAAATAAACTGAACTTATGAGAAATAGCAATGCATAGAAAAAAATCAAATACCATACACATGTGGAGGCACATAGTAAAACTGATGAACTCAATACACAAATGCAATCTCTAAGAGTTTTGAAAAACCATCATTACCAGCCCATAGCCTGTAGCTTCAGTTCGAAGGCTAGAGCCTGACCAAAATATTCTTGGCCCTGTAAAACTTTCCTGCATAAGTCAGGCATACATATGAAGATGCAAATACAAGCCTATTAATTTCCTTTCAAAAATGAATAAGCACCTAACAGTCGATTAAATCTGCAACAAAAGTAAATCAGTCAAATTAAAGTGTGCCATAAATGAATTCAGTTGGAGCCAACTGCTAAGTATTTACTTATACAGAAGAAATGGTCATGAAAGTTCAGAGCAGTAGCAATAACTGAAGCACAAGAAGTAAGATGAGTACCTGAAAATGACAAGCTAGACGTCTATACTGTCCAAACAGATAGCCCATTTCACGAGTACCAACACCCATCTCCTCTGAAGGGATGTCCTAATATTTTTTAGTAAAAAAAAATCAGAGACTGATAGTTGACAATTCAAAGTCAAAGTAATTAAAGAGCAACATGTCCTTTTTACTTACCTTGTCAGGACCTAGATACCTGTAAACCTCATTCATAAAACTTTGGCAAAAGCGCATGATCTGTCCAAACAGTTTCATCAAAAAGTTCGAACTTTTGGAATATAAAGGAGTGCTATACAAAAGACAATCATACAATAGTTTGGATGCTACCTCATTATCACTCTTGCCTCTTGAATCAAAATCACTACCACCTGCAGCCCCTCCCAATTTGTACGGTGACAGGGCATTCTTTAATGTCTGCAGTCCAGCAGAAAGCAAAACAAAATGCACATTGTATGACCTAAGCCTCTTACACTTGCAGAGCAAACAGGAAAACATATTAGGTTAAGGCATTTTGCTTCATTTTCCATTACTTCTTTCTCTATCTTCCATTCTTTCTTCTTCTTCTTCTTCCTTTTGATCAAAATCACTACCACCTGCAGCCCCTACTAATTTGTACAGTGACAGGGAATTCTTTAATGTCTGCAGTCCAGCAGAAAGCAAAACAAAATGCACATTGTATGACCTAAGCCTCTTACACTTGCAGAGCTAACAGGAAAACATATTAGGTTAAGGCATTTTGCTTCATTTTCCATTGCTTCTTTCTCTATCTTCCATTCTTTCTTCTTCTTTTTCTATTTTTGTGATTCACAATTTAATTTTATGGTTCTTCTCCAATACATCTTCGGAAAGGAATTAGCCCTAAAAATTATGCAGTTCACTAACAACCATTGTTCAGATAAATGAATCAAGAATAGAAAATGACAAAACTACATAATCTTGAACATGACGTTGGGATACAAAATGATACAATACAGTCTGTTATAAACCAAAATTACAAAGAGTACCTGCTCAAAACCAAGAAATTTCACAATGCTCAAGTTCACTGAAGGATGAAAACGAATACCACCCCTACATGGGCCCAACGCTTGGTTAAACTGTACCCGAAAGCCCCTATTAACATGTGTCTCCCCCCTGTCATCTACCCAAGGAACTCGAAAGATAATCATCCGTTCAGGTTCTAACAACCGCTCCATAATGTTGACGTAACTGCAAAATAATAGAGTACTCAATTACAATGGACAACTTGACTTTAACTTTTCTCCAGTTTGGATGATAAGGTGAAGAATTAAACAAAAATAGTTTAATCCATAGGAACTCACTGTGAATTTTTAGCAATCACTCTTTCCAAAGCATGGACAGCCTCTTGCACTGATTGTATAAACTCAGCTTCATGGGGATCCCTTTTAAGAGCAGCTTCAACAATTGATCCGGCTGTCTTTGACATAAGAGCTTCATTTTAAGGGCATTCATGCCATTGTCATAGGTATTATAATTACAATAAAGTATCCAGCAAGAAACACACTACTATTATGCAACTACCAAATCTCAATATTTAACCCAAACGAAAATATAGTTACTAACCTTTTACATAAATAGGTTTACTGACAATAATCTTATCTTTGGACGCCATCTGGAGACGAAGGGCCTCTTTGTGAAGCAAACTATTGTTATGTTCTTCCAGGGCACTCATCTGCATGTTCCTGCTGCCTTCATTTCCATATGGATTCCTTCTATGCTTTCTACCAAACTCTCTACAAACAGAGCAGAATATTCTTGCAGTTCCTTCCTTCACATCCACATAGGCCCATTTGTAGGTATCAGCCCACTCCTCTCTCCATCTTTTCACCACCTTCTTCTTCCTTTTTGCTGAGTGTGTCTTTAACATATCTTGTCCTTCATTGGAAATTTCAGAACCCATAGCCATATTCTTGGCCTCATCATTCTGCTCCACACAAGCGTCTCGTGGTGGACCACTTATAAGAGGGGTGTTACCAAATGATGTCTCATTGTCTCCATGGCTAATTTCCAAATCAATCTCCTCTCCAATATCCCTGACAACTAAGTGATGCCTCTGTGCATGCTGAAGCAAGTTCATATCATCCATTGCAGGATTCATCCCTATTCCACTGACTGGTAGCAACATTCAGCACAACAATCTTATCAACTCTGAGCAACCCTCTATTTCCTGCCATCATAGAACAAGTTTTCCAATAAAGTAAAAAACTACTTGCTGTCAAAAGTTGATCAATTTACGGAAGAAAATTGGGAAAAGTTATAATAATATTCTTAATAACCCTATTATTTTAATTACAACTTAACAATGATGGTACTAGAAACATTGTGGTTTAATATTTTTAATTGTTCATTTAAGCTTTAATAAACCAACAAATGCACACCTCAAACAAAGACCAAAGTTAACCAACCTTAGTAGAATATTGAACATGTGTAACGACATTTTCATCCATATTTCAACACAGAAAAACACATCAATTTAAAATGAAGTGCCCTGTGCTTTCTCATCCACCACTTACAGCTCTTAGGAACCACCACAAATTCCTCATACAGCAATAAGTCAACAACCACCTTACTCAACTGACCAGGAAAAACAGAGAAACACACAAAATCCCCAAAATTCACAACTTAAAAACCAATATATACAGTCAAAAAGATTCAATTTTTCAACAAACCCACCAGTGGGTACTGTCAAAGATTCAATCTTTCCAACATACCCAGATGCTGACATTCGATTCTAAACAAAACCCAGAAATTCAAATTCATAAAGAACATCAAATGAGAAACACACCTCAAGAAATCAAATCCTGACGGAGAGATAGCCAAAGTTGCTGTGTATTATGGAAGTTGAATTCTTCTTTGGGGGGGTGGTCCTTTGTCTTCTGTAAAAGTCTCTTCTTTATGGTCTGGCAAAGTTAATCAACAGAGGAACTAAAGAAAGAGAATGTTATTACTGTGTGATCGTCGCGCTCGCAAGGGAAGATAGAGACATAAGCTCGTGTTGATCTCCGAGCACTACGTTGTTGATAGAAAAAGATGTTTTTCTTAAAAAAAAAAAAACTTAGAAAAATAAAATGGTCCATTTCAAACGTTATATTTCTTTTTACATATATTTCCCAACGAAAAATCTAACTGGTATAAATATACATTGTCATTTGTAGTAGATCCAAAAATTTTTATACTTTATTTGTATGTACCTCTACATTCAAATAATTTATAATTTAATAAATTTTTTAAAAAATATTTTTAAAAAATTGAAATAAAGACATTTAAAAAATAAATTTAATTAAATTCAAATTAAGTTGAAATATTAAACTATAATTTATTGAATTTTATTTATATTAAATTTTATATTTATTTGATTTTGAGCTATTAAGTGTCAAGTTAAATTGATTAAGATAGGTTAATTCAATTATTTGAGTCAAGTTCACTTAAGTTAAAAAAAATATGAATAAAGAAATAAATAAAAGATAATCTTATTGGTATAAACAATATTTACAAATAAATTATGTCAAATTAATGTAATTGTAGAATTGATTACTACAATCATAAGAGTTGAAGGTGGCAATAACATAAAAACAAGTAAGGTATGGAATGCAAAGATACTTGTGCTAATTTTATTCAATATTTCTAAAAGTAACTCCTCAATGTTACATACCACACACCTTAAAAGATAATTTAGCGATTAAGAATTTAAATATTTAAATACAAAACTCCTGTTTGAATACATTAAATTGAATGATACCAAGAGGCATTTACTAAATGGGAAAAGGTCAATAGGCTTATAGTAATCCTAGAAGTGTAAGTTTGAAGATTGTGAGAACTTTTTATACCCATAATATTGTAATGGGTTTGATAAAGCTTGGCTTGTGTACGAAAAACTGTCACATCACACGTAGAAAATGCAAATCAATTGGTAATTTGGCAAAAGCAATTGTCATTACACACAAGTAACATTATACATATTACAAATGTTGTCTTAAGTCTGAGAATCTGATACCTTAACATTGTTGCATAACAAGGTTTTGGGGTTTTGCACCTGGCCCGGAGAGGAGAGGTTTTCTTTTTTTTTTGAATTGGATTATTTATAAAGTAATACCTCCCAATGCACAAAAAATAAAAAAATAAAAAAAAGCATTGTCTCATAAACGACTCGTCGTAGATGCCGAATTAATATCCGATCCGAACACATCAAACCCGTCCACCAATTTGAAATCCGAATTCGGGTTCCGACCCGGTATCTCCTCGTACATAAAAGCTAGAAATCGAGAGCCATCGAAGCTTTCTCCAAAGTCCCTCAACGAAAAAGCTGCGGTCTTTACCTTCCTCCAAGCAAAGAAACAAAAGGCCAAAACGCATAAGCTAAAAACAAGTCCTTTCTCGATCGATTCCTCATAAATCCATCAATCATGCTCACAGGTATTGTTTTTTTCGCTTTTATTTTGATTAATTATACACTGTAGCCTGTAAAGATGTAACCTTTTGGGCTCATTGGTTGTTGTAGTTATTAAAGCTTGAATCTTTTGGGCTTATTTTTGAGTTTCACGAACTGGGTCATCGGCGATTATCGGGTTTTAGATGGAGATTTATGAGTAGTCTTTGTAATTGGTGTACTGGGTCCTTTTGTTTTTGTGCTAAAAGTATTATGATTGTCAAGTTTTTGCTAGATGTGCCTAGTGGTTATTGGGTTGGAGAAGGGTTTTAACTAGTAGGTGCTGCTGTTGATGTCTCTGGATTAGGTTTTATGGTTGATTTTTAGAGTGTAATCGAGTCAGTTAAGGTATGTATGTTTGTATGTATGAATGAATCTAGTGTCTATCCACAAAAAAGAGAGAAAAATTATTGAAAGAGTAGGTTTGTATATATTTCAATGAACTCTCATCTGACAGCTTATGATGGCAATAGCTTTTTCTCTTCCTGATTTGAGAACCAGTGGAAAGAATTCCCTGATAATGGACCTGTTTATTTGTCCTGGATTTCTGAAGATTTTATGGTGTGATTAACTGATTAGACCGATGTGTTTTGTGTAATTAGTTCATGATATAATATGGCCATTCTGATGCATTCATCAGCAAGATGGAATTTGATGAATAATCTGAATGTGGAATTTGATGAATAATCTGAATTGCAGTGTTTTAACTTCTGTTCATTTGCAAAATCTGGTTGTTAAATGTGAAATTTTCTATGGGCTGTTGCAGTCAGTGTAAAGTGGCAGAAAGAGGTATTTTCGAAAGTGGAAATAGACACAAGCCAGCCTCCTTTTGTCTTCAAGTGCCAGTTGTATGACTTGACTGGAGTGCCCCCTGAGAGACAGAAGATTATGCTTAAGGGTGGCTTGTTGAAGGTAATGAAATGGTTCTGTCAGTTGCTGTGGTTTATTTGTTTTCTGTTTTTGGGTATAGTCAAATGAGTCAAAAATGTGTTAACAGTTTTTTTTGTCCTCTCGCATCCAATGTGCCAAGAATCTGTAGTATGCTCATATGATGGAATTTGAATATCCCTTTTTCGTATCTTTATTCTTTGGCAATGCAGGATGATGATGATTGGTCAACAGTAAAAGTGAAAGAGGTGAATGGTCTTTTCAGTGATTCTGTAATTTTATGCCCTCTTGATGTTGGAAAATGACTTCAGTTTTCTTTAAATATTTTCCAGGGTCAAAGATTGATGATGATGGGAACTGCTGATGAGATTGTAAAGGCCCCAGAGAAGGGTCCCGTTTTCATGGAAGATCTTCCAGAAGAGGAACAAGTGGCTGCTGTGGTAAGCTTCACTCTATTCTCTTATAATTTTGAAATTCATATTATACACTTTCCAGCACAACATGCTAATGGCTTTTATGATATTAATCTGTTGTGCTTTATATACCATGGTTGCTGTGGTAAGCTTCTTTCTGTTCTCTTATAATTTTGTAATTTCACATTGAATACTTTCGAGCACAACACGGTAATGGCTTTATGATGTTAATGCATCATGCTTTATTCACTAGTTGCCAAGGCATCATTGGTTGAAAGTAGCATTGAAGTAATATCCCTGATAATGTGCTTTTTTATGTTTTTTGGAAGAGGTCATTTGCTAGAGTCATAGTGCAAACCAATGAAATAAGACAAATTTAGTGCGTTTGTGGGGTTTAAAGTCTCCTGATCCAACTTAGCCATACAAATTTCTGTGCTGCTCATAAAAAGTAAAGGGAGAAGATATGCCAAAGGAAACCTGTGTTGGAAGCACAGGAAATGAAGAGAAAAATGAAAATTGAAGGGTAAAAATTAGTAAAAAAGTGGAACTCACAACTTACTGCAAATTATGCCAAAAAGGAAGGAAAAAAAGGATGAAAGGAAGAGTGACAAGCATGGAGAAATTCCTATTTATTGTTTAAAATTTGTTCAGAATCCTTATCTCTGTATTGATTTGCACCAACTATGTTCTGGTAATTGAGCCCCACTGGACTGTGATGGAGGTTCTAACAACAGTATTTCATAGTTTTCAAGTTTAACTTTTAAAGTTGTGGATGTGGGTTTGCTTCGCTTAACCTTGTGTCTTTGATGTTTTGCATATGAAAATTGTGATCTTGCAGTGAAATTTAAGCTTATTTTGAAATTCTAATTTCTTTTTTCTGTTTTCTTTTTTTTTGGTTCTGGCCATACGACTGACTTATGTGCTGCTATTTGCAAATCTTGTTTTTGCTCTTAGGGTCATACTGCTGGCCTATCTAATTTAGGTAACACTTGCTACATGAACTCCACAATACAATGCCTGCATTCTGTTCCAGAGTTGAAGTCTGCTTTGCAGAAGTAAATCTCTTCTTTTTTGAATGACCATATATTTTCTAAGGAAACTGTCCGCAAGCTTCAGATTGTGCATGTGTGGCCCTAATTGCGTGACTGGAATTTGGATTCAATTTGGAATTTGTTTAGGTATCCATCTGATAGGAGGAATGATTTGGATCAGACTTCTCATATGTTGACGGCTGCAACTCGAGAACTATTTAAAGACCTTGATAAAAGTGTCAAGTCTGTATCTCCTGCACAGTTTTGGATGGTTTGTTATATCTTTTGCCTGTCGCATTAATTCGCAACATTGCCTTGAGTCTATTTCTATTAGAAGCACTTGTGGATGCCTTATATAAATGAAAGAAAGTCAACTAATCAACTTTTTAACACACCAGTTTTATCTTTACTAGTGCTTCTTCACTACATGCAGTTTAATAAATTTGAGCTTAAGACCTATATTCCAAGGAAAATGAATATGATTTGTAGGAGGAAGGAAATTCTTGGTGTAACAGTAGGGTTGCTCCGCTGTGACCTTAAAGTCATAGATTTGAGTCACAAAAACAATCTTCCTACATAAACAAGTGTAAGATTGCATGCATTTGACCCTTTTGCATTGAGACACCCTTTTTACATTTCTTACAGTTTCATGTTGCCCATCCCATCTGAAGTTCTTGGAATTGGGTAGCACTTTGCATAAAAAATGGGCATCCCATTGCAAGAGGCTCCCACACTATGGGCCTGTGGGAAGGGTCCTGTGACAAATTATATTAGATTTTTTTGTATGTTTTCATGCTAAGAATGAAATGCATATTGCCATCCTTGGCAATTAGCTATGAAAAGTAGCACATTTATTTGTCCCTTTTTACTTGCAGGTGTTGTGCAAAAAGTATCCACAATTTGGCCAGTTGCACAATGGTGCCTTCATGCAGCAGGTTCTCTTTCCAACTGCCATCTGCTTATCTTCTTGTTTTAATCTTACCATAATATTTACCTCTGTCGACCAAACCCTGTAACAGGATGCAGAAGAGTGTTGGACACAACTGTTATACACCCTTTCTCAGTCTCTTAGACTCCCAAATCTAAGGTAGTTATGGTGTCTTTGTGTGGCATGAATATCCAGCAATAATTGTGCATGTTTCTTGCATTTTGACCATTCATCTATGATACATATAAATGTTTTATCATCTTTAAACTTGCAGTGGAAATCTGGATACAGTGAAGGCACTGTTTGGCATTGAACTTGCAAGCAGGTATACCTTCACTTGCTTTTCCACAGCTGTTGTTTTATGGCTAAGCTGTGTGTTGAGTTAGTTAAAAGAGAGAATTGCTAAGCTTCAGTTGCAGCTTTCTGCTAACTGTTTGATTGTGTATAATGGCAGTTAACTGAAGATGAGCATTCTTGTGTGCAAAGGACTAAAGTTTTGACAAATATTTTATGTTTTTTGATACTCTATGCTAGAATACATTGCCAAGAAAGTGGTGAAGAAAGTTCAGAGACAGAATCGGTTTATTCACTTAAGTGTCACATATCACAAGAGGTTAACCATTTGCATGAAGGGCTCAAGCATGTGAGTTTTACTTACTATTCAGTTGTCAAGATTGAATTATTTTCCTTATGTGCAATTATTGTGTGAGTTCTGTGCACAACAGCTTGGTTTTCATCCTAATGCGCTTAGCTAGTTCTTGCCTAGTTACTAGAATTCTTTTTATTTGTCAGTGAAGTCAAGCCAATGACTTTGGCTTTATATTGCTGTCCTCGTACATTTGTACTTTGACAGTACTCTCTTGTATAAGGCCTATAGTGTGGGAGTCTTGTGCACTGGGATGTCTCTTTCTTCTCTTGTGTGAGGCCTATACATTGTTATTCAAATCCTACCCTTAAGTGCTATTGTTGGCAAATCCATTTGATATTAACTGGGAGAAATTTATAGCATGTTGGTGCTTCTAGTCTCAGACTCAAAGAAAAACAGAAAAAAATCTTCATGCAATAACCTGCATTGTATCTGCACTGGTCCATGAAATTCTCACAATTGATTGAGATTTCTGTTGTTGACTGAAAGAAGCACTAGTATTTAAAGATTGGCATCACCTGTAATTGTTTTCTGATCAATGGTTACAATCTCATAATGCCCATATACATTTCAATTGAATGCTGTTAACTGTAGGTGAATGATCCTTTTGTTGGTAGTAGCTAGCCATTGCTGCTGCTTACCTCAGTGATTATTCTATTTACTTGTTGAACCTGACTTCCATCACCCAGGAGTATATTTTACTGCCTACTCCATTACTGTATTTTTATATGTAATGTCTTTATAACCTGTATGATCTGTACCATATTTAAGTAGTTGCTAATTCTCTTTACAGTAATAGATTTCTCCAATTCACTGATACTAGCTTTAGCGGTTGATATAGGGTTTAAAATCTGAACTGGAGAAGGTTTCTCCTTCCTTGGGACGTAGTGCAATTTACTTGAAAGAGTCTTATATCAATGCCTTACCAAGGTAACAAAATGCCTTTTATTTCTTCTTCTTCATCTTTTTTTTTCATTTTGTCTTCATTTATCTTCAAATATCTCATGGAACTGATCATCTTTATCTGTTGTTCCTGTCTGATTTTTGTTCAAACTGCAGATAGGATATAATTATGTCATCTGAATTCATTAGCACAGTCCTTTTCCGTTCTTTTTTCTTCTTTTCTCTTTTGTCTTTTCTAGCTTCTAAATCTTATATCTGCCTTGTGAAATAGAAGAAATACTGATGGGCTGAAATTTTCATTTTCAAGGTACTTGACCATTCAGTTTGTTCGGTTTTTCTGGAAGAGAGAGTCAAATCAGAAGGCCAAGATTTTGCGGGTAACTTCATTGTTTTGAGTATTTTTTTTCTTTTTTTGTGGCATAGCACGTAATTAAAACTAAATTGTTTCTTATTTATGCAGTCATTAATTAAAAAATTTTCTTCATCCAAGATGTGAGTTATAGTTTTACATTGGATAAACAATGGGAAGGCTTGGTTCCAATTGTTGGTACAAGAATAGGAAAGTCCAACAAAGTGTAAGTTAAACATTTTGTGTTTCTCAGAAAGTGGATTACCCTTTGGAGCTGGATGTCTATGATTTCTGTTCGGAGGATCTTCGCAAAAAATTGGAAGCCCCTCGTCAGGTATGTGGTAACCTTTGGAGTTCAAATATGGTTTTTATGCCTATATACTTGCATTTCAGTGGTTTTTTCATCTAATAATGATCAGATTTTAAGAGATGAGGAGGGGAAAAAGCTTGGTTTGAAAGCTAAAGAGAGCAGGTCTGGTTCAAAAGACAATGATGTGAAGATGACTGATGGAGAGGTGATTAGACTTTTGAGCCATGCCCTCACATACAAAAATGATAACATAAACACTCTGAATATTTCTGCTATATTTCCCCACCATTTATGTTTTTTTTTTACAGGGATCATCCAGTGGGATCGGAGAGTCAACAAAGATGACCTCAGAAGAAGGTAAATGCTTTCAAAAATAATCTTGATGTTGACTTAAGCATTTCTCTGCGTTTTGCTGTTTGGAATTTTAGTAGTGAAATGCATTTCATCTTTTTATATGGTTGTAGGGTGGCATGAATTTTGATTTATCAGAATTTAATTCCTAGACTGAATTCATGTCAATGTAATATTGTTATGGCATTTTTGTTAAGATGCTAAACAATGAAATTGGTCTTACACCTTGAGAGATGGTTTCAATGAAAATGTTTTAGTGAAAATGCTCATTTGCCCTGTTCCAACATTTGAAGTCCCTCTTTGAAAATTCTCACCCATCTTAACCCGTGTATCTTGTGTACCAGGTGGTTCTTCAGACAAAGAATCAGAACTAACAGGAATATATGATTTGGTTGCTGTGCTGACCCATCAGGGCAGGAGTGCCGATTCAGGGCATTATGTTGCTTGGGTCAAGCAAGAAAGTGGTCGGTTCTCTAGACCAGCATTCAGTGCTTCACCAGCATGATAGTAGGCTTAAGTTTTTAGACTTATGTTTTCCCCCTTGCTACAGGGAAATGGATTGAGTTTGATGATGATAAACCTAAACCAAAGCGAGAGGAAGACATAACTAGGCTATCTGGAGGAGGTAAGCTCATGCTTGTCCATATATCAACCACCCATTATTTGTAATCCCTTTTTCTGTGCAATTTTAACTTCCGATGTCTTCTTGATTCAGGTGATTGGCATATGGCATATATTTGCATGTACAAGGCACGTGCTGTGGCCAATTAATCTGTTTCAACCTTTATCTTTGGATTTAAGTTATACATGGAAGTTTGTTGTAGATTTGAATTGTCAAGCATACAATAGATCATACGCAGTGATATTTGATTTCCTGTAAGTTGGATTCATCTGTGTTCAGCTTCGATTGGTTGGACCCAAACTCCAGAATGACTCAACATTTCTTTCATGTTCAATGTCTTGCACTGCATTTGGAATAGATTTTTGTGTTATGGGATGGCAGCTCTCAAAGATGCAATCATGCAATGACCATGTAAAATATTGCTGCCATGAATGCGATGCCTCTTAAGGCAATGAGGGCTAAGAGTGACTGCAGTTTTGCAGCTCAACCTAGCTGGGAAACTCCTGAATTCTAATCAAGGGTGTTTCTCAGTGTCATTGGGTTGCTGAAAATGAACACATTTTTGTTGGTGGTTTGCTAGTTCAGTAGCTTTGTGAGCCTCCAATTATTATTAGCCTGGCAGTTTCAAAAGCACTAGCCGCAATAAAAGCATTTTCAATGTTTAACACAATTAGGTAGAGGCAGGGCCTCTTAATTTTTGTCAATTAAAGTTGTTTTCTTTAGAATCCTTTTGGGATTCAAACTTCAAATTTTATACACTCCTTAACATATTTAAACTCTACAACAAAAGCTTTATGTAATTATTCAAAAATGTTACAGATATGTTATTTGACCAGAACCCAAAAAGAATATCACTTTATGTTACCATCTTGAATGTTAATTACATATTTATTTATGATATTTTGATATACAATGACAATTAACTCCAAAGATCACAATAATTTAATAATTATAATAATATAATCCATCCCTCGTACTATGTATGTACCACAAATAGAACGCGCAATGCATTTATTTATTTTTACGTCTGTCTCAGTAGGTAAAGGATCACCTTGTCTTAAATGCTCAAAAGGGTGAAAAGGCGAGAATACAATCTGATTAGGTGGCATCTGGAGCCAAGCCCTTGGTTGCCACTAATTAGTAATTACCCCTCTAATGATGGCCATTAAAGCCAAAGTGATTAACTAAGCCAAGCAAAGAGGAAAAAGCATCCGTAAAAACAAAGCAAAGAGACAAGTTGAGGCAAGGCATCACTTAGGTTCCAATTAACAAGAAGCAACTCCTGTCTCGTCCATTTTGTTGTTGATCAAAATCACTGCCTTCCACGTCTCAATCATGAGACGAGCTGCGTGTAGTTTCTCTCGCAAGTAACACAAATAGAAAATAACTACTGAAAATCAACGACTTTGCAGAGAAGCGTGGGGCTAAGAGATGAGAGCTCTAGATGGAGTTTCTCCTGCAAGCAATCCAATATTCACCCGCAAGTTCAGAAAAAGGAAGAATCAGTCCCCATAAGCTTTGAAGGCACATCATACTCCAACAACATCTCCCCTGCAAATGCCAATCAAGCATTGAGAGTTGCATTAGCAGCAGCACTTTTAATATCAAACATTGAAAAATACAATTTGAAAAATACTCGTTGGCATTTTCATGCACCTGAGAAAGTTGAGATGTGAGATGCTACTCAATCTGAGTGTACGAGATTTTCACATTGTGAAGACTGAAAAATGGATGCATAGTCGTACCTTTACCTTTGCAAAAAGATGTTTTTATAGTTATGACTTTCAAGTCACAATAAAATAAATTTATCGTTACACTGACTCACCTTTTCATTTGGCTCAAAATAAAGATGGTAAAAATGTAGTCAGCAAAGCTGATTGAGTTTATCTAAGTAATTATAAAAATAAATTTCTCAGGCTCTACTAAGGTTTCTTTTTTTTTTTTTCAAAAAAAAAAAAAAGTAAAAGGAAAAAAAATTAACCTATTGTCTTTGAGTTGATTGAATTAAAAGAATGGTTTGGTTTTAATGCGCCCAAAAAGTACACATTGCCACGGAAGAGATGATATTGTGTGATTATTTTACCATGAGAGAAGGCCATGACCATGTTACTGTCTATGAGCGTGGGGAGTCTGTGAGCTGTGGTTATCACAGTGCAACCTGGGAACTCTCGCCTTATAACTCTCTGTAATATGGCATCTATTGGAGTGTCAATTGATGCAGTTGTTGCTACATCTAAAACTAGGATTCTGTTCCTTTTAAGTAGAACTCTTTGTCTCTGTCCAGCACTCCAATTCTCCCCTTCATCACTAACTGCCTGCACACACACACAAATCAAAAAAAAAAAAAAGAAAAACTGGTATTAGTTATTTAACATTGTATTTTGGATTTAAGTTATTTGTCAGGGATGATTTACCTGATGAGATACTTTTACTATAAGTCGAATATTATAACTTTAAAGTCATTAGAAAGACCCTTTTCTTATAAACTTCAATTATACTGTGAGAAGGTGGCATATGCATCAAAATAAATAGAGATCAAAGGGAACATTGTCTATCTTTGATATGCGGCTGTTTCCATGTGCGCGTGTGTGTGCAATCAGCTGCATGCTAGATCAAAGAAACTATTACCCTGAATTTACGTCAACCAGCCAAAAACCAAGAGTGGGCTACTGCAAATGTCATGAAGCCAATCATCTGAATTGGGTCAGGCAGAATGGAGTATACATTGTATTATGACACATCCTCTCATGCACAAGTCTATTGAGTTGAAAGCGTAGACAGAGTGCAAACTCTAGATACCTACAAAATTTCACAGTTAAAAATCAGAACGAGGGACCGTGGTTTAAACCCATTGACTTCTTGCCATAAAAGCTCTTATTATATTTATCGGGTCTAATTGGATCAATTAACCCGGACGTAGACCCGGATCCATAAACAAACCAACACAGCCGAAAATCTAGTCTGTCGGACATGATAATTTCAGACCACAATTAAAGGTGTACGTGGGGTTTTGGGATGCACACGACCTGTCATCAATAATGGTAGCAACAATAAGACTACTTTGTATTTCAATTATAGGCACTGCCTAACCCTCGTTATAGGGCTTGCGGCCACTTTCCTTTTATTGAGTGCTTATTGACATTAAAGATGATTCTACTATCATTTAGGAAAAGCTTATTGATAAAAAAAATTTTTGTTCTTTATTTCAATGTAATGGTTAATTCAATGATGAATGTTAGCAGCTCGAGTTCACTTATCCCTAAATATTAAATTTAGCTATTGAGTTTTAGAATAAATAATAAATCATGATGTAACAATGTGATAATTTTATTATAAGTTGGATATTATAATTTTGAATTATAAAATGATTTTAAAATAAAAATAAAATTATATTAAAAGTCTAGTTGGACTTCTATACGCATTTACTTCTCGAAGTTGATATGTTGAAATTTCATAGATAATTTTACATACACAAATACATTATATTATTATAATTATTAAATATATAATAATTATCATTATATTTTTAAAAAAATATATAATTAATAATTATAATAAAATTGCATAAATCGGAGACGGAGTGGGAACCTTGCCCCTTTCTCGCCTTCCCCCTCAACATGACCTAACCATCTCCTTTATAGACCATAAAACACACTCTTTCTAGTTAAAATCTCTAATTCCTTGGCTTTGATGGTGCATGTCATTGTATTTACACAATGCAAAGGATGAACGACCAATAAGTCCTAATCTATTATGAATTCTTTCTATGTAATTTTATTATTTTTTGTTTTCCCTACTGTTCTTTAATATAATCCACTGTAACAATTTACTTATAAAAATAAAATTGTTTTGAAGATAATATATTTACATATGTCAACTTATATATAATTTATTTATTTATTTATTTATTCTGCTTCATTTTATGCTAAGCAAAGGACATTTATGAGACGAGAAGAGATCAATGGGCCTGATAATTTTAAAAAAGAAAGCTATAGTAACCCTAGAGGTATAAGTATGAAGATTGTGAGAGCCAAGAGGAACAACTCTTGTCTCCATAATATATGATAGGTTTGCTAAAATATGGGTTTGCACATAAATTAATGTGATGCGTAGAGAATGAGGAACAATCGATTGGTAATTCGGTATGGGGCTAATTTGTAGGGAAGTACCATTACATCCATGTAATTCACTTGCCACATTCAAAATTAACGTTAACGTTATTATTATAATCATTAAATGTATATTTGTAATATTCAATTATTAACCTTGATTATATATTAAAAAATTAATAACATATAACAAATAATTATTGTACTACAGGTTATAGACCTACCACACATCAAATTCACTACGTGCATATGAAATACCGTGTTGCCAGTCATTGGCACTTGCCACTTACTGAACCTCAACTACTGGGGGGAACTGTGAGCTTTAGGCAAGGCTTCTTGGGTTGCAGTTGATACTCTCTCCACCCTGCGGCCAACTGAAAACAATTGACCAGAGCTGCTATTGTATCGATACTTTGCAGCAACACACTTTCGAGCTCCTCCCCGTCGGTCCAATCATGAATTTTGGCCTTTATTAGCAAAGGGTTCTTGCTAATTAATTCCCACGCTGGAAAATTCTTCCTTGGCAACATATAATCAGTTTCTGTAAGCTTCAAGCTGGGGCAAAAATCACCATCACCATCTCCAAGGTAAATAATCTTCTTGTTGTTTTCCTGGGATATGGAAGCTTGGATTCTTTCAACAATTAGACCCTGTTTTTATCAGCACCAAAAAAAAAAAAAAAACAAATTTAAAAATACAATTATGTAAATAATAATAATCATGCAAATGGTGGGACCACAAGCAAACACAAGTGGCCATCCAGCATTAAACACTATTAATTTGAGTTATTGCATATTTATGATTTTAATTATTATTTACAATTATACACTAAAAGACAATTATAATACTATTTCATATTAATGTTTCTGCAGTAATTTAGTACAGTTTCCTTCAAATTATGTGATAACCAAGAAGCTGAAACAAGAAAGACGTTCCAAAGATTATGGAAGGCAAAACAATCCCAAACATCCTTTCTAGTTGCTTAAAAAGTACCTTGCACATGTTTGGAGGGCAGAGACCACAACCATGAGGAGACACAGTGAAATCATGGTAAGGGAGTATCCTTAGCCTCCCTTCTTCATCAACAAATGCGGGGTTTGTGTTAATTTCTGAGAAATGATCTCTTAGTCCACTACGTTTCAAGATTGTCTCTATGAAGAACATGTTTGCATCACTCACAATCCTTAACTCGCACCTGAAAGAAACACAAGAAAATTTCATTCTTCGGATTACAAACACGCTAGACAAAAATCAATAGAAAATGAGAGAGAAGGAGAGATTCCCTAAATCAAGAGCTGAATCAATGGCAGAAACAATCCTGGGATGAATTGGGGTCCGTTTCAAAACCTCCATAATGTCATCAATTGTTTTCCCCTTTGCATGAATTTCCTTCATCATTCTATCCTACACAACACAACAAAAAAAAAAAAAGAATCAATAAAAACCAAAAAAAAAGGTTGTTATCAATATACAAGAGTCGTACGCTATAGAGTCAAAAACAGAACATAAAAGCTAAAAACATAAAACAAAACCAACATCCTGTGTTATGTATTAATAACCATGAGAGAGTTATAAGGCATAGTAGGCAGGAGCTGATCGAAAAGGTCCGTGAAACCCAACTCATCCACAACCCAATTATCACTATCCACATCGATTATGGTCTTGTCAAAGTCAAAAACTACTATAATTCCAGCCATATTGCCTCCCCAAGAAACAAACTTTTATTAAGACAAAAGAAAAGAAAATGCAAGAAGTGTCTTTTGCAGGCTTGCAGCCAAAGACACCAAGATAATGAAATTACTCGATGGGTGTGACAATGCAGTGTAAGAGAGAGGCCTATTTATATTGAGAGGGGAGGAAAATGGTAGCGATCCGGTGGGGTTTTGTCAAAGTGAAGATTAGTGGTTTCAATGGGAATTTTAGAAGCCAAAGGAATATTACGTGTAGTTGTTTTCCGGGGTACGTTGGTAAGAGAACACGAGAGTTTCTATTAGCGTGATTTGTTTGTTGAAAAAAAAATTGTCTATTAAATATTTATTGAGAAATTTTTTATAAAAGAATAAATTATTTTTCATTATTTGACTAAGTTATTGAAAAATAATTTTTAATTTTAGTTGTTATAAAATGAAATTAAAACTACAAAATTAACTGTTTTGATACAATTTATTTATTATTATAAATTAAAATTAAAAAAAAAATCATTCAGTTCATCACAAGATAGAGAAAATTTTGATACTAAATGACTAAAATAAAAAGAATTTACTTTTATAGTAATGAAATTGACCTGCCATCTGAAGCTAATAGAGAAAATTTTGATACTAAATGACTAAAATAAAAAACGTTTACTTCTATAGTGATGAAGTTGACCTGCCATTTGAAGCTAATAGAGAAAATTTTGATAATAAATGACTAAAATAAAAAAAGTTTACTTTTATAGTGATGAAGTTGACCTGTCATTGGAAGCTAATAAAAAAAACACTAATAATCTGCAAAATTTACGATAAATTGAAGGAAATATTTTTTTTAAAAAAAATTATTAAAAATAAATAGATGTTAAATCTCACAGTAAAACAAAATACATACAAATGTTCTTGATTTAAAATTGAGATTAAAGTATTGTTCTTATTGTGGTTGATGTTGCAAACTTTGTTATGAGTTAAACACATAAATTAACATTTGCTAAAATGTAAAGTTTATGATTGGGGATCAATCACCTTGCGACTGAGTGGTAGTGAAAATATTCCTTAAAGACACATAGAAATGTATTTGACCAGAATTTTTCTTTTCTTTTCTTTTCTTTTCTTTTCTTTTTTCTTTTTGATATTAATCAAGTTCTTTATTGTATACAAATGCATTTAAGTCCTATAATAAATTCTCCGTTGGCAAAACCATTTCATTCGTTGGTGGATTCCATTTACCCGAATGGGACTAATGAATAGTGGTTTTAATCCGAGGCAAGAACCTCGGAGGTATAAGAGAATATTCTAGGTAATTATTTCGGAAACAAGCCCACCTGGTTAAGAAAAATATGGACATGTCAATTTTAAAATATGCAAAGTTCAGAAATGTCATTTGTAAAAATTTTAGCATGTTATAATAACTTAGGATAAGTTTGTCACAATTTCCTTTAAACACGAGTCAGAGCCTTTAGTATTCAATTTCATGTATTGTCATGTAAAATATTAATGTAAGGTGGACACAGAACTTGCAGCTTTTTGGCAGTCCCTTTTGGTGCTTCTGTTGAAAATAAGACTCCTTTTTTCCAGGTGTGGATATTGAAATGTAAGTCATTGTTCCTGTGAACTGGTTGAAAATTGAGGAGCCCCACCTGCGTCCAACCGAATAATTAACAATTTTAGCTATATTCACATATGGAACGTGACAGCATAGCCACCAACTTATCTTTTTTCGTATTTGATGCCTTTCCAATGTGTTGGAACCCACCAGAATCAGAATGTGCCAAAATCCCGTCCATTTTCAACTTTCCGTGATCATTTTTCTTTTCTATATCAACTACGTCAAAATTCAACTACACAAATAGGTGTTGATGCTGATGATTGTGTAAAACCAAAAAAAAAAAAAAGGGTTTAGATGCTTAGTTTAAAAATAAAATAAAACATATTTTTTTTATTTTTGGAGTATTTAAAGATTTTAACTATAAATGAGATATCGAGTTCAAATTTTAAATCTTACCCCAAATTGTAAATTTGGTAGCAACGAAATTATAGCAAATGATTATTATTTGAAGCATTCGTAGGTTTACGTTAGACAAATGTGATGTTTACTGCCGCAACAGAATCTTGACCTAAAACCACTTGACCTTCCCGCTCAATATGCTTATGTTGTGCCAATAGTGGACGTCAAAAATAGCAATCATCCAATTCACTAGTCAATTCCTTCCTTGTTGTAAGTGACTTTGCACCAGAATTTGTATCTTCCGCAAATGACCGCAAAGCGTGCAACATTTTAGCATCTTGCATCTTAGCACACGTCATATCAAGAACGAAGAATTCGGATGATCCCATTTGCATTCTGATTGATACACCTCGTTCGGGATGTGTTCTCACTAACTGGATTTGCGAGTGGCACACTTTGACAATATACACATATGTGATGGATTGCAAGAGGTTGACCTCAGAACAGCAATGTCATTTCCAGACACCCATAGTTGTTGATGATGATGATGATGATGCGTCTTTTCTTTCAGGCCTCATGCACTGCCATATGCTCACTCAAAGACACACCCATAATTGTCGATGACGTATCCATCTTTCTTTCAAAGCTCATCCACGAGCACGTTCACTAGTTTAGGGCAAGAAAAAGGCAAAAGTAAAAATGGAAAAAGATGAAGAAATTTGTTGTCTTATTACAAACCTAAAGTTAAAAGGGCAAATTATGAGCATATTATTGTCCATTACGAGGCTCTAGTCCCAGCACGTACAAAATTTTTTGACTAATTTATGATGTTGACTAGCTCCATTAGTTATTAGCATAGCCACAAATGTCAAATAATATTAGAGTTGTGTATAAATTTAAAATTCTTAAATTCGAATTTTAGTCCAAATAATTTAATCTAAAAGAAAATATTGATAATACTATTAATTTAATGAGTATTGTTGCGTATGTTACTAAAAAAATATGCATATATTATCTTTTGTTAATTACATTAGTTTGGTATATAAAGTAAAATTAAAAATCATTAGACGAATAATAGTGCGGAGACTATAGGTTTTGGGTTTGGGAGAAGAGGTACAGAACAATAATAAAATTTGCATATGATGGCCAAATAGTCAATATTGTGAAACTTTTGTGGGCATTTTTGTTCAAATTTTACAACTCCGAATTGCACGATTTATGTGAATTTTACTTTATTGTCAATGGTTTATTGTTGATCTGTAGAAGGCTTGACCATGTCCACGAGGTTTTCTGAGCACATTCTTGGGGTAGCTTCAAATGTCTAATGCAAGAAAATAAATAAATCTTAATGCCCAAAGCATTACATTTTGCTTGTGTCGAATGATCATTGCAATGCAAGTGAACCACCAAAAATTCCCTTGAAACAGATCGTTACCATTCTGTGTGTAAGGTAAATGTAATTGTTTAGATGGTCATGATCAGCAACACATGGCAGGCAAATTTCACTTTCATTCCTTCTTTTGGCAGCCCAACATGTTATCCGCCTAGCATACTATTCATTTATGTTGGGCCTAAAGCATGTTACCCACTTAGCATACTATTCTTGTTGTCATATGTGCCATATTTACCCATTTAAACCCACCAAGATCTGGTCATAGACCCGAATAACAATGTGGGTTTGCTTTGGACTAGGCTTGGCCTACCTTTTAGGCCTATAAGAAACAAGCCTAAACATGTAAAGTCTTTCATTTGTCAGGTTTGGTAGGTTTCTATCCCATGTGCCCAACAAATTTGCATGTAAAGTGATAAAAAGGAATATTATAGCACACGGGAATCTCACCTTATAGAATATAAAAAAATAAAAATTAAATATATGTAGTTCTTATTTTCACGAGAGATTGTAACTACAATTGGAATTTGCTCAACAAATTTTGATAATAAAGTGAAGAAAAAGAGACACTCACGTTTACAACTAAAAGAATGTACTAAAAGAACCTACTAATTAAAAAACACACACTCACACACAAAAAAGAATGCAACTAAAATCTAAGAATTCAGAAAAAGACAATCTTACAAACCCAAAAAGGTTAGAAAAAAAAAAAAAGAAAAGAAAGAAAAAAACAGTGAGATTAAGAGGTTGGTGGGAGATTTTGTACTCTTAATGGGATGCGAGACTTGCCTTTTCTACAAGGTCTAACAATGTCAGTAGGACTTTTGCAACTTTCATATAACCCCAATATTAGAATCCTGAGCACATTTTTTATATACTCAAATAAATGCTAAAAATTTTCAACTGGCAACGTAGTATATTCTACAAATTATTAGAAAATCCAGTCAGCCAAATGGAATTTGCACAAAAGTCAAAAGAAAAAATATTAGTTTACGGCAAACCTTGAAATCTTGTCAAAGTTGTCAGGATAAAAACTCCTAATGTATTATATATATATATATATATATATGTATACATAACTTGCCTGTTTCCCTCTGCCAAACTGAATCATTGGCTGCAATTTCTCTAAAATGCGAACTTATGTTTAATCTTTACTCGACAATTTTAGTTAAAAATTGAATTGGATTTGTTGGATATGGCGAGTTGAGCAGTTTGATGAACACTCCTATAAATTGACTCCGGCATATATTATTTAATTAAATGGGGAGTGGCTTTGAAGACAATAGTTTGAGAATGCAAAGACAACTTGTGGCGGAACCAATGAATCGGCAAACTGAGGATGACGTTTGTCCAAAATTAGGTAGTTCAATCAAAAAAATTCCATGACAAGTTTGGATACTTTATTCCCTTGTAACCTCCCCCCCCCCCCCCTTTTTTTTAATATATATATATATATATTATTATTATTATTTCTCTTTTGTCCTATCAGCCCCCAGAAAGTCAATAAAACAGATGCTATGATCATGGCGCCAACTAGTTTTTGCCCAAATCAAGACAAATTATTTGTTACGTTCTGTCAATCTTTGCGAAACGTTTGGACATTCAATCGCATTAGGATTTCACCTTTTTTTTTTACAGCGGTGGGAGGGTGCACCAGAGATTCTTATTTACGCGCAATTCACCGTACACCCAACCCGCCTTGCCCCACGTGAAATTTACTTCGTGGTTTGACAGCATTTTTGTCAACATCAGTCATGGGAGCACAGCAAAGATCTAAATTCTCATTATTGTAAGTATAGACTTAAATTATTTATTAATATTTTGATTTAATTTATTACTTAAATATGGATGAAATCTATATTATTTCCTATACACTTAAAATACAAATGAAATAAATTTAATACTTATAGAGTTTTTTTTTTTTTTTGTTTAAACAAAAAATAATTTCGACAGAGTGTATGACTATAATTGTAAATTCATGCTACATCATTTTTGTTACAATATAACTTCACATGAATTTTAATAATTAAGATTGATTCAATTATGCTGTTAATTTTATACTATTATTTTTTTTTTTATTGTCTCTTGTGCTAACACCGCAATTATGTATTTGATCACTTTTTAAGACTTGAACGGGCTATCATGAGAAATTTTTACAATTAAATATTACAATTTTCACTAGTTGAAATTTACGTTGGACAGGTACCGCCAATTCAAATGACTGTTCCACCCTGAGGGATCCCTTCACCGAGAATACTCTAGGATGATTAAAAACAACAAGACGCTAAAGGACAAACATGTCAATTCAAACACAATCAGACCTTTCCCAAACAACCCCTAAGTTCAATCTTATCGTGCTATTTAGCCCAACCATCAACCATCAATCAAGGACAGTCTCCTGGTGTCACCATCCAATGAAAACCGTCTGTCAGGTAGAAACGTATGGGTTATTGTAACTTATCATTGATCTAAATAATTTTTACTATTAAAGAAAAACAAAACAAAATCCCCATTGTTTGATAGAAGAGAACTAAAGACAGTGAAAGTGTGTGTTTTTCTTTCACAAGCCAAAGAGGGGTTTGGCTGTGTGTCTCTCCCCAAAATGTTAATTTTCAATCCCTAAATCTTTTTTTTTAATATAGAGTTTAAATTATAATTTATAAATAAAAAATTATGATTTTTTTCTAAAAAAAATTCAAAATATATTTTATTTTTTAAAAATTCAATGCATTGTAAAAAAAAAAAAACTATCCTCTAAAAAAAATATACCCTATTTTTCCTAACTAATTATATAATACACACGTTTTTTCAAAAACCAATATATATTATATTTCTAAAAAAATGTAGCCCAATTTCTATATTTATAGAAGAAATATACTTTATTATCTAAAAATTGAATACCTGAGGCTACCTAATGGTCTTCTTAGTAATTCTTTTATTTTTTAAATAAAAAATCATAAAATCCAAAATTTCTCATTTAGAGTGAGAAACTAAGTAAACTAAAAAAAAAAAAACACTTTTTGTTCTTCTTAATTTTGTCATTTTATTTTTCTGCTTACAAAGAGAGAGAAAGTGGAATTTCATGCCTCTTTTATATAGAGAGAGAGAGAGAGAGAGAGTGGCTAAAAAAAAAAAAAATACATAGAGAGAAAAGGGAAGTGTTAGGAGGAAAAAAATAAAAATAAAAACTAACACACAAAAGCTCTGTATGAATGACTGAATTGTAAAATAAAGAAGAGAAACATAAAAAAAGGAAAAAAAAAAAAAAAAACCACTCATTCTGACAACAGAAGATTAAAATTTCGATCGATGGCTCTTATGGGTGTGCTTCGATTTAGCTAAAGATGCGATCTTTTTGATTGATTCCGGCTTGGGGCTGTGCTGTGACAAAGAGTTGAATCGTGCGCTGTTGATTTTTGATCGGTGAAGAAGAACCCAAAAAGGGGGGAAAAGTATAGATTGGAGAATAAGAACAATGAACGGTGGCGATGAGGTCGCTGCAGCTCCGGCGGGCCCATCGCAGCCTCTGGAGTGGAAATTCTCTCAGGTCTTCGGCGAGCGCACAGCCGGCGAGGAAGTACAAGAAGGTAAAAAATTTTTGTGGGAGTGTAATCTGTTTGGATCCAGTGCATATTGTGTAAGCTTACTGATTATCCGGGTTGTTTCCCGGTCGTAGATCCGAAATGGATCGTGGGTCGAGGAGTATAGGTATTTGGGTTTTTGGGTCAATGAGAATTTATCATTTTTGTATGTTGGGTTCTTATTGTTGTTTGAAGACGTTTAATGATTGATAGAGAGACTGAGTGTTTTAACAGATTGAGGGATAAGCTATAAAGAAGTGAGCTTTATGAAGTTAATGTGGAGGTCAACTTATCCATGGTGCTTGCAATGGTTTTTGGGGATTACAATTGGAATTGGGTCAATTTAGAGTGTGAATACTTACAAGTTTGGTGGCTATGGTTTTGGATCTTAGTGTCTGTCCATTCATTGATTAATATGTGTATTTGGTTCTTTAATCCATTGATTTAGTCAGAGTTTCTTAACCAAGTTTCTGTTTCTAATTGGCTGAACTTAACATGCAGAGCATTGCTGAACAATTTTTCTTAGTGTTTGAAGGGGATTGATTTTGCACAATGTTGCCCTAGAATAGCTTAACTAATTGTTACTAAGCATTGGTTCTGTCGATTATCCTACTACTCATTGCTCATTTATGGAGTGGGATTCAGGAAACTGTTCTTTGGAGACAAATAGAGCTTGACGTGATGAGTTGTATCCTTTTTCTAAATAATAATTTACTCTATCCTCTAACTTTGAGTTAGGTGTGAAGCGTAACTCATACAATTCAAAATGTAACCTGACCATGTGTATTTCAGTCATACAAACGCATGTCTATGTGTTTGTGCATTCAAAATGGAAATAATGGTCCACTTGGATTGTATCTAGACCTAGTCAATGTTGGTTCTAAGACATGCATATGTTAACTAGCAGTATTTCATTTTTCTGATGCCAATTTAGTTTCGGTATGTACCTGAATTAGTCAAGACAACTGATCTGCATGACAGTGTAGGCTTGAGGATTTGATTCATTGGATGTATTGGATTTCCTTCTATATCTGTCTTGATCACACATAGGGCTTATACTGCAACGAGTTATGTGGTAAACTCTGTGCAAGAAATTGCACTTGTTTGTCAGGAAATGTCATGGTAGAATTATCAGACTCAGGATGGGGAATTTAAGAGGGATGTTATCCTTTACATCCCACCCTCTGACAAAGAAAAGAGAAAAAGAATGATTGTTTTGCAAAACTTTCAGCAAAACAATGTTATATGGATTGGGTGAGCAGAATAAGTCTGCAAAAATGAAGTGTTTTCTTTTCAAGGATTTTGGGGATGATTTTTAAAAGCCCATTTTCAGGGTCTTTGTTTAAAGTGGAAGCTTTGAGATTTAAATTTTCACCTTTACAATTAAAAATCCAAGAGTTTTGTTTGTGTAGTTGACATGGAACAAGCAGCTATAAAAAATAGATAATGCAAAGGTTTTGAAGGCTGACAGTAAGAATTCTGAAAATAAAAGAAAATATGAATTTAATAATACTATGGGTTTTGAAATAAGTATATGATTTATGACATTTTAGTTTATATTACTTTGATTGCTCCTGGAAGATTCTTACAGAAGGCATTAAGAAACCATTTTCCTTGGACCTTAAGTTGGAAAAGATTATTTCTGATCCTAGAATGCATTCGGGAATGATGTTATTAACTAATTATAGAGAAGAATCATATGAACTTTGCTGTTGGGATATTTGATGTTTTGTTTCTGTTTAAGAATGATATTTTTCCAAAATTGTGTGTGCTTAGATCACCCAAGTATAATGTTGCTCTGCTGATGAACTTGCACTGGTTCACATAGTCTCCTTAAGCAATTTAGTTGGCAAGTACAACTGGACTAGGTGGGATCTTGAATCAGCATCTAATTTGGCAAAAAAGTTATGTACAGGTTATCAGAAAAAGTTAAGTTATTCATTACTTGTTTTTGGATATTCCTTTCATTTAATATACTGCATGCTTGTGCATGGGCCATTTCAAAATATGAATTTTGTAATTTTATTTTGCTGGAGAAAGACACTAGAGAACAGAAAAATATAGCAGGACTGGAAGGCCTCATGGTAGTAGTTTCCATTACTAGCTATTGTCCTTTCTTCTTTAAAACCTCAATGAATGAAAAGAAAAGGGACTTTACGTAATGTAAAAATTTAGACAAGTTTTAACTAGATATATATATTTTTTCATTGTGCTACTAATATCGCTGTTATTGTGCAGTGTGATGATTGTGATGGAAATTTTTTTTTTATTTTGTGGCTTGCTTTGCAGTTGACATTATTTCGGCCATTGAATTTGATAAAACTGGTGATCACCTTGCCACTGGTGACCGTGGGGGCCGAGTGGTTCTCTTTGAGAGAACAGATACGAAGGATGTATGTTCATTCTTCCATGCAGGCTTCATTGTTACATTCAGTGTTGAAATCTTTCTTCATTTGTTTTTCTTTTTAATGAATTTAGTGTGCTCCATGACTCAATAAAGCAATTTTATTTTCTTTTCTATGTTGTAGCATGGTGGATCTAGAAGGGATTTGGAGAGAATGGATTACTCAATTAATAGACATCCTGAGTTTCGCTATAAAACAGAGTTTCAGAGCCATGAACCTGAGGTATTGTTTTCCTCTATTAGAGGACATGTAGTTTCAGATATATTGACTTTGCCTTGCCTGCACCGTCAACATTCATCCCATGTTTCCATTTATTTGTTCCAGTTTGACTATCTCAAGAGTTTGGAAATAGAGGAGAAAATTAACAAGATCAGATGGTGCCAAACAGCCAATGGGGCTCTTTTTCTCCTATCTACTAATGATAAAACCATTAAGTTTTGGAAGGTAAGAAAGGACTGTTTCCCTCAGGTATTTTCTCCTTATTTTTTGTGGCTCAATATGATAAGTATTTGTTATCTGAATATTTTAGTTTCAAGAAGTTGGGGAGTTTCTGGCTAGCTAGTGTACATGTATTTGTATGTGATGACTTCTTTCAGGGCATTGTGATTTTAGATTACTGATTACCATATCAAGATTCTTGTGTTTTTTCTTTGTTTTGTTTTAGATGTGAAGCATGAATATCCAAATGGCATGGGGTTGTACTTGGTGGGAGAAAATTATTGGTGCAACAAGTTAAACTATGTTTGTTGGCCCAAAGACCAGGCCATGAATTTGGGTTGTTAAATTCCCTTTGCATGAAACTTGGGGCTGTTAGTGGCATATTACCAATGCATACTGAATTTGTGTAACCTGCATAAATATATTCTTCGTGTTATTCTCATTTTGATTATTAGGGCTTATAATGACATTGAGATGGATCAATAACCTACTGTGGCAGATGTATATCAAAAATCTTTTCTTGGCTACTGGCCCAAATTTTGTTGTTCATTTTTTGGTCTATATTTCACTGCATTCCATAGGCTCTTATTTGTTTTTCTGTTGTCTTGGCATTTCACAGGTTCAAGAAAAGAAGGTTAAGAAAATTTCTGACATGAATGTGGACCCTTCAAAGGCTCTAGGAAATTGTAGTGTTGCGAGTTCAAGCAATTCGGGTAGTGGTAAACCTTATCTTCCAAATGGAGGATGCCTCGACAGGCCTCCCAGTTTACTGGGCAATGACTTTGAGTTCCCACCGGGTGGCATTCCATCACTCCGTTTACCTGTGGTAGTTGTACCTATTCTATCACATTCCGTGCATTCATAAGGTCTTTGTAGATTTTTGTTCTGTAAAATGCCACTGGGATTGTACTTCAAATAAGCATGGCCTTCCTTTTCAGGACTGTCCATGTCTAATGCACAATGCTTCAATTTGATGCTTCTTTATTGTAGGTACTTCATGCTATCTGGTATAATAATTAAATGCATTGGAAATTATACTCCAACCGCAACCCCCCCTCCACACCAAAAATAAAAAAAAACTAAATAATATTTTGGTCTGGTGCAAAAGACTTGGGACATGTGTATTTGAGATAGCCTGTATATTGGATTGTTAAAGAAGTGCCCCTCTATTCTTGCTCCTTTTTACTGGACAGTGAAGGTTCCATTTTGATAGTTTGCACTTTTGGCAGTGGCATTGTCAAATGATATTATTTAGTTTCCATGATGCCTTGAATGACCTTATGTGGACCTAACTCTTCTTTTATTTGACACCTAGGTTACTAGCAATGAGACCAGTCTGGTGGCCCGATGCCGGAGGGTATACGCTCATGCTCATGATTATCACATCAATTCAATTTCTAACAACAGGTAGTTCTTTTCCTCTTGGTTTACTGGCTGGTATCTGTATTCTGTTCTTCAGCATTGACGTGCATGTATTGCTTATACAATGTAGTTCTTTTGTGTATTTGTGATTCCTTGGGAAAGGACTACAATATTTGGCCTACATGCTTACCATTCAGATTTTCTTTTTTCTTTTTTTTTTTCATTTTTTTCTCTCTGCCAGTCCCTTTATCCCTGTTGATGATTTACCACCTGGCATTCTCAAACACTATGTTTAGAGAAAAAGTAACATCACATTTTGTGACCTGGTGCTCATATTTTGTGGATGATACTTGATGTTTTCTTCTCTGTAGAATCACTGTGGATGTTAGATGTATGTGTATCTTCACCGCAGATTCCAATTCCCAACTTTTCCAATGTTATCTTGGTCTTAGTACTTTGGCAAGAATTCAAGAATTTCTTTGCATATATGGTGAATTCAAAGATTGATGAGTGGACTATTATAGGACTTCTGAGCCATGTATTTATGAGAGCAGGATGTAGAAAAAGATCCATGTACCCAACACAGTTTGACATGAGGCTTATTATCTGTTTTATCATTTTCATTGGGTACTTCTGAGGAATAAACTTGTAATCTTTGTGGAACATACAGTTGGTGTAGTAGCCTTTCAGCATGGTTTTATGAAATTTCACTAATCATGTCTCTCTTAATTTATTCTAGTGATGGTGAAACCTTCATATCAGCTGATGACCTGCGAATAAATCTTTGGAACTTGGAAATTAGCAACCAAAGTTTCAACATTGTTGATGTGAAACCTGCAAATATGGAGGACCTAACTGGTAAGCATTTGAGACTATTGTCTTCATGGATCACGTGGGAATTTTGTATATTGTTGATCAACATATTCACAAATAATTTTGTTATAAACTAGCACAGTATTGGAATTTGTCTACACTATCAGTCCTTGTGCTCTAAAACTTTTAGGCTTTAAGTGGAAACAACTAACTGGGCCAGTTTGGTTTACGCATATGGTGATCAGCTGTTCAGTCCTGCTGCACATATCATTATTGTTTTTGCACTGCTGGTGGATCCTCCATTTGAAATTTTTGTGTTTCTCGGATAAGCTATTGTTGACTTTTCCTTGTTTGGTTGACTGCTTTGTTCAATTGCAAAACTTTTCTTTAACTGCTATTTGATTGAGCTTTTAGCCTCTGTTCAATTCATCCTTGCAGAGGTTGTAACATCAGCAGAATTCCACCCAAGCCATTGTAACATGTTAGCATATAGCAGTTCAAAAGGATCCATCCGACTCATTGATTTGCGGCAATCAGCTTTATGCGACTCCCATGCCAAATTGTAAGTTTATTCTACTAATTTAGTCTTATTCTCACCCTGCATATGCGCATATTTACAATTGTTATGATTAGTTTCTTGGAGTTGGTGGGGAGCAGGAAGGTAGAGAAATAAGTCTGCTGGCATTGGGTAAAGGGGGAAGGCTGAGCTTCAATGTTAGGAGGATAATACAATTGGGATGGGATGTCAATGAGCATTATTTATGAGGTCATTTAGTTCACATTTTTTACTCATATTAATATCTATTAAATGCAGGTTTGAGGAACAGGAGGCACCTGGCTCTAGATCCTTTTTCACAGAGATAATTGCCTCAATCTCAGATATTAAATTTGCGAAGGATGGTAGACATATACTTAGCCGTGATTATATGACTCTCAAGGTTTGTGCATTTATATACGTGTAATTGATATGTGCTTATGGCATTCCTAGGATTAAGGTTTCTGCCTTCATTCTGTCTTAGAAGCTTGCTCCATGTTAAGGTGCATTACGGATCTAGGTTCTTTGTTTCTGACTTGTTCCTGTTTCTTATTTCAGTTATGGGATATCAATATGGATTCGGGTCCAGTTGCAACCTTCCAGGTTCATGAATATCTGAGACCCAAGGTTAGATTCTTTGCTAATGATGAATGTATACATTAAAAGTATTGGTGTCAGTGGCAGATCTAGAAATTTTACTCAGAAAGGGCAAAATTATGCATAGATGCTTATAAATGCATACAGAAAATTTCCTTTGCCTACAATGATGCCGTTACTCTTCACAATAAGGACTTTGAAACATGTCTTAGAACTAAACTTGATTTTAGTAAATACAAATGGTTAATTTTTAAAAAAAAAAAAAGTGTGAAGTTTGCATTTTTTAAAATATATAAGACATTTCGATGCATATAAATTAGACTCTGAAAGAAAATTTATGGATTGCATTCCACAAGAAGGAAATACCGTTCTAAATAAGGAGTTTTTGTGCAAAAGGGATTTTTTTAATGGGACATCTTTATAGAAACTAAATTAAATCCTGTATAATTTTAAATTTTAATGGGAGTAATTGCGCCCACTTTCAAACACATATTTCTGCCACTGATTGGTGTTATGTGGCTACCATACTGATTGTGTATCCATTTAATGTATCAGTTGTGTGATTTATATGAGAATGATTCAATCTTTGATAAATTCGAGTGTTGCTTGAGCGGCGATGGATTGCGAGTAGCCACAGGATCTTATAGGTACATGCTTATATGCCCACATCTGTTTCAGGATACCATCATTGTTGAGACCCTTGTGTATGCAGTTTAACGTTTTCTTTCCATTTAACCTTAGCAATCTCTTTCGCGTTTTTGGTTGTACCGCGGGAAGTAGTGAGGCAACAACCTTGGAAGCCAGTAAAGACCCAATGAGGTATTTCTTTCATCGATGTCTCAATTCAACTGACACCAATAGCAATCAACTCAATGTATGGTATCTTAAAAACTTTGAATGTAAACTGCAGGAGGCAAGTTCAAACACCTTCAAGGCCTTCCAGATCCCTAAGCAGTATAACACGTGTTGTGAGACGAGGTTAGTGCCTTCTCTTTCCTAACTCCCCACATGCCACTCCAACCCCCTCCTTCCCCCCCCCCCCAAAACAAAAAACAAAAAAAAACAAAAAACCCAAAAAAATCATTTCCTTTTTCTTGATCATGGTGTCTTTTACCAAAGAGAAAAGGCTACATGAATTTGGGGGAATTTCTGACAGGAGCAGAAAGCCCTGGAGTCGATGCCAATGGAAATTCGTTTGATTTCACTTCAAAGTTGCTGCACCTAGCATGGCACCCTACCGAAAACTCAATTGCCTGTGCTGCCGCAAACAGCCTGTACATGTATTATGCATAAGATGGTCGAAGAAGAAATGTGTTGCTTGGTTGTCATTTTTGGGTTGCTCTTGGAGAAGATATCTTTTCCATTCCTGCAAAATCCCCCCAGGTGGAGGCTATACTGATTCACATTTCAAGTACCCCTTTCAATTTGTAGCGCATGCTATATAAAGTCAGATGTCCAGAAATTGCTGTCACGAGATCAACGGAGGAAGGGCTTGCTATGCTATCATTCCCGCGCAGGTAGCTAGATTCTCATTTTCTTTCTCCTAACCCCACAAATTCCTTTCTTTTGTTCCCACAATCTTCTAATTTAGAAGATGCAGCTATGTTCTAAATTGTGTTGGGTTGAAGTCTAAAATGAAAATGTGATTGTAGCCCTTCTACAGCAGAAAGAACTAAAGGACGTTCTAGTATTTGCCACTAGGTCTTAAGGTAAAATGTAGCTCTTTTTGTTCTCCTTTTTTTACTTAAATCTTGGTGGGAAGGAGCTGTTGAAAACTTCCAAGTGCATTTGTTAATTGATTCTTTTTCATGTTTGAAACTTCATCCATTAGTCCTAACATAGATTTCATGGAACTTATGTACACACACGCTTGCGCGCACGCACACACGCACATGTATATAATACTTTTTAACATATCTGTTTTTGGGGTGTCATTGATGCTTTGTTGGTATCCATTACCCAAGTAGGCAAAACGCTCTATGACCTTCCGGAGAAGGGTGTTCGAGCATTTGGGCACTAGTTTTACAATTGGCTGTAGTTTCCTGTTGTCTCTCTTATTTCTCTATGACTTGAGAGATCAGTAATTCGCTCCACTGAATGGTTGTAATCGTTTTTTCAATCACGTAGGTTGCCCGCAAAAGTAATTATCTTTGATTGCCTGTGTACCGTGGAAGTGATGTTGACCAAAAATGACTTAATCCTGATGGGGTTATTGAAGATCTCGTTTCATTTGGAAGGATTCTTACAAAAAATATACCAAACACTTCTTAGGTGACTTGTTGATAGTTGAACAGGAAACATCAGTGCTGAGAAGTTTAATCAAGTACTTTCTCGATCTAATGCCTTGTTAATGATAACACTTTCAAATCTAAAATTGTCGGCTAATCTCTATAATGTCAATTTAGAAAATTGGGAGGTCAATAATTTCCATCGAACGAAGATGATTGGAGATCAATACGTTATCGTCTGGGGTGTGTGCGCGTGTTTTTTTTATCTTTTTTATAGGTTCGAATTTCAACTCACTCAAATTCTCGCAAAATGCAGGTTTTGATTGTGATGTAAGTTAGATTAATGTCACGTGGACACTAAAGCCTAACTCCGTGACATTAAGCTCCACATCTTCAATTAACCAAGCATAATGTTAAGTCTGTTATTAATGTTGCCAGTGGACCATTCCACTAATGCAAGAACCCGAAAGCAATGCGGTGGGCCATTCTCCAGCCCAGTGAATAATAGCATTGTTGGACATCTCCAGTGAGTGGTTGTGGAAAATCATTGCCGGATATTTTCCCATCTTCGGCTCGTATTTTGACATATTTTTAATAGTTCAGCTCTTGTCAGGAGTACTATATGTACAGATACCTACATTTTAGCCCATAGAAAATGATGGGAAGAACTCTATGCAAGAAAATGAGAAGACATTACGATTTCAATAATACCCATCATAATATTACCAAAGGAAAGCTCGCTCCGGTCGATGTACAATCTTTGGCAAAGAGACATGATTCGATTTGCAATTGATTTCCCTCCTACTCTAAAGTGTCACCGTGGGCTCAAAATATGTATCATAAAAATATCAGACAATTCATCAGTTATGAATTCTTTAATTTCTTGGAAATTAGAGAAGATGTTATTGAGGATAATTGAATTCGGACCAAAATGGGACAAACGCGACGAATTAGACCCAAGTCCCAAGATCCCACTCTAAGGCGATAAAGGGTGAAGGGGCACCACTAGATGGTAGGATGGCAAGTGACATGACCCCATCATTGACCATTCGTGTATTTTGATTCAATTTTATCATGGAATCCAGAAAGCAATGAATGAGGACAGATACATGGCGTTTATGTAGTAGTTGATGTTAAGAAATTGGAGTGTGTCTTTGACCCGGATGCTTTCATGCAACACTAGATGAAGGAAAATGCTGTTGTGTTTGTCATGCAAGTACTTTTGCTTTGCTAAATTGAGTGTCTGCAGGCAACTGAAATGACCCATCCAGGATGACATCTTTTTTTTTTTTTTTCTTTGCATGATTTTGTTGGTTTCTTCACATAATTTTTGCCTTGTCTTTGTTCATTTGTTTTAGTATCAAGAGACATAAGAATATTCAAAGCCTTCAATCCAACAGTCATAAGCAAATACTTACTCATCCAGTGAGACTTATCATTATAAAAATAAAATAATCACAAAATTATCTTATTTCTCTGCATCTCTCTCCCCGTTCTTTCCGTGTGTATCCCATGGTCCAAGACGCTGGAATTTTATTCTATTCTATTAAAGACTTGATCATAAATGATTTTGAAGCGTGAATGGCAGAATTGAGAGGTTCAATGAATTCTAGTACTGCTATCCCTCCTGAAAGGTTCATAATTACTTCCCCTTACTTGCTAGAAAATTACAACTTTCCCATGTTTCTCGGTTTTTCCAAAGTCCTTCAAATCGAGTTTCAATCATTATAGTATCATCGTTCGAAGAAGGCATCCATCCCACGCCACTATTACTTCAAATCCTTCACAATATACAAAACTTTTTAGTGCGAAATCAAGGACAGTTATATTTCAATTTCAAGTCCTTGTCAATGTATAATTTTATACGATTAACTATCTCAGTAAATTTGATGAGAATAGAAATATAATTTACTTTGAATTAAGCGAGAAAAGGATGTTTCGGTGTGATTGTTATAGGATGACCATTCGAGAGACAACTCACTGGTGAGTGACATCTCCTATCGAGTTTAACAGACATTTCTCATCGGAGAATGACCACAATCCTTGTGGTCCCATTTTAATTGTTAATCTTAGCAAACGCAAACACATGAAGATGAACATCATGCGTTGCGTACACAGAGCTCCTTTGATTAGTCAAACAACCGTCCTCCTTTTTTTTCCTTGATTGCTTTATTAGGGAGAAATTATCAAGAGGATTATCCTTTTTTTTTTTTTTTTCCTGATAATGGTTTAGCTAATAGAGTATGAAATCATGGCATGAACCACATTCATTAACATTAATCATGAACCCACTCTATAAAATTGGTGTCAAAACTTCTAAAACAATTTAGAAATGATGAAAATTTTCATATGATATCTAAAGCAGAATTATCATAGAGTTTCATATGTTCAATTTTTTGTGGTTGCGTGATTAGGTTGGGACCACTCGGAAATTTCTGTTCAAGCTCTCTACTACCTTACAATTGTAGGTACAAAAGTGGTGACAATGACAAGCTAACTGGCAATGGGAAGCGGCACATGGCATGGTGGCTACTTCACGGAGTAGTGTTCCATGATCCTGCTGATTTGAAGGTCCAGAGATCAAATTGCACTGAAATTTGAAAAGGAAGCGGGCTTTTTGATTTGGTGAAAAGACAAAACATATTTGCCCTGTTGTTGGATCCTTGTGCCAAAGCAATCCAGAGTCCAACGACAGTCTCGCCTTGGAAAAATTCAACCCCAACTGCTCCAGACACATCCCTTTTTTTTTTACATATATAAAATGAGAAAACAAAGTAGTGCTACATTAAACATGCAGATAATAAAATCAATTGTGTCAATAAAAATTACTAGTCATTCACGTACCAGTAATAATTTTTTAATGACAAAATGATAACGAGGGGCAGTAAAAAATCTCATTTGTCTTCTTGAGTTCAACAAGAAGTTGATGGGAAAAGAGGGTTGCAGTAAAATCTTTTTCCAAAAGTGAGAAGGTATAAAATGCGTAATCTAATCAATGCAGTCTTTGCTACTTGGCACGTCAGGAGAACAATGTTCCTTGTCACTTGTTCTTTTCAATAAAATCTTGACTGAAACCGTACGCAGATCCAACGCATTCCACCCAATTTATGTTACGTGGGGTGGACACAACAACTTTGCTAATTTAATTCTCAATGCTCAGCCTTTCCCCAAATTGCTTCCCTTTTGTCCAGTTGCACAATCACATCCCAGTGGAAATTCTCTTTATAAATAACATCATAATAATAATAATAAATGGATATTATACTTTGCATTTTATTATAACTGCCATGCAATCTTCGCTGGCTTTGCCAATTTGCCACTACATCACACGGCTGCCTTAGAAGCGATTACTTCCATGGAAAACACGCCTCCAACGAATTCGCATTAATTTGTGAAAACGATTGAATGCAAACATGCGCATTCCATAAGAAACGCCGGTGGAATCAACTCGTATAAAATAAGAAGAGGGCTAAAATGAGCTGGATGCAACGTTGCGTTAGCATTCTGATAATTAAGTTGAAGTGACTAAAAGAACAATTGCTAGGAGAGTAAATGAATAGTTCTAAGATAGTGAAAATGGCCCTCAAAAAAATTTAGCTTAAAAAGTTGACTAGAATCAACGAAATTAGTACAAAACGAGAATCCCAATTTTACATTAATAGAATATGCGTCTCTCAATGTTGCGTAAGGACATCGGTTGCAATTAAAGTAAATAGCACACAAACCAATTGGAAAATTAATGGGACGATGTCTGCATCAAGAAAACACACAAAATTGGACTATTTAATCAATGCCACGCATATGAAAGCAAGAAAAAAGCTCCAATTTTCTATGCCGTGGACACAGCCTTGTGCCGATTGGCCCCCTCACCAGTTGTTGTCGCTATAACTTTAGGGACAATCGTGGGGGCCACGAGCATTTAATGAAATATAATTCACATCATATCTCTCCCTGTCCCCAACCATCCTCAAAATCAAGATCATAATTTTTGGTATCCGCATATTTTATAAGAAAATTCATTATTTTGGTATGATAAACTGTAGACATTTGAGAAGTTAATTAATATTATATTATCATAATTTTATTTGTAATTTTTACCATTAATTGTATGTCATTATATATATATATATTTTTTTGTTAGCCCCAATGGCAATGCTTATGGTAGTAAATATGATATGTAACTTTCCTCTTGAAGAATGATATAACTTAGTTGTCTAAGACACGTGTATCAATTAATTCAAAAAAATTTAATTAGTAATAATTTACGTGGATCATCTCTCTCTCACTTTTAGGAGTAAGAACTATCTTCAAGAAGAAAGAGCTTTTTTTTTTTTTTTTTTTTACTTTTATTTAAATAAGCACTTGCCGTCTGATCATATGAAATTGAGGGTCTTTGTCCCTATAAAGCTTTTATGTTGGTTTAATCTTAGAAGAAAACAAAAAATACCCTTTGGACGTGCATGGCATCAATCATTTAATTACCAAATGAACAATGCCCCAATTATTAAATTAAAATTAAATTAATCTCCTTGGAGCGTGCAACAATTATTAAACTAAGTTTAAGGGAGAGGACAAATCAATCTCCTTGAAGTGTGCAAGAATCCACTTTTTTTTAATTCAAACGGCTCACCAAATCCACCGCACACCATTTACATACGTTGAATGGGTTGAGAATCGTTGGCGGTTTTTATTTATTTATTTATTGGTTTTTTTGAGTTGAGTGGAGAAAGAAGAATTTTATATAAGTGAATGTGAGATTCCAACTTGGCATCTTCCCTTAAGAAATTGATTTAGTGACCATGTTATAATTTGTCTAATGACATAGTAATATAACCCCACGACGATATTATCACATAATCTGTGTTTTTTGTTGGTCAATAAAAAATTACAAATTAAAATAATGGATTCCAAATAAGTATTCCCTCCAAAAAAAAGTAATTAGAAAGACACCCATGTAATAAATTAATATGATTTCTTTAATTTTTCATTAACTTATTTTCATATTATTTTAATAATATATATTAATTATTTTTAATTATGTACATTATTTTTATTTTTTTTTGTCAATAAACTGAGAAAAGAAGGTGGTGTTTCATAATTTTGTCAATAATAAAAAGGTAAAATTTTTAGTTATATTAAAAATTATATATAAAATTAAATTAAATATTTGAACGTGAATTTCAAGTTATGGGGTATGAATAAAAATCTTCAATTATAAGATGAGAACGACCGGTGGTTCATTATTTTGGTTTGCAACAAAGCGTCTTCCAGCTGTCATTTCCTTTTCTGAAATTTGGCGAGATAGATAGTTTTAGTTTTAGTCCTCGAAATACATAATCAAAACATTTCGCAGGTTCGAAAGCTGCTACACGATCCGTGGCACGTGGCACGTGGCGTGACAAGTGACCTTTGTATTATTATTACCTGCTAAACCTGCTGCCAATACGTCGTCGTGGCCCTGGTTTAGTCACATCTCATTTAACCCACCTCGTGCAATGCAACCAGTCGTTTCTAAATCACCGGGATGATGTTCCCCTGGAATCGTTCTCACAATGGTTTTTTGTGATCTCTCATCACCAACAAATATATATATATATTATAAATAACATTTTATAATGAAACAAAGGTTATGCACTGATATAGAAATATATAAGTGAGTTAGGTTTGTAATGTGGATAATCTTATTCTAATTATTTCATATTCAATTAAATATCAAGTTCTGCAAGTATTTAGTCAATTTAATTTAAATTTTATTATGTAATGTGGTAAGATGAGATAATATATTAAAATAAGTGTTTTATGATTTTAAATCTTACGTTGATGAGATATAGTGACATAATATGATTTATAATGTTTATAGATTTTGCTATGCCTTTTGACCCTTTGTTTGAATCATAAGCTTTTGAATTAATATTTTTATTATAAAATGTTAAAGTATGTTCTACTTACAAATTTTGAAATTTGAATGGAGAAAATTTTGAAAAAAAAAAAGAAGTGAGGGGATGGGGAAGGGAAAAGAAAAAGAAAAGAAGATTACAACTTTTTTTTTAAGGCCGAATGGGAATCATGCTTTTATTCAAAATATGAAATGGCATCCATCCTTTTGTTTACATGATTCAAACTACAGCGAGGTAAAGAAGAATGAATATAATCTCCTACAATGAAAATAAATTTGTGTGTATTATTATTATTCTTTTCGGGCATGAAAATTTATGTACTGCTTGAGCTTAGAATTAGTGGGAACAATTAAACATTAAGGTATCAATTACATCAATTTAGTTGATTTTTACTCTCTTATTAGGAATTACTATTTTAAAATCAATCAAATTGGACTTATGATTTATTTTATTTTTTTTAAAAGAAAAAAACATTTTAGTATTTTATAATTTCAATTAAAAACAATTACACTGATTGCGTCGTACATGGAGAGAAGAGTTTTTTGTTTTTTTCTTTTTTTTCTTTCCCGCGTTGAGATCAGCAAAGCTAAGTCCAACCAGTTTAGTTAGTGTCAACTTGAAGATTTAGATTTGAATTGGGGAGACAACATGCAGAGAATTATTAAAATAAGTGAAGAATACTAAAAGAAAATAAAAAGAAAAAAGAGTCATATAATGTTTTTGTTTTTTTTCAAGTGAAAAAAATAAAAGATTACAAAAGAGTCCATCGCCAACTTTTTACCTTTTTCCTGATTTGAACACAACCAAGTCCCCGCACTGAATCAACAAAATTACAGATTCCATCACCGTTGATGTCAAGTAGAAATAATGAAGGACAACCTGATCAGAGTGGTCCCCACCATCTCTCCCAACCCCCACACTCCCCCCACCCCCATCATGAACAACCAATGATCCGCTGTGGACCACAAAACTGTAGTCACAGGTTCACACACCTGATCCACTCTGCCTTGATTCTGATAACGTGATTGTCTGCCTCCTAGCGGTTTGTTTGTTTTTTTTTTTTTTCCTTTAAGTTTAATTTTAATTTAATTCACATCAAATAAAATTTAAATTCAAAATTTTTAATTTTATATCAAAATAGTGCTAATATATTGTGTATTTTTCATTGAATTATACATATTGAAGAAGTTGATTTTTAATTTTAATAAACACGATTTAAATTTGAGTATAAAAAAATAAATTATTTTGTGTACTATTATCTAACTATAAATTATAATTATATTAAAAATGTACGTTATAATCGGCCTTATGAAAAGTCATACACGAATTTAAGGGTGAAATGTTCTTCAAAAATTATTAATGAATGTAAGTGCATACCAAATACATTATTTATTTATAAAATATTTATTTTAAAAAAATATTTTTTAATAATAATAATAATGAGAATTATTGAAAGATTTTTAAAATGTATTGTTGGATAACCTGTACGTAATTTTTATTATGTTGTTACGTAGTGGTAGAGTCGTTTTTAAATACGCTGGCAGAGGCAGAAGGAGAAGGTAAGAAAGAGATTTATTGCACGTCAGAGAGAGAGGAAGTGGATACTTGTGTTCATTTTCAAAGGGGAGAGACAAATTGTTCATTTTACAGTGTATGAGCAAACAAGGTCTAAGGTCTCTCTGTCTCTCTCGGTGTGGTGTGCTTCGTTTCTAACTGTGTTTTCCGGCGCCGGAAGTTTCGGTCGGCGTTTTTTGTTTTAAATTTTTGGATTTTTAGTAAATGCGTGTTGAATATTTGTTTTATTATTCTATCTTACTGGAAGCCGCAGAGAGGACACGCTGTTTCTTCTGTGTTTTTATTTTTTTATTTTTCTAAGATCTAATAGTTTCATTTTTTTTGGTTTTTATTTAATTTTCTTTTGTATTTTCATGACAGAAAAATTGAATGATAATAATTTTAGCTGTATCTGCTCATTTTGTTCGTTTCATCCTTTTTTTTTTTTATAAAAAATAAAAAGAATTTGTAAGTTTTATATGATTGGATTGGATGCTGTTTTGGTGTCTTTTATGGCTTCGTTTTTATTTTTTAGGTAAAAAAAATTGGTTGGTTTTTTGGAGGTTGTGGATTGCTATATTTTAAGTTGTACGGAATTTGAGTTTTTTTTTTAAAAATAAATTTTCCAGGAAACCAAACAGCAGAAATTTAATGTTTACTGCTAAATGCTGTGATGTACTAATGCCTTTTTTTTTTTTTTTTTTTTTTCCCTTTTTATAACTTTGTCTGCAGGACTCTGTGCGTGTGTGGGGGGAGACTTTGTTAGTATTTTTATGGAAGGGCAAGCATGGCTCTTGAGGTTGTATTGAGTTAAGAATTGGGGTTTTTGCTGGGGAAGTAGAGATTCTGTTGTCAAATCCAAAGGCACTAAAATTTTCTGTTTTCTCTGTGTGAGTGATTTGATTGGTTTTGTTTGGACATGGATGATAAGGAATTATCCATCTGGGATTCCAGTAATCAATCCTCACTTTCAAGTTTTTAACCTTTTCGGGTGTGGGGGCTCTGTTTCTTTCACCATTTTTTGACCCATTGATTTGAAGGCTCGAAAGCAGTGGTTGTCTGTGACTGTTTGGGACGGAGGACTAGCTTGTCTGCCGATTGTTGTGTCTCTTTTCTTTTACGTCAAACACTGTTCTTGATGCACTTTCCATAAAGCTTTGGCAAGTGTAGCTGGTTTTTCTTGTTCCAAGTTTGTTTGTGGCCAGTGGGTTCTGTTCCTTGCTTTTTGAGCCAAAAAAGGCTGATCTGGAGAGCTTGAAGATTTTTGGCGCCATTTGTGAACTGTGGAGGAAGGAGGAAAAGAAAAAAAAAAAAAAAGGAAACGAGGTTTTTTTATTTTTTTATCCTTTTTTTTTTCTCTGCAGAGTGATGATGATTTTTGTTTAATGGTGAAAGGGGTCTTATCAGCGGAGTTTGTCTGCTGCGACCGGAAGGGTATAGTTTTGTTGTCGGTGCTAGATGTTCTTCATTCCAACATGGTGGGGGCAGAGGTTAATGATTGACAATGTTTTCTTTACCTCTATTATTTCTACAGAGACTTGACGGGGTTTTGAGCATTTGATCTAATAGAAGAACGCAGAGTCTTTTGGTATATTTTGTGGTGGCGGTAGAATGAGTAGAGAGCAGAAGCGAGGGAAGCAAGAGAGAGGCGGCTCGGATGTCGCTGAGAAGGTTGTAGTTGCTGTTAAAGCCTCCAAGGAGATTCCAAAGACTGCTTTGGTCTGGGCTTTGACTCATGTTGTTCAACCTGGTGACTGTATCACCCTGCTCGTGGTCATTCCGCCTCAGGGTTCAGGTGCCTTCTCGCTTTGTTAATTCATACTGCATTGCATTTGACCTTTCCCTCGGTCCCGCAATTCTATTTTGTATCATCATTCTGAAGTGCTGTCTTCAGCGGAGAAGGGTGCTTAAGAACGTGGTTATCTTTCTGCATATTGGCTTTCTTTGTTCATGCTCTTTACCTTGGACAATGTTTTCTGTTGGTATTTTTTGATGAGTTTTGTCAGTCATTGTGGAGAATGAGTCATTGCACTGTAGGGTTGCAATACGACTTGGAAATATGAACAGGGATCTTGATGTTCTTGATCTTTGAAAAATCCCAATTGTTCTTTGTTTACTTCCATAATTTGTTTACAAACATGATAATAACTGCTTTTTTCCATTGATTCTTCAGGTCGGAAATTATGGGGTTTCCCAAGATTTGCTGGTGACTGTGCTAGTCGTCACCAGAAGTCTAGTTCAGAAGCAACTTCAGATCATAAGTTAGATATCACAGACTCCTGCTCTCAGATGATGCTTCAGCTGCATGATGTTTATGATCCAAATAAGGTGAGTGGCATAATAAATGTACCTGTTGTTGTTTGGATGTCACATATGCCAATACTGGTGCTGTGTCTCAAATCTCGGTTTCCTCCTAGATCAATGTGAAGATAAAAATTGTTTCTGGAGCGCCTTGTGGGGCAGTAGCAGTAGAGGCGAAGAGAGCTCAAGCCAATTGGGTGGTTTTAGACAAGTAAAACTCCCCATCCTCTTCCACTCTTATTTATCTATTTATATGTTTTTGTTGTTACTCTTCATTTCTCTCGCTGGGAGTTTTTCAAATAATTCTATGCCAGTTCCCCTATTTGAAACACCCCCCAAAAAGAAAAGAAAAGGGGATGATGCCTTTTCTAATTCTTATTGGATGGTTTTCTTCATCCAGAATCTGGTTCATGACTTGATTTTTTTTATTCAGTATTTGTTACTTGATTGCAGGCAGTTGAAGCATGAGGAAAAATGCTGCATGGATGAACTGCAATGCAACATAGTGGTAATGAAGCGCTCTCAGCCAAAGGTTCTCCGCCTGAATTTGGTTGGATCTTCCAAGGAGGCTGAAGTTGCTGGCCCAGTACCTTCTGAATTAGATGAAGCTTCTGAGAAACATGCTGAGAATAAGAATAATTCTTCAGCATCCATGAGAGGACCTGCAGTGACACCAACAAGTAGTCCAGAATTAGGGACACCATTTACTGCTACTGAAGCAGGAACGTCATCAGTGTCAAGTGACCCAGGAACCTCACCTTTTTTCACTGCAGAGGCAAATGGGGACCTCAAGAAAGAGGAATCATTGGTTGTCAAAGCAAGCAGGGATGATGATTCTGGTTCTGAAACAGATGCTGAAAATCTACCTTCAGCTTCAGCAAGTTTGAGGTTTGAACCATGGGTAGGAGAATTTCTTAGTAGCCATATGCAAACCTCACGACAAATGGAGGAAGGCTCACAGAGAAGTAGCAGTATGGCTCAAGCTTTGCTGGAGAAGTTCTCTAAGATTGATAGACAGTCTGGAATTAAAAGTTCAAACCGCAGGAATAATTTGGATTTTAGTGGAAATGTGAGAGAGGCAATATCCTTATCCAGAAGCATGCCCCATGTTCCCCCTCCTCTGTGTTCAATATGCCAACATAAGGCTCCTGTTTTTGGAAAACCCCCAAGGTGGTTCAGCTATGCTGAATTAGAGCTTGCTACTGGTGGATTTTCTCAAGCTAATTTCTTGGCAGAAGGAGGGTTTGGATCTGTTCATAGAGGTGTCTTGCCAGATGGCCAGGCAATTGCTGTCAAGCAACACAAACTGGCTAGTTCTCAGGGGGATCTAGAATTTTGCTCCGAAGTGGAAGTCTTGAGCTGTGCTCAGCACCGGAATGTTGTTATGTTGATCGGGTTTTGTATTGAGGACAAAAGAAGGTTGCTGGTATACGAGTACATATGCAATGGATCACTAGATACTCATCTCTATGGTAATCTTTTCTAATCATCCCTGAAAAATGCTTTTATAACTTAAATTATAAATGTCAATTGCTAGAAAGAATGGTACCATATGTAGAATTCTTATGGTAATTTTTTCTAGTAGATGTTTGTCAAGCAATAACTAATTGAGTAATGTTTTACTCCTGTGCTTGTGTTTTAATCAATGCACAAGATATTAAATCAGTAGGCAATGTTCTGAAAACTTTTATTGGATCAATCTTTAAACTGAGGTACAAACTCAGTTGTTTCTGTAACCTCTTCAGTCAGATCCAAAGGCTTATCAAGTGTGCTGGAACAATATGTATTCTTTGTAGTTGAAGTTGAATTTTAAGCTTTGGCATCATTTATTGAGATATCTGATTGTGCTTCAGGGCACCATCCAAAGTCATTAGAATGGTCTGCACGCCAGAAGATTGCTGTTGGGGCTGCCCGAGGCTTACGCTATCTGCATGAAGAATGCAGAGTTGGTTGCATTGTTCATCGTGACATGCGGCCAAACAACATTCTTGTCACCCATGATTTTGAACCACTGGTAAGAAAATGTCTTTGTTTCCTGTCATAATTTGTAGATATTTATATTCTAAATCTCCATTTACATGATGCATCCTCTTGTTCCCGTTTACCTATTGTTTTCAATAAATTAGTTTGGACTCCTCAGATTTTATAGGTAAGATTATCAGAATAAAATTCTAGGCATGGTGCAAACCTGTGCTCTTTGGAGCTTGGTTTTACCACATGTTTGCTTCTACATGTTCCCGATGTTGAGCATGAGATTCTATAAGTTGAATTGTCCCTTTCAGACTATGCAAGAATCTGTTTGTTAATTACTGTCATTTACATTCCAAGCTATATCAGCTTCTATTGTTTTGTGCATTACCTTCACTTTTTATCATGTTAGGTTGGTGATTTTGGCCTTGCTAGGTGGCAACCTGATGGAGACACTGGTGTTGAGACAAGAGTGATTGGAACATTTGGGTAATTAAATTGGCAGATTTTAAATTGGATTTGTTCTTTATGAAATCACAGAGTTCACTTTGAATTGCTTTTACACTGTAGGTATTTGGCTCCAGAATATGCACAGAGTGGTCAAATTACGGAAAAGGCTGATGTTTACTCCTTTGGGGTTGTGTTGGTCGAGCTTGTTACCGGACGAAAAGCAGTGGATCTTACACGGCCAAAGGGCCAACAATGTCTTACTGAATGGGTATGCCTCCTGAATCAGTTTACTGATTGCTATCTTACATTTTTATAATTTATGCTTTGGAACCAACAATGTCTCAATATCTGCATTTGTCACTTTCCCTTATGCATGTTTGTTGGTTTGATTTTCCTAATGTGTATGCTTATTGATTTGGAACAGGCACGTCCTTTGTTGGAAGAATACGCAATAGATGAGCTGATTGACCCACACTTAAAGAATCACTATTCTGAGCAGGAGGTTTATTGCATGCTTCATGCAGCATCATTATGCATAAGGCGAGATCCCCATTGTAGGCCTCGCATGTCACAGGTACAGAGTTTCATCTGAGAATAATGCAAACTTGTCTTGCTAGACATGAAACTTGCTGGTACAAGGAATTCATGCATCTAAACACCCAGTATTGTAGTGGATGTTCACTGACATGAGCATCTGAATTTTCTCCGCCAGTTAATTCATTGACTAACATGCTTCTTTCTGTGCAAGAATGGTTTTACTCAAATTGCAGAAATGCTTCTAGTGCTTTACATTATTATATATCCCAGCAGTAGCTGCTAGAATAATTCTCCCACTGACTTGAAATTCAGGCCTTAATTTAGCTACTTATTTCTGTTCTTTGGGGAAGGTACTCCGCATACTAGAAGGTGATATGCTCATGGATGCTAATTTCATGCCAACACCCGGGTATGATGTGGGAAACCAGAGTGGACGGATCTGGGTAGAACAACAGCAGCAGCAACATTATAGTGGTCCCCTCGCCAGTGAGGCATTGGAAGGGTTTGGTGGCAAGCTCTCTCTTGAAAGGCCAAGGCTGGCATTTTTGGACGGGGATAAGCCGAGGAGGATTCCATTTGAAGATAATTTTGTAAGGACCTAACCCCATAAGGACGGTATGAAAAACATCTTCTGCCCATTTTGTGTTCCGCCAAAAATGCCTTGCCTTTACGTAATTTTGTTCAGTGCCATTTAGATTTTGCTCTGTATAGGAGAAGTGAACGAGGGGCAGTAATGTTCTGTAATTTCCGGTAAATGATAGGAACTGATATGAATTAGTAGTGTCTGGCATTAGTGAATACATCTTCCTCTAAATCAATGAAGCATTCCTTCTTTAATCTCTGATATGTCTTGGAGTCACATTTCTGTACATCAGAGTATTGCTAAGAGCTTTTTATTACATAGTGAATGCAAGTTCATGTTGTATTATCAAATCTATGGAATGTAAATAGTCCTTACTGTTAATTGTGATCACAACAGTCATAATAGTTATAATGTATGGGCTGATTTTGTAATTCCTTATGGTATTGCTAATGGAAAAAGGGGAAGGGCTAGGATCAGACACATTAATCTTGTTTTTTGTCTTTCTCAAGAAACAAACAAGGCAAAAATCCAACAAGAAAGCTGGAAGCATTAAATGAGGGGTTGTCAACGCTCCTCTTACCTTGGCTTTATGGCCTTTTGAATTTCGAATGTTACTAGAAACAGATCCAATGAGTCCAAGCATTGGATCTTCGATTGTAAAAGACACAGTTAATTGTTCCCTTGTGCCTGGGTTCTGGGTGTCTGCAGTCAACATAGAGACAGCCCCACTGCGTCGATCCTTGCACGGGCGAGTTGGTTTCTGTGTTTTGTCTTGTCTACTCACGACTTTCATGAGGTTCCTGTCGTGAAATTTAATTGTCTTTGGCAGTTCCCTGCTGCCTGCAATGCCCTTAATAGATGGGTTAATTGTTTTCTTCTGTGGCCCTTTCATGTGGTAAATGGAAATGATTCCCTGTGCACCATGTTTGCGTCTTTGGCCGTTGATGGTACAGTTATCTGATTTTTACCGTGCATTGGTTTAGATGTTGAACTCTTGCAGATCGTAGTTATTTCCACATCAAAAGCGTCTGCGCACCCCTTGATGCGGCCTTCATTTCACCTCCTAACCGAGTCAGGCCGGCAAACATTTTTCATTTTCGTTTGCGTGTTTGCTGCACTACAAGATGGTAAAATCAGAAGCACAACTACAATAAAGACTGTGGTCCTCGATGCTATGATATGCAATAGAAAAAAGATGGTAAATTTAGAAGCGCAACTGCAGTAAGAGTACGGGTCTTTGTGCACGAGTCTCCTAAATGATTTCAATACACTATGATATGCAATGGAGAAGAGGTGTGGTAAATTCTCTTACTCAAAGGAATGCATTGTTGCAATTGCAGTGATTGAAGAATGTAGCATATGCAACAACCGGCAAACAAAGGAAACAAAATTGCCCTCCCCCCAAACCCAAAAAAAAAAAAAAAAGAACTTCCTTCTCACAGTTCTCTAATTTTTGTGTTAAGTAATAAAATACCCAACAATGCAATTCAAATGAAAGCATCAAACAAAACTTTTCTGCTATAATTCTAATGGTAAGGTACAGGAGTTTATTATTATTATTATTATTTTAAAGAAAGGTAGTCATTATGCAATTTCCCTTTTATTTATTTAGCTTTAGAAAGTCTTGTTGTAGAATGGCTTCTTTCCCACGGAGTGTCATGCATCTTATCAAGATCCAATTTTTTTAATGGGTATCACGATCTGGGTTGGGAACACCCGTCCAAAATTTACGCATGCTGTTTTGCGTCATCATCAGTTTTTTTTTTTTTTTTATATAAATAATATTATTTTTATTTCTTTTCCCCTCGTTTATGTTGAACAACTTTTTGACAATAACGAACTGAATGTACTTCAAAAAGTGATTATTATCAAATACTCAATTTTTTTGGTTACTTTTTAATGATATGTTTGGGATCGTCATTGAGCTTTGCCTGATGTTCCAGAAATCTACTGTGAGCAAATGTAGTGGACAAAATAAATTGTATCATAATTCCTTGACAGGTTAAGTCTCATTGGTGGAATTAAAAAAAAAAAAAAAACAAAAGAAAAGAAAAACTGTACTTTTGATTGCGCATCAATCCCTATCAGAGTTAGTGATATTTAGATCACTATTGAAGATTTCGGGTTGGAACCCTTTTGGCTAATTGACAAGCAGAAAGCTTAACGGAGAAGATACCTTCTTTTTTTTTTTTTTTTTGGTTCCAAAGTAACTAACAAACAAGCAAGCTGACGGCAGCCTTGGATCCCACTAGCTAGTCTTGGCCCGTAAGGGAGAAATTCAACATTTTAGCTCAATCGGACATCAATAGCCTTACCACTTTCAATCTTGCAGGACACGGTGCGCCCGCGAGTTGGTCCAAGAAAAGACTCAATTTTGCTGATATCATTATTAATTATATATTTTTAATTTTTTAATACATAATTATAATTAACAATAATATAATTTGGAATCACGTTTATCTCGCAATTTGTATCATAAAATTCGGATTAAGAGGGTGTCAAAAAGCCCCATTTGCGCGTTGTTATTAACTTAGCAATTGTTTGAATTGCAAGGCGAAAACCTGAAAACACACAATGTTTATGCAATGCCCCATGATTTTAGCCAATTTTAAGACAATAACTCCATGGGAATTCGAAGTTTCTCTCCATCCGTAGGCATATGTCTATCTTGTCGTTACTGATTAGCAGCAGAAGGAGACAGGGAGACACCGTATGGGGTGTTCTCAAGATCTGTAACTTGAAACTTTGGAAATCCTGCCACTAAAAGTTCCTGCACTTCGATAAGATAAGGACCATCACTGGGAGGGATGGTCATAACGAAAAAACTATTTATTATAGTCAAATAATTCGATACAAAATTATAATTAATAATAAAAATTATAAATATATAATTAATGATTATAATAATATCATATCACACGATTATGTAACGAGAAAAAAAAAAAAAAAAAAAAAGAAAAACCCTTCAAAGGAAAGGTTAAATCTAAAAACAAGAATCATAGGTTAAATCACCGATCTTTGTTGTAACCCAACAAGGGGAGAGAGGGCAAGGGGAAAAAGAATATCACCGAAGATGATCACATCAATGACCCTTGATTTGTGGTGGAAACAAAGTCCTTTATCTTGAAAGTAACGATTGGAATTGGGTCCCAATTCTTTTCTACGAGTTCAATCCCACAGAAAGAAAAACAATTATTATAAAATTTTAGTTAATCACAAGAAAAATTAATTGTATCGTAATATTCAGTATTTTTTATTTATTAAAAAATTATTAAATTATAAATTATAAAATAAAATTTTTTTTTATTCTCATAAATAAAATTCCTTTTTCCCTAATTACAATTTTAAATTTTTAAAATAAAAATTTAAAATTTTAATTATTAAAATATTTTTTGATCGACGTGATTTGACGCTGTCATCCTATCCACCGTTCAAATCACCCACCTCAATTCCTACCTAAACAGACCAGTGGATCCAATAATTGAAAGCACAACAATGAAGAAACTAAGCAAAATAAAGCAATGGAAGTTCCCAAAAATTACACCCAACATATTGGAATTAAATTAAGGATATTAATTAACACCAAATAAAACACACCCACATAAAAAAAAGTTTAAAAATTTGAAAAATAATCCAAAAAAAAAAAACTCACAATCAAGAAGAAGAAGAAGAAGTAGGAGGAGGACTCAACAACCCAGAAGCCTCTTCGTCCAGAAACAAATCATCAGTCTTTCTTATGACTCCATGAACCACCACAACAACCACTCCAATCAAGATTGACACCAAGACATTCAAGGTCACGTGGGTCAACAACAAGAACACGATGGTCAGTACCGACAAAACGATCAGCACCACGCGATCGTCGATCGTGCGGCCCACAATCACCAAGGGCTCATCACGGAGGAAGTACAAGAAGAGCCATGCAGCCATCATGATTATAAACACTATAAGCGATATGGGGTGCCAAAGCAAGCTCAGGAAGAGGATTATAAGCACAATAATGGCGTAGTTCGCGCGGAAATAGCCCACGTTGGTCCTCACTCGTGCCAGCGCTTCATGGAAGTTAGCAGGAAACTTGAACATGCGGTAATCAAACATCACTCTCCATGGCCTTCTTGTGGCTAGACCTTCTTTGATCCGCTCCTTAGCCCGAGATAAGTACCCGAGGTTCGCCGACGTTCCCGGGGACGATGTGGTGGGGATTGATCCGTACGTCGTCATCGTTTTCCGGTGAAGATCCGACGGAGGACGGAGGTTTTGGCGGTGGGAATGATGATGATGGTTTGGTGGGTTTCTCGTGGTTTCTGTTGTAAAGGTTTGACCTTTTGGTGTATTTTTTTGTGTTATTTTTTTCTTTGGAGGAGTGGGTGTGGCCTTAAATTATGCACGACTCTACATTTATAAAGTGCTTGCGAGAGGTTCATTTACCTCAAAAAAAAAGAACATTTGGAATTTGGTTTAATCAATTTGATTATTATTTAGAAAGGCCGTGTGAACAATCTTTTAATTGTTGTTTGTTAGTGATGTATATGATTCCTAGCACTTGTCTACGATATTTCCATAGATGTAATTTAATAATCATACGAGCAACAATTCTTAAGGAAAGTGAAAGAAGGATCTACGTTTACATTGACTTGACTATCTTTAATTTTTTTTAAAAATATATATTTATTATGAAAAATTAAAATTATTATATCTTAGTTTAAATTTCATTAAAATAAACACTAATTAAATTTGAGATTAAAATTATTGTTTTTATTATTGTTGCGAACTTGGATCCCTTTATCATTGGTTTAATCCAATAGTTTATATTCTCTTTGCATTAGACCTTCCTCGTTCATTCTTCCAAAGCATAACAATCATGCCAATTAACAAACCTATAGAAAATTAGTTTCTTTGCAATTTAATTGTAGGTTTTCAACCTCAAATCCACAAAAAAGAAAGCACACCCACTTTGTTGACTATCCTTTGACGGTTGAATTTTAAAGTTGGCTCGTTATCTAACCATATTATAAAGACACTACTCTTTTTCGGACAAATGTTATAAGAATGAAGTTGAAGCTTGGATAGTGGTAGCTGCGTAAAATTTTATAAATTTTTTTTTTATTCTATTAAAGAAATTATTAGAATTTGAGATATTAAAAATAAAAATTTTAACTCTTAATTATTGAATTATGGTGAGAAAAACATAATACAAAGTTTTTCTAATTGGCACTGCTGACTTGTTAGCCATAGAAATTAATGAGATGGGTGGGGGATCAGAATACACGGTTAATTCCACATATTTCGGGTATAAATTTGTATCATATTATGTGTAATTTTATAATTGTATTGGCATTGGACACAGGAGACATAATGAACTACCCTCCTAACCAAGCATAAGCTGGACACTTGTGAGGACAAGACCACACCAGACGTGGTAGGGACGACATTGACAAAGCGACGGCAAAGGCAATACCGAGGCCAGCCAGCTTGGTAAAGGCAACGTTGCAAAGCTTGATTCCACTTGAAAGTTCCCCAAACTCTCCCTTCACATTGTAAAAAGCTGCAATTGTCTCCTCCAGAGCTTGAAAGCACGTGGCAAAGTGGCAATTCATTTCTGAGGTAATCAGCCAATCGCATGTTGCCGTGTCATGAATTACAGGCGGGTGTTGCAGATGGTGGGATGGGGTCAAAGAGGAAAGTGCCACTTTGATGTGAATTCTTACGCACCCTCATTGAACTTTTGTGTGTTGTATTATAGTAATGAAGTGATCCAAAGGGTCCAAAATAAGAATTTTGGGTCATCTATTGGGTTGCCCGGTCTTGGTATGGAAGCACATGAGAAAAGGTAATAACCCATCACCCATGTTTGTGACAGAGGGGCGCACTTGCAATGAATGATTGGAGTAATTATTAACACAACACCAAAAATTTTGTGACAGAAAGAGAGAGAGAGAGAGATCATCTCTCAATTTGTGATGACAATAAATTTTTTTAAACAAAATTTAAGATTATTAATACAATATTTCTTTATTGCAATTTTTTATTAGACGTATAAAATACTCTTAAAAAAAAATTCAAAATTGAAATTATGTTTCTAATTCACATAATTTCTAGTTTGCCTTTAAAACTATGCTACGAATTCATCTCGTTTTGAAGATGACACTAAGATAAGCGAATTTTCCCTTTTATTTTTCTAGTTTCTTGAAGATATATCAGATCTTGATGTTGATATTGCTTATGTAATAGGAAGGATATATGTATATATATTTGGTTTATTTGGCATCAATTAGAACTCGAAATTGAAATTTCTAGTCTTATAAATGACTTTAGCACCATTAATTTAAAATTTATTGGTCTTTATATATGTTTAAATGACCATTTCTTTCTACAATTTTGCCATTACACATTGCATTTTGGGCAGTTTGCCAACTGGGTCAAATGGGTCTTGGAGGAATGCTTTTCTAATATGGATGTTACAGCACAACCCAAGTATTGAATGCTTCTGCAGCGAGTCCAGACTTGGGCTGGACTAAAATGAAATAGCTAAAGCAAGGTCACACGTTTTGCAAACGGCCCGGCCCAAGTCAACATGGCTCCCTGTTCTTGCTTGCACGTTCATCTCCTCCAAATGGGGTTGACGAATTCTCATGCCAGTTTGGTCATTGGTGGTTGCTTCCCCCAAGTAACATGGGATTTGAGTTTGAAATTTTCATTACTTGATGGTTAAATTTTTTGCTTAATTTCCTCAACAATCAAGCTTGGGATACGCTTTCAACGATAGAATATATAACAACAATTGTCAAGCTGGAAAGTCAACCACGTTCATTGTCACCTCTCATCATCACTCGGTTATCCAAGTTTGGCCACAATCATAAGAGTCAGCCCTCAAGCCAATGATTTGGTCAGCCATTGTAATGTGAAGGGTCCATGAGATGAAGTTTCTTGTAGTGTTTTCCTAAGAGGAAAATTGTAATATGAGCTCGATGAACTTGAACTTGAAGTAAACTCTTGTTGATATAGGAGTTGAAGGTTGCCTCTAAGACTAGCCAAAAAAATGGAAACTTTTTCAAGTTTTTCCATAGTGCCACCACATTCAATTGCATTCTAAGTTTCTGGTTGCTTTCATGACTGCAAAAACAGCAGATTTAGCCCAACTTTATATATTTGATCATGGTATGACTCTAAGCCCCATATCCTATATGCTAAATTCAAAGTGAAATAGCATTACCATTTAATTTTTTGTTTTTGTTTCTCAAAGGGATTGTTCTATGACGAGAGTTACGGAAGGAAAGCCAAAGTTCCTCCATGGGACACTAGAAGCTACCATCTTTCATGCAACACCTTACAAACCAACATTTCCCTTCAATGTAAGTACCAATTTTAAGTAGAAGTGCAGGAACAAATCTGTTTTCAGTATAAATGATATGGAGTTGGTTGATTTAGCTTCATTTCTACAATTTTCAATCCTATATTTCAGGCTTAAGTTACAATAAATTGCTGCAGAATGTATAAAGTCGCATCCTTAAAAGTTGAACATGTTGCTTATTGAATTTTTTGTTCAAAATGACGTTTCCAGTTTATGTCTGCAAATGGAAGGCCCACTTATGTGACCATCAAGATAGACGACAAGAAGGTAGCAAAGACAAGCCTCGAACGTGATCGTGTTTGGAACCAGACCTTTCAAATCCTCTGTGCTCACTCATTGGATTCAACCATCACCATTATCATGAAAACAAAGTGCTCAATATTGGGGAAATTCCACATCCAAGCACAAAAGATAGTTACTGAAGCAAGCTTGATTAATGGTTTCTTTCCCCTCATTGGAAATGGAAAGCCTAATTCTGAACTTAAACTGAGGCTCATGTTGTGGTTCAAACCAGCAGGACTTGAGCCAAGTTGGTCAAAAATACTCGACAATGGTGGATTCCAGGGTCTAAGAAATGCTACATTTTCTCAAAGGTCCAATTGCCATGTCACACTCTATCAAGATGCTCACCATTGTGCTACCTTTCATCCTCCCTTTGATCTATGTGGATCTCCAAGGAACTTATGGGAAGATGTATACAGAGCGATCGAGGGTGCAAAGCACTTGATCTACATTGCAGGGTGGTCTTTCAATCCCAAGTTGGTGCTAGTAAGTATATATGATCAAACACAAAACCCCGTCTGTTTTTACCTTACTTTGAACAATTCTTACATGAATTTGGTCCATACTGTGCTCTTCTCCCATCGATTTGACCTGATAACATCATGCGGGAAGAGGTCTAATACTGACTGGGCCCGCAAAAGAGTTTTTGTCTTTCATTCGTCTGAGAAACTGCCTAAAAGTTTCATGGCAAGGACCCCAATTAAATTTGGAATTAAAACTTTGCTGCTGTTATTCTTATTCATCTAAGAAACTAATATAAGCAACTTGGCAGGTTAGAGATCCTAAAACAGAAATACCACGTGCAAGAGGTGTAAAGCTAGGTGAATTGTTGAAGCAAAAAGCCGAGGAAGGGGTAGCAGTGAGAATTATGCTGTGGGATGATGAAACATCATTGCCTATAATTAAGAACGAAGGTGTAATGGCAACTCATGATGAGGATGCCTTTGCTTATTTTAAGCACACCAAAGTAATATGCAAATTATGTCCAAGATTGCACCATAAGTTCCCTACCGTATTTACTCACCATCAAAAGACCATAACAGTAGATACAAGAGCACACAACCTGATGAATCATAGAGAAATCATGAGTTTCCTTGGTGGATTGGATCTTTGTGATGGTCGGTTCGACACAGAACAACATTCCTTGTTCCGCACTCTCAACACGGAATCACATTGTTCTGATTTCTATCAAGCAAATATGGTTGGTGCTAGTCTTCACAAAGGAGGGCCAAGAGAGCCATGGCATGATGTTCATGCATGTATTGTAGGTGATGCTGCTTGGGATGTTCTAACCAATTTTGAGCAAAGGTGGACTAAGCAATGCGACCCTTCTTTGCTAGTTCCTATTATCTTGATACCAAATTTTGTACACTACCCTTGCCAGCCTTTATCTTCAAGCATTTCCAACGACAGAAATTGGAAAGTGCAAGTCTTTCGATCAATCGAACATGTATCAGCAAGCCAAATGGCTAGAAGCTTAACCGTGGAGCAGAGTATCCACGAAGCTTATGTAGAAGCAATTAGGCATGCTGACAGGTTTATATACATTGAGAACCAATATTTCATAGGAGGGTGCCATTTGTGGGATAAAGACAGACATTGTGGATGTAGAAACTTAATACCGATTGAGATTGCTCTTAAGGTAGCCGAGAAGATCAAAGCCAAAGAGAGGTTCGCTGTTTATATATTAATACCAATGTGGCCTGAAGGAGTGCCAGAGAGTGAACCAGTTCAGGATATATTGCATTGGACCAGAGAAACAGTGTCAATGATGTACAGGCTGATAGGAGAGGCATTACAGGAAACTGGCGAGCCGGGGCACCCCAGAGATTACCTTAACTTCTTCTGCCTTGCAAATAGGGAAAAGGAGTGCAAAGGGGAGTTTGTTCCTCCACATTCACCTCATCCTTCAACACTATACTGGAATGCACAAAAGCATAGAAGATTCATGGTATATGTTCACTCCAAGCTCATGATAGGTACGAAATATTTGCTTGGATCTTCATTTTCTTGTCCTTTGTTAATAGCACAAATCTCATGTTGAATCTTTAATTTAGAGGAATAGTTTAAATTATATTATATATAAGTTTTATCATTGATTATAATTTAAAAAGTCATATATTTGAACTATGAAAATTATTTTTTAGTAAAAATATAAATAAAATTATGTATATCTAATTTTTTTTGGTAAATTTTATATAATAATAATTTTATTTGTAAGAAATATTCTTTTTATGAGCTCTCCTCCTATGGGTTAGGCTTTTGGGGTTGGCTTAGATGCTTCATAAGATCAGCTCAGGATTCAATTCAACCCTATGCTAGTAGGCCTTAATAGGTTAATTGGGTCTATTGTTCAGCTTAAATTCTCGATTGTTTGGTTGACATGAATTCTGCAGTGGACGATGCCTACATATTGATAGGATCTGCAAATGTGAACCAAAGATCAATGGATGGTCAACGTGACACTGAGATTGCAATAGGATGCTACCAACCCAAAATTGATTCAATCAAGAATAGTCCTGCTGACATCCTTGCATACCGTATGTCATTGTGGTATGAGCATACAGGACTTGCAGAGCAACTATTCCTGGAGCCCCAGAGCCTGGAATGTGTCAAGAAAATGAGATCCATAGGAGAGGAAATGTGGAGAATCTATGACAGCGAAGAAGTTGTGGACATGGAAGGTGTGCACCTAGTGAATTATCCCGTGAATGTGACTGGAGATGGCCTTGTTGAGGACCTTGTTGATGGAAATGGCAACCTTCCCGATACAACGTGTCCTGTGAAGGGCAGGAGATCAAAGGTGCTACCTCCTATTTTCACCGCATAGTTCGGGGGAAGGAAAATTTTAGGCAGGTACAAATTTTTTTAATTTATTATAAATACAAATTAACGTATCACGTCACATAATTGTAATTAGTATAATATATTTATAATAATTTAATTCATAATTATTGTTAACAATAAAAATTATAAATATATAATTACGATTATAATACTCAAGTTATGTTTATCTTATATCAAAATAATTTGCGTCTAAAGTCTCGAGCTAAAGGCTGGGAGAAAGCAAAATTGAATTGCAATTTGACACGTAGAGATTTATTTTCTTGGGCATATTGCTAATAATAATTTACCTGGAATCAATCAAACTCTGGACATATGAGAGCATTCACGAGACTCATTCTTGCAAAATTTATTTGCTGGAAAGCATTTTTCTTAATTTAAGGGGTCATTGTCGATGCGAAAACGGAGCAAGCAACCGATGTCAGAAAGGGACGTCGTCTCTGGAAGTATTCTAAATAGGTAGGTGGATCCCACTGAACGTCCACCACCGAGTAGCCATCCCAATGCATCAATGCCATGCCATTTGGGTGTCTTGGCTCTTGATTAATGGCCAATTTCTGCTATCTTGGCCCAGATCCTCAGAACTCTTACATAATAAAATCATATATAAAAATAAAGTAAATTTTTATATAAAATATGTACGATAATACTAAATGATATTTATGTGATACTGAATATTACTCTAAGTGGGTATAAATTGCACCACTCCAAGCTTTGTCTACTGAACAATGTTGTGCCCATATGGTGAGATCCATTTTCTTATACTTCTGTCCTTTTGAACACAATTTTTTTTTGACTTTTGTCAAGAAGTGGACAGAGGGGTGGAACAAGCTTCAAGACCCAATCCCAAAGCTCTCTCTATAAACAAATATGGTTTAGCAAAATTTGACTTTGCTCTGCTGCAGTGGTCATAAAAGGCAGGGGTGACAATTGGATTACTTGTCAGGATTTAATTTTACCACTGACTTGTGATGGGATAAAATCCCAGTTGAGATTTGGAAGCATCCAAAAGGGGGGATGCTTAGGAAAAAGCACAATTGTCCACGGTGTGAAAATTAATTATTTGGATCATATGTGCTTTAAACGTTAAAATAGACTCAAAAATAGTCGCTGTCACCAAATGTTGAGAATTATTGGATCGAGACTCGAAAGTTCTCTTTATCACATATTTACCAAAACCCACCAGAAAAAAAAAAAAAAAAAACACTATTTGACAGACTGATTAACAAACTATAATCCCCATCTTTGAGTTGGACAACCATCATTTTCTTTTTAAGATGTCCTTACTCCAAGTTGGCTCTAAAGAATACTAAAATATTAATTTAATATTATATTTTATGTCCTCTATTATTTATATAAAGTTAGTCAAAAGTAGTCCAAGTGATCCTCAAGTTACGTGTACATTATGAAATTATGAATGCGAAGACAAAGAAGGTCAAGAACTTAAACAGAGAGAGAGAGAGAGAAAGAGAGAGAGGGAGGGAGACTTTCTGTAATTATTGAGAGCACGACTAGTTGGCTGGCTGTTCACATGATCTGTCCCCACGTGTAATAAAGGATTATAAAAGAAGGAAAATTTTAAGTAATAATAAAAATAATATATTTTAATATATATTATAAAAATTATTTATATTTATTTAAATTTAAGTTAATATAGTTAAATTATATATTTTATTTGAGTCAATTTAATTTTAATTTTGACAAAATTGTAGGCTATTTGTTTTGATACAATATGATCCACAAGAACCGTGAATTGACAAATAAAAGAGGCTACAGACATTAAACGTGGACCACATTTTTCTTGATATCACGACAACTAATAATTTACTTAATTTTTTAAAATCATATATAGACACCATTTTTTTTAATTTATATTTTAAATTAAAAAAATAATATTTATCAACACAAAAAAGTTTACAATTTCTCGACATCACGAGTTTGACAATTATATCATTTCAATGGAGTTAGAAAAGAAACAAAAACTATATCATAATCTAAAAAACTTTTTTAACTATTATCAAACCACAATGTTAATTTATTAACTAAAACACTAAGACTCGATCGCAATATGTAAACAAATTTCTTATAAATATCTATTAATATAATTTTACATAAAAATAAAATAAAATTAATAATTATAATAATTTAATATAATATATATTTTAAATTTTATTACAGATACATAAAAATAAATATTAATAAAAATAAAAATTTATATTATTTAATTATTAATTATTTAATAAAAAAAATTACTTTTAAAAAAATAAGAAAAGAAAGAGATATAAAATATTTTACTGTATTGTTAAATAGGCAAATCGGTAGATTTATTATCTTCAAAAGAACAGTAAAGAGAGGCAATCAAAACTTGCTTTTTGATCTTTGTAGTCACAGTGCACGTCTTTCTTCTCTCTCATTATACTCGTCAAAAAATCATACTTTCCATCTTGTGTTTGGTTGCTGAGAAACCGTAGGAAAAAAAAAAACGTAAGAAAATTTCTCTTACTCCTTTTGTTTTCTCCAAGAAAAAACCGAAGGAAAACGAAGAGAAACGAGTAAATTACGCGCTGTTTGCTTGCCGAGAAACCGAAGGAAAAAGAAGAAGAAGAAGGAGGAGAAGAAGAAGAAAAGAAGAGAAAATAGGATTTTCTATGTGGATGATGTGAAATGGATAGTGAATCGAGCTACTTGTCGATCGGCGAGAGGCTCTGCGCGGTGGTTATACCTTTGGTAGCAGTCGTCGAAGCGGTCATCTTCGCTTTCGCCGGCTGCTTCGACCGCCACCGTCGCCGCCGTCCTCTCCCCCGCCTCCAGTTCTCCTTCGCTGACCTCGTTCGCATCTCACACGGCTCTCTCTGTCCGTACACACCATCTCCCTCATCCCTCATCCCTCATCATACATTTGTACATTCATACATACATATGTATTCACAACATACATGAATACAATAGTAAAGATTAGGACATCGTCTGTGTGTGTGTAGATGCAATGGCTGTAGCATTATCAAGCTATGCCTTGTTTGGTTTAGTTGAAATGTTTTATGGAAGTAGCTAAGACTGTTTGTGATGCTATGAGACCTGAGCCGAACTCATTATAAGACATGTCAACGTTCTTAATGTTTTTACTCTTAGATGTATGTGTGGATATGGTAATTGTATGTGTGTACTGGGTAATGATTGCAGTTACAGTGAATGAAGTGGAGGCATTGCTTGTGCTGTTCAAGAGATTGAGTTGTACAATTATTGATGATGGCCTCATCCACAAGGTAATTTTTTGTTTTGTTTTTTTTTTTGGCTGTCTTTAAACATAAAATTAATTTGTATTTTGCACTTCATACACCTGATGTCTCAGACCTTACATTGTGGTAGACATGTTTGCTGAAACACCTTTTATATATGTGTATCTATATATCATATGTTCGTTTTGGATTGCCTTTGGGAGCAGAGTAGGAATGTGGATGCCTGATTATATCTCTGGTATTTGGCTAGCTTTGATAAGGAGGTGAATGAGGAGGAAGGGAAGGTTGAGGGCTTGTGTCCTTGCATGCATTTATTAGACTTCTGTTTGGATGATTGAGAGTAATCTTAGTGTTCTAATTGACATGATTTTTTCTGTTTTTTGGGTTTCTTTATCATTGAAGGAAGAGCTCCAGTTGGCCCTCTTGCAAACTCAAACTAGCGAAAACCTTTTTCTCGACAGGGTAATTCATTTTAACTACATGTGCATAATGTGTGATGTTGGTTGATTTGCTTGAGATATGGCATGTTCAATTGCTAATATGAGTATGTTACACATACTCCTGGATATACAGACAGGCAAGTATGCCAATCACTTGTGTGATGGTCATGCAAATCTGTGCAGAACTGTACATTATTTCTGAGCATCTCTGTTTGTTTTCTTTTGTTCTTTTTTTCACATATCCATGCAAAGAAAGGAAAAATATTTTCTGTGTTTATCTGCAAGACTAAACATGTTGGCATCACATCTTTTAAGAGTTTTGTGTTAAATTGCGATGGATACTATGTTTCTTGCATTGCTAAACGTTTTTATTCCTCAACATTTATTTCTATATCTTCTTTTCTGTTGATGTCTAGTTCTTTTGAGTTCATTTGCAACTAAGGTCTTCATGGTAGGTATTTGATCTGTTTGACGAGAAGAAAAATGGATTTATTGAGTTTGAGGAATTCATCCATGCTCTCAATGTTTTTCATCCTCGTGCTCCTGTAGATGATAAAATTGATTGTGAGTATCGGGGAAGCGCATTTTGTTGTTTTGTTATATTATTTGACTGGAACTGAGATCATTCTCTCTAAGATACATTAGTTCCTTTCTCTTTGATTTTCTGCAGTTGCATTTAGGTTGTATGATTTGAGACAGACTGGATATATTGAGAAGGAAGAAGTAAGTGCACTGTTTAGCTTGGATATATCTGAAATATCCCGCAGTATTAATCTGTTAAAATGTTTCCTCTGATTTTCATCATTGGAAAAGGTTGTTTGTTTCATGCACTCCAATTACATCATTTTCTACATTGCTCCACTTGACTCATGGCATGATTACATACTGCTTCTGTAATCACATGGGCAGACAACTAATCAAGCAAATCATCTACTCTTCACCCAACATCTATTCCTTTGTGTTTCGGCTAGTCATTTATTTATTTTCCTTCTGAAGTTGTGTAATCAAATTGTCACAAGTTAGATGCTTGGTCATTTGTTTAGCCATTGACTGTTATGGTAGATTTCAGGTCCAGCAGATGCTAACTACCATATTGTTGGAATCTGGCATCAAGCTTTCAGAGGAAAACCTGGCAGATATTATTAATAAGGTAGTGAAGATTTCCCCAACTCGAACCCTTTCTTTGCGTACATGAACTTCTTCCTTCAATAATTTTTGTTTTATTGTTGGAAATTAGCCAGTAGCTGATATAGATTGATGTTAGCTGTTGAGGTTGGCAAACATGTGCCTTATCTTTTGAAGTCTTGTACATTCATGGAATGATTTTTTTCTTTGCTTAGACATTTGCTGATGCAGATGCTGACAAAGATGGTAAAATCAACAACCTAGAATGGAAGGAATTTGTCATTCGGAATCCTCTGCTCTTGAAGAACATGACTCTTCCTTATTTAGGGTACCATTTCTCCTTTTGCCCTGTTTTACTGTCATGGATTCCCGTCCACGCCTTGCCTTTCAAGCTTAACCTGATGTTTGGCTCATTTCTTCATCTTAATTATTGAAATGGTTATCGCTTCAATGGCAATTACTAAGCTTAGTAAAGTGATCATTTGGATTTGAATTACTTTGATTACAATAAACAAAAGTCCTAACACTCTAACTCGGATCCTTTAATGTTTCTGTCATTTCCAGTGATATCACCACCGTGTTTCCAAGTTTTATTTTCAACACTGAAGTTGATGATTGAGAAGATCTTTGCAGCTACCTTTCCTTAGCCCAAATGTTGGGTGCTGGTAATAAGTCCAATGCCACCGGTGATAGTTGGGATCTGTATGGCTCTGTTTGTGGTCTTCACGTCATTTTTTATTTTTTATTTTTTTTTATCAAAATTGTGGTCTGAAGGGAGAGGAGAAGAAGAAAGGGAATATTTCGAATTCTTTTCTCTCTTTTGTGGATACGGGCAATATCTGCGCAGATGGGCTAAACCCATCGCGTCTCCATGTTATTTTTCAGCCTTATTATTTTTTGATTCTTGTGTAAACTTTAGTAGTCATATTATTCGTATACACATGTGCAACGACAATTGCATTATTGTTCAGATTGATTCCCAAAAGCGCTCACCGTTTTAACACAAACGGGTAATGTCGTTTTCTTGCCCAAAACACTAGCAACGATTTGAGAGAGAGAATGACAGGCGGAGTTCGCCCAGCCAAGACACCCTCGTGTGTTCAATTTGGAACAAATTGAAACACTGAAAATCTTGATGTGTAATTGAAATGTTGATGATCATACAGTCACCTAATCCAATGTCCGCACAATGCAATCAGATGTTTGACTCAATCCGATCCAAATTGTGGAGCATGCTCAGATGTCTGCTACTTCGAACCAAATTCAAGACCTCTACAATACAAATTGCCTGTTTCGTTAGGTTGAGAGACGAGGTAGTTTTAAGTACCAAAATGGGGGCGTAGCTTAGTTTCTTCAGGATGTGATGGGTTAACCATTTAGGGATTTGGAATTAAAGTTATTCAACGCTCCTTTGCCATATTAACATTGTTTGATGATTATACCCAGACTCAAACTGCAAGGTGAGAAAAGAATGGAGGGCGGGGCGATTGCCTGTCTGCTGGTGGCTGATCATTTTCTCCGATTAACAGGCTGATTTCCGGTGGACGCTACCCACTTTTTATGGCTGCCACAAAACCACCTGCAACAAATGCCAATTAAATTGTGTCAGCTCACTTAAGCAAATAGAGAAGAAACTAAGGATGAGGCAACGAAGCATAAAATTCTGGGGGAATAATGAATTGACCAAAGGTTTGGAAGCTGGGAGCAATTCATTCCATAAGTTTCATTTTTCTACTTGATCACAAAGCTAAAACTCATTTCACAATAAACTGTAAACTAGGGGTGTCTTACTGCACGAATCTCCCGACAACCAATACGTACAGTCTAGCCAGATTAGGAAGAAAAAAAAAAGGGCCTACAAATCAATTAAGCTTACAAGGACAAACATCTATCATTATTTCACATGCTGAGGAACATTATGTAACAATATGCGGATCAAACAACACATTTCACAAATGACACAGAAAGCCTAAACTGGACCATAACATGTAAGTCACCACCTCTAATCCTTCATATACTTGATTGAGGAAGAACAGATCATCTTCAACCATGATTTGTGGTCATGTAGAAAATATCCATAAGTATATTTCTTTGGCAGCACACAAGGGTCTGCATCATGCTCCATGTGGAGGGAGTCATTCCAGCGTAGAGATTCTTTTATTAAGTAATAAAATTGATCATTGAGACATTACCTGTTGGTGACTTCTATTATATGCTCACAGCCTCACAGCACAACAAGAAGCATCTTATCATAATAAATACAAAATTTCCTAGTTCTCATGAAACCATCTGCACACGTGACACTTTTAACATGCAAACAAGTGCAGTTCCATGCTATGTTGTGCCATTACTTGAAAAGCAATAGTTCTGTTTGTTGCAAAAGGTATCTAACGCTCCCTTTTAGTTGCATTTGAAAGCCATAGTTCAGATTACTACAAAAACAGATTAAAAAGACCATTTTCTTTCATTTTTTTATTGGAGTTAATTATGGAATAGGACCCCATATTCTAACATATCTTTGGAGTAAGGCATAGCTTTACCTCATTTGTTCGTTGCCTCCCTCGTGGGTCCAAGAAGCCATTGCAGTTTCATCTTGCCCAATAAGGTCGAATGGCCCGTGCCAAGGGGAAAATATACCTTGTAACTGAATTTCTCTTCTACTATTAAGAATAATATTTCCACCTACAGAACATTAAACAAAATAAATGTACACAATTCAGAAATTTGAAAATTCAATTGGTATTATTATGACATATGCAATTTAATTTAGAACAACTTTCAACAATAGCTTAGTAGCTGATGATGACAGCAGATTCTAACACACATACCATATTAACTGCAGGTACCCCTGTCTGCTTCCACAATCATATTAGAAGCTATCATTTCTATCCAAGCTTAATTTCTTAGTCAACACACCCTCAGATTAAATGTTAAGGTTATGCTGAACCAAGAAAAAGTTCTCATTCCAAAATAACTGAGACTTTACTCTAGCATGGTGTGCCTTGTAATATTCAATAAATGTACATTTTCCTCCCCGAAGGCTACTGTCCACAGACCGACAAACTTACATTTTTCGCAGCCATTAACCTCCTCCCTCTCAGCCTACTGATATAACACATTAGGCAGGAGCCTAATTCACCCCTACAAGAGAAATTTTCTCAGTGCCTTAAGTTGAGAACAAAGTCCTTGGAAAGATAACAAGAAGCTCAAATGCTGTTAACTAAAAACTACCGTAATCCAAAAATTCTAACTATGGTTAATGCCTTTTCTGCACCAATAGCCCAACTCACAACAAGCTGATCGGTTAGGAGTTTGGTTTCATCTAATTGATCCAACCAGTTTGATAATCTAGCCACGAGTAATAAAACAAGCACCTTCTATCCTCAAAAGTCGTATACATCAATCAAACTGCTGTATCGAAGCCTTTCACTCATGCAGAACAACAAATCTAAGGAAGCGTAATGACCTAACAGCAATCAAATAAATGCCTTACCTCGTCCTATAATCTCTAAATTATATATGGATAGTTTAGTTCCACTACAAATTCAAATATTAATATAAAAAATGCTTGTGCTGTATTATGACTACTATTTAGCCATCCATTTTATAGACCAAGACTAGGGCAGCAGAATGACTTAAAAGCAATTGAAAGAGGCTTTATCTAGTCCTACAAACAGCTTATAAATGTAGAGATAAAAGGACCTCTATATGGAATCAAGAACCAGTTAGTCTAACTTGTTAGAAAAGAAAATCCAATTAATGTGCATTGTGTAATAGTTTTTTCCCAAACTTTCTGAAAGGCAAAGCCAATAGGTATTCCAATCTCTGGCAAACACATAGACCTCAAACTGTCCTGCAATAACAAACTTAAACCCACTCAATGCCATTTCACACCATCATTAGTAAGTACATCCTGGTGACTACTGCTCTTGCAATGAGTAATGTGACAGTTCATATGTTGGGAAAATAGGATTAAAGGCTAAGTTTTCTTACAAGGACACCTTCATGAAGTTTCTACCAACTATTGGTGTGAAAACTTTACTACGAATTCAATGCTCAATTAGCTGAAAAATTAATTACATGTGCACCAATCAATGATGCAAGGAGCTAAAGAATGCGCAAACAAGACGCAGGTTAGAAGCAAAATGGTTTCACTTGTATGAATCATCAATGCAACTAGAGGTCAGGAACTCAAAATCCTATACGCATTAAAACACAGATCCATACTAGTTGCTAAGTCAAGTAAAAATCGATGATAACAGATAAGTGTGAGAAATTAACTTGGTAAGAGGATGTCAAAGTTTGGATCCATGAAACCCATACAAAAAACAGAGTACTTGCCTATCATGCTTTAGTGGTCCGCACCTTGTCACATGGCATGCCCATTTTCCTTCATAAATTCAAATTGATGCGTGACGAAGCAACTTGTATTTGTGTAGAACAGTCATTACATCTGACTGTTGGACCATATTGCAGGAGAGATCACATTAACGATCAGAAGTGCACACTTTACAGGTAGAACATAGATCCTTCACAATGCTGGTTGAAATTTGATAAGAGGACATGGCTAAGACTTCCTTTCCAAGTTAAGTTGCTGGGACGTTGTCCAAAAAAGAAACTTTGGAGTGTTGAAGCAATGTGGTGCATTCATCCACATCCCATCGAATGACTTAATTATATTCAACATCTCCTCACTAGTACCACATATTCAGTCTCCGTTCTGTCATCCTTAGCACATCATCCAAATCCAATGTAGTAGGCAACTTGAGCAAGTGATGAAACTTTGCAACCATGGTCCAAGAAATGAACTTAAATCAAGAGTAGAGACTTTGTATCACTTTTCACTAGGATAAATCTCCTATAACCCAATAAAGATTGTATGAAAGGTTTCAATAATCACACCATTAGGTGGATTTTATCCAAATATGTGAGATAGATGACCCTCCAAAATGTCTACACAACTTTGACAAGAGTATAAACATCACAGCAGTCGAGTCATAAACTTGACGATCTAAACAGAAGAAATCTTATACCTAAGCCTAGGTCAGTTGTTTTCTTTAGATCTGTTGTTTCTTTCACTAAATAGCCTAATCACAAGCCATGAAAGTCAAAGCCAATTGCCTTCAGTGCATTCTTATACTCAAAAACCAACCATAGGCATCATAAACAAAACACGATGGGCCTTTGCATACAATGCCAGGAATCCCTTTAGATACGTCATAAGTCTCTGCATACATCCATACTTTCAAGTTTCTGCCCAAACAAACAACTCTTACACCAGCCATTCTTCAAATGCCACCACAAAGTAGTAATGGTAATTCCAAGCAGCTTCCAATGAAAAGCAAGAATTAAATGATAATCATCTACCCCTGTTACTTATAAATGCCACAGTGGTGGTGCTTCAGCACATAAAACATGTTTAAATGACCACTCAATAAATTTCTACCAGTCATAGGAACCTGAATGATTCTTGTACAATTCATTGCGTCTTTCATACCAATCAATGGAAGAAGTGCTAAGACCAGAAATTGTTCACTTCTAGACATAATGCTGCTTATCCTTAAGCAATTTTACTATGTGATAATCTCTGAGGTGCAATTTCAGTTCTACATAGTTTAACTGGGCAAACATAAATAAATAAATATTAGCAACTCTCACATGTCATTACTTGGTCAGATACTCCAATCTTAGCATGAGTAGCTTCTTAGTTCTATCATCAAATGGAACATCATAGTCTCCAAAAAGCAATGACCTAAACAACTCCCAAGAGATATGTGCTTACTTTACTGTAAAATACTGAACTGACTAATGTATGGCATGCCACACAAGTTACTTATACAACATGCCAAAAAGAATCATGAACTAGATTGTGTACAGGTTCGTCTAGCCTACTCTGCTAGAGATAACATTAACTTTGAGATTCCAGGCATCCTAGTTGTTTCCTTTGCAACCAAACTATGTCATTTCTGCCCTCCATGCACATATCCTAGTCTAAGATACAAGATCTGTCAACACTAGATGCTCAAAAAAATTCACTCATTTTATCCCTGAATTTCCATCAAAAGAATCCAGCATCAAACCCCCACTTGTATTCACTCTAAGAATTAAATGGCCAAACAGAAATTACATTATTTAAGAGCTGTAAGCCCGTATTAATACAGAAGGGGAGAGGGACAGCAAAATTTACAACAGCAAGAAACTGAGCATAGAAAAGAGAGACAAGATTCCAGAATTGGCATACTAATATGTCAAATAGAAAATGAAAATGAAGTTTTCTACCAATTAAAATAACGCTTAAACCCTGCATAAGTTTAAATTACTAACAACGTATTCTGGTAAAGGACTACTCGTGCCACATGCACATGCAGAGAAAAGACACTTCTCGCCTTTGAAATTGTCGATTGGATAGAATGCAGCCACAGGGATAAGTTTGCCTTTCATTAATTTGATCAACTACCATCTCAACGGTGACCCATGCGGGGCTTCTCCCATGAAGCAGGACCAGGGCCATACATTGGAGCTTTTTCAGGAGCACCCTGACCAGAATGGCAAAAGTCTAGCCCAAACAAGGGAAAATGCTATAAAAAGCGAAGAAGAAACAAATTCAGGAGTGTGCATACCAGATGAATGCCATATCCATCAGCAAATGGAGCTGGAAAACCACCCTCTCGATTACTGAACTTTCCATAAGGTCCACCTTAAACATATGTAAAGAAAAAAGAGATCAGAAAGCTTGTATGATGCAAAAAATGAAATAAGGTCTTACTCCAGAGTATATAGAATGAAAATATGGGAGAAACTGAAGTCACTTATGACTGATGCAACAAGACCTGAATGTGATTGTGCTCAAAAATTGAACAGAGAAATGAAAAAGATTCAAAAAGCATTAAGCAAATTAAAATCAGCGCATTAATCAAATTATGTTTAGTCAAGGAACTCAATTCAAGACAAATTTTCAAAAGAGCATAAATGGCAAGTATACCAACACCCCAGGGCTGAGGGTCAGCACTAGCCAGTTCTGCACGTAGCTTTTCAACTTCACGTGCCATATAGACCATGTTCTTCTCCATTGACTGTCTCTGCTCCATCAACTCAATATTCGCCTTCTTTTCATAGTCAACAGCAGCTCTACAATAGTAATTAGTAAATTCAGCATTTCCATAGATGATCCAGAATAATTGTCATGAGGAAGCCAAGGCCAATGGATAATGGGGCAGAAATAAAGAACAAAAAACAATATTTCAAATTTGGGCACAAACCTAGCATGCATAAGCTCTTGGTGCAGTCCCTGAATCTCGCCCTGAAGATGAGGAATTTGCTTGTTTTCAACCTGACACCTTGCAAGATCTTGTTTAAGGGTCTGAACTTGCCCAAGCAGCTCCTGCTTCGAATTATTCAGCTTCAGAACCTCTGCACGGAGTTGTATTGCCTCATTCTTCAAAGGCTCAGCTGCACGAAGGTCAGCCTCCAGCTTCATGCCTCTCTCAATAAGCTCCCTCGAGCGCAATTCTTGTTCTGCACGAATCTTATCAACAACGAGATTCATGCGATGAATTTCCTCTTTAGCAGCAACAAGCTCTTGCTGAAGAGCCATTCCATCTTCAACCAGCCTGCGATTATCTCCCAAGAGCCTCCGCATTTCAGTGTGCTGCATTTCAAGTTCCTCCTCCAACAAAGCAGGATGAGGAGGTGGCGGCCGTGGCTGCGGCAAAGGAGGGCCCCGGACAAAAGGCCTTTCTGGCAGATACCCACGCCTATCATTATAAGCTTCACGAGGAATGCGGTTTCTCCCTGCCATTTACAAGCTCTGCAAAAGATAGGTAAGTCAGTGAAACACAGTTAATTAAGCAAGCACCGCATCCATACCAATGTATGTTTGACTACGATTAAAAGCCTCCAAAGATCTAACATCCTCAATTTATTTTCCTCTTAAACACTACTTTGGAAAATTAAGAACAATAATAACAGCATCCACAGAAATTCCTCTCTCTCTCTCTCTCTCTCTCTCTCTCTCTCTCACACACACACACACACACACACACACACACAACCACAACAACAAAAATTCATCTCTCCTTTTCTCACACACACACACACACACACATACACAGCCACAAAAACGACAACAAGAACAGAAACAAAAAAAAAAAAAAAAAAAAAGCAGACAAAGGAAGTATACTAACAACGCTAAACTAACCAATTCCTAACGCAAACCAAAAAGAATTTGAAAAAAGAAAGAAAGAAAGAATCCGATCTCCGGATTTCAAACAAACAATACTAAAATAAACTAAAAGTTATTTTAAAGAAAAAAAAAAGACAAAGAAAACCTAAGGAGCAGGAGCAGACATTGAAGGAAAAAAGGCAATTTCAAGAACAGCAGTCACAGAGAGAGATTAAAACCTGAAATTTTCAGGAACAAAACAGATAAAGAGAGATTAGACGACGATGATTCTTCTTCTTCTTCTCCTCCTATTGCTGCGTCGACTTCATTGATATTTTCTTTGCGCTTTGCCAAAATAATAATAATAATAATAATCTATATTCTGTCATCGTATTATATATAATAATAATTATTATTATATTTTATTTAATTATAATAATATTTAAATACCTTTTAAATAAATTTTAATTTGACTGTTTTATTTCATTTTAATTTTTTTAAATATTTCAACACTATTATATATTTTAATATTAATTTAATTTATTAAATTAATTTATATTATTAATTATTTATTTATATTTAAAATTTATAAAATATAAATATTTTTTAAAATAAATTTTAATTTTTATTTAAATAAAACATAAAAAAATACATCATATTTGCACGTTGCAAATCGACTGACTAGTCGGAGCTCCGCTTAGTCCAAAAATAATCGGTTCGACCCTTTATCCAACCGGTTGAAAACGATTTATATTTGGGCCCAGTGTGAAAACAGCTTATATTAGGCTACTATGACTGACGTTGGACCTCAATTTGGGCCCATAAAACACAGCTTTTTGTGTTTGAGTTTTTTTGGTTTTTGGGTCATTCATGGTGCGGGCCTCTTTGGACATTATTTTGTATTCTGAGATGGTTATTGTTATTAAAAAAAAGAAGAGGCATTAAACTAATTCATGAAAACAAAAGGGAGGCATGCATCCACCACCCATTTGCTCTAAATAGATGAAATTGTTTAGTGAACCCAAGTCATTTGGCCGAGATCTTCTGTCTCCACCATCTTTGAAAACAACTTTACATCCTATGTATAGGATGAAAAAAAAGAAAAAGAAGATTGAAGGAAGAAACAACAGTAGAAAGTCCAGTTGATAATGTTGAGGGTGGTCCCACCAAGAAATATGTATATACTATAGGAAAATTCTTTTTGTTTATATTTGCAAATGGCCTATTGAAAAAAGATGACAAATAAGTCAGCTTCTTTGATTGATGCCCTCCCCACACCAGTGCACTACTGGGGTCAGTCCTCCTTGCTTTGGGATTCCTACCAGTCTTTTCTTGTTGGATTTAGTGAATTATTGGAAGTAGCTTCTTTTTGAAACCTTTTCTAGGCCAAAAAGTATTTGTTCAAGTGGCTAATTAAGTAATTAAGCTCAGAGGGACTCCTGTCCTTTTCACCCAAATTGGCATTCCCCTCTTCATTCTCACCGTGGGGAAATTCACAATGGTATCTTCCTCTGCCACCCACCTGCATGTAAAACAAGAGATTACTCAATATTTATGAAAACGTTAGAGAAATCCCTTTTTTCATTGATAAGCCAATATGTGTACTGTGATGATTTCCTCGCTAAAAAAAAAAAAAAAAAAAAATTAAAATATTACCTTACAGATTACTTACAAGGAGGCGGTCAAGCCACATAGTATTTTTGTGGAGTATAAAATTAACCATGAGGCATCAAGTTTTGACTGGTTGCGTATGGTTAACATCAAAGGAAGTCCTTGGAAGCAAACTTCTACAGGAAACAAAAATTACCTTCTAAAAGCCATTGAGATCAATATGCAAGAAAGCTCAATGTTTCCTTTCCTGACATGGTTAGCCTTTTGTGTGTCCAAAAATTGAGAGAAAGTTGTTTCTAGCAATTCTACAATTGAGAAGAATTTCTGTTCAGTTTCTTGCATGGAGCAGTTGCTAACTTGTCCCATATTTTTTAACCATTTTAGCAGTAGGAATTATTGCTAGAAGCAATAGTTTTTTTTTTTTTTTTTTTTAGAAAAAAAAGAAGGATGCTAGTGTGTAAAGCAAATAGTTCAATCATGGTTCAACTATAAAAAATCCCCCGTGACAGTTGAAGGCTGATCTTCTTTTATACTGAAAGACAATGCATTCATCTTGATCTCCGCATCTTCTTTGTATATGCCCATAATCCCATTATTGGTGTGGACCAAGTAGATATAATTCACCCCAGTAAGCATTGAATGAAAATATAATCTAAAAAGCAAGGTCTTAAATTGCAGGCCCACGGACAAATTACAGTAATAATAGTTACTACATTAATCATAATGATTGCACCATCTCATGCTTTTCAGACAATAAGATTGAAGAAACCATATGGGAAAAAATGGATTGGCATGCTTAGGATACTGATAAGTGATGACAGTAAGAGATGGATGGATAGGCAAATTACCTAAACTGAGTGACAAAGTGGTGCAAGAAGATGGAAGTTTCCAGCCTAGCCAAGTCTACTCCTGGACATAATCTTTGTCCACCTCCAAATGGAGTGAAGTTACTAGTACTTGTGTCTTTACCCTGTGAATTGATCTCCTTTCCATGAGTTTTAAGAGAAAAATAATAATAACAAGGATGGAAGGGCCATCTCTTACTTGCCACCTCCATGGATTAAACTGGTAAGGCTGGTCATAATTATTGTCATCGAGATGAACTGATCTAAAGTAGGCAACAGCACACCATCCCTTTGGTATCAAGTACCCTTTAATCTCTATGTCCTTCATGGCCTTTCTCATCACTCCAATTATTATGTTTCCCATTCTTAGAGTTTCTGTAATCACCTGGCCAAATAAAAAGATTATACATAAATATGCATAGGGTCATTGGTCTTTTAATTAGTTACTAATAATAAAGTTTTTTAGTCATTTCTCTGCGTGGTTGAATTAACTTACTGATTGTGTAAATGGTAATGACAAATAATCAGTCCAATTCAGTGGCTCTCCAAGCTGAGCTTTGAGACTCTTCAATTTCATGTTCTCTTCCTACATGCCATTAATGTCAAGAGGTCAATATTGTGAAAGATCATCACTAATCTAGTTTGTATTTATTTGACAAATATCTTAAATGCACTTGATCTATATAGATATAAACTCAATGAACAAAACTATATTATTCTACTGCATTGCCTTTTTACGGTATCCAGAATTGTTTCATCAGAAAAAGAAGTTCCATTTGGCAGGTCTATAATCCCTATTAACTGGAAAAAAAAAAAAAAGAAATAAATAACAAAATACAAATATAAGCAAAACATTACTAATGATGTTTACAAATCACAAGTTGCTAGAGAATGAAAAAGTTGATGGGTTACCTGAAGATGAAATTGACACCAGAAAGAGAGTACAAAAAGGGTAGAATTTGGGGAAATTTTCTACACGTTTCCTTAGAAAGTATTACCCCCTTTTCCCGGTGTTATACAACATATTTTTATTCGAATAATTATATATATAAAAAAGGTGTTCTGTTCATGTAGATGTATAAATAATATATTTTTTGTCAACTCTTTACAAATCCAAGTGATAGCAACAATAGTCATGAAACAATCCAACTATACATATGCGTGACAACAAAATGTTTCTAAAATAATAAAAAAAAAAAACAAAAATGACATGGTGAAGTTTTTAAGAAAGTTAGTCTTATAACTCACAAAATCCAATAAATTAATTAAGCTAATTATAAGGAGTTTAAATGAAGTAACTAGCTACAAACTAACTAGCCGAGGTCAAATTTAATTAACTTAGACAAAGCCATAATCTTGGACTTCTAGTATTATGTTTATATGTTGTTTATTTACTTCAAATAAATGGAGAGAATGCATACCGTTAACTGTTTTAGTGCAGTGGGAGAGTCTGAAAGGTATTTTACGACGAGTGTCATGAGAATTGGCACTGAATCTTCTCCTGGAATCATCATGTCGATCAAGTTATTCGTGATTAACTCGTCGGTTAATTGGTCACTAGCATCATTAACCAAAACATCCACCACATCATTTGGAACACTTGAGATGCCACAATTATTATGCCTCTTGGTTTGAACAATCTTTTGAACCAACTTGACCATCTTCTTCTTTGCCTGAAATCAACATTTACACAGACCTACTGGTCACGACTAAAAATGTCAAACGAAAGATGGCTCCTGGGGAGTTTTAAGGAAGAAATATAAGGAGAAGGGGTTAATTATGTAATGTTATTATGTTGTATAATTAGAACCAAAAAAAAAAAAACTTGCCTGTAATGATCGATAAAGTTGAGTTCCGGGTAATTTTATGGGGAGAGACATGAGACCTGCAATGAATTCGTGGAACTGTTTCTTCAGAGATTCCATTTCTTGGCCTGGATCCAAGCTAATCAATGCCTTGACTAGCACTTGAAAGGCAATCTGAAGACGAAATGAGGGCATTCCTCAGTACATATGGGAAAGGAATATTTGGTGTAGTTATTATGATTCTGATTTACAAGACAATATGATTTCATGCAAAATTATTCATGTTTGAACCCCATACTCCACTGAACTTGTTACTTTCCAACAAAATCATTTCAAATTCAAGTAGACAATATCATTTCATGCAAAATTATTCATGTGTGAACCCAATACTCCACCGAATACTTTCCAACAAAATCCTTTCAAACTTAAGTAGAAGTCAGATAAAATTCAAACACCAATCATTTCCTTCACCATACAGACACGCGCAGAGAGAGAGAGAGAGAGAGAGAGAGGGAGAGATTTGTTAGAAAAAGTAGCAAAAACTAGCAAGAAGCCAGAGATAGATTAAGAAAGATGACATCTTTTGTTTTTTTCCCTTGTGTGCCTATTTTCAACTCCTTCTCAGAAGCTCATTTGTGAAGCAATAGAACCAAAGAAATGCCCAAGGACAGGTTTCAGCCTCAAGGATAGACTCCAGTGACCCCCCCCCCCTTCCCCCACACTCACACACACACACACACACACACACGCATAGAGGGGAAAGGTTTGGTTAGTACTAACATTTTTGGTTTCATGCTGTAGGTAAATGGGCTGATCATCTCTCCATTTGGCCATTGATTCTTGAACATAACACTGCGTGTCTCTAGTGATTTGAGCTTTGAGGTGTGGAGACTTGAAGAAAGATCCTACAAGACCATGTATTCTCCTTTGCAAGCTCCCATTGATAAGCAAGATTGAGGATTTCCCCATCAACTCAGCAAGCGATTTCGGGTAAGACGGAACGAAAAGCTTTGCATCACTTTGAAGTATGAATTTGCTGACCTCTGCATCTGTTGACACAATTGTAGGTGTCCCAAATATGTGTGACTTGAACACCTTCCCATACCTACCAACCATCTCCAAAAAAAAAAAATAATATATATATATATATGTATAAGGGTTTGGCTAATTTTACACTGACAGCCAACAGCGAATACAAACACAAAGTATTAAGCTGTACATGTTATAATGAAGATAGGATTAGAGTAAATTTCTCTTACATGCCGCGACGTTTGTCCATGAAGCTTTCAGGGCGGTTGGAGTAAGCACAAGAGATGAATTCAATGGTTTCTCCGATAAATGGCCATCCAAGAGTGCCTAAAGGAAGTGGGGTTTTGTGCTTGGAGGATGGTCTGAAGATGATGACGATGAACCAACTAAGCTTGTTCTTGTAGAGAATAATTGTTGACAATAGCAAGAAGATTATTACTAGCACAATCCACAATATTTTGTTGTCCATTACCGATGATTTCTGCCTGCACAAGCACGCACGCTTTGCTTTGCTTCCTCTCTCTCTCTCTCTCTCTTTGCTTAAATATGCATAATCGTGGTGCGTATATAGGGAGGTGGTGTCTTTATTTTGTATTGGAAAATATAAATGCATGTAGAGGTGCACGCCTGCAATGGGAAAGAGAAAGAAGGTTGAAGGGAGAGAATAAGAGCTCTAAGGGTCTGTTTGAGGTTGCATGTGAATTTTGTTGTTGCAATTAACAAAGTGACAATGTTAATGCTTATTAACAACAAATGTAATTGATTATTTTATATAATAATAAAAATTACATAATTTTTTTTATATATAATTAAATTATAATTATTTTATACAATAATAAAATTTAATCTTAAAAAATCATTAAAATTATTATATGTTTTTTATTTTTTTTATTACATCAAAATATTATATTTTTGAAATATAATTTAAATTATAATATGTTTATATTAAATGTAAATTTTATGATGTATTAAATACTAACAAAATTATATTAGACACAAAGTATAGGTTTTCAAATCACAACCATAATCTCGTGCACACCCTAAAGTTAATTCGTAGAAAGCAAAATCAATGAAAAATTTTTGTATTTCTATTATAATAAGTATGTCTTAATCGATATGATATAACATGTAGATGCATATATGTACATATAACTTGTGTGTATGCGTGCAGCTACAGATGGAAGAAGTCCCCACAACTCCATGATTGTCTCGTGGATACAGTAGGGCTTGTAGACGTCTCTTCTTCGCAGGTGCAGCTGGTGTCCTCGTGCGTTCATGTGAGACTCAATAAGTTCAGCCACGTTCCCCATCATCATCATCTCCTTTTCCTCAACTTCTGTCCCTCTCTCTACGCTAAAAATAATCGCTCCAATCCAAGAACACTCGCACGAGATATTCTCAATAATTCACTGCATGGTCCTGGATGCAAGTATAATAAATCCATTCTGTTTTATAAAAAGTACGAATTTACGGTAAGATTATTCTGTTATTACGTAAATATTATATATTCGAGTCATCAAAAATTTCTTTATAAAAATAAAAATAAGGTTAGAGGGTATGTGAATTTGCTGCATCACAATTTCATTTATTGATCCGTGGTAAGTTTTTGCGCATCAAGTCAATCTCTAATGTTACTTTCATTTCCATTCACTTTCTATCTCTCTCATTTGCTACGCGAGGCCACATGGGGTTATCTCTCTTTGCCACAAAAACTCTAGTTTATATGAGCCCCCCTCGTGAACCATCCACGGTGTAATAAACAAAGCAATGACTAGTCATGATTCCCATTTATCACATCATGTGTGGCACAGTGTAAATGGATGGTAACGTTTGTTTGTATTGGGAAAAAAAAAGAAGAAAAGAATGGAACAAAAGCCATATCTTTTGGTGAATGAATTACTAATTATTTATTACTTTTAACTTTCAAAGTCTCTCTCTTTGATTGTTGTCAAATCATATGGAGCTCTCACTGGTCCATTTGTTTGATTGCTCTTGTATTTAATTGTCGAACTCCATTCCTTTGCTTTCTTTTGGGGGCCTGTTCAAAGTTCAAACTGCCTTGCTTATGATTAAGTTTCTTTTCAACACATCAGTGCTATAATAATTGCGATAACTCTCTCTCTCTCTCTATTTGTCTGTTTTGCTTCATTGTTAATTAATTCATGTATAACTACAAGAATCTTAGAAAGCACGTTGGATACACTTCTAAACTTATTTTGAAAGCTTGGAATTTGGTTGTCTGAATGTTCTGTGCAATATTGAGGAACAAAGAACTATTTTGGAGGTCGGAGAATCAATCTGTTCGGTAGTTGTAGTTAGATTGATTTTGGAAGTTTGCGCATAGTGGGTATATACTCTTACCATACATATTGGGACTGTCCACATCCTCTTTTGAAATTGTGCATGCTTTCATTAGCCCCATGACACCATGTGAAGCTGTTTATTAAACAATAGTTGGAGAATATTCTCTAGGTATTGGACAGCGATTGAGATGGATCTTAAGTAAGCAGATAGCTAATATGACAAAAATGACAGCAAGGAACAAGTTCCCTGGTCTATGCTAACTCTTCCACAAGTTGTAATGATCACAAAGAATTTTTTAAGATCATTTAAGAGAACGGAAACATCACATGAACGTGGGTTTTTGCTTGACATTGATCAAACATTGCTTCACAGAAAATGTCCCATCACACTATGGTAAGCATTGGTTGCACATGTATAACAATTTAATGCATAATCACAATTAATAATATAGACTACATATGCACAATAAATGGTTGTAATATACAATGCAAATGTGTGTGTGTGTGTGTGTGTGTGAGAGAGAGAGAGAGAGAGAGAGAGAGAGAGAGGAGAGAGAGGAGAAGAAAACTTGTCACAAAGGTTGTTTGAACCATTCAAAGTATAATCATGATCACCAATGTCAACCCCACATGGTCTCATAGTTTTAACCCAACACAAAAGGTGTCTCACATGAATGGGACTCTAACCACAATTGCGAATCTAAAATTATCTTAGTAAACAAGTGATGTAAGATCATGACACAAAGCTAAGATCATGACGCAAAGCAGAACTGAATGAACAAAGCAATTCAATCACTTGCATGTACAAAACCAAGTGTTAGCATCAAGCTAATGGTCAATCAGAATTCTTCTGTAGGTGGCAGCCACCTCTTGAGCCAAAAACAATAGGCAATGCTCATAGAAGATTTCATACAGATAGAGAAGAGAGAAGTTATGGAAAGTCCAAAGTAGAAACATACTTTAGATGAAAATGCCAGATGCATTGGTATTTAAAAAGTGTTCAATCCAACCATAAAGGTGCATTGATATTCAACGCTAACGAAATCCAAATGCTTGAAACATTCCTACCATGCCAGAGTTGAATGAAGTGTAGTCAACTAGATACTGGGGATCGATTTGGCTCGAATAAACTGTTTAAGAATATCTTTCTCTTCATCAATGCGTTTCTTCTCTTGAGGATCTTTAGGTTTCAATTTCCGTTTCTCTTCCAAAATCCACTTGAATAGTTCACGCTGTTGGTTCTCTGGAATAGGGTCATGTGGCTTCATGGGTTCTGACACAGGATGCAATGATGTGGGTTTCTCTGTGACAGCGGTGTTTGTAGCAGCAGTGGTTGACACTGAAGTAACAGTTGCTTCTTTCTCCAGGCCTGCATCCTTTTTCTTTGTTCTCATGAAGAAGTAAGCTGCACAAATTTATAGGAACTTCAGTTCAGTTGAAAGAAAAGCATCATTGCTATAGATTATGGTATGAAGCAAGTCAGAAGCTTCAAGATAGTAAAATCACAAAGTTCAACAATTCCAGGGAAACAGGAAAAAGGGTAAAGCAAAAAAGCTAGACACCTGTAAAGAAGATTTGCTACCTTCTCTGCAATGCTTCTTAGTATATCAATCACTAAAAGCACCCATGGAAACAACATATCAAATTGCTATTATAATGTTCTAAGCAACACCTAATAGTAGTCTTAAACCTGATAAGAATCATCCCATCCCATCCCATCCCATTTATACATGATCACCATTAACAATATTTGAACCTAAAATTTTCTAGAAATCATGCAACTATTGGAAAGGAAAACAGAGACCCATCCCCCTCCCCATCCAGACAAGATTACTATCAGCGGTCCTGAAGCACATGGTTTCCTAAACTCTTTGGTCAATGAACTACATAACCTGCTGGCACACAGCTTAAAGAAAGAAATGAAGATGATATAATTTAACTATCATAGACATGTACCAAACAAACATACTGTAGATGATTGTCAATTTCAGTGGGCCATTCAGAGCAAGCACAAGATTCTCTGATTTCACGGACAATTACTACTTCATGATGGATACCACTGGGAATGCAGTATGGAAGTAGTCAATCTACTGGAGACACGACAAAATGTTTACACAAAGGAAAATATTGCGAGTGGAACTGCTGTAGTATCTAGTAGTCAATCTAGCATAAAGGATTAGTCACCAGAATCTCTGAAGTAAGACAGTCGAATCAGATTTGGAATCAACATGTTGTCAACCTCTTTTGGATATGAATCTACCTGGAAATATAGTTTCTTCATTCTACTTTTGTCCAATGCTAAATCAAATTTTAAGTTTCCCTTCCAGCAGCATTCCAATCCAGCAGCTTACCTTAACAACAGCAAGAGTAAACAAGAAACTGACTAAGCCCTTGAACTGCATTTTCAGACCATTTAAAACACAGAAGTTAAAAGCTCTATCCAAGCAATCATTGAAGACCAACATTCTCCCTTTTTTTATTGAGACTATTTGACACCTTGTAGATCAAGATTTCCAAAATTTAGAAAATTGCAGTGTATTCCCATGGTCTTTTATTTGGTTGATTCAATCATGCCACTGCAACCTTGGATTCACTGTCTACTACCAATTTACTATTAGATGCCTCATTCAATGGAGACCACAAAATATGTGTCCCACAAATTGCTTTCAATTCAGCCAAATGTGAGTTAGCAATGCCAACTGCTTTGAAAAATGCATACTGTCCCCTGCTATCACTTCCCCTTAACACTTCTGCTATCTAACCGGTCCAGATCTCCCCAATACCAAGCCATTAGTGTTGAATTTAAATTGATGAGGCAGTGGAGGCTCCACAACACCCGCTCCTTCCTCGCCTCTCTCTTTTTAAAATATTCAACAAAAAATCATTTAAAAAACAAGCACAAGCATCTGACATCACTTTAACCCACTGTATCCTTATCAAATCACAAATTTTCCCCGCACAAAAAGATGTGTTGTTGTTAAATATCTCCTCATTGTGTGCCAAACAAATCAATGAAATAATGACAAAGAACCCCATGATCCATACTTTAGATGTTAAACACCTATCAAGTTCTTCAAATGAATTCCAAAGGAATCCAATTGAAGGATTCATTAAACAATACAGACAACACCACCCATACACAATAAGCTGGATGCCTCTGACTTGCAAAATTAAGGCAGGTGCAGAAAGTGTTCCAATAGCAGATAAATGCTATTTATGGTGCCTTCGTAGTTACACATCCCACCAGCCAATGCAAATTGGAAAATCCAACTTACATTACAGCTGATGTATGCAAAATAGTGGGACAATATCTAGAGTTGACCTATGCCTGCTGGTCCCTACAGGCAACACTTGACAATAAAGGACATCAACACATAAATCACAATTTAGCCATGTATCAAATTCTCCTATCTTACATTTCCACATATTGAACATCCTATGTATATATCAATTGCCTGAAATATCATCATGGAAAACCATTGTCTGATGCAACTTCAACAGCATGAAGTAAGTTCTGTTTTGGCATAATTTAGACACACATGCTGCAGTAAAAAATAATGGAATTGCATTTGCCTGAAATCAATATCTTAACTGCAATCACACATGCCTTAAACTAGCTTCTCTACTGTCAGATTCCAGATGTTAGCAGAAACAATAAGGCTACTTTCACATGAACAGCTGGATGACCATGTCTAGAAGCTAGAATCAACAAGAAAGATGATTAAAAATTTCAGAAATTATTCTCGTAAATAAAGAGCCTCAAAAATGCAAGGTTGGCCTCTTGTTTATCAACCTGATAGATGAAGATTGCCCAAATATCTCATCAAGAGATGTAAAATGTTATAGATTCTCAAAGCATTCACTCAATCTAGATAAACCAATGATTGCTTATCATCAAAAGTTTGAAGGAATGCCCTAATGCCTATTGCAACAACAAAATTATCTCAAATAAAGAAAACCATTCATGAAATAAGATCCAAAAACCCATTTCAGCATCCATGCATTAAGTGTAAACGTATGAAAATGATAAAAAAATGAAATATTTACTCGAGAACATCGTTATAGAGCAACAAAATTCAAGAGTCCGTTATGAAACCAAATTACACAAGAATAGCATCAAGAAAGCTACTGCCTACCAATAGTAAAAAGATCCAATCTTTAGTTCCCAATTGTTTCTCTCTTTTTTTTTTTTTTTCCAATCTTTAGTCCCAAATTTAAATACCCATGTCAGTATTCCAATAACATGTCACCCATAGCATCCAAACTACAAACTCTATTAAAGCACCAAACGACACTAAAATAGCATCAAGAACAGTAACCAAAAATAAAAAGGCTCAACCTGTAGTCCCAATTTCAAATACCCATTTAAGTATTCCAAGCATACCAGGCAAGGCATCCACCCACACTGGCATACATAACATAAGCACAAGCATAGGTGGGATCAAGAAATTAAAGATACTGACCTCCAACAACAATATTAGCTGTCAACAGAAGCGACACGAGGAACCTGTTACGCTTGAAAAAGGACTCCTTGGGAGGCTGAGGAGCAGACGACGAGGGAGGTGCAGACTGAGACCCCATCTTGTATGATGCAGCTGCGGCTGATTGTGATGATGATGAGGAAGACGATGCAGCTGCTGCTGCTGTTGCCTTTGTTGGTGATGGTGAAGACATATCTTTCCCCTTTTGTTCTTGGGATTGCTTCAGCTGTGCTGTTATTAATCAAGTCAAACTGTCATCATCCAACGATTGAAAACACAAATGGATAAAATCATGCCCCCCCCCCCCCAAAGATAACAAGTTTTAAAAGAATCCAAAGGATTCTTGTTTGGTTGGCGTTGGTGGGTGAGAACAATAATAATAATAAATAAAGAGGTTGGTGTATAACATGTTCAAGAAAGGGATTGAACTTTGAGTCTTTACCTTTCTTGGGTTTGTTCCTGTACAGCTTTGGACCCTCTTGGCTGTTCATCTTCTCTCCCCCCGCTCCTCTCCCTGAAACTCTGATACAAGACTGTTCTTCTTACTGATGCACGACTACTCTGGTTAGTGTACAGGAGCTTTTCACTCTATTTTTCTCGTCATTTATTGTCTCCATTTGCCTTCCCCGAATTGAATCGGAGTATAGATGTCTCCTCTTTGACTTTCCCCTTATTTTTAAAGACTTTTAATTCTCGTTGGCTCCCTACTCGTAACAAGTCTCACAAGTTTACACTTTCGTTGAGAGCAAATGTGGTTGGAAATATGATTAGAATTTTTTTACTTTTAATTTTATTTAGGTATTACTAGATAATTATATTTATTAATATATATATATATATATATAATTTAAAAAAATAATTTTTTTTATCTATAATATTATTGATTTATAACAAGAAAAAATATAACATGAATTCATGAATTCATTTGAATTTTCTCATAATCATTCTAATTGGACAAGGTTTATCAATAATGTGGCCCATCACTCAGAAACCTCATTGGTTTTAGGCGAGCCCTACGGAATCAAAGCCACAAGCCCATCAAATAGAAATGATTATGAGTAGGGATGAGCTTACTTACTTGCTGTAATCCAAAGCCTTTTTTTTGTTTTTACAAAAAAAAAAAAAAAAGGGGGTCCTAGAGGTGGCTAAAAGCCGTACAAAGCACAAAAGAAAAAAAAAAATATATATTGCAAGGCACCGTAGTCACTACACCCCATTCACATTTTGATCCAAAGTGAGCTGGATTCTTATCTCTAGATATTGGATGGTAGGAAGGCCTCGCAGTAATATGAGAAAATAAATCTAGTCAGAGCATCAACCATTTCATTCCTTTTACGACATACCTTTGAAATGAGAATTTCTCAATTTCTGTGTATGTAATCCTGGCAATTTTGCACTAAACTTGCGCGGGGTGGTTTTTTTCGCCCCCCCGGGGGGGGGGGGGGATTTTGGAACTCTTTCTTGAATTACTTTTAATACTGCTCTCAAATTGCCAGGATTCCTAAGAAATGCAACCATTTATATTTAATTTCAAATTGGTTAGGTCTAGTGGTTTCCGGCCCACCAGTGTCTCCGTTAGCAATGTTGGCACTTAAAGGTTTTTGAAAATCAAATTAAATCAATTAATTAGATTGAGAATTAAATTATAATTTAATTTATTTTATTTTAAAAATTAACAATTAAATTAATAAATCAATCAATTAAATTATAAATTGAATAAATTAATTATAATTTTTTATAATTTGATTAACTTAAAAATTTTATAAAAAGTTTACAAAATATTTATTTATATTTTAATTTTTTAAAAAATAAAAATTTAATTATTATAATTTTTATATATTTAATATAATTTATTAATTTAATTTTAATTAAAATAATTAAATTTTAAAATTTTTAATTCAATAATCAATCCAATTTTTAAACTTTAATTGTACTATGCTTTCAAACCGAAGCTATAGTCGTTTAGTTGCTGTAGTAATCGAGAGCGTATTAGAACCTCCGAAGCCGATAAAATTGCTGATTGGACAGGGTTTATCAACAAAGTAGCCCATCACTGAGAAACCGATCCTATGGGTTTTATGGGAGTCCAATAGAAGCAAGCCGAAGTTTATCCAAATGACGGCTCCGCCTCCGCCACCAGACCAAAAGCCCCACCCGGCCCACGACGACCTACAAACACAAAAGGAAAAGCCCCACTTAAACCTCTCTGCTACTGCCCCCACAAAACACAACGTCAAATCGAAAAATGGTGGCTTTATCAATTTTCTCCTCCTCCATGGCGGTGACAGTTAGAGCTTCCTTTGACACCCATCAAAGACTCCCATACAATCGAAACGCTCCTCGAAACCCAAACCCAAAGCCCAAAAACACGGCCGTGCTTCCGCTGCCATCGCCGCCAAATGGTGCATCAACTGTCACTTTAACTCCCCAGTCAGTGTCGGAGCTTCTCAAACGCGAGACCAGTGGTCGAGGTAATGGTAAGTGGCACTTACCCAGATTGTTTTTATGCATGTTTGGAGAGGAAATGGCAGAAATTTGTGAACTTGAGGTTGTTTTTGTATGGGGTTAGTAGAAATTGCACAGAATCCAGGTTTCTTCTACTTTCCTTTTTGTTACGGCTTTTTTTTTGTTCTTGTGATGACGATTGATTCCTGAGATGGATTTGGAACAATCAGATATCAACAACGGAATGCAGAGAAAAGATTTATATAGCCGACTCCGAGGCAATTGAATTCGGGATTAAGGCTTTATTATTATTGTTTGTTTCTTAGGCTTGCAAATGAATTCCAAGTGAGTGATAATTTTTTTGAAATGATGTTTATATATGTAGTACGTGCATATGTAATATTTCTATTCTTTAAGGAACTTAGAGGAGCTTAACCTTAGTGAAAAAAAAGTCTTAAAAAAGTGGACTTTGTTTTCTTTTCTTGGGGGAAAGGGGAGGGGTGTCCCTATAATTCAACAAAGGATGTTTTGTTTTATCATTGTGGCACTTGGCATCTGTTCGTTGTTATTTTTCTAAATGGAATTTTTATGTGTGGTTATAGTAGTGTTGGATGAACTTTATCTGGGATATGATAGATGGTTGCCTAGTCCACCCAAAGTGGAAAAGCCTCGATCGGTGTTTAATGCAGCAACGTTAGCATACATTGGTGATAGCATATATGAGGTTCATTTTTTAATCTTATAGTTGATTTCAATTATTTGACATTTTATAGTTATCCATGATTGCCCAAAAATTTCAGGTGCATCATATATTTAGGTAATATAGATTCAACAAATGCAGATTGTACAGCTTTGTTGTGTATCTTACTCCAGTGATTCTTGTACCATGCAGCTATATTCTCGAAGGCACTTCTTGTCTCCTCCATTGAAAATTGAGGAATACAATGACCGTGTAATGGCAGTAGTACGCTGTGAAGCACAGGTTTAAATATTCTTGTACTAAATTCTTCTTCAATTGTCTCTTTTCAGTATGTACACATTGTGATTTCTTTCCTTGCTATGCTAGAACATTTGGAAATTTGTAATAGTTGTTGGTTGCTTGAAAGGCAATTAGGTTTTTAACAAAACAAGCTTAGTGGTTGTATGGGGTTTGTGTTGGAAAGGTTGCAACCCCCACCCTCTGTCTTTCCATTCTATCATTTTTTTTTTCTCATGGATTAAGTGTATATAAAAAATTAGGATTATACTAGTAATTATGTAGGTCTTTTTGCATCTAACATCCTAATGCTTTTGTTTGCTGCAATCAGGATGCATTACTTCAGAAACTTCTTACTGAAAATTTCCTGACAGAAGAAGAAAGGTCTGCAGAAAAAATCTTATTCATTGTATCTTGTTTTATTTTTCAATTTTTAAGGTTGAGTATCTCATTTTGTAAGTAATCACAAGTTGTAAAAACTCTTATTTCTTTCTCTGTAAAGTTGAGACATGTATTTGAGCATGCATCCGTTCTCTGTTGCTTTCATCTTTCAGCATGGAACTATCCTCAGAAAATCTGTAAGAATGTATTGGTGAATACATATCCTGCTAATGCAGGAACGTTCTTCGTTGGGGAAAGAATGTTGGTTCCACTAAAACACGGACAAAGAAGCGTGCTGGTGTCGCAGTTTACAACAGAGCGTCTTCTCTGGAAACACTGGTGAGGGGCCTTTTACCTTGCGTGTTAATCATGAGAGTACATTTTAATATGCAAGTGGATCATATGAATGTAATGCTCTAAGTAGAAAGTCCTTATATTTAGCAGCCAGTGGATGGCTATTCAGAATATGCATTTCAGTCCCTGAAATCATTGTTGTCACAAATGTTTGCATCTCAATAATCATGGAGGCCATGTTGGAGGTGAAATATGTGCTCAATGTAAGGGCTATAGTCTTGTAGAGAAAGCCTTAAAAATTGTGTAGAGTTAGATTCGGCAATACAGAGGTCTGTCCTGAGATTGTGTTTGATCATTGACTGTATAATTGGTATGTTATCCAGCTGTCTTATAAATATCTTGAAAAGAATTCATTGTTTTATGAGTCAAAAATATGTTCTTGGATTGACTCACTGTACATTTTGTAGCTTGGTTATCTCTACCTGAAAAATGTAAACCGATTGGATGAAATCATGCAACAATTGGGATTCTCAACTGGTGATTCTACACGGACCATCTTGCATGAAGAAAATGGTACGTGAGAGTGCTTCACTCATTCAATAATCTATTCTTTCCTTCTTTTAATGCTTTTAGTCAAACATATGCTGCAAGGATGTCATGCATGCATAACTTGGGTATTTGCACATATATCTTGTGAGTGGTGACCCTTTAAGCTTTGGGCTCTATAGAGTTCACAGTTGTGGTACACAAGATGGAGGGACTCTCTTTCATTAGTGCATAGCACTATTGACTAGTCAATTGATGGCAGAATTGTAGGAATATATTTAGGTAACTAAGACTAATGCATATATAAGGAAATGGTTTGAGTTGTTGACTTTGGCATTTTCCTGCTAGGGGGGATGTATTGAACATGGTTCCACACTCTGGTAGCTATGCTGTGAAGTTTTGCCTTCGCCTTTGTCATCTCTTCCATATAGTTAACTCTCATATGCATGGGGCAGGGTTATTACAGTTTTCCTCTTTATGCTTTCACCCATTCCAACATGCTGGTCCTAAATCTCTTATGCTTTTTCCAATTGCATCGATTCTTTCTAACACTTCTCAATGCTACCCATGAATAGATTAACAGTATTATCAAGCCTTGTTCCTCTTTCATAAGAGCCAGGCATGATTTGTAGACTGATGTAAAATAATCTCAGGAATACATTTTTACATTAAAATATTTTTAATGATTCTTGCCTTTTGTTTTTTTTTTAATAAACAAATAAGAAATCTACCCATATCAGTACCTAGGAGCAGCCACTATTGAACCTTAGGCACCTCTCTCTCAGCTTTTCTTTGGTGATCCCATTCTATCTGCTCTTTAATTTTCTTGCTGTAGTTTTGAAACTTGTTGGCAACTTGCTAGAGGAACTTGAATTTTTCTTTGATCTCTAAGGCGTGTAGTGATCCTTTTTATTGGTCTTTCAGAACTTGTATAGACAAAAAGGCTTATATTTGTGTACATATGAATGGATTATTCCTACACAGTTACACCTCTTTGGTACTGTTGATGCATTTTTGTTGCATAAGACTTTTTATATGTTCTGTTATTCAATGTTATAGCCAAAGGTTGTGAAACATTCATGTGAGGAATGACAACATTTAATCAAATGAAATTGTCTCTGGTGTATGGTTAAGATCTCACTGTTTATGGAGACTATGTGATAAGAAACTAGGAATTGGAAATAAAATAATGGGGAAAACGGAGAGATAAGGAATTGATCTCTTCAAGGAGATTAGCCTCCAATAATAGCTCTAAGAAATTGATTTCCAATAAACTAAAAGTTTTGATATATTTTATTATTTGAATGAAAAAATCATAGGACAATATATATATATATATATATATATATACATACATTCAAGGGTCTGACTTGACAACCTATTAATACTAAAGGAATAAAAAATAAATATTAAATGACATAATTAATAATAATAATTTTCTAATTAAGAGGATCTCATCCCCATGGAAATGCTGGAACCCATTATTTCCTTGGTTATGACATCTGATGGTTAAGGGTGGGGAGATTTGAGCCCTGCCCATTTATGTGGAGTGGGAGATGAGATTCCATCAGTCAATGCTTGGGTTTTTATGTCCATTGTTTGTTTGTACATTTGATATTGACCATTTCTTGTATTTGCAGTAATCTTCTATGGTCTTACTTAGCAGATCTGTTTTTCCTTTTCTCCTTGTTATGCAAGCAGATAGTCAGTCAGGAAGGGGTTGAATTGAAGTTGTCAACTCTCAATAACAGGAAGACCCTCTCTAAAAGTGTATGCTAATATATGCCTTATATTCATATCCTCTAGCCTCTAGGAAAGAATCATGTGGATTTCAATTGTTTTGCCCTTTGCCTTGCATGGGAACTTCAATTATACAACGCCCAACAACATTTAGCTTCACGTTATTTTGTTACCAATGTGAGAGTTCCCACTTCACTTGCACATTTATCGTAAAATCTATTTGGATGGCTTTTTAATTTTGATCTCTTCATCTTGAAGTAATTCAAGACTTGCTGTATTTAGCTGTTCATCCACTTTGTGTTCTGTTCGGTGGGTTTATAGTCTTAATTGGGTGTTCTAATATACAGGACTTTCATATTGTGAAATTTGACGAAAGGTCAAATATACGTTCTTTTACCTGTTTTTATAGAGAGGTTATTAGTGTGATTCAAGCCAGTGATTTTCTAGGTCACAATATTATTAATTTTATTCCAATTTGCATATGTAATTGGGGAAAATCAGTTGGAGAAACAGGTCCCAATCCCTATTTGCATTTTCTCTAAAGTCAAAATGTATGTCGCACTCTGTATATTTCCAAAGTTTACCTATTATCTTGCATGAACTGTTTAGAGAAGCAATTACAAGGGAATGACTTATGGGGATTGACACTGTGAACTTCTGGTTGGAAGCCTTTTGGGTGGCACATAGGTCTCACATTGCACCCACAAATATCCTTTAACAGAATTTGTGATCCATAGACAGTACAGATAGGTAGCTGAAAGTACGGAAGAATCCCACATGCCATGAGCAAAAAATTGCAGACATGAAGGACAGCTTGTGGATCATGTAGGCCACCCAAACCATAACTTTCCAATAGAAGTTATACTACAGAAGCTTGTTGAATGTCTAGCTATACAGCAACACAGCTGGAGTTGTCCAAGAAGCACTCAGTTAATCCAGCAGTCTATATGTTTATTTATTTATTTATTTAAATTTAATAACTTTATTATCATATTACGTCTAATGCCCCCACGTATTGCTCTATTATGCTATGTACCGTGGACTCAAATGTCAGCATAGTGGTCCCTACTTCTCAATTCATTCAAGCAACAGTGTCAATGGCTAAAGGAACAGTTTAGAGAAGGTGAAATACCCATTGGTATAACAACAATTACAAGTTAGTTTAGTGAGTTTGACAATTTAAACCATAATTTGGATAACAAATTTCTCCTAAAATGACATTAGAATATGTAAGAGTACTCTACCATCTGATAAAAATAAAAGAAGTTGTTACGAAGCATCCACCCAAATGTAAGCTACAAATAAACTAAAACAAGTGCTAATTGACTTTCAAAGGGAAGAAAAAAATTGATCTAATTTAATTTACCTACTGTTCCAATCGTTGCATGGAAGGAAGCAAATTGTCAAGGTTTAGAAATAAAAAAAGGCTGTAAACAGGTAGGGTATCTCCATTAGACTAACATTCAACGACCATGCATACTGCATATCAAGCTATAATAACGGGGGCGTGTGTGTGCTCCCAAACTTCCATGCAAAATGAAAATATTAACGTGAAAATTGATCTCATGTAAGCCAATGCTTTAAGAATTGAACTGATCGGTTGAATCAAAAAGTTTAACAATTTATAATTTGATTAGTTTAATTATTTTTAGTAAAATTAATATTTAATATTAAATTAAAAAAATTTAATAATATAATTTTTATTTTCAAAAAAATAAAAATATAAAAAAATTATTTTTTTAATATTTTATAAATTTTTTAAACTAATTAAATTATAAATTAAAATAATTATAATTAATTTATCTATTTATATTATAATTAATAAATTTATCAGTTTAATTATTAATTTTTAAAATTAATAATTTTTATGATGAATTAAATTAGATTATAATCTAATTTTTAATTTTACTAGTAAGATGGATGTGATTTTTCAAAACTTTAATGTTAACACAAGATTAGTCTTTCCTCTTTATTTATACATTGTATTCCTTCGAATCAAGCTCCACGTGCCGAGACGAATGGACTAATGTCATGATAATCAGGTGGTAAAGCACACAACTTAGATCAATGATCTGACCCACACTTCTATTTCTGGGCCCATACTTTGATCTGAGTAGTTGCCATAGATGGGGAAATGGGCCCACCAAATCATGCACTTAAGACGTTTATAGATGGCCAAGGCTTAAGCCTTGTGGTGTATGTGGCAAAGATCATCCCAAGTACGAAGGCTATCTCCAAAGTTTCCTCTTCGGCTCCCAACAACTCCAATCTTCTTGTAACATCCCCGAACTATTTCAATGGATCAAGCCTGCGTGCTGTTCTCCATATCCCCGCCAGCACACCATCCTCTTGCTTATCCAAGAAATTAATGGATCACACTGAGGAAGATTGACAAGTTGGTCAACTTATCAAGAATGACTTTCAAGGTTTAGATGCTTGTTATGTCTATATAATAAATACAATAAATTTATCATTTTAAACTATATAATTTTTAAAGTGAATTAAATTAAAAATATCTTTAGATTTTATTTTCTTCCAAATGTCATGTCATAAGTTGGGGTCCTACTTATAATTCCATCGTCAAAAAAATAAAGTTTAATTAATTCAACACATGTCATGGAATATATTATTACTATTATATGTATGTTTATAATTTTTATTGTTAATTATACTTATTTATCAAAAAAATTTAAAATATGCAAACATTTGAAACTCATCAAATTTGACTGCATTTGTATAACTTTATCAAAAAAAAAAAAAAAAAAAAACCAAAAATGAACTCAAAGTATCACTTGATTGCAATGGTAAAAATTCACTGTAGAGCACACTGCTTACGTGGAACTAGACAGTGGACAGGTTTAACGATGAAATTGGCGACACCGAATAACACCGATTTGGGGCCTAGCGGTTCAACTGAATTCTTTCAAATCATGGTCCATGACAGTACAGAAAAGGAGAGAGATTAAGCGGGTCCATGGGGACAACAGAACCAGGTCCAGGTGCAACCAGCTGGAATGGCAGTGAGCCCCAAGACATAATGAGGGAGAAAACAAAAAAAAAAAGAAAGAAAAGGAAACTAAAAGCTAGGAATATATGGACACGGCAAGAGCAATGCAACAGAGTCAAGGGTCTGAAAAAGGACCCACTGGACGCAATAACACTGAGCAGGAAATGCAAGAAAAACAAAAATTTCCCAGATAACTTTCCATGCAATCTAAAATAATAATAATAAAGACAAGAGAAAGAAGAATTATGGCAACCCACATGCATTTTTCAATGGAAAAGTAATATATATTAATAAAAAAATATAATTATAATCATTTAATTATACATGTATAATCTTATTTTTGTGCAAGTAATGATTTTAATAACACCTTTTGCAGACATGCATCACTTAAATTTCAACAATCTCGCACGCGTAATAGAGAGCTTTTAGCAACTAAAGGCCAGTGTGGTTTAGCTACAACTTAAAAACCAATTTTTTAACGCTAATCAAATCTAAGATTTAACTGAACAAAATCGATGAGTTTGATTGATTGTTCAATTCGAATGCGAGTGAGAAATGCATTTATTTGTGGACTAAAATTGCTAACAATATTTGAACTAAAAGATTGCAATTGCACCGACAGATGAACCGGCAAAAATTGGATCTACCAGGCGACCTTTGTATTTTACTTTTGGTGCTATTGCACGTTCAAGATGCGGAAAGATTGTCAAAGAAAAAGAATCGGTGGAACAAGAAGACAAAAAAGAGGTGAAGATCAAAACATTACAAGACAAATACAACTTGCCTGGTATTGTCAAATAAGTGGATGTTAAAAATTTCAGAGGTTCCTCTTTCTTCAAACTTATCATTGATGGAATTTTGCTCATAACACGTCCACTTTTTTGGTTTTTGAAACTTCTCAAAATGCTTCATAAGATACAAGTTATTGTGAATTAAAAATCAATCATTCATGCCTCACGAGCATGGACAAATAGTACTAATTAATTAGTAAATTTTGATTAGCTTGAACAAATCATAGTGTTAAATGTAATTTGTTGGTTTAAACATGTGTCCATAATTGTCTTTTTTTTTTTTTTTTTTTTTAGGCTAGTTAAAATAAAGAGAGAAATTTTAATCATAAGTAAAGTTGGAGATTCAAATCTCATATCTTATTTCAAATTTTTTAATTAATAATTATTAAATTATATCTAATTATTCATAATTGTCTTTATTAAGGATGGAAAAAAGAAGAATCTTTTGAATTTTTTGTCATTCATCCATGAAATAATAATAATAATAACAATAACTTTTTAATGCATCTGGTGGGGTTAAAGCTTTATTAAGGACCGGGCATGAAAGCAATGCATAAACGAGGATTTTAAGAGGGAAAAGTGAAAAAGAAAAAAACTTCCTTTTAACAACTTTAGGACTTCTCGCGACAAATTTGAAAAAAGCAAGTTTATTTAGTTGAACAAAGTTTGAACGTTGAAACCAAAACAAATTATCCCTTATGATCCTTTAGCCCACGCATTTATAGTTCGTTTTTGATCACATAAAAAGATGGGAACAATGCTAAATTGACCTATGATGCCATATCGCATCAGCATTAAAAAAATAATTTTATTACTTGAATGTGATTAACTTAAATGTTATAAATATAAATTATTATAATTATTAATTTATATTTATGTTTTTTATTATTAATTATAATCATAAATTTAAATAATAAAATTATGTGACAAACAATATAACAATGGAAATGTGATTATTTGCATCAAACACATTGCTTCTATGTAAATTTTCCAAAAGAAAAGATCATTTTAGTTCATCATTCCCAAATTGATTTTTTTTTTTTTTTCAAACATTGGAAATGTCTAAATTGAATATTTGAGGGAGACATTTTCCAAAGGTAGATCGAGGCAAGGAGGTGACCCCAGCAATCATTTGTGGCCCATTCAAACATGGCACCATTACAAAACAGTTACACAAACTGCTCTGATAATCGACAATTGGAAAATTACATGTAACAATTCACATGATTAATGTTGGATTGACACAACCATAGATATGAAATAATTGCAAACACAGCTTGCAGGTTGGTGAGCTAATTGGCAAGCTGCCTCACCCGATCCCCTTATCACAAACACCTGCCCCATAATAAATTGTCTTCTAAACCCCATTACCACATCAAACCACAATTTCTTTTCCTGAATATTTTCAAGATTTTCCAATTTGCTTTTCAAGATTATGGAACCATGTATACTGGTGTTTCTATCATTGAAACATGATTCTGCTTCTCCTTATCTTCACATCAATATTTTCTCTATTACTTTCCTCAAATTAATTAATAATTTCTCAATTAAAAACAACCTAAATTAATAAAAACGAGTGAAATAATCACCAATTTTTTTGGATTTGACTGGACTATTTGTTTTATGAGTAGTTAATTTACACTAAATTAATTAATTTGATCAAGTACATGTAAATTTTAATTGAATTATAGGATTCTTACTAATGACTTTTATTCAATGAAATTAAAGTTGTCTTCGTAGCTGTAGTTCATTCTTTAATAATACACTACTGTTTTTCCTTACAGGAAACGGGTAGATCACATGCATGTCACTTGCACTCCAATAATTAACGCTTAACCAAGAGCGAGAGTGGGATATTGCAATGAGTTTTCTATCCACAACGTGAAAAACAAAGATAATCAACTCTCAATTATTTGTGTGTGTGATGAAAGATATGAGTTGGCCTATGGTTGTGTTGACAGACCAAAAAAAAAAGGGAAAAAACTATATGGACAGGTAAAAATAGAAAAATGCTGCCCACTATTGGAATGGTTCAGTGCCCCGTCATTTTCACTTGTCTTTGTAGCGGAACTGGGGAAAAAAGAAAAAAAGAGCCAAATGGTGGCGATGGAGATGGAGATGGTGATGGAGATGGTGATGGTGATGGGGAGTTGGCCATTTTTAAACCCCTAAAAATGGCAAACCCAATGTGGGTACGGGGTGGATGAAAATTCAGAGGTATCATCTTACAAGTTCACACCTGGTCAATCATTGGTGTTCATTATTTTCTATCTTCTGCAACCAAATTTAACCTGGACTTTTGTGTGTAAAACCCTTTTATGAGGTTATACCAAATTGGGTTGAATTTCAAATTTTGCATTGGCAAAAGTCAGTGACATGTTTCCATTTTATGAAAATAGAAGTGCCAACTAATTGCTGGTTAATCCAATTAAGAAGATTTCATGATGATGTTTCTCTCGTCATCTTAGATGTCACTCTTGCCTCCATTTGTGGGAGTTTTGCTATTGCACTTCAAAAAAAAAAAAAATAATATATATATATATATATATATATTAATAATTAAAAATTTAAATATTTATTTTTAAAATCACAAGTTTTTATTGAAAAGAAAAACATAAAGTTTATAAAAATAAAGTAAAATAAATTATTCTTATAATATAATTCAAGATTCAATACCTCTAGTAATAAATGAAACGAAAAAGGTTATAGGATGGAGAATGATGATCATGATTTGATTAAATTCTCCTTTACAGGGGTCATGTTTCTTTTTTGTCCAATTCTGAGTCCTTTAGCTCTTTTTGTAGTATGACCCCACAATTCAAATCCTAGTTAGCAAGTAGAAGAAAAAAGAGAACGCATCCACTTTATCTACTAGGCCCATCATCTTGGCAGTGGATGATAAGATCTTGATGTTGACCCATATAACATGGTTTTTTAGTTCCATATTTTCTGGTCATGCCAATGATTTTGTATAAACAAAATTAATTAAGATTCATGTGGGTGCCAGTTTTTAATTGATTTTTTTTTTTTTAAACATCATGACAGTGCTAATCTAGGATTTTATTTTTCTTTTTTTTTTGGTAATTTGATATGTTGACTTCTCCACTGCAGACATGATTAATTTCCAACTACATAAATAAAAATGGAAAACCAATCTACCTTGAAGTAATGTAGGCATACCATGAATACAGTTAATGGTTCATATAACATAACATAATAATTCTTCACATAATAAAAATATACAGAGGAACTGAGATTCCAAAATTAAGATATTCTTGAATTGTATCAACACAAAGTAGACAAATCTTCCTTTTCCATAAGTTCATAGATTATTTTTTAAAACTTAAATAATTAAGATTCTTGTGTGTGTGTGTGTGTGTGTGAAATTGAGGCCATAGTGATGATTGTAATCTCAATAGAGATGGTGGGTTGGTGTAGAAAATCTTGGAGAATGGAGGGGGTAGGTGATGGTAATCATGCATGGCTTGATTGGGAGAAAGAAATGCCAATTGGAACTTGTTGTCTCGCTTTAGTTGATTAGAACTTAGTAACAAAAATGCCAATTGATATTAAATGAAGAGCCCTTTTCTCTTGCTCTTTTTCCCCTTTTATCTTCCTCAAGCCATTTGTTTGCACCTTTTGTGAGAGAAAAACTAGTCATCTTTAAGATGTAAATTATTACTTTTATGGACTCAAATTAAAATCATTTGTCAATATTCTTTTTTTTTTTTTTGGTTTTGTTTTCAAATTCTTGCGCAGGTCACTTAAATTACAAATGAGATCGAACGTGGGCCATACCTACTGAGTCATTTATTCCTATTAAAGAAATGGGCTAATGCATGTGGGGTAGTTTGAATCCAGGCGGACAACGTAGGGATGCGTGGAAACGCTACCACCCTCCCACCTCGGGAGTTCTGATTTTTCCTTTCTATTCCCGAAAGCGAAAGCTTCTTCATTTTCCTTATTGCTTTGTTAGGTGGCAGCATGAAGTAAAAACATGCATTGTTTTGGAGATGGGAAGAGGGAATTTTCGTTTTGTTGGTTGAGCGAATTCGAAGAAATGGCAATTCCAACTTGACTCAAACCAATTGATACGCCATTTGGTAAAATTATCTTAATATTGAATGATTTGTGTGGGGAGCAATGCTCCTTTGTATGAATGATTATATTAGTTTCAGAGGAGGAACAAAGGTCAGAAGTTAGTTTGAAAATGGAAAATTTTTTGGTATAAATGGGGCTGAAAAGGTCAGAAATTAGTTTGGAGTTGATAGAAGGGATACATTCTTGTTACCATCCTTCCCATCCTTGTCACATTTACACATAACTACTCATAATAATAAACTGAAATTTGTCACTGTTTATACCACAGTCAGATGAAATATTTTTGTTAATTTAATAATTATAATTTCCTTTCTTACTCTTTCACCCTTTACCCTTCCTTGTAACTAAAAAGTAAAAAAAAAAAAAAAAAAAAAAAAGTTTCTGAGACTCAAATTGTTAGTGTACAAGTAAAAATAAACTAACAGATTAGTTTCATTGTCATACTATGTCAAACTAAGTTTTTTTTTTTTTTTTAAACACCAAAAGTATATATATATTAATAGGCTAAGCATTTTAGTCACGTGTTAATAAACCTATATTATCGACAATTATACATGTTGTTGTTATTAATAAGTGTTTCTCTCCCGTTTTAGGGAATATATACTTGCTATCACCAAAATCACATCACTAAAAAGCAAAATTCATTCATTCTCGAAGCATATAAACATGAATATTTGTTGTTTATTGGTTCTTTAATTTCTTGATTTGCTTTATAATTATTAGAAATAAAATTCAAGTTTCTCTTATTGGGGTAGTGTCCTCCACCAGCCAAAGTATTTTTTCCCGTTTAAGATATAGCAATTTTGGTAAAATTATTATATATATGTACATATCCAAATAAGAAAAACTCATGAAAAATATGCAATATTTTAAATCATATTCGTTAATATTATATAAGAACACTGAGTCTCTAATTTTTGCAAGCAAAAAAAACAAAAAAGTGAGTATTAATTTGTGATTATGGTATAATATTAACGTAAGTGTATCGATTTATTACTTTCTTTTAATACTTTTTGATTCTCTCCATTTATTTATTTTTTTTAATATTTTGTTTGCTCAGCTGTAGGTCATCATATTCTACCAGAGTCCATCTTCAAACCACACAGACGGTACCAAGGTTAGATTTCTGACAATTGGCATTAAAAATTCAACTCCTCTACCCATCAAAGTTACTGGTTACTGGAATTAAATGTATATGAAAATTTAAATTTATTTTCATTAGGGGTGGAAGGATTCGAAGCAAAACCGACGTAGTAAATTACACGTACAAGACAGCAAAATAAGAACACCTGCCGCGTTGGGATTGTTTTGAGAATTTGTGCTGTTAAAAAGCCCGAAGTATGCATCTGAAAAACAATCCAGACCATATTTTAATGTCCAGCCAGACAGGCCTTTAATCTTGACCACCAGTTCATTGGAAAGACGCCAAAATTTAATATAAACCAAATTCTAAAAAGTGAAAAAGGTGAAAAAAGTTAGAAACTTTATCGGGTGGAGCTCCGGGTCGGTGCCACTGTCTGAGGGAAAAGTGGGTCCCAAAGTCCGTGTATGTGGGTCCTACCTTGTTTCCCTCTTTGGCTGTTTGAAAGAAACTGCAGAGCACCTTCAAATTTAATGTGCAATGGTCAATTACAAATCATTTGACAAAGCCACCTTCACACACACACTCCCACAACATACACAATAAAATCTACAATCGCACAAACAGATACGCACCCACGTTCCACCGAAACGACTGAAGCTCTGTTCTCTCTCTCTCTGTATGCATGTCTGTCTATCTATCTCTCTATCTATCTTTCTATCTATTTAAACTCATTTTCTCCAACTTTCTCTTACTCATTCTGTCTGAAATTCTAAGAAAGATTCAAACTTTAGCTGGTTTGCTTTGCTCTGTGTCTAGGTAAAGAAGCATAGAATTGATTAAGGATGCACAGTGGGGAAAGAATAAGAGCAAAAAGGCCAAATCTTTGAAGGTTCATTGTTGCTTTTTGTTTTTTTGGGTGGTAATGGTCATGGCCTTGATGAAGAAAAAGCTTGCAATGTGGAATACTGTGTTGGGAATTTTGCTGTTGGGTTTATGTGCTTGTTCTGTTACTGCCACTGTGTCTTATGACTCTAAGGCTATCACCATTAATGGCCAGAGAAGGGTCCTCATTTCTGGATCCATTCACTACCCACGAAGCTCCCCCGAGGTAATTTTTCCAAAATGTGCTTCAGTGGTCACTGTTGTTCCATCAAGTTTCTCTTTCTCTCTTCTTATTGTTATTTTTATTTTTATTTTTCTGCTTTCCTTTGAAGCTTCTATTCAAACGGGTGTCTGTATTATGTGCTACTTTGCCTCTCTGAGTTTGTGTACTTGGTGGCTTTGATTGATGGTTTTGGTTGTGGATATGGCAGATGTGGCCAGATCTTATACAGAAGGCAAAAGAAGGAGGCTTGGATGTGATTCAAACTTATGTTTTTTGGAATGGTCATGAACCTTCACCTGGAAAAGTAATTGGCAGAAAGAAAATCTCTCTCTCTCTCTCTCTCTCTCTCTTAATTTTTTATTTTTTAAATAAGTTTCAGCACATGCAGCAAGAACTTTAATTCCTTTTTTGTGTCTTTTTGGCTGCAATAGTATTATTTTGAAGGGAACTATGATCTAGTCAAGTTTGTTAAGCTGGTGCGGCAAGCTGGTCTCTATGTCCATCTCAGAATTGGACCTTATGTTTGTGCTGAGTGGAATTTTGGGTAACAGACCAACACTTTTAAAGTCCATAAAATATACAATCCCTATGAATAGAAATAAAAATTTGTTTTAGCTTGTGAAGTTTTGTAAATTTTATCAAATTCTTCTGCTTTAATTTCCAGGGGTTTTCCAGTTTGGTTGAAGTATGTTCCTGGCATCAGTTTCAGAACAGATAATGGCCCTTTCAAGGTGGGTCACTTTGATGTTTTCTTATGCAACAATTTGCTTTTCTTTTCTTTTTATTTTTGGTTTCTTTTCCCTGGCGACTTTCTTGTTTATTTGATTTGATATCATCTGATTCAACTTGATAATTGGAATTGCAAAAATGAAGGATCAAATGCAAAGGTTCACAACAAAGATTGTCCACATGATGAAAGCAGAAAGGCTGTTTGAGTCTCAGGGTGGTCCAATAATTTTATCTCAGGTAGCTGAATTACTCTCATTTTGTTGGTTTTTTCTTTTCTAAATCCGAGAAAATCAGCTTTATAATTTTCCAAAAATATTCAAGGCTCACGTATTTTCTTGGATTAGTCCTTCATTTGATATGTTGAATCAGCAGACTGAAGATAGATTTATTCCTTTTATTCTCACCCCATGTCAATATCTATGACAGATTGAGAATGAGTATGGACCCATGGAGTATGAAATTGGTGAACCTGGTAAAGTTTACACACAATGGGCAGCAGATGTGGCTGTTGGTCTTGGCACTGGTGTCCCATGGGTCATGTGCAAGCAAGATGATGCCCCAGATCCTATTGTAAGTTGTTGGCTGATCTTAATTTACTTTTTTAGCCATACTTTTTTGCAACTTTTCTTGTCACCTTTCAAGTCCACTTCTTGATGGCCCCCATGACATGTTATGTTTACCTTAGTGGGGTTTGCTGGTAAGTAGTGCGCTGGCCCTTTTGTTGGTCTAGGATGAAATGGATTATTATTCCTCATTGCACATGGCTCAGCCTTTAGCTCCCTCATTTTCCATCCTTCGCTTTGTCCTCCTTTTCTTTTTTCTTTTTTTTTGTTCTCTTGAGCAACACTTTGTGTTCTTTGCTTTTTGAGAGTTTTGTAATTATACATCGATAAACATACCCCTTGTTGTTTATAATCAAAGTATAATGTATGATTCATTTCTTGTGTCTCACCTAGCAGTTGAAGTTTTTAGATGGAATGATTTTTTGGTACAATATCAGGATCTTCATGACCAAGTGATTATGAATTCAAATCTTGCTACCCTTGCTTCGCATTTAATTGTGAACTAATTATAAATTTTGGCTCAAGTGAGTGGGGAGGAGCGTGTTAAAGTATAATATGTGAGTGGGGAGGAGCTAATATGTGATCCATATTTCGGTCTCACCTAATAGGTTAAGCTTTAAGGCAAAATGGGTTCTTGAAAATAATCATTGAAACCTTTCCTTTCTTGAAGATACCAAAGTTATAATTTGTTTACAAGATCTTACAGAATTGAAAAAATGTGATCTTATTTGGTCGTATCATGGGGTTTTGATTCAGAGTTGCATAATTTTAGATTATGTGTTTTAGTGTCTTTTATAATTTATGTGTTGCCTCAACAGATCAATACCTGCAATGGTTTCTACTGTCATGACTTCTCTCCAAACAAGGCTTACAAACCCAAGATGTGGACTGAAGCTTGGACTGGCTGGTACATATTGCTTGCTTCCTGGCTTCTCATCTCTTTCTGAACCAAGAGATGAGTTCATATAAAAAATTGCTTTTGCAGAAGAGCTTTAGCTTTTTGTATTATTTCTTTTCTCTGCAGGTTTATAGAATTTGGTGGTCCAGTCCCTTACCGACCAGCTGAAGATTTGGCATTTTCAGTTGCAAGGTTCATCCAAAAAGGAGGGTCATTCATAAATTACTATATGGTAATTTATTTTGTTTCAGGAATTTTTGTATTGAATTACTTCCTGGTTGACTTCAAACAATATTGATATGCTTCTTTTTGTAATACAGTACCATGGGGGAACAAATTTTGGTCGAACTGCTGGAGGTCCTTTCATTGCTACGAGTTATGATTATGATGCTCCTCTTGATGAATATGGTATGTGCTACCTTGATCTCACATGTCCATCATCTGCTGTTGTGCAGATGAAGATGAACATATAGGTATTTTCTGTGCATTCTAACCTTCATGTTATGAGAAGGTGGCTTCAATAGACAGATTGCTACAAAGGGTCACTTTCCACATTTGTGGACTAGTGCTGCCATAACCCCTCCATCCAGACAAGGGGCAATGCAACAGTTCTTATTTTCACTTTCTGGCAATCAATTTCTGCTTTGCTGCCTTACTGTATCCTTCTGCTGTTATTAGAGAAATTACAGTTGGTAAATGGTTGTCTGGAAATGAGAAACAATTCCCCTTTATGTGTTGGGTTACTTTGAATGCTCCAGATAGCCATCCGGGCGATGATAGGCTATCAGCCTCATGCATTCTCTGAAGACTTATGTCATATGCATCCTTTTTCTTCTTGTTCCTTTTTAACTCCCAAGATTTTGATGGCTTAAACATTCATAACTTCCTAACTGAAAATTCTGGCCCCATATGCATACCAGTGACTGGTGGGTCCTTTCCCCAGTTTGGTCAATGATTTTGTGCCTATTACTATATGAGAAAATGGGATGGCCCTTTTTTCTATTAGTTTTTAATAGTCAAAGTGAGGTTTATATTATATAAACTTCCGAAACTTATTACTTGTTTACAGTTGCCATCTTAATGATACTTAAGCATATCTTTGGTGGTCATGATTTCAAATGGATTGCTAATAGGTGGTGCATCAATCTGAAAGATGGCTATTATTTTCTTTACACAGGTCTACCAAGGCAGCCTAAATGGGACCATTTGAAAGATCTGCATAGAGCAATCAAATTGTGTGAGCCAGCTCTTGTATCTGGAGATGCAACTGTAATAAAACTTGGGAATTATAAGGAGGTCAAACTTAATTCTGTTCTTAATGAAAAATGGTTATGTCAAAGTGGTATTTAGCTAAACCTTCTAAATCCTTTCGTTGTTGGCATGCAGGCTCATGTATTTAAATCAAATTCTGGAGCTTGTGCGGCTTTCCTTTCAAATTACAACCCAGGATCATTTGCAAAAGTGGCCTTTAGAAATAAGCATTACAACCTGCCTCCATGGTCTATCAGCATTCTTCCAGACTGTAAGAATACTGTTTACAACACTGCACAGGTGAGAATTTCTTAAAAATATTTCAGCTTGCGTCATTATTTTGTAGTTTTTTATAATTTGATAAGAGTGTAACATTCACCAAAATCCCCACACAGCTTGGTTCACAAACTTCAAGGATGAAGATGACTCCTGTTCCTATGCATGGAGGGTTCTCTTGGCAGGCATATAGGGAAGATACTACCTCAGATGGTGATGATACATTCTCAATGACTGGATTGGTGGAGCAGCTGAATATGACTAGAGATATCTCGGATTATTTGTGGTACATGACAGAGTGAGTATCGTATAACTTTACCATTTGCCCTTCAACTGCAAAATACATCTCCAATTTCCATTTTATCATTTTGATTCTCATTGCTATGCATGTTCCATTTCCTTTCCCAGTGTCAATATTGATTCCAGTGAAGGATTTCTGAAGACTGGAGTGTATCCTATTCTTACTGTTTTATCAGCTGGCCATGCTTTGCACATTTTTGTCAATGGTCAACTAGCAGGTAGGTTTTGTTTGTTTATTTTACAAGGTTTGATAACCAAGTCCATCTATCAAGTACAAGAACATTGGCTAAGCGGTATGAAAATGAAAAAGAAAATCTTCTGTTGACTGATCAAATTAGTCTTATAGTATTGCATGGACACCTCTATTGGGTCTATAAGGTGATAGATTGATTTTTAACCTTTGGCCATTCTACTTTGTTAGAATGGCCCATTCTTAAGCTTCTGCTCTTGACCTCCGACTACACCTCTGCTTACAAGCAGATGGTATCTCTCTGTGTGTAAGTTCAACAAAGCACATTACCTGAAGCCAATGATAAAGAAAACACACTCTAGTTAATAATACAATGTTTAACATGGAAGGAAACCCAGGTGGTATTTGCTTGGAGTACAACAGACAACTATATTGGCCTCAATAATTTTTCATGGTAGATTGTATTCCCTCAACCTTAGCCTTTTGAATGTGCAGGGACTGCTTATGGAAGTTTGGAATTTCCAAAGTTGACATTTCGTCAAGGTGTGAATCTGAGAGCTGGTATTAACAAAATTTCTCTTCTGAGCATTGCTGTTGGTCTTCCGGTTTGTGCTCTCTCTCTCTCTCTCTCTCTCTCTCTCAAAGATTTATGCTCTATGAGCAGGGTCCACAGAAGTTTAAAGTTAACCCTATCATTCCTGCTGCTTGTGATATTGGCTGCAGAATATTGGTCCACACTTTGAGACATGGAATGCTGGTGTCCTTGGACCGGTCACATTAAATGGTCTCAATGAAGGGAGGAGGGATTTATCTTGGCAAAAGTGGACTTACAAGGTTTGTCTTCAAGAACTGACAATGTCATCTTGCTGCTTCAGTATGCAAAAGAGTAATTTCTTCGTTTGTTGTCCATCAGATTGGTCTTAAGGGAGAAGCATTGAATTTTCATTCACTCAGTGGCAGCTCCTCAGTTGAGTGGGCAGAAGGATCTTTAGTTTCACAAAGACAACCACTAATGTGGTACAAAGTGAGTTGGATGATAAGTATATGCTATGCGCTCTCACATGAACATATATTAATATATTTCTTGGAAAGAATCATGTAAAAGCATGTTTGTGAGACATAAAATTTGTGTTTCTCTCCTTTGAAGATTTATGTTTTATTATTTCTTGTTAATTGAGAATATATGTTCTTCCATCGTTAATGCCAGGGGTGCATTTGGCTTCCAGTGAATATTTCTTTTTTCCAAATACATAAATTTTGAAACAATTTATCCTGCATAATAGCATTATTTGATAGATTGTCTGCATAATGGAGCATGGGTCTCTGTGCATCTTTGAGCCAAACTGGTCTAGAGCTTCTAGTTCTGGACTCTTGAATAATTTATTTCTTTCAAATTTCCAGACAACTTTCAATGCACCAGCTGGACATTCCCCAGTGGCTTTAGATATGGGCAGCATGGGCAAAGGTCAAGTGTGGGTAAATGGACAGAATGTCGGTCGTTATTGGCCTGCATATAAAGCATCAGGTAGCTGTGGTGAATGCAACTATGCTGGATCATTTAATGCAAAGAAATGCTTGAGAAACTGTGGAGAGGCTTCCCAGAGATGGTGCAGACTGATCACTTAGCTATTTGCCATTCTTTTTGCATGTGTTTGGAATCCTTAGGAAAACTGACACATGATGTTAAAAAACTTTCAGGTATCATGTCCCCCGTTCGTGGCTTAACCCGACAGTGAACTCATTGGTTGTGTTTGAAGAATCGGGTGGAGACCCTAATGGAATTTATTTAGTAAGACGAGAAATAGACAGCATTTGCGCAAATATCTATGAGTGGCAGCCTACTTTGGCGAATTACCTATTGCAAGCCTCTGGCAAAGTTAATAAGCCACTGAGGCCGAAAGCTCATTTGTCTTGTGGCCCTGGGCAGAAAATCTCATCAATTAAGTTTGCTAGCTTTGGGACACCAGAAGGGTCTTGCGGAAGTTTCCATCAGGGAAGCTGTCATGCCTCCCACTCCTATGATGCATTTAGCAAGGTAAGCAACAATTTTATATTTCTTTTTGCGAGAATGAGAACCATTCATTTACTTTCTCATTGCAATTACTGCAAGGTTTCAAACATTCATAACCATTAAAAGTTTGCATCTGTTGGTCAACTGCTATTAACTATCCTCGCATTTCTTTGATGGTTATTCACACTTTTGCTTTGTCTGTTTTTTTTTTTTTCCTTTTTTATTGTTGGTCTTTTTGGAGGGAAATTAAACCCGGCCTATGTGGCTATTGACCGGGGCAAAGAGACCCCGCAAACATCAGCAAAGCCTGGTCTGTATTTCTTGCTGCATCTACTGATGTATGGTTACATTCCTGCAGCATTGTGTTGGGCAGAACCGGTGCTCGGTGAAAGTAGCACCTGAAACGTTTGGAGGAGATCCGTGCCCAAATGTCACGAAGAAACTTGCCGTGGAAGCAATTTGCAGCTAATGACCAAAACACTCTCGAAACAAACAAATACTAAAAAAGGTCCAGAATTATGATTTTTCGTAAATTATTCTTCACATCTCCGCCACAATTTCTTTCAGGCTTTTCTGGGGTGAAGTTGTGCAAATATACAGCACACCATCAGGTGAAAAGCCCATACAGGTTGTGAAAATGACTGCCAGTGAGCTTTATGTATATAAGCTAGGGCATTGTTTGATGATCATGCATCCTATATCCTTGCTTCTCACTCAAGCGAGGGAGGAGAGAGGGTTGGTACAGGCACATTGAGATGAAGTTATGCAAGTCCATGTGCGATTCCATTCTTTATTCAGCCTAACTTACAGGCAATTTTCTCATTGCTTGGTTCCTGTAAGAAAGTTTTATTAATTAAAGGTTGAGGCAATTATTCTGCCAAAGCTAGCTAGCATTGTCTTGTCTTCTCGAGTTATGTTCAATTAATAATGGAGTCTGCTTTCGCATTGATGCTTTTGTTCTCCTTGCTGTGATGCATGCTCTGTTGCATGATCTGACGGCCATAAAATTCCCAACTTTGGACTTGTGAATTCGTGCTTTTTCATGGTGATACTGACCACTGAGACTATACATGGTTTGTGATTCAATTCTCTGCAACTTGTTCAAGATGGTTGGCAGAACCAAGCTTGAGTTGGGTTCATCATTTCTTCAAATTTCCATTCCATCTCGATTTCAGCCCATATTGAAGACTCTACCCAAGGCACGGGGTTGGATTTCCCATTCAAATTATTTTCTTCCCTGTTCAAGTTGGTCAGCGTCGTGAAATTATTTTCTTAAAAATTCAAAATATTAAATAAAATATAAAATGTAAATTATATATTATATATATTTGAGTTAAAAATGTAAATAAATTAAATTTATTTAAACTTAAAGTATAAACAAATCAAAATTTTTATAATTAAGTATAATTAATTATTAAAATATAAATAAATAAATATTAATATAAATATTTAAATTTAAATTAATATAAAATAAAATTAAACTAAAATATCACTTAAAATAATAATAATAATAATAATTTTGTTTTACCAACTTTCAAATTTGCAGCACAAAAGCTGTGAAAGTTCATAAAGTTTTCGAAACTACTGTTACGAGCTGTTTTTCCGCAAGAAGCTGAAGCCGAGGGATCAAAATGTCACTGTTCACTCCCTAACATTCATATACTCTGTTTTCGGTTCTCAATTCGAAGTTTTCTGAGATTTCAGTATTCGCAAAACTCCTCAGTTCAGGAATCACTCTCTCAGCTTCCGTAATTTCAAGGTAATATCTCTCATCCTCTTTCTCTCTTGCGTTACTCTGTTTGGTTGGCTTTTGTTTTCCTAATGTCGGTCTACGCTGGTTGTAATTGTTGAACATTATTTTTAGTTGAACTCGGAAATTTTGAAGACTAGAGAGTGTTGAGAAATATCAGAAGTTGAAAATGCCGTTTCTTGATATTCCATTTGATTTGATTTGTGTGTTGTTGTTTGTTATTCGATTCCGAGACTGTTGTTTTCATTAATTTTAATTGCATTAATCAGTCCAAAATATACTTCGATTATTCTAATTATTTGTTATTTGATAACATTTATATTTTATTATTTGATAATTCTTTATTATTTGATAAATTCCAATATCCTTACCCAGAGTTCTTATTTAAAATCCTTAGAGCCATTGCCTATGCAATGTGAGTTGATTATGATAATGTTTTGGAAAACTAAAATATGCCAAAAAAAATAAAAATAAAAAAAGAGAGAGTGTCGTGAAAGTGAAAATATGAGTATCTGCATCCAATTCGCTGAGTTGGAAATATTCAACCCTCTTTTGAGTTTTTTTTTTTTTTTTTCTTACCCTTTTAATTTTTGGGCCGTGAAACAGCCAAAAAAAAGGAAAAAAAAAAAAAAACCATAGGAACGTTTTAAGGTTTCTTCTTTGCAAGATCTCTCTGATGCTTTCTTTAATAATCCATCCTTGCTACCAAGCCTCTGTTTGATTAAATTGATCTCTAGTCCTCTCCAGTAACGATCCAATTGAAATGGGTAATCTCTCAATTCCGATTTCCCTGATCCATTTTTTCCTTTATCCCGCTTTTTACTAATCTTCTCCTTTTCGATTAAAGCTTCTTGAAATAACCATGCCCAAAATTGACATTAATTTTGGCTGTTTTTATTGTTTTTACGTTTCTGCGGGTTGAATTTATAATTTTTTTTTTTTTACTGTTTCTGTTTGCTGTTAAATGAATCAAATGTAACTGTTTAATAACTGATTGACAAGGGACCAAGTATATATGACTATTACACTGATAATGTGAAAGAATTTTGTTTTTTGTTTTATTTATTTATTATTTTTTTATGTTGATTTGATCCAATTTGAGGCATTTTGCTGTTGTGTTCCTAATTACAATGCATGAAACTTGACTACCACATTGAAAATATGAAATTTTTTTGTGGGGCTTATATGGATTTTGGTTCTTGTACGGCAATAGTTAGCTTTTGCAGTATGAATGCCCTAAGGTTCATATCAATTGGTATCAAAGTCATCCACTATCTCCCAATTCTCGTGTGTTATGATCCTAATTGTAAGTTATGGGACTTGAGTCCTATGTTGGAGAAGATCAGAATTTTCTTGTGGGACTGATATAGACTTTGGATTCTTCTAGCTCAATGGCTAGCTTTTAGGGTATGGTTCTCTCAAGGTTCATATTGTCTTCTTCTTTATACCTTTTTGGGTTTGAAGTTTTGATCCAGATGGGATTGCTGACCCCTGTTTTGTTGCCAAGAAATCGAGGGAAACGGGATATGGTTTTGAGGTTTTGATCTTCTTGATTAATGTGATTCAAGAATGCATGAAAGGTTTCCATTAGTGTCAGGGTGGTGTGGGAATAAGTTTGAAAGTGAGCACTTGAATCATACGGGTTTTGAAATGAAATTGGGAAACTAAGTTGTAGATATGATGTCTTCTATCTTTTCCCCCCTCTTTTTATTTCTTCGGGATGCAAACTGCAATTTAATTGCTTTTATGAATCTTGTGGGTGTTACTGATGAATGATCATTATCAGAAAATGCACAGCTTGATTGCTTTTACAATTCTCTAAGTGTGAATTATATGAAAATTTGTTGATGCTATCCTTATTGAAAGTTAGTATCAAAGGCACACATGGTTCGGGTTGAAAAAGTGTGGTCCTTTTAAGGTTGACAACAAAGTTGTTAATCCCTTTTTTCACATATTTATACAGGTTTGTGTATGTCTTGTGATGTCAGTTAGTAATCCTTTTGGGGGATTTGATGTTATAATGCTTGTGAACTAATATGAAAAACATTTGGATCCCAGCAAACAGCAATGAATGTTGTTCGACTCAGCTGATTGATGGAGACGGTGCATTTAATGTTTCTGGAATAGAATATTTTGTTAAGGATGTAAGGTTGGGGGAATGTGGACTGTCCTATGCCATAGTCTCCATCATGGGCCCACAAAGTAGTGGTATGCATCTTTGTTCTTGTTATTCTATATTTTTATGCTTCTCTATTTTTGCTTTTCCTTCAATTCACAGGCATGATTTGCCAATTTATATTATCACTTTACACTAGAAGGTAGACCAATATAACTGAAAGAGAAAACAAGCTGAACCAAAGGAAGATTATGTTTTGAGATGTGCCAAATATTTAAAATTAGAAACCCTGGAAATGTTTTCTTTTCTCTTCAACAATGAAAAACAGCTGTAATACTTTATGTGAAGTTTGGACATCATTATATGTAAATTTACTGAGCCACCCGATTTGAGTTAAATTTCTTTAAAGTTGTATGATAGTGATATTCATTCCCGAAAGACTTTCACATTGGTTTTTATGGACTATGCAGGAAAGAGCACCTTGATAAATCATTTGTTTGGTACCAACTTTAGAGAGATGGATGCTTTTAGAGGAAGGTATGTCTTCATATTGGCTGATGGTCAATTTCCTTTTCTCTTCAACTTTATGCCTTTCTGTAATTATAGGAAAAATAACATTTGAAACTTTATTCAATATGAATGTTTCCATCTATTTTCAGGTCTCAAACCACTAAAGGTATTTGGGTAGCAAGATGTGCTGGTATTGAACCTACTACTCTAGTAATGGACTTAGAGGGCACTGATGGAAGAGAAAGAGGAGAGGTGCCTTCTATTCACTTTTCTTTTCCCTTTTAGTTTTGGAATTAACTTGTCTACTCTTCTTTTTAAATGTTTGCTACATGGATTTTGCATGCCTATAATGAACTTCTGCAGCCATAGGCCAAAATTAGTTTCTATTTTTTTGTATCATCTCCGGAGGTCTCAACTTTCTGTTTATCTAGCCAACTAAACCTTCATATTATAGATTGGAAAAGTACTTGGGCACTGATGGTTTTTTTAATTTCCAAATTAAATTTCATTTTTTTCTGCTTGAAATGGATTATCATATTCATTTGCTTACTCTCTGTTCCCCCACCCCCTTTCTCTGTCTGACTATCTATCTGTCCATCTCTCCCGTTAGGATGATACAGCATTTGAGAAGCAGAGTGCCCTTTTTGCTCTTGCTGTTTCAGACATAGTATTGATAAATATGTAAGTGTTTTTTTAGCAACAAATGCTATTCTTCCCTTTTGCCCTTATGTTCAATGAATTCTTTTGCCATCTTTCATATGCCTAATTACCCTAGGAATAATGCTTAGGTGGTGCCATGATATTGGTCGTGAGCAAGCTGCAAACAAGCCCCTGTTGAAGACTGTATTCCAGGTACTTTTGGTCTATTCACCTTAATTGATTAATGACTGGAATGGTTTTGAACTCATGGTGATTATTTGCATATAGGTCATGATGCGATTGTTTAGTCCACGGAAAACAACTTTGATGTTTGTCATACGTGACAAAACAAGGGTGAGCTCCTGTTTTTCTATATTAGTTTTGTATATTAAGAGAATCAGTTTTCATTTGTCTCTGTATCATGAGTTTGTTGTTGCTTTGTGCAATAAGATTTTGTGTAGTTCAGCCACATTTTTATTGTGTTTTCATCTTCCTTTGCCTGCAGACACCACTAGAGAATTTAGAGCCTGTTTTAAGGGAAGATATTCAGAAGGTAAAGGATGTGGGGCTTCCCTTTTCATTTTTTTGACTAAAGCTACAATTTTTTTTTATTTCTTTCGACGTACTTCTTCAATTGCAGATATGGGATTCTGTTCCTAAGCCACAAGCCCACAAGGACACTCCATTAGGTGAATTTTTTAATGTGAGTTGTCATATATCTCGTTCAGATAAGTTTATCTGAGCCATCCTTTGCAGAAGGGTGGAATATGCTATGTTTTAGTGATTTTATTTTTTGTTTGTCCAGGTTGAAGTTGTTGCACTTTCTAGTTATGAGGAAAAGGAAGAGCAGTTCAAAGAGCAGGTAAGCATGATGGGTGTTTCTATCTTTTTAGATGAAATTTAGGCTCTCAGGATTATTTTACATCATCTCAATATCACCATTTGCCATTATAGACTCCTGTTTGTGATGTAACGAAGAATAGCTACATATCTTTTCTGTTTTGTGGTACTTGTTGCAGCCAATCAGGACGCTATTATTGATTCTTTCTCACTCCCTCTCTCTCTCACTCTCTCTCTCTCTCTCTCTGTGGCTATATTTTCAAGATGCATAATGCTTAAATGTGTTGAATTCACGTCTCTTTGCATACTATCTAGAAAGAGTGTTGTCTGGAACTACCCTCTCGCCAAATAAACCCAACTGACATTAATTTTTGTACTCTGAACTCTTGCTGACAATGAAGGTGGCTGATTTAAGGGGACGGTTCTTCCATTCTATTGCACCCGGTGGGCTTGCAGGAGATCGACAAGGTGTAGTTCCTGCTTCAGGGTTTTCTTTCAGTGCACAGGAAATCTGGAGAGTTATTAAGGAGAACAAGGACCTTGATCTTCCTGCACACAAGGTAATCCTGTGTACATTGCCTTGTACACAGGCTTACAGAAAATACATGTATATTGTTAATGTTAGCTATGACTTGCTCACTTGCAGATCATGGTTGCTACTGTGCGATGTGAAGAAATTGCCAATGATAAGCATGCTAATTTTAGCACAAATGAGGTATATGCAGTTCATGTGTTCTGTTATATTTTCTTTCAGCTTAATTTATTTATTGAATGTTCCTAGCGTTCAAAAAGTTGACACTGACTAAATTGGTTTATCCCAGGAATGGTGCCAAATTGAAGAGGCTGTACAATCTGGTCCAGTCACTGGCTTTGGGCAGAGGCTTAGTTCAATTCTTAACACTTGTCTATCAGAGTAAGTATGTAATTTGGCGTATAAAAGCTGGTGGCACTTATCTCATTTAACCACAAAATATGGAGCAGCTGTAATCTCTGTGGACTTCTTCTTTATTGAAAACCTACCAAAATGGCCAATGAAACTGGCAGCATGTAATCTTTGTCTTTGGTTTAGTCTAGACGAGGTGTTGGAAGAGATGGGGTGGGAATCCTCTGACTACAATATAATTTTGAGATTCCAACTATTGATTCAATCTTTTCACTGGTAAATTCTTGCCATGTACTCTTGAGGACTGTGCTACATTCATGGATTTCTATATTTTGAGATAATGCGGGCTTGTGCTGGGGTACTTTTACCTCAAATTTAATGCAACTTTCTCATAGTCTCTTCTTATGCAAATTTTCTTTTTGGTGTAGTTGTTCGATGGGTCGGAATGATCTTTTAATGAAATTGTTAAAGTATTTACCAACTACATTTCTTTTGCTTCTAGGTATGATTCAGAGGCCACATATTTTGATGAAGGAGTCAGATCAGCAAAAGGAAAGCAGCTTGAAGAAAAATTGCTACAAGTAATCATCTCTTCAATATTAGTTTGCAAATTTGTTGTGATTTAGACTATTTACTCAACAGAGAACGCTAAAATATCATGTACTTAAGCAACTAAAGAGTATGCTACCTTATGCTTAGGTTACCCTTCTTTTCCCAATTTTGGTGGTACATAGTAGATTTGTGTTCATGAATCCATATTTTACTTTTATTGGAATCAGAATGCCATATAGTTTTGTATTAAGAACTAGTTTGTGTTAAGGTTATATTGGAAATATGTAGTACAGAACCAAAGACCTTGGATCTATTTGCTTGTGTACAAAATCCAAAAATGTGCCCTGAGAAGCTTTTGTGGTGTGTGTGAATAGCCACTTATTACTCATTTTCTCTTGTCTATATTAGGGGATCCAATCCAAAAACATGAGGTACTAATTGGTAACCTCATATATCTTAATAGAGCCTAAATAACAAAAACTTCCTGCATTTGTATAAAGAGCTCTTCTTCCTCTATATTTCCACCCCTTTGAACAATAGAGCCTAGATAATGAAATTGGTATTACTGAGAGAATTTTTTCCATAGTTTAATGTAAATACATGCATGTGCATATTTTTAATGGGCTTATTACATGGATGTGGAATCCTTGTCCAAACCTCAGCGATTTACTTGTTGAGCTTGGTTTTGAATTCTTTTCTTTTCATTATTTTGTTTTTCTGATTTGGCAGCTTGTCCAACCAGCTTATCAGTCCATGCTGGGACATATAAGGTCTGGAAACCTTGAAAAATTCAAAGACAAATTTGAGAAGGCTTTGAATGCAGGGGAAGGGTTTTCTTCGGCTGCTTGTGCTTGTACTCAGTCTTGCATGGCTCTTTTTGATGAACAATGTAGAGGTATGGTTAAGTTCCAGTATAACACTTCATTGTATTGAAGCATGGCAAATAACACTTGGTAAAGGAAACCCACAAGATGACTGAACGAAGCTTTGCTGAAAATTTTAGAGAAGACAACAATGAAGGGAGATTGTACAAGTAAACATGTGGGGAAGAAGGAAGGGGCCTTTGCTTTTATCCTTATTTGCATCTGTGAAGAGAGAAATTAGATCTGGTAACTTTACTTGTTGAGCTCACTAAAATGTGTATTGACATCGAGATTGTTTAATTTCAGATGCTGTCATTGGACAAGCAAATTGGGATGCATCTAGAGTTAGGGATAAGCTTCATCGAGATATAGATTCACATGTTGCTTCCGTCCAAGCTGCTAAACTGTCTGATCTCACTTCGATATTTGAGGTAACATTTTTGTGGATTTAATCCATGTTTGTTTCGTTGTGTGATTTCTTCAATTAAATAAAGTACAGTTATGTGGTATTTGGTTCACATATTTATACTTCATTGAACATGTTGGGAATGAGTGGAAGAAATGGGACTAAGCTGGAGCCTTTGTATGATTGAGGAATGAAAGGATCTTAGGTTGGGTTTGGAGTAGAGTTTGGTGAAGAGATTGAGTACATGCTACTACTATGTTAATTGAATATAATAACATTTGTGAGCAATTTTCCCTACAATGAAGTTTTTACCTGAGGATTTATCCACAAATAATGGCTGTTTCATATGGTTAGGAACTCTGCATAAAATGTGGATTGAATTTTATTTCAGAGCCTGCATATTTACTTGAAATTTGATTGGGACCCTTTGCAGGCAAAACTGAATGAGGCATTAGCTGCACCTGTGGAAGCTCTTCTAGATGGAGCTAATAATGAGACTTGGTCTTCAATAAGGAAACTTTTAAGGCGTGAGACAGAATCAGCTGTCTCTGGGCTTTCTAGTGCCCTTTCAGGTTTTGATATGGATGAACAAACTGAAGAAAAAATGCTTATAAATATGGAGAACTATGCAAGCGGTTTGGTTGAAGCAAAGGCAAGGGAACAAGCTGGAAGGGTTCTGAACTGTATGAAGGACAGGTAGAAAAAAACTGCTGATTTTCTAATTTAAATTGTCTGATGCATTTCAGGACTTTATCTTATGGGAATTGGGTGTGAAATTTGCATGCAGATTTTCAATGTTGTTTAGCCATGATTCTGATTCCATTCCTCGAGTTTGGAGTGGAAAAGAAGACATTCGAGCAATTACCAAAACTGCCCGCTCTTCAGTATGATTCTGCTTACATTTAATTAAATGTTGAATCCTATGTCTATTTTAGGTAGAGACATAGAATCATAATTAACTGTGTTTAACCACCAGTCCTTGAAGTTGCTGTCTGTAATGGCTGCCATTCGTTTGGATGGTGATGTTGATAACATTGAGAGTACATTATCCTCTGCTTTGTTGGATAACAAGAACAGTGTTGCTGTTACTGATGGAAGCATCACAACACATGATCCATTGGCCTCAAGCACTTGGGAAGAGGTTGAGTCACTGTTTTTTATCTGGGTTTTTTATTTTCCTTGTGCCATCTATAGTTGTACGACCTAGATGTTACTATCATAGAGATCATATGTATCCTAGAAACCCAAATTCTGATGCTTGAACATCAGATTAGTTTCTAGGATAGACTGTTTGATACCCTTGAAATTGTTGCACTTTGATGGGCAGTTGTGATCCCAATTCCAGTACAAAGTAGATCTCTCTGTTTCCAAGTCTTGGCCATTCTACTTTGGCAGTATGGCAACTGAAGTTCCTCTTTCTATTTCCTTAATTTGGCTGTTTTGACTTCCTATAATAAATTCAGTTCAGAGACTGGAGAATCAACTGTAGCTCAAAATGTCTATTCCCTTCACATGTAAATGCTGTAATTAATCTTCTTCTCATGTTTTAGATAGATTGATGAATGTGTTTACCTATAATACTTTTGTGTAGTTTGATCCAGAAATTTTCTGATGGATATTTGAGGCTGTCTTTCATGCATGGTCTTTTCTGACTGCCTGGAAATTCTTGCTATCTTTTGAAAATACAGTCTCCACGGGACTCTTCTTTTCCTTTGAAGAAATGTTTAACACTTGGCAACTGATTTTTCTATTTCAGATTCCACAGTCAAGGACATTGATCACGCCTGTCCAGTGCAAATCTCTGTGGAGGCAATTCAAGTCGGAGACAGAGTACAGCATCACTCATGCTATTTCTGCTCAGGCATGATGTTCATACATATTGTTCCTTTTGCTTCTCACTTATTTCTTGTATATCTTTAGAGTCCAAGGGTTAACATGGAATTGGAAGAAAGTTGGCAAAGTTGTCTTTCTATGTCTGGTACATCATGAATTACTAGCTAGGACAAGGTCCTCTGAAGAGATAAACATACAGGTCCCAGGAGCAATGGGTCTCTATTCAATGACTAATCTCGAAACTTCAAATTTTTAATCCGATGGGCAAACATTTATATCTGGCTTGGCCTAAGGTGCCAATAACTTTTCGTTGCAGTGGACTGTCTCCATTGAAACTGTAGCATTGCCTCCAAGTTGTATATGATCTGTGGCCACTATTAACTCAATTGGGGTTATTATCTTTAAAAAATGTGTTTATTCATTGATATCTCCATTGATTTTGTTTGTTTCCACATATTTATTTGATCGCTGTTTCAATCTCTAGGAAGCTAACAAACGTGGTAACAACTGGTTGCCACCCCCATGGGCCATTGTCGCAATGCTTGTGCTGGGATTCAATGAATTTATAACACTGCTAAGGTGCATATGTCAGACGTATTTGAGTTGATTCTTTGCTTGGCTAAGATTATATTGACTCTAGTGCTAATGTTTTGTTTTAATGTTTTCTTTTCTTCATGGCAGAAATCCTTTGTATTTGGGTTTGATATTTGTAGGGTATCTAACCTTAAAAGCCCTATGGGTGCAGCTAGACATTTCGGGTGAATTCCGCAATGGTGCTGTGAGTGTCAACTACTTTCTCATTGAGTAGATCCTGGTTTTGTGGTGGGCATGTCTGATTTATGCTAGTGAAACTCTTTGATAACCATAGCATTTGGTTGGATGGATTTTCCAAGTTGTTTTCTACAAATATTTTATCCTTGTAACCGATATCTTGATCACACCATTAGATTTCGTATAACCGATGCAAGAGGCTGATAAGCTCTCAAAATAATTTCTTATATGTTTTATTGAAACTCTCAACCCGGATTTGTTCTTTTCAAGGATTTCGAGGTATAATGTCTAGTCTTTATGTTTTGCAGCTGCCTGGGCTCATTTCTTTGTCTACAAGGTTCCTTCCTACTGTAGTAAACCTTCTGAAACGACTAGCACAGGAGGGACAGAAAGCTGCAACTAATGATCCTCAAAGAAACCCTCCACCAGCGTCCAGAAGTTTTCATAATAGAGCAAACACAAATGTCAATATGTCATCAAGTGCATCATCTGGGATAACATCGCCAGAAATTGGAACTGGATACTCAAGTCCCACAAAAGAAGACTAGGTAAAGTAGCCATCAAATGGTAGCTTTCCTTCTTCCATTTGAAGATGCCACGGATTCTGCTAGCCGTAAGATTGCTGTGTTGCATGTGTATGTTACATGACACGTGATTGTCAAGTCTTGCAAGCATGCAAGAGGGAATAGACTTTGGAGGCATTAATTTTTAACCAAATGCTGGATGGAGGGGCTGGATGGCTGGCTGGCTGTGAAAGAATGCCCCACCCCATATGAGATATAGTGCTAATGTGTGAGTAGTCTAGGTCTCTGTTATGTCTCCATTTTCCTCCTGGACAATGTAAGGCTCCTCTTATCAAATTCTGATTATACCAGCTTGAACCCCAATTTTGTGAAATTTCTATTACAATGACATTTATTCTTTTTGGTCAAATAATAAAGTGCTTGATTTTGGAATGGCAGAATTAGTATGAGCTTGTATATACAAGATCCATTATCTGCTCGTGTTCTGTTATTTTGGTTCAAAGGTGCAGGCTTTTTCTCGCCTCATTGAAGTTCTTGGAATATGGGCCTAGCTTGTTGCACAGAGACTAAGCATGGCTTTATCACATTGACGCGAGGAGTCTTGACACGGTTGAGGTGATATTTTCATGACTGCTGATTGCACATTTGTGAGTCTCATAGTTAGTTGGTTGTGATGGTCCATTGCTTCCATGAACTATTCATGTACCATTCTCCGAAGGGCTTCTTCTTAAACCACAAGTGACCCTGGGATAGGCAGCATTGGGGGACGATTTGGTCCACATGACTGGCCAAGAATTTATGGCTGCGATAAGATACTGAAACCCAGAGGGAAGCAATCAATTATTGCATGGACTACATGTGAGAATTTTATAACGTAGGACTGTTGCTGTTATTGCTTATTTCTTGTTCATATTTGCTCCATGTACCCAAATGGTAAAAAAAAAAAAGAATCTTGTAACCATAAAACGTTTAGCAATTGTATTGGTCGAGTCAAAACTCATAATATCTAATGTTTCATAACAGTCAACCACCCCTCTTCCCCCACAATCCCCCCAAAGTTTCAATGTCTATCTGTGACTCTGCGACTGCAAGTATGATCTGTGCTTATAAACATGCTTGTCAATTTGTAGAAACCTAAGTAAACCTAACCTGGTGTATATTAAAGTTCGTCTGGTACGTTGTTGGTGCAGCCATTGTTTTCCATTCAATACACTCATCAACCTGTAGCATTCAACATGAATTTTCATTCTACAATTTTGTTAAGTAATTTATTGTTCCCTTCTTTCAATCTTACGGATGCGGCTGGAGGATTTGACATCTTGCTTGCTTGCATCGTTCTTTTGACTAAAAGTTTGAAAACGAAGATTGGTTGAGCTATGTGTTATTCGTGAGTTTCTTAGACCCATTTACTTTTAATACTTGTGTTCATGTTAGAAACACAAATTTTAGTATAAGAATAAAATTTTTATTTTATTGTAATTTAGAATAAGAATTGTAAAAAATATATTTTTTATAAAATTAAGGAAAAAATTGCCTACATCTGGTCATTTTTAAGACCGCATGGGTTGATGGGCCTAGTGATGAGAAATAGTGGAACCAAGATAATATTTATTAATTTCTGGTCCTCTTCGGGCACACCTTGTCCGAGGATATAGACCAGCCAACTTTACACCACAAGTTTGTTTCTCTCGTTAAAAGTGCATCTTTTCCATATCTTTTTCCTTCATAATCTGCCACCCACTATTGATGGAATGAGAAGTGATGCTGTCGTGTTACTCAATGAGTGAATTGGTTTAAATCGTTCCTCGTGAATTGCGTAAAATGCCATTAATTTAGATTTCCATCAAATGCTAGAGGCTGCGTTTATGCACCACCTAACCCTCACGGACCACGCATTAAAACAAGTTGTTGATCTTAGACTACAGATAAAAAGAATTGCATCGGACTCAAGTCCCACACTGAAAATATAAAATTTTAATGTGAAGTTTAAATGAATTTGACTCTTTCAATTTAATTCGTAACTTTTGAGATGTTCTTCCCTTAAAATTTATATTAATCGGTCATTTATTTATATTTAATGTACAGATAATAATGTAATCATCTTTTTTTTTTATTTATAAAAAAAATAACAAATTAAATTTAAAATTAAGATTTTATTAATTTTATTGAGAATTTCTTCGATAATATTATGTATGATTACTTTACTAATATAATTTTAAATTTAATTCATAAAATTGTTAGACATGATAGAAATCTCACTAGAATTAAGAAAATTTCAGTATAATGTCATTATTATTATTTATGATCGTATCGTTAGGATGGGTTTGTCTAAGGATATCTGCTTAAATCATATGTCTAATTGTAATATCATGTATCAATTGGTTGGCATTATTAATGAGTTACAACTAAACATGTAAATCATAACCATGCACTCTTGACTTCAGCCTTGAAAAAAGTGTAACAATGACATACACAGGCTTTTATTGAATGTATGTACGTAAGTATGTACGTACGAACAACTTGAATAGTAGCCATTTTACTTCTCCCAAGACAAACCATTATTTTGTGGGTCATCCAATGGCACCAATAGTTGTTGAAATGGTTAATTCGTGGGCAATAAAATATGTTGTCTCTTTTGTCAGGGAAAATTAAAGCAGGATTCCTTATAAATATTTTAGAAATAAAAAGGAAAAAAGAGAACCATTGTGGAGGGAAGCAAAGAGTGCGCATCTGTTGTGATATTTTAATAAATTGTTGAATGATGCTAAGGATATAAATTATATATTAATTCTAATATTTAAGATGTAGATTATATATTAACTTCAATAACCTCAACTAGACATATAAACACTAGTTCAAAGGTAATAGCTAGGTGAGCATAATTTGGTGAAATTTTGGCAAAAAATTTCAATAGAATTGAAAATGTTCATTTTTTGAAACCCTAGACCTAGCCTGGATGATTGTAGTCAAATAGGCTGCACCCAATGTGGCTTCTCTGCCGTGCAGGTTCATCGCATTCGTTTGTTGAAAAGGGAAGTGTAGTGGATTAAGTGAGCAAATAATGAACAACAAAAAAGGAACAACAAGTCTTGACAAAGCCTGTGAAAAAACAAAAAAAAAAAAAAAAAAAAAAAAAAACTAAGACGCAGAAAGAAGAATATTGATAAAGCAACCCTGTATTTGCAAGACAGCAAATTAGGTTTTATTTCAACCCCATGTAAGGTGAGGGTCCAAAACTCTTAAAAATTAAGGGTTTTATTGTGATTGACATCAACTATAGACATTATTCTTGATAGGTTGGAAAGCAAGTCTACCACTACTTGGGTATTGCTAAATTTAATATATAATCTATTCTGAACCTCAATAATTTAAAATTTTATCTTAATTAAAGTCAGAAATTTAAATCACTCTATTTTTATTCTTTAGCTAGCTAGCTTGGTTCTAGAGCACAGACATTATAATTACATATCTAAAGACTACTAATGTGTAGTCTTGTACATAATAGTAGGATGTATAAATTCGCGTTAATCCCATGTAAATCCACTGCATCTCTGTAATGGATAGCATGTTCTGAGAAATGTACCTACATCTATTAATTACAATGGTCCCTGTATTACCTGCTACCCATCATCTTTGCAAAGGGATTCTCAAAAGGGCCTCTCATGGCATGGCAGCTAGGATTTACTCAAAGCAGGCTGGCTTGTGACCATGTATTAGCTCCATGGAGAGACATGATCAGGTTCACACTTAATCCAACTGTCATTCATTCGTGGTCCAACTGTGGCATTCATTTCACCATTAAATGACGCCCCCACCTCCAGTTGTAATTTCAGTGACTTTCAAATACAGTTGAGAACTGCCATCCTCGTTATTATATATGCTGTTATTATATTATATATTTCATACAGTTTGGTGGTGCTTTATGGTTGTAGTTCATATTCTATGGTATATATTTCAGCAGACACACAAAATAAGACTAACCACATAGAGGAAGAAGTAAAGAAGCAAGAGTTTCTTCAGTGAGTCTCTTTTCTGCCTTCAATGGCTTCTGGTCGTGTGCCAGTCTTGAAGCTGTTGCTCCTCGTTGTTCTATGGCTTTACACTCTCTCTTCTTCTCAAGGTCACTTCCACTGTCTCAACCCCATATATTGTTTGCTTTTCCTTTCTCCTCTCTTTCTTTGATGTTTTCATTTTGATGATCATAAGTCCAAAGACCGTTCTTTTTAACTTCATTGTTTTGATTTGTGTAATGGCATGCTTATATGGTATACGTATTTCTCTGTGTTGTTTTCCGGAGTTGTCGTCGTCGTCGTCGTCATCGTCGTCCTTCTTCTTCCATTGCTTTCTTTGACTAAAGTGTGAAAGAAAAAAGTTTGTTTTTTAACGCCACTTCTTTTTCCTCTTCTTTTTCAAAGGCAAGAAAGGAAGAAAAAAGATGAAACCACCATCAATGTATGTTTACAGATGAAGACAGGTTGATGGGGTGGTAGTTGAAATCAATAAGTGTTTATGATGTCATAATTTTTGTAATTTACTGGCCTTTGGCCTATTGAAATACAACTATATCCCTCTAGAACATCCATATACAGCTCAACACATTCCATGTAGCATTTGCATTTTGATCAGTGATGCCTTTTCCGAATAACATAATTAAAATCGATGACTAATATGAATATTATTTGCAAATGCAGGTTATCCAAAGTCATTTTATCAACACAAGTATCCATTTATCAAGAAAGCAAGCACTTTCTCCTCATCATCTTCATTCTCATCAAGCCCTGGAGACGGTGGCTATGACTATATAATTGTTGGGGGTGGCACAGCAGGCTGTCCCTTGGCTGCAACCCTCTCACAAAACTTCAGTGTCTTGTTGCTTGAGAGAGGGGGTGTGCCTTTCTCCAACGCAAATGTCTCCTTCTTGAGGAATTTCCACATCAACCTTGCTGATATCTCTCCAACTTCTGCTTCCCAGTACTTCATCTCCACTGACGGAGTCATCAATTCAAGGGCCAGGGTCCTGGGAGGTGGAAGTTCCACTAATGCTGGTTTTTACTCTAGGGCTAACCCAAGGTATGAATGATATATGTCCAAGTTTTCCATTCTCTTGGCCACTGGCCAACTAGAGCTGTTCTGGTATACACACCTGGTAACATGTGCACCCATCCTCACCTATCCAATCATTCACTGGCACGTCGGCTGACTGCACACGCACTCATAGCAGTCCATAATTTCAACAACGAACTTGGCAAGCATTTATTTTAATGGTGGCAAAGTCGAACCATTCTTGCACTATCAACTACCAAGCACGTGTGAAGTGTGGAGTTGAAGGATAGAAACCCAAGTCTGTGATGGGCATCAATCCCACTAGAACCTCTTTTTATTGCATGCCATGTGAGGTTGGTTGTTGTAAGGGGCTGCAATAAAGGTGGCAACTAGGATAAATAAATTATAAAAATAAATAATAAAAAGACTTAATAAAGGTGGCAACTTTTGGAGGAGCCAAGTGTCATGATTAAGATCAATCCGACTATAATTACAAAATCTTGGATCCATATATTAACAAAAAAAGAGTTAGTTTTTTTCTTTTGGGGGGGGGGGGGAGGGGGTAGAAGGTGCAATTACGTTGTCCTGTAGAACCTTTAGTTTTTTTCTTTTGGGGGGGAGGGGGTAGAAGGTGCAATTATGTTGTCCTGTAGAACCTATACCAGCGTCAAGTCTTTTTTGAGCAGAAAACATCACATCAGTAGACAAAGATGTAAAAGTCAAGTTCCTTGTGGTTTGGAGAGAGAGAGAGAGAGAGAGAGAGAGTGGGGGGGGGGGTTGGCAATAATCAATTCTCGCAAATTGATACACGCCATGTAGTAGATGAGTTCATGCAGATAATGACCCAGCAAAAAATTTCTTTTCTCACAATTGTGAGGACAATATTGAAAGCTGTCATAAATTCGTCGGTTAGACAACTTGGATGTTGATGCAACCGCAAGTCATGTGACAAGATCACAGCATCAGCATCAGCATCAGCATGAGTAATGTCACCTTTTCTAGAATTTAGAAACTCCATTTCAAAAGAGTCATGGAAACTTTAATTATGAAAACTGTGAAGTGGACTGGACTTATGCGTCAAAGCAATAGGATTCCTCCATTAGGGGGGACCGGGCCATTGATTTTGATCTATTCCCATTGGGACGAATGGTTCATTTGACTTAGGGTTGATCTCGGTTTCAGTTTAAACTGAAATTGAACTGCGCTGAATCTTCGAGGTTACGGTTACAAACGTAACCAAAGAGGTCTAAACCGGTCCAGATTTGGGATTTATAACCCAGATTAGTACGGTAACGGGACTAAATTGGACCGAATTCGTGAAAAGTCAATTTGAACCAGCAATTCACACGCTGGACTAGACAGACCATAACACTTTTTTTTTTTTTTTCTTTACTTTCATATCTTTTCTTTTATATATATATATATATATATATATATATTTTATAATCCCTCGAACAACTTGAATGAAAACTTTAAAATGTTCTAATGTTTTGATTAGGAAAAATAAAAAATAAAAAAACCTCACCAAACTATATCAAACCGAAATCTAAACCGTAACGGGACCGGACCCTAGTTGGACATGCAGAAGTGTCACGGCTCACTTTGATCTGGGCCACCGACATACACACAACAAACTGCATTCAATTTCCGGACTACTGTTAACAATGCAACGGCTGTTTGTTTCTGCAGGTTTATAGAAAAAATGGGCTGGGATGCAAAGTTGGTGAATAAGTCCTATCCATGGATTGAGAAACAAATTATTCATCATCCCAAGGTTGCACCATGGCAGGCTGCTGTAAGGGACGGTCTCTTGGCTGTTGGGGTGTCACCTTACAATGGAATCACTTATGATCACATCAATGGAACAAAATTTGGGGGCACCATTTTTGACCGGTTCGGCCGCCGGCACACTGCTGCTGAACTACTTGCCTCAGCCGACCCTCAGAAGCTCACTGTCTTGGTCCACGCCACCGTCCAAAAAATCTTATTTGACACTTCAGGTAATGTTTGCGTTTTATAAGATGAAGGTCAATAATGTATTGATAATTTGCTATATGTTAAAAACACAGGAAAGCAACCAAAGGCTGTTGGAGTCATATTTAAGGATGAGAATGGTAAGCAACATGAAGCTTCCCTTGGAAATACCCCAGGCAGTGAGATAATACTGTCAAGCGGAGCAATTGGCAGCCCACAAATGTTACTACTAAGTGGCATTGGCCCAAGAGCTGACCTTGAAAAGTTGAACATATCAGTAGTACTCGATAACAAGTTTGTAGGGAAAGGCATGGCTGATAACCCCATGAACTCGATCTTCATTCCTGCTAAAGGACCGGTTGTGCAGTCCCTAATACAAACTGTAGGGATTACCGAGTTGGGTGTGTACATTGAAGCCAGCAGCGGATTTGGGCAATCCAATGATAGCATACAGTGTCACCATGGACTTGTTTCTGCAGAGGTAAGCAAAATCTTTCCCAATGCACAAGGCTTGCACGTTGTGCGGTCTGGGGAAGGGTGAGCTGATGATAATATGCATAGTTTCTTGCAAGGTTCAAATAATTTTTAGATGATTGATTTTGCTCATTAGGTTCTGTATCATATAATATCATTAATTGTATTTGGTTGTGTGACCAGATTGGGCAATTATCAACAATTCCTCCAAAGGAAAGAACACCAGAAGCCATTCAGGCTTACATCGGGAGAAAGAAAGACATTCCACACGAGGCATTTAAGGGAGGGTTCATTCTGGAGAAGATTGCAGACCCCTTCTCCAAAGGCCAGATCAGCTTAATCAACACAAATGTGGATGATAACCCTTCTATCACCTTCAACTACTTCAAGCATCCACACGATCTAAGGCGCTGCGTCAACGGGATTCGATTGATCGCAGAGCTTGTGCAATCAGAACACTTTAAGAACTCTGCACAATGTGACCAGCTGACCACAGAGAGAATTCTTAACTGGAGTGTCAGTGCTAATGTCAACTTCGTGCCTAAGCATACCAATGACACCAAGTCATTAGAGCAGTTCTGCAAAGACACAGTGATCACAATTTGGCATTACCATGGGGGATGTCTTGTTGGCAGGGTGGTCGACCCTGACTACAAGGTCCTTGGTGTCCAAAAGCTTAGGATTGTTGATGGATCACTGTTTAGAGACTCCCCCGGAACAAATCCTCAAGCCACTGTCCTGATGATGGGCAGGTAACTGAAAATACTTAACATTTTCCTCCTTGAAAATAAAAATTATGCAACTATCTCAACATAAAAATTGTCTTTTCATCATATGCAGATACATGGGGCTGAAGATTTTGAGAGATAGACTGGGAGAAGCAGTTGTTATTTAAGCAAAGAAGATCAACTAGGAGCATGAAATGGCAATGATAAGTAGTAAAATTGTAATGTAGCTAATATATGTGTACCCATTAGCAAGCAAATTGTCGTTTGGTGCTTCTACTCTCTAGGGAAATCCATATTTCTATCCTACTTGTATCTTTTTATCTGCAACTGTGACTGCTCTTGACGGCCAAGGGCAAAAAGAATTAACCTTTCTGAACTGGATATTTTGGGTGCATGCTGAGAGACGTAAGCCTTTCTTCTCAAAGCTTTACTGTTACACCAAGCCTCACCCTCCATGGTTCCCCTCGAAGCAGGTGAAAAATTATGGATGTTTGTTCAGAACCAATGAAGGCCCCCATTGCACAATGGCAATTATGAGCAAGAAAAGGAAATGTCAACAGCAAACATTTTTTCTTCAAGCTGTCAATGTTTGGAGGAATTGCAAGAGATTTGAGGTTTGAACTCAGAATTGCAAGAGTTTACCAACACTCTTAACATTTTTGGTTAAAAATTAAATGAAGTAGAGTGCAGTTTTTATTAATTTTCTGGTATGCAGTTCATGCATGAGTGTGAATGATTTCATATTACAACTCTGAAATAACAACAATAAAACTTTAATTTCAAAAATAATTATTGAGGGTGATTATATGATTTATTTTTTTTGGTTAATTTTATAACCTAAAAAATTCATATTATATGGACTCTGGCTAGCTTTACACTGACCGCCAGACTTTTCACAGCACCGTGCTAGTTAGTAGAAAAATTTATAACATCATTAGCACTCCCATCGTTTATGTTTGTGTGAATTATTTTCTCCTTTCAATTCAAGTGTACATATCATTTCATTTCCATTCCCTGAACCAACTTCCCAGAAAGCAACAACGTTGAATGACCCAGAAAATGCTCTTTAACTCAAACTACATTCTCTCTCTTTTTCTTTAAGAACAATGAGCTCGTAATTTAGCTGTCTTGAGAACAAAAGTGAACACTTGACCTGACTTATAATGTTTATAGTATTATACGGACATAGAGTTTTTAGGTGATACATGTCTTACGAATGGTTAGCTTATATTAAATACTTCACGAAAAATTTAAATAGACTCAGAAGTGATGAATTTAAATAAATATAATTAATTTTTATACTATATATTTATTATATGTGTTATATTCACATTAATTGATTGTATTTACTTGAATTTATTATTTTTGAATTTATTTAGCCAGTCTCAAATAATTAGTAGACCTTTTTATGGGTTTAATAGACATTATTTATTATTTTTATTATTAACACAAAAATAATCAATGATTAACTCGTTAGATGTTAGAGAAAATAGGTTGACAGACTTGGAGACATTGCAACCAAAGCTTGAGTAACCACCCAAGCTAACCTGCTTTTTCTTTCTTTTTTTTCTTTTAAAAAAAATTATAATAAGATCGCATCACATGCCAGTTTTGCATTATATTAAAGTACATTTTTTAAGTTCGGTTAGAAGTAGTAGATCATTCGTGCCATCCTTCAGAGATTTGCAAGAAAGCTTGCTTGCTTACAACGTGGTCCAAAGGATATAAACATGAGCAATTGGTTAAGATAACGTGTCTTTGAGTCCTGACCATAGAAATGCCAGAAGCCAAAGAGCCCATTCTTATTTTGGGTATGAGCCTTGGATTTTTTTTTTTTTTAATTTTTCTCTATGGTGGGGGGGGGGGGGAGGGAACGAAAATGACACTCGTTAAGGAAGATTGGGTTACACATCGCACAATGGAGTGACAAAGAATCCAATTACTCCTACAACTGTACATACACAAACTACTTAAATATATATTAAGGATTTTAATGAATACTCAAATTTAATACTTTTCTTTGCACAAATAAATTTTTTAATTATTGGACCACAATAATTAATATTATAACTTTCAACTTTAGTCATTAGGTTGATGCTGAAGTCTATTTCTTGCTCAATTAATGCAACTAATATAATATAAAGTCTAACAATAAATTATATATTAAATTTTAACACGTCTCATTGTTTATAAATTTATTCAATTGAAAAAAATGAACAAAGGTGAGACCAATGGAATAACTAATTTATATATGAAATTACATTTGTTCATTACAAACATAAAAATAATCCTTTTTGAGTCCAACTCTGCGCCGTCCAAGGCCCTGCACCCACCACTTGCTATTTTTCCAAGCAGTAATGGTACGTGGACGAAGGCAAAGTGATACACGAAAGAAGTGCCGTTTAACATAAAAACCCTTATTATTATTATGGTTGTGATTAACAGCTCAATGGCCCAACCGCGAAAGAAAAAGGATAAGCAGGCCTAAGAGGATTATCAAGAAAACTGTTGCTAGCCTAGCATGTAGATGTCTAGGTTCTATTAGATTCTGAGTCCAATTTCATATAGAAAAGTTTTGTTCTATTTATTTAAGTTTGACGTGACAATATTATATTTATTAATCATATATTTATAATCTAATCTTAAGTTGTAATTATGTATTTAATGATTATAAACATGTAATTAATAATATCATTTCTGTGGGCTCTCGTCCCTTTTTATTACTTTGTCTACATAACATCACTGTTGAATTAAGCTTTGTTATTGTATTTGCGATGGGTATGGTGGAACTAAGCAATCCCACCCCCCCCCCCGGGGGGTTGGCATGGAAGGATTGCTGGATTAACAACAAGAAGGTAGGGGTATACAATTGTACACTTCCAACTGCACTATCCTTAGAAAATTGGATAAAATAAAATTTCAATTCTTTGGATGAAAGATTAAATTCCACAAGAATTCAAGAAGTCAGTCCAAAAAAAAAAAAAAAAATCTGTTAAAAATTAAATAGTCTTGGCTTTTATGTTCATGCCTTAACAAACAGTCATCGACAAAATGGGAGACATTTATGTGTGCCTGGGCCAGCTTCCTGGTCAGATTGACAACAATACAAGGAGAAGATCCACCAGTGCGTGGACCAATACAAGAAAGACACACAAGAGCAAAGTAAGATTCCCCTTTTTGTTACCAATAAAAAGAACACAAAAGAAAATATTTTTCTTTGGCTTGTCATCAGGAAAGGAATCAATTCCATGGCTTTTTTTTTTTTTTTTTTAATTAAAAAAATATTATATTCATTTATATATTGAAATTAAGAATTATTTTTTTATAAAAAAATTTATTACTCAAATGTTAATAAATCTAAAGAATTATTTTAATATTAATGAATTTGAAATTTTATTACTTTATGTTTGATAGCTAAAGTTTTTTTTTTTTTTCTTTTCTCATGAATCAATTTCGGGGTTGCTTAGTCAATGATTGTGGTTTGAGGATGTAGACAGCAAACTATAAAGAGAGCGATTTAATTGCGAATTTATTTTTGCACATGGTGGTAGGTAATTGAATGTCACCGGATTACGAGCAAGCTATAGGCGCGTTAAACAGAGTTTGAGAGCGGACGTCAAAGTGGATTGGATTTGAGGGATCAAATTCAGGGGAGCCCAAGGTCCCATTAGGGAAAGTTCATATTAATGTACAACATTGTTTTAGATATATTAAAAAATTTATTAAAATTAGCGAATTTCTCATCAATCCAACACAAGATTTGAACATGCTTATTCTAAAAGCTGAATCTCGAATTCATAATTAGTGGACTGGTAATAACACAAATAATACAATTAAGATAAGTTCATCTAAATTATGAATTTGCATCCATAGGAACATGGTAGGCCATCACTTCAGTACAGAACTTGACTTCCAAACGTGTTGAAAACCCAGTTGAGAGAGAGAGAGAGAGAGAGAGAGAGGGGGGGGAGTTTAAAGTGGTTGAAGTGGAGACATCTCGGTGCAGGTTGAGAAGTGGGTAGGCCCGATTACTTTAGATTTGTTCTTTTCCTTTCTTTTACAATTTTATTCCAAAATTTCCTTCCCTCTCTATCTCTCTCTCTCTCTCTCGCAGTAGCTACCTGGACATAATTTTTGGGTTGACCTGCAAGTCTCTCAAATTTTACATGCAAATGGTTTTTACCATTTTCATTTTTGGGTCAAGACACCCATGTGCCAGCTGAGGGAAACGATTGTAGACAACTCAGCACAAGTTTGAGGTTACCAAACTAGTATTGTTTTCTTCCTTCCTTCCTTGCTTGTTATCCCCTGGATTATTCTTTGTTATTCCCCGGGTTACCGAAGTTGTCGGTGTGTGCGTGTGTTTTTTTTTTCCTTTTTGGTACATCAGAAAAAACAAAGAACAACTCAACATTTTCTAATTAGAAAAATTAATCCTCACATGAATGAGCTTAGAATGAATTGATGAAGGAAACGCCCCAATTTCTAAACTCAACTCAACAGAAGTGACTAAATTTTGTGATAGCAAATACTAAGATTTAAATTTTAGAATAATAAATAAAAATTTATATAATTTTATTATTAAATATTATGACTATTAACAAGTGTGTTTATGCTTTATTAACTATCCTTTGATCTCTAACATGGGATTTTTTTCCTTCTTAATTTCTATATGGATTATGTGTTTTTAACCAAAGTGAAAGGATAGATTTAATATGGTAACATCATATGTCTTGAACACCTAAAATAAAAGTCTTTTTTTGAAAAAAAAAAAAACTATTTATTAACAAGAAGAATTAATTAGGAAGTGAACAATTTGGTGAAATATCATCAGGTCCTAACCTAAATTTGACGCAAAACCAATTACTTGACTTTGGGAAGCTACCTAAATCGCTAGTTCATTTTAACTCAAAAAGAAAGGGAAGATATGTATAGAGACGTATAATAATGAGAATTTTTATTTTAATTCTTATTTTTTAATTTATTATTATTATTATATATAAAATAAGTGAGAACTATCTTAAATAAAAAAATAAAAAATTAAATTTATATAATATAAAATATAAATAAATTATATTCATAAAAAAAAAACGAGGAAACATAATTAGTTGATTTTTTTTCTCGGAATTCTGTCCACCCAATGCACCAAAGCAAAACACTTTTTTAATTATATAAATACAATTAAATAAATAATTAAGAAAAAAATTGGAACTTTCTCTATATAATAAGCACAACATAGATAATGCAATTATTTATTTATAATTTATTTTTTTGTTTATCTGCATCTCTCTCTCTCTCTCTCTCTATAATATTAAGGCCAAGGGGAATCCAACTTTAGCCCCATCTTTCCCGCTCCATCCTTCTCTATTTCTCTCTAACTAAAGAGGTTTCCGAGCCTAAAAAATTTTGCTTTCTTTCCCCATGGCAGACAGGGTTTACCCTTCAAATAGACCCACCGCCACCACCAACGGCGCCGCCACCGCCACCACCACCGCCCCCGCCTTTCCGGCCACCAAGGCCCAACTCTACGGCGCCACCCGGCCACCCTACCGCCCACAGACCAACCGCTACCGCAAACGCAGCCGCCGGGGTTGCTTCTGCTTCTGCTGTCTGTGGACAACCATCATCATTCTCAGTCTCCTCTTCCTGGCCGGCATAGCCGGCACGGTCTTCTACATCCTCTACCGTCCCCACCGCCCATCATTCTCCGTCACCGGACTCAAAATCGCCTCCGTAAACCTCACCAAAACTTCCCGACTCACCACCAAGATCAAGCTCAACATAACCACCACCAACCCCAATAAAAAACTCATCTTTATCTACAACCCCACCACCATTTCTGCCACCACGGCCACTGACAACATTGAATTAGGCCAAACCACGATACCCTCTTTTGTTCATGGCAAAAAGAACACAACTTTATTGATATCCACCATCACAAGCAGTGGTCAGCCACTGGATGATGCATCGGCCAGCAAGTTAAAGACTGATTTGAAGAGCAAGAATGGAGTGAATTTAAAGATTAATCTTAACACCAAGTTGGAAATCAAGGCCGGTGGGCTCAAGACTCCAAAAACTAGGATCAGGGTATCTTGTGAAGGGATTAAAGCTAATGTTCCTACTGGGAAAAAAGCAACAACAGCATCTGTTTCTAACGCTAAGTGCAAGTTTGATTTGAGGATCAAGATCTGGAGGTGGACTTTCTAAGAGAAATGATTGTTTATAGGAGATAAAAAGGTGTGAATTTTTTTTTTTTCCAATTTTTGTGGTTATTTTCTTCTCCTTGTGCAATTCTTGTATGTTTGATTAGACATATATATATATTTTCTTTATCTGGGATTGGTTATGACCATGTGTTTGTAAATGGAGGAATCAAGGTTTGGTGCTTGATCATTGTAGTAGGTGTGTTTGTCATATATAGATATTTTAAAGATTTTTATTGAATTTTTGATTGCTTTTTGTTATCATGAAAGAAAGGCTCAATGGCGAGTTTCTCATACTGTGGTGCTTTTAGAAGGGTTGTGATTGGAAGCTTTCTATGAGATCATAGATTCGGATGTTGGTCAGAGTGATCCGTAATTTTTACTGTTTTTGGGGTTTATTTCCTCAGCGTCAATTCTTTCAGATTAGATTGTAAACACCGCCCAGTCATCTTATTTCTTACCCATAAAAAAAAAAAATAAAAAATCTTTTTAATAGTTCTTTATTTATAAAAGTTGTACTCGGGAAGGGTGTTAGTGCTGCACACGAATTCATAACTAGAGTCAATGTAATAAAAGTCAATGAATTAGTTGAAAAAAGATAAAAGGAAAACTATACATTATGTTAGTAGTGAGAACATGATGATCATATTCCTTTCCAGGCAGTCTGAAGAATTTTGTGCACAACAGTTGGTCTTATTAGTTTTAGTGATTTGTTGTTGGGTAATGGTTGTCATCCAACAACCAGGGAAAATAAAAAATTCAATAATTCTTGTGCACAAGGTTTTTACTGTGCTTTTGGATTTGGGGGTAATTTCTAGTCATTTTTTGCAGCCCAATTAATAGAAAAATTGTGCATTTACCCATTATATGAACATATATTGAATAACATACTCTTTTGTTTAATTATTTTATGAAATATCTATATACAAATGATAGAAATAAAAAGAGAAGAGGAATGTAAAAGGAATTGTATGTGTCCATTTCACTTTGACGCGGAAATAATTTTGCGAGTGAGCTTTTGGAATATATATATATATATATATTTGTCATTTTTAATATAAAAAATTAATTAATAATAAAGTTATAAATATAAATTCAACCTTCATGATAATGTAATATAAACCCACTTCTAAAATGTACCCCTCTCGCTCTCTCCGAAACATAAAAAAGGCATAAAAAATTTATAAAAATCCATCGAGTAGAATAGAATAATAAAGAATTGCAATATGATTTTTTTTTTTAAAAAAAAAAAACAAACAAATTGTAATATGATTTGGTGGGATATTATATTGGTGTAAGTAATGGATACAACTGTCGGTGGGGGATCTTGAAAGCTACAAGTATTGCGGCCGTGGTCGTTGTGGCCACTGTGTGGCCATGTGGGACAAAAACACCCAACGTGCTCCGGTGGATCATGTCACTGTGACTAAGACCTTTCGAAAAAGTAATAAGCATATGGCAAAGCGAGTGGCATCATGCCATGACACAGTGAATGTATTCAGTGTACAAACTTGAGAGAATTTCTTATGATCGTGCCAATTGCAATGAAAGGAAAATTGGTCAACGACTTCTATTATTTTCAAAAAAAAAAAAAAAGAAATAAAAAATAATAATACAATTATTGGTGGGACCGATATTTCGACAACAAATTCAAGTTTCATAACAATTTAATTATGAAACTAATTTAGCGACTGTAAAATAAAAATTTTTGTGAGGACGAGTATAGAAAATATGGATAAAATAGAACCAATTCGGTGGGCATTTGTCTCCCATTCATTTGCATGTGGCTAGACCTCTGGTTGTGGCATATAAAACATGAAGAAGAAGACCCATTAGTGAGATTCAATGGTGAAGGTGCAATTAAATGGCATCGGCAAGGAGGTTGTTCCGGGGGGGGGGGGGAGGGGTTGCATCTTGGACCCACTAGCGGGTTAAATGAATATGAACAATCAACGGTAGAGCATGTGCACTAGCATGGGTTCATGTTTTCTTTATATTTTGGGATGTACATATATAAATTATAAGATTCACTTAGGTACTTACCATTCAATAAATCTCTCCATAAAATTTTGTGGGGTAAGATGAGAATCAAGGTCTAATGCTAATGTGCAATATCTGAGTTTGGGCCGCTGGATATGTTCCTCAAAAAGTTCTCTGCAACATGTGGGCCCAACAGGCCCCCAAGTCCCCACAGCATTCAGTTTCATCAGTCATGGACCGTACATCAAGTTCGACTGCTAATGATCAACGGCTGAGACCCCATTGTTGTGTTCCGTTTGAAAAACCTGGCATAAAACCCTGGCCGTTGATGGGTTTTGTCTCAAGGGCGCTGCTTTAAACCCCCACCAAATCTAAAACCCTACCAAAGTCTCTCTCTCTCTCTTACACACGCACACACAAGACAAGAACAAGAAGAACAAAAACAATGTACAGGGTAGCTTTAAGACTAGCTTCATCCATTGGGTACTGATTCTCTTATGAGACTCTTTACTTCTTTGATTTTCTCATTCACATGGTATTCTCTTTCTCTCTCTCTTTTTCTCTCTTTATCTTTCTATATGCATATCTGTGTGAATGTCCTTGATTACAGAATTATGGTGACTGATACTTCTTTCACTGTTGTGGGTTCTTTGCTTTTTGCTCAGTTCCTCTGTTTCCAAGAAAGTGGTAATAGTCTCTCTCTCTCAAGTTTTCCTCTTTCTGGTGCTACTTTATGAGAAATGAATCATTGGGGAATTTTTTTGCTATATGGTGGCTTGATTTATTTAAAAAATGGAAATCAACTTTCTTCAATAACCCCTGCCTGCCAAAAGGAACATTTTATTTGCAAAAGATATATTTTTTCCTTTTCAAGATTTTAATCATTGAAATGGGCGGTTGCAATGCTAAAAAACCGAATCTTTCAATTTTATCTATTTGGGTTGTTTTCCTTGGTTTATGCAAGGGATGTAGATGTTATGTATGTGTAATTTTAAGAAGGAAATGGTCTTGTTGAATGTTGCTCTTAATTGGATAGGCGTGCAGTAGGATTATATGCAATAGAGGTTATGTGGCCAAAGAGATCAATTTCGGGGTTGGAGCTCGGGCAGCTATGTTGCAGGGTGTTAATGAGGTAGCAGAGTCACCATGGGACCAAAGGTATCGGTCCTAACACTGATTGTACTCTTTTGATTTCTTCCTTTATATCTGTCATTCTGTGCAGTATTGCACTTTCTACTGTAGGTTCAACCTATCTTGATTGACATGATCAGTTTCATGCTTCAAGAACTGCCTATTTCCATATTATCTTGCAGTTTTTGTGAAGACAATATTGGTTATCTTTTGGGCACCTGCCTGTTTAATTATTTACAACTCTCTTCCTGCACTGATTAATTCAGGGTCGGAATGTTATTATTGAGAAAAGTCATGGAAATCCTAAGGTAACAAAAGATGGTGTTACAGTTGCCAAAAGTGTAAAATTCAAGGAAAAGGCCAAGAATGTTGGTGCAGAACTTGTAAAGCAAGTAGCAAATGCTACTAATACAACTGCTGGAGATGGTAACTTCTTCTTGCTACTTCTATACTTCATGTACTATTTTTTTCATAAATAGTGCACATATGTGTATATATGATGAGGAAGTCATAGGTTCGAGTTGCAAAAACTATTTCTCTGTGAAAAAAAAACATGGCATTCTTAGGTATGCTTTGAAAAAACCTGGCTGTGGAGTGAGTGAAAATGATTAAGCTACAATTTGTTTGAGTTGGCAAAGCCTCAACTCTGCAGCCTTCTGAGGTTGGAGCTCATTTTAAGTATATTTTTTCCAAGGAAAGAATCTAGCTTGGTTCAGTTAAAATATACCTGGAGACGTGGATTTTTCAAGGCCTTTGTTGCTATACTACCTTTGATACCAGTGTTTATGCATGATATCTTGTTATGCATAGGCTTAATATTGCATATTACCAGGTTTCTTTTACTTGGGGAATCAGGATACAAAGGGTTTTGGCTTTATCATTTCAATTTTAAAATGTGTTGTACAACCAAATTCCATGACAAAGGTACAATGGTCAAAGTTGAAAAATTATGTTTGTTCACTCTTCAGATCATGCAGGAGTTTCTCACAGCAGAGATTTGTTATTTGTCTGCTTACAGGTACAACTTGTGCAACTGTCCTGACTCAGGCCATACTGACAGAAGGCTGCAAGTCTGTAGCTGCTGGTGTAAATGTCATGGATTTGCGCTCTGGTATTAAAATGGCTGTCGATGCTATCATCTCTGACTTGAAAAAGGGAGCACTGATGATAAATACACCAGAAGAAATTACACAGGTATGGAATGTCTTCCAGAAACTACTTTGTCTTTTCTTGCATTTGGTATGAAACTTTGGTCTACAATAATATTTCATGACTCAAAACTGTAGATTGGGTTGTAGTAATGCAAACAAAAATGCCATCTAGCATTGCTTACTTTGTGTTTGGTAGGTGTAGCTTTGCAAAATAGTTTGGCCATGCACCGATAACGTGGAACATCTCAAAATTTCAACTTTATATCCATTAATTACCATATCCAGAACTAGCTGTAACATGGCTCTTTAGTAATTGATGCTGGATCCATGGAAACATATGGTGTCATGCACTCTTAGACTTACCCATTTTCTTATTTTAGTTTGACTAATGGCCATAATATTGTAATGCATTATGGGTAGGTTGCCACTATCTCTGCAAATGGTGAACAGGAGATTGGAGAGTTGATGGCAAGAGCGATGGAGAAAGTTGGGAAAGAAGGAATCATTACTGTTGCTGTGCGTATGCTTTCTATTCTGACATACAGCAATCCTAAATAATATGTAGATAAATGTTACCTATGTTTATTTATTTTATTGAATTTCACAGGATGGCAATACCTTGGATAATGAGTTAGAAGTTGTGGAAGGAATGAAGCTGGCTAGAGGTTATATTTCTCCTTATTTTATTACTGATCAGAAGACCCAGAAATGTGTAAGCTTGGAAGCTCAGATGTGCTAGTTGATAGTATTGCCTTCTTGTTCAAAATCAGATTGTGCATGACAATGTACTAACATGGAGCATGCACCATGAATATGTGCTGAAATAGCTTGGAAACTAGGCATTTTCCTTTTCACCTCAACGTTCCATTACAGTATATGTCTATTCTCAATATGATTATATAATAAGTGCTCCAGATGTTATGGTATACAAATTCGGTAAAAACTCTGTTGGCTTTTTGGAATCCTTATGTGCTGTATTTCTGAGGTCAGTCAAATGTAGATGCTCAAAAAATGGCCTAATGGCCTGTTTAACTTAGTTAACAAGTACCTATGACTTGTGTGTTTGCAGGAACTTGAAAACCCTTTAATCCTGATTCATGAGAAGAAAATCTCTGACATGAACTCTCTTGTTAGAATATTGGAGCTGGCAATAAAGGTAAGCTACCTTTTTCACTCCTATTTCCTGGCTGGCACAAGTGGATGCTTATTCTAACTTACACAATTATGTTGCTTTTCTAAATATAAAATTTTTATACAGAAAAATAGACCACTGCTTGTTGTGGCAGAAGATGTGGAGAGTGATGCTTTGGCTATGCTTATTCTCAACAGACATCATGCTCGACTTAAGGTGATTGACTAGCTCTGTCTTGAAGTTTTTCATTAGACATACTGCATTGCTTGGTAATAGGATGCTTAGATTGTAGTGAAAATTTGATTCAATTAGGCACATGGAAAATGTAGTTGTAAGTACATATGCTTACCCACTTAAACTTAAACATGCATGTCTTGCATTGTTTTTCAATAGTTTGCTAATCTATCTGTTGCTCTTATATGAGAATTGACAGATAAATCATAGATTTAACATTTGTTCAACATTAATCTTCTCGAAAAGACAGTTATTATGTGCAAAGTAGACTTTAGAAATGTTCATTCTACCTTTTTATGCTTTGTAATATATTTTATGCTCAATCATAAATATGTGGGCTAAATTACTATTTAAGTGAGGCTTTTCAAATCTTGCATGCAATGATACTGTTGCATTTTCTTGGTAACAATCTATATTTTTCTTGTACCAGTCAGTCTATTTCATACATCACATCTACTGAATTCAGGTCTGTGCCATTAAAGCTCCTGGTTTTGGGGAAAGCAGACGGGCAAATTTGGATGATCTTGCCATCTTAACTGGAGTAGAGGTAATATCCCATGTTGTAATGACTTATCATACATGAGTATTGTGTCAAGGCTAACTTTCTGTTTTACAGGTCATTAGTAAGACTGTGGTTTGACCCTTGACAAAGTCCAACTTGAGACTCTTGGTACTGCTAAGAAGGTTCGTATATTTGTTTATGACTATATGGTGTATGCAACAACATTTTTTGAGATACATCTGTTTGAAACTGTGGCAGGTCACTATTTCTCTCGACGACGCAATAATTCTTCATGGTGGTGTGGACAAGAAGCTGATTGAAGAAAGATGTGAGCAGGTGTGCTGGTGTTTTGTAGGCTTTTCCTAATCTCTCTCTCTCTCTCTCTCTCTCTCTCTCTCTCGATTTAATGTGCAGCCAATTATGGATAATAGTTTTTCCATTTTTTGGGATTTTTTCTTTCCTCGAGGTTGTAAAATGAAATTAACACTACAGGTGTATGTGTACACAGAACTTCCTGCTTCTTCGTGCTGCTAGTTGATTGCTTGATTCATTTTTAAATTGTTAATGCATGGCTATTGCTCTCTTCAGTGCTGAATGTAGCCATTAAATGGAAACCTTATAGTCTTTAGCTAAGCATGAGATTTTATATAAAAGAAAAGTTCAATATTCTGCTAATTCTGTTATCGTCAAAAAACAGAAAATCCTGCTAATTGGTTATCCCCCTTAGACGAAGCTGTGGCTCAACCATCTTTTGTTGAATTGGTACATATCTTAAGTAGCCATTAAAGTATTAGTTAAGAGATAATCTTTGGATGAATCCTTGAACTCTCTCCTTATGACATAGGGATCCTATATTTAATCAAAGAATTAACCTGCCTAAGATGGGAGGATGTAGCTTCATTATTGTCATAAGAGCCGCTTAACTGTTCTTGGTTGCAAATGATTTTGTTTTGATGCCTGATTTTATGGAAGAGATGCTTCCTTCAAGAAAGCTACTGATGTGTATGAAGTTATACAGTTGAGGACTGCCATGGAAAGCAGTACCACTGCTTTCGATAAGGAGAAAGCACAGGAACGTTTGTCAAGACTTTCTGGCGGTGTTGCTGCTTTCAAGGTTCATTTTCATCTTCCTGAATTCCTGCAACGACTTGACAGACACTTAAGTGCCCATGTAAGTATCAATTTCATTACAGGTTGGGGGAGCTAGCGAGGCAGAAGTTGGAGAAAGGAAAGATAGGGTAACAGATGCTTTGAATGCCACTAGAGCTGCTGTGGAAGAGGGTATTGTGCCAGGTAATGTCCTGATTTCAAGATATTCTATTAAAAATTTGGCTTCTCCGCAATGTACTAATGGGATTCCACATTAGGTGGTGGTGTTGCTCTCTTGTATGCTACAAAGGCTCTGAATAACCTTGAAGCTCAAAATGAAGACCAGAAAAGAGGCATCCAAATAATCCAGAATGCCCTTAAGGTTTGGGATCTTTCAGCCTGCTATTTGTTTTGGGGCTTACTTGTCATCAATAATTACCTGATAATTAGCATTGAACTGCTGTAGGCACCAACATTTACAATAGTTTCAAATGCTGGATTTGATGCTGCGGTGGTTCTTGGTAAATTGTTGGACTAAGATGATTCTAAATTGGGTTATGATGCAGCTAAAGGTTTGTTCTTTTATGAGTTACAATGTCAGCTGATGACCGTATTGCTTCTTCACGATTGGTGCTATGTGGTTTATTTCGTTCAGAAATTCAATAGACACGTCTTTCTTATTTTAAACTTTCTTCATCGCAAGCAACCCTCCCCAACCCATCAATCTTGTCTTAAATGTATTCTCAAGGGATCATAAAAGTCAGAAAGTTTTCATGTTGAGCTTAATTGAATTCAAGATATCCATCCATCACTACATCCACAGGCACATGTACTTGCATATTTTGTTTCTTTCCCAAGAATTGAGCTCAAAATTTTGAATAACTTAATTCATTAGCAGGAGAATACGCTTGTAGTCTGTGTTTTGGTTGTTTGTCTGTCATGATGATGGCGCTGAAACAGGTGCATACGTCGACATGGTGAAAGCTGGAATATTAGATCCTCTCAAAGTCACAAGGACAGCATTGGTAGATGCAGCCAGGTAAGTACAACTGTCATTTGAAGTAAGTTTTTGGTTATCAACAATAGCTGCAATCCAGCATTAAACCATGTTCATTTTGTTTTTCCCGGATCAATGTCTCGTTGCTACTGACAACGACGGAGGCAACGGTAGTGGAGACTCCAAATGAGAAGAAACCGCCTAGCCGTATGCCCAACATGGATGACATGCCCTATTAGATTTTATCCTAATCCAATATCTGGCCTTGGCAGAGCTCTAGCATATTAGTATTAATCCATTGTTTGCAAACTGCAAATTGCAATTAGAAACTGGACATTGAATTTTGGTAGGTTATACTAGAAAGCCTTTAAGAGAATGGTAGTGGGGGGATTATTTTATTTTATTTTTGATGGAAATATCTCAGGGATTTTGAGTGGCATATGATTGAGTGGCATTGTGGGTGCTAAACATTTTAGTAATGCCTTACTATGAAGATCTTTATGTGACAATGTGATTACTCAATACCTTTGTACAAGATGTGTATGTTACATCTGTTTAAGGAACCTTATGATTTGGGGGGGGGGGGAATTGATGCAATTGAAAACCAATGAAAATGTTAGACACATGACATAAATTTTTTTTTATTTTTAAATATTTGACATCATGTAATTTTTTCCCCATCAAAAAGGGGGAAAAAAAGGAAGTTCCACATGATTATATAAAGTAAAGGAAAAATAGAAAAAAAAATTACTAAATAGTTAGTTTTTACTAAATAGTGTGGCTCATTTTGTATCGATGACTTGTTATTATGAAAGTATTTGATAAATCTCTAATTTTACATTTTATGGTTGAAAAAAATAGACATGGTTTAACTACTTTTAATATATAAAATAATTTTAAATTCAAAATGACTTAAAATTTAATTTAACTATTTTTAATATATGAAACAATCTAAATTTAAATAATTTAAACTCTAAATGATTTAAAATTTAATTAATTTAAATTAAATTATTTTAAAATACACAATTTTTAATATATTTAAAATTCGTTTAACTCTAAACTTAAAACCCACGACTCGAGACAAATCGACCCAAATTTGACTAGGCTGTTGGTTACTTCTATTTGCTAGGGGCACCAATGTAATTGAAAAGGGTGTAGAAGTGCAGAAGAGTCTTTTCATGAGAAACCCTAATCAGCTTTCCATATAAATAGTTAACGACGTAGGATTTATGTTAGGGTTTTGTTTAATTTCGGGAGAAATCGAAATCTGAAGCAAAGATGGGAGTGTACACGTTCGTGTGCAGGAGCTCCGGCGGCGAATGGACCGGCAAGCAGATCTCCGGTGGCGACCTTGAGGCCTGTGGTTCCTCCACTTTCGAGCTTCAGAGAAAGCTCGTCCAGGCTGCCACCGCCGCCGACTCCTCTGGCGGCGTCCAGTCCTCCTTCTCTCTTGTCACCCCCTCCTCCGCCGTCTTCCAGGTCTCTAAGATTAATTTTCTTTTTTTTTTTTTATTTTGTATAAATTCCTAAATTTTATTTAATTTTCTTTGCAATATTTAAAACTTTTCGATCTTTTTGTTTTTATTACGCATTTATTCTTTCTTTTTTTTTTTTGATTTAGTGTGTTAAAAAAATCAAATTTTCTTAATAATAAGTTGGAATTCTAGAATAATTTTCTTTTTTGCTCATTTTTTTACTTTTTTTTTTTTATTGATTTGGTGGTGCAGGTTGTGATTGGTGGTGGCGGCGGCGGGGCATTTTTTGGTGGCGGTGGAGGCGCTGGGATTGCACCAGCAGGTGGCGCGGCACCTGCGGCTGAAGCACCGGCTGCTGAGGAAAAGAAGAAGGAAGAGAAGGAAGAAGAGAGTGATGAGGACATGGGCTTCTCACTCTTTGATTAGAGTGTATGTCAAAGTTACAATGTTTTGAAAGTTTTCACTGTTTTCTATGTTTTTGGAGTTGATTTTCCAATTTTAGTGAACTGATAGTGAATTGAAGTTGAGTCAGATAATGGGGTTTTTTATGTGGAGACTTGCAATGATCAAGAATTCTATATATTAAGAGTATTGCATGAATATGTAGTTTTAATTGTTTTGCATTTGGCTTTTCACATGTAAGTGGCTTTGTCCCAGCGTTGGTTTTGCTTTCATTATCATGTTTTGGTTTTAGAAGGATTCATGCTTGGTTCCAATTAGCATGTCCTTTTGGTATGTTTCATGATTGGGGAAAAATGTTTGACAAGGAATTAAGAAAAAGAAATGATTGTATGTTTAATCGTAATTAAATTTGGGATTAATTTTTTGTTGAGTTGAGCAGAGATAGCTAAATAGTGTATCTCTGGTGATAGTGTAGAGGTTTCACTGCATGGCGTCCCTCAATACCAGACATGGCAGTTTTCTTCTCACAACTGCAATCTTAAAGACAAGGTGGTGTATTGACATTTTAATTAGAATAATTGTATTTTTTTAGACTCTGCTTCTTGGGATTCTATTATCAGATAAGCATACATTATACTTCCTGGACTTTGACTTATTGATGAGTGTGTTCAAAGCTTAACACAATCCATTAAAAACAAAAGAGTTTCTCTTTGTCACAAGGTAGTTTGTGTTCATGTTTGTTTGTCTGCTCTGTGTTCACTTTTCAGTAAAAGTTGGCATTAGTGTTCCAAAAGAACACAATGATTGATCTTTTGGACGGTAAGGCTAGAGTTTTGTTGAGAGTTTTTCTATTAATGTCTATGCTCTCATAATCATTCTCTTTTCTAATGAAAGAAATGATTTCAAGTGCAAGTATTTTTACTCGAGTGCAATGGAACTGAATACTGTTCTCACATTTCCTAAGGGATGACTCTCGGTACCAGTCGGCGAAAGACTGATTGATAGAAGTCTTCATTTTCATTAGCTATATGCATACGTAGACATGAAGAGAGACCTTAAAAGAGCAATCCCTTTTTGGTGTTTTTCGATGCTCTTTGCAGCTCATCAACCAGCTCTTGTATTCAATATTTAAAGCTTATTCCAATTCTTCAAACATCCACTAACTCCTATGGGGGCTGGTAGCTGATTCGGGAAATTGGGGTGCGAGCGTCTGAAATTTCCTATAAAGGCGCACTATGGGTCCATGAATTTTGGATCTGCTAGGTCCAATGGACCAATGATCTTGAAGTTTTACTTTGTGAAAGCCCAACCTCATAACCAATTCAAGCTTTCTCAAAACTTTACCAGGGAAGGATTTCTAACATTATGGCTAATAAACGCTTTGGTTTTGATATTTAGTGGAATTGCTCTGAACAAGCCTCGGTATCAACCACTCGACCAAAGGCCGATTAGTTGGATCATTTTCTATTTACACAGGGAAACAGAAGAGTCAGCAGGGGCAAAGTCCAAGAACTGTCAATTCTGTCAATAAGGCTCTTTGGATTCAGATATGCACAACAAATAAACTTTTTACATGAGTCGTACCCTCAAGCATAGCAATAATTACTCTTTGAAATTGCATTTGATCTCACAGTAACCAGTTTTCTGCAAGTCAAAACTTGGACAGAAAAACAAGAGAAAAATCTTCATATTTGTTTTTAAGTCAGAAATCAAAGCAAGCCAAATGCTTTTTTGTGCATAAGAAAACCATGAATCATGATGATATAACTAACTGTATGGATGTTGCAAAACTTCTATCGATTAACTCTTCCGGCTCAAACTTGACATCGTTTATGTCGATGAGTGGCCTTGCGTCATCACGTTCGTCGGCATAATGAAGCTGATTAACATGCAATGGTGAAGATGGGGACAGGCTAGATTCCTGCATTGCCCATGCACTAATATCTTCTTGCAAATGACAATAATTATTGTTGTTGTTATTCTGAAGGATGCATTCCTGATCCTGTTGTGATTGTTCATAATGATATTGCAAGTCAGGATCGTACATTTCCAAAGGATCCGCTGCATTGGCAATCTCACTAACCAGGGTCGTTGAATCAACAGTGTGCTGCTGCTTCTGGAAATGATGATGATGAGGACCACCTTGGTGTACATGTTGTGCTTGCGTGCGACGTATAGCTAATTGATGATGAACAAGATCAAGCTCAGCTTTACTGCAGTCAATCTGGCGCTGGAGGTTGCGTATAATGCGGTAGCACCCGCCAACAGGATCATTGGCACGGGCATCAGATTGGAAGATGATGGTGCGCATGGCTTCAGCCTTCTCCAGGGGCTTGAGGTTCTTGATAATTTTGGTAATGTTGCTGACCCCAAACAATTTATGGGCGTTAAGGAATTGTCTTTGGCGATGGTGAGGGAAATAAGGGGCGAGAATGCAGTCAGGAGCGCACTTCCTTCGCTGGTGTTTGCACGCCGCACATGCTTGGTTGGTGCTGCTGCTGCTGCTGCTACCAATCCTTGGAATGCTCATAATGTGCGTTCGTTGTTTGTTTGATGCTGTTAAATTTTTTTTGCTTCAGAAAGGGAGGAGAGAGATATCAGCCGCGTTGCCGCGGGGGATGGTGTTGTTTTCTCCACTGGGAGGCCTCTCTGCCAATAATACAAAGGAAAATGGAGGATGGAGAGAAATGAGAGGAGCAAACAAACATTTATGCCATGTATAGAGAGAGAGAGATTCTGTTTTGAATTCTATTTTCAAAAGGTGTTCAAAGTGGTCAAAAGTGAAATGGGTTGTAATTCAGAGTGGAAACTAAAAATGGAATGACACTATTATGCTCGGCACATAATTGACTATATTTACGTTGATAAACAATTTTGACTGGTTTGTAATGCCAAAATTCCACAATATTTCATACTCCATATCTCCAACAATGGTGTTTCTTAAATGAGATGCACATCATGTGAGAAAATGTTTTACCTGCCAACATGTTTCATACGACAACATTTAACTAATATAATATGACATAATTCAATTTATTGAATATGATTTTTTTTTTTTTTCTTGTCTAAGTCATTAGAATATTATAATTGTTGATCCCAAGTTTTGATTTTAACATTATTTGTGATTATTTTAACATTGCAAAAAATATTAATTTCCCACCTTTGGTATTTTTTTTTCCTTTGCTGTGGAAGACAATTTCGACATCTCACATTCTCCTTCCAATCACTCAAAACGACACAACGTTTTCTTGGAGTGTCTTATTCCAATCAAGCCGGACAAAGAGAACGGAACAGCACAAACCATTGCATAAACAAACGTAAGACCTCAATTTTAGCTCCAAGAGACATGGAAAAGTAGAGGGTGCGTCTTTGCATATTTTCTTCTTCAAGAGCTCTGTTCTCACCTCTGTCAATTCGCTCATCCACCCTCCAAATGGTTTCTTCAGTGAAGGACTTCATTGCTACAACTCCAGGTCCTCTCTCTCTCTCGCTTTCTAAGATGGTTGTGGGTATGTGTGCGCTTCAAGATGGAAACTTTTGTGGGAAATTGGCCATTGCAACTGAAATATGCTTTTGAGTCTTTGTGACTTCACTTGAATTTGTGAAAGATTCTATTTTGAGGGTCAAAATGGAATCTTGATTGTTGTCTTACGGATGAAACTAGGTAACCTAAAGAATGGTTGAAGGTATTTGATATGTGAGGTTGATTCTGGCATGTGTACCGGAAGAGAGAACTTTGTTGCAGTCTATTCCTCGATTAATTGGAATATTTGATGACGAGGAATCCCTTTCAGACAGATTCCGGATTGCTAGCATGGCATCCACCGCAGTGGCTCCTACTTGGAACATGGAATGCACTTCGGGGATTCGAAACTTAGACTGTATGCCTAACCCACATTTCCATGTTAGCCTTTACCATGTGTGTTTGATAAAAGAATCATAATTGCTTTGTATTCTGTGTCTGTCTGTCTGTATTTGTGATGTGGATCTTGCTATACTGCATGAGGTTGTTTGATGTGTGAAACGTAATGGGGAAATTGAAAATCACATTGTTAATGTGAGCATATACAAGTGAATATGCTGTAAGAATATTCACGATTTTCTGCAAGCTTTAGCTACTTCTGTGAGATGCTGAGAATTTGGAAATTCTAACTAGCAGATTGAAAATCTAGGAAACCTATTGTGAAAATGCTGATTGATACAGTACCTTCAAATTCCCTCCTTTAGTGGGATCGAATAGCAACAAATTTTGAATGACAGCCAATGGATTGGGTACTAAGAATGATGGGATCATAGATTAGAAGCTAGTTTTTTATTGATTTAAGCTTATGGACTTAATAAGTGGAAAAGTATTCTTTTGATGCATTTTCTACCTAGTGCTTTGTGGATGGGTGGGTAGTGAAGTACTCCTTTTCGTGGGGAATAACCTGATAGTTTATTGTCACCTATGAGATTATGGTGGGATGGAAAGTGGATATGGGTACTAAAATGGAACACCTTAAGCACTTGATCCTCTGGATAATCCAATTGTGTTATGAAGAAAGCCTTCATTCTCTTGTTTTTCTTACATCTTTTTCTCATTCCCTTTTTTTTTTTCACACTGGGCTCTTCTGTAATGAATGAATAATTGGAGTCTGCCATTGTCAATGAAATCCATTAAAATCATTTTCCATATATCAGATCAAATGTATTAGATATTGAGCGCTTTTGAAATGTGGATCCTAAAACGGTATTCTGCAGAGACTACAGTTTTTAGAATGCTGAAAACTGCATTTTGAGGTCATTAGAAATGTGATATTCATGAAGTGGAGACGTTAAACTATAACAATAATGAAAATTTGAGTTACAAAAGACATTTTCCAAGAGGATTTAGAGGATGCTATACAACAGATATTGTCCAGGGACCTATTGCTTCCCTGCTGGAGTTGCTTCAGTGTTGCTCTGGAGGTATAGCCTATCATTCTTGTTATGTATTTATGTCAGCAGACGCGGTAGGAACCTTTCTCAGAATCAAACTGTTTTCTTGTTATTTACAATTGGTAGGATGCCCATGTTTTCTTTCCCTTTCCTTTCTGATTCCAAATTCCCCAAAAGCTCTCAATCTTGCTAATAGCACGTGTATTTTATTGTTGAAGGTGGTTTATCTTATCAAAAGTAGAAGCCTTGACCCTAATTGGAAAACCAAAGAAGTCCACTCATATCCAAAAATTGCATAGAAAGAGATATAAGACTTGCTCCGAGTCAGAAAGTCGTGTTTTAGAGTCATTTCTGTGAGTTCAAGCATCTTCATCATTTTTGTCTCCATGTTATACTTTCTGAAGAAAAGAAAGCATGTCTGCCATATAGAGGCTTAACATTGCCTGGGTGCTTCATGGACATGCAAGGTATTTCATAGGGAGGTTGTTCATAATTTGGTGGAGGAGATGTTTTTTTATTCTTTTTCTTTGCTTTTCCTTTTCCAAATTTGACGCAATGATGAATTTTGCAGATCAATAATCAATGACAGTAAAACCAACGGTGGCCTTGAGGGCTATGCTTGTAGGAGGCGTAGCTATATTTGCCAAAGTAGCTGGTGCAATGAAGGCTGCTGGTGGTGCAAAGCTGGGTGCTGCAGCAGCTGCAGTGTCATTAGCAGCAGGTGCTGCTATGGGATCAAAGAAGGATAGTCCACCTTCACAACGATTATGCAATCCTCTGGTTTTATGTTTTTCTCACTTACTATATATATGTAACATTGACATGTACCATAGTTCCCAGTTTCCTGTGAGCTTGTTGGACACAGATTTGCTGTATCTGTACTGTAAACTTGCTCATAGGAGAGTTTATTTTGGAAATAAAAGAAATGACACACATTCAAAGATGCAAGTTTCCTAGTGGTCACACCTCAACGACCAATGTGGATAATTTCTTACGTGTAATTCAAAAGCTTGAGTTCTTTAACCATGAAATGTTCCCTCAACAACCAATGTGGATGATTTCTAATGTGTGATTACAACCTAGGTACAGCACATCTCCAGCCAAAAGAATATGAGATTTATCACACACGGCAAAAAATTTAATACGAAAATAAATACAAATTTATATCATACTATTATAACTATTAATTATATATATATATATATATATGTATGTATGTATATATGTATGTATGTATATAATGTGATTTTCAATTTTTTAGTAGGTTATTCCTACTTAAATTTATAAAGAAGTCTTGGTAAGTCACATGTACCAATTGTACAAGGTGGTGTATTAATAATTAATTTTTAATAAAAGGTTTGAGATCTTTAGTACTATCCCTTTTTTTCAAGATTTCCAACAACATGTTATTCTCCTCAATGCCTTGGGGAAAAAACCCTGTTATCAAATTAAAAACATAGTCATTAAACATGTACAAAAAAAGTTTTATGTTCATCTTAAGCACTTGAGCTTCAATACACAAATCATGGAGAATGGACACATTAAATTATACAAGTAAACAATAATTGAAACAACATTAATTTGTGGTGAAGTTCGCATGTCAAGTCAAACATCAATTGCATGTTGCTTACTGTTTTTCCTCGTCCCTCAAAACTTTTTTGGCTAAACAACAATTATACATTTGGGCACCAGAGGGAATATGCAGGATCTCTCTTTTCTCTCTCCATATTTATCTATTTTTATTTATGGGTATACATTGGTGTAGTACAAACATTTATATGTGACAGCTACATGCGCTTATGCATAATAGTATTTTTCCTATAGCCTGATTAAGTTGGACGAATAGTTTTTAAAGTAATGTTACTCTTATTTTATTGGAAGAAGGTGGTGAAGAGGCGTGCATTCAGAGGATTCCCTTTCGCTTTCGTTATTTATTTATTTATTGATAATGACTTTCGTTAAATTGTTTTCTCAAGGAAAAGAATAAGAAAAGGGCATGCACCCCAGGTGCCACTGGCACTTTCAAAATTGAGCCATCAAACAATACATTAATAAAGATATATATGTATATCTGTGTTAGGTGTAAAATATTTGTTAGGGATAAGGAATTTTTTTTTTTTTTTTTTGGTTTACATAACAAATAATTAGTGATTAACTTGTTAGTTGTTGTAAGGAAGGAAGAAACAGGTCCAAAAATACTACAAAAAGAAAGAAAGTCCCAAATTCTCATAAATTATAAGTATTTAAAGAAATTGGAATTCGAATCTCTATTATTATATCTCAACACTCAAAATGTTAGTATCATCCGTGAGATAAGCATCTTTCTTTCTTCCACACTTCTCCTAATATGCTAAAAGGATCCCATGTATGAACTACTTTTTTCTTATGAGAGGCCAATCATACCTTTCTTTGATAATTGATCTCTCTCTCTCTCTCTCTCTCTCTCTCTCTCTCTCTCTCTCCCCACATGCACACCACCTCTCTCTCTCTCTCCCCACATGCACACCACATTCACTCCCCAAGTTATTAGAAACCAACTTTTGGGAGGGGAACAGAGAGAGTAAAAGCAACTTTCTATTGAAATCTTTATAAAGTATTTACTACTAATTTATCAAAGAGGGGAATCAACAATATTTACTACAAGCAAATTGCAATCCTTTTTTTCTTTTTTTTTTTTTTAATATAAATTACCAAATTTCTTATAAAAGAACATTCAGTGACTGTAATTTCTTGAAAATAGTGCCAATAATCCAAATCAACAAGTTTTCACTTTTTTTATTCTTTGGCTACAATTGATCCATCCACAAATTAACAAGCTTGATGGGTTTTCACATACACGCACCTATGATTTTATATATATATATATATATGATTAATTAATTTTGACTGAAATTTAAACTTGATATTTACAATCATGTAAAGATAATTTTAATATTATTAAGCTAAAGCTGATTAGTTCCCATAGGCTTGCGAAATAACACATGACATGTGCTATTTTATCATTACCACTACCAGACCATAAGATCAGAAATTACACAAAACAAGTAACAATGCATACAACATAGGCCAAAGTGAGAATATATAACACTGATCCTTCTCGGGATTGAATCCCACTTGCAGGGGTTGCACCCGCACAAGGTGTCAAACAGCATCTCTTCCTTCAGTTTTGCAGGTAAATATCAGATCCATTTCAAGCTAACTTGCACATCAGGACATTTACATTTTCAGAATCTCTCTCTCTGTTCTTTTTGTGTTTTTTTTTTCGCATTGGGGGAATCGATACCTTTTACTTGTACCCATCAAATTCAAAAGTGCATTTCCTTCCACTTTATCTGTCACACAATCCTATGCACAAGCATATTCAAAGTCACATTTTTTTTTTGGATGTTCACAGTGGGAACTTCAATGCAGGGACGCTGTACCTTTAACACTTACAAGGTTAACTGTGATCACACATGAAAACATTAAAAATGTATAACTAACGGTTATAACAGTGGGGTGTATAATTTTGGGATGTGTCAATTCAATTTCATTCATTTAACATTTCATCACAACAAAGATATATTTACTCAGAATGACTTTTAGACGAGATTATGTTCATTCTTGGACAACCTCAGATGATGAAGAACCCTATACTTAAGCGTGTAAACACCATAAGTAGCTGCGAGGATTCCACTAACCATGCACGAATTGTTTGAATTGCGAAACGAAATCCAACTAGATGAATCAAACTAATCATAGAATTACATGAACGTACAAGTCACAAATATAATATTTGAAATTTGACATGCATTTTAATTACATGTAAGCATTAATTTGCTCATCCACATGCCAAGTGAGTCAATCTGATTCCGTTTTTATAGGATAACTGCGTCACTACGATTTTTAACCTTTTGTTCCTATAGTTTCAGCAAGTAATTATCAAGATTTATTGATTAACCCTCCTCTACTCCAATGGACTTGTACCTTTCTTTCCGCTCATATTTTCTTAATAAAAAATTGATTTGATTTATCAAAAAAAAAAAAAAAGAAAAAGAAAGAAAGCCTTAAATATCATTAAAAATTATTCTTTTTTTTTCTTTTTTGATTTTTTCCCCTGATAGATAAATATAAGTGCCCCCCAGCAATTGGACCACCACCATGCATGTTCATGGCACTAATGGAGCATCACGAGTTCTTATATATTTCAGAAACTTGACAGCCACTATAGCATGTCTTATGTACAAATTAAGAGAAAACTATGAGGAAATTGAATCCTTCTTGAGTCAATGATAGACACTGTCATTTCAAACCAAATTGGAAATTAATACAGCTTTAGAATTACAGGGATGCAGACTCTTTGCTTTTGTTCTGAAGGAAATAGGATAAAAAATATATATATATATAAATTTCTAGTTAACCCCACTCCGGACACCAAGGGGAGCCAGTATTGCAAATCCAGTGAATATATATATATATATATATATATATATGTTGAATTATTAGGCTGCTAATTATAACTAGTACTAAAAATTTTGAATTAACAAAACCAATGAAATTGTGCTTGTACATTATATATATATATATTGAACCTTTTCTTCCTTTATGGTTTTAATTATAAAAGTTTTATTATTTGACAATATATGACTCATTAACAATATGTATGGCTTAACCATGTATAATTTTTTTTCCCAATTCAGTAGCTTTTTGTCCATCAGTTCGACAAGTTGTAGTCTCTTTATGATTTCTGAAGAAAGAAAATTAATTAGTTTGAAAATTAAAGCATAGAATTGGCTTTATTTTCTTTCTATGACAATTACTTGCACTAAAAATTGAATAATTTTTTTTTTTTTTGCTTCGAAAATATCAAATGCAAAAAAAAAATAAAAATAAAAATATATCAGTTTTATATTTGAACTTCTTTTAAAATATGCATTACGAGAATATTTAGTGTTGATTTAAAAAATTGTGATACTTAACAAAAATTTTTGTCATGTAATGATAGGTTCTATAAATGTATTTAATGTTCCGCGGTAAAACTTATATTATTTTAATAATCAGCACGATTAAACATGATATTTGCATAGAATCACACGTGAAGAGGAGAATTATTACCCAAGGTGGGAACAAATTAGAGTGACAAATCAGCAAAAATTCTGAATTAAGTACATATATAAGCCATTAGACTATCTGCATTTTATTTATATAAGATGTTTGTTCTCTTTGGGAAGCTTAAAAGCAAGCGAAGAAAAACAAAGGTAGTGTTTAAAAGACCAAGGGAAAAAAAAATAAAATAGAACTATAATGCAGAATGGAAGTTCCATATATATAAATCCTAACCTTGCCATGATTTCTGAGGCTGATGACTGTGTTGCTGATCATGAGAAGTGTTGACACAATTACCAAGACCAGCCAAGTTGAGTAGGTCCCTATGAGAAAGAGGCCTAAGACCCAAGAAATCTCTAGTCAAACCTTCATTTCCACCACCACCATTATTACCACCATTGTTCTTTGGATTCAAAACCCCACCAACAGAGAATGGATCCTCAAGTGGAATCCCTCCAAACCCAGAAGGGGCAGATGACAAGGAATTCACCATGTCTTGAAGTAGAGCACTTGAAGATGATACTACATTGTGTGTATCAGGATCAGCTTTATTCCCTAATGGGGCCAAGCCAGGTACAAATAATGGCCCACCACCTTGACTTGACAGGTCTTCACGTGAAGACAAATCCAGACAAAAACCAGCTGTGTTTGCATAGTTAGCAGAAGAATCATCAGCAGCAGCAGCAGACACGTGAGCTTGTTGCTGTTCTTGTCGTTGGTGTTGGTGGTGGGGTCTCATTGAGGCAGCGGTAGCAGTAGTAGCATTGCTGCTAAAGGTTGCACCCATTTGAGCTGCTTTCTGCAGCAATGCGGTGGCTGACATGTGTTGTGGTGCTGTTGCAGAATGGTAGTGTTGTAGAGTGGGGCCAAGACTAGGGTTAGGGTTTGGACCCAAATCTCGGTGGGTATGTGTGAAATCTTGACCAAACCTTGTTGTTGACAGGATGGATGATGATGAGGAGCAAGGGAGACCAATGGGTGCCCCTTGTTGTTGGTTTGGTGGGCCAGGGCCAGGACCAGGACCTCCTGCTGCTGCCCCTGGGCCTGTTGGTGGGCAAGCCGACCATGGTGGCAACTCTGGCCTTAGTGTTCCAAAACTTTGTTGCTCTGCCTTAAGTGAAAATGCATGTAGATCTTGAGCATTGAGTTGGGGTATTCGAAGATTGACATGGGGATTTGAAGAGGATAGAATTGGGTTTGGTGCTCCTGTTATAGGTCTTGCACTCTCCTCTGCTAATGCATCACAGAAGGCTCTGTGAGTGATGAAACTATCCCTCCTGAAAAAAAAAAAAACAAAAAAAGAGAAAAACTCAGGCACAAGAAAACAAAAGAAATTGTCAAAAAAAAAAAAAAAAAAAAGCCTAAATATGACAATAAATGCAAGTGCTCTCTGTCTCTCTCGCATTTATTGTATTTTTCACTTTAGAAGCTAAGGATGCATAGTACGACCAAGCTAGCCACTGCAATTAAATGTTGACATACTTAGCCAACCGACCCTTTGGTTTGCCTCTCTTTCTCTCTCCCTTTCTCTCTCTTAGTCTCTTTGATTGAATTGACTGTCAAAGTAGGAGAATTCTAGCTACATACATTGATATATAACTAGTAATTTATTTAATGCATCAGATAAAGTATCATTCAAATAACTATGCGTTCATGTTTGGGATTTTCAAGAGAATATGCATTGAATGCAAATTCTTTTTGCCTACTTTGTTGGCATCTTCCATAAATGAAATGGGACTTATGTTCTTGTACAGATTTCCTAAAAATGATATATTGGGATGGTTAGTTACCTTGAGAAAAGGGTTCCGCAATCACATCTATGCTCCTTAGTGCCACAAGTCTTGGAGTGAGCTTTCCAGTCTGATTGAACAGCATACTTCTTTGAGCACTTATCACATTTCCACTTTTTCTCACCATGCTTTCTGAAAAAGTGCTTCTTGATGCCTGTCAAGTCCCCAAGAGCCCTTGATGGATCATGGTGCACACAACTTTGTTCTGGGCACACGTACACTTTCTTCCTCGTTTCTTTGCTTGTTCTTTGCTTTAGCTTCCATGGCAAATTGTGCCCTCTTCTGTGAAGCTGAAGATTCTGGTCCCTTTGGAATCCCTTGTTACAGATCTCACACACAAATCTGTTTGTTGCCAGTAGTGTCTTGGGTGATAAAGCTATCACTTCTGCATCTGGATCTGATCCAAAACAACAAAAAATGGAAAAAAAAAAAAAAACCCAAAAACAAGATAATAGAAAAAAGATGTCAACTTTCAAAAAACTTAGAAACACACGCAAAAAAAGGTAACATAATAAACTAGATAGATTTGAAACCTGGGTTTCCAGGTTGATTTCTCTTCTTCTTCACAGCTTGAATTTGAGCTTGAGCAGCTAGATATTGTTGAGGATAGTTGGTAGCAGTTTCATTTTTGTTTCCCGAAGAACCACTTGCTTCCCCAGAAGCTGAAGTCAAGTTGGACATGTTTTCCTCTAGTTGTTGCAGTTGTTGCTGATGAAACATCAAACCTTTTATCATCTTCTTCCTAGACAAGAAGTTCTACAAATCCCAAAGCCTGCATCTTGGGGCACAGACCTTTGGCTTGATATGTGTTGTGTGAGAGGAAAAGTCAATTGTGTGTGTGTGTGTATATATATATATATATACACTGCTATAAAGATCTAAAGACAACCTAGTAAAAAACCCAAAAACAAAGAAAAGCTGAAAGCTTGTCTCTGAAATGTTTGGTCTTTGAACCTTAATAACCGTTTAGTCCAGATGGTTTCTTCTTTGTCTGGCTTCAAGAAAGGAGCCAATTTTTGGTGTTTTGATAGCTCAGAAGGGAAAAAAAAGGTTTAAGTGCTTAGATCCTATTTGGAAACTTCTGATAAACCTTAGCTTCCTTCCTATTACCCAAAAACTCCAACTATAAGAAGAGAGAGAGAGAGAGACAGAGGTGTGTACATGAGAATTGAGTTGCGATACAAAACAAAATGCCAGAAAACCAAAAGGGAACCTACAGGGGGCTGAACTCTGACGCTGCACTTTCTGTCTTTCTCTTCCTCCAAACCCTCAGAAAAATCTTTCTTTTCTCCATTGTCTGCTTGCTTTTTTTCTTTTTTCTTTTTTAAACAAGTTTAATTTATATTCCCTGCTAAAATTTAATCCCTTTTTTAAACACATACGCACCTTTCCTTTCTCTCACAAAATAAATAAAAGATAAAAGCCGACCATGTAAAAAGATACCATCATTTTGCATACATACTTACAAAGAGAGAGAGAGAGAGAGGTTTTTATGTATATTTCTACATCATGGTTAGAACATTCCCAGAGTACCACATTTTACAGTGACATGATTGATTCATTGATTAATTTGTAACCGTCATGGCTAAAAAGCTGATCTGCTATCATATCATTCTTATTTTTTTAATTAAAAGATTTATATAAATACAATGAATTGGATGAATTCTTGTTATTATGATATTAGTAATTAGTATTTCAATGCAAGATTACATTTAATTTTGAAAACCATAATTGTCAATCAAGCATTCATAATAATACAGTGTAATAAATCAAGTTAACTGCCTCAATGAAGTTTTTTCAATTTTAGTTACATATGTTATACTATAATTATATTTTATACACTGTGCCACATTGTGCATTCCAACGCCAAAAGGAAGCAAAAATTTCTGACAATTTTGCATGGCTCAACAAATAAAAAAAAAATAAAAATACGGCATTGACTGTTCTGCCAGGATGCCAATGCCCAGCTTCACCATCTCCTCCCCTCATCATGATTGTATTGCCTACATAATTACATCATCAATCAGTGAATCAACAATCTGGTCTAGCTGGTGCCATGGTTGATGATGTGAATGATATAATGATTATAGGCAATGACTAAAATTCATGCAAGATCATGAGATAACAACCAAAAGCTAGATAAAGACGCATCATACACCACCAACAATAGTTGACTTCAATGTCAAGCGGTTACAGTGACAGTAGATATATATGGCCTCTTAGCAGAATTTGACCCCATAAGCATGGCACCCAGTTCATAGCTTCAAGGACTGCCATAGGGTTTAGTTTTCTTGACTTTATTTATATCTAATTATTGACTGTTGATTGAATCAACAAATTTTTAAAAGGAAAAGGAAAAGGAAAAGTTAAAAAAAAAAAAAAAAACATAGCTTTCTATTTACTGAGGTAGATGTGATATGGTGGAGTGTGTACAAGAGCAAACTTTTGTTCAGAACCTTGATGAGCACATCTATGTAGTGCATTTTGACTGTACATTTTGTAGTGTAGCACTTGGAGAAATTCTGCAGAACATAATCATAACCCAAGTGTCATCAACAATGACAAAAAATATATTAAAGCCCTATCTATAAATTTTGAGCTGGTGGCAATATTTCACAACATGCACACCTGCCCGTGGAGCTTTGTTCTTATTCTCTATGAATAGATATAGTTGTTTTCCAACCACTTAAGATTAGCCTAATAGCAAGAACGAACTTGAAATTATATAAATTAGACACATGATTTCTTCTGTGATTTTTCTTTTTTTTTTTTTGTGTGGGTATTTTATATTTCAGATGGGAGTCTTGGTAAGCAAATTATGTTAGTAATAACGAGATTATTTCTTGTCATGTCAAATGTCTTAATTTTAATTTCCTGATAAGCTGTTCAATAGGGTTAAACGTGAAAATACATGGGTTAATAGGAAAAGAACTTTTTGCATATGAAGAAGTCTCACAACACATACGGGTAGGTCCTCCAATTGCATTTAACCTGTTATAATTCAATTAGTTGAACATTGAACTTAAACTATTTATTATAACATTTGATTACAAGAATAACTTTATCATTCATCTATATTACATAGGAGACATTCACTAAAGTTAAAAATAAAAAATAAAAATAAAAATTCTTTTGAATACCACAATATGATAGGGAATACAATATGAGGCGGCTGCATGATTTTGGTACGACTAGAGTTCACTTGGATGTTAGGTAAAGAATTGTCAATGAGAAGTTCTAGTGGTAAAGGCAAACTCGAGATGATGAGTGTTAGGCACAAAGTCTTACGATCGAATCCATTTTAAATAATATTATGTAAAGCAATTGAAAATGGCGTTGGTAGTTGCCGTGCTAGATAGTAACTGGGGAAACAAAAGATGCATCGCTCTTCCATGTTTTCATATTTTATGTCTCTATCAGAGATGTTCATCCATCTTAACATTCTCTTTCGCCAAATCCACCAATAATTCAACATAATGGACCTTGATCTATGCTTACTGAGGGAGGGTGTAATTAACTAACTAGTTGTCTTTCATTTTTTTTTTTTTTTTGTGAAATAATCAATCTTGAATACCCGATCGAATTGAAAAATAAAATTTTATTTTGCATTTTATCTACGAAAAAATTTTAACTTTCAATTTTACTGCATAATTAAATATTTAATAAAATAAAAATATGAAAACTCAACTTTGAATTCCATAAAATGATCATCAAATTAAGGGGGGTTTTTCTTTTTTTCTTTTTTTCTTTTTTCATTAAACATGACAAAATTTCATAATTTAGACTTATAGTCATATGAAGTGATTCATGTTTACTTTGAAAAACTTCCCATTGACAGCAGTCGATCGTGGACTGTTCTTCGATGGAAAAGGAAAAAAAAAAAAAAATTGCTGGAAATTTTTATTATTATTTACATTTGATCATTCAAAAAATACATTCAATTACTTAATCACTTAGAGCATGCATTTATCTTAAAATATCTTTAGGTAATAAATAGACATTCAATCAATTTCCAAATACGTGACATCAGAATGAATATTATTAGTATCATACGCACCCCCAATAATTTGACTTGGGACAAAAGAGGTTCCCTCGGGTTCACGAGTCGGCAACTAGTAGGGTCCCACACGAAAAACTGATTGAGAGTTAATCGGGCCCACAATTAAAAACGTCAAAATTTACAAACTTCCCACCAATGTCTAAAGAGTTTTTATCAAAAATACACGTAAAATAAATACAAAATAAAAAAATTGCTTATTATTTAGTTATTGTTCACATATATATTTATATATAATAATTAATAATTAAGGTAAGATAATGTTTATTCTTTTTTTTTTTTGTGTTATATATATATATATATTTTAAGTTTAAAATACACCAAAGCTTCGTCATCTTTGATGTACACGAACATTGCTAAATCCAAACAAATTCATAATCTCAAACATGGCAGACACCTCAACTTTAGAGCGCGTAGACTAACGTGTACCTGAGAGGCAGAAAAATCATTTCCATCTGTCCGATCGTAAGATGCATTTTGTTTCTTTTTCTTACCAAGATATGTCTCAAGAAAATGTCAGTAATTTCAAAAAAAAAAAAACAAAAAACAAAAAAGGGGTTAATTTAGATTAACTCCTGATCTGATGTAGTCAGAGACATTTTATGTGGGCATATCTCTTAAGTCTTGTTCAAAAAAATATTTGTTACTTTTTCCTATATTAAAGGATGATAAGGATGTGATCAATAGATTGAAAAAAAAAAAGAAGGTGGATTTACATAAAATTTTCTTTATAAACCTATTTTAATGTCGACCATACATTTCAAAATTAGTAGTTAATTAATACTAAATAATATGATTCTTTGATTGATGAATTCATGAAAAATTTTTACATTTGCAAGCCAAGTATTTTGGAAGGAAGTTGACAAGATTTAATTAAGGAAATCTGAATGCAAGATGGACCCTTGTGAGAGTCTATTGAAGTCACGAGGGCACCATTTTCAATAATAAGGAACAAATCAAGTTGTTCTTTATAAATTGTAGATAATGTAAAGCTACAAATATAATCTCTTACTTCTAGTACAATTGGAAAAATTTTTTGATGGAACACAAGAAAATGCTTAGGTGTACCTTTTTTTTCTTTTATTTTTTTGGGTCCAATTAAAATTAGAGAGGACGATTAAACTCGGAGTAAAACTCCAAATATATGCTACAATGGGGCAACATAAATTATCTTATAAATTTATTTGGTTCTCAATATACAATATTGCTCAAACTTCCACATTAACTAATGAAAATAATGATATGGAACCAGCATATTCACCACCCCATTTTTTGGGTGCTGCTGTGTTGTGAGTATCGAGTAATAATACCATAACACACGTGAAAACTAAAAACACAAAGATTCCAATGAACCAATCTCAGCTGATGATTGTGAAGCTTTCCCAACTTTGGAGTAGGAAAATTGGTGTTAATCCTGCCTTTCCCACATTTGAAGGATGAATGCCATGTTGCCAACCTTACAATGCTAACCCAATTTGGATCAATACCACATGTGGTCCCAGAAAACCCCTCTTTGAGAAAATTCCCTAAGTGTGTGAATGTAGTCAACTTGATGTTTCAAACAAATATTATACTATTATATTATAATCGTTAATATATATATATATTTGTAATTTTAACCATGTATTATAATTATATATTTTAAAATTTAAAATTACAATCAATTATTACGTTAGAATGACATATGAACTCATTTTTGAGACATATTTAATCTAATTTAATATGTTTATGACATTTTCTTGCGTAAAAAATATCGATACAAGCTAACCGATATGTCTGATATATAGGATGAGTCACAACCCAAACGTCGGAGGCATCATGCCCTACTTGTATTGCTTGAGACGTGGGCCTGGCTTACATGTTTAAATCCAATCCCTATCACCTGAACCAACCCGGCGGAGGTTGGTTTCCACTCTTACTTTGATCAAATGGGAACCCAACATTTCTCTATTTTCTTCCCAACAACGCAGGGGGACACAGTGCTAGAGTACCATCCAAGCATTTCTAAAAGTTCCAAACAAGCTTGCGAGAATATCACAAAAAATTAATTGGGCAATTTCTGGATGCAACATTGATTAATGATAAGGCAATTAACGATTTAAACTGCTCACCAAAACACAGTAAAGCATAGATTCGAGTCTTAATGTAGAAGTTATATTACGACTTTAAAGTTATAAATTCTAGTTATAAAAATTTAAGAGTAAAATTACGTATATTTTTGATAATTTTTAAACATTACATTATAAGGCTCTAATATATTCTTGCAAATATTGAACAGATCATTTGAAGTGAAATAATTAAAAACATTTTTTTTTTTTTTTTTTAAGAAAGAGATATGCAATTTTAACTTTGTTTTCGCAAAGACCGTTTCCAAACCCAAATCATTTATTATTATTATTTCTTTTTTGCGGCCCGGGGGGGGGGGGCTTCACTGTTTCACAGCCAGTTCGGAGATCACTGCTTGTGTGTGTCTTCTCATTGTGTGGTTTGGCCCATGGATAAACAGATGACCCCCCAGCTCCAAGGTCACTTCGGTGCTTGGGCGTAGAGTTTCCTGGGCCTTGCTCTAGATTGGACCTGATAACCAAGCATGGGCCTCCTTATCAATATGTACAGTTTTTGTGGAGACTTCCCCCACAAGTGTATTGGTCTCCTTTACCATTTAGACTCTTGTCTCCGGCTTTGATTTCTTTTTTTCAACTCATCACCATGGCCATACGAATTAAACAAAAAAGAAAGTTTATCTTTGTTCCTTTTGGACCTCAAACTAATGATCCATGATGCAGGGTGCATCAGTTAAAGGCTGCTCAGGCCCTTTTGGGTTGGCATCAAGAGGGTTGGAAGAGTTGAGATTGGACTTGGGCTATTTTGTCTTGAAACACATTACAAAATGCACATTAAGCCTTTTCTGGAGGACTTGAGATTCATTTTTCTTTCCCAGATCGATCACTCCATAACGAAGAGCTTTGCTGAAGAAGGAAAGAGATGCATCACAGCAAAGGGTTCTATCCCACTTGCATGCTTTCAACAATGGAACTCAAGATTGTTACCATCACAAAGACTGATTGCTTGGAAAATGGTGAAAACCAATATCAACGAAAAATAGGAAGATAATTTTGGTTGACGTTGGGATGATATTCAACAAGAATGTAATGAATGACAAACATTCTTGATGGATCCTTCCAAATGAGAAAGTCAATTCGATTGTCTAGCGTGCTTAGAACATTACACTAACAATTACGAGAAAGACAAATATAAATTAAGCTTATAAAAATAAATAACGATTTATTTTATAAATTTATCTTATAAATATATAAAGTTTGATATATTTTACATTTTTAAATTCATATTATATTATTATGATTATAAATATATATTCATAATTTTTATTATTAATTAATTATAATAATGTATGAAAAAACTTAAAAAAGTATAATCAACAGTTACTACGGTGTAAAGTGGAAGTCTCATCTGTGTTCTAGCGTGCAATAACAAACTCAATATTGCACAATGATACTCTTTCTAATTTCGTCCGACAGGTCGGCAACTAGAGAGATTTCATTCTCCGGACACGTCTGATATGCGAGATATTTCTTTTAACCGACACGTCGGGTGAACGAGAGAGTTTTCTTTGGGTTTGGTATATTAACGTTGTCGTCTCGAGGAAACTATAGCGTCGTTCGTTTTGGGAAGCTGTATCGAACTGATCTAGTAAAACTTCCCAAGAAAATTTGGAATTTTCAGTCTTAGGTTTCTGTTTTGTGTTCTGATATGGTAACTTGAATGAAATTGGCATGTGGGTCCTGTAAATTTTGAGGAAAATTGTCTGAATTGCGAGAGAGAGAGATGGACCTTCAGCTGAAGAAAGTGCAAGAAACGAGAATAAATGATTGCAAAAAAATTATTGGGTATCTAAATTTGGTGAATTTTGCAACTTTGGATGATAAAGAAGTCAGGGCATTGGCGATGATCAGAGAAATGAGTAATAGGATTGTTAGTGGACATGCTAAACTGGTAAAGATGCAAACTTTGGAATATGGGGTTTCATGGTTTTGTTTTAGGAGTTGATGGTACTCTTTTGTTTGGTAATTTGTGTGTGGGATTGTTAGTGGACAAGCCAAACTGGTAAAGAAGCAAACTTTGGCATGTGGGGTTTCATGGGTTTGTTTCAGAAGTTGGTGGCAATTTTTCTTTCGGTGATTTTTGTTGATTTTTGCAGGCCACAGAAGGTGATGTTTCGCGGCTCTTGACGATTAGCGTAGAGCGAATGGTAAGCTTTCTTTGGGTGGTTCTATCTTTTGGATTGTTGCATAATGGAGGTTATGGATGCTGAAATGATTACAATGACTTAGTTTTGAGTATTGGCCCATCATGCTTACTGTTTCTTGTTGTTAGCTAGTTTTTAATCTGTCTTTTTGAGTTATGGAAATACTGTAACAATATGGGTGAGACAGCACATATCTGACTCTTCTCCCAGACGTGAGAGCCTTATGTCTTACGAATTTAGGCTTTCAGATCCTATTAGGTGTGCTTGACAACTTTCAATGGCAGCAGAATTGCAGAACATGGGATCTTACAAAGTAGTTACATGATAATTCATCTGACTCTTCTCCCAAACGTGGGAGCCTTGTGCATTGGGAATACCCTCTTATGAATTTAGGCTTTCAGATCCTATTAGGTGTGCTTGACAACTCTCAGCGGCAGCAGAATTGCAGAACATGGGATGTTACAAAGTAGTTAGATGATAAGTGCTTCTAGTGTTTCAAATACCATAGTTGAGCAAGAATTGTGTTACTTATCTCTATATCATGTTGGCAAAGGTCGTTTAGATTTGTTACATAATTTAATAATTGTAATTATGTTGTGCAATGGTCCTGTGATGACGACTGCAACAAATTATGCAGGTTGGGGCATGCAGAAAAGTGGTTGATCAAATTGGTAAGGTGGACATTCAAGATTTGAATGAGCATGAGAGGCAAATATTGCTTGAGATATCAAAACTTGGGCAAGGGTTTATTCCAGAGAAAGATGTGCTTGCTTTGAATCTACATGGGGAACTTGATAAGGAAGAGGAACTTGGGGAGGGATTGGTTGGTGAAGAAACACAGATTAAACCTTCAGAAGAAATGGACAATGAGCAGGAACATGTAGATGGCTGGCTGGGTGAGAATGTCACTATTGAAGATGGCTTAGTTACGGATGAAGTTGCCTCGGAAAATTTTGCTATTGAAATGGAAACTGATAGTAGCAACCCGGGTGGGAGAACTAGCAGTGAACAATTTTCAAAACTGGGGAATCATGATAGTGGTAGGAATTTTCGTTCAAAAAAGGAAAAGGTGCTGAATTTTCTAACTTTGAAACATTTATTGCAAGATCAGCATAATTAGTCCAGTGGTTTCCGGATATTGCCAGATTTATCTCATCCTATTTCTTGATACTCATGGGGGAAAGGATGGCGTTTTTTCTTTCTTTCTTTTTTCTTTTTTTCCCCAATTTCTCTTTCACATTTTACTCTGCTATTCCCCTGGATTCATATTTTGTCTCAATGAAACTGCAGGCCATAAGAAATAATAGCCCTTCAGTCCAACAATTTTGTTCTCCTTCAATGAGCTTTGGAGCTGACTTTGCGGCTGTTGGGATCTCTCGTCCTCCTTCTTGGAATGTTATCTGGGTGGATGATGAAGGCAGCACACGACAGGTAGATCTTCCAAAGGTTTCAGAGGCTGAGGGATTGCCTCTCCCTGCAGAATTAGAGGTGACAGCATGTTCTGCTTCTTGTTTAATTAGTTGTTGTCCTTAAGTTGAGACCAAGCCAAATGTGTTTGGTTGCAGAATCCTCACAAGTCCAATTATGAGTACCTTTTTAACCTTGTTGGGAGCTTGAAGAATGAAATTATAAGGAAGGTGAGACAAGCTGATTCTCTTGGTTCATAGCTTTCGATTTTTTGAAAATTGACTGAAGATTGTATTAACAGGACAATCAGCTCAAGGATTATGTGCTGAAGCATGATCAGGAAAGCTCTCTATTGCTGCAAGATAATCCCTTGGAACAAGTTCACTGTACATCTCCTGAGAATGAGACAGAAGAAGAGCACAGGTTGAGGCCTAGAGCCAAGAGTGCCTAAAGAGCCCGGAACATGAGGTGAAAAGTGGAGTTATGTGCCCGAGGGCTTGGGGCTGGCGAAATTAAATGGCAGGTATCACAATTTGTGCTCGTGTGATTTTCCTTGACTTGTATGTTTGATCTATCTGGTCATCACAGACTATCTTAGCCTCTTGCTTGTTTGTTCCTTTGAAAGGCAAGCCTTGATGTAATTATAAAGTTATTCTGTTGTGACCTAGAGATGTCCCAAGTTCGAATCGTGAAATAGTCTCTTTCTGAAATAAAGGTAAGGTCCGGTCCATTGTTTGCATTTATTACACTTTGGCAGTAGGAGTGTCGGAGGATATGTCCAAGGGGCTTGAAGAATCCTCTTTGCATGTCCAGAGTACAAAGTTACCAACAAGAAGAGCCAAGAGAGGAAAGCCGAAAGACGTCTAAATGGTGTAGAAAATTGCATCATTCATTTCATCTAGGATATATGTGAAAGTTCTGTTACTAGCTGTTCGGGGAGAGTTCCCAAAATCATTACATTTTCCATCACATTTCGTTTGGGAGCTTACAATTTGGGGGACAAGTTTCCCCATCAGTTGTGCAAAAATTAGTGGGAAGCCACATTTCCTACAATCTCAAGACTACCTAGATGAACGGGGCTTTATTCAAAGGAAATGTCAGATCAACACAGCACATCAATGGGCTACATAAAGTCCATTGTGGTAGGCAACTAGCAACTGTCATTCAATAATGAACCAAGGCTTTACGTGACAAAAAGTTCCTTGTCAAGTCCATAATTATAATGAAATACAGAAATGCATCCCCACTACTTTCCCTTTTGAAATGCAGAAAGTCCATCATTAAATGACAAAAATCAATACTTCTGACTGTCAATTGGGTCCACCGTCTATCTAGTAAGAGTTTCTGTCAATGAGGTTTATTTCAACGACCTAACATCATCATTAATCAACACCCAAGTCCTTTGCTTTGATTATGGGAGAGAAGATTCTCCAACTTAGACCAAACTCTCAATTATGTTTTTCTTGCCTGAGCTGAGTAATTTAAGGCTTAGCCAAGTTTATTGAAGAAGCGAAATCTTTGTTAGGTCAAAAATCGTACCCTGTTGATTCCTTGAACATTGGCCAATGCCTCGTCGGTTAAAGTCCCCGTTGGTTTTCAATCATGTAGTTGCATTGCCTAATCTTGGATGGTCAGTAGGCGAGTGATGAAAAGTTAACACTTGTTGAGATGAAAAGAAATAGAAAATAAGGCGGCAAAAGAGAAAACAAAATCGCCCCTCCCCATCGCTGTAAAGATTGATAATCAAAAATAATAATAATATTTCATACATTTGATTTATTCTAATATCATAAAATATAAAAATTTCTGTATACTAAAATATTATATTTAGTGGTAATTTTAATATTTTTTTTATCAAATACAATAACTTATATATGTACAATTGTATTAACATTCGTTTTATTTAATTAAAATAGTCAAATTTATAATTAAAAAATGAAGATTATTATGAAACTTTTATAAGATGATGGTCGAATTCGATGTTGTGGATGACATTATTGAAAACTTTATGATAGAAGGGTATCGGCTCAGCTAGTAGGAGAAAGGGACAGACAAGTTTCTAGCCATGGACCTCAGGGACTCGCATCTGGTCAGCATAAAAAAAAATACGTGTCTCTGCAATACTTCTGCGATTCAAGCTTTCCAGGTGATAAGGGTAGCCAGATTAATCACAAAAAGAGAATGGAAGGCCTCTACATTTCTTGAAATCAAATATTTTTGGGGTGGTCCATTATTGGCTATTAAAAAAAAAAAAAAAGAAAAAAAAAAAAGTGAAACAGCGAAAGATTGAGATTGGTGCCTCTTGTCCTCAATTATTAATCGATAGTCTATTTGTTTGATTTGCAGGAGACAAATAAAATTCCAAGGTAATCCCCATTCGCTGTCAAGCAAAATTCTACAAATGAATGTGGATATGGAAGAGGATTGTTCCAGCTTATAATGAACTTCACCAAACTTTAATTAATAAATAGGAAATCTATACAAGTATGGTTATGAAAGTAGCTTGTTAATTTGTTTTGAATTGTATTAAAGGTGACAAAACTCCTGAAAAACTCAACTTAATTCGAAATTTAATTAAATGTAATTGATAAAAAATTAAATAACTTATAATTCAAAATGCTCAAAATTAAAATGATCTAAAAACTAATTAATTTGAAACTTGATTAACTCAATTTTAATGAACTTGATCTTGATTAACTCAAAACTAGAATAATCTAAATTTGAGAAACTCAAGACCCATGATTGAAAATTTGAAATTCAGTAAACCCAAAACATTCAAAACTAACCTGAGTCAAATTTCACCTGCTCGCCCATTTGCCACCTGTAGGTCATGCTATAAGTTCGAAACTTTTGCTGGCATATGGTAAACTTATTTTTGGGTCCATCTTGCTGATACAATTAATCTCCACCTTTTGCGGCACAACCCAGGATCATGGGTGCACACCAGCAAGGTGGGTTCAAGCAATTTTAATGCATGCCAACATCTGAGACATTGGCAGGTGGTAGATTTAAACCATCTTTTGTGCTTTTTCGTTCCCAACAATAAAGTCTGCGAACCATCACAGCAAAAAAAAAAAAAAAAAAATTACAAAAGAGATAGAGAACGAGAAATTTGTAAAAAAAAAAAAAAAAAAAAAAAAAGGAAAAAACACCTTCCAACTACTTGCACACTGTCACTGGCTATGCAGATATATGAGCAATTGCAAATTTTTTTTATGTTCGCGTGGTTAACTTGTTTATTAATAATGAATTTAGAAACCAAGTGTAGGTGTATATCCATTTAATTGTTACCTTTATTTCTATGAACAAAAAGTTCATGCAATTTTAATTGGATTAAAAAATAAAATAATTTAATCCGTTACATTAATACTTGTTTTTTCTTGTGATCATGAATTCAAACCTTTCAAGACATCATGCAGACAGATAAATTGGGTCAAACCAATTAGCAATGTAGTTTGGAGAGAGATATTGAAGTTATTGTATTAAATATAAAGAAATTATTGCATGAAAATATCTTTTTATGGTATCGACATAAAAGAGAAATTTGTGAAGACAGTTGAAAAAAATAATTAAATAAATTTAAAAATAATAAATTTAATTAAATATAATATAAAATATTAATATAATACATAATAATAAATATATAATATAAAAATTAATTATATTTACAAATTTTTTAATTTTCTTATATCTTTTCGAAAACTGGAAACTGTCCCATGTCACCATGTATATGATTTTCAATCTTGTAGACAAGACAGGCAGACACCTCCCTTAAAGAACGCAGGCACGAACTGTTGGTTTTTACCTCCACAACCTCCCCTTTCACCCTCCATTCAGAATCCTCTTTCATCAACCGTTTTTACTTGCCCTCCTTGAAATCTCTCCCTCCCCTCTCTCTCTCTCTTTCTCTCACAAATAAGAAATAACTCCGTTGGACCCGGTCTATCCATCTAATTCCCTTTTCATTTTCAGCTCTTTACTCTCTCTCTTTCTCTCTGGGGTTTGGCCTCTTCTACGTAACCCTTCATATCTCTGCTTATCTGGTGTGTGTTTGAGCATAAAGTCGCAATCTTTGGTTATTTAGCAATGACTTTTGTGAAGAACAACAACTTATTGCCCCAAGGAATGGTGTCAAATCTCCAGCAAGTGTTGCTTAGTAGGAAGGGAGATGGAGAAGAAGGGGACCCATCAAATGAACCAAATGATAAATTAGCAGAGCCATCTACTTCTTCTACTTCTGTGGAAAATTCAGAAGAGAATGATTCAAAGCCTATTGTTTTGGTCACCAATGGGGATGGGATTGAGTCCCCTGGTCTTGTTTTTCTCGTTGAAGCTTTGGTCCGTGAAGGGCTCTATAATGTCCATGTTTGCGCGCCTCAATCGTGAGTTTCTTTATTTTCCTTTCACTTTTATGTTATTTTTGTTCTTCTGTTGAATTCTAGTGTTCATCAACTTATTTGTTTTTTTTTTTTTTTTTGGTTAAAAAGACCCCTTTTTGATTGTGTCTGATTTTGATCATCATTGTGATATAGTTTGTTTTTTGTAGTCTGGTTTCTTATGTTTTGGGTCAATTATGTTGCCTTGTTGTGTTAAATTATAAACTTTCAAGTATGGATATCAATATCAGGATATTTTTTTTTCTCTTTGGTTCTATAGTCCTATTAGCATTTTGTTGCTGCCATATGGCTCCTTCCTGCCACCATCTTCTTTTCCCTTCATTTTGGTTTTTGATTTTATGTAAACCTTTTGTGAGTTTATAGTTTGTGAATTGGTTGGTTTATGCATATGTGTGTTTTCTTTTGTATCATAGTCCTATATGCATTTTGTTGCTCCCATGCCATATGGCTCCTTCCGGCCACCCTCTCCTTTTCTGTCATTTGGGTTTTTTTGTGGAAACATTTTGTGATTTTGTAGTTTGTGAATTGGTTGGTTTAGGGACAAATCAGTGGCCAGCCATTCCTTGACTCTACGAGAAACAGTTGCTGCGACTTCTGCTCATATTAATGGTGCCATAGCTTATGAAATTTCAGGTATAATCGCATTTTATTCATGCATGTCTTGTATTATCTGGTCCAAGTTGTTGTGAAAGATTTCTGTTGATTTGGTACTGATTTATTATCATCTTATTTAGCTGATCTCTTTAGGATATTAGGCGTCTAAATATGTGCCAGCAAACCTCTTTTGGATCCGAGGTTTCTTAATGCATACCCCTTATGATTTATGATTGAAAAATTGCATGGAGATGACATTGCTTTTGAGTTAGCCATTTTGGTTTGTTTGGATGCATCATAACTACACAATTGGCTAGTTTTTGGTTATTAACTTGATTTTTTTCAGGCTGTCTGCGGAATCTGATGAATGTAACACTTTGCTCATTTACTTATAGTTATAGCCTTGGTCATGGATTTTGTTTCTCAGGGACTCCAGTGGATTGTGTGTCATTAGCATTATCTGGAGCACTGTTTTCTTGGTCAAAGCCTTTGCTGGTTAGCATACATGTGTTTTCATCTATGATATACATGTAACTTATGTTATTCAGTTGTTTCTTGAGAACTTTTCTTGGATCGATTTGATTTCAGGTGATCAGTGGAATTAACAGGGGGTCAAGCTGTGGTCATCACATGTAAGTGCTCTGTCCATGTTGTGTATTGTTTCAATTGTATTTTTTTTTTTTTTAATTTCCCATAGTATGTTACTTTGGAATCAGGAATTAGGGCAATCATTGAACATAATTTAATTGTTGAATTTGCTTTTGGTGACAATAGTTGACCATAAATGTTGAAAATCCAACAGGTTGTACTCAGGCGTTGTTGCTGGAGCCAGAGAGGCACTATTTTTTGGTGTCCCATCTATATCAATATCACTGAACTGGTGAGTTGATGATCTCTTGCGAATGGTTATCTCTTTGTTATTGCTTATAAGTAATTCATTGGAATTATTATTTATTATAGGAAGAAGGATGAAAGCCAAGAAAGTGATTTCAAGGATGCAGTCACTGTCTCTTTACCATTAATAAATGCTGCTATCAGAGATATAGAGAAGGGGTCTTTCCCAAAGAGTTGCTCACTCAATATGGAAATCCCCACTTCACCATCTAAAAACAAGGTAATCGTTTCCATACAATTCTCTGAATATGCTGAATTGGAGATGCCAATGATATGCTGTCAACATGCACCCGATTGAATATTACTGTCACATGAAGCATAGTAGCTAAGCATATGAGGTTCAGGTCTAAACTGTGTAGGGAACTAAAGATTGTAGTCTGGATATTCACAATCACTAGAGTGCTCAGGGTGGTGTATGTGTTCCTAGACCATTAGCTTGGCTTGAAGCTTAAATTATATACATGCATCTTTAAACTCTATGTTGTATTAATGTGCACTGTATTAACTTACCAGTTAGCATTCATCAACACCATTTATTGATTGGAATTGAATAGTGGCATTAAAAACGAGGCCATCTTGCCTTCTTCCCTTTTTTTGTACTCATTTAAATTCTCAGTTGGAGTAACTAAACAATATATATGCCAACTTTAACTTAGCAGGGTTTCAAGCTGACCAAGCAAAGTAAGTGGAGATCTCTACCCAGCTGGCAAGCCATTTCAGCTAACCGCTACCCTCATGCTGGACACTTCATGTCTAATCAGCAAAGCCTTGGCATGCAGCTTGCACAGCTTAGTCGAGATGCCTCTGCTGCTGTGAGTAACTCTTATTTAAAATTATCCTATCGTTCTTTTTACTTGGTACTTATTTTGAAAATTAATACCATTGTGCATTTTTTCTAGGGTGCAGCTCGACGCCCGACAACCCAAAGAAAAATTGTAGAGATTGAATCGGTTGGGGTTGCTGGAAAATCTGACGCCAACCGGGTGAAAAAGTATTTTCGCTTAGAGGTAAAAATAACTGTTGACATTGTAGTTCAGAAGAGCTCTAAAATAGTTTTTGAATTTTGAATGTGGTTGGACTGCTTTCTCATGATTTTTATGTCGAGATTTTTTTCAATTCTAAAAAAATAAATGTGGATATGAAGTAGTCAGTGGGGTCTTAAAGTTTCTGGAGTTTCTTTTTGTATTTGTGTGAACCTTTTGTTGCATCATTCACCTGCTTGTATCTTTTGGGAATCTCTTAAAGATGAAGTTTATGGTGCTATTATGCTAAATCTAGGGCTCTAGATCCTCATATGTCTGGCATGGAACTGGAAAATACGATAATTGGTATGGTCTTTGTGATGCATGCTTGCTTGTTATTTTTCGCCTCTTCCCAAGTTCACAAGCACATACTCATGCACATGGTTTCTACCCAATGAGAAACTTCATTTGTTCTGAGAAACTTCATTTGTTCTGTGACATGATGAATTGTTGTAATGAAAATAATTTCAGTTTTTGGACAAGGAACTAGAAGATACAGATGAGGATCTGGACTTCAGGGCTCTTGAAGATGGATTTGTAAGTTATCACTCTGTTTTCCTCATAGAGTCCATTAAGGTGTTATTGGTTCAGATGTTTAGAAGGTCCATTTACCGAATGACTGATCCATAGGTCTACAATTGTTACTTATGTTTTTACATGCCATTTGAATTTCGAAGAGTTGGGATCATATGTGACGGCCCTGTACTGGGGCCTATCATCCTAACAACTGTTGTAGGTGGGGCAACCTAGTATTTTCTTGTTTGGCATCATCCATACTATTTTAGTCCCATTGTCCACCCATTGTTCCTAGGCAAGGACTTCCAAGTAAATATTCTCTGGACAAGTTGGCACAGAAGCATCAACTCCTAGTTGTCTATCAACTTGTACCAAGTGATTGAGATCTTCCCAAAAAGCAGTGAAAGTCCGATGAACTTGTTTTTGTATGCTATAATTATCAAAATTTGACCGTTTAAACAGAAAACTTCCCCTGCAATTTTGGTTTTCAAAATGCTGCCGTCACCTTCCCACTCTCCATGGCTAAAAGTAGTTGAATTGGTGGATGTAATTCTCTTTATTTTCGTTTTGAATGTCAGGTTGCGATAACTCCTCAATTGCTTTCTCCTCATATTGAGTCAGACGTTCATAAGGCAGCTTCAGATTGGATCATTTCTGCCTTTAAAGGGGACCAATGAATACCATACTTTCTCTGAGCAAGTATAACCAGTTTTTGTGCAGCAACTTAGTTAATTAGTCAGCTATTGGTTCATGCTTTTCCCTCTTGTTTTGGTCAAAATTTTCATTTTAAATTTAATTTAATTTAATCCATTTTTCTTTCTTGTTTCAGCTTTTTGGTGGAGTTGGATTGCTTAGTTAGTTGTTTGGTATTCCGTAGCGGTTGATAAATTTGTAATCTAGAACAAGGGTCTTATTTGTTTGGCCTTGCATTTCCTCTTACTGTGGCATTCTTTATATTTGAATCTTCTATTTATTTTAAAGGTATTATTTATGATAACTAACACTTATAAGAACAAAATCACCAAAAAAAAATTTATGTAGTTAATTTTAATTAAATTTAGAATTAAAAATTTTATTGTTGTTTTTATGATTACTAATGGTGTTTTTGAGTATGGAATTGGCAAATAAATTCCTTGTAATGTCATTATTTTTTTTCTTATTTATGTATATCTTATAATAATAATAATAATAGATATTTTAGTAATTAAAATAAAAAAATTATTATAAATAAAAATTTAAATAATACTTATCTGTAAAATTAGACATGGTCTCCTCCTTCTCCATTTTATGATTATAAATAAAGAAATGTTTTCTCTAAATGTAATTATATTATTAAGATTATTAAAAAATTTTTATCCTTAATTAAGGGTTTTAATGATCTTTTTTTTTTCTTATTATAAAAACTTACTAGCTTTTATTAACAAAGATATAAGTTTATTCATATTGAGATGATTTAAATAATTTTTAAATTTATTGTAAAATTATATTTAAATAACTTAATTATAATTTATATTAAAAATAAGAGATATCATCATTTTTATAACTTTTTATTAAGAGTAATAGAATTAAGTTTAAGTGAATGTTTTATAAGATTTTCATAATTTGTTGATGCTATATTTTTATTATTAAATTTTAATTTAATGCATATTTTATACTTAAACATTAAATTAAGGAATTTGATATATTGTCTTTAAAAATTTGATTTTTATTTATAAAATCTATTATAAGGATATGAACATCATAATTTTTGGTATAAAAGAAATTCTTTTTAGGTATGTTGATAAAGGAATTATTATATTGTTTTTGCTTAACTGATTTAAAGCAAATATTATGATTCTTATAGTTATAATATGATATTAGGTTAAATTATTTGGAAAATAAATTTTAAAAAAGGCTTTTAAACTTGTTAAATAAGTTAATTAACAACTTGAAGAATTTATTGAATATTAAGATGAAGATATTAAAATTCAATTTTCTCCTTAATAAAGAGGGAAGAGATCTTAAAGATTTAAAATCAAACAAACACTTTACTTATTCTATTCTATTAATAAAGTTATATGGAATTAAAAGAATAAGGGAACAAATTAATTATAATATAAAGCTGACTTTTCTTCATCTACTTTTACTTTTATGATTAATAAACTATTAGATTATACTTTGAGACCTAAATCTCTCATTTTATTTAATATGAGTTATCATGATAAAAACATGAGTATCTATATTCTTACAACCTATATTGAGGTTAAAGAAAAAATTATAGAATTTTTCTACTTACTTGAAAATGTGTTAAAAAAGGAAATGAATTTTTATGACTTTCACTTTTATTTAGCAAGAGCTATGATCCAGCAGTCATAAAAAATATATTATCAAAATGGGTGCTCTTGATATTTTTACCTATATGGAAAATGTTTATAAATTTAAGAGAAAAAATTATCTTGATTTTTTTGCTCTTAGTGAGTGCCTAACTCTTGAAAAGACTTATCAAAAATATTTGACAAAAAAGATAAAATGGTTAATAATATTTACCCTTCACCTTTAAATCTCTCTATTAAAATAAAAGCTAATGATATTATTGTTTCTCCTTATAAGGCTGAAGCAACAATTAATGTTGTTATACAGTAAGGTAATTATAATAATTTATATCTTCAGTTTGTTAGATCTCCACTTATTGGTAGAGAGTAAAAGGTTGTTATTCCCAAACCTTTGGTTAAACCAAAAGTAGAAAAAAAAATGTTTTATTTAAACTTTTATCATAAGAAGAAATAAATTACAAATTGATAAATAAAGGTTTTGATAAGTTAGAATTGATAAATAAAATCTTTAAAAGACTTCACAATCTAAGTTTGAAAGCTAAATAAGCTGTTGTGTTAGAAAAGAGAGGAACAAATTAAATTTGAAAATAAAATTAAAAATTATATAGATCAATTATAAGATATGTTCTTATCATAACATTAACCTTTGAAGTAAAAACCTTTCCTTTCTTATACAAAGAAACATTTTGATATAAATAAAATAACCTTTAATAATATTCAAACAAAACTATATTATCCAAGACTAACACTTGTTGATCTTATATTAAAAGAATAAGTTAATTATAACTATGTTCAATATAATAATAGTAGCATTGTAAAATGGAATTTAGATAGTCAAACAAAACATCTAATTCTTTTACTATTACATTATATAATGATGTTTGCCACTGTTGTTAAAACAAAGCATAATTTTGACATTAAAATTGCAAAAGTAGTAATAAGTGGATTTATTATACAAGGTAAAGCTGGTGAGATTTTTATTTGTTTAAACAAGCAAAACAACAAATATTTTTTGTAATTAAAACCAAATCTGGAGTGCTATTCACTAATTGCATTAATACACTTATCTATATTATTACTAATTTTTTCATTGGTATTATTGCTTTGCTAGTTGACAAGATTTATGAGCAATTTATCAATTTAAGATACCTTGGCTTGTCATATTTTGAGTGATATAAAGATGTGTTTTTCTTTAAAATTTTAACTAAAAAAGATAGCTAAAATATTTTCTAAAACGAAAAATTTCTTTCAAAGTTACCTATCTTATTTGTTGAAAGAGTTAAGGTTCAATAAAAATCTAATCATGCTGACACTATTGATTATAATTAATATATCTATGGAGAATTGGCTACTGAGGTAGTTGTTAAGGAAGTTAAACTTTGTAATGAGATGAAATTATATAGGTAATTATAGAATGAAAAAAACTTAGGTAAGAAAGTTTTTGTGAATAAATGAATTATCCAACCATTTGATATCCTAAAAAACAAAAGAGTAGGAGTTATAACTCCTATAATAATAAAAAAAAACAATATAGTAAAAAAGAAAAGACTCTCATAAGGTTTAAGAAGTTAAAAATAAAAGATAAAGGAAAAAAGCCTTAATTTAAAAGGATTATTATTTGCTATAAGTGTAGAAAAATAAGACATTATTCAAATATGTGTAAAAGGAAACAAAAGCTTTAAGAGTTAGTTGTAAGTGAAGATTTTAAAAAATCATTAATGCATATTTTCTTATTAGTGATTTTGAAGAATTAGATTTTGAAATAAAAATTATTGAAGAACATCTTTCATTTTCCACTTTTAACTATGATAATGAAGAAAATTGTGCTAGTTAATGTAATCATTATAAAGTAATATGTAAACAAAATGAATTATTAATTTTAACAAAAGAAGATAATATGATATTAGATCTTGTTGGTAAGGTCTCAAATTTTAAGGATAAAGGCAAGCAATCAAAAAAATTATTTACATTTGACTAAAAGTCAGAATAAAGGATCTAATATTAATGTTATGCAACATTAAGAAAATTAAAGTTTAAATAATGTTATACAACATATAAAAAATGGTCTTTCAAACTTAGTTAAAGAAAAACCACTTGTTGGAGAGTTTAAGTTGAAATTCATACTCTTGAGTTAGAGATAAAAGGGTTAAAAGAAAGAGTTTTAATTCTAGAAAGTCTACCTCGAGATAAGGAAGAAAAATCTTTACTACTTCTTGAAATTTCCTTAAAGGAAGATGTGATATTGAAAGTCTTTAATATGTTAATCTTATTGATAGGGTTATTACCTATAAATGACATACAAGGATTACTATTGTTATTGATAAATAGTATATATTCTCTGTTATCACCTTAATTGATTTAAGTGCAAATTTGAATTGCATTAATAAGAGAATAATACCTTTAAATACTTTTCAAAAACAACAAAAGTGTTAAACACTACTAATAAAAGTAAACTTCTTGTTATTTATAGGTTATCTCATATTGTTAATTGCAATGATAGAATCTGTCTTAAAATTCCTTTTATGTTGGTTAAAAATTTATTCTAATGGATTATTTTGGGAAATCCTTTTCTACATATGCTCTTCCATATTAAAGAAATTAATGATAAAGATATTTATGCCAAAATTGAAGGAAAACTTATTAATTTTAATTTTATATTTGTCCCTTACTATATAGAGAGATTTATTTTAAAAAATATTAAGAGAAAAAAAAAAGTTTATCTTTTCTCATCATGATGAGATTACTTATAAGCATCTGTAAGAGAAAATTTCTTCTTTTGTTATTATAGTTGAGATACAAGAAATAAAAGAAAAATTATAAAATCACTTATGTGTTCAAAAATTCCTACTACCTTTTGGAATAGAGAAAAATATATTGTTGAATTACCATATAACATAGACTTTCATGAAAGTCAAATTCGAACTATGGCTAGACTTATTGTTATGAGCCATCAACATTTAGAAATTTGTAAAATAAAAATACAAAATCTCCTTTAGAGAGGACTTATTTAGCAAAGTACAAGTCCTTGGAGTTATCTTGCATTTTATGTAGAAAATAATGTAGAACTAGAACAAAGTGTTTTGAGATTGGTTATTAATTATAAGTTTTAAAATAAAGTATTACAATGACTTAGGTATTCTATACCTAATAAAAGAGATTTGCTTAATCGACTTTATAAAGTTAAAATATTTTGAAAATTTAATATGAAATCTAATTATTGACAAATCTGGATTAATGAGAAAGATAGATATAAAACAACATTTATAGTAACTTTAGGGCATTATGAATGGAATGTTATGCATTTTAATCTAAAAAATGTTCCTTCTAAATTTTAAAAGATAATGAATGAAATATTTAATACTTACTTTACATTTATAATTATTTATATCGATGATATATTAGTTTTTTTTTTTTAATACCATCGAACAACATTTTAAACATTTACATTATTCATTAATGTAATGAAAAGGGCAAAATTGGTTGTTTTGGCTAGAACAGTGAAGTTATTTCAAAGTAAGATTCATTTCTTAGGTCACTTCATAGAAAATAGTTCTGTTATTCCTATTGATAGGTCAATTGAGTTTGTCTCAAAATTTTCTTACAAAATTAGAGACAAAAGTCAATTATAAAGATTTTTAGAAAGTCTAAATTATATTTCAGACTATTATAAGGATTTAGCCTTTAATGCAAACCACTATATGAATGATTGAAGAAAAAATTGTCTTTACGGATGGATAAGCATACCAAAACTGTTAAATAGATAAAATCTAAAGTTAAAGAACTCCTTTATTTAACTATACCTTATCTTGATGCCTTTAAAATTATTGAGATAAATGCATTTGACAAAGGTTATGGTGGTATTCTTAAGCAATACTTACATTTGAAAGAATAATTATTGTGCTTCACCTCTGAAGTATGAAAAGACGCTAGAGTTAATTATTTTACAATTAAAAAAAAATTCCTTATATAGTATTATGTATTCAAATGTTTGAAAGTGATTTATTAAATTAAAAATTTCTTTTAACAATTGATTGCTAGGTTGCAAAAGATTTTTTGAGTAAAGATGTTAAGATCCTAGCATTAAAATAAATCTTTGTTAGATGATAAGAAATATTATTTGCTTTTTATTTTGACATTAAGTTTATATAAGGAAATTTTAATTCTCTTCTTGATTTCCAAACTTGTGAATTTTTGTAGGGAAAATTAGATGAGTAAATGCCCACTCATATAAGGGTCACAATACCCAGTAAAGTCGATTATTTCACTAGCATCCAAAATTTCAAACTCTGAAGTTAATAAACTTTGTGATGATACTTATAAGTGTGCTCTTGATAAGGTTTAACTTATTAGTTAATTCTAAAATATATGGATTATTTATGTTCACTTGAAAACAATTATACTCAACTTTTACCTAATGAGGTATCATGCTTTTATCTTAAGGATAAGATCTATCCTTATACTCATCTTAAAAATTATTCATACTATTAACAAATTTTTTATGAGACAAGTTTTGTGGTTATTAGACCCATTAAAAAGGGTTTTGGTACCTCTCCTTTGAGTTATAAGGATTGGGCTTATGCCAAGTTCAAGATAAAGGAAATTCTTTATCTTGGAGATTGACAAGGAGACTTATTCTCTACCAAAAATTTGACAGATTAGTGGAAGGTTAAAACCTTTAATTATTTTAATTATATGGAAACATGGGAAAAGGCTTTACTATATAAAAATTGGTGAAAGAAATTTAGTTGGTGGATTCAAATCCATTTCCCACATGACCCTATGAGGTTGGTTTAAAGCCTGGTTCTTCAAATGGGGTCTGCAACCCATTACTCTCTCTAATAAGGTAAATGTAGAAAATGATGACATCAAAGATGAGCTACTCTTGTTTGCTTCCTAATATCATGTCTTATGGATTGTTAAATGGGATTATCTTTTAGTAGCCAAGCAAGTTAATATCCTAGATATTAACATCAAGCATGTTTCATAGCTTGTTAGAAGACTTAATATTTGTTGGTGGGATAAGTTTGATTTTTTCAATGATGAATTTTATATGGCAAAAGGGATTATTTGTATTAATGGACCATGCCCCATTGCCGCTTAGCCTAACTCCAATCAATCTTTAGAATAATTGCTTAAAGTATTTATAGAATTTGTATCAAAGGAAAAGCTATTGGAGATGATGACAAATTTGCTTCAACCGTAAGTATTAGCTTCTCTGGCATTGTCCTCACAAGAACCAATATAAGATGATAATAGTCAAGGACAATTGGTAGAGAATGATATTATGCAAGCCTCCTAAGATCCCTGTGGACTTTAAATACTATGCTCCCATTGGTTTGCTTTTATAAAGTTATTTTATGGAAACTAACAAAAAAGAAAAGTGGCTTAGTCACTATTTGTCATCTTTTCTAAAGCTCCTTTATGTAAACAAACAAAAGAGGAAAGTGGCCTTAGGATACTTGATGTAAAGTCACTTTATTAAAAACAACAAGAAGAGTCACTTTATTAAAGTGACTTTAGGAAAGTCACGGGGGTTAAAAGGAAGGATCCAAAAGAAGGTTAAACCTCTTATAAATAGGACTAAAAGTCCCAAAGGGAGATCATCTTCTTCTTCTCCCATCCATCTTCTTTCTTCCTTCTCTTCCTAATCTTTCTCTTGTAAAACTTCTCCCCTCTTCTTTCTCTTTGTAAGCTTGTAATGTCATGTGATAAAAGTTCTCATTTTTGGAAGTCTCCTCTTTTTCTTAGTGTTATTAATATTTAATTTGTAAAAATTTTCTTTTTTTAATATTTTTTATTTAGTTGACTTTTCTTGTTATTTGCCTTATTTTGACTTTGCTTGTTATTTACGTTATTTTACCTTAATTTAGTTGAGTTTGTTGCTGAGTCTAAGTGTGAATGGTATATATATTTTAACTTGATGGTGCACTGATTTTTTCTTTTTATGTTTCAAGATCTTTGTTAACGAGAGTCGGATTTTACATATTACAACCTTTTCTCTATTTTTTTTTTTAATTATTAAGAAGCTCATTGTGTTGACTTCTGAGTGGCACGACAGAAGCAGTGTTTTTTTTTTTTTTCACCTACTACGTAATTCATCACATTCCATGAACTCGATTTGAATTTTAGACTTCCTGATCCGAATTTCGAGTTAGTGGGTGAAATTTCTTTTCATCCCCAAAGTAGAATACTTGTCAAGAGGGTCCACCACCGTAAAACATGCTATGGGGCCTTCTTGTTTCCGTTTGATTAAACGTGTGATGTAGGCTCCCCATCTTTCATGGTTCGCTGAGGAATGACTCCTGACTGACCAGTTCTCAATTAAACCCACGTTTTTTAATGGAATTTTTGGTCGAGGGATATTAAAAATCCTCACTGAAAACACTTGGGAATGAGTTCGATTAGCCACTCGGAGTTACTCGAGTAGCCCATTTAGCTACAAGGCTTGGGATTAGCCTGAGGTTCGAATACCAATCTCTCCGTCCTCTCTCTTTAGACTAAATACACTCTTCAAAGACACAAATGAAAAAAAGAAAAATTATTTTTTTTTATTAATATCATTTAATTATAATTATTAATTATTATATATTAATATATTTAATAATAATATAATTATATATTTGTGAATTTAACGTCTGCACAGTGTAGACTTGACCTCTCAATAGTAGAGAGCTAGTGAGGTATTGGGGCTTGGCAACCTATGTTGGCCAACGTGGGAGGCTAAACGTCCAGCACTTCTCCTTCCACGGCGTATAATTTTATGCCCCAAGCATTATTCCCCTAACTTTAAAAAATCCCCAGCCTCACATGATTCATTGCAAACAATCGGATGATACTCAACTACCTATGACTAGTTCAATAATTGTTTTAATTTATTAGAAAGTCATTAAATCGTTAATTATATAATAAATTAATTATTATTATTTTTAATTTAGTCAAGGTTAGTTAATGAAAATTATTAAAAAAAAATTGATAATGTTATTAATAATAATAAGGCAATTTGCTATATTTACATATTGTGACTAAATAAGAAGACACGTTAAGGTTTCAAATGAATTTAAAGATGAAATAATAAATTATTAATACAATATAATTATTTAAAAATAATAAAATTAAAATAAGTTAAAAAAATTTATAAAAAATAAATAGTTGAAATTTGAAAATTTTATCAATTTGTAATAGATGTTATGAGTAACAATAAAATTAAATTATAATTAAAAAAAATATTAAAATTAAAATTTATTTATATAATATAAATTAATATTTAAATAAAAATTAAATAATTAAATTATATTTCACATAATTTTAGTATTAGATTAATAATAAATATTATTATTATTTAGTATATAAGAATTTAAGTGTTATATAACTTGTAAATAAAATTTGATATTTATATTATTATATATATTTATTAATTATTATATGATATTTAATTAAATTAATAAAAATACAAAATATTTTTATAATTATTTAATAAATATTTAATATAAATTAATTAATATTTTTATTAAATTTTATTTACAAGTTAAAAAATTTTAAATTAAAAATTAATATTTTACTAAAATATATAATTATATAAGATTAAATCATTATTTATTAGTTAAAAAGAAAAAATAAATATAAATCTTTTATCTAATAATAAAAAGTACGAATGATTACAAGTAAGTCAAAAATATTAAACTTTTAAAGTTTTCCGCTTGGCGAGCACTACATTCCATGCTTAAAAATATCTAATATATTTTCAATTTCCATTTAGTCCTGTTGTAAAAAATATGCTATTTTTTTAATGTTAAATATGTAGCGAAGAGTTGAAGGTTAAACTTCATAACACCTTCTTTCTTTTGTTTATTATCTCAATCATTGATTTCAACATCGTGAGAGCATACTTAAATTTGTGGGCAAAAAAAATCAATATTAACTGTCATAAATTGGTAGTTTTGAAAACAGGGAAGAGTTGGTGGGAATTTATATAATATGTTTAAATTTACTAATGTGGATGCTAGTTTTTTAACTTGGTAATACAAAGGATTCATGTTGGAGTTAATATATAAACTATATCTATGACTTTGATGTGCAAAAATATGTATGACTTTGATGAAAGACAAGAAAACATTACTTGCTACAGAGCTTGAACTGGTAACATTTAGGATTTCCCACAGTAGCTTTATTCAACATCTTATGTAATGTTTGAGGAAATAAATGCACTGCATGTCAAAATGAGTCCACCCACAATTCCTCTGAATGTTTCAACTAATGTTTTAGGCATCCCAGCTGGAAAGAAGAATAGGGTAATCAGCAACAAGTTGACCACTTGATGAATAGGCTGATGACAATGGCATGACAGCAGCGTCAACGTAGTCCTCCATCTGATTTGTTGGCGCCTGCGGTTCATGGGAGCAATGAACGGATGGAAGACATGGAAGTCTAGCAAGTGGGTCAAGCAGCTCTGCCTCTTGTGATGAAAATGAAGAAGAAGATGGCATTCCATTAACATTTCCTTCTATTATCCCACACACTTTTGGCATCATGGGTACCATAGCTTGGTTGTCATTATAGGGCATTGCTGTGATACATTGGTCAGGGACTTTATCTCCAATATAATGTGGCCCTGCTGCCACATTGCTCAAGACTTGGTCTTCTGAGTTTGAATCAATACGCTGGTGGAGATACGGCAAGGACCATAAAGATGGGTTACTGGGTGGTGGTAGGGGTTGAAGGATTGAAGTGGGTGGCAAATTGCCGAAATCCACATTGAAATTGTAGGGACTTTGGTTAAACTTGAAGTCTTCATGATAACTCAAACTTGGTAGCATTGAATCTGAAGGGATAAGGTAGAGCTGGTCTTGTTGATGAGCACTTAGAGTGAGGTTAGAGTTTGCATTTAAGGAGAAGATAAAATCTTCCCCAGAATCTCCATTGGAACTATGCAAATCAGTGAAGTTGGCTAAACTGGAAGCATGATCATGAGAGGTGAGCTTCTTCTTTATGTTTGAATTCCAAAAGTTCTTCACCTCATTGTCTGTTCTTCCTGGTAAGTGCCTGGCTATCTGTGCCCACCTGTACTTTGAAAGGAAAAATGCTTATATACTTAAATGGGAATGACATTTCTACACAAAGATGATTACAATGTCAATAACATGTGAATGGTCGATAATTTAATGATAACTGAGATTTACCTGAAAGGATTCCTCATCATGAAAAATATTATAAAAAAAATCTTCTAAAAAAATCAATACAGATGGAGGATATGAGGATAAATAGATAAGATAGGTATGATGTATATACTTGTTGCCTAGAATGCTATGGAGTTCAATGATAAGTGCTGCTTCTTGGGGAGAGAAACGTCCGCGCTTCAGGTCAGGTCTGAGATAGTTTATCCATCTTAATCTACAGCTCTTCCCACATCTCTGCAGCCCTGCAGAAATGAATATAATAGGCAAGGAAAAAAAAAAGAAAAGAACAAGAAGAACTGAGTGATTTTGTGGAATGAAACGTATATAAACTAGAAAGGACCATTCTTCAACACAGAAAATTTTGTCCAATGTTGTAGACTTGTGTGTGTGTATGTGTGTGGAGCAGAGAGGAAAGAAATAATGAGTGAGTACCTGCATGTTTTGGAACTGAGCTCCAGCAGCCACGGCCATAGGTGGATATGTAGTTGATGAGCTTTGCGTCTTCCTCTGGTGACCACAGCCCTCTTTTCACTCTCATTTTGTTGCAGCATGAGTGATGCCCCATCTCTCTCTCTCTCTCTCAAAGCAGTATGGCGGGCCAATGGCAGACTACAATCAGCTATTGGGAATTGCAATTACAGTGAAAACATCCAAAGAGAAACAGAAGTACAGAGAAAAGGCACATTCGGAAGGAATTTTGGGACAGATGGGATGACACATTACCTGCTATTTATACATATTATAAAGAGAGCAGCAGACAGTAGTGTGAGTTGGTGGTGGCCCAGTTTAGGGTTCTGCAGCATCATCATGGAAAAACTGTATGTGTTATGATGGGTCCCGACGGCATCCCATATTTTGTATAGACTCATAATTATTTTATTTATTTATAATTATTAATTTTAATTGACACATCTTTTTTATCCGTAAGTATCCATATGCTATGCTGTTCTTGTATTCTTGTGAACCTTCACGATACTTGAGAGGCTCTACCGTCGCGGTTCCCGTCCCTATACTTGAGAGTCTCCACCTTGGACTCATGGAAATTTAACTACGGGTCAAAATAGCAGTTTATAGAAGCTAAAATAGTTTGTCACAGTTTTGTTTAGGTCTACCATGATGCAGTGAAGCAAGTCTACTTTTTTTTTTTTTTCATGTAATTCAAAAATTATACATCACATCACAATGAAATAATTTTACATTATTCTAAAATTAATATTTTAATATTAATTTTTCAAAATTGGTATATATATATTGATATATATTATTTTATCAGTGACATATGATTTCGGTTTGAATTTTTAAAGATGAGAATAAAACAAACACGAAAAATTATAAAATTTGATTAAATATATATTTTTAATTAATTCTGGATTACAAATATATTTATAGTAACAAATTGCAGTTTAAATTTTTTTTAAAAATGATTATTAAAAATGATTGTTTGCTTTATGTTTATTAACTCATTGATTTATATCAAATATGTCTCAATTTATGGATGGAAGTGCAAAATGTTTGCAGACTAGGAGTTCTTGAGGATTTTTTGACGAATCCAAATTACCGAAAAGTGATAATTCTGGCACTGAAATTGGGTTCTTCTAATGTGTCTTAAAGAAAAATAAAAGAGTACCATTAGGCATTTGCGCCCATCAAATGGCAATTGGAATTTAAATATACTCTTTAAAGGTAAAGAATCTAAGACAACATTTAATACAAATAAAAAATTGTCATTAGGCAATTGGACCCATCAAATTGAATACTATCAAACTTCAATACAAACCGTGGACTGCATGCAATTTTGCTGCAGATGATGGCTCATTCCTATTAGAAACGATGGGTCAATATCAGTAACAAACCTTTCTTTACCAACTAATCTAAAAAAATTTTCCTACTTCATTTTTTTTTTTTTTTCATTAAGATACTCATTTCTTGAGTTACATAATTAATGTAATTTTTTTTTTTCATTTGTATAAACTTCATATCATTTTTTTAAAATTAAAATAAGAGATCTTAAAAATAAAAATTTAAATGTTTAATTATTAAAATATTCTTATGAAAGATATGTCAGTCCTAATGCTTCCATCCATTTATTATCATTAATACATTCCTCGGATTTCCTCTAAAAGAAACTTTTAACCAATCCCCAAAAAGGGGTCCTTCACACTGTGTGATACTTTGAGTACTTTTCTTGTTTTCTTGCACTTTAGATGTCATCATGTACAAAACAAGCTAAGCGATTGCAATATAATTCACCATCTTTTTGAAGGATGATTGATCATATATCATAGTTGGTAGGCAAACTCGTCATGCCATTCACCCTCAACTTTTTTTTTTTGGTGGTTTTTTTTTTTTTTTTTGAACAGCAATATTTTGTTAAACTCTTCTTTGAATATCAAGGCAAAAAGAGACTGTACTATGGCCAATCCTACCCACTAAACTCCTCTATATATATATATATTAAATTATGAGTAATTTTTTTCAAGCGGCTTGCCAATATAACCACCACCGTCCACACTCACTTCAAACATAATATGCACGTAGAAAGATTTGAGTATGAGACCGTATACTAATTCGCACGATTCCAAAATTTTCCCTGACAATATTCCATCCAGTATGTTAAATTTTGGACAAGATCAGTTAAGTTACGAACATGGTGTAAAATTGGGAATCTATAACAGTACGTTGATGCAGGATTTGACGTTTCGACAAGAACTCGGACGACAAGAACAATAATCGTACTAATATTCTTTCTTTATGTCCATCCAAAGTAAATAGTTTTCCATTTTTGGTAAGAAAACAGCCGTAAATAGTAAAACTTTTCTAAATTTCTATTTCTTGCCCTTTTCAAGATGCAAGCATAAAATGGAGCTGAAAGTGAGACATTCCGCTAACCAACCCCTTTTGGACTGACTTCTCTCATCCTCTATCTACTTACAACTAGTGGATGAAGACAGTAAACTTTCAATCATGTTGAAATTTTCTTGAATTAGTCAAATTGAAACCAAACCAAACTATGATAGTTGAGTCTCTGAGTTTAGGGATGGCATTTTTGGAAAAGTTATTAAGAAGGGATGAATACAGTAGTCCATGAGATCAACATTTTCTAGATATTTCTTTTTGGGAAGTCACATAGAATATGAATAATAAGCTGTGATGTCAACATTACAAGAGGTGCTGAATATAATGATTCAGAGTGAAAATTGAAAGTTACATCATAGTTAACAAATAAACAAGCCTACTCAAACATGTTTCACACCAAGGCATGGACAAAGCAAATCATCAGGCAATGGGAATCTATATAATTTAGGGGAGAGACTCACATGCCAACATTGATCTTTGTTTCTTTTTGCTTTATTTCGTGAGCTATCAGAGGACACTAGCTGTGGCTGATCTTTATTTTTTCCTCAATAATTGTAGTTCGATGTTAATGCGGGTTACCTTTATTTGATTCTTTATGATCATTGACGACAAGATATTTTAAGGGATGTAAGTTGGCTATAGCTCGAGTTATAAAACAAAATTATTATGGATCAACCCAATAAAACCTCATTGATGATTTCAAGTTTGATCTAAACTTATGCTTTATGTTCTTGATCTAAACCTCATTGACTCGTTCACTTTAAGGAAAAGTCATTTATGGTTTCTCTTCTTTGGTTCAATCTAAACGTATAGGAGTGCCAAGTCCATGAGCCAAGAACCAATTCAGCAAGGGACCTTAAATGCTGCTTAAAAAAAGCAAAATGAACTGGACATTAAACTGCTTATAAATCCCCTGTAAATATCTTCGCCTATTAAGTATAGAGTTAAAGCAAGGCTTTTAGGGTATCCAAGAACATGGATTCGATTTTTATTCTTGCTTGTGAAAGAAAAAGTCACAATCAGTAATTCTTGTGATGGAAGAAGTAAGGCCAAATAAGATTCTTGATTGAATATAGCACCAGACTTTTTGCTTTTTTGGTAAGCTATCAGAGGACGCTGTGGCTGATCTTTGTTTTTTCCTAGCTTACATTTGGCAGTACATGGATAAGCCTTTTTAATGCATCGGTGAGTTTTCTTTGTCACAATCTTTAAGTTATATCTTTGAGTTGTGGAAAATCATAGATTCAAGTTGTGAAAGTAGTCTCTACCTAAAATTAGATGTAGTTGTGCATCCTTGATCTTTTTCTAGACTTTACAACATGAGAGTTTTGCAGTCTTGGACTGTTCTCTATTACATGCAAAAATGGCTAGGTAATTCAATGTCTTCACTTTACAGAATAATGGTTTTGGTTTGGATAAAAAAATAAAAAAAAAGAATGGTTTTGGTATGGGTCCTTCTCATTCAAAGTTTCGAAGGGAATATGTGCATGTCATCAGCTTTCCTAGCGCAGATTAGACGGCATTGAACCAATTACTACTATATAATTCTTTTTAAACAAAGCAACTAATTGAATCAAAGTGATGATATTGAAATAATGATGCTGGAACAAGATTTTTATCTTGCTAAATTCTTGAGAGTAGTTCTTTTTATTTTAATAAATTTGACAACTCTTTTTCCAGATTAAAAATCATTTAAGAACCCAAAAATTATTGTAATAACTAAATAGATGTTCACAAAATTTCTTTAATAAACTAATATAAATCTCTCTTATTATTATTAGTTTTATATAAACTTTTCTTTATATTTCTAAAGATTATTAGCATGTAGAAGATAGGCTTTAGAGGCTTCAATGCAATTACAACAAATATAAATATTAAAAAAAATTTTAAATTTCAAATAAATTAATTTTAGATTAAGTGATAAATTAAACTAAATAAAATTTAAAATATAATATTAAATTTTAAAATAACAAATAAAATTTAAAACTAAAAAAATGATGTATCAAATATTAAATTTTGTTATTAATTAATTAATTTATTTTTAAAGTTAAAGAAGAATTCTTTCAAAATAAATTCCTAATTACTAATATAATAACCCAACATCTATTCCTTTCATGAAAAATAATAAAAGAATTTAAAACGTAAAACTTTGTATGTAACCAACAGAATTTCAAATTTATCTTTTTCATTAAGTTAATCATAACTAGTTACTCAGTGCTCTTATTACTGTCAGGAGTTTTCGTAAACAGAAGAGCAAAACTTTACCGAAAAAGTTAATGAAACAAACTTCAATATGGACGCCCCCACATAAACACAATTATTTGGAAGGAAGCCAACCCCATAAGCCCCCACATGACCCACACGGCTTTTTCATCTCTTCTTGGCAACCCCGTACGCAAGAAAGTCCAATTATTTTAGTGAATTCTAAGGGAAGCTTGTCATACCTTTTTCTTTCCTTCAATTGAAGATCCCATTTTAATTGACATCGAGAAAATTTGCAACTTTTGGCAGCATCCTGATTCCTGGTCTTTTTTATGACAAGATCGTACGTGGGATGTTTGTTAACCGGCAGGTCACGGCCTGCAGCTGGAGAGCAATGCAGTTCAGAGAAAGCCATATTTTAGCGGATTTTTTTTCAGGCATAGATATTGTTCTTGTTGCCTGAATTGAGTAACAAGAGACTACTCACAAATAGTTTAGTTATTGCTAAACACATGTGGAAATCCTTTTAATCTCTAATAATCGACCTGAAAGTCCATACTCCACTGGTTCTGAAAAACTTCATGGAAAGGTACTAAGGACTTTTTTCCTTCTTTTTTTCTTTCTAGCATAATTAGGTACGGAATCAGTGGACTCACAAAAATTAAGTGTAAAGTTATATACGAACTGTAACTTATATATTCATAGTTATTTTTTATTAATTAAGATTATATGTTAAAAGATAAAAGAAATAACAACTAATATTTATAATTATATATTCATAAATTTGCATCAGTTTCCAGAATCCAACGCAGTGTCTCATTGACTTCACTGAGTTTTCTTGTATTTCAAAGAAGAAGGGCAATGAGCGGTTTGAGGAAGAAGAAGACCCCATTATTGTTGTAGATGGTCCAAATGGATGGCCCAGATTGGGTCGAGGTGCTCCGGCCTGCCTGCATGCTCCCCACCTACCAACCTCTGAAAGGCTGTCTCTAGTACACTTTTAATAATTTATTTCACCAACTCCTTTAAAGACGCTGTTAGAACTGCATGTCGCAGAACTGAATTGACGCCTTTTTCTTCTTTTGTATTATTAAGTCCCCGCCTTCCTTTTCTAGGAACGAAGCTATCAGAAGGAAAAGGTGCTGCAGTGTAGGGCCCTAGACTAGCTAAGATTCTCCGTTGTTAATGGGACCTGAGGTTTTGACGCAAAAATGAAGCAGACCCACAAAAATATAATCAGAATTCTTGTGGAAATTACAAATGTTATCATGGTTGCATTTTTCTTTATTTGCTGCATTTATATTGTGAAAATTTCGTACTTAATATTTTTCTTGATTCGCTAACAGATTTTTCTGACCCATAAGGGTAGGGGTTATTTTGTGAAAATGGACCGCACCCTCGCAGAGTATCAGAGGGAGAAAAGAGAGAGAGACATAGGGAGAGCATCGATTACATACATATACATAGATTTTTTTTATTTGAATCAGTTCATTCGCGAGGAGCTGAATGAGAAGAAACTCTCCTGTTCGGTTCTCTAATAGAGATGGAGCAAAGAGACAATCATCAACTATAACCCTAAAAGAACGTGATTCTGTAAACAACATAGAGGAAGAAACTCTTCGGACACTTGAACCCACTCTTTAACTTCTATTCTGATACACTGAATATCGTTCATAAGGAATTGACTTGTGTAGAAAGGTAAAGAAATCAAAAGGAGGATTATGAAAAACAAGTTAACAAGATGATCCAATTTCAATATTTGAAGGATGCCAACAACAGGATGCCCACCACAAGGAAAAGGCACGACTCCCATTTCCGTTCGGGTGTCAGCTATCCCAATTATGAGCCCGAGGGTTGCAAATGCAAGTGTGGGCCTTCATTTTTTGGCCCATGAAACAATAGCTCTAGAGAGATACCCCATGAGTTTGGACTCCTTTTAGATTCATCTTTTCATATTCCGTAAAAAAAAAAAAAAAAAAGCTTGATCTGAACAATTTTCTCACTTTTTGCACAAAAATTTTATGTCCATATCTAGTTTTAAGCAATCTTTGTGTTCTTGTTGTCTCTCGTATGTATCTTGCCTTTCCCTTTTGTTTATTTTATTTCTTTTGTTGTTTGCCAGAGTGAAAAACACATTAAAATTCAAAGAAATGAGTAAAAACAATGAAAAATCATAACTATGTTTAATCGCACATAGCAGAAACTTGATTTTTTTTGAAAAAAAAAGAAGAAAAATGGTGATTTTTCTTTTGAAGTTAAGAAAATATTAATAAATAAAATGTTATGAAATAATGAGAAATGAATAAAAAAATTAATTTTTTATTTTAAATAATGTACTTAACCAACACAATTTCAAGCTGCAAAGTCTTTTTAAGCATTATTAGCTACGGAGTCAGTGGACTCACAAGTTGCACAATCAATATATAAATATCTAGGTAGTTACGGAGATGAATCTTGTTCAATAGGAGGAAAGACAGGTAATTAGCTTTTCCATTATCCTGAAATCACTAATCAAATCCTGAAATCCGATTCAGACTTACAAACATAAACACAATGTCAGAAACTCTTAGCAGTGGAGTCTCAATGGCAGAGTCAAAACCAGACCCAACAAAGTCTCCATCAGGTATGTACCCAGAAATAAAAAATGTCCATCATGCGTATATACACATATTGATAATCTGCTGCGTGTAAAAAGTTTGTTTCTTTTATATAATTGTTTTGTTTCTAATAGGAATTATTTATCATGGTCTTTGGAATGCATCTTCACAAAGCACTATTAGGCTATTAGTTGCTGGGCTTGGTATAGGCTTTATGTGCTTGGTGTACAGAAATGTTCTTGACCGGGTTCTTAGGCTTCCAAATTCCAAGGTAAGAAGCTGGTCTGTGATTGTGATGGATGGGTTGCTTGCTGGTTAGAAGGTATGAGGTTTTCTGACTGTATGTACTAAAAGACTAAACATGTGTAACTAATCATCTTAATAATATAATGTGTGAATTAGGGTATGAGACATATTCAATTTATCGAGTGCAAGTATTGTTCAATACTGTAACAAAAGGAAAAAACAGCATGCTTCCATTTTCCCAGGGGATCCTGGGGGACATTGAAATTGACCTTAGTTTGCATCAGGAACTGTAACTCTCAAAGTTCTTTCCATTCACCTTGTTTTTTTTCTATGTTGTCTTAATCTGAACAGCTCTTTTCGGGCGCTATCATTTGATAGTGTTCAATGATACCTTGAAGTTGAACCAGAATTTGGAACATTTTTGTTCTCAATTTGACTGAAACACCAAAATGTACCTTGTGTTTGATGGGTCCGTATTTATCACATGAAATTAGTTTGTTATAATTGACAAAAATATTAGATGAATGCGGGTTTCTTAACGTCAGATGAATAAAATGTTTACAAAAAGTTTTATGCTACACCATGACTATCCTTGATTGTGCATTTGCCTGCGATTTGTTTCATGTCAAAAGAATTCCCCTCCATGTAATGAAACCTTATAGTTAATCTTCGTGGGTTAAATCATGTAGGAACTTTGCTTGGACTAATTAAGTGTTGTTTAACGAAGAGACATGGCACAAGCAAAGGGCTTATGTGAAAAATTCAGAAGAGAATGATTCAAAGCCTATTGTTTTGGTCACCAATGGTGATGGGATTGAGTCCTCTGGTCTTGTTTTTCTCGTTGAAGCTTTGGTCCGTGAAGGGCTCTATAATGTCCATGTTTGTGCGCCTTAATCGTGGGTTTATTTATTTTCCTTTCACTTTTATGTTATTTTTGTTCTTCTATTGAATTATAGTGTTCATCAACTTATTTGGATATATATATATATGTATTTCTTTTCCGGTTAAAATGATCCCTTTTTGATTGTGTCTGATTTTGAACATCATTGTGATATAGTTTGTGTTTTGTAGTCTGCTTTCTTATGTGTTGGGTCAATTATGTTGCCTTGTTGTGTTAAATTATAAACTTTCCAAGTGTGGATATCAATGTCAGGATATTTTTGTTCTCTTTGGTTCTATAGTCCCATTAGCATTTTGTTGCTACCATATGGCTCCTTTCGGCCACCATCTCTTTTTCCCTGCATTTTGTTTTTTAATTTTTGTGTAAATATTTTGCGAGTAGATATGCTTTAATGAAATCTCATTTACAAGTTGAGAAATTCTAAATTAAGGATTAATGTTATACCAAGAAATACAATTACACCAGACTGTAGCATTATCAGGAAAAACAAACAGAACTTTTCAACCATCAATAAAAAGTATGAATGATCGCAGGAAGTCAAAAATATTGAGCTTCCAAAGTTTCCCACAACTTTTATCTGGGGATTCAACAAAAAAAGTTAGAGCACTACATTCCATGCTTAAAAATATCCAATATATTTTTAATTTCCATTGAGTCCCGTGTGAAGTAAAAAAATGTGCCATTTTTTTAATGTTAAATATATAGTGAATAACGCATCTTTTCTTTTGTTTATAACCTCAATTATTGATTTCAACACAGTGAGAGCATAATGAAATTTATGGGCCAAAAAAAAATCAAAATTAACTGTCACAAAATGGTAGCTTGGAAAGAAGTGAAGAGTTAGCGGGAATTTATATAATATGTTTAAATTTACTAACGTGAATGCTAGTTTTTTTAACTTGGTAGTATGAAGGATTCATGTTGGAGTTAATATATAAACTATATATATGACTTTGATGTGCAAAAATATATATGACTTGGATGAAAGACAAGAAATAGCCTAAACACACATTTATGGAACCTAAGCAAACATTAGTTACTACAGAGCTTGAACTAGTAACATTTAGGAATTCCCACAGTAGCTGTACTCAACATCTTATGTAATGTTTGAGGAAATAAATGCACTGCATGTCAAAATGAGTCCTCCCACAATTCCTCTGAATGTTTCAACTAATGTTTTAGGCATCCCAGCTGGAAAGAAGAATAGGGTAATCGGCAACAAATTGACCACTTAATGAAGAGGCTGATGACAATGGCATGACAGCGGCGTCAACGTAGTCCTCCATCTGATTTGTTGGCACCTGCGGTTCATGGGAGCAAGGAACGGATGGAAGACATGGAAGTCTAGCAAGCGGGTCAAGCAGCTCTGCCTCTTGTGATGAAAATGAAGAAGAAGATGGCATTTCATTAACATTTCCATCTATTTTCTCACACAGTTTTGGCATCATGGGTACCATAGCTTGGTTGTCATTATAGGGCATTGCTGTGACACGTTGGTCAGGGACTTTATCTCCAATATAATGTGGACCTGCTGCCACATTGCTCAAGACTTGGTCTTCTGAGTTTGAATCAATACGCTGGGGGAGATACGGCAAGGACCATAAAGATGGGTTATTGGGTGGAGGTGGTAGGGGTTGAAGGATTGAAGTGGGTGGCAAATTGCCCAAATCAACATTGAAATTGTAGGGAATTTGGTTGAACTTGAAGTCTTCATGATGACTCAGACTTGGTAGCATTGAATCTGAGGAGGTAAGGTAGAACTGGTCTTGTTGATGAGCACTTAGAGTGAGGTTAGGGTTTGCATTCAAGGGGAAGATAAATTCTTCACCAGAACCTCCATTGGAACTATGCAAATCAGTGAAGTTGGCTAAATCGGAAACATGATCACGAGAGATGAGCTTCTTCTTTATGTTTGAATTCCAAAAGTTCTTCACCTCATTGTCTGTTCTTCCTGGTAAGTGCCTGGCTATCTGTGCCCACCTGTGCTTTGAGAGGAAAAATGCAATATACTTAAATAGGAAAGACATCTCTACTCAAAGATGATTACAACCTCAATTGCATGTGAATGGCCCAAACAATGATAATTGAATAAGAAAAAATTCAATACAGATAGAGAATATGATGATAGATAGATAAGATTGATTTTATGTATATACTTGTTGCCTAGAATGGTATGGAGTTCAATGATGAGTGCTATTTCTTGGGAAGAGAAACATCCGCGCTTCAGGTCAGGTCTGAGATAGTTGATCCATCTTAATCTACAGCTCTTCCCACATCTCTGCAGCCCTGCAGAAAAGAATATAACAGGCAAGGAAAAATGAAGAAGAAGAAGAGGAACTGAGTGATTTTTGGAATGAAATGTACAAAAAATAGAAGGACCGTTTTTCTAAAAACAGAAAATTGTGTATAATTTCGAACACTCGTGTGTGTGTGTATAATTTCGAACACTCGTGTGTGTGTGTGTGGAGCAGAGAGGAAAGAAATAATGAGTGAGTACCTGCATGTTTTGGAACTGAGCTCCAGCAGCCATGGCCATAGGTGGATATGTAGTTGATGAGCTTTCCGTCTTCCTCTGGTGACCACAGCCCTCTCTTCACTCTCATTTTGTTGCAGCATGAGTGATGCCTCATCTCTCTCTGTCCCTCTCTCTCACAAAGCAGTATGGCAGGCCAACGGCAGACTACAATCAGCTATTGGGAATTGCTATTACAGGGAAAGAATCCAGAGAGAACGAGAAGTACAGAGAAAAGGGACATTCGGAAGGATTTTTTGGACAGATGGGATGGCACATTACATGCTATTTATATATATTATGAAGAGAGCAGCAGCAGTAGTGTGAGTTGGTGGTAGCCCGGTTTAGGGTTCTGCAGAATCATCATGGATCACGATGGCATCCCATATTTTGTATTGGCTCGTAATTATTTTATTTATTTATAATTATTAATTTTTAATGGACAGATTCTTTTCATCCGTACGTATACATGTTTCTTATAAACATTATGTGGGAATGGTGGGATGCGCTGAACCATAAAATGGTTTGTCACAGTTTTGTTTAGGTCTACCGTGATGTAGTGAAACAAATTTACTTATTTTTTTTTTTTTTTCAGGTGTATATTTTACTTATATATATAAATAATATACAAAATTTTTTTATTACTTTATTTATGTGATTTAAAAATTATATATCACATCACAATAAAATAACTTTACGTTACATTACAACTAATACTATAATATTAATTTTTCAAAATTCATATATATGCATTGAAGCATATTGTTTCTTAAATAATTTTGATAAAAATTTTAAAAAATTAAGAGTGAAATATATAAAAAATATATAAATTTTAATAAAAATATTTTTTTTTAATTAATTTCATAATTATAAGTAAATTTGTAGTTAAAAATTGTAATTTAAACTTTAAAAAATAATTATAACAAATAATTATTTACTTTATGTTTATTAATTTATTGATTTATATCAAGTATGTCTCAATTTATAGATGGAAGTACAAAATGTTCGCAGACTAGGAGTTTTTGAGGATTTTTTTATGAATGAAAATTACCTAAAAGTGATAATCCTGGCACTGAAATTGGGTTCTTCATATGTGTTTTAAAGAAAAATAAAAAAGTGCCATTAGGCATTTGCACCCATCAAATGGCAATTGGAATTTAAATATACTTTTTAAAGGTAAAGAATCTAAGGCAACATTTGATACAAATCAAAACTTGTCATTAAGCAATTGGACCCATCAAATTGAATACTGTCAAACTTCAATCCAAACCGTGGACTGCATGCATTTTTGCTGCAGATGATGGCCCAATTTGTGGTCTGAAATATTTGTGAAGATTATTCCTATTAGAAACGATGGGCCACTATCAATAACAACCCTTTCATTACCAACTAAACCACAAAATTATTGAAGTGGTCTGATTTATATGCACTCTTTGTATTGCACTGGTGTCATATATTGAAGTGTTCCATTCACCCAGGAAAGAAGGCAGATCTATGAAACAATAATTTCATGTGAATTATGTTTGATTATTGAGCTGGAATCCCTTTCACTTGATCCACTGTTCCATTTCACCCACTTGACTGGGATTTTAGGTTCAATTACATTATAATACAAACTTCCTAATATGCATTCATTTTCAATTATTTTCATAAAATTCTTTCTCATAATATGATTTAAACTGCCATTAAACCATGACACTAATTTTTTCTTGTTTTCTTGCAATGAAAGTACTTTGAATATCATCGTGTACAAAACAAACTAAGCGATTATAATATAGTTCACCATCTTTTTCCCTTTTAACCTTGAAGGATGATTGATCATATGTCATAGTTGCTAGGCAAACTCGTCATGGTATTCACCCTCAACTTTTTTCTTGTGGTTTTTTTTTTTTTTTTTCTTATCGAACAGCAATATTTTGTTAAGCTCTTCTTAGAATATCAATACAAAAAGAGACCTATACAATAGGAACTAGGGTCCCCGCGCCACTGTACTATGTCCAATCCTACCCACTAAACTCCTGTATATATGTTAAATGATGAGTAATCATTTTCGAGGGGCTAGCCAACATGAGCACCACCGTCCACACTCACTTCAAACATGAAATGCACATAGAAAGATTCGAGCATGAAACCGGATACTAATTCACACGATTCCAAATTTGCCCTAACAATTTTTCATCGAGTATATTAAATTTTGGATAAGATCAGTTGAGTTACGAACATGGTGTAAAATTGGGAATCTATAACAATACGTTTATGCAGGATTAGACGTTTCGACAAGAACTCGGATGACAAGAACAGGAATCGTACTAATATTCTTTCTTTATTCCATGGCAAAACAACCAACATATCTTATATTAGATGTCCATTCAAGGTAAATAGTTCTCAATGTTTGGTAAGGAAACAGCCATAGGCGGCAAAATATTCCTAAATTTATAATTTTTTGTCCTTTTCAAGATACAAGCATAAAATGGCGCTGAAAGTGAGACTTTGTGCCAACCAACCCCCTTTTCACTGACTTGTCTCATCATCTGTCTACTTACGACTAGTGGATGAAGACAGTAAACTTTCAATCATGTTGAAATTTACTTGAATTAGTCAAATTGAAACCCAACCAAACTAAAAATTGAGTCTCTAAGTACAGGGATGGTATTTTTGGAAAATTTTTAAGAAGGGATGAGTACAGTAATGCATGTGATCAACATTTTCCAGGTATTTCTTTTTGGAAAGTCACATAGATTATGAATAATAAGCTGTGATGTCAACATTACAAGAGGTAGTGAATATGATAATTCAGAGTGACAATTGAAAGATACATCATAGATAACAACTAAATAAGGCTATTGAAACGTGTTTCACACCAGGGCATGGACAAAGCAAATCATCAACCAATGGGAATCTGTATAATTTAAGGGAGAGAATCACAAGCCGACGTTGATCTTTGTTTCTTTTTGCTTTATTTGGTGAGCTGTCAGAGGACACTAGCTGCGGTTACCTTTATTTGATTCTTTTTGATCATTGGCGACAAGATATATTTAAGGGATGCAATTTGGCTATAGCTCGAGTTATTAAACAAAATTACTGTGGATCAACCCAATAAAACCTCATTGATGATTTGACGTTTGATCTAAAGGTATGCTTTATGTTCTTGATCTAAACCTCATTGACTCATTAACTTTAAGGAAAAGTCATTTATGGTTTATGTTCTTTGGTTCAATCTAAACGTATAGGAGTGCCAGGCCTATGAGCCAAGAACCAATTCAGCACAGGACCTTAAATGCTGCTTCAAAAAAAAAAAAAAAGGAACCGGACATTAAATTGCTTATAAATCCCCTGTAATTTTCATCTCCCATTAAAAGTAGACTTAAAGCAAGGCTTTTAGGGTATCCAAGAACACGGATTCGATTTTTATTCTTGCTTGTGAAAGAAAAAGTATCAGTAATGTTTTTGAGGGAAGAAATAAGACAAAATAAGATTCTTGATGTAATATAGCACCAGAATTTTTGCTTTATTAGGTAAGCTATCAGAGGACACTTGGTGTCGTTGATCTTTGTTTTTTCCTAGCTGACATTTGGCAGTACATGCAATGAGAATGGAAAGGATAAGCCTTTTTAATGCAACGGTGAGGTTTCTTCCTCACAATCTCTATAAGTTATATATTTGAGTGATGGAAAATCATAGATTCAAGTTGTGAAAGTAGTCTCCGCCTAAAATCACATGTAGTTGTGCATCCTTGATCTCTTTCTAGACTCTACAACATGAGATTTTTGTACTCTCGGACTGTCCTCTTTTACATGCAAAAATGGCTAGGTAATTCAATGTCTTCACTTTATAGAATAATGGTTTTGGTTTGGGTTAAAAAAAGAGAATGGTTTTGGGATGGATCCTTTTCATTCCAAGTTTTGAAGGGAATATGTGTGTGTCATCAGCTGCCTTGGCGCACATTAGACAGCATCGAACCAATTTCTACCATATAGTTCTTCTTAAAGAAAGCAACCAATTGAACCAAAGTGATGATATTGAAATAATGATACTGAAACAAGAATTTTACCTTATTAAATTTTTGAAAATAATTTTTTTTAAATTTTAAATTTTTTTTAAATTAAAAATTATTTGATAATTCAAAAATTATTATAATGACTAAGTAAATGTTGACAAAATTTTTTTAAATAATTAATATAAATCTCTCTTATTATTATTAATTATATATATATATCTCAATTTATATTTATAAGAATTATTAGTATGTAAAAAATATACTCTAAAAGTTTTAATATAATTATAATAAATATAAATATTTAAAAAAATTTTAAATTTTAAATAAATTAAATTTATATCAAATAATATATTAAATTAATTAAAATTTAAAATATAATATTAAATTTTAAAATAATAAATAAAATTTAAAATTTAAAATTAATATATCAAATATTAAATTTTATTTTATAAAAATTAATAAAATAATTTTAAATTTAAAATTTTATACTTAACTAACATAATTTTTACTTTTATTATTAGACTAGTTACTCATTCTTCGAGTTTTTGTAATATGGACGGCCCCACAGACCACAGAAACACAATTATTCACAAAGAAGCCAACCCCGTCACGCGGCTTTTCCATCTCTTCTTGGCAACCCCTATAAAAAGTAAGTCCAATTATTTGAGTGAATTCTAAAGAAAGCTTTTCATTCCTTTTTCTATCCTTCAGTTGAAGATCCCATTTTAATTGACATCCGAGAAGATTTGCAACTTTTGGCAGCATCCTGATTCCTGGCCATTTTTATGACATGATCCTACGTGGGGTGTTTGTTAACCGGCCGGGTCACTGCCTGCAGCTGGAGAGCAATGCAGTTCGGAGAGTCATATTTTAACGGATTTTTCTTTTCAGGCATAGAGATCGTTCTTGTTGCCTGAATTTAGTGACAAGAGACTACTCATGAATGGTTTAGTTATTGCTAATCACACGTGGAAATCCTTTTAATCACTAATAATAAAGTCCATACTCCACTGATTCTGAAAAATTTCATAGCAAGGTACAAGGACTTTTTTTTTCTAGCATAATTAGCTACGGAATCAGTGGACTCACAAAAATTAAGGGTAAAATTATATACCAACTGTAATTTATATATTTGTAGTTATTTTTTATTAGTTGTGAAATAACAACTAGGAGAAATTATAATTACATATTCATAAATTTGCATCTGTTTCTAGAATCCAACACACCGTCTCATTGACTTCTTTGAGTTTTCTTGTATTTCAAAGAAGAAATGGTGATTGTATGTCATGGAATATGAACCTCATTAAAAGTGCACATCGGGATATACCAGAAGGGCAATGAGAGGTTGAGGACGAAGAAGGCCCCATTATTGTTGGTGATGATCCAAATGGATGGCCCAGATTGGATCGAGAGGGTGAAAAGAGAGAGAGACACAGGGAGAGCATCAATTACATACATATACATAGATAGATTTTTTTATTTGAATCAGTTCAGGAGCTGAATGAGACGAAGCTCTCACGTTCGGTTCTGTAATAGAGATGGAGCAGAGAAAGAACTATCAACTATAACCCTAAAAGAACGTGATTCTGTAAACAGCATAGAGGAAGAAACTCTTCGGACACTTTAACTTCTATTATGATAGACCGAATATTGTTAACAAGGAATTGGCTTGTGTAGAAAGGTAAAGAAAGGAAAAGAAATCGAAGAGGAGGATTATGAAAAAGAAGTTTAACCGGATGGTCCAATTTCAATATTTGAAGGATGCCAACAACAGCATGCCCACCACAAGGAAAAGGCACGACTCCCATTTCCATTCAGGCGTCAGCTCTCCCAATATCTTCATTTTTTGGCCCATGAAACAATAGCTCTAGAGAGATACCCTATGAGTTTGGACTCCTTTTAAATTCATTTTTTCATATTCCGTAAAAATATTAATAAAAAATAAAAAGCTTGATCTGATCAATTTTCCCACTTTTTGCACAAAATTTAACGTCCATATCTAGCTTTAAGCAATCTTTGTGGTCTGGTTGTCTCTCGAATGTATCTTGTAGTTCTCCTTTGTTTATTTTATTTTATTTTTTGTTATTTGATAGAGTGGAAAACGTATTAAAGTGGAAAGAGACGAGTAAAAATAATGAAAACTTAATTGTACATAGTAAAAGCTTAATTTAAAAAAAAATTAAAAAAAAGAGTGATTTTTGTTTTAAAGCTAAGAAAAATTTAATAAATAAATATTATAAAATAATGAGAAGTGAATAAAAAAAATAATTTTTTAAAATAATGTACTTAACCAACATAATTTTAAATTTATTTTTATCATTAAGTCAATCCTACGTGATTACTCAATATTTTAATTACATTTAGAAGTTTTTGTAAAAGAAGAACAAAACTTTCCCTCAAAAGTTAACGGAACAAACTTCAATATGGATGGCCCGCACAGAAAGACAATTATTCAGAAAGAAGCCAACCCATAAGCCCCCCCTCTTGACCCGCACTGCCCTTCCATCGTTCTTATTTTTTTTTTTTTTTTTTTTTCTAATTCTTTCTCAAATCCCAAAAATTGAAAATATTCTGAGAAGTTTTAGAATCATTTGAGTGATAATCACTGTAGTTAGTGTGAATGCGAGTGTGATTAAAGCAACCACAGTTCCTATTAATAAGGTATTGTGATAATAATAATCGGTTAGCGCAATTATATGGTCTAAATATAATATTCGGTTATTGTCTATGTTTCCTTCTGTCCTGATTCTTACGGCTTTCTACTTACTAATATTATTTGACATGCAAATGCGTGCCAAGTGGCAACTCAACCATCCATGTCAGCATGACATCATCCCACTTGCCTCGGCACAGATGAATCTTGTTCAGCAGGACTGACAGGTAATTAGCTTTTCCATTATCCTCTAATCATTAATCAAATCCTAAGATCAGATTCAGACATAGAAACATAAACACAGTCGGAAACTCTTAGCAGCGGAGTCTCAATGGCAGAGTCAAAACCAGATCCAACAAAGTCTCTGTCAGGTATGTATCCAAAAATAAAAAAATCTCCATCATGCGTGTGTATATATATATATACATATTGATAATCTGCTGCGTGTAAAAAGTTTGTCTCTTTTATACAATTGTTTTGTTTCTAATAGGAATCATTTATCACGGTCTTTGGAATACATCTTAACAAAGCGCTATTAGACTATGAGTTGCTGGGCTCGGTATAGGCTTTATGTGCTTGGTATACAGAAATGTTCTTGACCGGGTTCTTAGGCTTCCAAATTCCAAGGTAAGAAGCTGGTCTGTGATTATGATGGACGGGTTGCTTACTGGTTAGAAGGTATGAGGTTTTCTGACTGTATGTATTAAAAGACTAAACATATGTAACTAATCATCTTATTAATATAATGTGTGAATTAGGGTAAGAGACATATTCAATTTATCGAGCGCAAGTAAATGTTCAATACTGTAACAAGAGGAAAAAACAGCATGCTTCCATTTTCCCAGGGGATCCTAGCCTCCAACACTTATCCTGGGACATTGAAATTGACCTTAGTTTGCATCAGGAAGTGTAACTCTCAAAGTTCTTTCCATTCACCTTTTTTTTTTTTTGTATGTTGTCTTAATCTCAACAGCTCTTTTCGGGCTTTTTCAGAGATACTTTGAAGTTGAAGCAGAATTTGTAACATTTTTGTTCTCAATTTGACTGGAACACCAAAATGTACCTTGTGTTTGATGGGCCCGTATTTATTACTTGTAATTAGTTTGTTATAATTAACAAAAATATTAGACGAATGCAGGATTAGTAAAGTTGGATGAATAAAATATTCACAAAAAGTTTTTTACGCTGCACTATTACTATCCTTGATTGTGTATTTGCCTACGATTTGTTTCCTGTCAAATGAACTCGCGTCCTTGTAATGAAACCTTATAGTTAATCTTCGTGGGTTAAATCCTGTAGGAAATTTGCTTGGACTGATTAAGTGTTGTTTAACGAAGAGACATGGCATAAGTGAAGGGCTTATGTGATTCAGAAGAGAATGATTCAAAGCCTATTGTTTTGGTCACGAATGGCGATGGGATTGAGTCCCCTGGTCTTGTTTTTCTCGTTGAAGCTTTTGTCCGTGAAGGGCTCTATAATGTCCATCTTTGAGCGCCCCAATCGTGGGTTTCTTTAGTTTCCTTTCACTTTTATGTTATTTTTGTTCTTCTCTTGAATTCTAGTGTTCATCAACTTATTTGGGTATCTTTTTCTTTCTTTGTTTTTTTGTTGTCAGTTAAAAAGATCCTTTTTGATTGTGTCTCATTTTGAATATTATTGTGATATAGTTTGTGTTTTGTAGCCTGCTTTCTTATGTGTTGGGTCAATTATGTTACCTTTTTGTGTTAAATTATACACTTTCAAATATTTTTGTTCTCTTTGGTTCTATAGTCCTATTGGCATTTTGTTGCTGCCATATGGCTCCTTCCTGCCACATCTCTTTTTTCCTGCATTTTGTTTTTTGATTTTATGTAAACATTTTGCGAGTTCGTAGTTTGTGAATTGGTTGGTTTATGGACATGTGTGTTCTCTTTTGTACCGTAGTCCTATCAGCATTTTGTTGCTTCCATGCCATATGGCTCCTTCTGGCCACTCTCTCCTTTTCTGTCATTTTGGGTTTTTTTATGGAAACATTTTGTGGTTTTGTAGCTTGTGAATTGGTTGGTTTAGGGACAAATCAGTAGCCATCCATTTTATTCATGCATATCTTGTATTATCTGGTCTAAGTTGTGAAAGATTTCCGTTGATTTGGTACTGATTTATTATCATCTTTTTTAGCAGATCTCTCTAGGATATTCGGCGTCTAAACACATGCCAGCAAACATCTTTAGGACCCGAGGTTTCTTAATGCATACCCCTTATGATTCATGATTGCAAAATTGCATGGAGATGGCATTGCTTTTGAGTTAGCCACTTTGGTTTGTTGGGATGCATCATAATTACACATTTGGCTAGTTCTTGGTTATTAACTTGAGTTTTTTCAGGCTGCCTGCTGAATCTGATGAATGTGAAATTTTGCTTATTTACTCAGAGAAATAGCCTTTGTCAGGGATTTTGTTTCTCGGGGACTCCAGTGGATTGTGTGTCATTAGCATTATCTGGAGCACTGTTTTCTTGGTCAAAGCCTTTGCTGGTTAGCATACATGTGTTTGCATCTATGATAGACATGTAACTTATGTTATTCAGTTGTTTCTTGAGAACTTTTCTTGGAACGATTTGATTTCAGGTGATTAGTAGAATTAACAGGGGATCAAGCTGTGGTCATCCCATGTAAGTGTTCTGTCCATGTTGTGTGTTGTTTCGATTGTATCTTTTTTTTTTTTAATTTTAATTTCCTATAGTATGTTACTTTGGAATAAGGAATTAGGGCAATCATTGAACATAATTTAATTGTTGAATTTGCTTTTTTGGTGACAATAGTTGACTGTAAATGTTGAAAATCCAACAAGTTGTACTCAGGCGTTGTTGCTGGAGCCAGAGAGGCACTATTTTTTGGTGTCCCATCTATATCAACATCACTAAACTGGTGAGTTGATAATCTCTTGCAGATGGTTATCTCTTTGTTATTGCTTATAAGTAATTCATTGGAATGATTATCTATTATAGGAAGAAGGATGAAAGCCAAGAAAGTGATTTCAAGGATGCAGTCGCTGTCTCTTTACCCTTAATAAATGCTGCTATCAGAGATATAGAGAGGGGTCTTTCCCAAAGAGTTGCTCACTCAATATGGAAATCCCCACTTCACCATCTAAAAACAAGGTAATCGTTTCCATACAATTCTCTGAATATGCTGAATTGGAGATGCCGATGATATGCTGTCAACATGCACCCGATTGAATATTACTGTCACATGAAGCATAGTAGCTAAGCATATGAGGTTCAGGTCTAAACTGTGTAGGGAACTAAGGTCTAGAGTGCTCAGGGTGGTGGTGTATGTGTTTCCTAGACCATTAGCTTGGCTTGAAGTTTAAATTATATGTGTGCATCATTAAACTCTGTGTTGTATTAATGTGCACTGTATTAACTTATCAGTTAGCATTCATCAACACCATTTAGTGATTGGAATTGAATGGTGGCATTAAAAAGAGGCCATCTTGCCTTTCTCCCTTTTTTTTTTTTTTTGGTTTTTTTACTCATTTAAATTCTTAGTTGGAGTAACTAAACAATATATATGCCAACTTTAACTCGACAGGGCTTCAAGCTGACCAAGCAAAGTAAGTGGAGATCTCTACCCAGCTGGCAAGCCATTTCAACTAACCGCCACCCTCATGCTGGACACTTCATGTCTAATCAGCAAAGCCTTGGCATGCAGCTTGCACAGCTTAGTCGTGATGCTTCTGCTGCCGTGAGTAACTCGTTTTTAAAATTCTTCTGTCGTTCTTTTTACTTGGTACTTTTTTTTGAAAATTAATAACATTGTGCATTTTTTTTAGGGTGCTGCTCGATGCCTGACAATCCAATGAATAATGGTAGAGATTGTATCAGTTGGGGTTGCTGGAAAATCTTACACCAACCGGGTGAAAAGGAATTTTGGCTTAGAGGTAAAAATAACTGTTGACATTGTAGTTCAGAAGAGCTCTAAAATTGCTTTTGATTTTTTGAACCGTGGTTGGACTGCTTTCTCATGATTTTTATGTTCAGATTTCTTTCAATTCCAAAAGTAAATGTGGATATGAAGTAGTCAGCGGGTTCTTAAAGTTTTCTGGAGTTTCTTTTTGTGTTTGTGTGAGAACCTTTTGTTACATCATTCTTCTGCTTGTATCTTTTGGGAATCTCTTAAAGATGATGTTTATGGTGCTATTATGCTAAATCTAGGGCTCATATGTCTGATATGGAGCTGGAAGTTACGATTATTGGTATGGTCTTTGTGATGCATGCTTGCTTGAAGTTATTTTTTCTGTGACATGTTGAAGCGTCGGAATGAAAATAATTTCGGTTTTTGGACAAGGCGCTAGAAGATACAGATGAGGATCTGGACTTCAGGGCTCTTGAAGATGGATTTGTAAGTTATCACTCTGTTTTCCTTACAGAGTCCATTAAGGTATTATGAGTTCGGTAATGACTGATCCGTGGATCCACAATTGTTTGACTTATGTTTTTACATGCCATTTGAATTTGAAGAGTTGGGACCATATGTGACGGCCCTGTACTGGGAGCTATCAGCATAACAACAGTTGTAGGTGGGGAGCCCAGAGTAGAATGAATACTTATCAAGAGGGTACACCACCGTACCACATGCTATGGGGCCTTCTTGTTACCGTTTGATTAAACTTGTGCAGTGGGTTCCCCATCTTGCCCGGTTCGCTGAGGAATGACTCAAAATACTTAGGAATGAGTTCGATTAACCACTCGGAGTTACTTGAATGGCCCATTTAGCTACAAGGCTAGGGACTTGCCTGAGGTTCGGATCCCAACCTGTCTATCCTCTCTGTTTAGACTAAACGCCCTCTTAAAGATATAAATGAAGAAAAAAAAAATTTTTTTTTTTATTAATATTATTTAATTATAATTATAATTATTAATTTTTATAAACTAAAATATTTAATAATAATATAATCATATATATTTGTGAATTTGACTTCTAGTTATACTCTCGTATCTTATTTCTTTTACAAAACCTTGCGGTGGATCTGTGCACAATGTAGACTTGACATCTCGATAGCAGACAGCTGGTGAGGTACTGGGCTTGGCAAACTATGTTGGTCAACGTGGGAGGCTAAACGCCTAGCACTTTCCCCTCCATGCCGTAGAATTTTATGCCCCAAGCATCATTCCCCAAACTTCGAAAAAATCCCCAGCCTCAAATGATTCATTGCAAAACAATTGGATGATATTCAACTACCCATGACTAGTTCAATAATTTTTCCTTTTTAATTTATTAAAAAATTATTAAATTACTAATTATATCATAAATTAATTATTTTTATTTTTATAAATTTTATATTTTCAATCTTAAAATTATAATTTAAGATTTTAAAAATAAAAATTTAAATTATTAATCACCTAAGTTTTTCACGAAGAACTAGCTAATCCGATATTGAGTACAAACTCAAGACGATATAGTGAGTTTCACGGGTTGCAGGCTTGATTATCCTTAAAATCGAGCCATAAAGTAAGTGGCATCCGCAGCAGTGAAGCCATTCTAGTTACTTTGGTATCGTTTGTATGGGATTCTTTGTCAGAAAAATAAATAAATAAATCAAAGGTGCTGTAAGCTGACACCAACGCAAGCATTTTTAGGTTTAACTATCGGAATAATTTTATACCGTTCAATTACGGGAATGCTCTGGTTGATTGCAAACTCAGGGTACCGAGTTGAGATTATAGCAAACGTTCAATCATCCCACCAACATCTTTTGGATATAATAATTCTTTAACAGTTTTGTCCTAACATTGTTGATTAACACCATTTCCTAGACCCACTAATTGAATGTCTTTACGTTAAGAGTTGATTATAAAGTGTCATGGAGAATAAAATTTTATATTTTATTATTTAAGGTTACATGCCATAAGTTCCCTTAGAATTTTGAAATTTATGCAATATTTAGCCTAGGCTAGTTGAGGAAAATTATTTTATTAATGATAATGAGATAATTTGTTATATTTATAAACGGTGACCCTGTAAGATAACAAGTTAAGGTTCCAAATAAGTTTGAAGATGAAGTGACAAAATTATTAATATGATAAGATTATTTGAAATGATGAAGATGAAGTTAAAGAAAAAATTTGTAAAGAATAAATAGTTGAAATTTAAAAATTTTATCAAATTAAAATAGATGTTATGAATAACAAATAAATTGAATCAAAATTTAAATAAATTTTGAAGTGAAGAGTTGTTATAAAATAAAAATTAATATTTAAATAATCTAATTTAGTATTTTTCACATAATTTTAGTAATTATATTAATAATAAATACTATTATAATCTAATATATAAGAGATTTGATATTTTATTAAATTAATAAAATAAAATATTTTTATAATTGTTTAACAAATATTTGACATCAATTAATTTAATATTTTTATTAAATTTCATTATAAAGTTGAGAAATTCTAAATTAAGAATTAATGTTTTATGAAGAAATACAATTACACAAAATTGTATCATTATTTATTAGTTAAATAGGAAAAACAAACATGAATTTTTTTAACCATTAATAAAAAGTATGAATGATCGCAGGTAGATCAAAAATATTGAGCTTCAAACAGTCTCCCACAACTTTATCTCGGGGATTCAACAAAAAAGGTTAGAGCACTACATTCCATGCTTAAAATATCCAATATATGTTCAATTTTTCATTCAGTCCAATGTGAAGTAAAAAAATGTGCCTTTTTTTAATGTTAAAATATGTAGTCAAGAGTCGAAGGTTAAAACTTCATAATACATCTTTTCTTTTGTTTATAACCTTAATCATTGATTTCAATATAGTGAGAGCATACCGAAATTTATGGGCCAAAATAAATCAAAATTGATTGTCACAAAATGGTAGTTTTTAAAATAAGTGAAGAGTTATGGGAATTTATATAATATGTTTAAATTTACTTAAGTGGATGCTACTTTTTTTAAACTGGTAATATGAAGGATTCACTTTGATGTGCAAAAATATATATGACTTTTTGATGAAAAGACAAGAAAATAGCCTAAACACACATTTATGGAACCTAAGCAAACATTACTTACTACAGAGCTTGAACTAGTAACATCAGGAATTCCCACAGTAGCTTATTCAACATCTTATGTAATGTTTGAGGAAATAAATGCACTGCATGTCAAAAATGAGTCCACCCACAAATCCTCTGAATGTTTCAACTAATGTTTTAGGCATCCCAGCTGGAAAGAGAATAGGGTAAATCAGCAACAAGTTGACACACTTGATGAATAGGCTGATGACAATGCATGACAGCGGCGTCAACGTAGTCCTCCATCTGATTTTTGCAAACCCTGCGGTTCATGGGAGCAAGAACGGATGGAGACATGGAAGTCTAGCAAGTGGGTCAAGCAGCTTGCCTCTTGTGATGAAAATGAAGAAGAAGATGGCATTCCATTAACAATTTCCTTCTATTATCCCACACACTTTTGGCATCATGGTACCATAGCTTGGTTGTCATTATAAAGGCATTGCATTGATACATAGTTCAGGGACTTTATCTCCAATATAATGTGGACCTGCTGCCACATTGCTCAAAGACTTGGTCTTCTGAGTTTGAATCAATACGCTGGGGAGATACGGCAAGGACCATAAAGATGGGTATTGGGTGGAGGTGTAGGGTGAAGGATTGAGTGGGTGGCAAATTGCCCAAATCAACATTGAAAATTGTAGGAATTTGGTTGAACTTGAAGTCTTCATGATGACTCAGACTTGGTAGCGTTGAATATCTGAGGAGGTAAGGTAAGCTGGTCTTGTTGATAGCACTTAGAGTGAGGTTAGGGTTTGCATTCAAAGGGAAGATAAATTTCTTCACCAGAACTCCATTGGAACTATGCAAATCAGTGAAGTTGGCTAAATCGGAAACATGATCACGAGAGATGAGCTTCTTCTTTATGTTGAATTCCAAAAGTTCTTCACCTCATTGTCTGTTCTTCCTGTAAGTGCCTGGCTATCTGTGCCACCTGTACTTTGAGAGGAAAAATGCAATATTATTAAATGGAAAGACATCTCTACTCAAAAGATGATTACAACCTCAATTTGCATGTGAATGGCCAGACAATGATGATTGAATAAGAAAAATTCAAACAGACGGAGAATAATGATGATAGATAGATAAGATTGATTTGATGTATATATACTTGTTGCCTAAATGCTATGGAGTTCAATGATGAGTGCTATTTCTGGGAAGAGAAACGTCCGCGCTTCAGGTCTAGGTCTGAGATAGTTTATCCATCTTAATCTAAGCTCTTCCCACATCTCTGCAGCCCTGCAGAAAGAATATAACAGGTAAAATAAAAATAAACAAAAAAATGAAGAAGAAGAAGAGGAACGAGATTTTGTGTGGAATGAAATGTACAAAAAATAGAAAGGACGTCTTTTCTAAAAGCAGAAAATTGTGTATAATATTCGAACACGTGCATCCGTGTGTGTTCTTAAACCATTGTGTGGAAGCAGAGAGGAAAGAAATAATGAGTGAGTACCTGCAATGTTTGGAACTGAGCTCCAGCAGCCATGGCCATAGGTGGATATGTAGTTGATGAGCTTTCCGTCTTCCTCTGTGACCACAGCCTCTCTTCACCTCTCATTTTTTGCAGCATGAGTGATGCCTCATCTCTCTCTGTCCTCTCTCTCTCACAAAGCAGTATGGCAGGCCAACGGCAGACTACAATCAGCATTGGGAATTGCTATAGCAGGAAAGCATCCAGAGAGACGAGCAAGTACAGAGAAAAGGACATTCGAGGATTTTTGGACAGATGGGATGGCACAATTACAATGCTATTTATATATATTATGAAGAGAGCAGCAGCAGTATGTGAGTTGGTGGTAGCCGGTTTTAGGGTTCTGCAGAACATCATGGATCACGATGGCATCCATATTTGTTATAGGTCGTAATTATTTTATTATATTTATAATTATTAATCTTTATCACTGACAATTCTTTTCATCCGTTAACTTGAATAGCATGTTTCTTATGACACTTCAATGTGGGAAATCGTTGGGATGCGACTGAACAAAATATGTAGTGTCACCAGTTTTGTATTAGTCTACCGTGATGTATAGTGAACCAAATTACTTACTTTTATATTTTTTGCAGGTGTATATTTTACTTAATAATATTACTTATGCTCCCTGAAATACACTATCTCACAAAAATATTTCTATATTATAGTTTATCGCGCATTTAACAATACTCTTATCTATCAGCTATAGGTAATAAAATAAACTTCTACATATATTACAACTGAATGACTTAAAATTAATTTTTTATCACAACTTAGTATAATACATTGAAGAATTTATTTCCTTAATATGAATTTTAGTAAAAATTTTAAAAATTAAGAGTAACAATATTATAAAAAATTCTAAATGTTAACTAAAATTCTTTTTTATTAATTATAAATTATAATAATTTTAATTAACAATTATAATTTAAATTTTACAAATATTATAACACAATATTATTATTGTATATATATTAATTTATAATTTATTCAGATGTCTCTAATTTATAGATGAAAGTACAAAATGTTTGCAGACTTAGTGAGTTGATGAATGAAAATTACCTCGCCCCCCTTCGCCTCAAAAGTGATAATCCTGCACTGAAAATTGGGTGTTCTGGCATATTCTTAAAGAAAAACTAAAAAAGTGCCATAGCATTTGCCCATTCAAATGGCAATTGGAATTTAAATTTACTTTTAAAGTTTAATGATCTCTAAGCAACATTTGATCACAATCAAAATGTCAATAGGAACATATTGACCCATTTAAATAATTGACGTCTGTCAACTTCAATCCAACCGTGACTGCATGCATTTTGGTGACAGATGATGCCCATTTGTGTCTGAAAGATGTGAAGAGCTATTCCATCGAGACGGATGGGACCAGTACCGCTAACAACCTTCTTTCCCAACTGTAATCCACAAATTTTTCCTATTTTATTTTCTTTCAATTTAATTTTTGCTCAGTAGGAAGCTATATAATTATCTTTGATTTACATCAATTAATTTATTTCTCATTATAAAATATGATCCTCCTTTCTCAAATGTAGAATATCAAGCCCAAAAATAAAGATTAAGGGTTTATTCAAACATAAAATACTTATACAAGATATGTATTATATATAGAGTATGGTGTATATATATGATTTATATCCTCTCTTTCTATTCACCCAAGAAAAAAGGAAGATCTATGAAACTATAATTTCCTTCACTTCGATCCACTGTCCATTTTAATCTTGATCTGGCGCTTTATTCAGGTTCTCCATACATATAATACAAACTGTCTAATTATGCATTCTATCTTCAATTATTTCTCAAAAACATTCCTTTCTCATGATATGATTTCAAATCTAGACATCAAACCATGAACACTAATTTTATTTTTTTTTTGTTTCTTTGACATGAAAGTACTTTTGATCTATTCATTATTTACAAACAAAGCTTAAACCGTTATTAAATATATCTCCCCATCTTCTTCTATATCCCTTAGAAGAATAGAACCTTTTATTCAAATTTGAGAGTGCTCCAAACTCGTCACTGATATTCACCCCTCACTTTTTTTTTTGTGGTTTTTTTTTTGAAACGCACTATCTGTTTAACTTTCGTAGCTTTTAGTCATAATCAACAAAGAGACCTATAAATAGGAATACTAGTGTCCCCGCGCTAATCGTGCTAGCTCCAATCTACCCACTAAAATCCTTGGATGTATATATGTGTGTATGATGTATTGTAGAATATATTAAATGAGGGGTTCTTTTTCAGCGGCTTGCCATATTACCACCACGTCCACACCTCACTTCAAAGATATAAATGCGCATGAAGATTGAGCATGCCAATATACTAATAATTTTCTCATCTAATTCACAATTCTGCTACTCCAACATATTATTTCCATCCGAGATATGATTTAAATTTCGGACAAGTAATTTAAGTGGACCGAACATGTTCTAAAGTTATTGGACCATCCCTTGATAACA